>CM063518.1:42944259-45344259 GCA_032199755.1 Ambrosia artemisiifolia
GTTGATCAAGAACTCGAATTAGAGTCCAGTAAATTGAATATAAATCGTATATGAATTTAGGATTTTAAATTTGATTCGAAATTCGAATAAATGTTATACATATTATATACACACACATTAAGATAAAACGCATACATATACATATTAAAAAAAAAACTTCTAAATTTGAGCAAAACTCTAAGAACCTATATTCTTTACAACTTTTACGGTAACCGTATTTTACATATATACATTATACATCACAATACTCTAAAAGACCATAGTTTGTAATACTTTTACTATTCTCGTATTTGACAAATTGTTGTTTATCAATTTTGTAGAATAGTATTGTATGTGTTAAAAACAATGAGTTTGTAATAGTTTTAAAACTAAAAGTATAACAATATATTAACAATTTATTATTTATGGTGTATCGAATTTATTCGAATTCGACTCGAAATCAGGTTTCTTATACAAAACAAAAAAAATGAATCTTAATCGAAGAAGAACTCAGGTAAAAAGATTAAAAATTTGAGATATTCGATTCGATTAATTCAAAAAAATCATTATTCAATTCGTTGAATGCCCCTAATTAAAATAGATATATTTAATATTATGTTTTTATCAAGAAAATATGATATACAAACACACACATATATACAGGCTAAGTGTCACACTTCGACAGCGCACAGCGGAAGGCAAGTCATGAGGTAACGGAGGTTGTTACCACAAAGTTTATCAAGTCACTTATGTATACGTATGGACATCTTGCAACCACCTTCTAGCCCAAGACATTTAAGTTTTCGGTCTAAGAAAGTTTAAAAACATGTCATAGCCAAGGTGAAGCGAAGTTAGATAACCATTCTTTTATAATTTATTTAAAATAAAAACATAGTTTTCAAAGTTTTAGGGTCCCAACATCATGTTCATCGTAGTGCCTGCTAAACCCACTCTCTAAATCCCTAAGCATCAGTACCTGAAAAACATGCTTAAAAACATCAACAAATTGTTGGCGAGTTCACAGGTTTAAAATAATCAACAACTTTCAAGTTTAAAAGCGCATGATTAAGTATTACTAAAAGAGAACCAAGTAGACTAGCTAGGTCCAACAAGTATGATGTATCCAAAGGCTCCTAATCAAACCATAACTTTTCTTCCCAGGGGTGACCTCTCCAAAAGGGACTTTTTGAAGATTATGTTCTTCCCATGAGACCTTGTCTATAAATTATATGCCTCAAAATTCACTTTTCTTCCCAAGGGTGACCAGCCACAAAATGTAACCACTATATGCCTCAAAATTCACATTTTGGCGACTTTCGTGACATAGTTTTTCACTATAAACGTTTGTTATTATGGTAAACATATTATGTACCTTCAATAATGACTTTTATACACGTTTTGACACCGGCCAAGCTATTTTACATCATACCTGAAAATGAGTGTCCTAAATGAGTAAAACTTGTCAAAAACATACGTTTTTGCGCATCTTTCGTAAACGTACCTAGGTTTTTAACTTAGGTATTTATTATTCACTTTATCACACTTTGTTTTGCATCAAAATAAGTTACAAAAACCTGCTCTAATCATTTTTAGAATATTTGCTTCAAAAGCTCGTATTTTGGCATTTTAAGCCGAAAAACATGTTTTGATCATACATGCAAAGTTTCCCAAGCTTGTAGATCCTACTCAAACTTGTTTTGCAATATTTTAAGCTTTTGAAAAATCTCAAAACTTTATTACAATCAGATCTGTAAATAAGTTTAATATTACTCAAAACTCATCAATAAACATTGCATAAACATGAACCCACCGATCAAACAAGCCACTTTTCACTAAACTCATCCCTATACCATTTATCTAAATCATCAAGAACATCAAAACCTCATTCTAATTCAGATTCAAAGTCATTTAGAAAACCTTATACCATTTATCTAAATCATCAAGAACATCAAAACCTCATTCTAATTCAGATTCAAAGTCATTTAGAAAACCCTCTTGCATGTCATGAAAATCAAAAGATCTTAGCATATATAATCATCTATTGAACAAAACAATCTATTCCACATACACACATATACACGGTTCATATACACACATATATACATCACCATTTTTCATTTTTCTCATCCCCATTGTTTGTTTTATTAAAACCATTTCAAAAATTTTGATTGTTTGGTTAAAACTTAAACAAAACAGAAAGTTTTAAGGATTTATCACAAGATTGTAGTTCAAGAACATACCCTTGTAAAACTCTTGCAAAAATCATGGGTTTTGGTGCTACAAATCATTTCCTTTCTCTAAAGGTCTTGGAGTTTTGCTTCAAATCACCCAAAACACTTCATAGCTCAAGAATCCGTAGTTGTTTTTGTGAAAGATTCAACAAAAAAAGAACTAGGATGATGATGATGAAGGGTTACGGTTAGGGTGGGGAGAGGGAAGGGAATTTGTAGAGTTTTTCTTAAGTGTGTGTGTGTGTGTGTGTTGAGAGGTGTAAGAATGAATTAGTATGTGTGTTGGAAATGGGTCTAAATACATGGAATGTGTAATAATAATAATATTCATTGTTAAAATAAAATTAATAATAATATTAAGGGGGAGAGCGACCGGTTATAGGGGGGTTGGGTATTCTATTTTTTTTAATAAAATCTTATAACATAATACACCCCATCACAATTTATAAAAACCCCTATATATCAAATAATATAAGGTTTTCACCCATTTGGCCACTTATAATATTTCTCCAATTAAACATATCCGTTTTTATCTAATTTAGTTATATTAGAGGTTTCCCTACCGTACCGGGTCTCAATTTCACGTTTCAACTCTAACTCGCGCAACTAATAGACCTAGACGATTTAAGAACCACTAATTATAATCTCCACTAGTTTTAATAATATTTCCATCCATAAATATTATTTCATACCAGATGAAGCATTACGGGTCAAAATTAGACCTTCTAAATTTAACCAGGTAGTTACCAATGCTCAATACGGGTAATTTATCTCTAAGCGATAAGAAATTCCTAAGATTCCCAAATAAATCTTTAAAAATATTCGTACTCTGCTAATACCTTTCTAAAGATTTTAATTATCACCAATTGAATTTGATACACAGTCTCCGATATTATGTTAATAGTTATTATACTGTACGGGTAATATCTGGTTTTTTGCCGGTTGTCACACTGAGGTTCTTGTATAAATGTCATATTTCATGAGAAGGGTTAAAAAATGATATGTAGGCATCATTTTTTAGAGTTAGTTATGATGGTAGGGATCCTGAGAGAACACTTGAAAAATTGAGAACTGAGAGAACCATTCTTGACCACAAATTTCTCTAATGCAAAATAAAATTTCTTTTTTTTTTTGCTAAATCGTAGCTTTTCTTGCAAAAATATTTTTTTTATTTTTTTTCATTTATATGTATGTGTGTATTGTCAAATGTATATGTATGATACTTATTTTTTAAATTCTAACATGTATAAACATGTACGTACATTAAAGTAACATGTTCTTCCCACAATCTTACTTTCTATACAAGTGTGTGAAATCATTTCTACGCAACGGCACATATATGTACATTATAAAACAAGTATGTACATATATGTCCAGTACTAGCTTTTGTAGTTTTAGACATGTATATACATATATGTATAAATGCAAATAAAAAAATCTTGCTGGAAAATCGACGAATCAACAAAAAAAAATCTACTTTTTGCCTTAGAGAAATGTGTGGTCCAGATTGGTTCTCTTAGTTCTCAATTAGGCCAAAGGTTCTCAAATGATCCAAATCATATCCTGATAGAAAAGTTGAGAAATTGAGAACTGACATATTTATTCTGGACCACACATATCACTAAGGCATTTTTTTTTGTTAAATCACAGCTTTTCTTGCAAGAATACATAATTACCTTAAATAATAACTAATTACCATAAAATATGACAAACTATATAATATTCTAGATCCTAAAGAAGGTTAAATAATTTAATTTTACAACATAATATTGAGTTGGATTACTTTTTTTCACATATTTAACGATTTTAATATGTTAGAACTCAGAACCATGATAAGTTAAAATGTAAGGGTTAGTTCAATGGTGAACCGATAAACTATACATATTTTAAAATTTATTATTATTATGATTATTATGATTATTATTTATTTTATATTTTAAACTTTTACATATAAGTACATGTACTACCTTCTTACTAAAACTAGTGTGAATGCCCGCGTTTGTGGGTGAATTCTAAGCATAACCACATTCCAAAAGAATATGTATAAAAATAAATGGGCGTTACACTTTACACAACCTCGATCCAGGTTATAAATTGTTGATCGAACATTGAAATTGCCAAATCCGTACCGTTATCTGAAAGTCTCAAATCATATAGACTGCCGGCTTACCGTGAATGGATCATAATAAGTTAAAGCATGTGACATGGAAATAAGTCAATACCTTAATTCATTTAAATGAATATAGTTAGCAAGCCTAGTGGTATCAAATCATAAAATTTATGTCAAGAGAAACAATAAAGGAAAAAAACCATCTTATAAGTACATTATGTGGAATAACATTTCATGGACGTCTTTTTAGGTAAACACCACTTTTCTTTACTATCATTGACAAAGCCTTCCAATAGAACCTTCACCAGTCAATACATTTGATCCAAAATTCTTGTTTTCTCTTTCGGTTAATCAAGCAAAAGTGCGGGCACTTCAATTATTAGTACTTCCTTTTGCCTATCAAAATTTTCTATCGGTTGTACTTTGTTCGTTTGTTGTCCTATATTACATGTTGAAAATTTAAACAGTTTAATTATTCCAATGTTCAAACCATGATAGTCATTAATTGCTATATCTGAAAACAGTATTTGTAAAGTGATCATGATACATGTAGATGTACAATTTTTACAAAGTGGTTAATCTTAGGAATGACAAAGATGTTCCAAAATAGTGTTCTCCCACTACATTTCTTATTTCTTTTTATAGTGGCTAGTTGCAACAACGACGTGTAAGTGGTGAGGTCATAGTCGTGTCGTGGCAATAGGTAGGTGGTGGTGATGGGTGGCAATCACACAAATCTAGTAATTTAAAATGGTATTCACACAAAATCTACTAATTTAAATTTGTAAATTTAAGTGAAACCAACCAACACATAATACAAATTAGGGATGTTATGTAATGCATAGATCAATGCTTCATTGCTTCCGAACATAAGTACTGTGACAAGAAGCTTTGTTACAACTTGAACTAAAAGAATATATACAAGAAATTGTTAGGGTATTCCAACAATAAAATAATAAAAAAGTAGTCAAGTCAAACCATGAATACTTGATGTATTCTTCTTTTGGTGATATGCATGCATTAACACAAAGGGCCACCATTTTACCAAATATTCATATATTATATTTTTAACCACTTTCATAAGAAGAAAAAAAACATAGTGAAGGTGAAAAGCATTATGGGATTTCAAGTATTACAACATTCAATTGGGTGTTTATGGTGTTTATGAAGGAGTTACATCTTCATGTGGATACAAAGAGTGCATAAGAGATATATACAATTAGTATTAAAGGTTGTACATGAGGGCATAAAAGGAAGAAAATGACAAAAAAAAAAAAATAGAGATTTGTAAAGGACCATTGGTATACTATCTTAACTTTAGACAACTTGGACATATTTGCCCATGCCTCCTCCTTTATAATGTAGTATAGATAATTCAAAACCCTAATTTTTTTAAATGAGTAAATCTATTAAAAAAAGGAGGTAAACATATTCTTTTTACAAAAATGATTTTTTAAAGTGACTTATATACATCTTTACAATACATTTAACATGTTAAATGCATAATACCTAGGCTCCTGACTTTTTTTAAAGTTTCTCATTAAACCTCACACTAAAATGAAGACATTTGTTCTTTTTTTCCTTTCAACCATTGTTATCAAGTCTCCTTAAATCATATCTTAAGATACACAATTCAAGCTCAGCATAGCCTTCTTGTTTAGTTTCAAAATCTGTATTGGAACCAATAAGCTCATTTTTCACGCCAAGTTCAAACGAAATTCCAGGCAAACATTATTTGAACATGTTTGAAATAAAGAACCCTGAAACATGTAAAACCCCTAAATTTTTCTTTTTATACCATCAGTCTGGCCTAAAAAATAATTAACTTTTTAAGCGCCTTACACAAAGATCAAGGTCCACCCTTTGCGCCTTTAGTGCATGTTGCGCCTACCACAACTATGTCTCAACCTAAACATAAGTTGAAAATTTGTTGTTAATCTGATGTCAAGAAATCAATAGTTAGAAAAGAAAGATCATGAAGGGGCTGTTTGGTTATTTAAGTGTTGAATCATTAAGACGGTCTGAATGGTTAAGAGACTCTGAATGGTTAAGAGCTGAATCATTCAGCATCCCTTATTAGCTTAATGGTTCAGCACTTAATCATTCCATTCAGATGCTGAAACAAACAGTTTAAATGCTGAATGATTCAGGCCTGAATGGTTAAGAGGCTGATTAAGAGGCTACCAAACAGCCCCGAAGTCTCAATGATATACACAATAGAATTAAAAGACGAAAACACCCTCCCGTACCAAGTTTACCATGGAAAGCAATAATCCTTTCTTAAAGTTAGGGGAAGGGGCATCACTAGATTTGGTGACGGGTACTCCACTACCAGCATGGCTACACCGCCATCACCGATACTGGTAGGGGTCCTGTGAACCTTTTACTGGTTCTATCTAACGGGCAGTGGACTTGATTTTTCGAATTAAACGGACACATTTTTTGACCGTTTTGTTTACCAAAGTTTTTTTTACCGTTAATTTTTTTGACCGTTTTATTATTTTTTACTGTTAACTTTTTTACCACACTATATAAACACCATATCAAACATACAATTTTTACCGTCAAGCTACAAACAACCCCGCCGGTTACACACCACCCGACAAACCCTCATACTTTAAACCCACCGGTTACACACCCACCAACAACACACCAACCAACTGCATATCCACTGACTACACACCCTCCCCCAACATTTGAAATTTACAAGCCACAACTTCCTGGCGATTCACCGACGGAAGAATTGCATTACGTATATGATTACACAATGGCTCCACTACAACTATGAGCGATACGGATTGGAGATACCGTAAGAATGCTGGAGCGTATCACTCATCCTGTAGTGCAAACCCCCCCCCCCCCCCCCCCGACGAAGGTTTTGAAACTGATCCCGGGGCCGAATACGTAATAATGATCGTGATAGTAATCGTAACTGCTCTTCGCCCAAGTCAATTGCGTATTCTTTCTTTTTTTAGCTATGTTTAAGTAATTTAGATTTATGTAATGTTTTTTAGCTTTATATAATTCAGGTTTATGTAATGTTTTTAATTATGTTTGTATAATATTTGATTGTTAATTTTTAATTTTAATTTTTTTCTTTTAACGGTTACTTTCATTAAACATTAAACATTAAACCCAACACAACAATTGTCATGCCGTAACATGGTTGAAATTCATCCCGTGTGCATTCACATAGTTGCCCAGCGTGACTTGGAGTGCCATATCTTTTTGATGATTAGGATGCCGCGCAATCGTGGCTTCAAAGAGGGTGTTCCATCGGTTACATTTGGCGAAGAGATCATACCACTTACTAACAACCGAATCCATGTTGCGGTCATTTGTACATGTTATTCGATTGAATTCCACCGACACGTTGCGCCAAAACTAAGCTCTCCCTAAACCGGGAGGATGATTTGCATGTTGGACATCCATATACGCCCTCACTAACGCGATCTCCTCATTTACATTCCATCGGGCCATTTTTATGAGATGATTTTGGTTTTGGTATGATTTTGGTATTATAAATTATGGGGTTTTATAGGGTAAAAAAGGTAGCCTTTAGGTTGCAACGATTAGAAAATTAATTACCATTTGAAAAAAAAAACGGTTACCTTTTGAATTTAAATTAAAATAAATAAAAGAATCAGTTGAGTGCTACCTCTAAAACTGTGCAGGCCCAGCTCAAGCCCAAGCCAAATGAGGCTTTTGCTTTGGGTCTCCAAGTTCTAAGGGCCCCATAATTTTCCTAATTTTGATGATATATAATAAAAATAAACCTATATAAGAGCATATGGATGGAATAGCTTAGTTTGTTAGAACATGTGGCTGTTAACCACAAGGTCAGCAGTTCAATCCCTCTTTCTAGTGAATTTCGTAATTTTTTCATTATTTTATTTTTTATAAATATTTTTTATAAATAGGGCCCTAGATTTTTATTTCGCTTCAAGCCCCCAATATGATTGAGCCGGCCCTGAAACTGTGTTTCAGTAAAGTTAATCAGTGAAGTGATATATGATAGTGTAAGATTGGTTTAAATGAGTTAAGACCAAGCGTAGTGGGGCTCCATTGGGGCGTTATTTTTAAAAATAAAGCCCCCACACCGTTACGGGGGGGGGGGAGGCTTTATATTGCAAAATTTTGTTTGGGCGTTACATGTATAGCGCCGGATTATTAATACCCCACCCAATCATAGGCTGACACCTCATACTCTCTCTCTCCTTATTATTATTTTTTTAATTTAAAAGATAAAATAAAATATTAATAGAGGCTTTATAAATAAAACCCCTACCACTACACCCTTTTTTCACTTTATTTCTCCATGCTGACTTTTCAATGTGAATCAATCAGAAACAAGGACTTTATAAATAAAGCCCCCCACTACACATGGTCTAAGAGCATTCACAGTAGCTTCCCCATTCCCCATTCTCTCACAACCAATCACAACCACATATTAAACTAAAAATCATTACAGTTTCTCTCTCCTCTACTCACAACTACTTTCAACAAATACTAAAAAAACAAATACACCTTCCAGTTTTCCTCAAAAGATTCTCAAGTAACCCCAATTATACCGATCAACAGTAGATTCCCCATTTTTCTTCACTCACAACCACTCACACCCACCCCATATAATTTTGGGGACATACACACATAAATAAAATGGGGGAGCTAGTGTGAATGCTCTAAGTTGAAAGAAAAGTTAGGGTAGCACCCCCTCCTCGTATTTGTTGATAAAAAAAGACATTTAGTGTAACTTTTACATATCGAAATCCCTAAACATGCTAAAAGGTATAGTAAATGTCTCGAACTCTCTTTCAATACGTTAGTCTTTATATTTATAAATTACTATAATAAATTGTGAAAAAAGTATTTAAAATTGTGATTAATTTTCCTATAAATTAGGAAAAATAAGATTATATTATCTATTTTAAAGATTTTTGGAGACTTTAAATAGAACTAGTATTAAATCTCCCATGTTGCTACGGAGGCGTAAAATCGTACCAAATAGTGTCAATGTCACACTGTTAGTCTGTTATCAGTGACGAATAACACCAGAAAAGCTCGTAAATAAAAAAAACAAAAAAATAAATAAAACTAGGCAAATATAAACGTAAAACGGTGAACCATTCACGCCCGTTGCGCCCTGTTAATGCGGGAAAATTTCACCAAAACTTAAAACACAACACGACCGTTAGACGAGAAAAATAGAGGTTAAAATGTTGAACTACTTACGCATATTGTGGCACGGGAACTCAAAAAATTTGGATTTAAACGTATAACTAAAATTTTTTTATAAGGGTGGTTCAGGGCACCCCCAACAACGTTGTTGGGCCCCCACCAGCCTCACATTGCCACAACAAAATCACCGAAAAACTAAGTAAAAATACCGTAGCCGATCGATTAGAAGAAGCTTTTGACCGTAGCCAATGGGGTGGCGGCGGTGTAACTGTTCGGCTACAGTAGCCGAACCACCGTAGCCAACAAGTGTCCTGACCACCCTAACATACACGAGATAAAGCTTTAAGTGAAAAAAAAATGCAGGTTTAAATAAAAAAGATAGAAAATTATTAGGGCAAACTTAAGTCGATTTCAACATAATTTTTTTTTGTGTACATTTAGTGATTTCAAAATATAAAAATTATTTTTAAGTGATCTTTTCATGAGAAAACAAGTAACTAAATAAAAAATGAAATATATTGTTGGTAACCGGATGTCACGAAATCAATAATTTAAAAAAAGGAAAATCATGAAGTTTAAATTATATATACACAGTAGAATCAAAAGACCAAAACACCCTCCCCGTACCAAGTTTACCAACTCGCATCACGTGACCCCTAATCTGATACAGAAAACCCATATCAACCACCAAATTCCAAAACATGCATTCCACAAAACCAATCAGACAAAAACTACCAGGGGCAATATCGTCATAACAACAACAAAAGCACGTGACCAACATGATGATGACGACGTTGACAACGACGCAGAGGAGGACTCCGATTTATCCAACTGCAACGAGTCGACGGCCAACGGCATATTCTCTTGGTCCGGGCTACACTTAGACCCATGAGGGTGCGCACTGTACATGATGGCGCGCAATACAGCAGACACCGTCGGTATGTACGCCGTCTTGTTACGTGCTAGCAGCCACGTCAATCCCATCAGCTGACAGTCTAGATTCAACATCTTACTCCTCCGGTCATCTTTTATTGTTCCGTTTTTGCCCTCACTGTTTAGCTACATCAACAAATACATATTTAACATCAAATAATTAAGTATTTCAAGGATATGTTTACGATAACAATAAACAAATAAAATTTAAGTTTATTTAACATATACATATTGTTTTTTTTTCCTTTTTTTCTTCATATATATTATTATTCATCTATATTTTCTTTAAACAATGTTTCATTCCACAGTAAAAAGACAAGCGGACAAATTTAAACATTGTGTTTAGTAGGATGACAGGTAAGATAATAAAAATGAATAATAAGATACGAAAAGTTTTTAAAACATAACAAATTAAAATTATATATATAAAATATGAGTGTACTCCGTCTAAAGTTTACACAATAAACGGTTAAAATACCTTCTCCAAGGCAGTCAGACATTTGGTGCAGCCAGAGTAAGACGAGTTCCTACAATTCTTCTCCAAATTTTTAACCGCAGCAGTCGGCGTCGCGTTACGAGACGCCGACGTGAGGTTAAAAGCAGCAGGACAGCTAAGCGAGCTAATATGATGAAGTCGGATACCACAAAAGCACAAAACGGCGTCGCACGACGCATTAGGTTGAGGAATGTGAATATTCCGTTTAAGTAACGAGCTTTGCAAAGAGTTGACACATTTCTGAGAGTCATCAGGCATCACCGGCATCGTATCAATCGATGCCGGTGATGACGATGATGAAGAAGAAGAGTTTAGTAGTTTCACCTCGAATGAAGCTCGTGCGTGTGCTGCGAACAGCCAGGCCGCGAGAACGGGGCAACAGCGGCTCCAGTCGAGGTTACTGCCGCAAGCTGCGTTAACTCCACCGAAGAGTTCATCGGAGAGATCGAGGCGGCAGGATGGAGCCGCAGTTTGGACGGGAAAAGAGGGGACGGTGTTGGGAGAGGCAGAGGAGGAGTCTGGGGGTTTAACAGGCTGAGAGAGTAGGCCTGAAAAGGATGAGTGAAAGTGAAAAGAGGTAAAAAAGAAGAGGAGAATGAGATTCACGGGTTGCATGTTAAGGTTTGGAGATTCAGAAGATCTTCATGAGAAAGGTGTGATGATGTATGAATGGATTTTAAGATGGAAAGGTGAAGGATTCGTGCACAGAAGAGATAGAGAGAGTAAAGAGAGAGAAATGAAAAGGATTTGGATGTTTGTGGGTGGGGGGTCTTTCTCTTTTGCCTTTTTGTACACTTTGTGTTATATGATATGTCTCTTTTATATAAAGCGGAATATTTATTAATTCAAATCTTAATTTTATATTTTAATATAAAAGTTTATATAACTTTATTTTGTTTGGGGCTCTGAACTTTAGCTTAGTTTATGTGAATCCAAATATGATTAAGATTGGCTCGTTAACAAATAGGGTTAAAGTTTAATAGACTTAATTGAATTTAATTTTAAGCTAAAGCTCGTTAATACAAAAAAACAAATAAATAAAACACACTCGACCTCAACAACCAATTGAACACTTTTTATGGCAACTCGAAGGAGCATCCATGGAGAGACAGACGTGGGTCAGACTTTGAAGATCCAAAAAGTGGTTGAACCTGTAAATAGATGAGAATAGGGACGATCAAATGAGGTCTTGTAAGCCGAGTGTCTGTAATGAACCTGCACACGGTAGAAAACCGTTAGGCTCGTCACAGAGGAGGAGGGAGGGCCTCTCTGTGACCACCCTCCGGCGTGAGGATATGTATTTGTTTAGATAGAGAAAGTAGAGAGAGAAAGTGTAGTTCAGAGTGTGTGCATTCATGTGTCAATTGTACTTTGTGAGGGGTATTTATAGTGATAAACAAAGTTGTACTTTGCTTCGAACCCCTTTGTAGTATCCTTCGGAAGTATTCGACTTCCAAAGGTTTCATGTACTTGCTTCGGTCCTTATGGCCATCATCCGTTCTCTTGTTGCTTCAGCCTATGGCTAAGGTCGTAGCTTATTCTTGAGCCGCGGTATAATGTCTTATACCTCTTCATGTTACCTTTAGTCCTTAAGTTATTTTTAACTTTTTGGACTTATATAACTGCTGCCTTGATGATGTACCCCATTCGGTGAGGTTTTCAGAGTCCAAACCATGCGGACACGCGTTTGAGTTTCCGTGTCCTGTGAACACGTATTTGGAGTCCGGTCTTGGTGCATCCAGCTGTTATTTGAAGGGACATGTGTCTAGGACCGGGCCACGTGGTCGTTTCCTAACCATGTATCCTGATGGGACGTCTGTTAGTTTTTCAAGATGAATCCTGACCGTTCGTTTGCTTTGACAGTTGTCGGTCATTTCACCCTTTTTAAACGGTTTTTTAATCTCTCTATTTAAACTCTTTTATTTTTTTTACTCCTCATATATCATCTCCTTCTCCCCTAAAAACCTGATAAAAAGATCATCTTCTCCCTTTTCCCGTTCCTACTTTGGATCCGAATTCTTGTAACCACATGCGTTTCGTGCTTCCTTCTCCTTTCTAGACTTTTTTCTTGTTTTCACTTAAAGATGTTGAAGGATGTCACACCCTCAAATTCCACCTGCGGGGTTTTACCGCGAGGCGCGTGACAAACCAGGATCCAAGTCAACGGTCACAATAAACAACACTATATGAACACATGCATATAAAAAAAACATAAGTTTAAAACCATTAAACAGTAGCGGAAGCTTTGTTTACAATCCAAAATCCAAAAGTAATCCAAATCGTTCAACATACGAAAACATGAACCCTAAACTAGACGTCGTGCAGACGCGTGCGCCTAAGTTCTGGAATGCTACCTTAGCGACCTGAGAAAAACATGCCAAAAGTTACGTCAGCACAAAATGCCGGTGAGTTCACAGGTTTGTAATAAAAGTACCAAGTTCACCCTATCCATACTATGCAAATATGTATACCAAAGTACGCTAGCTAGGCGTATGTTTTGTCACTACTACGATTGGGAACCATTACTAACTCGCAAACCCAGAAATATTGTGCCCGAATAATGTACCGTTCCTGTTTGAGACAATATGCACCCGCCCGGCTCCAAGCCGACGAGTGGGGCAGGTCACGCCCAATAGATCTATCCACATTTCCCCGTTGTGCTACACCGCACATTCATGGTTTCACCCGGGACTTCCAAAGATCGTATAGTAACCCAAAATAACCCATAGTATGACAGTTGTTACCAAACACAAGTTTAACGCATGTTTTCTCCCCCAAAAGTAAAACCAGTTAAAGTGGGGCCGTGAACTCACCTTAGGTTGCGTTACTTCGAAAATGATTAAAATCAGCAAGCTATGCTAGCCCCGTAAAGCGGCGACCTAACATATGACAGTTACAAGTACTTAGACTAATAACCCGTAGGTTAGTTAGTCCCTAGATGCCCAGACCATAACCAGGTTCGTTTGAAAACATGTTGACTGTTAAACTGACCAAATGTACAAGACTCGGCATCCTATTAGGTGACCCGAGACTCCACGTGTTATCCTTGTACTCTAGGTCATACAAATCATGCAATCATGCTTAACATGTGTTAAAGTTCAACAAGTCTAGCACATAGTTCAAACAGCGCATAAATAAGTCCGAGCACGTGTTACCATGTTACTAGGTATGATACGGGGTTCCTAGCATGTTCCTAGGTGTCAAATCGGGTCTCGAAATGCCAAAATATACTTACAGCAGCAGTACATGCGATTAGGAAAAGTCAACTAGCGGTTAGGAAGGTCAACTGGTGATTAGGGAGGCTAATCGCCCCTTAACATAGGCGATTAGGCCTATTCTAGTGCTTAGCAGGCGATTAGGGCTATAAGGTATGCAATTCAGGGCTTAACTAGTGATTAGGATCGTAATCGCATGCCATGAAGGCGATTAGGCCCCCAATACAGGCGATTGGGCTCCCAATCGCCTACAGCACAGGCGATTAGGGTCCCCAATCGCCCCCTGCAGAGCTGTTCCGGGTTTTCGCGCGTTTAACCCTCCAAATCAAATCCGGAACGTGTGGAAACACCAAATATCAATCATACAACATTATCAAACATATTTCAAGCAAAACCCCTAGCTTATCATCGTTCTACCAGTCCCGAATGCAAGCGTTTTCCCAAAATAGTACACTTAGCATGGAAACATCACATCAACATGCACAACTTTTACCCTAAATAGCAAATACTCAGATATCATCATGTAACAACGTTGCCCGATCATTCCCTACTGCTCTAGCATCATCCTATAGCAAACCCTAACATCATACAACTAGCAAAACACGTCATATCATTCACAATCATTCAAAGTCATTCAAATGGGTCAAAATACCAAGCATCCACAATACACCACCAAAACCATCAAAACTCCTAAGACATCATCATCCTAATACAAACAAGTTGTAAACACCTTAATAAACAATAACAATCCTTTTTAAGTCATAAAAATCCTATCTTTTAAATCATATTCAACACATACAACATGCATAAGGTTTAGACTTGTATAAAAATGATTTTAATAGGTTTTCAAAGACATAAAGGTTTATAAATCAGGTCTGGACCTTTAGGGAGCAAAACATAATCATTCAAAGGTTTGGGAATGAAGAACACACCTTGGATTTATGAGAACTTGATGTGTAAGGCTTGAGAATGTGTGTTTTGATGCAAAAACGTGTTCCAGAGGGTGTTTGTGAGTTGGGATATGTTATGGGACGGCTAGGGTTGCACTAAGGGTGTTTTGGAGGTCAAGGGTGGTATTTATAGGCGTTTCTAGTCGTTCAAAACACGTCAGGCGATTGTGCAGCATTATCAGGCGATTAGGGATGCTAATCGCCCTCCTTAGCATGCGATTAGGCCTAATCGCCTGTGACTATAGGCGATTAGCCTGCCCAATCGCCTGCTAAGGCTCCCAATCGCCCCTTAAGCTGTGCAATCACCTATAATGTCATGCAATCGCGTGTAATCACCGTTTCAACATATGTAAACACATATACACATACCGACAAGTCACATAAAGATTATAAACACATAATCCATGGAAACAAACATGTTCTCACTCATTCACCAATTCCCGGGACTCGAGACTTGTGTTTTTACTAAGGTTCGACTATTCTACGAATCGTCAATCCTTGCATACCTGGTTAATGGCTGATATCTAACGATCCTCTAGGTTGTGGTAACGACTCCCGAACCATAACACGACTCAACCGACCTAGTTAAGTATAATGTACGCATGACTCGCTAAGGTAGACTTTGACCCAAACAATGTTATTAACCTGAGTTTGCCGGGTGTCACATCATCCCCACGTTAAAAGAATTTTCGTCCCGAAAATTGCACAAGTAAAAAAGAAAACGACAAAAAGATAGGAACCAAGAGAGAGAATTTACCCGAGTTGTCACATCATCCCCACGTTAGAAGGAATCTCGTCCTGAGATTCATTCAGCTGCAGTAGTAACATGTCTCGATTCAAAAGCGCGCTTAGGAAAGAGGTGAGGATATTTAGACTTCATCTGATCCTCGCGTTCCTAAGTGTATTCCGGTCCACGGTTCGAGTTCCAGCGAACTTTAACAATACAGATTTTACTCCGACGAAGGCTACGAATCTTGTAATCGAGGATCTCAACAGGTTCCTCCACAATGCGAAGACGATCGTCAACCCTGATCTCTTCTAGTGGAACAATAAGAGATTCGTCAGCCAGGCATTTCTTCAAGTTAGACACATGGAAGACGTTGTGAACACTACCGAGCTCCGCCGGTAAATCAAGTCGATATGCCACAGGCCCAATCCGTTCTAGGATTGCAAACGGTCCAACATACCGAGGGTTAAGTTTGCCACGCTTTCCAAAGTGTATGACGCCCTTCCATGGTGAAACTTTCAGAAGTACCCTGTCCCCAACCTGGAACTCTAATGGTTTGCGACGTCGATCAGCATAATTCTTCTGCCAATCTTGCGCCGCTGCCAAACGGTTACGAATCTGTATGATCTTCTCCGGAGTTTCGTACACTAGCTCAGGCCCAGTGAGTTGGCTCTCACCCACCTCAGCCCAACAAAGAGGAGACCGGCATTTCCGCCCGTACAGTGCTTCGAACGGAGCTGCCTTGATACTCGCATGGTAACTGTTGTTATAGGAAAACTCTACTAACGGTAGATGAATCTCCCAACTCTTGCCAAAATCGATCACACATGCCCGAAGCATGTCTTCTAAGGTCTGAATTGTTCGTTCACTCTGACCGTCAGTTTGTGGGTGGTAAGCTGTACTCATGTCCAGCTGGGTACCCAAAGCTTTGTGCAAAGATTTCCAAAAATGCGAAGTGAAGTGAGAATCACGATCCGAAATGATAGAAACCGGCACTCCGTGCTTAGAAACAACTTCCTTAAGGTAGAGACGAACCAAACGATCCATAGTGTCGGTTTCTTTAATGGCAAGAAAATGGGCTGATTTCGTCAACAGATCCACAATCACCCATATCTTATCACACCCACTAGGTGACTTGGGTAGTTTAGTGACAAAATCCATCGTGATCCTTTCCCACTTCCATTCAGGAATTTCGGGTTGCTGCAGGAGACCAGAAGGCTTCTGATACTCCACCTTGACCTTGGCAGAGGTAAAGCATTTGCTCACATAGGAGGCTATATCAGCCTTCATGTTTGGCCACCAGTAGAGTACCTTTAGATCTTGGTACATCTTGTCCGAGCCAGGGTGAATGGAATATCGGGATTTGTGAGCTTCATCCAAGACAAGCTCCCGTAATCCCCCGAATAATGGAACCCATACGCGTTCTGCGAAGTAGTGTAAGCCGTCAGGCCTTTGCTCGAGGTGCTTGTCAGCACCGTGCATGGTCTCAGCTTTAAGGTTTTCCTCCTTCAAAGCTTCTAGCTGCGCAGAACGGATTTGGTCAGGTAGAGAAGAGTGGATGGTGAGTTGCAACGCCCGAACGCGACGAGGGTTTGCTGATTCCCTCCTGCTCAAGGCGTCTGCCACAACATTCGCCTTGCTAGGATGGTACTTAATGGCGCAGTCATAGTCGTTCAGGAGTTCAACCCAGCGACGCTGTCGCATATTCAGGTGTTGTTGGTCGAAAATATGCTGGAGACTCTTGTTACAAAGGATAACATGGATATTAGCTATTCGAAACTTACTCAAGCCCGGTTAGATCGTTTCGTTGATGACTTTAGAATTCCTCGTGACCTTCATCCCATACTTCCATTGCCTAAAACACCTATCTACCCCTTTCCTGAGGGTAAGTTTGGCTTCTACACCCGGGTCTATGACTTTTTAAATTACAGAGTCCCATTCACTAAATTTTTGATGGAGGTTTTAAGGTTTCATGGAGTTCATATATCTCAGGTGAACCCATTTGGGCTCAGTCGTGTTAGTCATTTCGAATTGTCATGCCGTGCTTTGGCGCGGGGGGCAGATCTAAATGTTTTTAGGTGTTTTTATAAGTTGAACCGGGTTGGGAACTGGTTTACCTTTGAAAATAGACGGGACCTGGAGAGTTGTCATGATAAGCAAACGTCAAGTCTTAAGAACTGGAAGAACCAGTTCTTTTGGCTGGACGACCGTTGCATACCATCGGACTTGGAGTGGTGCCACAGATATGAGTCATCTGAATGGGAGTTACCTGAGGGTTTTACTTACAACCACAAGCTTTATACCCGTCTCATCGAGCATAAGTCCAATATTCAGAAGTATCCGGAACAAATCCTGGTCTTGGGGTGCATTAGCAGGGCATGGGACCTGCCTAATAGGTGACCCATCATTTTGTATGACGGAGAGGGTTAGTGAAAGTCCGTGGTTTATCTGCTTTTGTATGTTTGTGTTTGATTATTCTAGCTCTTTTTCTTTACATGCAGAGATGTCTTTGCTTGATTCGTTAAAGTTGGCTAGCTTTGATGATGCGGCTCTTACTTTTGCCAATAAGGAGTTGGGTGACAATCAGCCTATAATTCAGCAGGTTGAGAAAGCTCTTCATCCCATTCGTGCCCCGGAGGCTCCGGGGACCGGGACCAGCGGGGCTCAAGGAGGTCAGGGGGACGCTTCTACTACTTGGGTCGGTCTTGAGGTTCTGAAGATTGCCACGACCACTGTTCCCGAAGCTGTAGCCTCTACTGTTGATGTTACTACCATTGTTGCTCACACTCAATCCACAGCTAGCACAAAACCTTCCGAACCTGACACATCTCAAGGCTCTAAGTCTAAAAACTGTTTTCGGAGATGCTAAGGGAAGTGTTCGTACGGATTCCTCTGCTCCCAAGAAAAGGACTTTCAAAGGTGCCTTGGAGAGCTTAAAAACACCACCAAGAAGAATCTTAGATTTATGTCCAAACCCCTAGAGGTATTTCCTAACCTTTTGCACAATTTAGAGATGCATTTATCCGAAGGGCAATCCTCTCGTGACTCAGCTCATGTACTGATTGTGGACCGTCCTCAGGGTGATAAAAAAATCATCAAAGATTTGACCTTTTCAAACTCTGCCTGTAACTCACTAGAGGCCCCGAAAACAAAGAGAAGATGTGTTAAGCATCAGGATGTGGAGGAGGAAGGAGAATATGGGGGAGACCCTTTTGATGGCTTGAACAGTCCACCCAGAGATGCTTCGGATGACAATCTTATTGGTAAGCCCGGATATTCGCCCCTTCTTTCTCAGACTGATATGGGGGGTGATGATGTTAGTTTTCTCCCATAATGGTTTGAGACTAAAGCCTTTTCTTTATTTGGAATTGCAGCTTCCATGAGTCATGGTGCTAGAGTTGATACTGCCATGACTGATGAAAAATATTCCCCGGATTGGACCTTAACCAACTCGGATAGGGTGGTGGATTCTTAGTCTGCTTGCATGATGCTTTTTAACCTTGATGCTCCAGCAGACCATGCCCATTATCATAATATGGAGAGCCCCACTCTTGCTGGTTCTTTGTTGGTTAACAAGACTCAGTCCAACTTCCTTGTGATCGAGGCATATCGCTGTTGGATGGACGCGGAGTTGGGCCGGTCGAGGCTTATGAAGAAGGCCGCTACTGTTAGTGATCATGATCCTTTGATCGGCAGTCTTCGGACTGATATGAAGAATGCATAACAGCAAGCTCATTCGGCTCAAGCCTCCACAGCCACGACCAATGACGCTCGCAACCAGTTGATCAAGGAAGTGGATAGTTTGAAGCAGAGGTTGGATTAGTCCGTGTCTGGTTATAATACGTTCAAGAAAAGGAATCTAGAATCTATATCTGATATGGAACAGGTAATGGAGCGGCTGAAGACGCTTCGGACAACCTGATGGCTGGTACGTATCTTCCCCTATATTTCCTTTATATTTTTAAGTGTTTTAACTTTATTCTTTCCCGATTCTCAGAGTTGGAGTCCGCTAAGGAAGGTGAGAAGGTAGCGAAGCAAGTCCTGGAAGCCGTTGAGAGGAAGATGGCCAAGGATGAGAAGGCGTGGAAGGTGGAGAAGAATGGGCTTGTGAGTGAAATTTAAAAACTCTTCAATTCGAAGAAGTTTTTCCTAACCGACGGCGCCCAATTGATAGCCCAACATGTCCATAATAGCCCAATCATGGAGAAGGCCGTTAGTGACGTCAACAATGCCATGAATGGTGCTGGATTTAATGTGGGAGTTAGGGCTGGCTATGTTTCCACAGCAAAGGGCATTCCTATAGATAAATGTCGTTGTTGGTACCAGATGTACAAGAGAAGTTAGCTGCTGCGGTCTAGACCTACGATTCCTTGGTTTTCCCCTCAGTTGCTAAACTAGCCAATCTCCTGACCAAGCCTGCCGAAGCCATCCATCATGCCTTTGAACGACTGAAGATCAGTACTCCTACTCCTGGCCAATCTTAAAGTTTAAACTTTTTTATGTTTGTAATGTTTTGGACAAGTCCCACCCTTCTGGGCCCTTTCATGGGTCCGTGTGATGTTTGTAATATTTGGACAAGTTTCACCCCTGAGCCATGGTATTTGCTCGGATCTTAATGGTAATCTCATGTGACCGAACCTTCTTAGAGGTTCGTAGCTTATGTTTTGCATATACGTCGCATGCTTATGAATGCCTTGAGTTTTATAAAATTTCAAGAGGTTCATGACTTGCCAACTGTGCGTCCATAGCTGTCTTAATGTCTCGGGCCTTGTAGATCTCAGAACCAAGATATTCGTGTTTCGGTTACTTTACCATATCTGTGGCCCGGATTATGTTACGTCTTATTTTAGTT
The DNA here is from genome assembly GCA_032199755.1 of Ambrosia artemisiifolia. Classification (NCBI taxonomy): domain Eukaryota; kingdom Viridiplantae; phylum Streptophyta; class Magnoliopsida; order Asterales; family Asteraceae; genus Ambrosia; species Ambrosia artemisiifolia. The sequence goes on from CM063518.1 coordinate 42,964,931, forward strand.
TATTATTTATGAACCATGGTTGTGCATGAGGTTCCTTTACTTAGCCACAACAGTTATCCATGTCGCAGCCTCGTATTTAGGATTCCTCTGTTTATAAATTTATGGGCCATGATACGAGGTTATGGCATGGAAAAGTTTGCTAGGACCTTCCCCACTAAATTTTTATTGTGGTCCTTGTGCGTCCCTCGGCCACTATGTGGTAGGGTGTTTTTATCTCAGGTTAGTTGAGGTTCGTCCCAAAAATTGTCCACTTTGGTCCGGCCCTATTTCTACTCCTGTTTTTGTTTTACTGATTATCTTATGAATACCACGTGGATTTGTTGCTGAACGATTTTCGTGTTTCGTTCCAGTTTGAACACCCTTAAATAATATCAATAACTTTAAAAGACCAAATTTATTAATTCCTTCGGGGAATAATACATCCCGAACTAACACATTTGAACATAAAGTACTGAATGAGGAATGTCACATCCCATTTTACAAGAATGTAAAGAAATTAAACAACGGTAATTGGTCTTTAGGTGCTCACATGTAGAATTTTTTGAGACGGACGCTATTCCAAGTGCGTGGAACGATCTTCCCATCTAAGGTTTCAAGAGTATAAGCCCCCATACCTCCGGCTGTTTTGACAACGTATGGCCCCTCCCAGGTGGGAGCCAACTTTCCAGATTTTTGAATTCCACTGTTTTGACAACGATAAGAGAGTGCTTGTATTTCACGTATGATGATACATTGTCTTTATTGTACAATGTGCGAGGCACAAGTCGTCAAGGTTTGGTTATGGACTCATGTGTAAAGGATCGGATTTAAAGAAATCAATGAATTGATCACACAAGTAGAACAATCTAGGTGCGGAAACCCTAGATCGTATGCAATATGATAATCAAACAATCAGAACACATAGAAATCCATTCTAATAATCATTTCATTAATAATCACTTGTTGTTTTAATATTAAAGACCTTGATTACAATGAAAAACATAATCACAGAAGTTTCTAGACTCTATCTGAAAACACACACTTTCACACACCAAATGACACAACTTGCTAACTTGCAAAACAAACTTAAACCTTATATAGACATGCACATTCGACCTCTGTAAGGGTTGAATGACCTCCTTTGACCTCTACTAGGCTCGAACAAACATAATAACACACAAAATCTTTCGTTCGACCCTCTATGATCTTCATTCGACCCCACGATGGGTCGAATGGCTTCTATAATATTCCATTCTTTAACTATTAACGCCGTTTATTGTCGAATCTAAAGCGATAGCCACACTAATGTATCAACATCATGTTTAGTCACATTGGTCATTGTCTTAGATAGACCTTGATTGATCATTCATGGATTTCATTAACTTTACGTTTTCAATTATTTTAAACCTATGAGCTCACCAACTTTATGTTGAAAAAGTTTTTATGCATGTTTTTTAGGTAACTAACGCTATGGATGGAACTTGGGGCATATTTGGGCATTCATTCTTGACTATTGTCCTTTTGTGTTTTCAAATTTAAGAACATGTGGTTTTTGAACGATACTTTTGTGATGCTTATTACTTTTGAACAAATTTGGTATTTTAGTATTATGAACTTATGAATGTTTGCTCGAATCTTGTGCTTGAAAATCTTTTGTGTTGCATCCCGTGTTTCCGCCTAGGCAGGGTGTGACAACCAGATCTGGGTGATAAGTTTCTGGTTCCATACCAGATGTGTGAATGATTTTCTTGGCAAAAGGAGGATTCCCTACGGGTGCACCAGTGATCTTCGGATTGCACACCTTTAGGGTTATGTTCCACTTTTGTTAAGGATTTCATTCACAAGTCTTGGGGGTTAAGGTTTGAAATTGTCAAGTCACTTAATCACTAAACCCAACTTTTATTTAACTATCACTAAATATTTAAGTTGTCACTTTTAAAGACAAATAAAACAAGGATACATTATCCAATTCTCGTTAATGCCATTAACTTCTTAGAGGGTCCCCCCATCACACATGATGATGGCATATGATATCCTTCAATACGGAAAACGAGAGTTGAGTGAGGTGGAAGGGATTCCCGGTTGGAATTAAGCGTCTACATTAATTTAAGAAGGTAAATTAGAGAACCCAGAGCTTAAATGAGTAGTTTTGTGGTGGTTTGGGAAGTTCCTAACAAGCAGGACTCAAACTTTCCAAGAAGCTACATGACTTGTGTGCGTTAGGCTCGACGACACTTGTCAACCAGGAGAAGACCGGCTTACAGGCCAGCAGTCCAAAGACACCTTTATGGGGACTCATGCACTTCCACTGTGCGTGACCCATAGAGTTGCCAGAACGTTATCCCTTATTTATTTCTTTTCGCATCTCCTAACTCTGAAGGGACCGTTCAAAACTTGTTCTCCTCATCAATGATTAAATCTACTGCTACTTTTAATATAATTAGCCTATTTGTTCACAGGGTCTCCGAGACTTGCATGTCTTCTATCCCTACTATTTTATCTTTTATTTTAAAACCAAAAACCTTTTTCAAAAACAATTTTTCTTTTAGAATCCCTCCGTTTTATTTTCTATTTAAAACCCGATTAAAAAAAGTGATGAAAGGTTAAGTAGGGGAAAGTGTGTTCTCTAGAACACGATACTCGGTATTTACCCTAGAAATCTATACTATACACGTCAGGTTCTCTGCCTATATGTTGGTTTTAGTTTCTATGTAATTATCGTTCACTTATAAATTTAAAACATTATCGTTCACTTATAAATTTAAAACTTGTTAAATTGGCTTAGTAAAAATTCCTCTTTTTCCCAGAACGAAGGTTTTGAGATTGAAACATGTTTTTGGCACTAGGAAAAATAATAACTTTTCTAAATAATTAAAACAAGGCACATCAGCAACTGGTGAGGTCTTTCTCCTAAGTCCTAATTTACATATTTTTTTAGCTAAGGTACATGTGTGTGTGATTTTGATAAACATTAGGTTTTTGTGAGTAGTGATGCAATGAAGGTTTTCCAATGATTCTGTTCATTTTAGATTGAGAGTTAAGTAGTGTATTGGTCCTAGATGATAAAGGAAGCTTAGATGTGTCGGGTATGTGTTATAGAGTAACTAAATACGAAGTGAGTGTCTAGGATAATATATTCATAGAGTCGGATGATGATGAAATTAGAAGACGACGATGAGGGCTATGCATGAAAGACGATATTGGCATGCCCATATGAGATGATTTTCAGTGATATCTTCATGAGTAACCACAATTATGTGTTAGGTTCCCATCTTAGATGATTGCTGTAATCACGCTAGACAAAGTGGTGGGTATGGTGTGTATGTGTGTGTGTTTGTGTGTATATTATTGATGACATTGAATTGGTGATATGTCAAGATGTGGCATGTAACTTATGATATGATAGTTAAAAATAGTGAAACATTACACATTATCTGATGTCTTGTTATCGAACTAACAATGGCCACATTCCCTAGTCCCTAGTAGTCTTTGTCATTATTAATCATTGTCGGCGTGTGTATTTTGCTTGATCATGACCCGACATGCGAGATATAGAACCCTAGGCGGGACGAGTCGTGGAGTATTAATGTTTCAACATTTGCATAAGGCTTATTGAAAAACAAATGCCATAGAAAATAATGTAAAATTAGTTATTTTGTTACACATGCAAATTTAGAAATAGGGATGTCAATCATATTGGTTTGGTGGGTTATCAGGTTGGCGGGTTGAATTCTTCAACTCTGACCATTAATATCTAGTCATGTCAAACCCACTTAATATCGTGTTGTGTTTGGGTTAGTCCATTTGATTCCTATAAAACCTTATTTCTTGTAATTTGGGTTATTTGAATTTTTTTGTGTATTTCTCTACTAATTGAAAACGTGGATTTATATATTTTGTAGAGAGTAGAGTAAGTGAAATAATCCAAGAGTTGTTGATGCACGTTTTGCGACTAATGATTGGATTAGATTTTTAACATATGTTAGTGTGTTGCTGAAGGGGCGAAGGTGTTTATTGTGGGCGAATGTATGTTTGTTATGGGCGAAGGAAGAAGTAAACTGGGCGAAGGTGGAAGCTAACAGAAGATTGTCTAGGTTCGTACCAAGCTACTGGGCGAATGTGGACATTGTCCACATTCGCACCATAGAAAAGGGCGAACGTGCAGTTAGTATATATATGTTTTTATCCGTGTTGTGATTTGCGTATTATCATTTTGTTCAATTCTAGGGTTTCCGCACCTGGAATTGTGACTTGTATGATCATAATATCCTGTTTTAGCTAGAATTCTTCATCTACAAAGTGGTATCAGAGCTTTACGGATCATACAACAACAAAATTGATAATATCAGAGCTGATTTGGACTTAATATTGATCAAAATTCATCTGTTTTTGAATGAAAATGGTTTTTGATAGATTTTGAAGGTTTTTGATTTGAATTCGTGTTTAAAATCAAGTTTTCCAAGAATTAAAGTTGTTCCAAATCAATTCCGAATCATAACCTGATTAAGAACATCAAAATCCACAAACTTTCAAAAATCTCAGATCAAAATAACCGTTTTTCAAAGTGTAACCGTTTTTCAAAGATGTTTGGGTCGAATATAGAGAGAGTGGGCGAACCTGAGATTTTTTAGACGAACGTAGCATAATTCAGGTCGAACCTAGGAGTGTTGTGTTGATTTTTCCACATTCGGGTCTAAATTTCCACCTTCGGTTTTACGGGGGGGGGGGGGGGGGGGGCGAACGTGGAACTAGAGTGGACGAAGGTGAATCATTTTGGACGAACGTGCAAAGTGTTAGCTGTTTTTCTACATTCTGGTCAAAATTCTACATTCGGGTGACTAATTTGGGCGAAAGTAGACTTGTCAGGGGCGAACGTAGAATTTAAGGCCTAAAAAATTTCGAAAATTTTCTAAAGCCTGATTTCAGAAAATTTTTGAAATATTTTTGTTGGAAAAATGATGAATTACTTGACCATATCAAGAACGGATGAGCAGATAAGAGCTATGATAGAAGCCGAACGACAGTAATTACAAAGACAAAATTCTCAAGTTGACAACAGTTAGGGATTTCCAAAGACACCGAAATTAACTGATGAGATGGTACATGTTAACAAGTGTGTTAACAGAGAAGGTGTTCAAAGAAATGTTGTGTGTTTAGTCAAACAAATGGGAAATGATGTTTCCAGTGAATTGTCAGGGAGTGTCTTGAGTTCTTATACAGATTCAGAACAAAGTGAATCAAGAGAGAGTGACCTCTCAAATGGTGATGCAAAATCTGATAATGGTAATGAATCAGATGCTGAGGTAAAGTCTAATGTTGATTGTGCTAACTGTTTTGAGTGTATCAAATTGAAAAATGAAGTGCTGAAACTTATTGAGGACAAACAGAATTTGACAAATAAACTTGAAAGGTTTCAAATTGAAAATAAGATGTTAACAAATAATGAAAGACATTTTATAAATCAAATTGAATCTTTTAAGAAAGAAATTTCAGAACTTCATAACACTATTTCAAAGAATAATCCCACATCAGAGTTGGAAATCACAACACCTTGTGTTGTTAATCCTGATTGTGAAGTGAAACAAATGTTTGAAAAGAAAACTGAAAATGTGGTAACAACTTCACAATTTGAATATGAAGAAAAACCCATATTCAGGTTTCCTGAAGGAGTTGAAGGATCCTACATGTTGGAAGGACATGACAAATTGATTTTCAACAAAGATTTTCCAATTGATAATATCGAACAATCTCTACTTAAATGTATTTTTGTCAATAATAATGATTTGATAAATCAATTTAGAAATCAATTTGATCATCTTCATTTTGAACTCAGTCCTAACCAACATGAGAATAAAGAGGATCAAAAGAAAATCGTTGAAAAGAAAAATGTTGCAAATAAGATAGGTTCTAAAGTAAAAGGACCAAAACCAAACAAATCGAAAGGAAATGATCAGATGAGAAATTCTCATCAAAAGAATTCAAGAAATTTTTCATCTAGATCATATGACTATTATGATTATTCATATAACTCTCGATTTGATGGTTATTGGGGAAACAACTCACCACAGTATTCTCATGGTTATGTTGAACGGAGAAGCTGCTTTGAATGTGGTGAAGTTGGTCATATTGCAACTCATTGTCCCTATTGGTATTGGGATGAAGGGTATGCATGTGATTTTGAAGAGTATAGGTCTTGTTTTAACTGCGGAGAGTGTGGGCATTTAGTTGCTACCTGTCCGTATGTTAAACAGAAAAGGACCAAAGTGAAATTTGCTAAAAATTCAGGCAATGTCAAAAGGCCTGTAGCCCCAAAACAAACCAAGAAACAAAAGGGGAAACAGTTTGTTGTGTATGACAATCGCAACAAAATTGCTTTGAATAAAAATGGAGATTGTGATAGGGTTGCTGAGGTAAGGGGGAGTTCTAAGGCTAAGCCTAAGAATAACTCCAAACCTGGGTCTTCATCAGTTAAGTCTGGGAAGATTCCAAACAAAGTTCAGAAGCAGGTTTTAAATAAGAAATCTGTAGAGTCAAAAATCAAAACAATTTCAACAAAATCTAAAATAAACTCTGAACGTGTTTGGAAACCCAAATCACTTTCTAAATCAATAGCAATTTCTACTTCAAATCAATCCATTGAAAAACCAATTGATTTTTCAAAAGGAGAATGGATTGATGTTCCGAGGATTGATGACCTTGGACGACCCATCATTGTGAAAGGATGGGTACCTCTCTCATGCTAATTGTTTAACAAGTGTGCAGATTGTTCCAGACAGACCTATTAGCTATTCTTTGATAGTTGATAGTGGAGCATCTGTATACAAACTGTTTATTGGAGAGGTGAAGGTCAAGGAAGGAATATTGAAGAAGGAAAATATGATTTCAACAGAGAGGAGAGTGTTTGTCATCTGTTTCCTACCTATGAAGCAGGAAAACGTTGCAATTTCATGCAATTGCTCTCAGGTTTGGATTTTTACAACAGATACGACAAAACGGTTTATTCTAAACTCTCTTATCTTTCTTAATGATTTGCTAATTGAAAGATCTTATTGAGTGAGGTAATCTGAGTGGAAAATGGTTTTTGAAACTAAATGAGTAAACCGCATCGGATATCATTTTATTTTGTTTTTCCTCAAAAAGTTTAAAAATCCAAAAATATGCTTATTTTTAGATTTTTAGGGGAGAAAATTTCAGAAAAATCAAAATAAAAAATAGAAAATCAAAATGAGTTTTCCTGGAGAAAAAGAGGAGATGATAGTACATCAGTGGACTGTCAGACTACTCTGAAAACAAAATGAATTGATAAACATTGAGTAGCCACTACAATTATATATTAGTAGGCTTGAAATCAAAGTTTAAAGTTCAGCATGGTGATATAAACTTAAAATCAATAACTGATAATCATGTGGATCAACGTATCGTTCGCATCTGGTCTTAGTACCGAAATTTCGTTTGATAGATTGCCAAAATCAGAGGTTTCGGGTCGTTATATTGAAAGTTATCTAGGGATGGCCTAACTGATCTTCTGCTGTATTGATTTACAGACCTAGATTCAGTCAGGGTATCTTATTAAAAGAGCTAATAAAGCCAAAATCATAAGTTACCGAATGAGGAACTTAATATGTGTGTTGATAATCAAAGATTATCTAATGCATCGTATCAATACTATGATGAAAGTCATGTATGATATTAGTCCTCACCCTGGTAGAGTGCACAAGTCGCTTTGAAGCATTAATTTGCTGACCTGTCACCTCTGTGCCTTATACCTTGTAACTAACGGATAACTTCAGTATAATCACGCGTTACGATGAAGCTTTGTGCAATTTTTGATACGGAAATGTGTCGCGAATGCGGGAACCATAGATTACTCAGTATCTAATATTACCATAACGTATCTAAAGTGCTGAGCAATGAATGATGATTTTGAGTTTAAGTGGACGAACATACTGGTAATGATTGTAGGATGCTCAATGACAAAAATAGAAAATTGATCAAAAAGAGTTATGACTGACTATTTCAATACTGATATGATCCTCTTACCAGAAAATTCACAAAAATATGTTTAGTATACTTTTATGCAATTACATTTGAAAATCCAAAAAGATTTTTTGTGTGTTTTAGCATAAACTTTGAAAAATCAAAAAGTTTTGTTTCAATTTTATTTTCGATAACTGATGTTGGGATACTGAATGTGAAGGCTCAGATACTTAAAAGTTGAAAAAGATTGCAAATGTTCAAGTTTCTGGTACATATTGAAAATGTTTTATAGTTCAGGGGGAGAACTATTGAGGGTCAAAAGGAATGTGAAGAGTACTTCCGAGATTTTTGTCGTGTCTAACGCTGGTTGTAGTTTGTGCAGTTTTTAGTAAATTTTTCTGCAGAATCAAACACAACAGGTGCACTGCTCAAGACTCATCGACAAAGTGTGTAACTAAACAAGACCCAAACCTGAACATCAAGATCACCAGAACAACAGAGAAGCTAGAAAGAAAGCTGAAAAGCGAAGTGAGGAGTTTTTAGAGAAAGTATTTGGTGAAGATCAGTAGAAACCGTCTAATCAGAATGATGATTTGAAGACGTTATTACAGAAGTTGAAAGAAGCTGATGATAAACGACCTAAGCCGGAAGCTCAAGGTGGATTTTACAGGTATCAAAATCAGAAGTTCAAAGGCCCCTTGGTTGGAAGTATCTTGGGAGATTGAAATGTATAGCAGTTAAATGGGAATCAGAAATCTTGTACTTTTACAGATTTCATGATCTATTAACTCTACCGTATTGGGCGGTTAGAGACATTTGTCGATTCTCTATGACTGGAGCTTCGGTGAATAACACGGCTGTAGGTTGGTTTGCTGATCGGTTAGTCTGGGAAAGCAGAACAAAATGGAACAGGTTTAAACCTCAGTACCCTAGGAGAAAGGTTCATAGGGATGTTGATCTGAGAACTGGAAAGAAGAGGGTTACTTTGATTTACAAAGCGCCTGAAGTGATGAAGAAAATTCCATTGATGCCTTTACAACAACACTTCAGTGCTGACTTTATCTTCTGGTACTATGATTGGAGGAATGCAGAGGCGGTGATTGTGTTAAGAGATGGAAAGGATAAGTACAAGAAGATCTATGTGTTTGATCCAATGTGGCTTATCAACTGTACTTTTGAGGATATAATCATGCTTTACTACAATCCAATATTCAGTGATCCCAATGATGCAGAGCAGGCGAAGAAGTATCAGCAAGTTGTTGGAGTTTGCTTTGCATATGATATAAACTCTGGAAGCAACTTGGATACTAAGTTGGGTAAGAAGGTGAAGATGACTGATGTGCCTAAGCGTTCGGTGAAACGTAAACTTGAGCCTGAGATGACGAAAGATCAGAAAAAGCAGCTGAGACTCAAGTTGTTGAACAAGATTATGGATGAGGAACGAAGACAATCCAATCAATAGTCGAGGGGGAGTTTGTTGATGCACGTTTTGCGACTAATGATTGGATTAGGTTTTTAACATATGTTAGTGTGTTTCTGAAGGGGCGAAGGTGTTTATTGTGGGCGAATGTATGTTTGTTATGGGCGAAGGAAGAAGTAAACTGGGCGAAGGTGGAAGCTAACAGAAGATTGTCTAGGTTCGTACCAAGCTACTGGGCGAATGTGGACATTGTCCACATTCGCACCATAGAAAAGGGCGAACGTGCAGTTAGTATATATATGTTTTGATCATTTTGTTGGATAGAATAGTTTTGGAGAGTGTGTGTTTTGTGGTCAGGTTTCTCTCTAGAGTGAAAGTGTTTTATGTTGAACTAGATTAACTTGTAAGGTCATTGTAAACATATTTTGATCAAGTTATCTATAAAAATGGTGATTGAAAAGGTATTATCCGTGTTGTGATTTGCGTATTATCATTTTGTTCAATTCTAGGGTTTCCGCACCTACAAGAGTTGATAAAAGGGTGTTGCTAAATGCACCCCCATTTCTTTTATTTTTACTAGTTATACTCTCCCCTTTAAATTTCAAATAAATAAAATCAAACCTTTTACATTCTATTTTTCCTAAAACTACATCTACTTTAAGGTTTTATCCTATTCAATATATATATATATATATAGGGCATGGATCCGTTGAGAACTCCATTGAGTTGAGAGAACTCGAGAACTCTTGTGGACCATTGATCTTGATGATCTAATGGTTAAGATCAAAAGATGGACTTTTTTTGTCTTGACCTGATTAATAAGTAATTTTTTAATCTAATAAAGTACATTAAGGGGCATTAAGGTAAAACACCCATGTGAGAGAAATAATTAATATAATATCATATTAATTTTTAATTCAATTATTAAAAATATTCATTTTTTAAAACTTTATTTTATTTTTTAAATTAATTTATTTTTATAAAACAAAAAATCAAAAATATACATTCTGTCATCTCCCCCCCCCCCCTCGTTTTTACACTGTGTTTTTTACACTATTGTAAAAAAAATCGAATTTTACACCAAATGACTATACATTCATATTTACACCAGTGTCATCTCCCCCCCTCGTTTTTACACTGTGTAATTATTTACACCAGTGTTAATTTACGTCTAAAAAAGCCAACCATCCATAAATTTGTTTTATTTACGCTGCTATAATTATTTACACCAGTGTAAATCTGCCATACACAAAGTTTATACAAGTGTTTTCTTACATCAAAACGTCAATACATTCATATTTACCCTGGTGTAAACTGATATTTACACCAGTGTTTTCCTACAAAACATACTAGACCATCATCTTCTTAAACCAAAAAAAAAAACAAATTTTCAACATAAAACTCCTATATTTATGTTTAACATCATCATCTTCACAGCATCATGTCCTGACCAAAACCAAAATTTCAACATAAAAAAATCATTAATAATAATAATAATAAAAATAGAAAAAATAATACTAATAACAATAACAAAAATAATAATAATAATAATACTAACAGAAATAATAATAATAATAATAATAATAATAATAATAATAATAATAATAATAATAATAATAATAATAATAATAAAAAAAAATTACCTGTACAGCCCCCAAACATCATCGCCGGACCACCACCACCTCCCCACCGTCACCATCATTGGATCCACCCCTCTCCCTCCGTCGAACCACCCTTCAACCACCACAGCCCCACCACCTCACACCATCAGATCCACCACCATCAGTTCCACCGTCACACCTCTACAAAACACCGAACCACCACCTGAAACCTCGAACCTCTGCAAAAACACTATCTGACCGTCGTCCTCCACCGTCATCATCTTCACAGCATCATCTCCACCGCCTCCTCCACCGTCACCGTCGTCCTCTGCAAGAACCACCACCACCATCGTCCCCCCCTGTTTCACGTCAGATCCACCACCATCGGACCCCTCATAAAACATCGAACCCCCACCCCCTACCTCCACCTTCACCCCTGTTTCGAACCCACCACCATCCTCCGCCTCCTGCCCCACCAAGACCACCGTCCTCCGCCTGCTTTCATTACCATGAATCGTGTGTGTGTTTGTGTGTGTTAGAGAGAGAGGAGTGAGTTAGAGAGAGAGACAAAGTTAGAGAGAGAGAGAGAGAGAGAGTTAGAGAGAGAAAGAGGGTGACCGGTTTGTGTGAGAGAGAGGGTGAGGGTGAGTGTGAGAGATAATATTATTTAAAGTGTTGCTTGGGTGGGGGGGGGGGGGTGGGTATTATTATTACTAAAATACCCTCAAGTGGGCGTAGGTAAAAGACTTTGATCCCTTGATTAAACAAATACAAGAAATTATAAAGCTGCTGATGTGTCTTTTTATGATTGGTTCGGAGGAGTTTTCAAGTTCTCTCAACTTAGTGGGGTTCTCAAATGATCCCATTCCTATATATATATATATATGTATATATAACAAAAACTTATCCATAAATTTTGTAAGGTTTGAATTCATATAAATTATTTTTGTGTATGACTATTTTTTTTAAGTTGAATATTGCTATTATCCGTTCACCAAATTGTATTATATTTAGATTCACACCTACCTGTTACTTGCATTTTTATTTTAATTGTTCTTTCATCAGATTCAATGATTTCATTCAAGATTAGAACCATGTTTTGTTTAGAAGATCAGTTTTATATAAAGGACCAACAAGCCTTGCATAAGATCACAACAAACAGAATCTTGATAGTTCAAAACTAAAAGTTAAACTATATACGCATCAAGTTTAATCGAATTTAATGAACAAATTTTCACTAATATTTCATCGACCTCCTTGGATTCGTATTAGAACAATGTAGCCAGTTGTTCAAATATTTATTTAATTGAACACAACAGTTAAACGGATTTATGGATTCAACATATATACATTCTTAAAAAGAAAAAATAAAATGATGTGTGTTAAACATTTTGTTTTGAACGGTCAACTAAACAACGCCGGGTACTTCGTACGCGGCCCCCCAGTGGCAAAGACAGGGGCACAGCCCGGCCCACCCCGGACGTACGAAAGCCCTAGCCCGCCCGACAGCCCGCTTCCAGGGAAAACCCGACCCACATACCCGCCCGAAGGCACGACAGTAGTGAACCGGTAAAACCTAATGAGATCAGGACTCGAACTCATGACCATAGGCCATGATTCATCCATCATTTCTCATTATGTCATTCGTGGGAATCGAACCTCAGACCTCCAAGAGAGATCCCTGATCCATTCACCAACTGAGCTACCCGTGAAGGACGATGTGTGTTAAACATAAATAGGAATTACGAAAAGAAAATACAGAACCACTTGAATTAAATTACAATAATTAATTTTTTTTAAACTGCATCCACTTCAAGTTGAATCTTAATGTATCAATACAAAAATATTGCTACGTAAATTAATGTAGATGCTTTTTAAATAAACTGAAATTTAAAATAAAAATAAGTGTTTTTAATGAGGGAAATTTGGCAAATTTTAAACTGATTTATATTTATATAGAAGGAGATGTAAATAGTAAAAAGAATGGTGCATTTAGCCTATCTTTGAGAATTCATAAATTATAAAATTGTTGGAATTAAAAAGTAGATAAAGAATTTCAAAATGAAATTAATTCATCTTTAATTGTTATTGTTAAATAGTTATATGAGAAATTAGAATTCAATGTTCAAAACATTTAACTTTAAAATTTAACATACTACATTCTTCGTCTCATAAATCAATATGTAAACTTTTTTAAAAACTCTTATAAGATATAGCTACAACCGACTTTTTAGCAAATTGCCTTCTCTACACACAGTTACATGTTATAAACATTTTCTTCATTTGATTTATTATCGATACTAATTTGTGCCTATTTAAGAACTATGAGAACCACTTTCTAACCATTGATTTAAATGATAAAATTGTAATCAAATACAACTTCATTTAATTAATTAAATTAGATTAAGGATAACTTTATACTTTTCACCATCCACCAAAATCGGAATTTAATTAATTAATTAATTAGATTAGGATCTTTAATTAATTATATATATTTAGTTTTTAATTAAATTCTTTTGTACACACGTGTATACAAAGTATATCAGTTTCTTTTTTTTTTCATTCATCATCATCATCAACACGTATATACAATTGTATACATCAGTTTTTTTTTGTTTTTTCATTTATCATCATCATCGTTGACACATATATACATTGGTGTATATCAGTTTGTTTTTTTTTCTTTCATTCATCATCATCAACACAGATATACATTGGTGTATTGTAGTCCCAAAAATACTAGATCTTTAGTGTGCACAAGATTGTTATCACCTAGAAACACCTATTTGTTAGGTGTTTTAGGTGATTAATCAAGACAAGCAAAGAAACTAGATGAATATTGTAAGAACCGACACACAAGATGTATAAAAAGATAATTCCATTGATGATTTAACACTGAACAACCATGGATATCATAATAAGTTCGCACCTGATCTTGTGCTACAAAAGATAATAACAAAAACCATAACCCTAGCTGCTCAAATGATGTTCTATATATAGCCATGGACTAATGGGCCTGCGCACTTAGCTTAAGTGCGCAGAGCCCGTCTCCTTAGTACGCAGACTAGGGTTTCAAGCATTCAACTAAACTATAATTACATAACATACCCTCCAACTATAACAAACAACTAAACATACTCAAACCTGGTAACTGTGGTCTCAATTTAACCCAACAATACCCCCCCTAGACCACAGCTACCAGCTCTTCGATCTTAGTCGATCTCCACATCGCTTAACTCCCCCTCTTCTCTTGCTTGATGTGCCGGGAGTGCTTGAACGACAATGTCTTCAACATTTGGTTCTTCAATGCGTGGTTCTTCAACATGTGGTTCCTGGATGAATAACTCAGCGAGATCTTCAGTTTCTGGATCTTGCTGAGTTTCTGGGGCTGGACTTGAGGAAGCTGGTGAGGCTTGAGTAGGCTCAATCTCTAGATCAGCCGTTGCTGCAGAATCCTGTGCTTGCACTTCTGTGACAACTTCAGCTTCAGACATCTTTGCAGCAGCAGCAGCTTGGGCAGCCTTTTCTTTGTCGTCTCTAGCTTTATCGGCTGCATTGATCCTGGCCACTAAATCGATCAAGTCCTGCTTTCGCTTTAAAGCCCGTTCCACCGCCCTTCTGAACAAGACAACTTCTTCAAACAGCACGTTTCCAGCACCAACATTGATCTGGTTTCCAAAGAGAGTAGTCAAATCAGAGGGATTGAGAGCAAACACGTCAACCGGATCAAGAATTCTTAACGCCTCTGAATCATCTTTCAATTTGATGACGGCTTCACCAGTTAAGCTATCATAGAACCACTTCTTGAATTCTGTCAGCATCACAGGAAGCTCGGGATGAATGGGAACCCTAGTGACGACCTGGGGTGGGTCAATCACGTAGGTTATCATTCCCCGTCCGGTAGCTGGATCTATTCTTTTCTTGGAAATTCTTCTTCTCGGCTTCTGTGGCTTCCAGTTCTTGAAGTCAGACGCACACTCCCTTTCTATAAAAACAGATATCATGCCAGCTTCGGCGTCCAACGAGTGGTTGATGAATGGTGTCCTGCACATTTCCCGGATATCCCATCGTGGAAGAGTCTTCAGCTCAGGTCTGCCCTTAAAGTACTGTATTACACCCCCTCTTCGTTTCACAACAAACAATCTCTTAAACCCATCATAACCCCAAGAGATGATCCTTTCCTGGTGAGCTTCTCGAGTGTGGTGGATGTTCTGGTGCAAAGCAGGAATGGTGATTGGTCTTCTTAGAAACCAGGTGGATCTCTCAGGGTCTAACCTGTAACCATCAGCCATCTCATAAATAGTGTTTTCTCCCGCACCCATCTCCACAAACGTGTCAGGCATCTCGTCTTCACTTATCTCATCAACATCACTTTCCTCAGCTTTTCTCTCTTTCTCTTTCTCTTCTTCCATGAACTTCCCAAAATCGAATGCTTCATCAAAAGTCATACTAGGAGCATCCGTTCCCTGTTTCTTTAGTTCTCGAAGCATATCAAACATCTTCATCTGCACCTCTGTCTGGAATTTTATCAGATAACGCTGATCCTTAACCACCTTTTCCAGATTTCTATTCTTGTGCTTCAACTTCTTCAACTTTTTCCTCAACTCCTGATTGTTGTAGAGCTGATTCTTTAACGTGCAAATTTCCTTCGCTGCAGTCTTTCCCACATCCTTAGACAGTGTCTCATATAGTTCTTGATGCACGGGTTTTCGACGCTGTGCACCAGGAACAGATGAGGATGGTAAAGTCTGCTTCTTCACTGGGGGTTTGGGAATAGGAGGCCTTGCAGTGGAAGGTCCTGGCCTGGCAGTGGAGGACCCTGGCCTGTCAGTGGAAGGCCCTGGTTGATCCTCCCCTCCAAACATGGATTCCAATATCTCTTCATTCTCCAGATCCTCTTCTGTCATAACACGTGGCCTTTCAGACTGAGGCAACTGTTCTCTCCTTCTTTTTCTTTCTGCCCTTGCCAGTTCAGCGCTTTGTCTGGCAACTTCAGCCATCTCAAGTTCCTCAGGAGTCAGTGATTCTCTCCCTTGCTGCAATAAACCAGTAGGCCTGTTTCTTTTAGTTGGCCTTTGAGGAACAGGTTCAGATGCTACCCTCTTTCCAATTGTTCTTTCTCTGGCAACTTCTTTTGCAGTTGGCTGAGGTATTGTAGTAGCAGGTTCAGAAGGAGCAGGTTCAGAAGATTCGGGTCCGGTTGTGGGTGGTTGTCGAGCTTCAGCAGCAGCTTGTTTTCTTTTCTTGATTTGGTTGTATAACTTCATGATAATTGGATAACGCTGAGCAGCATACATGCTTTCAAGCAGGGGTTCCCAGTCTGGTGTGTTGCACTCAGTGAAAAATCGTGCACCTTTGGCGAAATTGTATTTATCACCAAGGGGCAGATCCTCATGCTGTGAGTTGATCATCATCTGAACGAATCTGGGATACATCGCCCACTTGTCTTTTCCAGCTTCAGCATTCTTCACCATATAATCAAAAACCATTCCAGACAGATTGAATGGTTCATTCTTGCAGACCTTAATCATGGCAGTTGCCCAGTCAGGACTAAGTGCATTGTACCCACCTTTCCTGTGACATAGAGACATAAGAAATACGTGACTGATAAGCTTCCAATCTCTTGTCAGCTGGCTCTTCTTTATGTAACCCCTCTTGGCAAAGTCTCCCTTGTACCCAAAGTTCTTGAACTCTTGATGAATTTCAGCTTTTGGTAGAGATCTAACAGTTGCTTGCCGATCTTGGAATCTCAGAACACTTCGAACAGTATCTTCTGTGATGATCACTGCTTTGTTCCTTACCGTAGCTTTAATTCTTCTGACACGTGCCACGACCTCTACTTTAGCAGATCTCCAGAAATCTTCAATGTGCGAGCTGTAGACCTGTACGTTCTGCTCTACAGCATATCCGATTCTGCTTCTTCTGATCCAAGTCACCACGTCTCGAAACTTTGTATCATCAGTCTCAAGATTCATCGGTTGGTTGTGCATTCCTCTTGGATCCCAGTCTAGAGCCATCTGTGTGTGTCACATGCACGAAAAGTGAGTTAGACCTTTTGATTTTGAATTGACGACTGACAGACTTCTTCATTGAATTTGCCGGACGACGTACGTAGACTAGATTTAATTTTAATTTGGTTTCATGTGTGTGATTCTTTTTATGGATTAGATCTATTAGTGTGTACGGTATTTTTGTCTTTTATTTTAATGATCATTTGAGTCCAGGTATGGTTTACGGATGAATGAGTCAAGGTATGCAGTCCGGTCAAATGTCATGAATGGTCAAGCCAATGGTCATGGTTTTGGTTCAATATTAAGTCCACACATTCCTCAAGTTCGCAGCCCGAGTCTGATCTTCAGCTAAGTACTCAGTCAGGTGCGCACCTAAGTACTCAGCCTTGACTGAGCACTTGTTGCTGGTACGCAGTCAATGGATCTTATCTGAACACGAGAATTTTAAGTGCGCATTCAATTGACTCGGGCATGGTAACGACTTAGGCTGAATCATCAAGTCTGCGTACTAGTCTAGTACGCAGACACTTAAACCTTCGTTTAAGATTTTAGGTACGCAACCAAGTGCGCAGTCATATTAGGGTTACTGAGGCTTGTATCATATGATGCAAGTACGCATTCATATGATACAAGTTCGCAGTTATTCAAGATTTAAGTTCGCAGTTCATGTGAAACCCCAAATCTTCAACGGTTATATCTAGATCTGGATTCAAGGCCTGTAAATCATCACGAAGAAACTCATCAGAATCAATACTACCTTAAACGAATCACACAAACTGATAATGAAGCACGAATGATGGATTAAAAGCGGTGGTACACGATGGTTTTGTGATGGCTTTGTTGGTGATTTGGGATGAACACGGTGGCTGAGATGAAAATTAGGGTTTTAAGATAAAAAGTAAAAATGAAAATGTACAGTGGTATTTATAGTAAACCTTATTGGGCTGCGCACTTAACCTTAGTACGCGAGGCCCAACAAGACTTGATAGTCTATTAAGTTCGCAGGCCCAACAAGACTTGATAGTCTATTAAGTGCGCAGGCCCAACAGCAAGAAAATAGGCTTTAAACCAAAGATCTGGGTTTGGAGATCAACCGTTTCTCACCTTTTGCATCAAGATCACGCTATTCATACCTGCCAGATCACATTTCAACTTTCCGTTGGATAGCTGCAGCTTAAGAAAAACTGTCGGTATATTTGTCCACTTAAATCCATGCCTCTCATCTTTCAACATGCATTATGTGATGAGCTTTATCATGTTTTGGAAATATTGACGAAGAGTTAATGGACCCCACTTGTGCTAGGTGTAAGCCTACCAATCCTCAAGGTTTATTGAAATAAAATGATGAGAGCTTCAGGTCTATGTTTCCATAAGCAGAGAAGATGATCATTATGTCAATCAGATGATGAGAGCTTCAGGTCTATGTTCCCATAAGCAGAGAAGATGATCATCTGATTGCTTTTTGAGCTATCTATATGTTTGCACGTCACTAACATTGCGTATCTTTTGTTGCTCATTTTGATTTAACAACCCCGCTTTGGTAGCTTGCACTCTTAGGTGTCTTTTGATTGCTTACGCACAAAATTTTCTGTGTCTTTTGATCTCTCAACCTGTGTATGACCGGACTCAGCTTGTGCAGACCTGAAACACAGTGGGAATCCAGCTTTTCGTGTAGACCTTTTCAGTTTGTCATCTTTAGCAGTTTACTCGATTCCAGGCTGAATCTACCGACATGTCGTTGCTTGAAGCCGTAACGTCCTCTGGGTCCTATTCACATGCTGACAAATATGATTAGTCCCTATCATTTCTTGATTATTTGAAAAAGTTTTTAAATTTGCAGTTAGGGATCTACCGGTTTATTTCTCCCCCAAAAATCTTTATTTTATTTTAAACATAAGATTTTTCTATAATTTATACACAAAGGTTTTTTTTTTTTTTTTTTTTTAATCATTCAAAGTTAATCATCTCTAACCATGTTACCAACTGACGAAAGCGGGTTTTGTCGAAAGCTTTTGTAAAGATATCTGCCTTTTGATCAGCAGTATCTATAGGCAACACCTGAATATACCCTTTGTCGTGCGCATCGCGAATTGAATGAATCCAAATTTCAATATGTTTGGTTTTAGAATGATCAATTGGATTCTTCACAATGTCACGACAAGCATCATTATCAATGTAGATAGGGGTTCTCATGATATTCAAACCGTAATCCAACAGCTGATTTTGAATCCACAACAGTTGTCTGTTTCTTGCTCTGCCAAGACACGAGCCTGTTTCCCAGAAATTGACAGCCACCAGAGACAGACTTTCGGTCAATCCTGCAACCTGCATGATCACTATCAGAGTACGCAATTAGGTCAAAATTGTCACTCTTAGGATACCACAAACCAAGTTTTGGTGTTCCTTTGAGGTAGCGGAAGATTCTTTTTACTGCAGTTTCATGAGATTGCTTTGGATTTGACTGAAAGCGAGCACAGCATCCAACTGCCCACATGATGTCCGGTTTGCTGGCTGTGAGATACATCAAGGATCCAATCATAGAACGGTAAGTGTGCGGGTTCACAGAGGGGCCTTGAAGATCTGGTACAAGCGTTGTTTGAGCTGCAAAAGGAGTGTTGGACGGCTTGCAATCCGACAGGTTGTACTTTGCCAGAATGTCTCTTGTATATTTTGCTTGATGAATAAGAATGCCGTCTTCTTTCTGTTGGACTTCGAGACCTAAGAAAAATGACAGTTCTCCCATCATAAATTTTCGTCTTCTTTCTGTTGGACTTCGAGACCTAAGAAAATTGAGACTTCATAATGCTTTCAAATTCCCTGCATAAATTTTCGTCAGTTGAACCAAAGATAATATCATCAACATATATCTGAACAAGGATAGAACGTTTGTTGACTTCTTTGGTGAACAGAGTCATGTCGATCTTCCCTCTTGTGTATCCATTTTGTAACAGATATGAGGACAAGGTCTCATACCAAGCTCTAGGAGCTTGATGGAGACCATAGAGAGCCTTGTCCAACTTATAGTATCTGTTTGGATGATGAGGGTCTTCGAATCCTGGCGGTTGACATACATAGACTTCTTCTTTGATCTTCCCGTATAAGAAAGCACTCTTCACATCCATCTGAAAAACTTTAAAATTTCGATATGAAGCATATGCCAAGAAGATACGAATGGCTTCAAGTCGAGCGACTGGTGCGAAGACTTCCTCATAGTCAATCCCCTCCGGCTGACGAAAACCTTGAACAACCAAACGAGCTTTGTTCTTGATTACCACGCCACGTTCATCCATTTTGTTGCGAAACACCCATCTCGTCCCAATAGGATATTTTCCTTCAGGCAGATCCACGAGCTCCCATACTTTGAGTTTTCTGAACTGAAATAATTCTTCCTGCATGGCCTCTACCCAGCTTGCATCTTTAACTGCATCTTCAATGCTGAAAGGTACTGTTTGAGATAAGAATGCTGAGAGAGCGGTGTTGAGCTTGTCTGTCTGATTTCTTGTAAGAACACCCTCACTGATTGGTCCAATGACATTTTCAATTGGATGATTCTTAGAAGATTTGAATCCCATATTCTCTTCTTCTTGCACTTGTGGAGGAAGGTTTGAAAGATGATCTCCAGGTGCAGAAGAGCTGGATGGTTCATTTACAGACTGCTGATTTGATTGTGTTCCTTCAGCATTTGACGTGCTTTCAGGAATGTTAGAGGTTTCAGCGGCTGTATCACCATTATTGAGTTGAGGAACAATTGGATCAGCAACAAGAGGAGAAAAGCGGGTGGTAAATGGTGCAACTTCGTCGTCAGAAGAGTAGAGAATATTTCCAAAGGGAGATGAACTTGTAGCTTGATTTTCAGGAGCTTGATCTGCAGGAACTTGCTGTTCAGGAATGACAAAGTGATTGAACACAACATCCACGTCAAAGAACCAGTCAGGACCGGTTCCAACATTAGTAGAGTTGGATTCTTGCCAGTCAACATAAAAGGATTCCAGAACCATCTTGGTACGTTTGTTGTATACTCGATAAGCCTTTTGACTAGAAGAGTATCCAACGAAGAAACATTCGTCTCCAACAGCATCAAACTTCATGATATTCTCAAAGTTGTTTAGAAGAGTGCAGGAACATCCAAACGGCCTGAAATAATCGATGAGAGGTTCTCTTTTGAAAAGCAATTCATAAGTTGTTTTCCCACGAGGCTTGACAATCAAGACCATGTTAAGAACATAACAGGCGGTATTCACAGCTTCTGCCCAGAAGATGATCGGTAACTTAGAGTCAATGAGCATGGTTCTGGCAGCTTCAATGAGTGTACGATTCTTCCTTTCAGCCACTCCATTTTGCTGAGGGGTCCTTGTAGCACTGTATTGAAGATGAATTCCTTTCCCGCTGCAGAACGTCGCAAAGCTTTGGTTCTTGAATTCTGTTCCATGATCACTTCTGATTGACTTCACTTTAAATTTGATTATATTCTCGATCAGTGGAACGAACAGCATCAAAGTCTCAGCAGCCTCACTCTTAAACTCCAAGAAGTACACCCATGTAAAGCGAGAGAAATCATCTGTAATCACCAAACAGTAAGACTTTTTACCCAGACTTTTTACACTGATTGGACCAAAGAGATCCATATGTAATAATTGAAGTGGAGAGTCAATTGAGTTCACTGTTTTGGACTTATGCGATTTCTTGTGTTGTTTACCTTTTGCACATGCTAAACATTTTTCAGAAAAAGGAAATTCCTTAGAAGGAAGACCTCTGACTAGATTTAGTTTAGAAAGTTTGTTTATATTTTTAAAGTTAACATGACCTAATCGCCTATGCCATAACAGTGACTCCGACTCGGATGCCTTTGACAGTAGACAAGTCATTGGCTGTTCAGACTTGGCATCTCTCATGTTTATCACATATGTGTTATTTTGTCTGGGGGCTTTCAACATGATCATGTCGGTGGGTGGTTTAAATCCTGGCTTCAGGAAGATGCATTCCATGTCGTTGAACAACACCGAGATTCCTTTGTCACAGACTTGTGATACACTCAACAGATTGTAACACAGCTCTGGAACATAGTTGACGTCCTCAAGTGTTAGTGCGTCAGAGACTATATCTCCTATGCCAACGATCTTTCCACCCTTTTCATTCCCAGCGAACGCTACAAATTCTCTATCAATGAACCGATAGTTCTTGAGGAGTTCTTTTAGTCCAGTCATGTGTCTTGAAGCGCCGCTATCGACATGCCATAGATATCTCATAAGAGCTATCAGCCATTCTGTAATTTATTCTGCATAAACAAAAACAAAAGAGAAACAAAAGATAAACTAAAGAAAATCTATGTACAGTGACGACTCTGCCTGATAGTTAAGTGACTTTGGGAATCCAAGTCTGTTTAATCTTTGATCTGTCATGATTTTCTCCCAAAATTGACTCTTGTTTCTTCCAGATTTGTGTATTTTTGACAAAACTTTTTACGGTTTCTTGAAGATTTTTTATTTGATCTGAAAAAGAGTTTTGTGTTTTGACATCCTTTTGTGGTTTAGGTTTTATATGACAGTTTTTGACCACGTGACCCTCTTTTCCACATCTGAAGCATTTTGAATGCTTAGGCTTGATCTTAGGAGAAGATCTGGATGATGATGGTTGTGATGTTCTTTTCTTGAGCTTGTCTGATCTGGAGCTTTCGCTTGAGCTTGATTCTTCCCTGTTGCTACTTGATTCTTCATTGGTGTCAAGGTTATGTAGGCTGGTGTTGCTCTCTGTATCACTTAGTGATTCTTCAGAACTCGAGGTACCTGTTTCTTTTTGTGATTCTTCAGAACCTGATACATCTGTGGATGAGGGGATAAATTCTGGGATTTTCTCAGTGAGAAATTTCCCAAACCTGTTACGCTTATGTTCTGGCACAAACACAGATGGTTTGAGCACATGATTTTCATCAGAGAATGCAGCATTAAGATCAGCACACACGGGCATAACATTTTCAACACAAGCATTAGAATGTTTGATAGGAGGCTTCCTATCATCGGGAGCCACAGCTCCTTTTAAATCAAGTTCAGAAATACAGTCATCCATCCTAGTTAAACTATTACAATCATCCACCCTAGGCAAACTATTACAGTCATCCGATTTAGTTAAAGTTTACAGTCATCCAAAATAGAATTGTTTTTTGACTTTTCATTGTTCCAGATAAACCAATTCACTGTTGAGTAATTGGCACCTGGATGTCCTAAACCCATTGTCTGCCCACCACAACTTTCATCATCCTCCACCTGAGCCTGTTGGGTCACATCTGCATCGCTTTTACTTATGTTAGCATTTGACTCAGACTCATCACATTTATTTTCAAAAAGATCATTTTTTTGGATGAGGTGATGGAATGGGTATGTATTCACTTCGGCTCAAGGGTAAGAATAGTGATCTTTCGACTCCATTCTTATCCTTATACCCAATTCCATCCTTTACGAATGATTGTCTTGCACAATCGACTATGTCAGTATGAGCCTGTTTGCTCACATTCCATTTATCAACAACAATTTGAAGACGAGTTGTTTCATTTCTAGATTTCTCTAGTTTTGATGTTAAATCATTTATTAGAAAATCTTTCTTAAGCACAAATTCTTTTAAAGTTTGCATTTCAGCTAGAGTTGCATTTAACTTTCGCTGATATGCCCATTCATTTTCTTTCATTTCAGAATTGATTTTACGAATATCATCCATTTCTCTTTAAACTCGTCTGTTGTGTGACAAACAGTATGCAACAGCTGTAGCACACCTAGGTGAGCACAGTTTAGATTTTATTTCTAGAGGGATATTTACCATGTCTCTCTCCTCAGCTTTCTTGGAAGAATTTTTCACCTCCTCAGCAACTTTCTCAGATGAAGTCTTCTCAGCTATCAAGGCCTCCTCCCTAGTCTGATCATTCACCTTCGCATCAATCAGCACACTCTTCAGTCCGGCATTCTTCTGCATCTCTCCCTTCAGAACCTCAGCAGATGACCCTTCAAGAGAATTCACACCATTTGAGGATTTGGTGCAAATTGTGGCCATCAGAGCTTTGTTAACTTCAACTTCTGCAGCAGCAGCCTCTTCTCCCCAATCGAAATCCTCAACAACCAAAGCTTTCTGTGGTTCCTTATCATTTGCTTCATTTCCGTCAGTTATAGCCACCAACCTCTTAGCAGGCTTGATTTCGGCTTGGTTCAAAGTGGGGCATTCATATTTGAAATGCCCGAGGACCCTGCAGTTGTAACACCTTATCTTCGACTTGTCAAACCCAACCTTTCCCATTCCCACTCTTCTACCGGTTCTGTCTTAAAAGCGCTTAACTCGTAGAGTGATCATTGCCATCTGCCACTTGAGATCCATTTCTTCCATATCATCTGGATCAACTTGGTACATATCCTCTGGGGACATCATCTCACTCTTAATTTCTCCTGTCTTCAGTGCCTCAAAACTGCTCATAAAGGTGTTAAAGAGTTCCACATGTTCAGCAGCCAGCTTGGCAACTTGTGGAGTCAGTGTCTTTGCTGCCTTTTCAGAGTACATCGGAGCCTTTCCTGAGCTTGAACTACCACCCCCCATAGAGTCCACATATAGATGCAGTGAACTTGAACTCATCTCACCAATTGGTGTCATCAAAGCCAGATTTTTCATAGCACTGCTGGGAGTCACCTTCGGGACAATCTGATTCATTTCTCTCTTTGTGATATCCATTTCAAACGATTTCAAAGTGTTTATCAGATCGGCTAGAGTGGACTGAGCATCCAAGTAATCTTTCTTGATCAGCATACATTGGACACTCCACTCCTTTGGAAGAGAATCGAGTAGTTTCTTGATGGAATTGCGGTTGTTCACAGGAATATCAGCTTTCTTCATCTTAGTTAACAGATTCATAAATCTGTCAATGTGTGATGACAGACTTTCACCAGGGATGCTTCCAAACATGTCGTATTCTTTTTGAATCATGTCCTGTTTGTTCTGTCTCATCTCAGCGTTTCCTTCATAATATTCACTCAAAGCAAACCACAGATCATGCGCCGATCCGTACTCTTCAAACATATTGTATACATCGTTTGACAGAGCCATGGTGAGAGCACCATAGGCTTTGTGATCTCTCTGCATCAATTGTTTGTCGAGATCTGTGTATGTAGTGGGATCAGTGTTGAACTGTTGGGTTAGTATGAGACCACAGTTACCAGGTTTGATCATGTTTAGTTGATAGTTATAGTTGGAGGGTCTAGTATGTAATTATGGTAAAGTTATAGTGGAAAACCCTAGACTGCGAACTTAGGAGATGGGCACTGCGCACTTAAGCTTAAGTGCGCAGGCCCATCAGGCTGCCTATAAATAGAACCTCTTGTGTGCAGCTAGGGTTAGGGTTTTTGTTATATCTTTTGAGAGCACAAGTAAAAGGTGCGAACTTATCTGTAAAATCCATGGTTGTTCACTGCTGAATCTTTAATGGAATCATCTGTTTATGTTTCTTGTGTGTCGGTTCTTACAATCTTCATCTAGTTCTTTGCTTGTCTTGATTAATCAACTAAAACACCTAACAAATAGGTGTTTCTAGTTGATAACAATCTTGTGCACACTTAAGATCTAGTGTTTTTGGGACTACAATTTGGTATCAGAGCCTAAGTGCTCGAGATTGTATCTATCTAAAGATATCAAAACCCTCCTTGTTAGTTTTTGCTATCAAGTTTTTCAAAAAATTTAGTGTTTATCAAACTTTGAATATTTTCATCAGTTTTGCCTTAAAATCTCGTGAACAAGTGTTTCTAAGGTGTTTAAAAGGTATTATTTTCAGTAGAAACATCATTCAAGAACTTCAGATCGATTGAAAATCTCTTGGACTTGTTTCTGATATGATTCAAAAACATTACAGCCGTAGTTGCGCACTTATTGTGCGAACTTAGCTCATAAATTGAGTACTTGTTTCTTGCTTCTGAGTACTTGTTTCAAGAGTTGTGTACTTAGCTCATAAGTTGCATACTTGACATTTCAAGGTGTGCACTTATTACAGTAACAACTGCGCACTTGTCTAAAAAGTGTGTGCACTTGTGTCTGTGTGAGCACTTAAATTTACACAAGGCTTTACAGCTTTCTCTCTCCTGGCACCACAACTAGGGTTTCTGCATACTTATCTGGAATTTCTAGTTGGGGTGCGAACTTACTGAACAGGTGCATTTTCTGAGCACTTGGCTAGGGTTTCTGCGAACTTAAATCTTAAACGAGAGTTTAAGTGTCTGTGTACTTATACTAGTACGCAGGCTGATCAGTCAAAGACTGAGCACTTGTGCTGCTCTGACTTGGCTGAACTGCGAACTTAAGCCAAAGTGTGTGCTACAGGGACTGCGCACTTACAGGAGAATCAAGAACTTATCATCTTTGTTTCTTACTGTTTCAGGTGTCTAAGGTACTGCGAACTTGACTTGCTGCGTACTTATTGACTGCGAACTTGTGGACTGTTTTAATTTTTTCAAGGACTTTGGACTGTAACTTGCTAATCTAATTAATCAAAACCCTAAAATCAATCTAAAATCAATCTTAAATCATGTCTGGTAACAATTCATTCCAAGTTAACCCCATAACCCAAGCTGAACTTGAAACCGGCACTATAACACGTATTCCCAAGTTGATGGGTGCTGAAGACTATGGTACATGGAAAAACAGAATGAAAGCTTTCTATTTTGTTAACGATCACACCCAATGGAACTCAGTCCAGCTCGGACCTCACATTCCCACAAGAACTACTGATGCAGGAGAAGTGTTCAACACTGATCCCACTACATACACTGATCTCGACAAACAACTGATGCAGCGAGATCACAAAGCCTATGGTGCTCTCACCATGGCTCTGTCAAACGATGTATACAATATGTTTGAAGAGTACGGATCAGCTCATGATCTGTGGTTTGCTCTGAGCGAGTATTATGAAGGAAATGCAGAAATGAGGCAAAACAAACAGGATATGATTCAAAAGGAATACGACATGTTTGGAAGTATCCGTGGTGAGAGTCTGTCTTCACACATTGACAGGTTCATGAATTTGTTGACTAAGATGAAGAAAGCTGGTATTCCTGTAAACAACCGCAATTCCATCAAGAAACTACTCGATTCTCTCCCAAAGGAGTGGAGTGTCCAATGTATGTTGATCAAAAAGGACTACTTGGATGCTCAGTCTACTTTGGCTGATCTTATAAACACTCTGAAATCGTTTGAAATGGATATCACAAAGAGAGAAATGAATCAGACTGTCCCGAAGGTGACTCCCAGCAGTGCTATGAAGAATCTGGCTTTAATGGCCCCAATTGGTGATATGAGTTCAAGTTCGTTGCATTCTTATGTGGATTCTACGGGGATTGGTAGTTCAAGTTCTGGGAAAGCTCCAATGTACTCTGAAAAGGCGGCAAAGACACTAACTCCACAGGCTGCCAAGCTGGCTGCTGAACATGTGGAACTCTTCAACACCTTTATGAGCAGCTTTGAAGCTTTGAAGACAGGAGAGATTAAGAATGAGTTGATGTCCCCAGAGGATATGTATCAGGTTGACCCAGATGACATGGAAGAAATGGATCTCAAGTGGCAAATGGCAATGATCACTCTACGAGTCAAGCGTTTTCAAGACAGAACCGGTAGAAGAGTGGGTATGGGAAAGGCTGGGTTTGACAAGTCGAAAATCAGATGTTACAACTGCAAGGTCCTCGGGCATTTCAAGTATGAATGCCCCACACTGAACCAAGCTGAAATCAAGCCTGCAAAGAGGTTGGTGGCCATAACCGATGGAAATGAAGGAAACGATAAGGAACCACAGAAGGCTTTGGTTGTTGAAGATTTCGACTGGGGAGAAGAGGCAGCTGCTGCAGAAGTTGAAGTTAACAAAGCCCTGATGGCCACAATCTGCACCAAATCTTCTAATCGTGTGAACTCTGTTGAAGGGTCATCTGCTGAGGTTCTAAAGGGGAAAATGCAGAAGAATGCCGGACTGAAGAGTGTGTTAATTGATGAGAAGGTGAATGATCAGAAAAGGGAGGAGGCGCTGATAGCTGAGAAGACTTCATCAGAGAAAGTCGCTGAAGAGGTGAAAAGTTCTTCTAAGAAAGCTGAGGAAAGAGACATGGTAAATATTCCTCTAGAAATTAAATCTAAACTGTGCTCACCTAGGTGTGCTACAGCTGTCGCATACTGTTTATCACACAACAGACGAGTTTTAAGAGAAATGGATGATATTCGTAAAATCAATTCTGAAATGAAAGAAAATGAGTGGGCATATCAGCGAAAGTTAAATACAACTCTAGCTGAAATGCAAACTTTAAAAGAATTTGTGCTTAAGAAAGATTTTCTGATAAATGATTTAACCTCAAAACTAGAGAAATCTAGAAATGAGACAACTCGTCTTCAAATTGTTGTGGATAAATGGAATGTGAGCAAACAGGCTCATGCTGATATAATCGATTGTGGAAGACAATCATTCGTAAAGGATGGAATTGGGTATAAGGATAAGAATGGAATCGAAAGATCTCTATTCTTGCCCTTGAGCCAAAGTGAATACATACCCATTCCATCACCTCATCCAAAAAATGACCTTTTTGAAAATAAAATGTGATGAATCTGAGTCAAATGCTAACATAAGTAAAAGCGATGCAGATGTGACCCAACAGGCTCAGGTGGAGGATGATGAAAGTTGTGGTGGCCAGACAGTGGGTTTAGGACATCCGGGTGCCAATTACTCAACAGTGAATTGGTTCATCTGGAACAATGAAAATTCAAAAAACAATTCTATTTTGGATGACTGTAAAACTTTAACTAAATTGGATGACTGTAATAGTTTGCCTAGGGTGGATGATTGTAATAGTTTAACTAGGATGGATGACTGTATTTCTAAACTTGATTTAAAAGGGGCGGTGGCTCCCGATGATAGGAAGCCTCCTATCAAACGATCTAATGTTTGTTGTAACATCACGCATTTTTTTCTCCAATTTTTGAATTAATAAAAATCACCACTTTACCTATTTTATACTTCTTTTGTAAAAGTATGATCATGTCTAAAATTTTATATTATTTCAAAAACATTCTTATATATATTTTGAATATTTTAAAGTTGATGTAAATTCAAACAGGATAATCTATGATGTACAATTTAATAACAATATATCTCCCTATCTCCCTTCTCTCATCCAGTCTCTGTGGGTCTTGGTGATGTTTCAACTCCCCCCCCCCCTCTCTCTCTCTATGCGATTTGTGTCAATAATTTAGGTGGTGGTGGAGGCTGATGGGGGTTAGTGACGGTTAAGAGTTTTTAATAAAAGGGGAATATAACACACGTGTAATGATAAAAAATTTGAATAATCAAATAACATGGAAAAAAATACTATTTTAAACCTTCGATCAGAGTGTGTTTAAAGTTTAGGTGATTTGAAAATGAGAGAGAAAATATTGTGTTTTTAGTGTAATTTGATGGATGAAGATGCGTGTAGGATGTGAATGCTCTTATATATGTATATTTTGTATAATATAATAATTCTTTTGTATGTTTAGTTTCTTGAAAGGGATAGAAGTCTGAAAAAGAAAATACAAATGTGGAACTATGTAGGTCCCTGTCCTTGAGATCTTCACACACAATCAAACTAAACATAAACACTAGATGCGAAATGTCTAGTATACGTGGATTTCACACAAAGAACAATCACACAAGATTACTTTAATGTTTAATCATATTGAACGAATAACAAAATTATACAATAAGACCTAACTGAACTTGTAACCTAGCTTGAACCTAAGAAATTAAAACCGAATACGATTATTCTCGGTTCTCTTTTATTTCGCAACTCTCTCACTAAGGCCGATGGATATAATGAATGAGCAACCACCTAAAACCCTTGTCTCATTTGTTTATATATGGGACATCAACAAGGATTTTGGGTTGGGCTTTAGCTGGTCCTATAGCAATACAAACTTATTACATATTCACGAACTAATTTAGACAAGTTCTTCTAACGACACTAACAATATAAAATCATCTGCCAATAATCCTGAGTTGGAAGTTATATGTGCAAACAGATGAATATATTATTAAGAGAAAATTACACAGATTGTCCTATGCAATTTTAGGTATAACTAAAGGACAATCTGTGTAATTTTCTCTATTATTAATAATAGTAATTTGTGAGATACGGTTAGCAAGAAATAAGAGTGTTATTGGGGAATAGGAAGCTATATTGTTTTATTATTAGATAGTGTTTTAGCATGGAACGACATGGGGCATCCACCTCAGTGGTGAGGGCATGTAACAAGAAGGGACAAAATCGGATGAGCGGTGTTGGTGGCGTGGACAGTGGGCCCATGATGGGCTAAAATTGATAGGATGAGGTTATATATAAAATATAAGGTTAAATTATTTATTTTTTGTTTTTTTAAAGGAGTCGTGCTGGGGACCAAGGGTTCTTTTTTCATATCCAATTGGGAGTCGTCTCGTCAATGATCTCAGTTGCTTCGCGTCAGTAGAAAATCCAATGGGGGTTGCCCATGGCCCATGCCGGTCTCCACACTGCACCTAGGGTGTTGTGGTTGTCGTGAAGGGGCTTCACACCCCCTTCCACGCCTCCACACTGTGTAGTCTAAGAATTTTAAATTCCCTCCCAAACTTTTAATCATACATGTTTTTAAGTGTTTTAAGAACAAAAAACAAAACAAAACAAAAAAAACACCGAGTTTTTTTTTTAAATTCCATGTGACAAGGAACATAGACACCGTCGGGGGTGTGTAAGGTTCGGTTCCTTTCGATTATTAGCCTTAGCCGACACCAAAGTCACCCATTAATATGATTTATTAAGCGGTCAGTTTTTGGTTAGTTAGTTTGGATTATAGTTAGATTGTCGATCATCGGTTCGAATTTATTAATAACCAAAACCAAACTTGGGTTAGATCCTTTTTTCATAAAAATATAAACAATAGATACATTGGTTCATTTTTTTCGTTTTCATTTCAGTTATTGCTTAACCTTAACATATCATTTTTTTAAACTAAAAACACTATAATAAAACTATATTCAAATTAGAGAAAATAAAATGCTCATTTACACGGTGTAATAATAAAAAAAATATTAAAGTATGAAAGAGCTATGGACATTTAAAATTCGTGGGGGGTAGTTGGTTAAAATAAGGGTGCAAAATTGTAATTACTATTTTAATAAATAAAAATTGAATAAAGTTAAGGGGTCAAATGTGTAAGTATTGTATAAAAGACATTTTTAACCGTAAAAAGTAACTAACATGTATATTGTGTGTTGTACTCTTAGCAATTATACTTGTAAAAATTTAACATTTAAGAAGTTTTTGTCAAATGTATTATAATATAGTATAGATAAAGATAGATTGTGGATAGAGCTGTTCACGAGCCGAGCCGAACCGAACGGACCTTTGCTCATGCTTGGCTCATTTACAAACCGAACCGAGCGGCTCGTTTACAACTGAACTGAAAAGTGAATGGGCATTGTTCGAGTGCAAATTTTTTCGATCAAGCGTCGAGCGAGAAATGAGCAGAAAGTAATTTAGAGAACCATGAAATTCGGATATTATCTTTAATGTTTTCATTGTCGAGTGACAACTAAGGTGGAACTATCCAATCAGGATACTAATATTGAGGTCCGAGTGTCCAATAATAAGGTTTAGGTTGAGGCAATGAGTATACTACAGAGAACAATTGTCACATTGTGACATAGGGTGATATCAAGCGACAGATAGGGACAGACGACTAATAACATAAAGAAGTCAAGTCTGTCACGTTACGACTTAGGGTTATACTATTAAACTTAGTATTAACTTTTATTTGATAAAGCGGGCTAGTCATATTTTAGTTGCATATATTGGGTCAAATTTACGTATAAAGCTATAAATATTACTATGCTTTGTGGGTATATATATATAATTATGAGTTAGGATCAAATACATAGTGAAAGAAAAATAGGAAGTTGTAGGAAGGGTATCAAACGGACTCGGATTGAACTCATTCAAGTGGCATTGGAACCGTCTCATCGAACTCTACGATCTTAGTTTTTAGGTTTCGCATTTTTTGAGTTTTAGCTTACAGTTTTTAGAATTTACGTTATATCATTGTGTCTTTTATGTAGTATTGTGTCTTTTTTTTCATCATTGTGTCATTTTTGTGATTCGTTGTATCTTTTTTCTTCAGCATTGTGTTATATTTTGTGGCTCATTGTGTCATATTTCATGATTTATTGTGTTTTTTGTATCCTTCTCACCCTTCTCATTTTTGTTACACTGTGTAGAATAATCCTGCTAGGGACCCTCCAGCTACTTAACGACAAGCTCCACCGTTTAAATGTTATTTGCTTTTTAAAATTCTATGTATTGATGCACTTTGATTCAAGTAATAAATTCTAGTATTGAAATTTTATATGAGAGTTTGTTTATCTAGTATGTTCATAACACTTGGATAATGAGAACTAATTGCTATATTAATATCAATACAACTACAACTCACATACTATACTCGTTATACTTATAAACTTGCTTACATAAACATACTATCAATTTGCAATAATTGCTACACTTAGTCAAACAATTGGTAGAGGATGAAGTACTTGTTCAACAGTTAGTAGAGTACCAAATAACCTACTCAACGATTGGTAGAGGCCCTAATAACCTGCTTAACAATCGGTAGAGGTTCTTACTCACTAACTGGTAGTAATCTTTTTCCTGCTCAATAGTTGGACTCATTGATACAAAGATTCAATCACAAGATTATTTTGCATTACTTACATGTGTGCTAGAGTCATAGAAGGACACAAAACCCTAATGTAAGGTAAATTGGTGATTACGGTCCGGAACGTAATCATGAATTTACAGGTACGTTAAGGTAGTGTGAAATTCTATCAAAGTTTCGGTAAATAACCAAATATAAACCCTAGTTACTTGGTAGTCCATTTATCCAGAGTCAACTCATACCCGTCTCTTCGCATTTTTGAAAATTACAGTTTAGTACTCCATAGAACCTTTATCTCAGACCAATGTCACTCAAAATCTTGATCCTATCACTCTTAAACTTTTTCCGCAGACACCTTAGCTTGTACCAAATACCCACACCTCTTTCCAACAGACTCTCCAACTCCAACTTTGGGCCGAAATTCCTAAACGTATGGGAGACTGTAACATTTCGTATTTTCAATTACGCTTGTTTCCATTGCTTAACCAATAAAAACGTCGCTTTTCGATATTCTTGTACGTATTAAAAATATTTCGTGACATTTTCGGACCCATATAATGATATTATGAAGTTATTATAATAACATCTTAATAAATCAAAATAATTGCCAAAAAAATAAAATGCGTGGACCGGGACTCCAACCCGCGTCCACAGCCGGCTCACTACACAAACATCTCCAACCATCTGGGCTACAGCCCACGTTGTGCTTGATTTCTAACCAAAACAAATATATTTCTAACCAAAACAAATATATACGCACATTTGACTTTGAAAAGTCAACTGCGAGCCAAATCTTGTCCAAAACAACATTCTAACCGCGTTTTTGATGACAATCCAGTTATGGAATGATTTAACCGACCTAATTAGCTTAACCCTCACGCCAATTAACAGTTAAAACCTCCCAATTATATGTATTATGCGCGTAGATGATATCAATACGGGTCAAAACTTCCAAAACTACGAGACCGCGTGATTAGTATAAATTGGTCATGCCATTACAAGCTAACATCACCGATAAACTAATCCCCATACCCAATTTCACCAAAAAAATCCCTAAAAAGATGCAAATCGTTCGTGTTTGACCGTGGGTTTTGCACGTCGCGTCTGTTTGAAGGTATCAATTAAATCTGTGTTTTTGTTCTTCATATTCAGCCGATCAATAGCCCTAACATCTCTGTGGCTATTGATCGCTAATTGTTGTGATTAGATAACTAGGGTACTTCTTATGCGATTTGGGGATAATGTTCCTGCACAGACACCATTTAAATTCTTTAGAGATCTGGAATAATCACCAACAGGTTCCTAGATCAGTTGGTTTTACTCCTACCACTTAAGGCGTGGGAACCGGATTGCACATGAGTTCGATCCCCGTCTCCAGTTTTTATTTTACTAAACAAATCAAAGGTTTAAACCAAATAAACCCTTATAATTATTTGAATCCAACAATAATCGTTCTCAGGGTCCAAACAAACTGGTCTGGACTTGTGATTCAAAATAGTGACTCGACCAAGGACCTGGGTTCGAGTCCTGGCACTAGCAACCATTTTTTTTTAGTTTCCAACTTATACTTTCAATATTATTTTAAAAATAGTTTTTAAATACTAAAAGTGCCTTATAAATTCTATAAAATTATTTTATGTTAATCAAATGACAAAGTTTATTATACAACTTTTAGTTTTTCAAAAATCATTTTATATATTACAAGTTTATTCAATTATAATTTTAAAATTCTATAAAAATATCTAAACAACTTTATAAAATCCCACAAAAATTATTTTAAACTTTTAGATCAATAAATATTTCAGAAATATATTTTAATTCCAGAAAGCCGTTTATTTAATATTTTTTAATTAATTTTTACTATTTTAATCATAAATAATTCATAATAAATTCATTTTTCAATATTTTTATACCAAAATTTTACATAAATTATTTTTGTTCATTTAGAACAGAAATATAAATTTTAATTTGAAAATTCTTTAATTTTAATATTTTTAGATATTAACATTATATTTTGATAAATAGAAATAAATATACTAAGTATTCAATTTTTGAGAAAATAATTTATAAAAGTTATTTTCATACTTAAAATCTTATAATATGACCATCCTTAATCAAAAACCTACAAATAGTCTTTTATTAATTTATTTTCCAAATTTCTTTTATTTATTAACAATTTACCTAATTAACAATTAAATAAGTGCTTATCCCCAAATTAGGAACCCTAGAAATACTTGTAGACTAGAAAGGCTTAGACTTATTTATTGACTTAAACATAGGGTAATACTTGGCAACGTTGGACCACACTTATTCTATTTTACAAGACTTAACACTTTGCTAATGTGAGTTTACGTAACCCTGTTTATGCAATTCTTTATACTTGAAACTTTATCCTTAAGCAATTCTACATACATGTCTAGTTGTAAACTTTAATGCCTCATGACTTAGACAAAGACTATTAGACTTAAACTTAAACTTGCATAATCATTAACCTTGATCAAGCCGGCGGTATACAATGATAGATCTATTGGATTAACAACCCCACCCAGATTCGTTGACCATCTTTTATGGGGAGCGCGGGTGATTGTTATCGTTCCAACGTTATATTAAGGTGAACCATGGATGCGGGATGGACCTAAACTTTGTCGGAGGATTGATTATGTGCATACTATACTTGTTGTTTATTCATGTAGACTTAAACTTACATTAGACATATGAATTGCTAAACTTCTTATTCTTTTAAAACTTATTGCTTGACTTGGCATATGTATTCTCACCAACTTCTAGTTGACCCCCCCCCATATTTTCCAAACTCAACTGGAAATATTGATGCTTGAAGTCTAAAGCTAGCATGAGGAGTTATTTGAAGTTTTAAGTTTCGTTTGTCTGTTTGATGTATTAGATGTCAGTCAAGACTTTAATGTAATTCAATATTGTAATGAAATAAAGGATTATTTAAACATATGTATTACCATGAGCTACTGAACAATCATTCATACGTGACACCTCGATGTTTCCGCCATCGGTTGGGGTGTTACAGATTGGTATCAGAGCCATGGTTATAGGGAATTAGGTTATTAGAAAAATAATATAGTCTATAACCATATGATTTTAACCAGTACTTGCTCCTTTTACTTGCAACCCTACTTGTTTCTATTCTCTATCTCCCTGCTACTTCTTATCCCTACTTTAGTCCCTACAAGAAGATTGTTCTCCATCACTAGATCTACCCTTAGAATTATAGGACAAGATTCTCAAGTCTTAACCTGAACTGCCTTGAAGATCCCGTCGAAGTTCTAGATTTTAGTAACGAACACGTGCAATCTGGAAGGGTGAACGCCTGTATTCTTAGTTTTCTGTCTAGGACTGGCATTGCGCATAAATCCCAATCAGACGAGGGACCCGGATGCCTACCTGGGAATTCTCGGGATGAGTGTTCACTTATAGGCTAAAGTTTGTCTTCACTATGTTATTAGAATCTAGAATCTTTGATAAGTCAACATTTTGATTTATTCGTTTTAATTAATGAATAAATGATTGCATTCCTTATTATACCTCATTATTCTTGATTCATCCTATGTCTCATTGAACCTTCATTGTGTCTCTTACAGATAATGCCTCATCGTCGCAGCACTAATCTTAACAATGACAACGATCATGATGGTGAAAGTAACAACAACAATAATCATAACAACGATGTCCAACTCGCTACGATCATTTCCCAGCAAATGGCTCAACAAATAGCAACATTAGTTCCCAATTTGGTGGCTCAAGTCGTTCAAATGAATGGAAATGGCAATGGCAATGGTAATGGTAATCACAATGGGAATGGTAATGGGAACGGGAATGCTCACCATGTTTGTACCCTTAAGCACTTCAACTCTTGCGACCCTCCTAAGTTTAGCGGGGATGAAGGTGCCACCGGCCTCCTTCAGTGGTTCGTAGGTATCGAAAATACCTTCATTAATAGCGAGTGCCCTAACAATCTCAAAGTTCGTTATGCTATGAGTGTCCTTCACAAGCGGGCACTCACATGATGGAACGAAGAGAAATGGACTCGTGGAGCTGAAGTCGCACTGGCCTTAACTTGGGAACATGCTAAAGACGTTATGAAGGCGGAGTTCTGCCCTCGTAATGAAATCAAGAAGTTAGAAGATGAGTTTCACGATCTTGCCCAAGACAGTGGAGAAAACCTAGCCTATAACACTCGTTTCCACGAACTTAGTCTACTGCTACCACATAAGGTCACCCCTTGCCTGTTGCGATCAAAAAGTACATTAGTGGCTTACCTATGCAGATTCAGGACACGATGTGGGGAAGGAACCCTGCTACTCTCGAGGAAGCAATGCGTTTGGCGGCCACCCTAACAGATAACCATGTGAAGGCAGGAACTTTGACTCGGAAAGGGGAAAAGAAAACTGTTGTTAAGGATACTCCCCAACCTGCTATTGAAATTAAAACTGAGTCCTCAACCAACAAAAGACGCAAGGCCAGGAACTTCGCAATAGATGCCACTCCTCCACCCAACAAGAAACCATATACTGTACCTCATCATCTGTGTAACACCTGCAAGTATCACCACCCAACTCAAGTGCCTTGTCGTCATTGTACTAATTGTCAAAAGTATGGGCATCTCGTGAATGTTTGTCGAATTCCTCCTGCTAATGGCCCTGCTGCTCAGAATAATCCTGCTAGGGACCCTCCAGCTACTTTATGACAAGCTCCACCGTTTGAATGTTATTTGCTTTTTAAAATTCTATGTTTTGATGCACTTTGATTCAAGTAATAAATTCTAGTATTGAAATTTTATATGAGTGTTTGTTTATCTAGTATGTTCATAACACTTGGATAATGAGAACTAATTGCTATATTAATATCAATACAACTACAACTCACATACTCTACTCGTTATACTTATAAACTTGCTTACATAAACATACTATCAATTTGCAATAATTGCTACACTTAGTCAAACAACTGGTAGAGGATGAAGCACTTGCTCAACAGTTAGTAGAGTACCAAATAACCTACTCAACGATTGGTAGAGGCCCTAATAATCTGCTTAACAATCGGTAGAGGTTCTTACTCACTAACTAGTAGGAATCTTTTTCCTGCTCAACAGTTGGACTCATTGATACAAAGATTCAATCACAAGATTATTTTGCATTACTTACATGTGTGCTAGAGTCATAGAAGGACACAAAACCCTAATGTAAGGTAAATTGGTGATTACGGTCCGGAACGTAATCATGAATTTACAGGTACGTTAAGGTAGTGTGAAATTCTATTAAAGCTTCGGTAAATAACCAAATATAAACCCTAGTTACTTGGTAGTCCATTTATCCATAGTCATCTCATACCCGTCTCTTCGCATTCTTGAAAATTACAGTTTAGTACTCCATAGAACCTTTATCCAGACCAATGTCACTCAAAATCTTGATCCTATCACTCTTAAACTTTTTCCGCAGACACCTTAGCTTGTACCAAATACCCACACCTCTTTCCAACAGACTCTCCAACTCCAACTTCGGGACGAAGTTCCTAAAAGTAGGGGAGACTGTAACATTTCGTATTTTCAATTACGCTTGTTTCCATTGCTTAACCAATAAAAACGTCGCTTTTCGATATTCTTGTACGTATTAAAAATATTTCGTGACATTTTCGGACCCATATAATGATATTATGAAGTTATTATAATAACATATTAATAAAATAATTGCCAAAAAGATAAAATGCGTGGACCGGGACTCGAACCCGCGACCACAGCCGGCACACTACACAAACATCTCCAACCATCTGGGCTACAGCCCACGTTGTGCTTTATTTCTAACCAAAACAAATATATTTCTAACCAAAACAAATATATACGCACAGTTGACTTTGAAAAGTCAACTGCGAGCCAAATCTTGTCCAAAACAACATTCTAACCGCGTTTTTGATGACAATCCAGTTATGGAATGATTTAACTGACCTAATTAGCTTAACCCTCACGCCAATTAACAGTTAAAATCTTCCAATTATATGTATTATACATGTATATGATATTAATACGGGTCAAAACTTCCAAAACTACGAAACCGAATGATTAGTATAAATTGGTCATGCCATTACAAGCTAACATCACCGATAAACTAATCCCCATACCCAATTTCACCAAAAAAATCCCTAAAAATATGCAAATCGTTCGTGTTTGACCGGTTGTTTGACCGTGGGTTTTGCACGTCGCGTCTGTTTGAAGGTATCAATTAAATATGTGTTTTTGTTCTTCGTATTCAGCCGATCAATAGCCCTAACATCTATGTGGCTATTGATCGCTAATTGTTGTGATTAGATAACTAGGGTGCTTATGCGATTTGGGGATAATGTTCCTGCACAGACACCATTTAAATTCTTTAGAAATCTGGAATAATGACCAACAGGTTCCTAGATCAGTTGGTTTTACTCTTGCCACTTAAGGCGTGGGAACCGGATTGCATATGAGTTCGATCCCCGTCTCTAGTTTTTATTTTACTCAACAAATCAAAGGTTTAAACCAAGTAAACCCTTATAATTATTTGAATCCAACAATAATCGTTCTCAGGGTCCAGACAAACTGGTCTGGACTTGTGATTAAAAACATTGACTTGGCCAAGGACCTGGGTTCAAGTCCTGACACAAGCAACCATTTGTTTTAGTTTCCATACTTATACTTTCTATATTATTTTAAAAATAGTTTTTAAATACTAAAAATGCCTTATAAATTCTATAAAAATTATTTTGTGTTAATCAAATGACAAAGTTTATTATACAATTTTTAGTTTTTCAAAAATCATTTTATATATTACAAGTTTATTCAATTATAATTTTAAAATTCTATAAAAATATCTAAACAAATTTATAAAATCCCACAAAAATTATTTTAAACTATTAGATCAATAAATTTTTACTATTTTAATCATAAATAATTCGTAATAAATTCATTTTTCAATATTTTTATACCAAAATTTTACATAAATTATTTTTGTTCATTTAGAACAGAAATATAAATTTTAATTTGAAAATTCTTTAATTTTAATATTTTTAGATATTAACATTATATTTTGATAAATAGAAATAAATATACTAAATATTCAACTTTTGAGAAAATAATTTATAAAAGTTATTTTCATACTTAAAATCTTATAATATGACCATCCTTAATCAAAAACATACAAATAGTCTTTTATTTATTTATTTTCCAAATTTCTCTTATTTATTAACAATTTACCTAATTAACAATTAAACAAGTGTTTATCCCCAAATTAGGAACCCTAGAAATACTTGTAGACTAGAAAGACTTAGACTTATTTATTGCCTTAAACATAGGGTAATACTTGGCAACGTTGGACCACACTTATTCTATTTTACAAGACTTAACACTTTGCTAAGGTGAGTTTACGTAACCCTGTTTATGCAATTCTTTATACTTGAAACTTTATCCTTAAGCAATTTTACATACATGTCTAGTTGTAAACTTTAATGCCTCATGACTTAGACAAAGACTATTAGACTTAAACTTAAACTTGCATAATCATTAACCTTGATCAAGCCGGCGATATACAATGATAGATCTATTGGATTGACAACCCCACCCAGATTCGTTGACCATCTTTTATGGGGAGCGCGGGTGATTGTTATCGTTCCAACGTTATATTAAGGTGAACCGTGGATGCGGGATGGACCTAAAATTTATCGGAGGATTGATTATTTGCATACTATACTTGTTGTTTATTCATGTAGACTTAAACTTACATTAG
Source organism: Ambrosia artemisiifolia (assembly GCA_032199755.1). Classification (NCBI taxonomy): domain Eukaryota; kingdom Viridiplantae; phylum Streptophyta; class Magnoliopsida; order Asterales; family Asteraceae; genus Ambrosia; species Ambrosia artemisiifolia. The sequence continues at coordinate 43,005,408 of CM063518.1, forward strand.
ACATATGAATTGCTAAACTTCTTATTCTTTTAAAACTTACTGCTTGACTTGGCATATGTATTCTCACCAACTTCTAGTTGACCCCCCCATCTTTTCCAAACTCAACAGGAAATATTGATGCTTGAAGTCTAAAGCTATCTTGAGGAGTTATTTGAAGTTTTAAGTTTCGTTTGTCTGTTTGATGTATTAGATGTCAGTCAAGACTTTAATGTAATTCAATATTGTAATGAAATAAAGGATTATTTAAACATATGTATTACCATGAGCTACTGAACAATCATTCATACGTGACACCTCGATGTTTCCGCCATCGGTTGGGGTGTTACAATTTACAACCGAGCGGACGATTGAGCGAGCATTTTTCGAGCATTTTCTGAACGAGCGACAAACGATCCACGAGCGGTGAGCAATTTTAACAACCTAAGACCATGTGTAGTTGAGCGTGATGTGCAACGTCAATTTAATTTTCGCGTCGGTGACACCATAACGATGGGGCGCTGTGGCTTAAAATTGGCCCGGGGCGTTTTCAACCTAACTCACGATTGAAACTTGGCCGGCCAATAGAATTCCTCCACGTCACCCCTTGGTATGATCTCTCTCTCTCTCTCGAGCATTATTCTCTAGCGACGACAGTGATGATGTGGTGATGGTTATGTAGTAACTGGTTTGATGTGGTGGTGGTGATAGTGTGGTCTGATGTGGTAGTGGCGGTGGTGTAGGTGAAAGAAAGAGTAGAGAGAGGAGAAGAAGGTGGTGGTGGTGATGGCTGTGTGAGAGAGGTAGGTGAATGGTGGTGGTGATGATGAAGAAGGGTAGAAGGTGGTGGTGATATTTAGTTTTTTTTTTTTAAATTAGCGCCCCAGTTTTTTTCCCCTACTACACCCCATTTTGAATTAACGCCCTATGCTGACTTAGCTGTCACGTCAACCAATAAAAAAAGAGGCATTATATTTTTCACCCCCTACTACACATGGTCTACTTGTGAAAATGAAAAATAACATTTAGCTTTAAAATATTTAAAAAAATGCAGTTATTGTAAAAAAGAGAACCGGTTGAAAGAGGGGGCAAAAGAAAAATCTTGGAATTCAACATTGGTTCTCTATTCGAGAACTTTACAGGATGTTGTGTCTGAGTGTCGTTGGGTACCTTTTGTCACTTTGTTAATCCCAAAACCCCATGCATAACCTTTTCCTTAAAATAATTGTGATTTTTCATAGAAAAGGAACTTTAACTTTATATTTCTATCGCTATTTTCTTTTTGATATTATTATTTTGGTATCGGTGATAATTTTCGGATACAGAAATAATGTTGTTACATCTAACCATTTATTGAACATGGCATGTTATTTTTTCATTGTTTAGCCTTTTCAAAAACACAGGTTGTGTCATCAATTTGTTTAAACAATTTGAAACACTAAACAATCTACATCCCTATAATTAAACTAAAAGACATGTATTTCAAAAATTGTATTATTTTTAAAAAACATCTCACATCGTATTTTCTCATATCTATCTTGTTGGAAATATTAATGAAAAATGAATTTTCATTAGATATTTTAGACACCAATAATTATGCTTATATATATATATATATATATATATATATATATAGGGTAAGTATCCCATGAAAACCTTATTGAGTTGTGAAAACTCTAGAAACCCAATCAAAGGCCATTGTTAAGCCACGTCTCCATTTTGGTTATAAGCCTTAAGGGTATTATTGCCATTTACCTTATGTCCCACTCTCTCACCTCTGCAAACTCTCCTGACAAACTTATCACCTCCTTTTTACATTTTCAATTATCATCACTCTCATCTTTAACAAGTACATTCATGAACTCTCTCACCCTATCTCTCTCTCTTTCCCATTCTATCACTATTATCTAATGATTTTCCACCAGATTCAATATATTTAGATCTGAGATATCGGTGCAATTCCCACGAACAGAGCCGTCCTCATAGTTTGACCATCATGGATCGTTGGTCTCGGTGCAATTTTACTGAACAAAGCCCAGATCTGATGGCTTCCAACGTGCTACTACACAAAGCAACCCGGTTTCTTGACAACCGTGTTTGTCGACCGAAAGTTAACAAGTACGAATTTGGTGGTTTCCAATGGTGGTAAGTTAACAAAAAGGCCAGATCTTGTTGTTTTTGGATGCTACCGTATTTATCATTGTGTATAAAAATTCGTAGAAAATGAGATCTGTTAGGCTAAAGGAAGTTGCTACTGGCTCTTGGATATTTGAGGTATGTATCAATTAATAAACAAATAAAGAATTAAATGAAAATGAGATCTATTGAGATGACGATGAAGCATTTTTTACTTTTTGATTCTTGAGTTTGTGAAATTATGGGCCTGAACGACTTAGGTGTGGATCTTCATGAGTAATATTATTGCAATTAAAGTTTTTTTTTGGTTTTTGATTCTTGTGTAAGTTTGTTGAAGCGTTTTTTTTTTTTTTTTTTTTTTTTTGATTCTTGAGTAAGTTGTCAATGGTCATGTGTGGATCTTAATTTTAAATGGGGAAACGTAGAACAAGATTTGGTTTTGGTTTAACAAATTTATTAATTCTCAAGGTAAAGTAGGAGAAAATGAAACCTTTGTTTTTGGTTTAACAAACTTTGTTTTTTTGGGTACATATTTTAAGTTTCTCATTGCTTCCGTCACATTTCATTTTAAATGCTTTTCATTTTTTTTATTAACTTCATTTTTTTATGTTTACTTTTTTACACAAATATGATGAATTAAATATAATCTTTCCAGCAAGTTTATTGTAATCTTGTTACAATTTTTTATTAACTTCATTTTTTTATTAACTTTATTTTTTTTATTAACTTCATTTTTTTTATGTTCATTTTTTTTGAAATATCCGGTTTTATGTTTTGATGATTAATATTTGTTATTTGTTTTTTGTAGATGGGGTTTTAATGAAGGGTGAGAAGAACATGAGATGATTTGTGTTTTTTTTAAAGGCATGAGATGGTTTGTTAAAATGAATATTTTTTATTTGGTGCATGTTAGTATATTTTGTGTTTTCTTGTTAGGAATGTACATGTAATCATTAGCATATTGTTATTGTTTTATTTCTTTGAATCCAAATCAAATGTATTTTTTTGTTTCTTTGAATCCAGATTATGTTACCTAAATCTAATATCGGAAGTGTAAACTATAACACATCAACAAAAGTTGTAACATAATAGTAGTATAAGTTGTAACACGGTAACAAAAATTGTAACATATTAAAGTATAAGTGGTAATACAGTAACAAAAGTTGTAACATACTAGTAGTATAAGTTGTAACACGGTAACAAAAGTTGTAACATATTAAAGTATAAGTGGTAATACAGTAACAAAAGTTGTAACATACTAAAGTATAAGTGGTAATATAGTAACAAAAATTGTTGTATTTTGTAACATACTTCAACATCTTTTTGTAGTCAAATATTACGATGTTGTATTTTGTAACATTTTCTTAGCAGTTCTATTTGTTAACTTCACCATACTTTTATATATAAAATATTCTTATGTAGTAACTTTAAAGAATCTAATCTAGAAAAAGATTACGAAAAATATTAGAGATGAGGAGAATGGAAAGTAAAAAAACATGAGAGAGAATGTTATGAGTGAGAATGGAAAGTAAAAGCTACGTACTTTTGTCAGAGAGAGAGAGAGACAAATTGTTACTTATTCTTCCACATATACCCTTTATCTCAAATTTAATAATATTTAAAAAGAAAAGGTGGGGGGGTTTAATCTCACCCATTAGATCAAAGTAGTTCAATAATATCAAAGGCTATAATAGAGTTTCTTGAGTTTTCACAACTCAAGAGGGTTTTTAATTTAACCCAACCCTATATATATATATATATATATATATATATATATATATATATATAGGGTTAGGATATTTTGGAAACCCATCCTTATTCGGTAAACTCTGGAAACTCTGACTTCCCAATATTTTTTTTTTTGAAAAAAATAGGACAAGTAATATACATGACTTTAAGCATTTTGGGCCAAAAAAATTAAAAAAGCGCCGAGTAGTTTTTTTTTTTTTAAATAAATAAAATTTTGACTAACACATGTTAAGCGCTAATAACAGGTGTTAACCATGTGTTAACTATATGTAAACAGTAGACGTTTTTTATTTTAAAAAAAAAACCGTTCGGCGCTTTTTCGATTTTTTTGGCTCAAAATGCTTAAAAAAATGTATGTTACATACCCTAAAATTTTCATAAAAAATAAGTCGGGAAGTTAGAGTTTCCAGAGTTTACCATATAACAAGGGTTTTCTCTATATACTTCCACTATATATATATATATATATATATATATATATATATATATATATATATAGGGTAGGGATCATACGAGAACCAACTTTAGGGAGAGAACCAAGGAACCAGTGTGAATAGGTGGCAGTTTTGTAAATATGATAAAAACATAAAATAAATAAAGAAAATTCGTGAAACACAAACCATCTTCTCTCTTTAGTAATTTCTCTCTCTAGGTTCTGATCTGATTTCTCTTCTTAATTGCTTTGAATTCATTGATTTTTGTTAACAATCGATGAGTTCTGTGATTAATCCATCCCAACTTGAAGCAAAAACTCCAGATATTGTTGATTCTGGGCAGTTTGTGCCTGAGGATGCTAGGGTTTCTCAAAACCCACGAATTCCTTTAAAATCTGATGATTCGTCGTTGTTATTGAGCAATCCTGATTTGAATTTGATTCTTAATCATCAACAAACACTTGTTTCTCCTCATAATCATTCCTATTCCATTTATGTTGATGAATCTGCAAAATCTCTTAATTCGCCCAAATCGCCTCTGAACCCTAGTCTATATGGATTTGCTTCTGAAATGAGGTTCTCGTCTGAATATGCTTCGTTCATGACTGGTTGGCGCAAACATATGGTCCAATCCCGTGTTAACAACATGGAAACCAGTATGTTGGATGAACAAAATGGTGAAACTAAGGTTCTAATGTTTAACTGGCAGTTTTATGGTTATGAACATTGTATGGTGACTGATTCAACCATTGATGAGGCTATTCAGGTACTCATTAACAGATCCTATGATGATATCGCTTTTGTTCCTGCTATGAACTGGTTCTTTGATATGAATATCATGAATGCGGGTTTTGAATTAAGGTTTGGGGACATGTTGTTGTAAGTAATTGATAATGATTATGTTCCTTATCCTAATAATAAGTGTTCTGCTGGTCAGTTGAGTAAGGAATGTGTGGAATTTATGAAGTTTGTGGTTATGGTATATGAGAAACATGAACTTACTTGTTTTGAGAGTTGTTTGCACTGATGACTTTTTGAGTGCTGAGAATGTTGTAAAAGTAATTAGGGAGGGACATGTTGATGCTGTGATGGAATGTGGGAATGATAATGAAGTAAATGGTCCTACACGCACTCGGTCAGGAGGATAATTTGTGTTTTGGACGACGTGCCATTTTCTGATATGCACATGTGCATTAAGATTGTTAATGCACATGTGCAAAGCGTAGTTTATAATGTTAATAGTAATATTAAAACACATACTGGTATAATTAGGCCATTAACAATAATGCACGTGTGCATTTGTTTTGTTGTATTTAACAAAGTAATGTTGTTGCACATGTGCAATCAGGTTGAAATATCGGTTTTCTTATGCATTTTTATTGATTGTATCTAAGAGATGGGGAAAAACATCAAAGAAAGTAACATTTGTATTACAATCGAGGGATAACGAAACAAAAAGGTTACCGGATGCAAGTAAAGATAATGACATGATTGTTGATCAGAAAGTTGATTCAGGTTGGCATTATTTATTTAGTCCGAATGTACTTGGTATTCCCGTGTTCCCTGTATAGTTATGTTCTTTATTTATTTTATAATCGAGATCCATTTGATATCCCAGAAGCGGAAGCTGATAATGTCACGAATGTTTATGAGGAAGTTGAATCAGGTTGGTATTATTTATTTAGTACATTTATATATAAATGCACATGTGCATATGCGCAGGTTTTCTTGTTAAATATTAAGTGTTGATAGTTTAAACACACAAATTATCCTATATGCAGATATAGATTTAAGAAGAAAGGTTCAAACGAGGTCAAATAAGCGGAAACATATTGTGACGGTGAAAAATGACAGTTAAAACGGTGGCAGTGAAGACAAATCAAAAGAATGTTATGAAAAAAGCAAATTGGCGCCCGATACGAACACGCATTACACCACGTCAACTTTGGTTGGGTATAAGGAAATTGTCAAACAAACAAAGAAGGTTGTGTAACATTTTGTGTAATGTATGTTTGGTTTAACATTTTGTTATGTTGGTGAACGTGAGGTTGTGAGATAATTAGAATTTTGTATGTAGGTGGTTAACATAGTTGGTTTGTAATATGGATATTTTTTTGTTATCGTTTGTTTTATTGAGTTAATACGTTTAGTAGAGACTACATGTAGTTGTATGGTAAAGACAAATTGATATAAAAACTTTGTTATTTGAATAATGATGCATGCATATATGTTTGCCCGAAAGTTAAACCATTAAAAAAATCTAACAATATTAGTGGAATGCACATGTGCATGAACTACACGTTTATTATTTTATAGGTCTTATATAGAGGTGTTTCAAGTTTATTCATGTTTGTTGTCATACACGTGTTTTATTTTCAATTTATGTTAAAATATGCAGGACTAAACACTTGACGAGTTCGAGTGTATTTTATATCTTACTTTGCGTCCATTTAATGATCATTAAAACGAATTTGTGACCCCTTGTATATCTGTATCACGTCCATTTAATAATCATTTATGTATGATAATTGACAATTCATTCAAAAGTGTGATTTAATAGTGAAATGCACATGTGCATACGGTGTATTTTTGTACATATAACAGCGAAATGCACATGTACATTAGGATGACGTCATATGACGTCATAAGCCATTTTTTTAATTTTTTTTTAACTTTTTTTTATTTTTTTTCGAATTAATAATGCAAAATAATCATTTTGGTGTTTTTACTTTTTTTATTTATTTAGGTTATATAATTTTTTTTATTTTTTTTTATTTTTTGATGGAGGGGTTTTTGTAGACACCTTCATATTTACAGAAATGCCACCTGTTCACACTGGTTCTTTGGTTCTCTCCCTAAATGGTGGTTCTCAAATGATCCAAATCCTATATATATATATATATATATATATATATATATATAGGGGAAGGATAAATTGAAAACTCTCTTGAGTTGAGAAAACCTTGGAAACCCACGTAAAAAATCATTATTTTTTTTTGAAAAAAATAACCAATGTAAAAAACATGTCTTTAAGCATCTTGGGCCAAAAAAATATAAAAAGCGCCGAAGGGATTTTTTTTAAAAAAAATAAACAAAGTTGCTAAAAAATATATGTTTTCAGCTATTTGCTGTTATAAAAGCTGTTGTAAACATGTGTTTTCGCAGCTTTGTTTATTTTTTTAAAAAAAATCCCTTCGGCGCTTTTTTAATTTTTTTGGCCAAAAACACTTAAAAACATGTATTTTACATTGGTTATTTTTTTCAAAAGAAAAAAATGATTTTTTACATGGGTTTCCAAGGTTTTCTCAACTCAAGATATATATATATATATATATATATATATATATATATATATGACCCAGATATTTTGAAAACTCCTCTAAGTTGCGAGAACTTGAGAACTCCCCTAGTCCAATAATATTATGAGACATAGGCTAGACAAGGTTTTTTTATTGAAGGGCATTTGTGTAAAATAACATCTCCCCTACCCCACCCCAACCCACCCCACACCCCACCATACCTCCTTTAATTCGTTTTTTTAATATCAGTCTCTCATCTCTCTCTCTCTCTCTCTAAAACACACACACAACGCCCGTCTCTTTCTCTTTCTCTTTCTTTCTCCCCCTCTCTAAATAAACAAAAGAACAGGGGCATGAACAAGAAGACGACGACGGTGTGTTGGTTCGATGACGGTCTGGGACGATGAACAAGAAGACGACGGTGGTGTGGTGACGTGTGTGGGTTTGAACAGGGGAGGTGGTGACAGGTGGGTAGGTGGCGACAGTGTTGATGGTGGTGAGTGGTGGATCTGATGGGTTTTCGGGGTTTGGGGGTGGATCTGATGTGTTTTCGGGTTTTGACGGTGGATCTGTGTTTTTGAAGATGGTGGTCTGAAACAGGGGTTCGATGGGTGGTTCGAGGACAGGGGGTGGTCTGAAAACAGGGGTGGCTGACGGTGGTGGTGGCTGACGACGGTAAGGTTTATTATTATTATTATTATTATTATTATTATTATTTGTTACTATTATTATTATTATTATTTTTATTTTCCTGTTATTATTATTATTATTATTATTATTATTATTATTTTTATTTCCTGTTATTATTATTATGTCCATGAAAACAGCTCCCTTGATACACTGGTGTAAATTGATAGACGGTGGTGCTGGCTCAGACGGTGGTGGTCTCCTGCAGTTTGATGACCGGATTCATGATAAAGTGGTAGGTCTTTTTATAATGTTGTGTTAAATTTTATAGGATAGAATCTTGTTTATTGATTGAACGCTTTGGTTCGGTTGTTGGGATATGTTATAAGTTCATTTTTGTACACTGGAGTAAATTGATTTTGTAGTGCACCAGTGTAGAGTTCATGGTCATTCTGTACATGGCGTTTTATTGTCATTTAAGTTCATGACCATGAAAACAGCCCCTTTGATACACTGGTGTAAATTGTTAGATTTGTGGAAATAATTTCCATTAAAAATAAGTTCATTTTTAATTCATTTAAGTCAAAACGTTTTGTATGTGTTATGGGGTGTTTACACCAATAAAACGTTTTTGGGGCATTTTACACTAGCCTATTTTGTGCGGACCATAAATCTCTTAAATTTGTTATGTTTGTGCAGAGCAGGATCTGAATTGTTGAAGAGTTTTACACCGGTGTAATTGCTTGAGTTAGTGGACAACATTTTTGTAGAATTAGTTTAGATGTAGGTTTCTTATATTTTTGGTGGATTTAGTATTTTGGTTATGTTTTTTCGTTTTTCTTACACTGGTGTAATTTGTTTGAGTTAGTGGCAAGTTTTATTGCAAGATTTTGTTGTTTTACATTTTGTTTAAACGGATACAGTACATGTTTGTTTGTTTACATTGGTGTAATTACACCAGTGTAAAAACGAGAGAGAGAGAGAGAAGACAGAATCTATAAGTGATTATTTGTTTTAAAAAACTAAATTGGTTAAAAAAATAAAAAAAGTAAAGAAATTAAAATATAAATTATTTCTCTCACTTAGTGTTTTACCTTAATACCCCTATTTGTACTTTATTACATTTAAATATTATTAATAATAATTTAATTAGCATATGAAGACCAAAAACCCAACTTTTAATCTCAACCATTGGATCATCAAGATCAATGGTCCAAATGAGTTCCTATGGTTCTCACAACTCACATGAGTTTTCAAAGTATCCTAACCCTATATATATATAGGGTAGGGTTATATTCAGAACAAAGATTTTTGTGAGAACACTAGGAACAATTTCCATCCATTGATCATCCTAAATCAAGGGCTAAGATCGGAGGGGTTTAAATGATGAGAAAACTTAAATTACAAGACTAAAGGGGCATTATTGTCAAAACACAAAACACAAAAACCCATCAAAACTTTTCAATTGCATCTCTGTAACAAAAACTCTTTCATTTTCAATGTCACGACGCCTTAGCTTTCAACAATTAAAAGAGGAATATGAAGAATCAATATCTCCCGATTAGGATTCGATTGAGATCATATTCCGATTAGAACAATTTGATTTCACTCACTTGAAGAATCTAGTGTCAAGCTATGAACGATCCTACCAACATATCATTATCTATCGTTACCGATTAACTTTTCTTAAGTTTCACAACGTTTATCAGTACCGATCTTGATTCATTGTTCTATTTCCAATGTTTTGCTGATGTTAATGTAGCTTAGGGTTTCTCATTTACTTGTACTTATTGCTAAGTTTTTTTTTAAATTGATTTTTATTGTTATCTATCAGCACTGATTCACTTTTGTATTTTTTAAGTTTTTACAAATTAGCTACTATATGTGATTGTCTAAGTGTTTCTCAAAAATATTGTGTTGCTTATTGAAATTTTAATTGGTTTTACGTCAATAACACCTTATAATAGGAAAAACAGGGTATCGAAAAATGATAGGGTGTTTTTGTAAGTCTGGAAGTGTGTTATAGATTGTTGAAACTGAACAAACCGAATTCGGTATGTTGAGCCACATCAGTTCTAGTTATTGAATCTTATGAACTTTTGATGCCTTATTTATCAATCAGTTTAGGTATTTGTTTCACATTCACCATAGGTATGAACAACATGTGTAAAAATATAGAGTTGGCTTTGATTAGATTTTGGAGTGTACTAGGTATAAAGGAATATCATGGCATGGTTGTTGGGATTTCACTTGTTTACCTTAATTGTTGTTTACACATGTGTAAAAATATGTTTACATATGTATTGTATAAAAACATTTATACATGTATACATTGAAACAACGGTATTAGAATAAATCAATATAATTAAATAGATATAATTAAGCAATTTTATGCATGTGTAATAGAGCGAATTTGCTCATTTACACATGTGTAAATCAGCCAGATTATTTGGTTATAAGAGCAGCAAAAACAAATGGATTAACGACATTGAACTTTTGTCACATTGATCAGGCAGAATTCAGAAAAGATAGTATATTATAATGTTCGTTGCATAAAGACAAAAAGATATTCGAGAGGTCAATCGTAGAAGTCCATAAAATGAGGCGAAGTTGTACTTTTAAAAACGAATATTCACCATCCAGAAGAGGTGATCAAGAAAGCATTGAAGTTTAATATAATGGATTATAACTCGTCTCTATGTTACGTGGTTGGGATATATCAAGATTTGTGATTTTGTTTATATGTATCGTTGTTACCGCATGTCAAGGATTATGACTTTGTTGGACAATCTAATGCTTTTAATTTTTTAGATGATACTATTTTGGTTTAAATCTTACTTGTTGGTCAATGTAATACCTTTTTTCTTAAATACTAGCTTTGTTTAATTCATAGTTTACACACGTGTAATTCAACTGCAAATGTGTAAAGCGAAAAAAAATGAAGTGAACAATTTACACATATGTAATTTAGATGCAAATGTGTAAAATAGAAATAAATAAGTGGCAGTTAGGGGTATTCTTTTTAACCAATACCCGACCCGAGAAACTACCTTACCCGATTAACCCAAACCCGATTAAGTGCATACCCGAACCCGACTAGAGTCTTTAGGGTCGGTCTTCGGATTAGTTTTGTATAATTCGGGTTAACCCGAATAACCCGAATAATTTAAAAACAAATAAATGATCTAGTTTCCATATTTTTATGTATATCGGAGTAGTGTTTTTGTAGCTAAATTTGCAACTAAATATTGTAGCCATGTTGTGGTTTTATTTTACACATATTGTAGCCCATATGGATAGAAATGCGCAACCCAAATGATTGGAAATATGTAACTCAAACACCCGAACATTAAACCAATAACCATTTAACCTGACCCGAAAAACCCAAACCAGATTAACCCCATAACCGATAACCATTTAACTAGATTGGGTTGGTTATCGGGTAATATTTTCACAACTGAAGACCCAAATAACCCGACCCGAATAACCCGACCCGAATAACCCGATAACCGAAAACCAAACCCGATGAACACCCCTAGTGGCAGTGAACAATGTAAACGCTAGTAGTTTTGATACAGATGTGTAAAATAAAAACAACCAAATGACAATGAACAATTTACACATGTGTAAAACATCACTTACACATGTGTAATACAACTGAAAATTAATATAAATAAATGAGTTTACACATGGGTAACACACATGCAAACATATAAAACATAAACAAATAAGTGACACTAAATAATTAACACATGTGTAAAACAACACTTACATATGAGTATGACAACTGAATAATATTTTAAAATGGAAAAAAATTACAGTAAATAATTTACACACGTATAATTCAGATGCAATTTTTTTCGAAATACAACCAGATATATGTAAAATAGAAACAAATAAACGATAATGAACAATTTACACATGTGTAAGTTAGTTGCAAATGTGTAATACAAACACAAATATGTGACAATTAACAACTTCCACCCGTGTAATACAACTACACATATGTAAATTAAAAACAAATATGTGACATTGAACAATATACATATGTGTAATTATAGCTGCAAATGTGTAAAATATAAAGAAATAAATGATAACGAACAACTTACACATGTGTAAAACAGAAAGAAGTAGGTGACATAACAGAGAAAAAATGAAAAAAAAACTAGATGATATTATGGATTATGAATTGTTTATGTGTTACCTTGGTTACGATATATCAGTAATTACAAAAAAAAATGATTACACATGTGTAAAACAGACACTTACACATGTGTAAATCAGATACTTACACATATAAATATGATAACAAATAAGAAATCAAACCCAAATTTTATGTGCGAACAATCTATGAAAATGAAGGTATAAGTTGGGAATTTTAATGTATGTACAATTTATGTAAACAAAGGTTAACATTATATATGGCAAACCCATATGTTAATATAATAGATTGGACATTTACCATTCAACTAGGGACAATTTAGAGATTTGATTTGGGAATTTTAATTTTAAAAAGATATATAGTGTTGTCTCTTATACATAAGAATACATTAAACTAACACATATGTAAAACAGACACTTATACATATCTAAAATCAACTGATACATATTCATAAATATTAATAACAAATAAGAATCCGTCTAACACCACCAACATTCTCATTCATCCTTACAAGGCAGCTGGACATCTTATGGACTTGAGACAACCTTTTCACTTCAATATCATACACATACGCATGCATGAACTCATTTCTTCCCGGCTTCCAGTATTGAAACAACCTTTCACAATAGTAGCATTGTTAAAAGCCTATGAAGACGACTCAGTTCAATTAACCTATTATAAATCGAACTCCCTTGTACCTTGTTTGTGTTACATAGTTAGATCAATGACAATCCATTAAGAGTATTGCTTTAGCATTCCAGAATATCCCCTTATCACTACTCGAATGGCACCTCGCAGGCTCTTTTGTTCAGCGCTCCACTTCGATAGAATCATCCCAATCAACCAACACCACAAATATCTTTAGCTTTTTATACCCATTATGAATAAGCAAAACCTAGACCGCATGAACACAAAACGAGTGTATCCTATGACCATAGACCTTCCTCAATCAATCTACCTATTCTAGCTTTTCCAACAGCCTTTTGTCTTCTACAAATATATACATGGGTAAGGATAATGTGGAAACCCACTCTTAGATGGTAAACTCTGACTTCCCAATTTTTTTTTTTTGAAAAAAATAGGGCATGTAATATATTTGATTTTAAGCATTTTGAGCCAAAAAAATCAAAAAAGCGCCGAGTACCCTTTTAAAAAAAAAATAAATAAACTTTCGACTAACATATGTTAAGCGAAACTAACACGTGTTAGCCATTTGTTACCCGGAGACGGTTTTTTTTTTAAAATGGCTCGACGCTTTTTCGATTTTTTTGGCCCAAAATGCTTAAAATCATGTATATTACATACCCTAAAATTTTCCTAAAAAAAGTCGGGAAGTTAGAGTTTCCAGAGTTTACCATATAACAAGGGTTTCTAATATAACCTTATATATATATATATATATATATATATCAGCATAAAAAATAGTTTGATGCAATGTTCTACGATAAACAGGTGCAAAGTGCCTCATCCTAAAAACGAATTACACGAAGACGATCAACACAAACGACTATAAATGACTGCATCACTTGCACGGATGAAACAAATTTCGACCTTCAAAGTTTGTTAGCAAAAAATACAATACGTAATCAACTAAAATCAAATATAGGATAACACAATCACCAAAAAATAGAGAATAAGTACATCAAGTTCATCAACAAAACATCTAAATCTATGATCCAAATCGCATAAATCACTTCAATGAACAATGAATAGTCAAATTCACGCACGCTAAAAATTAGACTAAATAATATTCAACAATCATAAACCATCGATTATTATAAAATACGATCAGGTCGTGGAAACTTGAGAAAGAGAAGAGCAATCAATTGGATCAGACTTGATTTGGTTTAAAAGATTAGCAAGAACATGCTTGAATATGCAGAACTTGTATGGATCTAGATTTAATTGAAGAATGGTTGAGGGTCATATGAATCCATAATCTTCTTTAAGAATGGTTGAAGGTTTTTACTAGTAGAGGAAGTGAGGAACAGGGTAAATGTCGTGAATGATTCAGCCAGGAACAATTACCACTTTGCCCTTTTGATTAAAACATGAGAAAACATAAATGAGTGGCTGAGATTAATACCCACAGTTATCACAAAAGATGGGTGTTCTCATTTAAACCCTCTCATATATATATATACATACATATATATATATATATATGTTGCATAAATAATGATTTTTTGTTGGTTTGTCCAAAATAGAGCTAAAATGAATGAGATATCAAGAATATGGTTGGAACAACCAAAGATTAGGAAATGGATTAAACTTGTTCCAAACAAAACATATAGGGGTATGTAAGGAGAAATGCTCCTTGTAATTGTTTTGCTTGAGTTAAACACTAGTGGGAATCCTAAAGGTGCAGAGCACCATAATTTACACTAGCACACTCGTGCGCGTGGCATGGGCATATGAATGTAATGTGGCGTTTAGATAGCCTGCTAACATCACAACTGCTGCTAAGCTCAGCTAACTAAACTGCTAGTTCACACACATGTTCAACAATTTAAATTCATTTAATTAAAGATTAAACTCAGTTTATTAAAAGATTAATTATCTTGTTTATAACAAACATTAATAGGGTTGAACAAGTCTATTATGGATGTGAGTATAAGAATGAACTCAGTGGTTACAAAAATTTCCACATTCGACCCAATAAAGGGGCGAATGTGAAATGGAAATTTCTGAAAATTTTGCCAAATCACGAAATCGAATCCCGTTCAACATTTTTCAACACTTTAAGTCTCAAACACTCATCATTTCAGTTTAGAATGATACAAAGCTCAGATGGTTTCATCAAATCTCAGAAATTGACCATCAAACACCGTCGGTTATCTAAAAAATAAAGTAGAAATGCAAAACTTTTGGTTTTTCTGAAATTTATATCAAAACACACATAAAATCTTTTAGAGTTTTGTATCTTTTTGACAATGAAACTAAAATGCATCAAAGTAAATAAAGCAGTAGACATTTTGTGATGTCCGGTAAGAGGATCATATCCGTTGTTTGATAAATCTGATCACAGCGTTGATCTTTTTGTTTAATATTATCATTAGAAACAGTATGTGACACGGCAACTGCTGATATTGTGGTCCACATAAGCTCACATGCAGACTATTACGCAGTGCTTTAAAATGATACGATTTAGGTGTATTATACTAACACGTTGTGGTTCCCACACACACGACATACTCCCGTATCAAGAAATTGCACAAAGCTTCCTCGTAACGCGTGATTATGCCAGAGTTATCCGTGTAGTTACAAGATATATAGCACACAGCTTGAGGCTGATATCAACTACTGATTTGCATCAGTAATTTGATACGATGTAATTATGATCTTTGATCAGTAAAAACATGAAGTTCCTCAATTTGGTAACTTTCGGTTTTGGCATTTAAGCTCTTTTAGCAAATATTCTGATGAAACTAGGTCCGTAAATCAATACGACAGAAGTTTAATCAGAATATTCCGGATAACAATAACATAACGACCCGAAACCTCAGATTTTGGCAATTCTATCAAACGAAATTACGGTACTAAGACCATATGCCCATGAGGTATTCAGCCACGAACGAGTAGTTCGTTATGTTTGTATCACTAATGCACGAAGTTTTTAGTCTACGAAGCCTATCAGCACATCACACGTAATCAACACACGCCTCATATTACTTTACATATCTTTAGCATGTGTCAGATTCCCACTGATGTACTATCATTTCCTCTTTTTATCCTGGAAATCATTTTTGGTTTTTCTATTTTTTTTATGGCTTTTTGAATTTTTCAATGTTTTTTATTTTTCTGATAAAAAAAAAACTCCCCCTAAAATGTAAAACATATTTTTGGGTTTTTGAATTTTCTGAAAAACTGTAAAAACTTTTAAAGAAAACTTTAAAAACTAAAAAACGATAAACCGGGGTGCTGATTAGTCCTGTTTTTCTTTTATGTTGTTAACTTTTAAAAGATACTCAAATTGGGATCTGTCAAAAGCTTTCGTGAACAAATCTGCTTGTTGATAGTCAGTATGGATTTTGACCATATCTATCAATTCTTTAGCGTAACAATCACGGATAAAATGGTATTTAATCCGGATATGTTTAGCCTTAGAATTATTGCCCGTATCTTTAGTTAATGCGATCGCGGCTTCATTATCACAGTGTATAGGGGTTTTAAGAAACTGCAAACCGTAATCCACCATCTGCTGCTGTATCCAGAGCACTTGGGAACAGCAACTCGAGGCTGCAATGTACTCGGCTTCACAGGTAGACAGCGCGACCGAAGTCTGCTTCTTACATTGCCAGGTGACTAACCTGCTCCCTAAAAACTGGCATCCAGCTGTCGTGGATTTGCTATCCTTGTCACAGCCACCCCAATCTGCATCACTAAATGCGATAAAGTCAAAATTATCGTCATTAGGGTACCAAAGTCCTCTCGAGGGACAACCCTTCAGATATCTAAGGATACGCTTGACCGCCGTCAGATGACTTTGTTTCGGCTTCGACTGGTAACGAGCACAGAGACATGTTGCGAACATAATGTCTGGCCGAGATGCGGTAAGATACATCAGAGATCCGATGATTGCTCTGTATGTAAACGGGTCTGTCAGCTCCCCCTTAGCGTCAACTCGAATCCCGTGATTGGGCTGAATCGGGGTATCCATCGGCTTGGAATCCTCCATCTGGAACCGGCTCAAGACTTCGGATACGTATTTCGTCTGGTGAATGAAGATCCCCGTTGGTCTTTGATCCACCTGCAAGCCGAGGAAAAACTGCATCTCCCCCATCGCACTCATTTCGAACTTTTCCTGCATAACATGTTCAAACTCCCTGCACAAAATGTGACACCCAGCAAACGCAGGTTAATAACATGGTTTGGGTCAAAGTCTACCTTAGCGAGTCACGCGTACAGTATACTTAACTAGGTCGGTTAAGTCGTGTTATAGTTCAGGAGTCATTAGTACAAACTAGAGGATCGTTAGATGTCGGCCATTTAGCCAGGTAGGCAAGGATTGACGATTCGTGGAATCGTCAAACCTTAGTAGGAACACAAGTCTCGAGTCCCGGGAATTGGTGAACGAGTGTGAACGTGGTTGCTTACATGTATTATGTGTTTATAATCTTTATGTGACTTGTCGGTATGTGAAAACATGTTAACATATGTTAAAACGGAGTTTAACGCGCCAAATACGCAGGAACAGACCCTATAGGCGATTATGCAGAGGCTGAAGGCGATTAGCCTCTGTAATCGCCTATAGGGAAGGCGATTAGGGGTTTTCTGAGGGCGATTAGGCCCTAATCGCCTATAGCTATAGGCGATTAGGAGCCATAATCACCTGAAACTGTTGCATAATCGCCTGACGTGTTTTAAACGACTAGAAACGCCTTTAAATACCACCCTTGACCTCCAAAACACCTCTAATGCAACCCTAGCCGTCTCATAACATATCTCAACTCCCAAACACCTTTTGGAACACGTTTTAGCATCAAAACACCTATTTTCAAGCTTTACACATCAAATCCTCATAACACCAAGGTGTGTTCTTCATTCCCAAACCTTTGAATGATTGTGTTTTACTCCCTAAATGTCCAGACGTGATTTATAAACATTTGTGTCTTTGAAAACCTATGAAAATCGTTTCTAAACAAGTCCAAACCATTATGCATGTTGTATGTGTTAAATATGATTAAAAGATAGGATTTTTATGATTCAAAATGGATTGTTATCATGTTATTAAGGTGTTTACAGCTTGTTTATGATAGGATGATGATGTCTTAGGAGTTTGGATGGTTTTGAAGGTGTATTGTGAATATTGAGTAGTTTGACCCATTTGAATGACTTTGAATGATTTTGGATGATAGGAGTTGTTTTGCTAGTTGTTTGATGTTAGGGTTTGATGTAGATTGATGTTAGAACAGTAGGGGATGATCGGATGACGTGGTAACATGATGAAATCTGAGTATTTGCTATTTAGGGTAAAAGTTATGCATGTTGATGTGATGTTTTCATGCTAAGTATACTATTTTGGGAAACGCTTGCATTCGGGGCTGTTAGAACGATGATAAACTAGGGGTTTTGCTTGAAATATGTTTGATAATGTTGTATGATCAATATTTGGTGTTTCCACACGTTCCGGATCTGATTTGGAGGGTTAACGCGTAAAAAACCGGAACAGAGCTGCTGAAGTCGATTGGGGATCCTAATCGCCTATGCTATAGGCGATTGGGAGCCCAATCGCCTGATAGGGAAGCCTAATCGCCTATGGTATAGGCGATTGGGGGCCTAATTGCCTTCATTTCATGCGATTATGATCCTAATTGCTAGTTAAGTCCTGATTTGCATGTCTTACGACCTAATCGCCTGATAAACTCCTGAATTGCATACCACATGACCCTAATCGCCTATATTAACGGCGATTAGCCCCATAATCGCCTGATTGACTTTCATAATCGCTAGTTGACTTTTCCTAATCGCCTGTACTGCTGCTGTAAGTGTATTTTGGCATTCCGAGACCCGATTTGACACCTAGGAACATGCTAGGAACCCCGTATCATACCTGATAACTTGGTAACACGTGCTCGGGCTTATTTGTGTACTGTTTGAACTATGTGTTAGACTTGTTGAACTTTGACGTATGTTAAGTGTGATTGCTTGATTGAATGTTTGAAAGTGCAAGTATAACACGGGGAGTTTCGGGTCACCAATGGGATGTCGAGTCTTGTACTTTGGGTCAGTTTAACAGTCAACGTGTTTTCCAACGAATCTGGTTATGGTCTGGACATCTAGGGACTAACTAACCTACGGGTTATTAGTCTAAGTACTTGTAACTGTTATATGTTAGGTCGCCGCTTTAAGGGACTAGCATAGCTTGCTGATTTTATTCATTAATTGAAGTAACGCAACCTAAGGTGAGTTCACGGCCCCACTTTAACTGGTTTTACTTTTGGGGGAGAAAACATGCGTTAAACTTGTGTTTGGTAACAACTGTCATACTATGGGTTACTTTGGGTTACTATACGATCTTTGGAAGTCCCGGGGGAAACCATGAATGTGCAGTGTAGCACATCGGGGAAATGTGGATAGATCTATTGGGCGTGACCTGCCCCGCTCGTCGGCTTGGAGGGCCGGCGGGTGCATATTGTCTCAAACAGGAACGATACATTATTCGGGCAATGCTTTTGGTATGCGTGTTAGTAATGGTTTGCCAATCGTAGTAGTAACAAAACATACGCCTAGCTAGCGTACTTTGGTTTACATTTTTGCATAGTATGGACAGGGTGAACTTGGTACTTTTATTACAAACCTGTGAACTCACCGGCATTTTGTGCTGACGTATTTTTGTCATGTTTTTCTCAGGTCGCTAAGGTAGCAAACGAGGACTAGGGCGCACGCGTCTGCACGGCCTCTAGTTTAGGATCATGTCTTTCTTATGTTGAACTTTTGGAATTACTTTTGGGTTTTGATTGTAAACAAGCTTCCGCTACTATTTTTTGGTTTCAAACTTATGTTTTTAAATACGCATGTGTTCATATAGTGTTGTTTATTGTGATCGTTGACTTGGATCCTGGTTTGTCACGCGCCTCGCGGTAAAACCCCGCAGGTGGATTTTGAGGGTGTGACAGATTGGTATCAGAGCCAATGGTTATAGTGAACTAGGACTGCATGTAGAGTCTAGTCTATAGCCGAGTCGCACACACACTAGACGGTCACGTGGTACTAGACGTCATAGTGGGTAACATATGGGCTTGTCGGGGTGTCTTTAAATCATCGAATTCCTTGTGTTACATCATCCGCTCTTATGAGTATTTGACTGTTAATTCCTTAGGCAGTGTGGTGTATTGGAGTGGCTTGTGTACTCCTGAGATCTGTCCAGGGCTCGGACATCTCCCCTTCGTACTCCAATAAACCCACTCGCCCCTGAACTGTCGTGATATTTATGTCATTGCGGTGCACGGCTAAGCATCCGTGTTCGGTGACTTGAACTTTAGACTAGGAGGACGCTAGGAGGACCATGTAGAGCGGTTTATCATTTCGGGTGCACACGAAATCATAAACCGAAATGCATGAAAGCCCTAGTGAGCTCTGGGTTTGAAGGGATGATGGTCCTGGATTAGATCTAGCCTTGATTATGTGAACACTAGTGGTCATCACTAGCTGAGAATCTGAATTTCCCTTCGCTCTTGTTGCCAGGATCATGTCTGGAATTCGCAGTGGATGTAGAGGTGGTGGTCGTACTGGTGGACGCGCTGGTGGAGGTGGTCGTGGAGGTGTGAACCTAACTCAGGAGGATCTGAACAACTTGCTGCAGGCTGCCTTTCAGGCAGGACACAATGCCCATGGCGGTAAGTTGATCCTATCAGCTTTGCCTTGCTGTGAGCATGGTATCTTTCTTTTGTGGTTTCTTACGTGTTTCGTTTCAGGTGGTGTTGCTTATCCACCCCCAGCCATGTGCACGTACAAGATGTTCCGGGACTGTAAGCCCCATGAGTTCTCTGGCACTGAAGGGGCTGTAGGCTTGCTCAAGTGGCTAGAGAAGGTGGAGTCAGTGTTCTTGATGTGTAACTGTCTTCCTGAGGATCGAGTCAAGTATGCTGCCGCACTCTTTCTGGATGTTGCTTTGACCTGGTGGAACTCTATTACTCAGAATATGGGTTTGGGGGAGGCGTATGCCATGCCATGGGAGGATTTTGTTCAGCTGTTAAAGAGGGAGTACTGTCCCAGGGAAGAGATTCAGAAATTGGAACATGAGGTTTGGAGCCTCAAGATGGTTGGGTCTGAGATTGAAGAGTACACTGTGAGGCGTAACGAGTTGGCAGTGCTGTGTCCTGACTTACACGTACCAGAATACATGAGGATCGAGCACTACATTTCGGGGTTAGTACCAGAGATAGCGGGGTTAGTGGCGGCGGGAAATCTTCCCAACTATGCAGATGTGGTTTGGTCGGCTCATTGGATGACCAATTTGAAGGTGAATGAGGGTATTCTGCCTGCCCGTGGTTCGACTGTTAAGGCTCCAGAGGGTAACAAGCGCAAGTGGGAGAATGTGGGTAAGGGTTCAGCGTCAGCTCCGGCACAGCAAGGTAAGAAGTATGATGTTGGGGGTTCTTCTTCGTCGGGTTCTAAACAGGGTGGTTATGCGGGGAAGCTTCCAAAGTGCAACAAGTGTGAACGACATCATCTGGGGAACTGCGACCGTGGTCGTTGCCATCGCTGCCAGCAGATTGGGCATTATGCTAAGGATTGTAGGGTGAACCTGTCGTCTTCTCAGGGTCGTGCTGCTGTCCCTACCCCTACTGCTCAGGGGACTTCAGGGAAGCAGGGTTGTTACAATTGTGGTGAGGTTGGTCATTTCAAGAAGGATTGCCCGAAACTGAAGCAGGGCGGGTATGTGAAGAACGGGAACGGTAACGGGAATGGTGGGGGCGGTGGCAGGAAGGCACGCGCCTTTGTCATTGGAGCCGCTGAGGCTAAACTGGATCCCGACACAGTTACCGGTACGTTCCTTCTCAATAATCGCTCTGTTACTGTTTTGTTTGATTCCGGTGCTGATAAAAGCTTCATATCTTTGGAAGTTAGCCGAATGTTAGATATAGTGCCTGTTCCTTTAGAGGCTAAGTATTTGATTGAGTTGGCTGACAGTAAGAAGATTGAGGCGACTTGTGTCCTTCGGGAGTGTCACCTAGAGTTGTCGGGTTTGCCTTTCCCCATTGACCTTATGCATGTACCCTTGGGTAGCTTTGATGTCGTTGTAGGCATGGATTGGTTATCGTTGTATCGTGCGGAGATCGTTTGTTTCGACAAGGTTATTCGGATCCCTCTCCCGGACGGAGAATTTCTTTTGGTACGTGGTGAGAAGAGCGGTTCTCCGCTAAGTCTCATCTCCAGCATGAAAGCCCTTAAGTGTATTCGTAAGGGTTGTTCGGCCGTTTTGGCACTTCTTTCTGTTTCCTCTACCGATGAGAAGAAGATCGAGGATATCCCAGTGGTTCGTGACTTTCCTGATGTTTTTCCCGATGATCGACCTGGTCTTCCTCCCCATCATCAGGTTGAGTTCGGTATTGATCTTGTACCGGGCGCAGCTCCTATCGCTCGGGCCCCCTACCGTCTTGCACCTCCCGAGATGCAGGAATTATCTAGCCAGTTACAGGAACTCTTGGATAAGGGTTTCATCAGACCAAGTTCTTCCCCTTGGGGAGTCCCGATTTTGTTCGTGAAGAAGAAGGATGGAAGCCTTCGGATGTGTGTGGATTACAGAGAACTGAACAAGGTGACCATCAAGAACCGTTATCCTCTTCCTCGCATTGATGATCTCTTTGACCAGCTCCAGGTTTCTAGCTACTACTCCAAGATCGACTTAAGGTCCGGTTACCACCAGTTACGCATGCAGGAAGCTGACATTGCGAAGACTGCCTTTCGTACACGTTATGGCCATTTCGAGTTCTTGGTCATGCCTTTCGGTCTCACTAACACGCCGTCGGTTTTCATGGATTTGATGAACCGCGTGTGCAAACCTTATCTTGATAAGTTCGTCATTGTGTTTATTGACGACATCTTGGTTTACTCCAAGAGCAAAGCTGAACATGAGGAACACTTGCGTTTAGTTCTGGAACTTTTGCAAGGGGAACAGCTTTATGCTAAGTTCTCGAAGTGTGACTTTTGGTTACGTGAAGTTCAATTCCTACGACATGTGGTTAATGAACTAGGGATTCATGTCGATCCGGCTAAGATCGAGGCAATTAAAGACTGGGAAGCACCAAAGACGCCATCTGAGGTGCGGCAATTCCTAGGTCTTGCGGGTTACTACCGTCGTTTCATCAAGGGATTTTCGAAGATCGCTCAACCCCTCACCTCTCTTACTCAGAAGGACAGAAAATTCGACTGGGGTGAACCGCAAGAGTCAGCGTTCCAAAAGTTGAAGTCCAAACTCTGTTCTGCTCCTATTCTATCCTTGCCTGAGGGCACTGAGGACTTCGTTGTTTACTGTGATGCTTCGATTCGGGGTCTCGGTTGCGTGTTAATGCAACGCGAGAAAGTGATTGCCTACGCTTCTCGTCAACTTAAGGTTCACGAGAGGAACTATACAACCCACGACTTGGAGTTGGGTGCAGTGGTGTTCGCGTTGAAAATTTGGAGGCATTACTTGTACGGTACCAAATGCGCCGTTTATACCGATCACAAGAGTCTCCAGCATATTTTCGACCAACAACACCTGAACATGCGACAGCGTCGCTGGGTTGAACTCCTGAACGACTATGATTGCACCATTAAGTACCATCCTGGCAAGGCGAATGTGGTGGCAGACGCCTTGAGCAGGAAGGAAACGGCAAACCCACGTCGCGTTCGGGCGTTGCAACTCACTATCCAATCTTCTCTTCCCGACCAAATCCGTTCTGCGCAACTAGAAGCTTTGAAAGAGGAAAACCTTAAAGCTGAGACCATGCACGGTGCTGATAAGCACCTCGAGCAAAGGCCTGACGGCTTACACTACTTCGTAGAACGTATATGGGTTCCGTTATTCGGGGGATTACGGGAACTTGTTTTGGATGAAGCTCACAAATCCCGGTATTCCATTCACCCTGGCTCAGACAAGATGCACCAAGACCTAAAGGTACTCTACTGGTGGCCAAACATGAAGGCTGACATTGCCTCCTACGTGAGCAAATGCTTGACCTGTGCCAAGGTCAAGGTGGAGTATCAGAAGCCTTCTGGTCTCCTGCAGCAACCAGAAATTCCTGAATGGAAGTGGGAAAGGATCACGATGGACTTTGTCACTAAATTACCTAATTCACCTAGTGGTTGTGATAAGATATGGGTGATTGTGGATCGGTTGACGAAGTCAGCCCATTTTCTTGCCATTAAAGAAACCGACACTATGGATCGTTTGGCTCGCCTTTACCTTAAGGAGGTTGTTTCTAAGCACAGGGTGCCGGTTTCTATCATTTCGGATCATGATTCTCACTTCACTTCGCATTTTTGGAAGTCCTTGCACAAGGCCTTGGGTACCCAGTTGGACATGAGTACAGCTTACCACCCACAAACTGACGGGCAGAGTGAACGAACAATTCAAACCTTAGAGGACATGCTTCGGGCATGTGTGATTGATTTTGGCAAAAGTTGGGTGATTCACCTGCCGTTAGTGGAGTTTTCTTATAACAACAGTTACCATGTGAGTATCAAGGCAGCTCCGTTCGAGGCACTGTACGGGCGGAAATGCCGGTCTCCTCTTTGTTGGGCTTAGGTGGGTGAGAGTCAACTCATTGGGCCAGAGCTAGTGTACGAGACTTCGGAAAAGATCGTACAAATCCGTAACCGTTTGGCAGCGGCACGGGATCGGCAGAAGAGTTATGCTGATCAACGTCGCAAACCTCTAGAGTTCCAGGTTGGGGACAGGGTGCTTCTGAAAGTTTCACCATGGAAGGGCGTCATACGCTTTGGAAAGCGTGGCAAACTTAACCCTCGGTACGTTGGACCGTTTGCAATCCTGGAACGGATTGGACCGGTGGCATATCGACTTGATCTACCGGCGGAGCTCGGTAACGTGCACAACGTCTTCCATGTGTCTAACTTGAAAAAATGCGTGGCTGACGAATCTCTTATTGTTCCACTAGAAGAGATAAGGGTTGATGATCGTCTTCGCATTGTGGAGGAACCTGTTGAGATCCTTGATTACAAGATTCGTAGCCTTCGTCAGAGTAAAATCCGTATTGTTAAAGTTCGCTGGAACTCGAACCGTGGACCGGAATTCACTTGGGAACGCGAGGATCAAATGAAGTCTAAGTATCCTCAACTCTTTCCTAAGCGCGCTTTCGAATCGAGACATGTTACTACTGCAGCTGAATGAATCTCGGGGCGAGATTCCTTCTAACATGGGGATGATGTGACAACTCGGGTAAATTCTCTTTTCTGGTTTCTATTCCTTGATTGTTTTCTCTTTGACTTGTGCTAATTTTCGGGACGAAAATTCTTTTAACGTGGGGATGATGTGACACCCGGCAAACGCAGGTTAATAACATGGTTTGGGTCAAAGTCTACCTTAGCGAGTCACGCGTACAGTATACTTAACTAGGTCGGTTAAGTCGTGTTACAGTTCAGGAGTCATTAGTACAAACTAGAGGATCGTTAGATGTTGGCCATTTAACCAGGTAGGCAAGGATTGATGATTCGTGGAATCGTCAAACCTTAGTAGGAACACAAGTCTCGAGTCCCGGGAATTGGTGAACGAGTGTGAACGTGGTTGCTTACAAGTATTATGTGTTTATAATCTTTATGTGACTTGTCGGTATGTGAAAACATGTTAACATATGTTAAAACGGAGTTTAACGCGCCAAATACGCAGGAACAGACCCTATAGGCGATTATGCAGAGGCTGAAGGCGATTAGCCTCTGTAATCGCCTATAGGGAAGGCGATTAGGGGTTTTCTGAGGGCGATTAGGCCCTAATCGCCTATAGCTATAGGCGATTAGGAGCCATAATCGCCTGAAACTGCTGCATAATCGCCTGACGTGTTTTAAACGACTAGAAACGCCTTTAAATACCACCCTTGACCTCCAAAACACCTCTAATGCAACCCTAGCCGTCTCATAACATATCCCAACTCCCAAACACCCTTTGGAACACGTTTTAGCATCAAAACACCTATTTTCAAGCTTTACACATCAAATCCTCATAAAACCAAGGTGTGTTCTTCATTCCCAAACCTTTAAATGATTGTGTTTTACTCCCTAAAGGTCCAGACCTGATTTATAAACATTTGTGTCTTTGAAAACCTATGAAAATCGTTTCTAAACAAGTCCAAACCATTATGCATGTTGTATGTGTTAAATATGATTAAAAGATAGGATTTTTATGATTCAAAATGGATTGTTATCATGTTATTAAGGTGTTTACAGCTTGTTTATGATAGGATGATGATGTCTTAGGAGTTTGGATGGTTTTGAAGGTGTATTGTGAATATTGAGTAGTTTGACCCATTTGAATGACTTTGAATGATTTTGGATGATAGGAGTTGTTTTGCTAGTTGTTTGATGTTAGGGTTTGATGTAGATTGATGTTAGAACAGTAGGGGATGATCGGATGACGTGGTAACATGATGAAATCTGAGTATTTGCTATTTAGGGTAAAAGTTATGCATGTTGATGTGATGTTTTCATGCTAAGTATACTATTTTGGGAAACGCTTGCATTCGGGGCTGTTAGAACGATGATAAACTAGGGGTTTTGCTTGAAATATGTTTGATAATGTTGTATGATCAATATTTGGTGTTTCCACACGTTCCGGATCTAATTTGGAGGGTTAAACGCGCGAAAATTCGGAACAGAGCTGCTGAAGGCGATTGGGGATCCTAATCGCCTATGCTATAGGCGATTGGGAGCCCAATCGCCTGATAGGGAAGCCTAATCGCCTATGGTATAGGCGATTGGGGGCCTAATTGCCTTCAGTTTAGGATCATGTCTTTCTTATGTTGAACTTTTGGAATTACTTTTGGGTTTTGATTGTAAACAAGCTTCCGCTACTATTTTTTGGTTTCAAACTTATGTTTTTAAATACGCATGTGTTCATATAGTGTTGTTTATTGTGATCATTGACTTGGATCCTGGTTTGTCACGCGCCTCGCGGTAAAACCCCGCAGGTGGATTTTGAGGGTGTGACAGATTGGTATAAGAGCCAATGGTTATAGGAGGCAAACGCTAGAAACATTCGAATTGCCTCTATGCGTGCCACAGGTGCATAGATTTCATTATAGTCAATCCCCTCGATCTGATGAAAACCTTGTACGACCAATCTGGCTTTGTTCCGTACAATCACTCCTCGATCATCTTTCTTACACTTAAACACCCACTTGGTTCCAATCTTTTTCCGTCCTGGAGGTAAATCAGTGAGCGTCCAGACTCCCAACTTCTGAAATTGTAATAACTCCTCTTGCATCGTTTCAACCCAGGAGTCATCCAAAAGAGCTTCTTTATATGTCCGCGGCTCGACCTGCGAAACATAACATGCAAACGACTAATCATTCTGACTACCAGATTTTTGTATTTTTGCATATAAAGCTAAAGCACCAAAACTTTCTGGTGAATTGACACTTCTTAGTTGTCCTCTCGTCATTACACTACTTCCAGGGTCACCAATAACTTGCTCCAGCGGGTGAATACGGTGAATCCAAGATTCCGGATGTTCAGGTACCGTAACTCCCGTCTGAATAGTCATGTTCTCTACTGCATCCAGATCATGACCCGTGTTAGACGATAAAGCAACATCTGGATTTGGGTTCACTGGCGGTGCCTCTGTCTCTGTTGCATTTTGAAGAATAACTTCTTCAAATTCTCCATCATCTTCCGATTCTGAAGTATCTAAAGTTGTGGAAGCCTCTTGAAACACTTCGTCCTCCGGTACAGGAACATTGGTACCATTAGAAGCTGTTGGAGGAGTTACGGTGATCGGACGCACCAACGGTGAAGTCGCCACGTTTTCACACTCGTAAAGTAATTTGATAACAACCTCTTCAACCAAGTTATCTAGATTGAATGATTCAAAGAAATCTTTGTAATCAAACATCCAATCAGGACCAATCCCTTGCACATTCTGAGTATACCGTTGAACTTCTACGTTAGCCCAATCCTCCACCTGACGAGTTCTTTTGTTGTATACTCGTTTGAGCGGGGTTGCATATCCAACAAAGTATCCCTCTTCAGCCTTCGGACTAAACTTCTCGCTTGGATTCAACATCGTGCACGGAGCCCCAAAAGGTTCTAGATACTCCAAGTTCGGCTTTCTTCTGTGTAACAGCTCATAAGAAGTTTTGCCAAACTTCTTCACCGTTAAAACCCGATTAAGTGTATAATTTGCTGCATAAATCGCCTCGTTCCAGAACATTACTGGAAGATTCGAGTCTGCTAGCATTGTTCTTGCCGCCTCTATTAGAGTCTTGTTTTTATGTTCAGCAACACCGTTCTGTTGTGGGGTATACGGAGCCGAGTATTCATGATGAATTCCTTTGCTTTCACAAAGTTCGTCCATCTTGGCATTTTTGAACTCCGTCCCATTATCACTCCTAATTCTCTTGATCTTGAGATTGTAGATATTTTCCAATCGAGTGAACAGTACTTTTAGGTTATTAAAGGTGTCACTTTTATGCTGCAAACACATCACCCATGAAAATCTTGAGTAGTCGTCAGTAACAACTAAACAATAAAGCTCTCCAAGATGATTTTTGCGTTTGACAGGTCCGAATAGGTCCATGTGCAATCACTCAAGTGGCATCTCAACAGAGTTAACTTTCTTCACTTTGTGGGACTGTCTGTGTTGCTTTCCTTTCTGACAATTCACGCACTTGTCATTCAAATGGAAGTGTTTAACATTCACTCCCTCGACAAGTCCATTCTTCACTAGATGATTCATTTTCCTCAAATGAATGTGCCCCATTCTTCGGTGCCACATTATCGATTCTTTCTCGGTCGCCTTTGATAGAAAACATGTTACTTGCCCCTGGGATGTCATTGCCTTGGACATATCAAGAATATAGAGATTGTTGACGTGAGGTGCCTTCAACATAACCCACTCTTTTGGAATTTCGAAGCCCGGTTTGAGAATGTAGCAAGATTTGTCATCAAAATAAACAGTGAATTGTTTGTCACAGATTTGACTGACACTCAACAGATTATAATCTATCTGCTTCACATACGATATCCTCTCAAAGCTCACAATCCCATTACTCACACTTCCTTCCATCGTGATATATCCTCCCTTGTTCCCGGCAAATGCAACGTACCCTCCGTTAATGTTCTTCACATCAAACAATAAAGCTAAATCCCCGGTCATGTGGCCTGAAGCTCCACTATCAACAATCCAAAGACTGCTAATAGGGCCAGCTGAAGCTCCCTGCACACATCAAGTAAAACAGTTAGTTCTTTCGGGGGACCCAAGCCTGAGTGGTCTTGGGTCTTTGAATATCATTGTTCAAAGAATCATTCACTTTAACAGTTTGTTTTGGATCGATCTTTTTAGGATCATTCAAAACTTGATCAACTTTTTCACTTGACTTTGAAGTTGAGGCTCCCGGAGTACCATTTGGTGTCCAAGATTGTTCCGAACGTTTCAAGATACGAATCTGAGATTTTGTGGTCTCATTCGTTTTTTGAACATTGTTCGCAAATGAAACCTTCTTGGGTACCTTCTCTGATTTAACAGATTTAGGTCCAACATTTGACTTAACAATAGGTTTTTGTGGAACCCTTTGTCTATCATTTGTTGTGTTCACCACTGGTTTTCTCCACGGTTTCTCCATGGCTATCCGGTTATGACGATCAAACTGAAATGGACGATCATTCCTCTTTTGATAAAAATTGTTTTGATTATAAAATTGTTGTGGTTGAGGAACAAAACGCCTTTGTTGTGGATAGTAATGATTATCAACCGGTTTCCTCATGGATTGCCTAACTTCAACTTCGTGCCTCTTGTGCCTTACGTACGGACAGTGAGCAAGTAAATGCCCTCTCTCCCCGCACTTAAAGCATGCACGGTATTCCTCAAAAAACATTTGGAGCATTCAGTTGAGCAAATGTTCTGACAGGATATTGATCATTGTACTGTCTATTCCTCAAACTCTCAGGGAGTGGACCCTTCGAGTAGGCTGGCTCATGAAAACCCTTTGCTTTGTTTTTCGGTTTAATGAACTGGGTGACATGAACCTTTGGTTCTTTCGGAACATCCAAATATAATTTCTTTAGAATTTCCGGTGGAATTTCATTAGTTCTTTCATGTTTTGGAAACCAAATAGTGCTTTCTTGCCAAATTTATCAATTTTGGATTAGTTAGCAAACTTAATTGGATATTCCTCATCAGAGATGATCTTATCGGATCCTTCCATCCAATAAAACACCTTGACTGGTTTGTCACTCATTTCTTGCTTAACCTCTTTCTTTTCAGACTTCTTATCACGATGTGCGTTAGCCATCGGATGAACATGCTGAGACGGTGACACTGGTTCAGTTGTAATGATGTGATTTTCTTTTGGAATATCACACGCATTAGCACTTCTGTTACTTTCAGAGTCACTCTCAGAGTCTGAATCATCATTTTCCACAGTTACTCCTTCATCATTCATGCCTAAAATCGGTCTCACATCGGAATGAGGATCACCAACACTTGAGGTATTGGACTCATTTTCCGATGCCGAGTCTGATTTTACTGAGCTCTCCGGTGTCACTTGATGACAATTGTGATTTTCAAAAAGCACCGGAGATGGCACAGACTTATAACTTGTGGTTTGATCATCAATGATGTGGTCAACAACATATGCAATATGCTTATAACTTTCCAATTTCTTGTTGACTTTTTCAGCAAAACACTTGATGGTGGCCATTTCCAACTTTGTATTTTCAAGTTCATTAATATAGTTATTAATTGCTAATTGTTTTAATGAAAGAGTTTTCTTAAGGTCGGAAATGTCCTTTTTATACCCATCAAGTACTTTGTTAAAAGCAATCACTTCTTTGCGAGCAGACTGACAGTTAATCATAGCACTATCACGTTGAACGCGAAGTTCTTTGTTTTCTTCTGTCAATCTGTCACAAGTTCCACAGTACTTGTCACTTGTAACATCAGTGCTAGATTCAGAACTTACCTGTTTAGGAGGATCTGTCATGGCCATCAAAGCAAAATGAGCTTCCTTCCCAGCGAAAAACTTTGAATAATCGATTCTGGTGAAAGCGTCATCCACTATGCACGACTTCCTCGTCTTCAGAAAATTTGCTTCTGCCAGCAACTGATCAATCTCGTCATCCAAAGATGTAACACTTGCTTCTGAGTCTGATTCACTATCTGAATCTGAATAGACTGACTCACATTCCTCAGGAACATCAGAAACTGTATGAATCACCACTCCTGAACTTGCTTCCTCAGCCTGAACTTCAACAGTCCCAGTCTCCACATTCATCTCTTTCACCGATACCTCAACCTCACTATCAGTTTCTTCAGTTTGATCAAC
Source organism: Ambrosia artemisiifolia (assembly GCA_032199755.1). NCBI lineage: Eukaryota > Viridiplantae > Streptophyta > Magnoliopsida > Asterales > Asteraceae > Ambrosia > Ambrosia artemisiifolia. Next base: position 43,036,771 of record CM063518.1, read on the forward strand.
TATCACCGACTCCTCGATATCAACCTGTCGGGCAATACAAGCCACATTCCCAGCAGTAGTTATCTCCTCAACACCAATTTGCATCCCAGACCAGTCAAACCTTTCATCATTCTGGATCACCAAAGCTTGATTCTGATTTGTATTCTGTGGCTGCTCATTTGGTGTAGTGATCGGTATAACTGTTCTGTTTGTGTTATTTGGTGAGTGGTTTTGATTCTGGTTGGTTGTGTTTGGTTGTCTGTTTTGGTTGTTATTAGAGGTGTTTTGTCGGTTTTGGTAATTGTTTTGGTTTTGATAGTTGTTATTACTTTGAAAAGAAACTTGGTTTTGGTTCTGTTGTTGACGGTTTTGGTAGTTTGAGTTGAATGGGTTTCTGTTACCTTGCTTAGGTGGCTGAGTGCATTCTCTTTTGAAGTGTCCTTTACCTCCACAATTAAAACATGTCACTTTCTCCTTGTTAAAACCATAAGTTGTGTTCGAAGAAGTACCCAAATCAGTCCTTCTGGTCTTTTCAATAAACTCGGTTGCCCTTCTCATAATGCTCGCGAAAGCCCACTGGATGTCAATGAGTTCCATCTCCTCTTTGTCGATTTGTGCATAGTCTTCATTGGTCAAGTTGTTATTCCCAATTTGACTTGCAACTAAACCGTTATATGAAGAAACCATTGCTGAGACTAACGCAATATGTTGCTGAGCAACCTCCACAGTCACATTACCTATATTGGATGTCTCCAATACCACCGGTTGTTGATTGGTTTGGTTCACTTGATTCATGTATTGTGGTTGTTGAGGTTGTTGTTGTAATTGGCTAGCAGTATAGAATGCAGCTTGCTGCATTGGAGAGAATGGTGAAATGTAAGAATTAGTGTATTGTTGTGGTGGTGGTGTGTATGATAGTTGTGAATAGGATGAGGTTTGTGCTAGGTAGTTGATCGGTTGTTTCGGTGGTTCCATAACGCTTGAAATACAAGCTATGTGAGGTGCCACTGTTCCACCAACATTAGAGTTTCCCACAGTAGCTGAAGTACCACCATGATACAACTCTGGGTTCTGAGGAATCTGAGATCTTTTAGCTTTCCTCTTCTCCTTGAGTTCTTTATTCTCCAGCTTCTGAATGAACTCGTTGATAGTCCAATACTTGTAAGCATCCTTCTCTTTGAGTACTTCAACATGTTGATCCCAGTACGGTGGTAATGAATCTGCAAACTTGTCTACCAGATCTGTCATAGGAATCTGTATATCATAACTAGACAATTCAGTTAGTAAATGACAATATCTAGGAGTCAACTCTTTTAAAGTCTCGTTCCCGACATAAGTAAAGTTCTCAAATTCTTTTCTCAACTCCTCCATCCTCAACCTTCTCGTCTTTTCGTTACCATCATGACGATTCTTAAGCACATCCCATAACTGCTTCGAAGTAGTGCACGATCCAAACTGATGTAGCAAGTCGTTTGTGATCGCCTGAGTTAACTGAGAATATGCCTTCTTTTCCATAGCAAATTTCTTCTTCTCATCGTCTGTCAAACTCTCCAAAGGAACAGGTTCACCGGTGTTCTCCAGAACTGGTGCAACATAACCTTTTGCTATCATTTGCCACGCCTCTGTACCTTCCAACCCTATGCCTTCCAGATGAATCTTGAATTTCTTCTGCCACTGGTTGTACTCCTGCATCTCCATTAGCTTGGGTGGCCGATTCCCGCTACCTGAAGATAAGTCACTTATTAGTGTAGAAATAGCATTGGTAGTTTGAGTGTTTACCACTGCCGCTGCTACTCCCCAATAATCTGTTGCAGGTTGTTGTGGTGAAGGTGCAACGCTCTGAGGCATCGAACTAGTCATCGCTAAGTAATTGATCAGTTGCGAAGACTGAGTGCTCGATTTCTGAGCTGCCACTGTCCATGGGTCCATAGTCACTTGCTGCTGTTGTTGTGTCGTTGCTGGTCTCGGTGTAGTTGGAAAATTCCACATGATGTTCACAAACTTAGAAATTCACCAAACTTAGAAAATTTTCCAATAACCTTTCTACTTTCGCCCTTCTGGATCTACTTTCGTCCACTTCTGTTCACCTGAATGTAGAATAATAACCAGAATGTAGAAAAACACCTAACACTTTCCACGTTCGTCCAAACTCTTTCACTTTCGTCCACCGAATTTCCACGTTCGCCCGCCCGTAAAACCGAAGGAGGAAATTGACACCCGAATGTGGAAAAATCAACACAACACTCCTAGGTTCGACCTGAAATAAGCTACGTTTGTCCGAAAACAGCTAAGGTTCGCCCTAAAATGGTCTATGTTCGCCCACTCTCTCTAGATTCGACCCATTCATCTTTGAAAAACGGTTACACTTTGAAAAGAGGTTATTTTGATCTGAGATTTTCAAAAGTTTGTGGATTTTGATGATCTTAATCAGGTTATGATTCGGAATTGATTTGGAACAACTTTAATTCTTGGAAAACTTGATTTTAACCACGAATTCAAATCAAAAACCTTCAAAATCTATCAAAAACCATATTCATTCAAAAACAGATGAAATTTGACCAAAATTAAGTCCAAATCAGCTCTGATATTATCAATTTTGTTGTTGTATGATCCGTATGGCTCTGATACCACTTTGTAGATGAAGAATTTTAGCTAAAACAGGATAATATGATCATACAAGTCACAATTCCAGGTGCGGAAACCCTAGAACTGAACAAAATGATAATACGCAAATCACAACACGGAAAATACCTTTTCAATCACCATTTTTATAGATTACTTGTTCAAAATATGATTACAATGATCTTACAAGTTAATCTAAATCAACTTAACACACTTTCAATCTAGAGAGAAACCTGACCACAAAACACACACTCTCAATAACTACTCTTACATTCAAAATGACCAAAACCTATTTATACAGTCTGCAGGTTCACCCAGTTGTATGGTGCGAATGTGGACTTTGTCCACATTCGCCCAGTACATCAGTACGAATGTACATAACTTCTTATCAGCTTCCACATTCGCCCAACTCTAATCTTCCTTCGCCCATTACAAAACACCTTCGCCCACATATATTCACATTCGCCCCTTCCATTATCAACTAACATATGTTAAATGTACAATCCAAATCATTAGTCGCAAAACGTGCATCTACAAGTACTTTGCATTTTGTACTTCAGCATTTGTAATACTTCAAACAAAAGTTGCAGATAGGATATTAGACTAAGGTTGAAATGCTTATCAATCCTCTTTGACCAACAAAAATTATTTCCAATCTAATGGATTAAAGATATAAACTTTTCGAAATAATATATATATATACTTTTATATTTATCCTATTATTTTATTAAATCTTTCGTATAAAATAATTTTTTTTAAATACAAAATAAATTGAAAATAATTTATACAAAAATATTTTTCATACTTTTAGAAGTTATATCTTTTAAACTATGTAAAAATTAATAATGTTTTAAATATTATTATATTTTTAACTAAAGCATTAACAATTAAGCGTCTTTCCCCTAAACTAAAGAACCCTAATCGATCGACCTATAAATCTTTGACTTATTAGACTTGTTCGACTTGTTATTCTTAGACTTTGTGATGCTTAATCAAGGGTGATTTATTTGGAAATCAATATACTTGCTATTGCATACATGGGATTCTTGCTTGCTTGCTTGCTAAGATGAGTTTACATATAACCACTTTTTACTGTTTTCAATGTTTTTGGGGTGAAACATGTTTAAAACTTGTGCAATTACATTTTCGCATCATATACTTGTGAACTGGTTGTGGTATATAGTCCGCCTCAGTACATTCATTAACTTTGATCAAGCCGCTTGTGTAGATTATAGCGCTATAGGTCTGACAAGCCCATCCCCTGCATAAATTCACGGATGATCGAAATAGTAACAACATTTAACTTGCGAGTTAGGTCTTAATCGACACAAGGGTTGATTGTACAAAACAATGACTTGATCTATCAGTAGATCATGTTCACAAACTATCTTTATTTAATTCTTGTCACAATAATTGCTACATGGATTTTTTTTAATCACTATTTTATTTAAAACTTATATATTCTCACCAAATATTTATAGTTGACCCCCTCCACGAAGAAAGAAATTATATTTTCTCTCCTATTTACTACGGCGACGAAGAATCAAATTATCACTATATTTATTCCTTTTTCTACTTCTTTTATTCCAAGTGCAGGATAACCCCAAGGGGTTGTGGTTTTTTTTCTACCAATTGGGGCCCTCCCTTCACCACCCCCATGTGGATGGTCATGTATTCATTTGCTTGGAAGTTTTAGCATTTGCTTATGGATCACATACGAGTTGAGGCCTTAGATTAAATTTAATTAAACTTGTTAGTTGTTGTTTGAATTTATTTGATTGTATGTAAATATTTTAAATAATCTATTGGAACTTCATTTAGTTGCCATGAGCTATTGAACAATCGTCACTACATAATACCCCGATGTTTCTGCCATCGGTTGGGGTGTTACAGATTGGTATCAGAGCCATGTTTATAGGGAACTAGGTTATTAGAACTCCTAACCTAGATTATAACCCTAGGATTCCATCCCTTCATTTGTCCTTTTTCTTTGAACCTTTACCTCAACCTTATCTTTACTTTATTCTTTATCCCCTACCCTAAAGCCTAACCTCTACATCTGATCTTGCTCTTCTCTTTTCCATTTGACCTTCCCTCACACTAAGGATCTTTAATATTATCTATGGAGGAGCTACCATGCATCACCCTAAAGGGAGAATCTGCTGAAGACTTTACTCCTAGGCTTAGACCTATTTTGTTTTTTATCATAATCTTGTCAAATTGTTAGGTCCTTATAATGATTAAGAACATGTGCAATCTGGAAGGGTGAACACCTGTATTCTGAGTTTTAAATCTGTGGATTGGCATTTCGTATAAATCCCAATTAACCAAGGGACTCGTGTGTCTACATGGGAATTCTCGGGATGAGTGTCCATTTATAGGCAAAAGCATGTCTTCCCAAACATTATTGAGATCTAATCACTTTGATTAGTTAACGTTTTTGTTTATTCCTTTTAATTAATGAATAAATGATTACCATCCTAGTGTTCCAAAGCATGTCTTCCAAAGTGTATAGCATGTGACCTATCATCCCTAATACCGGTGACCTATCATAAAAAATTTAAAAGTGTCTTGACTAATAACCCGTATGTTAACTTGTCCTGATTGTCCAGACCATGACTACATGTGTTTGAATGTTGACTGACCATACAAGAAAAGACTTGACATCCCGTTGGTGACCCGACATCCCCATGTTATCCGAATACAAGTAACAAGTAAGCATGTGTTGATACGCATCTTATACGAATAACATTTCACATGTTCATGCAAATAGTTCACATATTGCATGTATGAGTTATAACGCGTGTTACAGGGTCCTTAGACATGTCACGGGGCTTATACTATGGTTCTAGGTGTTAACACATGTTACGGAGTTCCAAAACGCACTTCCAGCATCAAAACACACAACTAGGCATCAAAACAGGCGACTGGGCGTCGTGACCCTCAGGGCACACAACTAGCTTAGCTAGTCGTCCCCTGCAAGCTGTTTAGCTATTTTCGCGCGCGAAACCCTTTATATCAGATCCGAAACATGTAGAAACATCCAATATCAATCCACAATCTTAAAACAACTTAACCAATCAATAATCCCCAATTTATCATCAATCTAACACCCTAATTGCAAGTATTTCCCAAAATGGAATAATATTATGGAAACATCACATCATTGCATGAAAACTTTAGCCTAATTGGCAAATAATTAGATTTCATCATCCAAACACATTTCAATAATCATCAAGTTGTTGTTACATCATTCAAGCAAAAAATCTAACAACATTAAATCACCAAATCATCACATAACATCCTAAATCCTTCTAAGGCCCTCAAACAGGTCAAAACACATATTATCAATAAAACATATCAAACAACCTTCATAATCTGAGATAAGCATCCTAACAACTCATTCATATCATCAAAGCATCAAATACATAAGAATCCCCATGTCTAAATCATCAAAAACCATTTTATGAATGAATCTTTCATGTAGAACCCATAAATGATTAGATTTACTTTAGAAATATTTTTCAAAGGTTTTCAAAGATAAAAACTTATTAAAATCAGGTCTGGACCTTTAGGGTTCAAAATAACAACATAACAAGAGTTTAGGACGAATAACACACCTTAGATTTTGCTTAGAAATGATGTTTTATGCTTGGAAATGGAAGATTTAGGCCAAAACGGGTTTTAGAGGTTAAGGATGGTGTGAGAGAGGTTTGGGGCGACTTAGGGTTGCACAAATGATGTTTAACAAGTCAAATATGGTTGTAACACATTTATTACTCGATAACTAACACGTTTACGTTAATTCACCAACTTACGGGACTCGAGACTCGTGTGTGCGCGTTAAATCCGGTGATCCTCCGAATCACCAACCCTTGGACACATGGTTATAAACCGACTCCCGACGATCCCTCGGATAATCGTAATGACACCCGATGACTCTCCGAATCATCGTAATGACCCAACTAACCTAGTTAAGTATGTTTTATGAATGTTTTGCTAAGGTAGACTTATACGTTTGACAAAAGTTACTAACCTGAGTTTGTCGGGTGTCATATAATCCCCTTGTTGAGAGAATTTTCGTTTTGAAAATTGCTCAAAGCCGAAATGAAAGAAAAAAATTTCTAGTTGCTACCAATAATCACACTAATAAAAAAAACCTAAAACTAAAATATTGTAAAAATAAAAAAATGCATTAGTTTCCCCCAATGCTAGTCGGTTCTAGGAGGTTTAGTTTATTTTTGGTCAATCTTGGTTTCTGGCCCGTGCCGATTTGGCCAAAGAACTTAAAGAACCTAATCTTGTTTTCAACCCAAACTGGTTTCTATTTTGTTGTCAAAGAAGTTGAAATATAAGTTTTTTAAAACATCACTTCAATGTCCATTTAGTCTTAACAATTTCATTTATTTGGAAGCACGAATAAAAACTTGAATCAATATGAATATCCAGTAATAATTGCAACGAGCCCATCTCCTCATGTACCTTCAAATTATCTTTGTGCATGGGTATTTTTTTATATAATGTTCCTAATAAGTAATACAATGCTTTTTAAGACCGTCGGTACAAAAAGAAGTATAATATATAGTTGGATTTAGTCGACAAGTTGTATTTTTTAAACATTTGATAAACTGATAAATAACTCAATATTGTTACATATCATGTTAAATATTGTTATTTTAGTTTAAAGAAATATAATGCAATCGATAAACTGTTAACTAACTTACTCTTATTACATATAATTAATAATGTTATTTTAGATAACGAGTATAATATTTTCAATTTTATGTCATGTCAACGGTGTGATATTTTGGAATATATAATTTGAAGTCTTTTTATTACATATAATTAATAATGTTCTTATAAATTTCTTTAATTTTGTTTTGTTCTAATTATATATGTATTTCTACCTAGTTTTTATTTATTTATATAATTATAATAATTATTGTTGAGAAAATGCATTTAGTTCCTTTAATTAGAGTTAGAAATTTATTAAATAAAGTATTCATTAGTTAGAAGTTTATATCAAATAATGTATTAATGTGTATTAAGATTTGAGTTAAATTACAATGATGTCCTCCTCTAATGAAGTTAAATTACCTTATTGCCATCTAGAATACACTATATAGTAGTATAGATAATTAATCATAAATAACAATCACCTCGATTCAACGGTTTTATAAAAACTAAACATCTTAGTCGTCTTTAAAAATTTGGTGAATAACTTGTCAGGATTAGGATCAAATACACAGTGAAAGAAAAATAGGAAGTCATAGGAAGAGTATCAAACGGACTCCGATTGAACTCATTCAAGAGGTATTGGAACTGTCTCATCGAACCTTACGATGTTACTTTTTAGGACTTCGTTTTTTGGGGTTTTAGCTTGTAGTTTTAAGATTATACGTTATATCATTGTGTCTTTTTCATATTTCTATCATTGTGTCATTTTTTCAATTCATTGTGTCTTTTTTATTCAGCATTGTGTTACATTTTTCGGTACCGTGTTATATTTTGTGGCTCATTGTGTCATATTTTATAATCTATTGTGTAGAATAACTTGACACTAACTTGTCATGCGAACACGGGTTTAGACCTTTAGTGTATGAGAAAGTTTACGGTACAAAGTTGTATAGCGTACAAAGTGTAAGAAGTATTTTGGGTCTTTGATCAAAATAAATTAATGGATGAGATTAAAAGAGGAAAAATATACATTGAGTTTCTAAAAGAGAAGGAGAAAGGCAAAATAGGTATAACCCACAATGGTTGAGTTCCACCAGCATTTTTAAAACGGTCATAACTTTTTCATACGACATTATTTTCAAAAAAAAAAATTACACTATAAAAACAAGCTTTTCATCCTCTTTCATTCATTTCCATACCATATTGCTATACTTTTTAATTTTTTTTTTTGCTGGATTGATAGTACTTCCGTCTAAATGTAAACACTTGATATTATTACTTGCGTTTAAACATGTCTGAACCAGAACAAGCCTAGTAGTAATGTCTGTACTTTTAATTTTTTTTTTTTGCTGGGTTGATATTACTTGTGTCTAAATGTAAACACTTGATATTATTACTTGCGTTTAAACATGTCTGAACCAGAACAAGCCTAATTGTTATTGTTGTGATTTGATTTTTCTGTTACTTCTTGTATTCTTTGTGAAATGTAAACAGGATGGATCTTCAAGTCAAACATATGATATATCTAATTTCAAGTTGTGTTTGTAACCTTTTGATGATTTTATTACGTATTTTTCAGTTTTTATTTGAATTTATAGGAATTTAGATGTTGAGAAATAAGTAATAGCTATGAAAAATTTACATAAGTTTAGGTGATTAAGATTCAACCAAAAGGTTAATTAGGCAGTGATTCTCTATGATAGGATTTAACTTCTTTCCAGTGTGATCTTGTTTCGATGACATTGAGCAAGTTGTAGTTTCGTTTTATGTTACTGTTAGTCTTGTTTTGAAGCATGCCAAATGTTGACTCCATGCATTTTCTTACAACAGAGTTTATTGTGTTTAATTAATGGTTGTTACATGTTTGGCTGGTGCTTGTAGGGAGCAGGTGGGACTTGGGGTTCGCTCCATTTCAACTCAAATTGGTAATTACATCATAAAACATCCAGTCTACCAAACCAAATATCATTGATGAAACATCCGGTCTACTTATCACAACAATAACAATTAGGCTTGTTCTAGTTCAGACATGTTAAAACGCAAATAATAACTAGATGGCGTCCCTCGCGCGTTGCGGCGGGGGACAATCTGACGACAGGTAACATGACTACGTATGTTGCTATCCAACGTTGTCATAGCAGCCGGTGCGAAAAAACGTTGTCATTGCAGCCGGTCCACCTCCCTCCGGTCAACCTGCTACCTCCCCGTCACCCCACCGCCTTCCTGCCTTCCTTCTTACTTCCTAAACCTGTAACCTTTCATCCCGTATCCCCACCGCCTCACGTCACCTTTCCCTTCAACCTGCAACCACCCCTCCGGTCAACCTCCCCCACCTTTCCCGTCACCCCACCGCCTTCCTTCCTGCCTTCCGTCACCCTTCTTGCCTCACTCTCTGTCATCCCTGCAACCACGTTGACCACCTCGTTTTTAAACCCAATCGCCACCCCCTCCTACTCGCCCCCACTCTCCTTTGCTACTCTTCCCAAACGGTCTTTTTTTTTTTAAAAAACCCAAATCGCTTATAAACCCAATCGCCCACCCCTCTTTCTAATCGCCCACCCCTCTCCTTTCTAATCGCCCTTTTCTTTTTCCTGATTGTTTTGGTCTTGTTTGTTTTAACCTTTCCTTTCCTTTTTTATATGATATTGATATTACTTATCTCTCACTATTAATAACAAATATTACTATTAATAATAATAAACTATGGCAAGTTTATAATATTATTAATGTAGGTAAATAATAATAATAATAATAATAATAATAATAATAATAATAATAATAATAATAATAATAATAATAATAATAATAATAATAATAATAATAATAATAATGGTGTAGGTGTTTTGTAGTGGTGCCAGAGAGGGCAATTGCAAGTTGATTCCCTCTCCTTTGGTTTTTCGGTGGGCTTGTTTGCGGTCTCCTACTCATCTTGAGACGGGGGTTCCTTGTTTTTGATTTCTTGGTGGATATTTTTCGGCTTTATATGGGTCCGGTGAAGGGGAAGCGCATTGGCTTGAAAGGCACTAATGAAGGTGCTACTGCCAGCTCCAACGGAGTGTGGTTGTGCCCCTTTAAGGAGTTCCATGGTTGTAAAGATGGTAAGCCTGGTTCTGACGGTTACAACAGGCTGATCTCACACCTTCAGCAATTCCATTTCAAGGATGACGAGCTTAGGGATTTCTATAAGGGAGTGCTTTGCAGAGACTTTGATCTTTTTTCCAGGGTTGGGGATACCTTGCGGACTTTTGGGTGTTGGTTATGCGGGAGATGTATGAGGACACACGCCTTTAGTAGAGGGTGCCACCATCCCGATGGTGTTTTCACATTCTCTGGGGGTTCTGGGTCAACTGGGATTACATTGTGGGGATTCCGATGCCCAGGGACCCTGGAATGGAGCCTGAACAAAGAGAAACGGATGGAGTGGTGGGTGACGCCGCCCTCCTGGATCGTGTTTTCTCTCTCCTAGTTAGGACTGTTAAAAGCATCCCCCCTAGTTGTCGTATGGCTTTTGCGCATGCTTTAACAAGTGCCATTCGTAAAGTTGTGGCCTCTCCGGGTTCTGTTGAAAACTGGGTCAAGCTTTTACTTTTTCCTCGTTGTACTCTCAAGGTTGTTACCCCGTCTTCTAGGCAGGAATGAAGGTCTGGGAACCGTAAGTCTTTGCAATGTGACAGCATTCGACAGTCTTTGCAATGTGGAAAGATGGTTCCGGTTTTGCAGATTTGGTTGCGTTGCTTTTTTCTGATGAAGGGGGAAGGGTCCTCCCGGCGAGGGCAACGTCAGCGGAGGGATTCGATGAGGTCAACCCCAACGTCAGGCAGTGCCTTAGGAAGGTTAGTGATGGTCACTTCACTGCAGCGGTTAAAGTGTTGTGTTCCAATGGGATTGCCCCCCCCCAGGGGAATCTACCATGCAAGCTCTTATTGACAAGCACCCCATTGTCCCGCCTCCCAATCTCCCCTCCCTACCCCTGACCCAATCGGCCTTAACTGTGGAAGATGAGTGTGTTTACTGGTGTGTGAAATCGTTCCCGAAAGGGACATCCTGTGGGCGTGATGGCCTGCGGGCTCAACACTTGATGGACGCCCTTGGTGGCGAAGGGACAGCTACGGCATCTGGGTTACTAGCTGCCATATCTGAATTAGTTAATCTGTGGCTGGGGGGGTTGTGCCCCAAGGTGCTCGCAGAATATATTGCTTCGGCTCCCCTCACTCCGTTGCTTAAGCCTGACAATGGAATCCGCCCTATTGCCGTAGGGGCCATATGGAGGAGACTGGTTTCTAAGGTGGCCATGAAGAAAGTGGGGAAAGAAGTTGTTAGATATTTAGGGGACTTTCAGTTTGGGGTTGGGATTCCAAATGGGGCGGAGGCTGTGCTTCATAGTGCTAACAGGTTTCTCGATTCGTTCCATGATGATGGCTCGCTTGCTATGCTTACGGTTGATTTTTCTAATGCTTTCAACGCTATTGATCACACTGCCCTGTTACGGGAAGTTCACTGTCACTGCCCTTCCATTTTCCCGTGGGTTCAGTTCCTATATGCTCAGCCAGCTAGGCTGTATGTGGGGAATGAGCGTATTACGGCCTACGCTGGGGTTCAACAAGGGGACCCTTTGGGGCCCTTGCTCTTTGCTCTAGCTTTACACCCCCTCGTACTAAAGGTACAGGATAACTGTGACCTTCCCTTCCATGCTTGGTACTTAGATGACGGGACGATTATCGGGGATTCTGTTTAGGTGGCTAAAGCACTTGACATCATTAGCCTGGAGGGGCCATCTCTAGGGCTCCAGCTCAATATTAGAAAAACTGAGGTTTTCTGGCCGTCGTGTGATGGGGGGAAGATCCGGCCAGGTCTGTTTCCTAGTGACATTGTCAGACCGGAGCGGGGGGTCAAACTGCTTGGTGGGGCAGTCAGCCGCGACGCCGGTTTCATAAGTGAACTATCTGCTAAAAGGGCGGCGCGAGCCGTTGACCTCATGGGTCTCCTCCCTAGATTTCGGGATCCCCAAAGCGAGCTTTGTAGAGGATGAGATTTGACACGAAAACAGGATTATATGATCATACAAGTTACAAAACCAGGTGCGGAAACCCTAGCTTTGAACAAACTGATATAAACTCAAATCAAAACACAATCAAAGTCATTTTCAATACTTTTCATAGATTAACACATTCATAAAGTTGATTACAATCTCAAAACAGTTAATCTAACTCACACACAGACTCTTTCAAACTCTCCTGGAACAACACTTCAAAACACACACACCTAATGACTCTCTTAACATTACAAAATCACAAAATCTATATATAGGCACTGCACATTCGCCCCTTTCAACTGGTCGAATGTGAGGCTTTTCCACATTCGCCCATTCTCATGGTCGAATATGTCTTCCTGTGTAATCCCATTCCAGGTTCGTCCAGTCTTGATCTACCTTCGCCCACTACATGTTCACCTTCGCCTACATCATTCTACATTCGCCCACTACAGCCTTTCTAACACATGTTAACTATCCAATCACTAGTCGCAAAACGCATCTACAAACTCCCCCTCGACTATTGATTGGATCGTTTTCTGTCCTCGTCCATGGCTTTGTTCAGCAACATGATTCTGAGCTGTTTCTTCTGCTCTTTTGTCATCTCGGGCTCTAATCTTCTCTTCACTGGTTTTGATACGTTCGCCATCTTCACCATCTTGCCAAGTTTTCCCTCTAAATTACTACCAGCATTTATGTCATATGCAAAGCAAATACCAACTACTTGAGTGTATTTCTTTGCTTGATCTGCATCGTTCGGCTCATGATGAATCGGATTATAAAAGAGCATGATGATGTCTTCGAAAGTGCAATTTATCAACCACATAGGATCAAATACATGCACATGCTTGTATTTATCCTTTCCATCTCTCAACACAATCACCGCTTCTGCCTTTCTCCAATCGTAATACCAGAAAATGAAGTCAGCACTGAAGTGTTGTGGCATGGGCATCAAAGGTATCTTCCTCATCACTTCAGGTGCCTTATAAATCAAGGTAACCCGTTTCAGCTTGGTTCTGGGATCAATATCCCTGTGAACTTTCCTCCGGGGATATTGTGGTTTGAATCTATTCCATCTAGTTCTACTTTCCCAAACCAGCTTGTCTGCGCACCAACCGACATGAGTATTATTAACTGAAGCACCAGACATAGGGAATCTGCATAAATCTCTAACCGCCCAGTACGGTAGAGTTAGCAAGTCAATGAATCTGTAAAAATACAAGATCCCTGATTCCCACTTGGCAGCTAGACACTTCAGCCTGCCTAAGTATGTCCACCCAAGAGCTCTGCCTCTGAACTTAGCATTGTGAAACCTATAAAAGTTTCCTTGAGCTTCAGGCTTCGGTCGGTTCTCATCCATTAATCTCAACTTCTTCAAATAATTCTTCAATTCATCAGACTTATTTGAAGATTCTGGCTTATCAGCTCCAAATACCTTCTCCACAAACTCAGCACTTCTCTGCTTAGCCTTTTTCTTTGCAGAAGTATTAGGAATCTCAGTAAAATCAGGAAACACCACATCTTCATCAGTTTGTCTAAAGTATTGTGGGTATTCCTCATGTGTTATATCTTCTATTTCAACTTCTTCAAACTCAGGGGTATCTTTATCATCAGAGTGACTTCCAATATCCTTTTCAGGAATATGTGGAATCGACTCATCTACGATAAACTCTTCAAATGTTTTCCCTACCCTCTGTGCAAGCCCATCCAAAATCTCCTTTGCCACAGATGCAGGTACTTCCCCTTCTTCAAGATCAGGATCGTTATATTCCAATTGGTATCTCATATCATCAGTTTGGAATATTTCAGCAAAACGACCTGTGAACTCAATGGTCCATTCTCTTCTTTCTAACATGTCCTTATAGACTTGTTTAGCATCATCAGTCAAGGACCTAACCTTCTCATTCCAGAATACTGTCTCATCCGAATCAACATTCTCACCCTTTTTCTTCTTCGAACTTGATTCACCAGTGTCTTTCTTCTTTGAAGGTGGTCTCTTCTCAAAAGTAAACTTTGATGTATCTTCTCCTCCATCATTATCATCATCACTGCTACTCTCATCATCCTTCTGACTTCCAGAACCCTCAGCATCATCATCATCCTCATTATCATCACCCTCATCATCACTCTTTTCCGATTCTTCATCATCTTCATCATCATCTTTCTCTTTTTCAGACTCAGATGGTTCATAATCAACCTGTTCCACTTCTTTTTCTTTGTCTTCTTCACCCTCCTTCAGCTTGGGTGCAACATTGTACAGGTTGTCAATCAGCTCACTAAGGCGTTTATTCTCAGCCTTCAACTCTTTGTTATCTTCTTTAATAGCCTTAAACCTGTTTTTGTTTCTCAAATACTTTCCGTCAAGCTTTTTGTTCTTAGCTTCTAGCTTCTTCACCTTTTCATCAATCTCATCCTGATTAGACTTAGAAGCTACTACAATCTGAAGCATATTTTCTTCATTTTGCTTGAACTTGGCTATTTCTGCTTGCTGAGCCACAATCATCTTCATCATATCATCCATTCTCTTATTTACCTGCTTCATAACCTCGTCATCCACAGTGACTTTCTTTGACTTGGATTTAGATCTAGATGGCTCAACTTCAGTTTCTTTCTCTTTCTGAGGCTTTGTGAACAAGTTAAGTACATTATCCAGTGCTACATTGAACTCATCCACTGGTAATGTTGTTGCCTCTTTAGTCTTTTGTTTCTTTGTGACTGGTGAAGATTGTTTTGATGACGTTCCAGCTTCAGGTAATCTTTTACCTCTTAAGAGTTGTGCTAACTCTTTTTCTCTCAGTTGCTTTGAACTTGTTTTCTTGGCCATGGTTTTGTGTTTGGGCTTGGGCAAGTTAACGACTACAGTTTCTCCTTCATTCAACTCATCCATATTCACACCCAACACTTCATCTTCAGCACTAACAGTTTTCTTGCTCTTCTCAGCTTCTGCAATAGATCTGTTTAATGATTTAGACTCACCAACCATAGTGGCCTTACGTTTGGTGGCCCGGAGATTTTCAGCATCCGAATCCCACTGTTCCTCCTCCTCTGTTTCTTCAGAATCTACAGAATCTTCATCCACCAAACTTGTACCTTTCTTAGCAGTAGATTTCTTTCTCACAGCCTGTTGCTTCGAGCTTCCCTGATCAGTCTTTCCTTTGCCCTTCCCTTTGGCTCCAGGATTGACTACTTGTCTTTTCCTCTTAGTACTAGCATCAGCATATACTAAGGGATCATCGTTATCAGAATCACTATCAGGATGCCTTGCTGTATTCTTTCCTGGATCATTGTAATCCTCTCTAGCTAAGGCTCCAAACAACCTTCTATACGGTGGCCTCTCATTGTCTGGCACACCCTTATATCCTTTCATTCTTACCAAAGTACGAATGTTCATGTGATCCTGAGCAAGTATCTGAGTTGGATCTTTCTTCAAATCAGGATACTTGTGATCAAAGATCATCATCAAGAATCTAGGATAAAGCATGAACTTCTTAACTTTCAACCCTTTCAGCATCTCCAGCATGTGATCCAATATCATCCCAGCAACATTAAATGGTTTGTTGAGAGTCAACGCAACCATTAATGAGCTCAAACTCTTTCTCATCACATCATATCCTCCACTAACACATCCAAACACATGTATGATGACGTGAGCAAAATACTTGAACTGCACGCTTAGTTTCCCTTTGTACATTGAACCATCAGTGATAGGTCCTTTGTATTTCATCCTAAGGAAACAAGCTTTCTGCTCAGTCCATGACAATTCTCTTGGATCTTCTCTAACTTCAAACTTGATTTGGAGAGCTTCTCTGATATCCGACTCAGTAATAAACATCTCCATTCCTTGAATCTTGCTCTTTATGACAGTCTGATTATCAAAGTAATCATACTTAGCATTGTTGTAGAAATCTTCAACTATATCCTTGTAGATAATAGTCGGTGTAGCCAAAGCATAAACTACTCTGCTTCTCTTCATAAACTTGATAATCTCAGCAAACTCCACGTTCTTCTCAACTTCTCCCAGATACGCACAGCAATTATGATTCTTCTCGAATGGCCATTTGCTGCCGCTTGATGATTCACCTTCCTGAACAGGTTCTGGGACTTTATCTGGAACCACAGTTTCCACTGAAATCTCAACATTTTCCTGTTCCTCAGCCATCTGTATTACTGAAAACAAAAACAAACGTCAAAACACAAAATCGACAAAAAATTTAAAAGTTTTAGGATTTTGAACTCCACATTCGCCCAAAAATTCTGGTCGAATGTAGTTTTCTTTGGTCGAATGTAAGCTATGTTGGTCGAATGTGAAATGGTTTTGAGTAAAATAACACATTCGCCCGGTTTTGAAATTCATTCGCCCAAACAGTTTCACATTCGCCCGTTCGAAGACCCGAACGTGAAATCTGTTCTTCCCTAAATTTTAAAAATTTTGTAAACATGTTTTTAGCACTTTGTTTTGATCAGAAATTATGCTAAACTGGCCGACTAACACTCGTAAAGCATCAATTGCACTATAATTTCATTTTATGTCAGTTTTAATAGAAAATTAGGGTTTATGTTCAAAAACCAATCAATTATTCAATTTGAATCTGTAATAACCCTAATTTATGATTCATTCTCCCCCTAAAACTGTCATAGAATGAAATGCAATCAAAATCGAACTCAAACAAACACGCAAAAGTCCTAAAACTTAAACCCTAGGTTCGTATCTAAAAACGATGATTCCGGCTTCATTCCGTCTTCATTACCTGTGAAATTGATACTAAAATGATCAGGAGATAGCAGGTAATCAAATGCACAATCAGGAAAAACGAAAGCAACAAGGTCTGGTACTTAGCAAAAATTTTGAAAAATTTTGAATGATGGGTCGAATCTGCTTTAGGCTTTATATAAGCATCCACCTTCGCCCGGTGAGGATGGACGAATGTGAAAAATATTCACCTTCGCCCCAAATGAATGGCACGAAGGTAAACTGTGTTCACCCGAATGTAGATTTTGATGAAAAACCCACATTCGCCCATTTACAACAGCCCGAAGGTAGAGAATTTCCCACATTCGACCCAATTAAGGGGCGAATGTGAAATGGAAAATTCTGAAAATTTTGCCAAATCACGAATTCTAATCCCGTTCAACATTTTTCAATCCGTTAAGTTTCCAAAACACATATTTTCACATTTAGAATGATACAAAGCACCGATGGTGTTGTCAAATCTCAGAAATTGACCATCAAGCATCCCCGGTTATCAAAAATAAAGCAGAGATGCAAAAATTTTGAATTTTTCTGAAATTTTATCAAAACATACCTAAAATCATTTGGATTTTGTATCTTTTTGACAATAAAAGTAAATTGCAACAAAATAAAATGCAGCAAAGTAAATGAAAACAGTAAACTTTTTGTGAAATCCGGTCAGAGGATCATATCAGTTTTCTGAGAAATCTGATCACAGCATTGATCTATGTGTTTAATATTATCATTAGAAACAGTATGTGACACGGCAATTGCTGATATTGTGGTCCACGTAAGCTCACATGCAGACAATTACGCAATGCTTGAAAATGATACGAGTTAAGTGTATTAGACTAACACGATGTGGTGCCCACACACACGACATACTCCCGTATCAAGTAATTGCACAAAGCTTCGTCGTAACGTGTGATTATGCCAGAGTTATCCGTAAAAGTTACAAAGTATATAGCACAGAGGTGTACAGGTCAGCAATTTAATGCAGCAGAGTAACATGTGCGTATACACTAGGTTGAGGCTGATATTAATCACTGATTTGCAGCAGATGATCAATACGATGTAATAATGATCTATGATCAATTAAAACATAAAGTTCCTCAATTCGGTAACTTCCGGTTTTGGCAATTAAGCTCTTTTAGCAAATATTCTGATAAAACTAGGTCCGTAAATCAATACGACAAAAGTTTATCAGAATATCCCGGATAACCATAACATAACGACCCGAAACCTCAGATTTTGGCAATCCTATCAAACGAAATTACGGTACTAAGACCATATGCCCATGAGGTGTTCAGCCACGAACGCGTAGTTCGTTATGTTTGTATCACCAATGCACGCAATATTTAGTCTACGAAGCCTATCAGCATATCACACATAGTCAACACACGCCTCATATACTATACAATTCTTTAGCCTGTGTCAGATCCCCACTGATGTACTATCATTTCCTCTGTTTACCAGGAAATCATTTTTGATTTTCTAATTTTTTAGGCTTTTTGAATTTTATAATGTTTTTGGTTTTTCTGATAGGCTCCCCCTAAAATAAAGAACATATTTTTGGGTTTTGTTTTTAAAAAAAATTGAAAGAAACAATCCACTCGAAAGCATCAACTTCTTTGAGGATAAAACAATCCCCTCGAAAGCATCAACTTCTTTGAGGATTACGATAGTAAAAAGAAATTCCCAATTAGCAAAATATAAAAAAAAAAACTAAAAACAAAAAAACGATAAACCGAGGTGCCGATTAGTCCTGTTTTTCCTTTATATTGTTTACTTTTAAAAGATATTCAAAGCGTGAACGATCAAAAGCTTTTGTAAACAGATCTGCACGTTGGTAGTCAGTATGAATTTTGATCATATCGATCAATTCCTTAGCGTAACAATCACGGATAAAATGATATTTGATCCGGATATGTTTCGCTTTAGAATGATTTTCAGTATTTTTAGTTAATGCAATTGCGGCTTCGTTGTCGCAGTGAATAGGGGTTTTAAGAAATTGCAAACCGTAATCCACCATCTGCTGTGGGATCCAGAGTACTTGCGAACAACAACTCGAGGCTGCAATGTACTCGGCTTCACAGGTAGATAGAGCCACGGAAGTCTGTTTCTTGCATTGCCAGGTGATCAACCTGCTCCCTAAAAACTGGCAACCGGCTGTAGTAGATTTGCTATCTTTGTCGCAGCCGCCCCAATCTGCATCACTAAAAGCAATAAAATCAAAATTATCATCATTAGGGTACCAAAGTCCTTTTGAGGAACAACCCTTCAGATATCGAAGGATACGCTTGACCGCCGTCAGATGACTTTGTTTCGGCTTCGATTGATACCGGGCACAGAGACATGTTGCGTACATAATATCTGGTCGAGACGCCGTCAAATACATCAGAGATCCGATGATTGCTCTGTATGTAAAAGGATCTGTCAGCTCCCCCTTAGCGTCCACTCCAATCCCGTGATTGGTTTGAATCGGGGTATCCATCGGCTTAGAGTCCTCCATCTGGAACCGGCTCAAGATGTCGGAGACATATTTCGTCTGGTGAATAAAGATCCCGTCGGTTCTTTGGTCCACCTGTAAGCCTAGGAAAATCTGCATCTCCCCCATTGCGCTCATTTCGAACTTTTCCTACATGACAGTTTCGAACTCCCTGCATAAAAGCTCGTTAGTTGAACCAAATATTATATCATCAACATATATCTGCACTAGAAGCAAATCATCTCCCGTCTTCTTCGTAAAGAGGGTGCAATCGACGAGGCCGCGCTTAAATCCTTTGGAGATGAGGTATGTACTTAGCTCCTCGTACCACTGTCTCGGAGCCTGGTGCAAGCCATATAAAGCTTTGTTTAGCACGTAGACCTTATCCCGGTGGATTGGGTCCTCAAAGCCTGGTGGCTGCCCGACAAAAACCTCTTCCTTGACTTTCCCGTACAGAAATGCGCTTTTAACGTCCATTTGATAAACTTTGAATTTCTTGTATGAAGCAAACGCAAGGAACATCCGAATAGCTTCGATTCGTGCTACCGGTGCATAGATTTCGTTATAATCAATCCCTTCGATTTGATGGAAACCCTGCACGACCAATCTGGCTTTGTTACGAACAATAACCCCACGATCATCCTTCTTGCACTTAAACACCCATTTAGTGCCTATCTTCTTCCTATCCGGCGGCAAATCCGTGAGCGTCCAAACTCCCAATTTCTGGAATTGTAATAACTCCTCCTGCATAGCTTCCACCCAGGCATCATCCTTCAAAGCGTCCTTGTATGTCCTTGGCTCTACCTGCGACACATAACATGCAAACGACCAATCATTTTGACTACCAGATTGTTGAATTTTGGCATATAAAGCTAAAGCACCAAAACTCTCTGGCGAATTAACGCTTTTAAGCTGCCCTCTGGTCATAACACTGCTTCCAGGATCACCGATAACTTGCTCCAGCGGGTGAATACGATGGATCCGAGATTCCGGATAATCAGGTACTTGCACTCCCGTGTGAACAGTCAAGTTTTCTACAGCATCCAGATCATGACCCGTATTTGATGATGAAGCAACATCTGAAGTTGGAGTTGGGTTCACTGGCGGTGCCTCTGGTTCTTCAGCTTGTTCAAGAATGGCTTCTTCAAATTGTTCATCTTCAGATTCTGAAGTGTCTAATGAAGTTGAAGCCTCTTGAAACACTTCTTCCTCTTGGATAGGAATATTGGCATCATTAGAAGCTGGTAGGGGGTTCACGGTGATCGGACGCACCAACGGTGAAGTTGTTGCATTTTCACACTCGTAAAGTAATCTGATAACAGCTTCTTCAACCAAGCTATCTAGATTGAATGATTCAAAGAAATCTTTGTAATCAAACATCCAATCAGGACCCGTGCCTTGAAGATTTTGAGTATATCGTTGAACTTCCACGTTAGCCCAGTCTTCCACTCGACGAGTTCGCTTGTTGTATACCCGTTTGAGCGGGGTTGCATATCCAACAAAGTAACCCTCCTCGGCTTTAGGACTAAACTTCTTGCTTGGATTCAACATAGTGCATGGCGCCCCAAAAGGTTCTAGATACTCTAAGTTCGGCTTTCTTCGGTGTAACAGCTCATAAGATGTTTTACCAAACTTCTTCACTGTCAGAACCCGATTTAATGTGTAATTTGCTGCATAAATCGCCTCATTCCAGAACATTACTGGAAGATTTGAATCAGCAAGCATTGTTCTAGCCGCTTCAATTAGAGTCCTATTCTTTCTTTCAGCAACACCGTTCTGTTGTGGGGTGTACGGAGCCGAATATTCATGATGTATCCCTTTGCTTTCACAAAGTTCATCCATCTTGGCATTTTTGAACTCCGTCCCATTGTCACTCCGAATTCTCTTTATCTTCACATTGTAGAGATTCTCCAATCGGGTGAACAGAACTTTTAGGTTGTTAAAAGTGTCGCTTTTATTTTGCAAACACATCACCCATGAAAATCTTGAATAATCGTCAGTGACGACTAAACAATAAAGCTCTCCAAGATGACTTTTGCGCTTGACCGGTCCGAAAAGATCCATGTGTAATCGCTCAAGTGGCATCTCAACAGAGTTAACCTTTTTCACTTTGTGGAACTGTTTGTGTTGCTTCCCTTTCTTACAACTCACGCACTTGTCATTCAGATGGAAATGTTTCACGTTTACTCCATCGACAAGTCCATTTCTCACAAGTTGGTTCATTTTCCTCAGATGAATGTGCCCCATTCTTCGGTGCCACATTATCGATTCTTTCTCTGTCGCTTTTGATAGAAAACATGTTATCTGCCCCTGTGATGTCATTGCCTTGGACATATCAAGAATGTATAGATTGTTGACGCGAGGTGCCTTCAACATTATCCACTCTTTAGGAATTGTAAAGCCCGGTTTCAGAATATAGCAGGATTTGTCATCAAAATGCACAGTAAATTGCTTGTCACATATTTGACTGACACTCAACAGATTATAATCAATCTGCTTCACATACGAAATCCGCTCGAAACTCACTATCCCATTGCTCACACTTCCTTCCATTGTGATATATCCACCTTTATTTCCCGCGAAAGCTACATACCCTCCATTGATGTTCTTCACGTCGAACAGCAACGCAAGATCCCCTGTCATGTGGCCTGAAGCTCCACTATCAACAATCCAAAGACTGCTAATAGGGCCAGCTGAAGCTCCCTGCACACAAAAAGTAAATCAGTTAGTTCTTTCGGGGGACCCAAGCCTGAGTCTTGGGTCTTTGAACATCAGGTTTCAAAGTAACATTTTCACAAGCATTTTCAACAACTTTTTGATCAATCTTTTTCTGATTGTTCAAAACAGTGTCCTTTTTCTCATTAGCCCTTGAAGTTGAGGCTCCTGGAGTACCATTGGTTGACCAAGATTGTTCAGACCTTTTCAAGATACGAATCTGAGACTTTGGGTTCTCAGTCGGTTTCTGAACATTGTTAGCAAATGTAACTTTCTTGGTTACCTTATCTGATTTAACAGACTTAGGTCCAACATTTGATTTGACAATCGGTTTTGGTGGAACCATTTGCCTATCAATTGTTGCGTTCACCACAGGCTTTCTCCATGAGTGTTCCATTGCAATCCGATTCCTTCGATCATATTGCATTGGACGATTATTCCTCATTTGATAAAACTTGTTTTGATTATAAAACTGTGGTTGTTGAGGAACAACTCGCCTATGTGGTGGCACATAATGATCAATCGGTTTACGCATGGAATTCCTTACTTCAACTTCGTGCCTTTTGTGCCTTACATATGGACACTGAGCAAGTAAATGCCCACGTTCCCCACACTTAAAGCACGCACGGTACTCTTCAAAAACATTTGGAGCATTTGGTTGAGCAAATGATCTAACAGGATATTGATCATTGTACTGTTGCTTTCTTAAACTCTCAGGGAGTGGCCCTTTTGAGTAAGTAGGCTCATTAAAACCATTAGCTCTGTTTTTGGGTCGAACAAACTCTGTGACATGGACCTTTGGTTCTTGAGGAACATCCAAATACAATTTCTTTAATAATGCCGGTGGAATCTCATTTGTTCTCTCATGTTTTGGGAACCAAATGGTGCTTTCTTGCCAAATCTTGTCAATTTTAGCATAGTTAACATCTTTTATTGGAAAGTCCTCATCAGAAATGATTTTATTGGATCCTTCCATCCGATAAAACACTTTGACAGGTTTGTCACATTGTTCATTCTTAGCACTCTTTTCAAGATCTTTCTTAGCCACGTTTTTCTCAAGATCTTTCTTCACAACATTCTTTTCAGACTTATTCACACGATGAACATTTTTCATCGGAATCACAATCTGAGATGATGAAACTGATTCATTTGTAATGATGTGATTTTCTTTTGGAATTTCACATACATTCACAGTTTGAATACAATCAGTATCATCACTCTCTGAGTCTGAATCTACACTCTCAGCAGTAACACCCTCATCATTGAACCCCAAAATCGGTCTCGCATCGGAGTGTGGATCACCAATACTCGAGGTATTTGATTCATTTTCCGACGATGAGTCAGATTTTACCGAACTCTCTGGTGTCACTTGGTGACAATTATGGTTTTCAAAAAGAACCGGAGATGGTACAGACCGATAATTGGTAGTGTTATCATCAATGATGTGGTCTACTACATAAGCAATATGCTTATAGCTTTCCAACTTTTTGTTTACTTTTTCAGCAAAGCATTTGATGGCGGCCATTTCCAACTTGGTGTTTTCAATTTCATTTATATAGTTGTTAATTGCCAATTGTTTTAAAGACAAAGTGTTTTTCAAGTCGGAAATGTCCTTTTTGTAGCCATCTAATACCTTGTTAAAAGCATTCAGCTCTTTGCGAGTAGATTGACTGTTCATGATAGCACTATCACGTTGAACTCGGAGTTGTTTATTCTCCTCAGTCAATCTATCACATGTACCACAATATTTTTCACTTGTATTATCAGTACTACATTCAGAACTTACAGATTTTGGCGGATCAGTCATGGCCATTAATGCGAAATGAGCTTCCTTTCCTGCAAAGAATCTTGAATAATCAATCTTTGTGAAAGCATCATCTGCAATGCACGACTTCCTTGTCATCAGAAAATCTGCTTCTGCTAGCAACTGATCGATGTCTTCTTCTAGAGAATTAACACTTGCTTCCGTATCCGATTCACTGTCTGAATCAGAATAGACTGATTCACACTCCTCAGGAACATTAGAAACAGTATCCATCACCACTCCGGAATTTGTCTCTTCAGCTTTAACTTCAACATGAACCTCAGCATTAACCTTAACAGGTTCAGTCTCCACATCCATCTCAGCCTCAGACTCATCACTTTCAACCTCAGTTTCTACCTTCTCATCCATCGTCACTGAATCTTCAATATCAACCTGATATGCAACACAAGCTACATTGCCACCAGTAGTAATTTCTTCAACACCAATTTGCATACTCGACCAGTCAAACCTCTCATCTTGTTGAGTCACCAATGCTTGATTCCGATTAGCATTCTGGTGTGTCTCATTTGGTGTAGTGATTGGTATGACTGTTCGGTTCGAATTGTTTGGTGTTTGGTTTTGTGTCTGGTTTGGTGTGTTTGGTTGTCTGTTTTGGTTGTTATTAAAGTTGTTTTGACGGTTTTGGTAGTTGTTGTTGTTTTGGTAAGAAACTTGGTTTTGGTTTTGTTGTTGACGGTTCTGATAGCTGGCATTGAATGGGTTCCCATTGCCTTGTTTTGGTGGCTGGGTACATTCTCTTTTAAAGTGACCTTTCCCTCCACAGTTAAAACAAGTCACTTTCTCCTTGTTGAACCCGTAGGTTGTTTTAGGAGAAGTTCCCAAATCAGTTCTACCTGTCTTCTCGATAAATTCTGTTGCTCTTCTCATTATGCTCGCAAAGGCCCATTGGATATCAATGAGTTCCATCTCTTCCTTGTCAATTTGTGCGTAGTCTTCATTGGTCAAGTTGTTATTCCCAATTTGACTAGCAACTAATCCATTGTAGGATGAGACCATTGCAGAGACTAATGCAATGTGTTGCTGAGCAACTTCAACCGTCACATTACCCAAGTTAGATGTCTCCAAAACCACCGGTTGTTGTTGATTAGGTTGGTTCATTGGTTGTTGTTGAGATTGGCTAGCAGTGTAGAAAGCTGCTTGTTGCATTAGGGAGAATGGTGGAATGTATGAATGGTTGTATTGTTGTGGTGGTGGATTTGATGGTTGTGAAAACGATGATGTTTGTTGATGGTAGTTGATGGTAGGAGATTCCATAACATTGGAAATACATGCAACATGTGGTGCAACTAGTCCTCCTGAACTTGATGTACTAGCTGGAACTGGAGATCCTCCAAAGTATAAGTTGGGATTCTGAGGAATCTGTGCTCTTCTAGCTTTCCTCTTCTCTTCCAATTCTTTGTTTTCCAGCTTTTCTATGAACTCCTGAATAGACCAGTATTGATAAGCATCCTTCTCCTTCAGGACTTCCACATGCTGATCCCAGTTTGGTGGTAATGCATCTGCAAACTTGTCCACCTGCTTTGCCATAGGAATCTGTATACCATAGCTAGACAATTCAGATAACAAATGATTATATCTAGGAGTTATGTCTTTCAAAGTTTCATTTCCAATATAAGAAAAATTCTCAAACTCCTTTCTCAGTTCTTCCATCCTTAGACCTCTAGTCTTCTCATTGCCATCATGCCTTCTTTTAAGTGCTTCCCATAGTGCCTTAGATGTTGTGCAAGTCCCAAACTGATGCAAAAGATCATTTGTAATTGCCTGTGTCAGTTGGGAAAACGCCTTCTTCTCCACAGCAAACTTCTTTTTCTCATCCTCAGCCATGCTCTCCAATGGCACTGGTTCACCTGTGTTCTCCAAAACTGGTGGTGTGTAACCTTTAGCAATCATGTTCCATGCTTCTGCACCCTCCACTCCCATGCCTTCCAAATGTATCTTGAACTTTTTCTGCCACTGATTGTATTCTTGAATCTCCATAAGCTTCGGTGGCCGATTCCCGCTACCTGAAGACAAATCATTAATCAGTGTGGAAATAGCATTTGTAGCTTGAGTGTTTACCACCGCTGCTGCTACTCCCCAGTAGTCAGATTGTGGTGCTGGAGGTGCACTTTGAGTCATATAGTTAACCGGCTGCGAAGACTGTGTGCTCGTCTTCTGAGCTGCTACCGTCCATGGGTCAATCACCTGCTGTTGTGGTTGTGTAGTTGCTGGTGTCTGAGTAGTCGGAAAATTCCACATGATCACGAACTTCGAAAAATTCAACACTTAGAAAATTTTCCAAAAACTAACTCTAGGTTCGCCCAAAACAGCTTCACCTTCGTCCCTTTCTGATTCAGATTCGCCCAAACAGTAACACCCGAATGTAAAATCTCACCAGAAAGTAAAAACACACTAACACTTCTCACGTTCGTCCAAAAAGTTTCAGGTTCGCCCGTTTTAGTTCCAGGTTCGTACCCCCGATCACCCGAATGTGAAAAATGTGACCCGAAAGTGAAAAATTCAACAAAAATTTTCCAGGTTCGCCCAAAACACTCTAGGTTCGCCCAAAATTTTCTCAGGTTCGCCCAAAATACTACACCTTCGACCACACTGTTTCAGGTTCGCCCATTTTCTGATTTGAAAAACGTTTACACTTTGAAAAACGGTTATTTTGATCTCTGATTTTCAAAAGTTTGTGAATTTGAATGATCTTGATCAGGTTTTGCTTCGGAGATGATTTGGAACAAGTTTAATTCATGGAATTTTGAATTTTAACCATAAAATCAACTCTAAATCTTTCAAAAACACTCAAAAACCATTTTTATTTAAAAACAGATGTGAATTGATCAAAATAATGTCCAAATCAGCTTTGAGTTTATCAATTTGTTGTTGTATGATCCTCTATGCTCTGATACCACTTTGTAGAGGATGAGATTTGACACGAAAATAGGATTATATGATCATACAAGTTACAAAACCAGGTGCGGAAACCCTAGCTTTGAACAAACTGATATAAACTCAAATCAAAACACTATCAAAGTCATTTTCAATACTTTTCATAGATTAACACATTCATAAAGTTGATTACAATCTCAAAACAGTTAATCTAACTCACACACAGACTCTTTCAAACTCTCCTGGAACAACACTTCAAAACACACACACCTAATGACTCTCTTAACATTACAAAATCACAAAATCTATATATAGGCACTGCATATTCGCCCATTCTCATGGTCGAATATGTCTTCCTGTGTAATCCCATTCCAGGTTCGTCCAGTCTTGATCTACCTTCGCCCACTACATGTTCACCTTCGCCCACATCATTCTACATTCGCCCACTACAGCCTTTCTAACACATGTTAACTATCCAATCACTAGTCGCAAAACGCATCTACAAGCTTCTATTGCTTCGATCATGTATGGGTGTGGCCAAGTTGCTCTTCGGTTTGCGTACCTGTCAGCCTCCCTTTGTGGAAAATGTTGTTTCCTGTTTCGACAAAGGCCTTCGGGAGGCCATAGAAGACATTGTTGTCTGCGGGGGGCTTTCTTTGGGAACCTCCAGTGGCGGGTTGCGACTTTACCGCTTCGACTTGGTGGGTTAGGCCTCTCCTCAGCCCGGGACGTGGCTGCCTATGCTTTTGTGGCCTCCAGATCCCAGTCATGGGGGCTACAAGACCACATATTACGTAACAGTGGGGTTGCTCACGTTGACAGGGATTATTCTGGCGCTATTGACCTTTTACAACGATCCCTTCCTGACTTTGATATTGGCGGTTTCTTTAATAAGGACACCGCCCCCAAAAAGCCATAGAAAACTCTGGCGAATGCTCTTTATAACCGAATCGCACAAAGTTTGGAGGAGGATTTCCGTCTGTCCGTCCGTCAGAAGGCCGTCTTAGAATGCCTGCAAAAGCCTCATGCCCAGGACTTCCTTACTATGTTACCTATCGAAGGCTTAGGGCAACGGATGTCGGCAGTAGAGTACAGGGCAATCCTTAAATACCGACTGATGATACCCATTTTCCCCGACGATGAAAATTTCCCGGTCTGCAGCAAAGCATGCCTTGATAAGTATGGGGAACATGCGTTACATTGTAAGGAATTTCCAGGGTTTAAATATCGGCACGATTTTGTCCGGGATGCTTTGGCAGACATCCTTAGAAGAGCGGGGATCTCCGCAAGAAAAGATGCGTCAGTTAATTTTCTCACAGACCCCGCGGAGGGAGGTCCACCTTGCGCCAAGCAGACGTCTTAGTTTTTGGTTGGGAAGGTGGGAAGCATGCGTGTGTTGATCTTACCGGGGTCTCCCCCCTTGTTGGGCTTCGGGATAGTGGGTTTGTGGCCGGGCAAGCGGTCATGAGAGCTGAATCTAAGAAAGTGGAAAAGCATGCTAAAGCATGTGAGGATAATCAGCATGTTTTCGTTCCCTTGGCCTTCGACACATTCGGTTCCTTGGCACCAGAAGCAGTGCGGTTTTTGGCTCGGGTTCAACGAGTAGTGCACAGCAACTTTTCCACCCCCAAGGGCGAGGTTTTGTTTTTAGCAGATTGGGATTTTCTATTCAAAAAGGGGTGGCGGCGCAGCTTGTTGCCTGCCTACCTACCATCCTTATGTAATTTACCCCTTTTTTGTCAATGGAATTTCGCATTGTTCTTAAAAAAAAAAAAAAATTGAAGTACATACATGGAATCAAAATCATGTACATAAATCGTCCAAAATTGGAGTTGCAATAGGTATAAAGAAACAAAAACACGAACTATATTACCAATATGACAACAAACATGAAACACCGCCATGCATGACAATATAACAAAACACAAAGTAAGTATAGAACACAAACCAAAAAAAGTCAGCAAACAACATGAAGGCAATATCACAGATACCTAGTATAATAACTTCTATAACTTTGTCAACTTACTTCATATTCATCTTCAATTTTCTAGATGCCATTTGAACGCTCTTAGAATTGATAACTCAATTTCATAAACCAAAGTATTGAATATGTATATTTTTGCTAACGTATTTCATTTGATGTAACTATCCAAAGTATGGCGAGCCAACTTTAACGCCATCCAGATGGAAAATGTAAAACAAATTGTTATAACTAAACCGTCTTTTGACATGCTACACAACCTATCTATCTACACATATTGAGACCTGTAACATATCCCCTAGCGCGCCCAAGCCTACACCAAATACCAATACCGTACAAAACAAAAAACTTGATTCACTGAACATTAGACTCTTGATATAGCAATGCTCTTTCTAAGAAGAAAGATGAGTATTATGGTCTTCGATGAACATTAAACTTTTGATTCATTTCATTTTAAAAAAGCTTACATAAACCACAAATTAGAAAAAAAAAATATGAAATATCACAAAAGGCAAACATCTACAACATAAGCAACCCCAAGATACATAACAACATTTGCAAACTTACAACCAAAGAAAGACAAACAATGTTACTTCAGAATTCAAACCCATTCTATACCTACAACAACATAACTAACCACATCTCACCCTTACAATTAAAGCTTAACCACTTCGATAGCCATGTACACATATGAACAGATATATTCTATTTGTTAAAAAGAATGGAAAAATAAAATAACCACCAAAATTAGAAAACCTGCATTGAAAATCACAACACCCCTAGAATACCAAAACACACAGGAAGCATGAGAGAATAATTACAAAAAAAATGATACTTACGGACGATCATAACAAACCAACCTACCAACCGGCGACAACCCGTGGAGCTGGTAATTGGTAAACCCGCGACGATCAGCGCCCTCCACCATCGTTGTCTCTCCGCGCCGCATTGGAACTCGGCCTTTGATCTCCTTCTTTGTCCTTGTCTGTCTCTCGTTCTTGCTTCATGCTCGAGAATGAAAGAGAATCGAAAGATGATCATATCGAGGCGGTGGAGTGACGGTGATGACCCTACGGTCGCCGCCCCTCTCTCTTATGGCTCTCTTTATCGATTCTGGATCTGGAATCGGTGGAGAAGGAAAATATGGGTAAAGATAGAACAGATAGGAGTACAACAATACAAAGGGCGGCGACGGTTTCTAGAGACAGAAACGCCAAGAGAAAATGAGAGAAGGAGATAGTGAGAGGTTAGAGAGAGAGGGTGATCAGGATTGAAATGTGAAGAGGACCACTTCACATATACTGTACAACACATCCTACACAAAGTACAACATGAGAAAGCACATAACACCATTCATGCATACTTTACAATCCACTACTGCACAAAGGAGTTGCTAATTAGAATATTATAAATATCAAGTGTTTACATTTAGACGCAAGTACTATCAACCCAGCAAAAAAATAAATAAAAGTTCAAATATTACTATTAGGCCTGTTCTGGTTCAGACATGTTTAAATGCAAGTAATAATATCAAGTTTGTATATTTAGACGCAAGTACTATCAACCAAGTAATTTTTTTTTTAAAGTATAGCAATATGGTATGAAAATGAAAGAGGATGAAAAGCTTGTTTTTATGGTATAATTTTTTTATAAAAATAATGGCGTATGAAAAAGTTATGGTCGTTTTAAAAATGGGGGTGAAACTTTAATGACGCTAAAAAATTACCATCGTACCCTTAATTATCAAATTTAATGGTACGCTTCATATTGTTTGTTACATTTTATACAATATCTCACTTTTTATGTTAGCCTCTCCATTAGTGTATTACATATTTTATAACACATGTAGGTTGAGTTTAATTTTCTTGATTTAGTAACAACCCAAGTTTTTAGTTTCTCAATTTCACCACAGAAGTTTACAACCCAAGTTTATAGTTTTTAGTTTCTCAATTTCACCACAGAAGTTTTGAATTTCTGCCGCTGAAAAGCTACGTTGGTGCCGTGTATTATAATGTGAAAAAAAGTCTTGTGCTGATATTAGGCCTTTTAAATAATTGATCAAACACCTTAGCCCAACTTTGTCTTTTTTTTTTTTCTTTTGTCTTTTTTTTTTAACGGCAACTTTGTCTTTTTCTTAATATACAAAAATTCACCTAACCTTTATAGAACTGAAAAGGGGAAATACCATAAAAAACACTATACTTTTAGTTTTTTTCTACAAAAGTCACTATACAATTTTTTGCACATAAAAGTCACCCCACATGTCAATTTTGAACAAAATTGTGATTCTTGTATAATAAGTTTACCTACAACCGGCTATACCTGTAGTATTTGCTGACATGGGATTTTATTTTCACACTTGGCATACTTATTTTTTATTTTAATTAAAAAAAGGATCCAGGTGTACATACTTAGCTGGACATATAAGATTAAACCCTAGCAAGCATATGAGGCATATGAAACGACAGAAAGAAGCAAAGAAACTACTCGTCAAATACATCGATCCTCTGCATTGATACTTTGATCCTTCAAATCATTTCTGAAGCAAGGTTAATAAAACGTTAAGGTATGTAATCCATGCAAATCGATTCTTAAACATCTACACTTTTATTTCCTTAACCGAGTACGTAAAGCATGGTATCCAAATCGATTACGAAACGAGTTGTTTATTTAAATGGTTCCACAGATTTTATACATACTTTACACGTTGGATTCGAATTGATTACAAAACTATATTGGTCCAGAATGAATTTTTTTTGTGTTTTCTACAGAATGGAATCAACCCCAGTTAATGATGAAAGCGATTTTAGTGACACTACATATGAAGCGAGTACCGATCATGAAGAGTTGTCAGATTCGTTGTCAATGGACCTTGAGGATGAGGATCATGTTACTACTTGCAATAGGACAGCCAGTGATCCGTTCTTAAACAAACTTTGTTATGAGAACAAGCAACTTCATATTGTTAATGATGTTGACGACTTCGATGTTGGTGAGACTTTGGCTGAAGATGATGATATTCAATACACTGATGATGATGATAATGAAGGAACAGAACACGTTGTTAAAGATAAAGTGTATCCAATTCATGATCCAAACATGAACTGGAAAGACATGAGACCAGTTATTGGGCATAGGTATGAAAATCCTACACAGTTAAAATTTGCTCTATGTTGCTATGGAGTAGTAAATGGATACCAACTAAGCTATAGAACAAATGAAACAAAAAGACTTAGTGTTGTATGTGGGAACAAAGATGTAGGCTATGCTTGTCCGTTCAGATTATGGGCATCTTGGATGCAAGGTGAAAAGTCGTTTCAGATTAAAAGACTTAATGATAATCACAATTGTAGTAGGAATTACAGTTTAGGCTCCCTAGTGACAGCCTCCTGGATTGCTAAGATGTACCTTAGGCAACTAATTGCAAGACCTTTTGTTAAAATAAGAGAAATGCAAGCTGATGTGTTGCGTGACTACATGGTTAAAGTCAGCAAAGGTCAATGTTATCGAGCAAAAACTATGGCAATGTTTGAAATTGAGGGCGGTTTGAAAGAACATTATGCGAAGATATGGGATTATGCGTATGAGATTTTGAGAACTAATCCTGGAAGTTTTGTGAAAGTTGGAGTGAATGGTATGCCAGATGGTAGTAATGTGTTTAGTAGGATTTATATATGTTTCAAAGCTTTAAAAGAAGGTTGGGTTACATGTAGGAATGTAATAGGCTTAGATGGAACATTTTTAAAAGGGTTATGCAAGGGGGAACTTTTAACAGCAATAGGTCGAGATGCAAACAACCATATTTACCCTTTAGCATGGGCTGTTGTGGAGGTAGAGAACAAAGATAATTGGAAGTGGTTCATTGAATGTCTAAAAGATGATATTGGAATTTGTGATGGAAGGGGTCTCACTATTATATCTGATCAACACAAGGTATATGAATCAAAGTTTTATAATCATTTTTGTGTTTAATTATATCTTATTAACTTCTATCTTGTACATAATGTAACCAGGGACTTGTAGAAGCTGTAAAAGATTTACTTCCTGTTGTTGAACATAGGCAATGTGCAAGACATATATATGCCAATTTCAAATAGAAGTATAACGGGGTAGAATTCCGAAAATTGTTTTAGATAGCGTCCAAAACAACTCTTGAGCATGAGTTTATCTCAGTTATGGATAAAATCAAGTCTACAAATACTGAAGCATACAATCATCTAATCGAAAGAGACCCAAATACATGGTCTAGGGCTTTTTTTGAAACCGATAGAGCATGTGATTCGGTAGAGAATGGGCTTTGTGAGAGCTTTAATTCTGTTATTATGAATGCAAGAAGGAAACCAATCATTACCATGTTGGAAGAGATTAGAATGTTTCTAATGGAGAGGAACTACCAAATGAGTAAGGAATCACAGAAATGGAATGGTAATGTGGGTCCAGCTATAAAGAAAAAGATAACAGATCGGTCAAAGGATTCAAGGTATTTTTAGTTGTTTGTTATGCTAGTTTTTTTCTTTTTAATTTGTGCTAATTTATGTTCTTTATACCTAGAAATTGGATCGTTATACCAAGTGGAGGCAATGTGTTTGAGGTGAGGGATGTGCATGAAGCCTACTCGGTGGATCTAGATAATAAAGAATGTAGTTGTAGATTGTGGCAAATATCGGGATTACCTTGTTTGCATTCAATATCTGCTATATACTACATCAATTGTGACCCTGAGGATTATGTAAGTGACTGGTTCAAGGTTGAAAAGTTCAAAGAGACCTACAAGCACTATATGAAACCACTAAATGGAAGTAATATGTGGAAGTCAACATAATTGTCACACCCCAACCCGGCTAGGGCTGACGTGTCACTATTACAGACATCAAAACCAAAACTATTCCATAATATTAAAACGAAAAAAATCCTAGTTACATTTATTACATTGTAGAACTAAATTAATGAATACTGCTTGTTCAACTTCTTCTAACACTCTTCACTGAGTTCCCAATATCCCATATTACCTGCGAAGCAAATAAGACAACACAACAAAAGAAAATACGGCTGAGCCAAAAATTGCCCAGTAACGGAGGAATCAACAGTACAAGTAAATTTAACGCAGCGGAAAAGCAAGACATAATAGACCTGAGACCGAAGTGAACATACGAAAGGGAATACGAAAACCGAACGAACACTATTCAAACTCGAAACCAAACATTTATATCGAAACAACTGACGAACATAATCCGACGCAAAACCTGATACTTAACTGGAACATAATCAGACACATACCGAAGCATATAAGAACAATATCAGAAACTTATCAGAACAGATACATACGTCAAACTACGTGACTATTCATAACAATAAATTAAGTCACGTCAAACGGAAGCACCCACGAGCCAAAACAAACTTACAAACTGGTACATAGCTAGCTAGTCCATGCACCTATGAGACGGTGAGTGTGGCGTACACCCATTATTCCAATCTCCACAAAACAAACTCAAACATATATCAGAAGTCAGAAATCAGAAACAGATCTAGGATATATCCATACGCCTCTAAGGGACCATGTAAGAGACGCCGTGATTTTGATTACGCACTGTCACGGAAAGTGTTCATGCCGCTGACGCCCCAACGACAAGTCAAAACAAACTGCTCGGGTGACAGAGTACAAAAGCTAAGGCCATGTAAATAATTACAGGCAAACTAAAAATGACACTAACTGGAACATGCAACCATGAGTACAAGTAAGTGGTATGGCATGCTTTGACACACTAACAACAAATTGACCAATAGACACCGACCCGAATAACGAACCAAATACAAACCAATGATACGTATAAGACGATGACAAGCAGACTCTAAACGTAGACGTAAGTCCATACTACAAAGTAACGGACATGACAAAAATATACTATGATGAGAAGACCAAAGAATCCGTACCATGATATGACGGAAAATAATAAATACTATAATGTAAAGTAAAACGGAATCCGTACCTTAGTCGAATAAGTAAAGCAAAAGCAAAAACAGACCGTCTTCAATGCATAGGCGGACCTATATTTTCATTGTTATCGAAATTAACTTTACAAAACCTTAAGTTGTTTATGCAATTCGCTGACTGATTGAATTCCGGCGACGGAAGGTGTTAGTATTTTAGATCAAATAATTTGATAGGTGTATTATATATATAATCCAAAATAGCTTCACTCCGAATTCATGTAGTTCGCTCATTTAATATTTTCATCATGAAGTCAAATATATACTAGACCAACCCAACAACTGATTTATTTGTTAATGGATTTACACCATCTCAACTTAGTTGATCCTATATTTATTCACACACCTTTTGAAAATAGATTCAGTTATTAAGATTTGTATAATATTGACAACTACATAGACCCTAAATAATTTTTAATGAGGAAATCGGATACGTAATGAATGATTAAAAATAGCTCCTGTTAACATGGCTATGGTGATGTAGATTTCTTAATCTTAACAAAAAAATACATGTAGATAATGGTGGTTACATTTCATAAAACAAATTTGACAAAACTTAAATATGGTTACATAACAGTGGTACACTAACTTATTTATATAATAAAATGGCTTTGAAAACGAACCTTGGATGGACTGTCATTTAATCTAACGAAACTTAAATACGATAATGGAAACCTAGTCACCGGAAATCAAAACGAGCCAGACTTGAATAATGTACGTGTGTGCGTATATATATACACACGAAAGATGGTTCGATTCGCTAACCTGAATAGAAGTCGAATTAGTTGGATGACGGAACGGTAACGGAAATCAAAGGCAACGAAGCTTTAGGTTGTTATTACTAGAAAACGAGTCAAGGCGGAAACAATGTTTATGGTTCGTGTCGGCAGCGGCGGTGTCGTGGTGGTGCGCAATAATGAACTACAACACAACAGGGTGATGATCGTGGGTCTTTGTAGGATTGATGTGGAAGGTGTATAAAGAAATTGAGAAACTGAGATAAAGGTAACCTGAGCCAAAATCTTGGAGGATTTGTTTAAAGAGATATCTATGTGAACTAATTGTCCGATTTGTAATGGCTTTACCCAAAAGAAATTCAAATGGTAGGTAAATGGATCGTGGTCAAACTAGTATATGGTACATACTATTATTATATAAATTTTATACATATAAACTTGTCATCCAAATTCAAAGCAACGGATAAAACAAACTTATCAAATCATTATTATTTATTACTTTACTTATTTATTAATATATTTTATTTTCTTTTAAACGAGATGTGCTTAAAAAAACATAGATTTTAATTGGGATAATATAATATTTGTTAATCTAATTTATTAGATTATCATATTTCAAAACATAAAAATTTATTTTGTATTCATAAAATACGTTACTATAAAATTTTCGAATATTACAATTATACCCCCTTAAAAAAAATTTTGTCCTCAAAATTGCGTGTAATAAGCAAGTTTTTATATAACAAATATGAAACATATTTCAAATAGCATAAATGTATATAAACACCAAATACTAAACGAATTATTGGGTTATCGGAATGACGGGTAAAGGAGAAAGAAGATGAATCAAGATTCGTACATGACAAGACTGAATTGAACATATCGAATATTAGAGTACTGAGACGTAAAAGGATTCTAATAAGCACCAATCTACATAACAAAAATCCAGTAGCGCACATATGTACCTGTAATTCATGATTGCGTTCGCGACCGTAATCATCAATTACCTTACAACGGTGCCCTAACGGTTTTCTCGTCATGTATTTCAATAACATATACAAATTAAGGAAACGCGAAATGAAATTAAAAGAATCATGGTAAATTACAATAGTCCTAAGAAACATCAAGATGATAACTAAAGCAGGTCAATTATGCTAGGATATAAATCAAATGTGAAACATTTCTAAAAGCACATACGGTGTCAAAGTTATTGTGGCACGTAGTCGAGTTCGTTATGTGTCGTAATTACTCCAATTGTGTCATCCACCAAGTTTTGATTAATTCAAGGGTTCAATTCAATAGTGAAGCCAAGCTAATGATAGACTACCGTATTATACGGCGGAAATCGAGGTATCGAATACGCAAGTAACAATTAAAGACATAAAAGCCTCTAACGAATAAATCAAATATTAGAAACCGATGAGCACGACGATTGATCAGAAGATGAAATCCTAACCCAACGTCTACCCATTACCTCACAGGTTTATTTATTTAAGTCTATGTTTTCTACAGGAAAGAGCCTGGGCTCTGATACCATAATTTTCACACCCCAACCCGGCTAGGGCTGACGTGTCACTATTACAGACATCAAAACCAAAACTATTCCATAATATTAAAACGAAAAAAATCCTAGTTACATTTATTACATTGTAGAACTAAATTAATGAATACTGCTTGTTCAACTTCTTCTAACACTCTTCACTGAGTTCCCAATATCCCATATTACCTGCGAAGCAAATAAGACAACACAACAAAAGAAAATACGGCTGAGCCAAAAATTGCCCAGTAACGGAGGAATCAACAGTACAAGTAAATTTAACGCAGCGGAAAAGCAAGACATAATAGACCTGAGACCGAAGTGAACATACGAAAGGGAATACGAAAACCGAACGAACACTATTCAAACTCGAAACCAAACATTTATATCGAAACAACTGACGAACATAATCCGACGCAAAACCTGATACTTAACTGGAACATAATCAGACACATACCGAAGCATATAAGAACAATATCAGAAACTTATCAGAACAGATACATACGTCAAACTACGTGACTATTCATAACAATAAATTAAGTCACGTCAAACGGAAGCACCCACGAGCCAAAACAAACTTACAAACTGGTACATAGCTAGCTAGTCCATGCACCTATGAGACGGTGAGTGTGGCGTACACCCATTATTCCAATCTCCACAAAACAAACTCAAACATATATCAGAAGTCAGAAATCAGAAACAGATCTAGGATATATCCATACGCCTCTAAGGGACCATGTAAGAGACGCCGTGATTTTGATTACGCACTGTCACGGAAAGTGTTCATGCCGCTGACGCCCCAACGACAAGTCAAAACAAACTGCTCGGGTGACAGAGTACAAAAGCTAAGGCCATGTAAATAATTACAGGCAAACTAAAAATGACACTAACTGGAACATGCAACCATGAGTACAAGTAAGTGGTATGGCATGCTTTGACACACTAACAACAAATTGACCAATAGACACCGACCCGAATAACGAACCAAATACAAACCAATGATACGTATAAGACGATGACAAGCAGACTCTAAACGTAGACGTAAGTCCATACTACAAAGTAACGGACATGACAAAAATATACTATGATGAGAAGACCAAAGAATCCGTACCATGATATGACGGAAAATAATAAATACTATAATGTAAAGTAAAACGGAATCCGTACCTTAGTCGAATAAGTAAAGCAAAAGCAAAAACAGACCGTCTTCAATGCATAGGCGGACCTATATTTTCATTGTTATCGAAATTAACTTTACAAAACCTTAAGTTGTTTATGCAATTCGCTGACTGATTGAATTCCGGCGACGGAAGGTGTTAGTATTTTAGATCAAATAATTTGATAGGTGTATTATATATATAATCCAAAATAGCTTCACTCCGAATTCATGTAGTTCGCTCATTTAATATTTTCATCATGAAGTCAAATATATACTAGACCAACCCAACAACTGATTTATTTGTTAATGGATTTACACCATCTCAACTTAGTTGATCCTATATTTATTCACACACCTTTTGAAAATAGATTCAGTTATTAAGATTTGTATAATATTGACAACTACATAGACCCTAAATAATTTTTAATGAGGAAATCAGATACGTAATGAATGATTAAAAATAGCTCCTGTTAACATGGCTATGGTGATGTAGATTTCTTAATCTTAACAAAAAAATACATGTAGATAATGGTGGTTACATTTCATAAAACAAATTTGACAAAACTTAAATATGGTTACATAACAGTGGTACACTAACTTATTTATATAATAAAATGGCTTTGAAAACGAACCTTGGATGGACTGTCATTTAATCTAACGAAACTTAAATACGATAATGGAAACCTAGTCACCGGAAATCAAAACGAGCCAGACTTGAATAATGTACGTGTGTGCGTATATATATACACACGAAAGATGGTTCGATTCGCTAACCTGAATAGAAGTCGAATTAGTTGGATGACGGAACGGTAACGGAAATCAAAGGCAACGAAGCTTTAGGTTGTTATTACTAGAAAACGAGTCAAGGCGGAAACAATGTTTATGGTTCGTGTCGGCAGCGGCGGTGTCGTGGTGGTGCGCAATAATGAAGTACAACACAACAGGGTGATGATCGTGGGTCTTTGTAGGATTGATGTGGAAGGTGTATAAAGAAATTGAGAAACTGAGATAAAGGTAACCTGAGCCAAAATCTTGGAGGATTTGTTTAAAGAGATATCTATGTGAACTAATTGTCCGATTTGTAATGGCTTTACCCAAAAGAAATTCAAATGGTAGGTAAATGGATCGTGGTCAAACTAGTATATGGTACATACTATTATTATATAAATTTTATACATATAAACTTGTCATCCAAATTCAAAGCAACGGATAAAACAAACTTATCAAATCATTATTATTTATTACTTTACTTATTTATTAATATATTTTATTTTCTTTTAAACGAGATGTGCTTAAAAAAACATAGATTTTAATTGGGATAATATAATATTTGTTAATCTAATTTATTAGATTATCATATTTCAAAACATAAAAATTTATTTTGTATTCATAAAATACGTTACTATAAAATTTTCGAATATTACACCTTACATTAAGCCACTTCCTCCAAAGGAAAGGAGGATGCCAGGCAGGCCATCAACTAAGCGAAAGAAGCATGAAACTGAAAAACAAGGAAATTATAAGAAAGTGTCAACTACCGGAAGATACATGACTTGCAGCAATTGTTTAGAGAAAGGGCATAACATAAAAACATGTACAAATGAGAAAAAAAAATGCACCTCCCAAAGAGCCTAAGAAAAAAGGTAGGCCAAGATCAAGGATGACAGTGGACGGTATCACTGGAATAGGTGGGCGTGGTGGAAAAGGTAAGCGAGGTGGAAAAGGTAAGCGAGGCGGAAGAGGACAATGTATTGAACAAGAACGCCAAATAATGCATGAAGAAGCCGAGTGGGATCAAGATGCGGAAGTTGGTGTTGTAACTCAAAATGTTGAAGTTGGTGAACAAGAAAGTCAAGTACTCATCGATTAGAAAACAATGACTTGTGTTTTTTTAAAAAAATTTTCGTTAAAAATTGTATGACTATCTATATTGGTGAAACCAATGTTATTTTGATTGCAATGAGATTTATCATATAATTTGTTACGAAAATATACAATTACAAAGTTTTAAAAAAAATTAACAATAATCACATCACAAAAGAAAAAGAAAAAAAAAACAAAATGTTATGTAATTTGATTATGTGTCTATTTTTGACACATGGATTGTCCATGTCAGCATAGTATACTTGCATGTGTGCCACATAAGCAATAAACAAGTTACAACAAGTTATGTCACAATTTTGTTTAAAATTGACATGTGGGGTGACTTTTATGTGTAAAAAATTATAGAGTGGCTTTTGTAGAAAAAAACTGAAAGTATAGTATTTTTTATGGTATTTCCCCAACTGAAAAACATTTATTCTTAAATAAAACTCATGGCGTGTTGATAAAAACAAATAATAAAAAAGTTGATTTATTTTAGTGTTTGGCACAAAATGTTTAAGTTACTGTAAAGTTTAATATTGTTTGCTTTTTTTTTCCTTATAACAAAGTGACACGTTTATACTTTGATTTTTGGTGTTTGGCACAAAATTGGTTTTCTATGAAGTTTAATTTTGTGCTTTTATACACTTTAAATTTCTGTAAAGTTTAATTTTGATATTTATATAGTGATACCTTTATATTGTAACCAATCAAACTTCGAAAGAAAAAATAAAAATCAAATAAACAATTTATAACTAAATATTCTTCAATCTTCCAAAATATACCCATGTATCAAAATTTAATAAATTTTATCTTCGCTCATCATTCATTCGACATCAACTCGATGCTCAACAAACATCTACAAAATTTAATGATTAGTAATTTTGGGGTTGTTTGGTATACTCTTATAGTGGTGGGGCTGGAATTTTTTTTTCGAGGATACCTAAAGTCATGAGACCATTAAAACGGTGGGGCTGAATTTAATACGTATAAATTTTTTTGATGCAAACACATAAATTTACTCTGCTGGACAAGTGGCAATCGGTAGTATGGTTTCCCGTGAGG
Source organism: Ambrosia artemisiifolia (assembly GCA_032199755.1). Lineage (NCBI taxonomy): Eukaryota > Viridiplantae > Streptophyta > Magnoliopsida > Asterales > Asteraceae > Ambrosia > Ambrosia artemisiifolia. The sequence continues at coordinate 43,078,039 of CM063518.1, forward strand.
ACACGGAAGGTCCTGTAAGCCGGTGTTATGCCTCTCTGTGGAGAAACCCGCTGGGTTCCGATCCGGGGGCGACCTCATAGTCGTGCCCGCGGTTGTTCAGTCCCAACCACCCATTGGCTAGTATCTTGATAGTTGTTGCAAAAACAAAAGGGTACCTCTAAATTAGTTAGTAAGCCTATTACCCATTAAGTTTCAAAATGATGTTAAATGAAAATTTTACCATTTTATCCATTCACTAGTGTTTATAAACCCCAGTCGGCCACACGTGCACCGCCTCTTTGACCCACCACCACTTTCTCCATCCCCAACTAGTCAGGTCGGGCCAAGTCATGTCTTTAATTGGTTCATAGTCTCTTACCCAATCAGACCTCTTAATGACTCAGCACTTACTAACGCAAATATTACCAAACCACCCTTAATAACTTTGACTCAAATTAAGAATAACCGATTCAAAAATACCCTTTTCAAATCAATAACTATATATATAAAAAGAATAGTCTTTTGATGACATGACATTCAATGCAGTAACTCCCCACCATTTGAATGTGTCATGTGGCATCAATTGAAGCTTTTTTAAAAAATTTTTAATAAACTAAAAGTATTGCAATTAATATCCACCTCTTATATCAAAACCCTAATCATATTATACATAATAAGAAAAGCCTCGCTAACACCCCTCATAATCTGTTTTCTCATATACATATCCATCGGCTGTTCTTTTTGTTTTTCTTCTTTCTCTTCTACATCTTCATCCTGCCTCTCCTTCTCTCTACTCTCTCTCTCTCTCTCTCTCTTCGTGTTCTCTCATCTCCTACACAACGACCTTCTTCTGTTCTTTTAAGTTGTCTCCGTCGCGCCCATATTTGACAGGGTAGTTAACCCCTCACACTCTACTTTGATTGAAGAAGATTGGCAGTGGGACAAGTTTGTTTTCTGTTTTTGCTTTCTACCATTTCCAGTTGACGATATACAGTACGCTGGCTTGCAAATTGGGGGAGGCAGGTTCAAGTATTCAACTCCTTACTGTTATGTTTTCATTATTCCCTTTTTACAATTTGCTTTTTTCACTAACCACTTTTATTTAATTCAATTTACACTTCTGCCGTAAACTTTAATCTTAAGTTAGATAGATATAATCAATTTTGCAAATTGCACACACATGCAGCGGAAACAGCTTCAGACTAATTTGGCGAAGAGAGCTAGCTGCTCATGAGGCGAAAGATGCGCGTGCAACCGCAACGCAACTCGGGTAATATTGAACTTATGTTGTTTATAAGTGCAATATTGTTATAGTTTTTTGTTACAAAATGCAACCATTATTGGTTGATTTGGTATTGTTATGTGATCTTAATAAATGATCGGGAGTATTGTGTTGGTATTTTTTGTTGGTGATCTTTAGAGCTTGATAACCTTTAGTCCCATCAAGTGTTAACTCAACAGGAACCAACATATGGACTTTCATTCGCCATTCAGGCACCAATCGATTAAATATACCTGCATATATGCGTATTCTTCAATCCAACGAATACTGGATTTTGCGTATATATTTTCAACACGTTGTTTGCATTCATAATCGTTTAAGGAAATATATCTATGTATTACATCTGAATGATAATACGATGATGTGCAAAACAGGTCCTTTAGTTTTGCATAGCATTTTTAATAAATCTTACGTAATTATAGAATTTGCAACATTAATCAAAATCACATTCTTAGTTTTGTAGTGTGCAAAGCTGTTAACCAACCCGGGTTGCGACATCACTTGGTCCAAAGTAGTTTATTTGTGGTGCATAACTTTTTAACATGTTTTGTTGCCATCCAATTAATGTGTGCGGTAAGTTAGCTACCATTCACTATTAAGATCTATATATTACCCATATGGTGATCGTTGTAGTGGTGGTTGTTTGCACGGAGGCAAGGCAGTGGAGCTTTAGCCAAAACGCTAGAGGTACGAATTCATCGATTACTGCATCTTTTTTTACCAGGCATATTTTCCAATTTTAATTTTGTTTTGTTCATTCGATTACATCTTAGTGTTCATTCGTTTCAAGTTGAGAGTTGGTTGTTTAAACCACACGCCTAGTTATGATTGTTCTATCTACTTAATCCTTGAATAAGTAGATTTCCAAATGCTCTAAAGAACAGTTTATTTATAAACAAGCGTGGTTGAAGGTATTTTGTTATATGTTCACTTCCATAGATCTCTTTTGTAGTCGCAAGGTTTGTTATAGTTGGTCCCTACTATATGTAGGTACATGAAAACCGTAAGAAGTTTGCTTATCGAATTTGGTAGTGGGGGTTGTTGCTTAAGTTGGAGCATGAAGGCTTTAGTTAGGCAATCAGAGCCACCCGTTATTTTAAGCCAAATCAGTTTTCAACCTTCGCTTATGCGTAAGTTTGAGCCTCAGGTATGTTTAAAGTATTTCTCTTTTCACTTTTCATGATCTACAATCAAGTCATAGTGACCTTTGCTGGCATGTTTTGCACATTTATATTGATATTATTGTAGTGAAGTTAGTTAAGCAATCAAAACCATATGTATTTATGAGCCAAGTCAGTTTTTAACCTTCGTTTTTGTGTAATTTGAAGCCTACGTCTAAAACTAAAGAGAATGTTAAACATCCACATTCCTGAGATACATGATGCATGTAATTAATTATGCGTTGTTTTTGTGATATACTGTTTGTATATCTGCATGATCACAACTTATCTTGTATTGAGGGTTCTGTTCATGAATATGAGTATGATTTTGTTAGCAAGGTCATTTTTGTTCGTTTATTCTTTTGAAACAACATTATGAGGAAATGTAGAAAGATGTTAAGAAAAATAGACGTGGATCAGTTCAGGATTTAATGTTGATTCAGTAAGGTTTATGATCACGACTTAGTTGTAGTTTATGCTGCTAAATCATGCAGAAGTCAAGTATGAACATGATCTATATCATTCTATTATGTTTTGCGCATGTCTGATCATTATCTTCTTATATATATGTAAATATATTACACATGGATAGAAATGATTACTAAGAAGGCGAGTCAACTTCGCTAAACCTAAACCAGTATTATAACATACATATTAATATTTAATTAAACTATTATTATTGTTGAATGACTCATTTGATTAGTATTGTGTTATTTATAGCCTTGAAAGCGATTCAACGGTGGTGATATGCCTCAAAGGCAATAATGTCGATATGGTCCCTTAGGTCTTATCGCTTTCAGATTCTGGAGATTCGGTTTCATATAAGCAAGGGGTATGTGAACTCCTACATGGCTCTTTTTAATTATAGATTTAATCGGCTACCAGAAAAACTAAATTGTAGCAATTGTTGTTGTGCCTATATGTAAATGTATGTCTTGAAAGAGGCCTTCCAACAATTATTGGCATGATTGAATGTTGATCCGTATGACTAAGTTTACGATTGGTATGTTTTCTTCTTTTATCATTTTTATTAAGTCATATTAGTTTTTTCAACCCCGGGACGCTCCCGAGGTTTAATCTAGTAGTTAATATTTTAAAAGCCTCAAGTCCGTTGATTTCCTACTTTTATACCTAGATTTGTGTACATATTAAAGCGACTAGAGGACGTGTGATGTGACGGGAAACACAAATATTGATAATCACTTAACATGTTAACTTTTTTAGTAAAAACTATACCAATATCAGACTCAAACTGCAATGAATAAAATGCTAGTTTTTATTATTAATTAAAAAAACTATCCACGGATGATATGAAAAAGTAATAAGGTTAAAGATGTGGAGGAGTTTTCGGTCTCTGCTGTCAAGAAATGGCTGCGTATGGGAAGAGACAGTAAAAGAGTCCAAGTGATGAAGTGGGATAGATGGATCCCTACCAAAGTTAATCTTTGTATTTGGAGAGCCGAGATGAAACGCATTCCGACAAGAGACGCTTTGCTTTGAAGAGGAATAAATGTTGTCGACCCCTATTGTCTCTTGTGCGCAGCTGATGTTGAATCAGTGGACCATGTTTTTACTGGATGCAGCTTTTCGATGGGTGTTTGGGCCGGAGTAGGGACATGGTGCAAGATTGGTCCTATTTTCGCCTTTGATTTTAGCGACCTTTTTTTTATCGACTCGAGACCTGGTGGAAATGCAGGAAAAAGGATTCTTTATTACATTATAATGGTTAGTTGTTGGACCATTTGGCAAACTCGGAATCGGAAGCTCTTCGAAGATAAAGACCCTAAGGTGCAAGAGGTTTTGGCTTCGATAAAGTCATTTTCTTTTTTATGATTAAAGAGTCGTTCTTTGTATTCGTCTCTGATTTGGAAGGATTGAACTAGATACCCTTTGTATATGTTGTAATGGTTTTAACGACGACCCTCGTTTTTAGGACACGTCTGTTTTAATGAAATTCGTAGTTAAAAAAAAAGGTAATAGCCCTTTGAAAATGTTAGTTGATTCCGTTTATGCATTACCATCTTCTTGGTAGTTACTTTTTTTGTTTTTGACTTTTCTGAATCTAAAATTATTTCACTATACAACACAATAATTATATTTCTACTTTTTAATGACACACCTTCTATCACTTATTAAAAAATATTTACATTCAAAGTTGTCTCTTTTAAACAAAGCGAGTATTTAACAATTTGATGCTTCAAGTTTAATGGGAAGCCTTATCTATCCATAAAGTCACACTTTTACATGCGTAACTTTTTTGTATTACTTCTAATGAATGGTGGGAAAGCGATATATCACAACTTAAATGTAATTATTTTCTCGTAAGAAACATTTATGTTTGTATGTAAGCAATTTGTATTAATTTTATATTATGTATTAAGTTCTTTCAATATATATATATATTATCAATATCAACTTCCAACATTCAAAAACTATTATAATATTTTATTTGAATTTTTCACTAGAACCTATCATTTCAACAAGTTATATTGAAATAAGAACATCTCTAATATAATGGTCGTCTTCATTTAACCATATGTCATATTATTATCCTTTACTCAACCATATTTATCTCTGTTAACTTATTAAGACCAAGCATATCCAAAAAGGTTATTTCAACATAATTTTAAGATGTAAGTTGAATAGACTTTTTACAACGGTCTATTTTTGGTTATTTCATTTCCTTTTTATCCCTTGTGTACAATATATCATGCTTATTGTATATGTGTGTAATACATACTTAAAACATGTAACTCCCTATTTATAGAGAAATAGATGACCACATTAAATTTGTGAAACCCCCCATATTATAAATCACTTCATAACCCTCCATTATTACCCACCAATTAAGTAATTTTACCCAAAAATTAAGATAGTATCCCAAAGCTCTCTTAACAAGTCATGCTTTATCTAAAAACTTTTTCCAAATCTGCCATTATCTAAATGTAACATGAATTGAAAGTTGAAACCATCTCTAGATAACAACTCATAAGAATGGTTTTGATGTAGATGTATTTTAATAAGAAAGTATGTATTCATTTACTCCAATACCAACCATCTAAAACCTATAATCCTTACATTTTATTTCAAGGAATAAACGATTCTTTCCAAATGTAACCGTCGACTTAAAAAATGATTATAGTTTCATGGAAATTTATTATATCATGTGTGTGTATATATATATAAATCAAGTGTATTTCATATTTCATCTAAGGTGAAGAGACTAGCAAACCTCCGTTTTATCAGTGTCTGCATTTTTGTTTTGAGGTAACAATATACACCAAAATCTTATTTTTATATTTCACTTAAGAAGACGACTTCTGTTAGAATTATTAAAGTTCATTATTTAGCAACATACTTGACAAGTCTATATAATTATGCTAACTATTGGTATTAGTATAATGCTGCTTGATTAACGGGTGACACCCTTATATAAAAACTTATTTTAAGAAGTATGGGAATTTCGATGTAAGTTATATGGGCATTTTTAATTATAGCTAATTAACGTGTATCTTATATAGAAAGAAAAATGTGGGGCTTAAAGGTTAAAGACTCGTGGACACAATTCATCAACATGGGCAGAGGGCTTGAAGGTTGAAGACACGTGGGCACTATTCATCGACGTAGTCATATAACTAGTTAATAGCTAATAATATAGAGTTAATTACTAAAAATTGTAATTTTAGTACTTGTTATTAATTTATTGTTTTTACATTTGGATTCTAAAATCTTAGTAGATGGAAACAAATTAAATAAACGAATAATATGAAACCATTTAATATAGTTTGGAACCCAAAGTTTTCTTTTATGTTTGTGGATGAAAATGTGATTAGTCATTGAGATACTAGAACTAATGCTTAGTGCTTGTACTTTGCAATAATTGGCATGTGTGTTGAAAGGCTTTACTAAGTTATTTGGACTCTATGGCTTCAATGACACATATTTGTTAGATGTAAATGTGCAAGAAGCCATGAATAAATTCTAATTTATACGATTTACATTGTACTTAAATATTATTCGACTTTTGGCTGCTAGACATATCGGAAAGAGTACAAAAGGTGGTGCAGAGTAACTCCCCAGCGACCAAGGACTCACGTTTTATTTTTAATAGAGTTGGTTTTGCTATTCAAAAGGGGGTAGCGGCGCAACTTGTAGCCCGTTTACCCGTCACTCACTTGTAAATTTAGTTAATCAACCATGGAAATGGCTGTTGTTGGAATAAAAAAAATTATGAATTTGCATGCATCAGTCACATCTAAGACATTAAATTTTGGTATATTGCATGAAACGTTGTAGCAGCCTTATTACATACATGTTATACTTTGTAGCATTCAATTCGTAGAATGTGAAATGAAGGGAGCTAATGTAACACCCCACTCGTAATACGGGTGATCATGCACAATTGATATAACTTACAACGGAAACAAACTGAACTTTCATTACAACTTATAACATCTGAGTACAAAACATTGTTTATTTACAATTTCTTAACAACTAAAAACTTCTTGTTTCTAAGCTCCACTACTGCCAAGTAAGTTCTACAGTTGTCCTCACGGTTCACCCGAGATAAGTATACTCAAAACGATATTAGCTATATACTGGTGAGCTCATGCTATACAATTGACACAAAACATCACATTGACATTTATGCATACACAATATAGGTTATGACTACCGTACTAGCCTTCCCATAACCACTGTACAACTGACACACTAACCCCCCCCCATAGTGTCACCACAACCATCATATAGGTATGGAATCCATTACTGAGTGCATGGTTACTCTATACTGGACACCCCTGGCCTTATTTCAACTTTTCGTAACATATCCATTAAACATACAAGGATCCTTTATACCCACATAGGTATACGCATATTGCAGCATTATAATTTATTACCTGTTTACACAGAACGAGTACACTATCACAGTTTTATAAACAAACATGATAACTCACCTGCTCAACGATGCTTAACAGTTGCTTAACACTTGCTAGTATGATCAAGTAATATCTCAGTGTCCTGACACAATTACATAATCCTAGGTTAGGTAATGGCAATCCTAACTAGTTATTATTATGGTTGGATATTGGTTAACCCTACCTTGTTGAAGTATGAGTGATCAGTCCATGCCTAACTAAGGCTAGGATACCTAATACTCACCCCTAATAATAATCCTAATACCTAAAATAATACTACTAAACTACTGCTGCTGCTGCCATGTGCTCGGTCGAATGAAACGCGGCACCACCAAAATATTCCGACCGTAAGAATTTGGAGGGCCAAGATCATTAAGATCACTGTTCAAAACAGATCTAATGTTAATAGATAGAGTAATTATCAACTGATTAAATTAAATATTTTAACTTCTGTAGGATATTCACGCTTAAAAATAATTATTTCGATTTATATAGGGAGACAAACAAAAACACAACTTCAACTCAGTATGTTCATGTTCTTCATTTGAGTGAGAAAGATGAGATTTTTTTAAAGTCCCAAAAAGGAATATAACAACAAAACCCATATGAAACCCAAGAAGCACAGACAAGTTCCAATTAAATTTTAATATTTGCACAAAGTAATTTGAAGCAATTTATAAGTGGAATTTCGGTTCTGCAACTTCTTGGTATGTGTAATTGTTTGACTTTGAATTGAAAATTAAGTCAAACTAAGAATCATTAACCAATTTTTATGAAGTGTAGACGTTAGTAAAGAAACAGACTTATAGTTAAAATCAAGAACTGCAAAAGCTTACGAATTATGCATTCAAGTAACTACTTTGTTCAATAAAATCTATTATCTACCTCGTTTGTTTGTTACTGTTTCGCCTGAAATCGTAACCCTAAACCACGATTGATGCCTCAAAACGTTTGCTTACAGTGAAGATCTAATAAACCAAATAGCTATAAATAAGTCACTGTAAATGAAATTAATTTAATGTGCTACTGATTAATTAAAAGAAATATCAAGGAAATCAGAATGTGATAGTGGTTATAGTTTTGATTTTTACCTCCATCCCTCACCTTAAAACACAACAACTCCATCTCTTACTCGCTTTCTATCTCCAAAAGTAATATCACCATGTGAATAAAGATCCAACTCACTCCTTTGGGTTCACTATGAAACCCAAATGAAAAAAGAAATCGTTAGAAGAGAAAAAAGGGAAACCTTAAATGGTAAAAAATATTAGAAGGAACAAAGAAAAACCCTAGTGTTGGTGGTGTTCAGAAAACACTTCAAAGCAATAAAGAAATAATCAAATGGAGAGAGAGAGGGGGAGGGAGGGAGGGAGGGAGGGAGGGAAGGAGAGAGAGGGAGAGAGAGAGAGCGGGCAAGAGAGGGCGAGTGAGAGCGAGAGAGAGGGCAAGGGAGAGAGAGAGGGCGAGAGGGGGAGAGTGCGAGATGGGGAGAGAAGGGGAGAGGGGGAGAGGGGGGCGCGAGAGGGGGAGAGGGAGGGAGGGAGGGAGGGAGAGAGGGAGAGTTGCGAAAAATTCTGAATAGGTATCCTACATCTGAACCGAATTCAAAGAATCTCTTTCTAGTTGCTCTGAAACAATTAGGAGATTATCTAGGTGGCAACATGCTATTGGGTGGTGGTCCCGCTTATGGGGTCAAATCAGTACGCTCTAAGAAGAAATATTTGAATATCAATCTCATCGATACCATCGATCTCATAAGTATCATACCAAATCCCATCTATCGAATCACTTTTTCGAGAAATACGAGACATCTAAGTCATACAAGTAAAGAGATCTATTCATTGATAAGAAAAAGAAAAATGTGAACGGGGACTAATATATCATTTTATCAACTGATCTTAAATAATTAGCAATGTTAATTCTAAAAAAAGCACATCTCTAATAGCCAAAACACTGATAAGAATCCATAGTGTTGCAAAGATACAACTAAACAAAAACTGAGAGAATATCTTATCATATATTTATATCCATCCAAAAATTCTAAGACAATATTTATATAAATAAGCATAAAATCTTTTATCAGTTTAACGATTTCAATATCTAAGAAATGTTTAAAAATCCCTAGATCCTCTTTTTAATAAGAAACTTGGATTTTGATAAATACTTAACTACGTAACCAAATACCACAACAATCAAATCTTTTCTTTTTTCTTTATAACCAAGATCACATCTACTTAGACGAAACCTAGTTCAAATATACCATAAGAAACATAAATCAAATGATTTGAATAATCTCAATAACTCAATAACTCTCAACAAGACTAGATCTACCAACTAACACCAACCACGATCTTCAACTAGAAGATAAAAAATTAGAACAAATCTACCCATTTTGACAAAAAATTGACGAAAAAACAAATGAGATATATTTTTGAGAACTTTGATAACACATTGATTTAAGCAAACATAAAAAATTAAACCAACAAAACTATATATCCGTATTCAACAAGACAAAAGATATATGCCAAAACATCAAAATCAATGTTCTTGTAAATTCGAGAAAGAACACGATTAGAAAACATATTCTGATTATACAACTAAATCACACGATTCAACAAAAAGCCTGACAGAAATGCATACAACATACTATAAGACACAGGCTAACATATTCTGATTAACACACAATCACATGATTATCAAGCAAAACATATAAGACAAATTAGATCCATGTAAAAAAAAAACACTTGATTTTATCAAAAATAGCTTTTACAACTTCAAAAGGGCATGAACCAAACTAACCAAATCACATGATTCAATACATGTAAACAAAGTTATTGCCTAAACAATATCTTTTATCATTCAAAATCAAAAGATTTCAAATACTAGAATAAAATCGTCCACACAAAGAAAGCACATATGGCTGTAACAACATCAAGCACGATCTTTGGAACATAAACAGAAACCAAACGGAACTGCTTACAATCTCTTCTCTAACCTCTATGGCTCAGGTCATCAACAAGACGAACAAACAAACATATTAACATGATCTAACGGACTACGTAATCCTACAACATGTAGATTTCTATTCAATAATCCAAATCTGTCATGTTATGAATGTAACGAGGTTGGACACTTGTTTGCTAATTGTCCCTATCTGAGAAAATTAAAAGGCAAAGCATTTAAACCCCATACAACAACCAAAGATACAAGTCACCTGAACAACAAGTACATGTGACACCAAAGAATGTGAAAAAGAAACAAAAGGTTGTTGTTGATGGTGCAAAGCCTAAAGCTGACCAGGCATCAATTTCAAAGGCTCCACCTAAGGTTGCAAAACCCAAGGGAGGCCCAAAAGCAGGTCCAAAGACTAACCAAAGGGCAAAGCCATTGGCTGACCTAAACGTGAAGCCTTAGGTACCATTCAAATCTGTCAAGCAAAGACCTGTAAATTCTAAGCATGACCATATTTGGAAGCCAAAAGCAGCTGAAGCACCATCTGTGAGTTTATCTGCTTCATTAGCACCATCTACATCAACTGCTGTTGATGAGAAAACACCTACTCCTCATGGTAGATGGATGGAGCTACCTATGATTGATGACCTAGGCCGACCAAAGATGGTCAAGGCCTGGTCCCCCGCCAGAACTAATCTTTGAACGAGTGTGCAGGGTGTTCCAAGAGGAATTATCAGCAGTCATTTGATTGTTGACAGTGGGGCATCTTAGCACAAAATAGGTGTCGTATCACTCCGGTAAATTGATCAGAATACCATTGGAGAATATGTAACCTTAGCCAATCAAAGGAGGGGATCCGTTATCGAAGAAGAAGAAAGAAAAGAAAATGTTTGATGAGTTTAATTCAAGACCCAGTGTTTCAAGTTAACAAAGGATGTCAGTAATGAATAAGAGTGGAATGGGTGATTGCTGCAGAATGGTTCCTTCATTATCTAAAGGGTTACCAAACAAAGGTCTATGGTACCCTAATGGCGATAAGCTGGATCTCGTTAACTTTAGTCAATTTATCAATGGTGGTTACAATATTGAAGCTGGATCCACAACGGGTGGATATCAGTTCTTGGGAGGTCGTCACATGTGTTTCCTGCAACCTTCAAAGCCGAATCAGGTAGCTGCATTGAGCTGCTGTTTCCAGGTTTGTCCTTGGATACATCAACACACATGCTTGACTACGGTCTGCATTTTCTTATCACCTCCATCTTCTTATTGATAGTGTAACTTCCATAACAATCACTAATGATACAGCTATTATTTATGTCCACACTAACTACTGAATTGCCAAAAATTTTACTAAATCATTTGACAAATTTAAATTTGACTATATTTGAAAGGTAAAAGGTATTTTGGGAAAATCTGAGTAAACCACATCGAAAAATCAGTTTTTTGTAAACCTTTTTTTTTAAAAATCAAAAAATCCAAAAATATTGTCTTTTTGCAAATTTTTAGATTTTTAGGGGGAGAAAATCAGAAAAATACAAAAAACATCAGAAAAATAAAAAATCAAAGAAAAATGAGAAAGGCAAAAAAAATGAGTTTCTTTGGTAAAATGCCAAAATCCGAGGTTTCTGGTCTTTAAGAGGATGACACATCCGGGGTGAACTAGACGTCTCACAGAATAAAAAGGAGTGGCATATGTGATGTACGTTGGGTTCGCAGCCTACAACTAAGACACCTCTATGTCATTCCCAAAGAAAAAGAAAAGAAAAACAAAATAAACTTAATAGAATAAATTCTGATAAGGGACGTCGGGGAATCCTTTAAGAGCAAAAAGACAAAGAGAATTCGCTCTAAGGTATCAAATCATATACCTAAAGCATCGTACCGAAAAATCAATAAACGGTATTTGACTTGAACCATGGTCTGGATCACACTGGTCTCTTTTCTGCAGCGTTCATGCAAACCTGATCACTACTGAGCCCATTCCTTGTAAATACGGATGACAACAGCTTATTCATCAGTTACGAGGAAGTTTTGTGCATGCCTTGATACGGGAATATGTCACGTGTGCGGGGAACACCATGTTAATAAGTCCTAATATTACCTTAATGTATCTAAAGTGCCTAACGATAAAAACATGATTTTGAGTTTAGGTGGACAACAATATTGGCAGTTGTAGGATGCTTATTGGTAAAAAGAGTAATGTACTGACATAAACAAGGGTTCCAGTTTAGTCAGTGCACTGATATGTTTCCCTAACAGATGAAACTTACAAAAATATGCTTGTGAATAATTTTTACTTTTCCTGTATTTTTAATTTCTATTTGATTATCTTGAAAAATCCAAAAAGATTTTTCTTTTGTCTTTATTTTTGATTGACTGATGTTGGAATACAAGTATTCTTCAATTGGAATCTCAGATCCGAAGCCGAAACACAAATAAAATCTAAATTTTACAAAATTCAAGGGCCAAATATCACTTTCAGGATCACAATTTATCAATCGTGTGAGTTCAGGGTGAAATTTGAAAAGATCTAAATGTTCAGGTGGAAAATAATTCGCTTCTCAATTTGGTGGTCACAAAGTACAAATCTTGAAAGTTCATCAAATGATAAACTTCAAGAATTTGATTGAGTTCGGATTATTTGTCGTATCTAATACAAGTTGTAGTTTGTGTGCAGCTTTTATTAATTTTTTCCGCAGGATCAAACACAACGAGTGTGCATATCATGATTCAAACGACAACACTTGAAGCTGAACAAGGCCCGAACCTGAACACAAAAATCATCCTGAATAGCAAGAACCCGATATTTCATCTTCAGAGAAACCAGTTCGTGGTAGAGCTCAGGCAATCAAAGCCGATGAAGTTGAGAATCAAGAAACGAAAGTGAAGATGATGTTGATCTTCATCCAAGTCACATAATCGTCAATCATAATAGCGGAGATTTTTTTGATCCCTCCAAAATTATCAAAGCTAATCGACGACCTAGACGAGATCTTATGAAGCCACTACTAACGCTTAAATGAGTTGATATATTCAAGTCTTTAGAGGTCATACACTACGGTGTTACCCTAAGTTGAAGAATATTGGATATGAAGACTTAAAGGCTCGATGATCATATATCACTATCTAGGTCCAAGGGAGAGTCCGTAAGTGCACCATTTGTATGTCCCAGCTAGTGATAGGTCCCTATAGGTCGTTGGCTAGGTTAATCAAAAGTTTTGTCTTTTGTAATCATAATAGCTAGGTCCAAGGGGGAGTCTGTTAGTACACGATGTCCCTAGCCTAGTATAGGTGATGTTTGGTATAGTTTACGGGTGCTTGGGTGTGGTTGGAAGTCGTTCTGGCATGGTTGGCGGAAACACATGAGTAGAACAGCTTAGGGACGAGTACAATTTGTACTCATCTGAAATATGGTCTGTTAGGGACGAGTACAAAGTTTACTCGTGTGTAATGTAGTAGTTAGGGACGAGTACGATTTTCTACTCATGTCTAAGGCCCTGGACGAGTAGAACAGGTATAAAAGCTTTTAATCATTACCCTAATCATGAAGTTGTCACATCACACATTCCCTAAGCACCCTACCTTGGTCTAAAGGTCTGAGATTGGTCTGTAAACACTCGTGCTCTGTTTTATCAATCGATTCTACCTTTTAACCATATTTTGTGTGTGTTGATGCTTCGTTTATCTTAGTTTCATTGTTGTTTTTGTTGTCCGAACCTTTTCAGAGGATTCCGCACTCTGAATAGTAAAGCTCGTGATTGTCGGGTGACCCGAAAGTCGATCCTACACTTAGTTGTTTCCATACACATACGTGCACGTGCACATATATAAAATGATCACTTAGCACATCTTCCAGATAATCACATATAAAATAACTAAAAATATATACTTATATTTTCCAAAAAACCAACATGTACCACCGCGTCTTCAAAACAAAGGCGGTGAGTTGTCTAAACTTTTCAAAATACATTTTTGTGTTCAAATAGTTTCAAAATAATTATATTTTTAGCTCAAAATATATAAAATACGCTAAGACTTGTATCTCTTATAAAAGTCTCCAGTGTTTCACATAAAACGACAGTTTTTTTTTTATTTTATAAAAATACACATATACTTTTGGAAAAAGCCTTTGTATGAAAATAACCATTCTAATTATTCAAATTAGCTAATGTCTTAGTTAGTCAAAATAACCATTTCTAACAATGAAAACACATAATAACATTTCATAGCAAAATCAACAACACTTCGCTTTCTACGCACCCCAAACATACCAATAAGTTCAAAAACACATGGTTTGACATTTTTGTCCTAATTTTCAATATAGAACACCTTGATTAACCTCTAATGACATTTAGGGGCTTCTTTAACATGTCAACATAATCCCTATATTTCTGTAGGTCCTTAGAATGGATCGATAACAAGTAAGATTAGATCTATCAAGGTGTGGAATCCCTTGATTGACGTTTATGCAAACAATGAATCAACCAAAACAATATGAACACAAATATACTTTTAAACCGGCTTGTGTATTGATAACTTTCAATAGAATAATATCAAATTACATGCACATGAGCAACCAACCCTAGCCAACATCCCATGCAAGCTATTTATACTTGCATGGGCCAACCTATAGAATAATGAAGATGAAGCCCAGTCAGTAAAGCGAAGATACCACTGATGTCTCCAATCGTCTCTGTAATAGATCTACTGTCTATACAACTTCTTCTTTTCAACTCTGGAGAGATTCACAAGATGCATCGGGTCATAAATCTTTAGCAGGCACTTCTCATTCCGATCTTCCATCACTGCCTCTGCTGTATCACTATCCACGTAGCACCACTTAAGGTTGCCAAGAATATCTTGAGGGAGCTTCTTCAAACACCTAGCTGGTTTGTAGTACACCTTCATCCAAGGCTTGTTCGTCCTCGGATCAATCTATGTCATGTCCTTAACCCATTTTCCCTTCAGTGGCTGAAAGCAATGAAACTTCTCCTCCCTGATCTCAATCCTCAATGTCTTCTCCAACCCACCAGCATATGTTTCATCACTAGGATTAATCAACTTGCATCTAGCCAAATCTCTAAGTTCCAACAAGGGTAAAGAGTTGAAGTACTTAACCCTTGGAGGAAAATACTGAACACCATCATACGTCTTGATCACAAACAACTTCATCTCTGCATCATAGAACCAACTGACTATCCCACTGGTTGCGTTCCTTGAGCTCGAAGCATTATAAGTCTGCATGTACCTGAGTGGCTTTGGCCTTGACTTGTTCCACTCTTCTCTCATCCTCTTCCAAGTAGCTTTCAATGCAGCATCAGGATTAGTATCTGCTGCTGGTTCATCTATAACTTCAAGATCTGAATCAATGGGACCCCGTTCCAGCATCTGTCTAATATCATCCAAGTGTTGCTGCACATCGTTATCACATCCCTCAATCACATTCTCTATATACTTTGTTGTAGCAATGACCTCACTGCTTTCATCAACAACTTCTTCTTGACTATCAACAGGATTCCAGTCTTCAAGATTATCTGGAACAAACTCACCTTCCTCTAAGTCATAAACATCTTCTTGTTCTAACTCTTCAGATAGTAACCCAGCTTCCTTTAATTTCTCTGTTGCATATTGAAACTCAAGCAAAGACTAAAAAGAAAGATTATCTTCAAAACCTCAAAACAAATCATCAAAAGTAGCAAATGACCTAAACAAATCATCAGCAGGTCTCTTTCCCTGATCTTCAGTACCAGAAGTCTCAATCCCTTGACCTGACTCTCCCTGAGTTATGGCAGGCACACCAAGTGTTGTTGAAGCACTTGGAGGCTCACTTCCCGCAGACCGGTCAGGATCATGTTCACGTCTCTTTGATCTTAATTCATCACCCTTACACGTTGAAGTCTCCCCCTAAGCCTTCAGCTGCTTCATCAACTCACTATTCTGCTGCAATAAGTCTCCGTTCTGTTGAAGTAGAAACTGAATCAACGACCTGTCATGAGCCTGCAACTGCTGCTGAACCTCATTATAATGTACTAACTTGGTGGTGGTTTGATTGGCCATCATCACTTGAGCATTCAACTCGGCCACCCGGCATTCCAACCTAACAATCCTTTCCCTGTCTAGCAATGAAGTATCAATACTGAAATCCAGAGAAGAGATATCAAACGCAAACCCTTCCGGTAATGTCTGTGAGACAGCAGGTGTTGATGTTGACGCAAATGTTGTAGTCTGAACAGTGTTAGGTATGGGTAATGTTATAGGATAGGTAGAGGCGGTGAAAACTGAATCAGAGTGTGGAGTAATTAGTGAACTTGGAGCTGCAGAGACCCCATGTGAAGAATCACCAACTGTTCCAGTAATGGTAGGTGATGTGGTAACAGATGAAGTGGTAATGGGTTTTGATAGTGGTGGTGGTTGTGGTGCTGGTGTTGCTGAGGTAACTGATAATACCTGTGAGCTAGGCTCACGAATAACTAAACCACCTCTCGGCCTCTTGCATTGCATGGGAGGTGGGATGTCATCATCATCATCATCATCGGAATCTTCCAGCTGATAGTCCTTGTCAGTCTTGTCTTCATCTTTCTTTCACTTTTCACCCACAGTGTCAGTAGGAGGGACCAACCGCTGTGGTGAATCTGCAACTATCTCACTACCTTCACTACTCGAATCTGCAATACTGGGCAAATAGGGCCTATCCATAACACCCGAGGACCCGTCTCCCCCATGAACAATACCAGATGTACCTGGGCGGTCCAGATCAATATCCAATTGCTCCAGAAACTCGTCACCGACATCCTGTACTTGCTCCTGTAAAACAGGACCAGGCTGCTGAATAGGTTGTTCAACAACTGGTTCCTGCACTTGAATCTGTATGTGCACTGCAGCTTGTTGTTCCTGAATCTCAGGCTGCTGCACTAGAGCGACTGGTTGCTGTTGTTGCTGGTTAGGAGCCTCAAACCACGCATCCTTCTCCAGTAATTGATTAGTGGGATCAATAAGAAAACCAAATAGAAGTGTCTGTTGTGGATGCTCTTCTACTGGTCGTTTATGTTATGCGTGCGACAGTCAGCAAGAGTATGTCGTTCCACTGTCTCAGCCTAAACAAATGGCTGTATATCTGGCAAATCAGGCGTAAGATACTTGAAAATAATAGTTAAGAACCTACCATATGAGAGAAAGCAATTCTTCCCTATAGCTCGGATCTGCTTCTCCAACTCATACATAATCATCTGAGAAAAGGAATATGGTTTGTTATAAACCAAAGACAACATAGCAGACAAAACACTAGATCCCATAGCATCTGGTCCTGCCCGACATGCCGAAAAGTAGACAATCATAACATGCATAAGTGACCTCGATTGCCCGAACACACAGGTTTTGGTAACCTGATCTTTTTGGATATCCCCAGAATACCCATACCTTATAAAGCACCCACCTTGAATTCAGCAGGGAATACCGTAGGGCCATCTTCTTGAGCAACAGTGCCAAGTTGTTGAGCCTGGTGAATAGTATTAGCTGAGAACTGGATCACTTGATTGTTGACAGTAGCATGTATCACCGGTGGTTCTTCTCTGCAGTCATACTCGGCAGTACTACTGAAGGTAAGGCAAACTAATCTGGGGTGACTGAGTGAGAGCATAGTTAATGTGACAATGCTGAAAGAACTGCAAAATTTGTTGGTAATACGCAGCTTGGCCACCCCCTGGAGCTAATACGAAAGCCCGGTTCTTGTTACTGTAAAATTCACGTGCTTCTTCTTCAGCCATGATCTGCACTCAACATTATAACATTAGCAACGTTTAATAGTCATAAAACGAAGATCTGTGTCGAGAATCATAGAAGTACCTCTAACAGGTGAGAAAACGAAGATGGTCCAAAGGCGAAGATGCCTTTGGATGAAGATACCAGCAAAAGAATTTGCCAGCAAGGCGAAGATGCCCTTCCCACGAAGATGCTATTAGGCGAAGATGCCATTTTGGCATCTTCGTGGAATCTTATCTTCGTTTGCTTAGTAACTTCGCCTGTTCATTCGAACGATTGCACCACATAATTTTTTTATTGTTTTAACACGATCCGATCGTCACATTATACTCTAAGGGGTCCAACTAAGTCATTCATGTGGTTAGTTTTAACTTTTGAGGGTCGTTTGATAGTTTATTGAGCAAGTTATTACCCGAACCAAAAACTCACTTAAAACCCTCTTTTTCACGGATGAAAATAGTCGATTTTGGTATCAATGTGATTAGATTATGCTTTGGAACAAAAATCAATGGTTAACACTTTGATTCATACAAGATTCGTGGAAGAAATCGATGAAAACAAAGTTATTGTTTGAAAGGGTTAGGTTCGCCTGAGGTGTGAGGGTTTTGATAAGTTTAAAAGTCTGATGATTTGTTTGACCTATTTTATACCCCAATATAGACAAAGATTCCCTCGTGAAGATGCCAATGGAGTGGCATCTTCGTGAAACCCTAATTTCGTTTTTTTCATTTGGGTCGGGCCCATGTTCTTTTAAAGGCAATTGGCATGTCCTTTTGCAACAACACACGTATATGACTTGTGGGCTTCTTGAATGAGCCCGTATAAAGGTAAATTAAGTGGATTTAATGGAAACATGGACTTGGCTTTTTCAGAAAAAATTGTCGGTGAGAAAACGAAACCTTTTCCCGAATAGTACAAGTACTCCCTTAGAATGACAATTTCCCGTGCATTAAGACCTGAAGTGATAAATAGAAAACCTTTTTGTCATTTTAGAATTTTTATAAACAAATAAAAGAAACAAAAACACTTGAAAAGTTAAAAAATAAAATAAAATAAATTCAAAATGCAAGCACTCTATTTTTGATGAGATGTCACTGATGAAAGGTTCATATCAGCTAGAACAAGACAGAACACACGAGTTAGAATTGTTAATGGTAAATTATTAAAAGCACAATCGCAGTCCAAGGAGATTACCGGTATTTGGATCCACTTAAACAAACTCACGTATAGTTTTCAAAGCCTCAGTTTCCTGATACGATTTATAGCAGTTATACTGTAGGTACTGCATGTCCCAAAACATTTCATACCTCGGCGATAAAACGTATGCACAAAGCTTTATCGTAAGGGGTGAGTATATTGATGGTATCCATATAATTTACAAGTTACGAGACGCATGGGTGTTCAGGTCAGCATATTTCTGGATGCAGCAAAGTGACCGGTGTGTTCTCAACCAGGGTTAGGACAAATATCGTTAGGTACGAATTGTTAGCTTTAGGCCTTTTGAAGTGACCTTTCAGCATAGAGGGATTTGGCATTTTCATTTGGATTTTCCTCTTTTAAGATATCCTAGCTGTGCCTAGGTCAGCATATTTCTGGATGCAGCAGAAGGACAGCCAGGTTATCCCCGGACAGGTCAACAATATAAAGACCCGAAACCTCGGATTTTGGCAATCTATCAACGCAAGAATTAAAACCATAAAATTGTACGCCAATAAGATGTTCCCCGCATGTACCATAGTCCTGCTTATTTATATTATTATTATGGGCTGAGTACGCATTGTAAGTTTCCTACTGGTATATCACATGATGGAGCTGCAGTCGCACTTAGCAATTTAAGTTCTCTATTCGGTATTAAGTGCGACGGTCTAGCAGCTGATGTACTGTCATTTCCTTTCTTTTACACCGTGACGGCTCATTTTTTTAGAAATGAAATAAAGGAAATTATTTACAAAAAGACTTTAGTTACTTATGGGAAATGTAAAATCATTCAGGATTCCTCATCCCGTTCAGTTGCACCAACAATTAAAAACGAGCCCTGTCAAATGCCTTGGTGTAAAGGTCAGTCAAATTCTCTTTTGTATCAACTTTTTCTAAATGTATCATTTTCTTTTCAAAACAATCCCTTATAAAGTGATGTCTGATATGAATATGTTTAGTTTTAGAAAAGTTGGTTGGGTTTTCAGTGACGGATATGGCGGCTTTATTATCAATCATAATGGGAGTATCTAGAAAATTCAAACCGTAGTCCCGCATCTGTTGCTGTATCCACAAAACCTTTGAACAACAACTACCCGCTGGAACATATTTAGCCTCGCAAGAGGATAAAGAGGATACTGCTATAGATGTTTGTTTCTTGCATTGCCAGGACACGAGTCTCCCCCAAGTAGTTGACATCCGCCAATCGTTGATTTTCTGTTCTGGTTGAATCCTCCATAGTCTGATTCGGTGTAGGAAACGAGATCTAATCCACCATCTGATGGATACCAGAGATCTAATTTGGGCTTCCCCTTAAGGTATCGCATTATCCATTTAACCGCAATCATATGTGACTCCTTTGGATCAGCCTGAAACCTGGCACAATGACAAACTGGAAACATAATGTCAGGCCTAGAAGCAGTTTAATACATGAGCGAAACAATCATTGCCCTGTACTCTATAAGGTTGACATGCTTGTCACTTTCTGTATCTGGACCGAGTCCGTGATTCACCGGTAGTGGAGTAGCATAAGCGGTACAATAATTCATATTGAAATGGGTCAGGTTGTCATGCACATACCTAGTTTGATGGATGAATATTCCATCCGCCTTTTGATCCACTCGTAGACCAAGAAAGAACTTCAACTCCCCCATTGCGGTCATCTCGAACTTCTTCTTCATGACCTACTCAAATTCCTTGCATAAGTCTTTGTTAGGTGAACCGAAAATGATATCATCAACATACCCCTGAACAAGTAGAAAATCTTCCCCATTTCTTTGAATGAAGAGTGTACTATCTATCATTCCTCTCTCAAAGCCATTGCTCAAGAGGTAAGAAGACAGTGTCTCATACCAAGCCCTGGGAGCATGATGAAGTCCATAAAGGGCCTTATCAAGTTTACAGACCCGATCTGGAAATTCTGGATCATTGAACCCCGGTGGTTGAGAGACATACACCAGCTCTTGGACTTTAACGTACAGAAAGGCGCTTTTAACGTCTTATTGATACACTTTAAATCCTTAATGAGACGCAAAAGCCAGAAACAAGCGAATCGCCTCTAGCCTTGCAACTGGTGCACACACCTCATTGAAGTCTATCGCTTCTTGTTGATTAAACCCTTTCACTACAAGTCGAGCTTTATTTTTAACCACAACACTATTGTCATCTTTCTTGTTTCTAAAAACCCATTTGGTGCCAATTTCCTGTGCACCCCGTGGGAGATCGACCAACTCCCAGACCTTGAGCTTCCTTAACTGAGCGAGCTCTTCTTGCGTTGCTTCTATCCACGCATTGTCACTGTAGAGGACCGGTTTTGACAAAAACAACTAGTTGATCATACAAGTAGAACAATCTAGGTGCGGAAACCCTAGATGCAAAATGATATAGATCAAATCAGACACAACCAAATGCCTTTTTCAATCATCATTTCATTAAGAAACATTGTTGATTTATCCTTTATAATTGAGTTTATAATGAAATAAACAAGTTAAGAACCTTCCAGAAACACAAAGAGAATACACACTAAACACACTCAACCAAATGACCAAAACTTATCAACAAAATAAAACTTTAACCTTATATACTACTGCACATTCGACCCTACGTATAGGTCGAATGTGTTCTCCGACCTGCATCAAGGATCGAACCAAAACATGTCTTCAGTAATCCTTCCTTCGACCATTGATATCTTCCTTCGACCTCTTATAAGCTTCCTTCGACCCATTGTTTTACATAAAACATACAAAAATACTTAGAATGACAATCCAAAGCAATTAGTCACAATCCGTGCACTTACAAACTCCACCTTGACTATTGCTTGGATTGTAAACGTTCTTGATCTAGTGCTTTGTTCATCAAGTTGATTCGGAGAATCTTTTTCTTCTCTTTGCTCATTTCCGGTTCTAGTTTACGTTTCGATGAACTTTTCTTCACTTAATTTACCTTCACATACTTTCCCAATTTCTTCCCAAAGTCACAACCTGCATTGACATCCCAAGCAAAGCAAAAACAAACAACTCGATGATACTTCATCGCTTGTTCTCTATCCTTCTCTTCACAATAGATCGGATTGTAATACAACATGATGATGTCTTCGTATGAACGGTTGATAAGCCACATTGGATCAAAGATGTGGATCTTCTTGTTCTCTTCTTTCTTATCTTTCAACAAAATGATAGCTTTAGCAGTTCTCCAATCATAGTACCAAATAACAAATTCTTTGCTAAAATGCTGCCGAATAGGCATCAATGGAATCCTCTTCATCACAACTGGAGGTTTGTACTTCAAAGTAACCTTCTTCCGTCCAGTAACCGGATCATCCTCTTTATGAACCTTTCTCTTCGGATACTGAGGCATAAACATATTCCATTTTGTTCTACTCTCCCAAGACATCTTGTCTGCAAACCAACCAACAACATCACTATGTGCAGAAGCACCGCTCATTGTGAATCTACAGACATCTCTAACAGCCCAGTATGGTAGAGTCTTTATGTCATGGAATCTGTAGACGTACAGAATTCCCTTTTCCCATTTCACTCCAATACACTTCAACTGCCTAAGATACCTCCATCCCAATACACTTCAAACACTTCTTCTACAAACTTCTTAGTCTTCTTTTTAGCAAGTTTTTCAACTTCATTAAGAGTTTCTTCATTCAACTCAGGTACCACCACATTCTCTTTATCTTTAAAGTATTCAGGATATTCTTCATGTGTTATATCCTCTATCTCAATCTCCTCAAACTCTGGAGTTACCTGTATCTCTTTCTGGAGTATCTGGAATCTCTTTTTCATTCATTATATCCTCAAGAGACTTCCCGATCTGCTTTACTAACCCTTCTAATATCTCTTTTGACATAGCAGCAGATACTTCACCATCCTCCAAATCAAGATCATTGTATTCCAGTTCAAATTTCATATCATCAGATTCAAAGATCTTTGGAAACTTTCCAGTCAACTCAATAGTCCATACCTTTTGATTCAGCATCAGACGATACAAGTTCTTGTCTTCTTCTGATAAAGATCTAATCTTTTTAGTCCAGAATATGCTATCATCATCAACATTCTCACCAGGTGTCTTTGAACTAGATTCACCCGCATCACCTTTGTCAGTTTCTCTCTTTTCATAACTATACTTTCCAGCATCTTAATCATCATCATCTTCATCAAAACTATCATCATCACCTTTATCATCTTTCTTATTACCACTCTTATCACCAACATCATCTTCATCTGAAGAATCATCATCAAATTCATCATCTTCACCTTCTTCATCATCTGAATTCTCATAATCAACTTGTTGCTCATCATCCTCTTTATCCTTTTCTTCCTCTGTACCTTTCAATTGTGGAGCTTCTAAGTACAGATCATCAAGTAACTTCCTCATGTCTTTGTTATCAGCCTTGATCTTCTTATTTTCATGCTTCAAGTACTTGATTCTTCTTGGGTTTCCTTTTCCACGAGCTAACAACATCTTATTTTCTTCTTGAAGCTCATTCAACTTAGCTTCCAGCTCGTCTTGATTTGCTTTAGAGGATAAGACAATCTTCAGCATAGTCTGTTCATCCTTTTTCATCTTTTCTATCTCTTCTTGCTGTTTATTAAAAGATTTCATCACATCTGCTATCTGCTTATTCAGTGCTTCCATAACTTCATTAGAAACAGTAACTTGCGGTGTAGATGATTCGACAATAGGTGTTGTAACAGACTTCTTCTTTTGGAATTGTTGCAAAACATTCTCCAAAGTGCTAGAAAAATCTTCAGGATTAGGATTCACAGTTATTTCCTGAGTTACTTTCTTCTTCTTCTTTGCTATTGGGGATGTCACAGGTGTTGTAGCTTTTGAGCTTCCAATACCTGGGACTTTCTTTCCAGCAATAAGCAATTCAACTTCCCTATCTCTCTTATTCTTATGGTTCTCTCTTGTTGCCATTGTCTTAAACTTTGGCTTCTTAATCTTCTCACAAGCAAAAGGAGATCCACCAAAGTCCAGATTATCAATAGTAAGATCCAATTCTTCTTCATTCACAGATGGTGGACATTGCTGCTGATCTTCAATTGCTTTGTTCAAGCTATCAATCTCACCAACCTCAGTGGCCTTGGGTTTAGTGATCTTGATGTTTTCATTTCCAGAATCGCATTGCTCGTCATCCTGAGTCTCTTCTGAATCAATAGACTCTTCATCAATCAACATCGTCTTTGCTTTTCCAGCTTTCTTCTTCACAACCTTCTGTTTCTTAGGTTCAACTTCCACAACCTTTGCCTTTCCCTTACCAGACTTGGCACCTTTATTGATCACTTGACGTTTCCTTTTTGCATCAGGATTAACAGGAAATAAAGGATCATCATTATCAGAACTACTATCTGCATTCCTTGCTTTGTCTTTACCCGGATCCTTGTAATTTGGATTGATCAAATGTCAAAACAACTTCTTGAATGGAGGTCTTTCATTTTCTGGAACACCTTTATAACCTTTCATTCTACTCAAAGTACTGATATTCATGTGACTTTGATATACAACTTGCTTTGGATCTCTCTTCAAATTAGGATACTTCTTATCAAAAATCATTTGTAGAAATCGTGGATACATCAGAAACTTGTCAGTCTTCAACCCTTTCAGCACTTCCATAATATGCTGAAATATCATTCCAGACACATTGAATGGCTTGTTCAATATCAATGCAACTACCAAAGAACTCAAGCTCTTCCTCAGCACATCATACCCACCTCTAACTGGTCCAAATACATGTAAGATCACATGTAACAAGTATTTGAATTGAGGACACAGTTTTCCTTTGTGTAATAATCCATCAGTAACCGGTGCATTGTACTTCATCCTGAGAAAGCATTTCCTCTGCTCTATCCAAGATAGTTCAGTAGGATCTATAGGAGAATATCTCAGTTGCAAAGCTTCCCGGATATCATCTTCTTTCACCAATGCAAGTTCCCCCTGAATGTAGCTTTGGATTGCTGATTTTCCATCCCAAAAACTAATCACAACTTTATTCCAAAAATCAACATGATGATCCTTGTATATTGTGGTTGTTGTAGCAAGAGCATAGATCACTCTGCTTCTTTGTAAGAAATCAACAATTTCTGAGAATCAACGTGTTGTTTAACTTCACCAATGAAAGCACAACAGTTATGTGCTTCCTCAAATATTAACTCTTTGGGCTTTTCTGGTTTCTCTTGTACTGGAACTTCCTTCTCAGGGATTTGTTTCTCAGCCATTTTAAGCTGCAAAACAATAAACATGAAATTTATCAAAATCGGACAAAATTTTAATTTTGGTCAAAATTCCTTCATTCGACCCAACCGGGGGTTCGAATGAGAAATTCTAGTGGTTCGAATGTGAAAAATAGATAAACAAATGTTTCATTCGACACTATTTCCACATTCGACCTCAAACAATCACTTTCGACCTAATAAAGTCTCATTTGACCTCTAAAAGTCTCATTCGACCCTAATCAGATGGTCGAATCTGACTGTTTGGATTTTGAAATTACCAAAACTCAATTCAGATATGATAAACATCACATTCTTGTTTGTTAAGGTCCTAATATGGCCGAATAACAGTTTTCAATAACCAATTGAAACTAATAACCTATTATTGATGGTTTTTATTCAAAATTTAGGGTTTAAAAGCTTGAAACAATCAAACAGATTCAATCATGTGTTTTAATCCTGAATTTTAGTTCCTTCTCCCCCTAAAACCATCGATAATGGTTTATGACAAATCAATTGTTGTTTAAACATGTTAGAACAGGTCTGATTAAGTATCCTAGGGTTCCAGACTTTAATCAACGATTATATCCTGATATCAAAGCCATTACCTGTAATTTTTATATAGAAATGATCAGAAAGAGTCAAGGAACAAGATAATATGATGAGAAATTCAAAAGCAACAAGGTCTGGTTATGAGAGAAATTTTTGAAAAAAAATGTAAGGGTTCGAATGAGGGTACTGTAATATATATAGGCTCTACATTCGACCCTGTAATGGGTTCGAATGAGAAAAATCCAATCCTCCTTCGACCCTAGTGAAAAGCTCGAAAGAAGCTGGATGGTTCGAATGAAAATAGTTCATTTAGTCACCCTCATTCGACCTCATTAATCGGTTTGAATGAAGACTCAAATTCACCTTCGACCCACCGAAGGCGCGAATGAGAATTTGGAATTCTGAAAATTTTACCAAATCTCAAAATCGAGTCCCGTTTTATCATTTTCAAACATTTAAACCTTCAAACATTCATCATTTAGCATTTTTATGATACAAAACTCAAATTGATCTATCAAACTTTAAAAAATGACCATCAAACACCATCGGTTATCAAAAATAATACAGAAATGTAAAAATTTTGGATTTTCTGAAATTTATGCTAAAACACACCAAAAATCTTTTTGAATTTTTGTATATTTTGCAAAAATGAAAAATTTAAAATGCAGAAATGTAAACAGAAAACTGTAAACATTTTGTGATCTTTATTATTTATTATTAGTAAAGACAATGTGTGATCCGGCAATTGCTGATATTGTTATCCACATAAGCTCACATGCACACTATTATGTAGTGCTTTAAAATGATACGCAATTAGGTGTATTAACAACTAATAGGCTTATGGTTCCCACACACACGACATACTCCCGTATTAAGGAATTTGCACAAAGCTTCATCGTAACGTGTGATTATGCCAAATGTTATCCATTATATTACAAGATACATAGCACAGAGTTGTATACGTCAGCAAATCAATGCTACAGAGTAACATGTGCATACGTACTAGGTTGAGGCTGATATCAATCATGATTTTCATCATAGATATGATACGATGCATTAAATGATCTTTGATCATTATGATACATTAAGTTTCTTAATTCGGTAACTTTCGGATTTGGCTTATTAGCACTTTTAGCAAATATTTTGATTGAATCTAGGTCCATAAATTAATATGACAAAAGATCAATCAAGATACCCCGGATAACAATTAACATAACGACCCAAAACCTCAGATTTTGGCAACCCTATCAAACGAAATTACGGTACCAAGACCATATGCTCATGAGGTGTTCAGCCACTAGCGAGTAGTTCGTTAAGTTTGTATCACTAAGGCACGCAGTAATAAGTCTACGAAGCCTACTAGCTCACCACGCAAAATCAACGCACGCCTTATATAGCACTTCAATTCTTTAGCATGTGTCAGATACCCACTGATGTATTATCATTTCTTCTTTTACTCCTGGAAAATCATTTTGGGTTTTTTTCTGATTTTTATGGCTTTTTGGATTTTTCAATGTTTCTGGTTTTTCTGAAAATAAAACCCCCACAGAAATGAAAAACCTATTTTTGGATTTTTGATTTTCGGAAAATAATAAAAACTAAACCTTAAAAATGTGATAAACCGAGGTGGCGATTAGTCTTGTTTTTCCTTAATACCATTAGCTTTTAGCAAAAATTCGAGTCTTGATTTGTCAAAAGCTTTGGTAAAAAGATCAACTCTCTGATAGTCAGTGTGGATTTTGACCATATCAATCAACCCTTTAGCATAACAATCACGTATAAAGTGATACTTAATCCGGATATACTTAGCCTTAAAGTGATTGACCGTGTCTTTATTGAGTGCTATGGCAGCTTCGTTGTCACAATGAATTGGGGTTTTAAGATATTGCAACTTGAGGCTGCCACGTATTCAGTTTCGCAAGTAGATAGTGCAATTGTTGTCTGCTTTTTCCATTGCCAGGTCACGAGCCTGCTCCCAAAGAATTGACATCCAGCCATTGTGGATTTGCTGTCTTTATCACAACCACCATAATCTGCATCACTAAAAGCAACAAAGTCAAAATTATCATCATTAGGGTACCATAGTCCACGCGACGGACAACCCTTCAGATATCTCAGGATTCGTTTGACAGCTGTAAGATGACTCTATGTCGGCTTCGATTGAAATCTAGCACAGAGACATGTTGCGAACATTATGTCTAGACGAGATGCAGTCAGGTACATCAAAGATCCGACGATGGCTATATACGTGAAGGGATCTGTAAGCTCCCCCTTAGCATCAACTCCAATCCCGTGATTAGGTTGAATTGGGTTATCCATAGGCTTTTAATCTTCCATATGGAACCGGCTCAAGATGTCAGATACGTATTTCGTCTGGTGATTGAAGATGCCTGTTGGCAATTGATCCACCTACAAGCCTAGGAAAAACTGCATTTCTCCCATTACGCTTATCTCGAACTTTTCCTGCATGACTCGTTCGAATTCTCTGCATAAAAGCTTAGTAGTAGAACCGACAATAATGTCGTCAACATATATCTGAACAAGAAGCAAGTCACCCTCCGTTCTTTTAGTGAACAGCGTACAATCTACCAAACCTCGTTTGAATCCCTTTGAAAGTAGGTACGTAATCAGCTCCTCGTACCATTTCCGTGGAGCTTGGTGCAAACCATAAAGTGCTTTGTTTATATAAACCTTATCCCAGTGTATAGGATCTTCAAAGCCTGGTGGTTGACCAACGTATAACTCTTCCTTGACCACACCATACAGAAAGGCGCTCTTTACATCCATTTGATACACCTTGAACTTCTTATAAGAAGCATACGCTAGAAACATACGAATTGCTTCTATACGCGCAACCGGTGCATAAACTTCATTATAATCTATTCCTTCCATTTGCCTAAATCCCTAAATGACCAATCGAGCTTTGTTTCTAACAATAACGCCTCGATCATCTTTTTGCATTTAAAAACCCACTTCGTGCCAATCTTCTTCCTTCCTGGAGGTAAATCTGTTAGCATCCAAATTCCCATTTTCTGAAACTGTAACAATTCCTCTTGCATTGCTTCAACCCACGCAGCATCTTGTAAAGCATCCTTGTATGTCCGCGGCTCCACCTGCGAAACATAACAAGCAAAGGACCAGTCATTTTGACATCCAGATTTTTGTATTTTAGCATACAGGGCTAGGGCTCCAATATTATCATGTGAAGTTGCACGTCGGAGTTGTCTTCTAGTCATAACACTGCTTCTGGGATCACCAATAACTTGCTCAAGCTGATGAATCTGATGAATCCGAGATTCCGGATGATCATGAACTTGAACTCCCGTTTGAGTAGTCAGATTTTCTGTCTTATCCAGATCATTACCTGTGTTAGATGAAGAAACAACATCTGGATTTGGGTTCACTAGTGGTTCCTCTGTAGCATGGTCTATAATAGCTTCACTGAAAATTTCATCGACGTCTTCCGATTCAGATGAGTCAAGAGTAGTAGAAGCTTATTGGAAAACCTCTTCTTCATTTGTAGGAACGTTGGTATCATTAGAAGCTGCTGGAGGAGTTACGGTGATCGGACGCACCAACGGTGAAGTCACTGCGTTCTCACACTCGTATTAAAGTCGTAAAACAGTCTCTTCAACCAAGCTATCTAGATTGAATGACTCAAAGAAATCTTTATAGTCAAACATCCAATCAGGGCCACTTCCTTAAACATTCTGAGTGTAGCGTTGTACTTCTACGTTTGCCCACTCTTAAACCTGTCGAGTTCTTTTGTTGAATACACGTTTAAGTGGAGTCGCATACCCAACAAAATAACCCTATTCTGCTTTTGATCCAAACTTCTCTGTCGGGTTTAACATTGTACAAGGTTCCTCAAAAGGTTCTAGATACTCTAAGTTCGACTTTCGTCTATTAAGCAGTTCATAAGAAGTTTTACCAAACTTCTTCACTGCTAATACACGATTCAGTGTGTAATAAGATGCGTAAATTGCTTCATTCCAAAACATCAATGGAAGATTCGAGTCCGCAAGCATTGTCCGTGCTGTTTCTATTAGAGTCCTGTTTTTCCACTCTGCAACACCATTCTGCTATGGAGTGTATGGTGCACTATATTCATGATGAATTCCTTTGTCTTCAAAGAGTGCATCCATCTGAGAATTCTTGAACTCCGTCCCATTGTCACTACGAATTCGTTTGATCTTTAAGCCGTAGATGTTTTCCAACTGGGTGAACAGAACCTTCAGATTATTAAACGTTTCACTTTTGTGTTGCGTGCACATCACCCACGAGAATCTTGAGTAGTTGTCTGTAACCACAAGATAGTAAAGCTCTCCATAATGACTCTTACGCTTGACAGGTCCAAAAAGATCCATATACAAACGTTCAAGTGGCAATTCTATAGAGTTTACTTTCTTTGGTTTGTGGGACTGTTTGTGCTGTTTTCCTTTCTTGCAACTCACACATTTATCATTCAGATGAAAATGCTTCACATTGACCCATTCTACAAGCCCGTTCATCACCAAATGATTCATCTTTCTCAGGTGAATGTGCCCCATCCTTCTGTGCCACATAATAGATTTTTTTTCGGTAGCTTTGGATAGAAAACACGTGACTTGGCCCTGGGTTGTCATAGCCTTACTCATATCAAGAATGTACAAGTTGTTCACTCTTGGTGCTTTTAACATGATCCACTCTTTTGGAATGACGAAACCGGGTTTCAGAATATAGCAAGATTTATCATCAAAGTGAACAGAAAACTGTTTGTAACAAATCTGACTGACACTCAACAGATTATAATCAATTTTCTTCACGTAAGATATTATCTCAAAACTCACGATTCCGTTACTAACACTCCCTTCCATCGTTATATAACCTCCATTGTTTCCCGCAAACGCCACATATCCACCATTAATGTTCTTGATGTCAAATAACAACGTTAAATCTCCGGTCATGTGCCCAAAAGCTCCACTATCGACAATCCAAAGACTGCTAACAGGGCCAGCTGGAGCTCCCTACACATATCACAAACAAAGTTAGTTTTTAACAAGGACTCAAGCCAGTTTGGTCTTTGGTCTTTGAATGTTAGACTTCAAAGAATCATTCTCACAAACACGTAGTTTCGAATCAACCTTTTTCTGGTCATTCAAACCTTTCACATTTTTAATTTTCACATTGGCAGTTGATGTAGAAGCACCTAGAGAACCCGTTGGTGTTTAAGATGGTTCAGAACGTTTAAGTATTCTAATCTGAGATTTTTGAGTCTCAGTTGGTTTCTTTATGTCGTTCGTAAATGAAACTTTCTTGGTTACCTTATCTGAGACGCAGGTCCAACCGATGATTTCACAGCTGGTTTTGGACAAACCTTTTGTTTATCATTAGTTGTGTTCACCATGGGTTTCTTCAGTTTCTTCTCCATGGCAATTCGATTTTTGTTATCATAGACAATCTATCTGTTTTCTCTTTTGTTATAAAACTGATTTGGATTATAAAATTGTTGTCTTTGTGGGAAAAACTGTTGTTCTCTTTGAGATCTAAAATGTTGCCTTTGAGGAACAAATTGTTGCCTCTGAGGAACAAGTTGTCTTTGTGAACCATTTTGTCTATGATCATTCACCGAATTCCTAAACATTTGCCTCTGTTCAACTTCGTGCCTCTTATATCTCACATACGGGCAGTGAGCAAGTAAATGCCCTGTCTCCCCGCACTTGAAACATGCACGGTATTCTTCAAACACATTCTTAGCATTATGTTTAGCGAATGAATTGACCGGGTATTGATTATCAACACACTTTCGCCATAAACTCATTGGAGCGAGGTCCTTTGAGTAAGCCAGTTCAAAAAATCCATTGACCTTTTCTTTCGGCTTAATGAATTCAGTGACATGAACTTTTGGTTCTTTTGAATTATCACAATACAATTTATTTAAAAGTTCAAGAGGAATATCATTGGTCCTTTCATGCTTAGGAAACCAAATGGTACTCTCCTGCCAGATTTTCTCAATTTTGGAATAATTTGCAAATTTTATTGGATATTCCTCATCAGAGATTAACTTATCGGATCCTTCCATCCTATAGAAAACCTTGACAGGTTTGTCAACTAATTCATTTTTATCATTCTTCTTTACTAATTGATTCATTCTATGTTCATCTGCCTGAGGATGTGAAACCTGAGAAGGTGACCTTAGCTCATTTGTTATAATGTGATTTTCCAAAGGAATATCACCACCTTTCTTAGGTTTCTCATCTTCAGTATCTGAATCATCAGTTACTGCGACCACTCCTTCATTATTCAATCCAAGTATCAGTCTCACATCGGAATGAGGATCTCTAACACTAGAAGTATTAGATTCATTGTCCAATGCGGAATCCGATTTTACTGAACTCTCCGGTTTTACTGAATTCAAGTTGTGATTTTCAAATAACACTGGAGAAGGAACAGATTTGTAGTTTGCACTGTTGGATTTTGATGATTCTTCAATGATGTGGTCAACAACATAACTACATGTTTATAGCTTTCTAATTTTTTATTGACCTTTTTAGCAAAAACTTGATAGTAGCCATTTCCAATTTTGTTTCTTTAAGCTCATTAATCTAATTGTTAATGGCAGATTGTTTTAAAGAAAGAGTTTTCTTTAATTCTGAAATGTCCTTTTTATACCCTTCAAGTGTTTTGTTGAATTCATGTGTATCCTTACGATAAGATTGAATGTTGATTCTGGGACTCTCAAGTTGAACCTTGAGTTGCTTGTTCTCCTTACTCAATCTATCACAAGAACTACAGTATTTATCACTACGCATGTCAGTAGTAGAGTCAGAACTTACCGATTTAGGCGGATCTGTCATAGCCATCAGTGCAAAGTGAGCCTCCTTCCCAGCAAAGAACTTAGAATAATCAATCTTTGTGAAGGCATCATCCACAATGCATGACTTCTTCGTCATTAGGAAGTCTGCTTCGGCTAGCAACTGATCAATTTCATCATCTAAAGAATTAATGCTCGCTTCCGAGTCAGCTTCACTTTTCGAGTAAGAATAAACAGATTCAGGTTCATCAGAAACATCAGCAACTGAGTCAATGATAGTTCCCGAAACCTTCTCAGCACTTGTGTCTTCAACTTTCTCAGCAACAAAAACTTGAACTTCATTAACCATCTCCTCAATCATAACCTCAGACACTTTCTCAGATTCCAAAACATCTTCAGCTATCACCAAATCCTCTAAATCCATCTCCTTAGCAAGACATGCTACATTCCCACTCGTAATCTCCTTAACTCCCAATTGCATAGTAGTCCAATCATAACCCTCATCCTTCTGAATCACCAAAGCCTGATTCTGATTCTCATTTTGAGGTTTGCTGTTTGGTGTAGAAATAGGAATAATGGTTCTGGTTGGGTTAGATGTAGTTTGGGTTTGAGTTTGGTTGGTTGTAGATGCTTGTCTAGATGTGGTATTTTGAGAGGTGTTTTGTCGGTTTTGGAAATTGTTTTGTTGTGGATAGTTGTTGTTGTTTTGGCTTTGATAGGTAACCTGTTTTTGTGATTGTCAGTTCTGATAGATGGAATTAAAAGGGTTCCTGTTACCTTGCTGCATCGGTTGAGTACACTCTATCTTGAAATGACCTCGAGTACCACAGTTGAAACAAGTTACCGTAGCTTTGTTAAAGCCATTAAGTATTGGGTGAGGTAGCAAGATCAGTTCTGCCGGTCTTCTCGATGAACTCGGTAGCTCTTCTCATCACGCTTGTAATAGCCCATTGAATATCTATCAATTCCATCTCTTCTTTATCTATCTAGGCATAATCTTCATTAGTCAGAATTTTGTTGCCTATCTGACATGCCACAAGTCCTTTATATGAAGCGATCATTGTTGAGACCAAAGCAATGTGTTGTTGTGCCACTTCGACAGTCACATTGTTCATGTTGGAAGTTTCCAACACGATCGGACTTTGGCTTGAAGATGTTTGTGTCATTGAAGGATATTTTTGTTGTTGAGGTGTGTTCATAGATGATGTGTATCAAGCAGCAGACATTTGTGGTTGAGTTGGTATGAAAGAATTTGTTGGATAAGAAGTTGGTGTGTAAGTTGGTGTGTAGGTTGGTCTTGGTGCAAGATAATTGATTGGGTTTCTCGGTGGTTTAACAACATTTGAAACACAAGTTATATGTGGTGCAACAGTCCCACCCACTGATGAACTAGACATAGAGGCAGATGATGAAGCATGATACAGCTCTGGGTTCTATGGAAAATGTTCTCGTTTAGCTTTTCTCTTCTCCTCCATCTCTTTGTTTTCCAACTTTTGAAAAAGCTCATTAATAGTCCAATAATGATAAGCATCCTTTTCTTTCAGGACTTCAACGTGTTGACTCCAATACGAAGGCGATGAATCAGCAAAGTTGACAATCAATTCTGACATCGGAATCTTGATATCATAGTTTGACAATTCGGTTAACAAATGACAATATTTTGGAAAAAGTTCTTTTAGAGTTTCATTCCCAACATAACTGAAGTTTTTAAACTCTTTCTTCAACTCCTCCATTCTGAGTCTTTTGGTCTTCTCGTTTCCTTCATGCCTGTTTTTCAGAACATCCCAGAGTTGCTTTGATGTTGTACACGATCCAAATTGATGTAGTAGATCTTTAGTCAACGCTTGAGATAGTTATGAAAAGGCTTTCTTCTCCACTTCAAACTCTTTCTTTTCGTCTTCTTTCAACTCTTCAAGTGGAATCTGGATATCAGTGTTCTCAAGACAAGGCGCAACGTATTCTTTAACGATCATTTGCCAAGCTTCACTTCCTTCCAAACCCATGCCCTCTAGATGAATCTTGAACTTCTTTTGCCACTGATTGTAATCTGACATTTCCATCAACTTCGGAGGACGATTCCCACTACCTGACGATAGATCATTGATTAATGTGGTAATCGCATTAGTAGTCTGAGAATGCACCGCTGCTGCTGCAACGCCCAAATAGTCATTCACTTGTGGTTGTGGAGGTTGAGTAAGAGATGGTGGTGTTGAACTAGACATGACAAGATAGTTGATTGGTTGAGATGACTGTGTGTTTGTCTTCTGAGAAGCCACCGCCCAAGGATTCATTGGAACATGCTGTTGTTGTAGGTCTAGGTGTCATAGGAAATCCCGAAATGTTGTCCATGATGTTTGAAATGTAAACACTTGGAAAAATTTCCAAAAACAAGCTAGGTTCGACCTCTGAAAAGAAAACGTGGGTTCGAATGTACAATAATCCTTGGTTCGACCCCTTGATCAGACTCGAATGTTGAAAAGTAACACACTAGAATCCTTCGACCTTGACAAAACCCTCTTTCGACCTCCCGTATGGTCGAATGAACACAATCTGATCGAATGAACTAACAACACACTTGAAAAGTTTTGGTTCGAACTAAACTCACTCAGATTCGACCTGAAAACACTAGTTCGACCCCAAAAACTCACACGTTCGACTCAATTATCTCTGGTTTGACCCGACCCATTTGAAAAATGGTTATTCTTCAAAAATCAGTTAATTTGATCCAAGGTTTTCAAAAGTTTATGGATTTTGATGATAGTAATCAGGTTTTGCTTCAGATTTGATGGAGATCAACTTTAATGAATGAAAATTTTTATTTTATCCGTGAAATCTAGTCCAAATCAATCAATCTCCATTAAAACTCAAAGTTCATACATAACAGAAAAATTTTAGGTGATTTTGGATCAAAGTTCAAAATCTATCAATTTGCAGTTGTATGATCTAGATAGGCTCTGATACCACTTTGTAGAGGACCGGTTTTGACAAAAACAACTAGTTGATCATACAAGTAGAACAATCTAGGTATCTAGGTGCGGAAACCCTAGATCATATGCAAAATGATATAGATCAAATCAGACACAATCAAATACCTTTTCAATAATCATTTCATTAATAAACATTGTTGATTTATCCTTTACAATTGAGTTTATAATGAAATAAACAAGTTAAGAACCTTCCAGAAACACAAAGAGAATACACACTAAACACACTCAACCAAATGACCAAAACTTATCAACAAAATAAAACTTTAAGCTTATATACTACTGCACATTCGACCCTACGTATAGGTCGAATGTGTTCTTCGACCTGCATCAAGGCTCGAACCAAAACATGTCTTCAGTAATGCTTCCTTCGACCATTGATATCTTCCTTCGACCTCTTATAAGCTTCCTTCGACCCACCGTTTTACATAAAACATACCAAAATACTTAGAATGACAATCCAAAGCAATTAGTCACACTCCGTGCACTTACAGTCACGAAGAGCCATTTGATAAGTGTTCGGTTCAATTAGCGAGATAAAGCACTTTAGGCATTTGTTCACAATCCCTGAATCTCTGATTCTTACGTACATGCAGTTGGCAGTCGCAAAACTTCTCCTAGTCTGAACGCCCGCATTTAGATCTCCCAGTATATTGTCAACTGGATGATCTTTATTTACACGTGTTGAAATTATGGTGTCAACCGGTAACTCTTCATCTAAGTTGGAGCCAATTTCCCCTGCAGTCACTTCTTCATCAGCAGAATCTGTTCCGAACAGGTTCGTGAAAGGTTCTTCTTCAGATTCAGTAAATTGTTCCTTAGATGTAGACTGGTTGTTTCCCGAAGAGCTTCCATTAGCATCTGTCTTATCCTTTTCTGCAGTAATTGGGATAATTGATTGAGGTGTGACGATGTTGTCATCATCCTCATCAAAAATCATAATTTCTTCAATGGTGGATCTGCATTAAAGGTATGGGGAACATTAAAAGAGTTAAACACAGCATCATAGTCGAGCATCAAACTAGGTTCCTGTTTACTATCCGTCAGTGAGTAACTTGTTATTTCAATGTTAAAAGCAATTTTTATTACACCTATTGATTTATTAAAAACACGTTTATTTGGTGAGCTGGGAACATAACCAAGGAAAAATCCTTCATCAGCCACCTCACCAAATTTTGGTTGGTTTTTACTTTTTAGATAGTGCAAGGCATCCCAAATGGTTCAAAATCTTTGATATTTGGTTTTTGAACGTTCAAGATTTCATAACACATTTTATTGTGTTACTTGACAGTCAAAATCCTATTCATAACATAGCATGCTGTATTCATTTCCTAGTTTTCCTCTCCGCGACTCCATTATGTTGTGGCTCATAGGGAACACTGAATTAATGTTCAATTCCTTAGGGAATGCAAAAGATTGAAAACGTGTTGTTTTTGAACTCCAAGCCATTGTCGCTTCTAATCCTCTTTAGAGTGGCGTTGAAGAGATTCTCTGCTTGATGAATCAAGTTCGTCAAGATTTCTTCAGTTTCATCCTTCGAACCTAAGAAAAACACCCACGAGAATTTAGAAAAATAATCAGTAATCACAAGGCAATAGTATTTTCCACCAATGCTTCTAACGTTCACTGGGCTGAATATATCCATGTGAAGTAGTTCGAAAGAAGAAGAGATGGAGTTAACAACTTTTGGATGATGAGGTTTCTTGTGTTGCTTTCCCTTTTTGCAAGGGACACATTTATCCTTAACCCCAAAGCTGTTTAAGGGAACACCTGAAACCAAACCATTTTTAACAATGTAGTTCAGCTTTCTGAAGTGAATGTGTCCCATCTTCTATGCCAGAGTAGTGAATCTGATGAAGATACTCTTGATAAAAGGCATGTGGTCTTCTCTAAAGTCTCATCATCCATACTCATATCCATGATATACGTGCCGTTTCTTCTAGGAGCCCTCATGTTGATCCACTCTTTTGGAATTATTACACCTGGTTTCAACACTAAAGCTTCAGTCTTAGTGAAATGCACCGAATGCCCCTTGTCACAAATCTGAGAGACACTCATGGATTGTGCTTAAGCTCCTCAACGTAGTTAACTCCTTCTAGGGTGATACTGCCATTAGTGACCTTCCTCTTTCCTGAGATGCGTCCGCCGTTGGCGCCAGCAAAGTTTACATAACCTCCATCACATTTCATGAAATCGATCAACAACCTTAACTCCCCTGTCATATGTCTGGAGCAGCCGCTATTAGCATACCACCAATTGATAACCGTCCTTAGCAGCTCCTACATTCACAAAGAAATCAGTTAGAGAAGGGGACCCAAGCTTAGACATGTCGTCACTTCAATTAGGGTTTCTTGACCCTAAGTCCCAATTCTATGACTTTAATTGTTTTCTATGGACATTGAATACATAACAAAATCATGAACAAGACGTCTAAAAGAAAAACAACACATATAATTGGGCTTTGATAGACGTACGACGACTTAAGTAATAGAAATTAAGTCTCTAATGCGTGTAATTAGTATAATGTATGTTTAATCTCGTGTACGGATAATGTCTCAGATTTACTAGGTGTAGGATCGTTTTTCACATAGAAACTTTTAAATCACAAATGATCACACGAGTAAAGATGAATTAGGTGTGAAAACCCTAATTATCATGCAAAATCATATAAACCGTAATCAACACACGTTAGATTTCATTTTCAATATGTTTTCGTTAACAATAATCAAGTTTTAATCATTTCAAACTAAAAACTAATGAAAACACATCTTTCTAGAACCTTCCTAAACACACACATAAACACCTAGACCAAATGACCAACTGTTACAACGCATAACACATCAAACCTATTTATAAACATCTTGATTTGACCCTGCACAGGTTTGAACAAGTTGGTTTGAACCCGCAGTGTCACGAACCAAAATAATAAACGCATAAAAACTTCGTTCGACCCTTCAATTACTCGAACCAAACTTGAATTTCCCAAAACTTGTAATCTTTGATGTAATCCAAATGCGACAGACACAAAATGCATCTACAAACTCCCCCTTGTCTGTTGCACTGATTCTTTGGTCTTTTTCTTCTTCAAAACAACTTTAACCTTCTTTTTCAAACTCGTACCTCCAACAATCGGTTGTACTGGATGTTTCTTTGTCTCTGTCCTCATTTCATTGTGTGCTTCCCCAGCAGTGTCTTGTAATCGCAACCTGAATAAACACCAAATGCGAAATAGAATTTGGCAACTACTCCGAATCTCCACGCTTGTTCTAGTTCTGGCACATCAAAATGAATCTGATTGTAATACAACATGTCGATGTTATCTTTCGAGCAATTAATCAACCACATAGGATCAAACACGCGTATCTTCTTGCACATTAGCTTCGGATCTTTATCATGCAATACGATAACAGCTTCTCCAGTCCCCCAGTCGTAATACCAGAATGAGAAATGCTTGCTGAAATCTTGTTGTATTGGCATCAAAGGAATCTTTTTCATGCAAGTTGGCAGCTTATACTTCAGCGTCACATAAGGTAAATGTTCTTTAGATCAATCCCTTATGAACAATTCTTTTAGGATATTACGGCTTGAACACATCCCATTTTGTCTGACACTCACGTGTCATCTTATCAGCTATCCATTTCAACAATCTTGAGTAACTTGCATCAATCAATTCATGTTTGCACATATCCCTCACAGACCAATATCAAAGAGTTTTCAAGTCGTGAAATCTACAAAAGTATAGAATTCCTTTCTCCCATTTTAATCCGACACACCTCAGCTCTGGGAAAAACTTCCAACTGATCGCTCTACCTTTAAACATCGTGTAATGATATCTATTGAATTTTCCTTGAACTGCCAGTAGAGGACGATTATTAGTTTCTTCTCTTAATGTTCTCAGATAATCTTTCAAAGCATCTGATTGCTTCGACACACTTTCTTTCCCTGTCTTATCATCAAACACTTCATTTATCACCCTCTTTCCTTTTTCATTAGCAATCTTTTCAGATTCCTTTAGGATTTGATCACTAACGAACGGAACGTTGGTTTTATCTTTCAAATGATTATATTCTGGGTATTCTTCATGAGAAAAGTCTTCTATTTCCACCTCATTGAAGTTACATGTATTCATGTCATCAAAATGTTTACACGGTTCTACCACTAGAATGTTTGCTATCTCTTTTCTCTTCATTAGATGTTCCAGAGACATCCCAGCTTTCTGCGCTAGTATATTCGTTACGGCAGCACTTACCTCACTATCTTCTAAATCTGGATCTTGGTAATCTAGGAAATATCTCATGTCATCATTTACAAAGATATCCCGAAACTTCTCAGTCAAATCAAGTGTGACATAACCTCTTTTCATCATTCTTTTCAACTTCTGCTTCTCTGCTTCAGTCATTCCACCAGATTTCTTACCACTGGAAGCAGTTTTATCTTCTTTCGTCTTTTCTCTCTTTTCAAATGAATAGTTATCAACGCCATCATCTGATTCTTTTGAAATAGCAGACATTTCTTTATTCAGTCCATTACCACCGGCAACATCATCATCATCATCATTGTCTTCATCATCTGAATCATCATCTTTATCTACTCCACTGTAATCTAATTGTTCTTCATCATCCTCATCCTCCTCATCTTCATTATCTTCTTCATCATCATCACCTTTCAACTATGGTGCTCTTGAATATAAATCATCAATTATCTTTCTTAACAGACATTATTCTTTTCTCATTCTTTTTACTAGATAGTTTCAGCTCAGCATTCTCGATCCGGAGACTGGTAACTTCTTCTTCAAGCTTATCTTGTCTTTCTTTTGACTTTAACACGATCTCAAGCATATCTTTCTCATTCTCTTTCATCTGCTTGATTTCAGTGTCATGCTTTGAGAAGAATTTCATCATCTTTGATATTTGTTGGTTCACCAAGTTCATAACTTTTTTTTAGGTTTAGCAGAAGATGATGGTTTGTTGAAACTAGATAGAACACTTTTCAATGATTTAGAAACAAAATCTGGATTTTGTTGCATATCAGCCTCTTTCACAACTTTTTGTTTCTTTGTAGCAGGAGATTCAGCTTGTGGAGATGAAGCCTGAGGAACATTCTTTCTTTTCAGCAATAAATCAAGGTCCTTTTGTCTTTTCAACCTATGAGACTCCCTCTTTGACATTATCTTTATACGTCCACGTATATTAGATTTTGGAGCCTTTGGAGTACCAGTAAGATCAACATCTTCATCTAATATCAACTGTTCAGTCTCCTTTACGTATCCTCTACTTAGTTGTTGAGCAACTCTTTCATCCATCGGATCAGGAGTTGCTGAATCACCAGTGGCCTTGGGATTCGCCTCCTTTACAATCTCTTCTTCCGAATCCCATTCTTCCTCTGTTTCTGTCTCCTCATCTATCAACAAAGTCTTTGCTTTACCTTTCTTCTTTGCTTTTGATGATTCTTCAATCTCTTTACCCTTCTTAGACTTTGCCCCCTTGTTAATCACTTGCCTCTTAACTTTTCCTCTCTCCATCACTGGTGCAAGTGGAGAATATGAATCAGAATCACTATTAGCATGTCTCACTTGATCCTTATCAGGAGCAGTATACCCAGGTGTGATCAAGTGTCCAAACAGTCTCCTTGTTGGTGGCTTTTCTGTCTTTCCCTTGTATGGTCTCATTCTATTCAAGGTCATCTCATCCATGTGCTCTTAGTTTAGAATATTCTTGGGATCTTTCACCAAATCAGGATATTTCTCATCAAATATCATTTGCAAAAATCTTGGATACATCAGGAATTTATCAGTCTTTGTTCCCTCAAATACTTCCTTCATATGATGAAGTAGCATCCTGAGATGTTGTAGTCTTTTTTCAAGATCAAAGCAATAACTAACGAACTGATAGTATCCCTCAAAACATCAAAATCTCCTCTGATAGGAGCAAATACATGAATCAGAACATGTAACAGATACTTGAATGGCGGGGAAACATTCGATTTGTTGAGTTGACATTCTGTAATTTTCCTGAAATACATCATCCTGAGAAAGCAACCCCTCTGCACCGACCATGGTAATTTGATTGGGTCCTTCTATTTGTCATTTAGCCTCAACACTCTACAAAAGTCTTCTTCTCCAAATAGTATCTCATTTTCTTGAACTTTGCTATGTATTACCGTCTTGCCATCATAGAAATCTAAAGCAGCATTTCTCAAGAACTCATCTTGGTGATCATTATAGATGGTACAGGGTTGGGAAATAGCATAAACAATCCTGGATCTCCTTAAATACTCGACGATCCCCCTGAATTCTTCATACTTGTCTTCCATATCACCAATGTAAGCACAACAACTATGTTTCTTTTCAAATCTCAGCTCTTTTTGTTCTGCCATTTCTATCTGTGCATAAACAAAAACACACAAAACATATAAGTTCAGCTTCAAAAACGTCAAAATTAAAAAATTTGTCATTCTTATCAGTTAGTTAGACCTATCGAGGGTCCGAACCAGTTTTATCAGGCACAAATTAAACATAAAATGTTCTTTCGACCACATAGAACTTCATTCGACCCCACTAGGAGTTCGAATGAACGTGATTCAAATTCAAAAATTCAAATCTTTGTTTAATCCATTTTAATCCATAATTTTGATTGCTTAATCTTCTAATATGAACAACTAAGCCTTTTTAACCATCAATTGTTACTAAAAACACCTAATCGATTGTTTTTAATTAAAACTAGGGTTTCAAAAATTCAAATCATTAAATAGTTAGTTTTAATCCTACGTTTTTGCTATGTTATCCCCCTAAAACATTCAATTAGTGGTTATGAATCAGAAAATCAAGTTTACTATCAGTCCAAATGGTCCAATCCAACTGTTAGGGTTTATGTCACAAACACCTAATTCCTAAGTTGATTAATGGATAAAATCCTGTCAAATTTGAAATATTAGTATCTTATAATGTGAGGAACAAGATTACAAGGTCTAAAATCCACAGGCAAAACCTTAGGTTTAGAGAGAATGAATGTTTGGAATAGTAATCATGAATGAAATGTAATGGTCGAATGAACACTTCAGCTATATATAGGTATGTTGGTTTCACCTCAAGACAGGTCGAATGAACCTTCAAAAAGTTGGTTCGAGCTAACAAAAGCATGAATCAAAATATTTATGGTTCGAATGAAATAGATATGTTGATGTAACAATGTGTCTGATGCTTCAACAATAACTGACTGAAGAGGCTAGGTGTGTTTAGGATTCGCTAGCAACGTCCAAGGGGGAGATTGTTGATGCACTTTCTGTGGACGTCACTGTCGAATAGACTAGGGTTGAGTCTTTGTATTGTATTACATGAGATTGTGGTGATCCATAAGGGCATTTTATGGATCTGACGCATTTGTAAAATATAGGACAATACACAAATCCAGGTTCGACCCAAGGTAAAGGGCGAATGTGGAAACATTCCACATTCGACCTATACAAAAGGGCGAATGTGGAAACATTCCACATTCGACCTATACAAAGGGGCGAAGGTGGAATTTGTGTGTTGGACTATAAATAGCAATCTCATGTGTTGGTTTTCATTGGAAGATTTGAGAATGTACATTGAATGCTCTCAAGGGGGAGGTCATGCCCGACCTCCCCCGGCCCCGAGATAGATGTTTATCCTACTAATGACAGTGTCTGCAACCGTTTCTGTAGTAATACGAATCTGTGATGACGTTGTTATCGTTAATTTCTGTCTCGTCTCGAATCTCCCGTCTGAAACTGTAGTTGA
The DNA here is from genome assembly GCA_032199755.1 of Ambrosia artemisiifolia. Classification (NCBI taxonomy): domain Eukaryota; kingdom Viridiplantae; phylum Streptophyta; class Magnoliopsida; order Asterales; family Asteraceae; genus Ambrosia; species Ambrosia artemisiifolia. The sequence goes on from CM063518.1 coordinate 43,121,592, forward strand.
AAGAATTTAGCTAAAACAGGAAGTAATGATCATACAAGTCACAAATCTAGGTGCGGAAACCCTAGATATGAACAAAATGATAATCGTCAAATCAAAACACGTAAAACATCATTTTAAACACCTTTTTCATAGATTAACTTTCATAAAACTTGTTACAATTGATCAACACGTTAATCTAGACCTATCACACACAATCACAGACTTGACACGAACCTGACCTTCAAACACACACTTTCTAAAACTCTCTCTAACTTACAAATGACCAAAAACTATTTATAAGCACTGCAGGTTCGCCCATTGTGAAGGTGCGAATGTGGACATAGTCCACATTCGCCCACATCTATGGTACGAATGTATCTTTCTGTTCAGCAATCTTCACATTCGCCCAGACTCTTCTACCTTCGCCCACTTCATTCACATTCGGTCCATCAGAAAACACAAACTAACATATGTTAATAGCTAATCCAATCACTAGTCGCAATTCGTGTATCTACAAACTCCCCCTCGACTATTGATTGGATTGTCTTCGGTTTTCGTCCATAACCTTGTTCAAAAGCTTGATTCTCAGTTGCTTCTTCTGATCTTTAGTCATTTCAGGCTCCAGCTTACGTTTCACCGGCTTAGGCACATCAGCCATCTTCACTATCTTACCCAGCTTAGTATCCAAGTTGCTTCAGGAGTTTATATCATAAGCAAAGCAAACTTCGACAACTTGTTGATACTTCTTTGCCTGATCTGCATCATTGGGATCACAATGAATCGGATTGTAGAATAGCATGATGATGTCTTCAAACGTGCAATTGATCAACCACATAGGATCAAATACGTAAACATGCTTGTATTTGTCCTTTCCATCTCTCAGCACTATCACCGCTTCTGCCTTTCTCCAATCATAATACCAGAAGATAAAGTCCGCACTGAAGTGTTGAGGTAAAGGCATCAATGGTATTTTCTTCATCACTTCAGGCGCTTTATATATCAAAGTCACCCTCTTCCTTCCTGTTCTCGGATCAATATCACGATGAACTTTCCTTCTGGGATACTGTGGCTTAAACCTGTTCCATTTAGTTCTACTCTCCCAAACCAACTTATCAGCAAACCAACCAACAGCCGTATTGTTTACTGAAGCTCCAGTCATAGGGAATCTGCAAATGTCTCTGACCGCCCTGTACGGTAGAGTTAATAAATCAATGAATCTGTAAAAGTACAAGATTCCTGATTCCCATTTGACTGCCAAACATTTCAGTCTTCCCAGATACTTCCAACCGAGAGCTCTGCCTTTGAACTTCTCGTTGTGATATCTGTAAAAAGTACCTTGAGCTTCAGGCTTTGGTCGTTTGTCATCAGTTTCCTTTAACTTCTGTAGAAATGTCTTCAAATCATCATTCTGATTTGAAGGTTTCTGCTGATCAGTACCAAACACTTTCTTTACAAAATCCTCGCTTCTCTTCTCTGCTTTCTTTCTAGCAAGTCTGTTTGGTATCTCAGTGAAGTTTGGGAAAACCACATCTTCATCATTTTGCCTGAAATATTGTGGATATTCCTCGTGAGTAATATTGTCAATCTCTACCTCGTCCATCTCAGGTGTCTGCTTATCATCAGAGTGATTTCCAATATCCTTTTCAGGAATATCTGGAATTGACTGATCCATCATAATCTCCTCTAATGATTTCCCTACTTGCTGTGCAATACCCTCCAAAATCTCTTTGGCAACAGCAGCAGGCACTTCACCTTCCTCCAAGTCTGGATCATTATACTCAAGTTCATACCTCATATCTTCCGTTTGGAAGATTTCAGCAAACTTGCCTATGAATTCAATGGTCCATTCTCTCTTCTCAAGCATATCTCTGTAAACCTTCTTTGCATCATCATTCAGAGATCTCACCTTTTCATTCTAGAAAATGCTTTCGTCTGAGTCTACATTCTCACCTTTCCTTTTCTTTGAGCTAGACTCTCCAGCATCTTTCTGTGGTGTTCTCTTCTCAAATGTAAACTTACTAGTATCATCTCCCCCATCATCATCATCACTTTCATCACTACCATCATCATCCTTACTACCTGATCCCTCCGCATCATCATCATCTTTGTCACTTTTCTTACTTTCTTCAACAGAACTCTTATCAGATTCATCATCCTCCTCATCATCCTCTTTCTCTTCATCAGAAGGCTCATAATCAACTTGTTCCTCCTCTTTATCCTTATCTTCCTCACCATCCTTCAACTTAGGTGCTTCACCATATAGCTTGTCCAACAATTAGACATTTGTTTTCAGTCTTAAGCTCTTTGTTGTCAGCTTTAATAATTCTAATCATTCTCCGATTTCTGGTGCACTTAACCTCAAGATCCTTGTTTTCTTCTTCGAGTTTCTTAACTTTCTGTTCTATCTCATCTTGGTTAGTTTTAGAAGCAACCACAATCTGTAGCATCTTTTCCTCATTCTGTTTAAACTTGCTAATCTCAGCTTGTTGTGCTACAATCATTTTCATCATATCATCCATCCGTTTGTTAACCTGTTTGATCACATCATCCGAAACAGTAACTTTCTTTGATTTGGATGGTTCAGCTTCTTTTGCCTTCTGCTTTTGAGGATTCTTGAACATATCCAAAACATTATCTAAAGCAGCATTGAAATCATCAACTGGTAAAGCTTCTGACTCTTTGCTCTTTTTCTGCTTCTTAGCCACTGGTGAAGATAGCTTAGATGATGTACCTACATCAGGTATCTTTTTACCTTTCAGCAACTGAGCAATCTCTTTCTCCCTCAACTGCTTAGTACTAGACTTCTTTGCCATTGACTTGTGCTTTGGTTTTGGCAAATTTACAACAACAGTCTCACCTACTTCAAGTTCATCAAGATTCACACTCAGACCTTCATCAACATCAACAGTCTTCTTCTGTGAAACCTCTTCTATAGTCTTATTCAAAGATTCAGACTCACCAACCATAGTGGCCTTACGTTTGGTGGTTTAACTCTTTCCTCTTCAGAATCCCACTGTTCATCAACTTCAGTTTCCTCTGAATCCACTGAATCTTCATCAACCAAACTAGTTCCTTTCTTTGCTGTTGTCTTCTTTCTAGTTACCTGTTGCTTTGAACTTCCTTGATCTATCTTTGCCTTACCCTTCCCTTTGGCTCCGGCATTCACTACCTGTCTCTTCCTCTTAGTGTTTGCATCAGCATACACTAATGGATCATCATTATCCGAATCACTTTTGTCGTGTCTAGCTTTGTTCTTACCAGGATCAGTGTAACCCTGATTAGCCAAAGCACCAAATAATCTCCTGTGAGGTGGCTTCTCATTATCCGGCACACCTTTATAACCTTTCATTATAACAAGTGTTCGGATATTCATGTGATCTTGACCTAGGATCATAGTTGGATCCTTCTTCAAATCAGGATACTTATAGTCAAAGATCATCATAAGAAATCTCGGATACAGCATAAACTGCTTCTTCTTCAATCCTTTTAGCACCTCGAGCATGTGGTCCAAAATCATACCAGCTACATTGAATGGTTTGTTAAGTGTTAACACAACCATCAATGAACTTAAACTTTTCCTCATAACATCGTATCCACCGATCACACACCCAAACACATGGATAATTACGTGTGCAAGATACTTGAACTGCACACTTAATTTTCCTTTGTGCATCGAACCATCAGTAATAGGACCCTTATACTTCATTCTCAAAAAGCACGCCCTCTGCTCAGTCCATGAAAGCTCTCTAGGATCATCACTCACTTCAAACTTGATCTGTAAAGCTTCTCTGATATCTGATTCGGTTAAAAACATCTCCATACCCTGAATCTTGCTTTTGATGATAGTCTGATCTTCCCAGAAATCATATTTAGCATTTCTGTAAAAGTCCTCCACTATATCTTTGTAGATTATTGTTGGTGTAGCTAAGGCATGAATAATCCGACTTCGCCTTAAAAAATCCACAATACCAGCAAATTCAGTGTTCTTCACGACATCTCCAACATATGCACAGCAGTTGTGTGTTGGTTCAAACGGCCATCCACGTGGAACATTTTCAGCTTCTTGGACAGGATCTGGTACAATGTTCTCCACTGGTGCTTCAACATGTTCAGGTTGCTCAGCCATCTTGTAAGTGCATTATTCATGTATGCCCCTAGCTAGTGATCCGGTACAGAATGTCGAAGGTTCAGATAATCAGAGAACGATCCAATCAATAGTCGAGGGGGAGTTTGTAGATACACGAAGAGCGACTAATGATTGGATTAGTATAATTAACATATGTTAGAATGTTTTGCTGATAGATTGAAAGTGGAATAACTGGGCGAATGTACATTATATTGGGCGAAGGTTAAGTTATAATGGGCGAAGGTAGAATGAAGCTGATCACAATGTAAACACATTCGTACCTTAAAGTGGGCGAATGTGGAAAGCTTCCACATTCGCACCATCAAAAGGGGCGAATGTGCAGAGTCTATAAATAGAATTTGTGTGTTTTTGAGTTAGAGAGAGTTTTAGAAAAAGTGTGTGTTGTGGTCAGGTTCTAGGTGATTTTGTGAAAGTGTCTGTATTGATTAGATTAACTAGGAAACTCATTGTAACACGTTTTTATGAATGTTAATCTATGGAAAAAGATTTGAAATCATGTTTACTGTGTTTTGATCCGAGTTTTATCAGTTTGTTCATAACTAGGGTTTCCGCACCTGGTTTTGTTACTTGTATGATCATATCTTCCTGTTTTAGCTAAAATCTTTCAATAACAAAGTGGTATCAGAGCCATACAGATCATACAACAACAAATTTGATAAACTCAGAGCTGATTTGGACATGATTTTGATCAAAATACATCTGTTTTTGACTAAAAATGGTTTTTGAGTGTTTTTGATTGATTTAGAGTTGAATTTGTGGATAAAATCAAAATTTCCAAGAATTAAAGTTGTTCCAAATCAATTCCGAATCAAAACCTGATAAAGATCATTCAAATCCATAAACTTCTGAAAATCAGAGATCAAAATAACCGTTTTTCAAAGTATAACCGTTTTTCAAACTCAAAATGGTCGAATGTACACTGAAGTGGGCGAACCTGACTTTTTGTGGGCGAACGTGAGTGAATTCTGGTCGAACCTAGCTGATTTTTGGGCGAACCTGGATTTTGTTGTTTGAAGTTTCCACATTCGGGCAGAGATTTTCACATTCGATTCGTCGGGCGGGCGAACGTGAAATTATAGTGGTCGAAAGTGACAAATTTCGGGCGAACGTGGAAAAGGGTTTTGGATATTCTACATTCTGGTTACTATTCTACATTCGGGTGATCCAAAGTGGGCGAAAGTAGACATTTTTGGGCGAAAGTAGAATTACCAGGGGCGAACGTAGAATTTAGGGCCTAAAAAATTTCGTGATTTCAGAAAATTTTTGAGATATTTTTGTTGGAAAAAAGATGAATTACTTGACCATATCAAGAACGGATGAGGAGATCAGAGCTATAATAGAAGCTGAACGACAGCAATTACAGAGACAAAATTCTCAAGTTGACAACATTTAGGGATTTCCAATGACACCGAAACCAAATGATGATATGGTACATGTTGACAAATGTGTTAACAGAGAAGGTGTTCATAGGAATGTTGTGTGTTTAGTCAAACAATTGAGACATGATGATTCCAGTGAATTGTCAAAGAGTGATTTGAGTTCTGGTATGAGTTCAGAACAGAGTGAATCAGAACAGAGTGATTTCTCAAATGGTGATGCAAAATCTGATAATGGTAATGAATCAGAAGCTAAGGTAAGATCTAGTGTTGAGTGTGCTAGTTGTTCTGAATGTGTCAAGTTAAAACGTGAATTGATGACACTTATTAAGGACAAACAGAACCTAGCAAATGAGCTAGAAAAGTGTCAAAACCAAAATAAAGTTTTTGAAAAGAATGAAAAAGATTTGTTACACCAAATTGAATCTTTAAAGAAAGAAATGTTAGAAATGAATAAAAGTTTTTCAAAGAATAATCCCACATCAGAGTTGGAAGTCACAACACCTTGTGTTGTTAATTCTGATTCTGAAGTGAAACAAATGTTTGAAAAGAAAACTGAAAATGTGGTAACAACTTCAGAATCTGAATCTGAAGAAAAACCCATATTCATGTTTCCTGAAGGAGTTGAAGGATCCTACATGTTGGAAGGACATGACAAATTGATTTTCAACAAAGATTTTCTAATTGAAAATATCAAACAATCTTTACTTAAATGTATTTTTGTTGATAATATCGATTTGTTAAATCAATTTAGAAATCAATTTGATCATCTTCATTTTGAACTCAGTCCTAACCAACATGAGAATAAAGAGGATCAAAAGAAAAATATTGAAAAGCAAAATGCTGAAAATAAGAAAGGTTCTAAAGTAAAAGGACCAAAACCAAACAAATCGAAAGGAAATGATCAGATGAAAAATTCTCATCAAAAGAATTCAAGAAATTTTTCATCTAGATCATATGACTATTATGATCATTCATATACCTCTCGATTTGATGGTTATTGGGGAGACAACTCACCACAGTATTCTCATGGTTATGTTAAATGGAGAAACTGTTTTGAATGTGGTGAAGTTGGTCATATTGCAGCTCATTGTCCCTATTGGTATTGGGATGACGGGTATGCATGTAATTTTGAAGAATATAGGTCTTGTTATAACTGCGGAGAGTGTGGGCATTTAGTTGCTGCCTGTCCGTATGTAAAACAGAAAAGGACCGAAGTGAAATTTGCTAGAAATTCAGGCAATGTCAGAAAGCCTGTATCCCCAAAACCAATCAAGAAGCAAAAGGGGAAACAGTTTGTTGTGTATGACAATCGCAACAAAATTGCTTTGAATAAAAATGGAGATAGTGATAGGGTTGCTAAGGTAAGGGGGAGTTCGAAGGCTAAGCCTAAGAATAACTCTAAACCTGGGTCTTCATCAGTTAAGTCTGAGAAGATTCCAAACAAAGTTCAGAAGCAGGTTTCAAATAAGAAACCTGAAAAGTCAAAAATTAAAACAATTTCAACAAAATCTAAAATAAACTCTGAACGTGTTTGGAAACCCAAATCACTTTCTAAATCAATAGCAATTTCTACTTCAAATCAATCCATTGAAAAACCAATTGATTTTTCAAAAGGAGAATGGATTGATGTTCCGAGAATTGATGACCTTGGACGACCCATCATTGTGAAAGGATGGGTACCTCTCTCGTGCTAATTGTTTAATAAGTGTGCAGACTGTTCCAGACAGACCTATTAGCTATTTTTGATAGTTAATAGTGGAGCATTTGTATACAAGCTATTTATTGGAGAGGTGAAGGTCAAAGAAGGGATATTGAAGAAGGAAAACATGATTTCAACAGAGAGGAGAGTGTTTGTAGTCTGTTTCCAACCTGTGAAGCCGGAAAACATTGCAATCTCATGCAATTGCTCTCAGGTTTTGGATTTCAATAACAGATACGACAAAATGGTTTATTCTAATCTCTTTTATCTTGGTTAATGGTTTTTACTAATTGAAAGATAAAAGTGAGTCAAGCAATCTGAGTGGAAAATGGTTTTTGAAACTCAATGAGTAAACTGCATCGGATATCATTTTATTTTGTTTTTCCTCAAAAAGTTTAAAAATCCAAAAATATGCTTATTTTTAGATTTTTAGGGGGAGAAAATTTTAGAAAAATCAAAATAAAAAAATAGAAAATAAAAAAATGAGTTTTCCTGGAGTAAAAGAGGAGATGATAGTACATCAGTGGACTGTCAGACTACTCTAAAAACAAAAATGAATTGATAAACATTGAGTAGCCACTACAATTACATATTGGTAGGCTTGAAATCAAAGTTTAAAGTTCAGCATGGTGATATAAACTTAAAATCAATAACTGATAATCATGTGGATCAACGTATCGTTGGCATATGGTCTTAGTACCGAAATTTCGTTTGATAGATTGCCAAAATCAGAGGTTTCGGGTCGTTATATTGAAAGTTATCTGGGGATGGCCTAACTGAACTTTTGCTGTATTGATTTACAGACCTAGATTCAGTCAGGGTATCTTATTAAAAGAGCTAATAAAGCCAAAACCATAAGTTACCGAATGAGGAACTTAACATGTGTGATGATAATCAAAGATTATCTAATGCATCATATCAATACTCTGATGAAAATCATGTATGATATTAGTCCTCACCCTGGTAGAGTGCACAAGTTGCTTTGAAGCATTAATTTGCTAACCTGTCACCACTGTGCCTCATACCTTGTAACTAACGGATAACTTCAGTATAATCACGCGTTACGATGAAGCTTTGTGCAATTCTTGATACGGGAATGTGTCGCGAATGCGGGGACCATAGATTACTCAGTATCTAATATTACCATAACGTATCTAAAGTGCTGAGCAATGAATGATGATTTTGAGTTTAAGTGGACAAACATACTGGTAATGGTTGTAGGATGCTCAATGACAAAAACAGAAAATTGATCAAAAAGAGTTATAACTGACTGTTTCAATACTGATATGATCCTCTTACCAGAAAATTCACAAAAATATGTTGAATTTACTTTTATGCAATTACATTTGAAAATTCAAAAAGATTTTTGGTGTGTTTTAGCATAAACTTTGAAAAATCAAAAGGTTTTGTTTCAATTTTATTTTTGATAACCGATGTTGGGATACTGAATGTGAAGGCTCAGATACTTAAAAGTTGAAAAAGATTGCAAATGTTCAAGTTTCTGGTACATATTAAAAATGCTTTATAGTTCAGGGGGAGAACTATTGAGGGTTAAAAGGAATGTGGAAAGTACTTCCGAGATTTTTGTCGTGTCTAACGCCGGTTGTAGTTTGTGCAGTTTTTAGTAAATTTTTCTGCAGAATCAAATACAATAGGTGCACTACTCATGACTCATCGACAAAGAGTGTAACCGAACAAGACCCAAACCTGAACATCAAGATTACCAGAACAACAGAGGCCAGTAAAAGGTTAAAGAAATGACTGAAGATTGAAAGAATTCAAGATTATTGTCTATCTTCATCTCTGAACCAACAAATGACAAAGCCAAGAATTCTTTAGTCTGTCTGAGATTTCAAAGCTTACTGGAGAGATAGATAGGAACTTCGACACAAACGTGCATGAAGATGCAAAGTTTTCAAGTCTAATTGATAACTTTCTAATTTGGTTTATCACTAGCTAGGTCCAAGGGGGAGATTCTAAGTGCATTATTCATGTATGTCCCTAGCTAGTGATCCGGTACAGAATGTCGAAGGTTCAGATAATCAGAGAACGATCCAATCAATAGTCGAGGGGGAGATTGTAGATACACGAAGAGCGACTAATGATTGGATTAGTATAATTAACATATGTTAGAATGTTTTGCTGATGGATTGAAAGTGGAATAACTGGGCGAATGTACATTATATTGGGCGAAGGTGAAGTTATAATGGGCGAAGGTAGAATGAAGCTGATCACAATGTAAACACATTCGTACCTTAAAGTGGGCGAATGTGGAAAGCTTCCACATTCGCACCATCAAAAGGGGCGAATGTGCAGAGTCTATAAATAGAATTTGTGTGTTTTTGAGTTAGAGAGAGTTTTAGAAAAAGTGTGTGTTGTGGTCAGGTTCTAGGTGATTTTGTGAAAGTGTCTGTATTGATTAGATTAACTAGGAAACTCATTGTAACACGTTTTTATGAATGTTAATCTATGGAAAAAGCTTTGAAATGATGTTTACTGTGTTTTGATCCGAGTTTTATCAGTTTGTTCATAACTAGGGTTTCCGCACCTGGTTTTGTTACTTGTATGATCATATCTTCCTGTTTTAGCTAAAATCTTTCAATAACACATCTGTACATCAAAAATCAGAAAACACGTCAAAACACAAAACGACAAAATTGAAAATTTTAAGTTTTTACAATTTCCACATTCGCCCGTTTTTGTTTGGCCGAAGGTGGAATAATAAGTACGAAGGTAAGCATTTTGGTTCGAATGTGGAAATTATCAGGTAAAGAATCTCATTCGTCTAATTATCATTACATTCGCCCATCAAGTTCTACATTCGCCCAGTCTGATTGGGACGAATGTGAACCTGAAAAACCCAAAATTTCAAAATTTTGCTAAACTTGTTATTTGACTCTGATTTTGATTTAAACATGTTCTATAATGGCCGAATAACACTCGTCAATAAATTGTTATTATTATTCAATTTTCATCTGTTTTAAAGAGGAATTAGGGTTTATAGACTTCAATCAATCAATTAATCATCTAATTATTGATATTATCCTAAGTCCTGAAATAATCTCCCCCTAAAACTGATGAGAATTGAAGCCTTAACAAAATCATTCATTAAAAATAAGCCAATTAGTCCAGATTATAAACCCTAGGCTCGTAAGCCACAAACACAAATTCTGATATGCTTTTAACTCCATTACCTGTGAAAATTGGTTTAAAAGAGTCAGGAATAAACGGGGAATAATAATCGAAGACAAAGAAACGCAAAGCAACAAGGTCTGGTTATGATGAAATAATAATCGTCTGACATGCTCTCCAATGGAACTGGTTCACCAGTGTTTTCCAGAACCGGTGCAGTGTATCCTTCAGCTATCATTCTCCATGCCTCTGCACCCTCAACTCCCATGCCTTCCAGATGGATCTTGAACTTTTTCTGCCACTGGTTATATTCTTGCATCTCCATAAGCTTGGGTGGACGATTCCCGCTACCTGAAGATAAGTCATTTAGTAGTGTAGAAATAGCATTGGTAGTTTGAGTATTTACCACCGCGGCTGCTACTCCCCAATAGTCAGGTTGTGGTGCTGGAGGTGCAACACTCTGAGGCATCGAGCTAGTCATCGCTATGTAATTGATCGGTTGCGAAGACTGTGTGCTCGTCTTCTGGGCTGCCACTGTCCATGGGTCCATCGTCACTTGCTGTTGTTGTTGTTGTGTCGTTGCTGGTCTCGGTGTAGTCAGAAAATTCCACATAATGTTCACGAACTTCGAAAATCACAACACTTAGAAAATTTTCCAACTTCAAATCTACTTTCGCCCCAAATAGTTCTACTTTCATCCAATAATTGTCACGTTCGTCCAAACAGTGTCAACCGAAGGTAGAATATTCACCAGAAAGTAGAATCACTCTAGACCCTTTCCACGTTCGCCCGTAAAAAGCTACTTTCGTCCACTTGATTTTCACCTTCGCCCGCCCGACTGATCGAAGGTGGAAATATATGCCCGAATGTGGAAAATTCAAACACAACACTCTATATTCGTCCAAAATAAAGCTACGTTCGACCAGAAAACACTCAAGTTCGCCCTAACTAGGTCAGGTTCGCCCACAGACATCCAGATTCGCCCATATTTGTTTTGAAAAACGGTTACACTTTGAAAAACGGTTATTTTGATCTCTGATTTTCAAAAGTTTATGGATTTGGATGATCTTTATCAGGTTTTGATTCGGAATTGATTTGGAACAACTTTAATTCTTGGAAAACTTGATTTTAACATCAAATTCAATTCGAAAATCCTTAAAAACACTCAAAAACCATTTTCAATCAAAAACAGATGAAAATTAAGCAAAATTAAGTCCAAATCAGCTCTGAAATTATCAATTTTGTTGTTGTATGATCCGTATGGCTCTGATACCACTTTGTAGTTGAAAGAATTTAGCTAAAACAGGAAGTAATGATCATACAAGTCATAAATCCAGGTGCGGAAACCCTAGATATGAACAAAATGATAATCGTCAAATCAAAACACGTAAAACATCATTTTAAACACCTTTTTCATAGATTAACTTTCATAAAACTTGTTACAATTGATCGACACGTTAATCTAGACCTATCACACACAATCACAGACTTGACACGAACCTGACCTTCAAACACACACTTTCTAAAACTCTCTCTAACTTACAAATGACCAAAAACTATTTATAAGCACTGCAGGTTCGCCCATTGTGAAGGTGCGAATGTGGACATAGTCCACATTCGCCCACATCTATGGTACGAATGTATCTTTCTGTTCAGCAATCTTCAAATTCGCCCAGACTCTTCTACCTTCGCCCACTTCATTCACATTCGGTCCATCAGAAAACACAAACTAACATATGTTAATAGCTAATCCAATCACTAGTCGCAATTCGTGTATCTACAGAAACCGAGCTGAATATGCGTATTCGATCCGTGAATTCGGTTCCTAACCGGATTCTCAACTGGTATCAGGTTGAGAATCCGGTTAGGAACCGAATTCACGGATCGAATACGCATATGCAGCTCGGTTTCAGACGGGAGATTCGAGACGAGACAGAAATTAACGTTAACAACGTCATCACAGATTCGTATTACTACAGAAACGGTTACAGACACTGTCATCAGTAGGATAAACATCTCTCTCGGGGCCGGGGGAGGTCGGGCATGACCTCCCCCTTGAGAGCATTCAAAGTACAAACTCAAGTCTTCCAATGAAAACCAACACATGAGATTGCTATTTATAGTCCAACACACAAATTCCACCTTCGCCCCTTTGTATAGGTCGAATGTGGAATGTTTCCACATTCGCCCTTTTGTATAGGTCGAATGTGGAATGTTTCCACATTCGCCCTTTACCTTGGGTCGAACCTGGCTTTGTGTATTGTCCTATATTTTACAAATGCGTCAGATCCATAAAATGCCCTTATGGATCACCACAATCTCATCCATAAAATGCCCTTATGGATCCATAAAATAATCCATATTCATTCGACCTACCAATAGGCATAAATCAACCTCAAAATTTTCATTCGACCTAACGAAAGGGTGAATGGAAAATTTGTAAAACTGATTTTCACCAAAATGTCCAATTCGATCCACGTTTTGGCACTTTCAAATCTTTAAACTTTCAATCTTTCGAAAATAATGATTTTATGTTGGGTCTGCTGACCTGCAGAAGAACAGATGAAGTGAAAAGCCAAAACATACTAAACATATGATCCTCAATAAAATAGTAGTTTGCATACAAGATCCTCCCAAAGATTGTTGACACTAACTGTTGTTCCCTAACAACTGCTACACAATCTGCCGCTTATAAAAGACTGTTGAAGAAACCACTGTCTACCAAAGGTCTGATGAATAAACGTCTGTTGAGCCAAAGATCTGAAGGTACAATGTCTGTTGGAGCTAACAACACTTAGGCTCTAACAGATGAATCAAGCAAACAGAGTTTACTCCATCAGTTGTTAGACACCGGAGAGTTAGTTATCAAAGTTTTTAATGTAACAGTGTGTGTATTAGGGCAGATGTTTTATGTTGTTATTTCGGTTAGATGTCACTGTCTTAGGTGACGCTAGCCTTAGGTCATCAGAGCTTTAGTTTGTTTATAAATAGAACAGTGCTTGTACTGTTCTATTTATCACTCTAAAACATTCTCTTGCACAAACAAAGTCTGTGAGTTATCGGGTTGAGGGGGAGATTGTATACTTGTACTGAAATCTGTGATGACTTATGATAGTACTTGTTTTAAAACAATTGTCCTGTTTGTTATGATTTAAAGTTTATATTTCCGCTGCACTTTCCATTATTATTCAACTTCATTATTGTTTCATTTACTAAACTTCATAACAAATCAAACTCAGATCCTAACAATTGGTATCAGAGCTTGATCAATTAAATTCGATCTAATCAATCAATTTAATATAAATAGGTCAGCTCAAATTTATTGATATCGCTTTGTTTGTCGGATTGAAAACACAGTAAAAGTTCATTTACGTTCAATGTTTTTTAAACACACATTGTTTTATAAACAATCAGAGATTGGCTTTAATCAATCACGATCCACACGGCACTGGCACGAGCAACCAGCCACCGATGCTTGTCAGATCTGAATACAATATTAGCAACGTCGGATAAGCCATGTTCTAGCTCAACAGAACACTGGGTGTTGGAAGTCGGTTATCTTCGGACCACATGTTCCGATGGTGCCGAAGATCCCAAGGTTCAAGAACCAAAGAAGCTTGAAAACTACTCCGAGTAGGATTTTCAGAAAATAGAATTAGATGCCAAAGCCTTCTGTATTGTGGCCATGGCTCTACCAAATGATATCTATGCTGGGCTGTTACACTGTAACAATGCAAAGGAGTTGTGGGATGCTTTGAAAGAACAATTCGGTGAGACTGAAGAGGTTATTGAAAACAACCATGAAATTCTAAATCAACAATATGAAACAATCAGTCATGTGAAGGGAAAGTCATTAACTCAACAATTTGAGAGGTTTAATTGCTTAATTAGTGAACTAAAACTGGTGGGTCTAACTTACCCGAAATCAACATTAAACCACATGTTTTTAAGATCACTACCAGATAAATGGGACACCATTGCAATTGCTATGAGATACTCAATTCGTTTTAAGGACTTATCTCTGACCCAACTTCATGGTAAGCTCTTGACTTATGAGAGAGAGCTTAACTAGAAAAAGAAGCTTCAGGATTCTGGAAAAGTGTCTGATGATTATATGTTTTGGAATACAACACTTTTGGGTCAGGATGAGATGCCTGGTAGCAGTAAGGATCAGAGTTATGATCATTATATTGACATAACTACTGGATTTAACTCTGATTCTTATTCACCCAACTATGCTTTTGCAGCAAGTGGTGATATCCGGGCATCTGAAAACATGTCTTTTGAGTATAATGACTTTCAATCCCTTGGACTTAGAAGAAATGGACATTTTGCACCAACTGGCTCTGCTCAGTGTTAGAACTAACAATTTCTATAAGAAAACTGGCAGAAGATATCCAGGTTTACATGGTGGGTCAAAAGTGGGGTTGGATAAATCTAAAATTAAGTGTTACAAATGTCACAGAATGGGTCATTTTGCTAGGGAATGTAGGAGTCAAAATGGAGCACCTATGATTACCTATCCAAATCAAAGGCCTCAGACAAACACTTATCATTATTCCTAAAATACCCCTAGACCAAATGTGCAATACACTGCTTACTTTGCACAATCCTCATCCACTGTTCTTGTCCACTATGTCCAAGCTCAAATGCCACTAGCTGCTACTCCACCCTCTGCCCCTGTAGAGACCAGTCAACAAAGCTTTTTCACACAAGGCTTTGTTGATTGGAGCAGCTTACCAGATGAGTTAACAGATGAGAACCTTGCTCTTGTTGCTAAATCTGAAAATGAACCAGAAAAATTTTGTTTCATGGCATTAGAGACAATTGTTGAGGTAGTTGAATCTCAGGAAGTGGTTTTTGAGTTTGAAAATGTGACTGATGATGTTGTTGATACAGTTGTCTTAGTTGAAAAGTCTAATGCAGAGGTCGTGAATCTCTCAGATCCATGGAGTGAAAATGATTGTGAGTGCAAGTGTGATTGTGCATTGATGGCTACTGCTAAGGTATCTCCTCAAATCTTAAATGATTTATGTTCAAAGAAATGTGTAATAGCTTTTGCAAACATTAAAGAGGTGAATGAAAACCTTAGAAAGAAAATTTTAGAGGATGAAATTCAGTTTGAAAAACTCACAAAAGAGTTAAATCAAAATTAACTGAAAAAGAATCTGAAATCGGCAGTTTAAAACATTAAGCAAGCATAACCAAGGACCAGCTCCAAACTATGATAACAAAATATCAGAGTTGTAAAAAGGAGCTTGAATCCACCCAAGTTGAGTGTGAAAAATGGGTGAAATCATGCAAAGGTTTTGAGATGTTCCTCAACCAACAGACCAAAAGTCATGTGAAATTTGGATTTGGTTACAATGAAACCACTGCTCAAATTTCTCAAAACACTGAAAAAAGTGAACCAAAGTTGGTTGAGGTTATTCCAACAAATTTGGAGGGTCAAGAAATTAAAATCACTGAACCTAATGGTAAGAAAATTGTTCTTGAAAAACTTAAAGGTTCCTGACCATTTGCTGAAATTGAAAAATATAAGTTTAAACCAACTTGGTCAGATGAGCGTGATGTTCTTGATAACTTCAAACCAGTCAATTTTAAAACCCCTACTGGTAAAAAGGCACGTCAGGAAAAAATCATTCCCTTAACAGATCTTCCAGCAGATGTTCAAACATCTGTTGAAAAGAAGAAGGAAAAAGGGAAGATGAAAGAAAAGGATTCAAACTTGTTTTGTGATTTTTGTGAAAAGAAGAACCGTGTTACTAAAAACTGTTTTCTTCTAAAAGCATATGACATCAACAAAGTAACAAGTGTGTGTGATTCTAAACCAAACTGTTCAATCTGTGGTAAAAAGAAACATAAAACCCAAGAGTGTCTTTATCTCAAAAATTTTGATGTCAAAATACAAGAGTATAAAGTTAAAACTCAAATGAGTCAAGTGGTTAATACTTCAAAAGGAAAGCCCAAACAGACCTTCACACCAGTCCAAACATCTGTTGTCAAAAACCTTAATGAAAACTCTTCTTCCAGAGATGTTCAAGTAACAGATGCTCCACCCTCAAACAAGTTTCCAAGAGGACATGGACAACCACCTTGTCATCGTCGGCCACATGTTTGTGAAGAGCCAAAAAGACCTTCAAAACCAAAAGTGAACAGGCATCCTCATCGTTACTATCACCTGACAGGAAATGGTCAAACATCTGTTGCACCAAAGTGTTAACATACAAACACTGGCAAATGGTCAAAAACAGTTGTTGAACTAGGTTCAAAAACTTGTTCAAACCACTGATCATTCTCCTAAACTTGAGGCTATAAGGTCTGAGAACCCATCCAAAGCCAACTTGGCTTTTGACACTCACCAAAACTAATTCTTTACTGATGTGCAGGGAGCTTCAGCTTGTTTAGATAGTTTATGGTATGTAGACAGTGGAGGCTCCAGGCACATGACAGGATGTAGAGCCCTACTTCTGGATCTTGCTCATGGAGGGGGTGATATTTCTTTTGGTAATGATTCTAAAGGTAAGGTTTTGGGTTCAAGGACTGTTCAGGCTGGGAGACTCAAGTTTGAAAATATAAATCTTATTGATATTCTTAAATTTAATCTTCTTAGTGTTTCACAAATGAGTGACAAAGGCTATGGGTCATTCTTCACTAAGAAAACTTGTAAGATTATTGGGCCAAAAGTGGTTGAAAAGATTGATACCATCATTGCTGAGAGCAAAGCACAACTTGTTGATCGTAGAAGTGGCAATGTGTATATAGTTGATATGTTGAAGGATAATCCTATGGCAAATGTCTGTCTATTTTATGCTGCCTCATCTAAAGAGATAGAATTGTGGCATAGGAGATTGGGTCATACCAACCTTCAAACTATCAACTCACTCTCAAAACAAAGCCTTGTAAGAGGCCTTCCATTAAAAGAATTCAAATATGATGAGCATTGTGTTTCCTGTCTAAAAGGCATTCAACATAAAAGCTCTTACAAATCCATTGATGAGTCCAAAACTAGTCAGTGTCTTCAAATGTTGCACATGGACTTGTTTGGCCCAGTTAAAGTCATGAGTCCAAGGAAAAAGAGATTTTGTCTTGTCATAGTTGATGATTTTTCTAGGTTTACATAGACTTACTTTTTACACTCTAAGGATGAGACTGCAAGTATCTTGAAGGACTTTGTCACCAATGTGGAAAACCAACATGACTTGCCAGTGAAAATCTTTAGAAGTAACACTGGAACAGAGTTCAAAAATAAGCAGTTGGATGACTTCTGGGTGTCAAAAGGAATTGTGAGGCAGTTCAGCATTCCAAGAACACCAGAACAAAATGGGGTGGTTGAAAGGAAAAATAGAACCCTCATTGAAGCTGCAAGAACTATGCTAGCAGATTCTGGTTTACCACTGTCCTTTTGGGCAGAAGCTGTAAACACTGATTGTTATGTTCAAAATAGAGTTTTGATTAACCCCAGACATCAAAAGACTGCTTATGAAATTTTGTTCAAAATCAAACCACTGATCTAATTTTTCAAAATCTTTGGCTGCCCATCTTTCATTTTAAATCTCAAAGATTCCATTTCAAAATTTGCAGCCAAAGTAGATTGTGGATATTGTCTGGGATATTCTTCTATTGCCAAGGCCTACAAAGTGTTTAACACATAGACTAGGACAATAGAAGAAACATTGAATATAAAGTTCAATTAACTTTCATCCTTAAAATCCCAGCAAATACTGCTGAACTGTTTGATGTAGATAAATTCAAATTTGAAGATATTACTGCTAAAACTAAGATTGCAGATACACCACAGTCTCCACAACAAGACTACAGATTTGACATTGTGATTCCACATTCTCTGTAACACCCTAATTCAGATCTACAGAAAAGTCGCAGCGGAAAAATACCAACCGAAAAATTCATTTATAAAACAATCTTAATTGTTTAGAAAACCGGTTCTACTGAGGATTTTTGTGTTACATCTTAAATTATTTCATAATACATTCAATGTGACTCAACTCTATTGGTTATGCATCCGTGACCGCGTACAATCCACCTCCTCGCTCGATCTCCATCCTTCCCTTGAAGAAGTTAGGTAAACCAGACAACCTGCATCCACCACATAACCAGCCCGTTAGTTCAATGAGTGACCTCATTTAATCTACTCGTGACACGGAGTAGCATCCCACAAAACTCTGTGATCCTGTCTAAAATCCTTCTCTCAAGTTTAGGTGGGTTACCCTGATCCGAACCTCCATGCCTCTTGCAATCGTATTTACATACCTGCATCTCTTATCATTCTCATAACAAGGGTTATTAACCTCGCAATATATACATTTATACATATTTATACAAGGATATAAGCCCCTACATGCACTTCTACAATACATACAAGTATAAACTCCCACATGTATTACTACAATACATACAATACATACAAGTATAGAACTCCCACATGTGTTACTACAATACATACAACACATACAAGCATAGAACTTCCACATGTGTTACTACAATGCATACAATACATACAAGTATAGAACTTCCACATGTGTTACTACAATACATACAATACATACAAGCATAGAACTTCCACATGTGTTACTACAATGCATACAATACATACAAGTATAGAACTTCCACATGTGTTACTACAATACATACAATACATACAAGTATAGAACTTCCACATGTGTTACTACAATACATACATGTATAGAACTCTCACATGTGTTACTACAATACATTCAATACATACAAGTATAGAACTTCCACATGTGTTACTACAATACATACAATACAAACAAGTATAGAACTGTCACATGTGTTACTACAAAATGTACAATACGTACAAGTATAACTCCCACATGTATTGCTACAATACATACAATACATACAAGTATAACTACCACATGTAATGCTACAATTCATACAAGCATATACCTCCACCTACAATACCATAATACATACTAGCATAAAGTCCTACATGTAATACTACAATGCATACAAGCATACAATTCTTTCGCATAATTCTGCAATACATACGAGTATACAACTTCCACCTATAATACCACCATTCATACAAGTATACAATTCCCGCCTATAATACCACCATACGCACAAGAAACTCTCTCCCTCTAACCCGAGCATGAGAACACATATGTAAATCACATCTACAATCTACATAATCATGGTAACCTACTTACCGTATTTGATGCCGTCGACTAATGCATCAATTAAACTACACGCACTCGTACCATTTCGTACTATGATCATGTTTACAAACCAACGTTACTATTACATGCTACACACTTACAAAGTCCCACACAAGGTCCAACAATGTTAATTGGTGCATTAAACGCAATTACGGGTCGCACACAAAAGCAAAACATCAAAAATTGCTAGAAATTAACATTTCTCTCCAGGGGCCACCGTAAGGGTACGGTGGCCACCGTACCCTTACGGTAGGCCTCGAAACCCCTACGGTGGGATAACCACTGTCATACGGTGGAAAATTGGTGCAGGGGCTACCGTAAGGGTACGGTAGCCACCGTACCCTTACGATGGGCTCTGCACTTTTTCCTCACTTTGTTTCTTTTTCCATTTCTTCTTAACCCATCCGAGCCGATCCATTCGAAGCCACGTTCATACCATTATAAACTCCAATTCAAGCCTTAACCTTGTTATTTAGGTACCATCATCTCCCGGTCCTCGTACTACTTTCAAACACATAGACATGTTAAGATTCATTATCCTAAGTGGAATAAGAACCACTTACCTTATGTCCTCCAAGTTGATGCATGCTACTTGCCTCCAATTGACCCATTAGCCACTTGTGCTTGAGCCATGTTGCCTACGCATTCATGTTATCATTCCCACCATTCCGTTAGTATACACAACTACGCATACTATCAATCGTCTTACACTCACTTGTTCCCATGACTTTCATTGGTCAACTACTAATATACAAATCACATGATTAACTACCACCTTGTTTATCAATCAAGCAATCCAACATATCATCAAGTATGTCACCTAGATAATCTAACATATATCACATGATTTCCTCAATCCCACAATCATATTAGCAAACATAACCATGTTAGTCATCCATTGTTGACTTTTCAGAAAGTCAACTTCCAACTATACAAACTTCCTACTTAGAACATATGTTCACATTGATGACTAGATCACATAAAACACACCATAAACATCACATTCCTATCTCATTATCATGCAAGATTATTCATCATTCCAATCATAGTATTTAAGCATTAGAGTGTACACACTACTAATGCATACTTCCTACCAAAACATACAATCAACTAGTTCACACACATGGTTCCCATCGAAACACATCCTTATGTTAATTTACTAACAATCACCATATTCCACTCATTTCCATCAAATACTCGCATGCAAGTTCATCTAGACATTTCATCAAACACATGGTGTGCGTACAACATTCTAAGCTTAATGTACATGTATTTCATGCCTACTTCCACAACTCATAACATCAATCATCATATTATTTACCTACATCACATACCCTTCTTTCAATAGAAATCAACATAGCAAAAACATAAATTCTTTCATTCTATCTATCAAATTTGTTCAAGGATGATCATGGGTAAAAACCCCCATTTTCCTTGAACATGAACCCTAATTCAAAATGCCACTAGAGAGTACCAAAATCATTGATGACACTAGATTAGTGCATCAAAACATGAATTTAGCCATCTAGTGCTTACAATTTACCCAATTTAGGGTTGGTTCATTCAAAACCCACCAATAACTTCAACCAAGAGGTTTCATAATAGTGAATGGATACTTACTTGGTGCTTAGAAGGTGATGAACACCTCTCAATTCTCAGATCCTACATGCAATTTCCTTTTTCCCCTTGATCATATGGAGGTAGAGAGCATTCACAAGACACACACAACACACACACATTCTCCTGAAGTGTGTGTGTGTGTCGTATACTATATCCCACCAAGAGTGGGTTGTGTTTAAGTTTGGTTCTTCCCACATTAAGCCCTTCTAGTTTGATACCCTTCCAACATTGACTCAAACCTCTCAAAATTCTACATAACTTGTGTATCTAACTAGGATAGGTGCTTAGTTATTTCACCCCATGCCATAACATACTAAAACATTCTACTAAAATTAAAATTCGGGTTTTGGGGCGTTACATTCTCACAGCAAAGTCTATTCTGCATCAGGGCAAGCAAATGTTCAAAACATCTGTCAAAACTCTGCTACAGCTGAGTCAACCACTGTTGATCAGTCTTTCCCTCAAACCACTGCTTCATCCATCTCAACCATTGTTCAATCATCCATTGACAAAAGTCTAAACTCAGTTGACAAAAGTCAGTCCACCTTTACACCACTTGGTCCCATTCCCCACCTCCATTTCAAAAATCTGTTGGCACTACAAAAGTGCAAATAGATGTTACATCAACAGATGCCACAAACCTCTGTCCCTCACCTCAAAATGCCGTCATACCATATTAAGGAGATTTAATCTACCTTAGAGCTCATCCACCAGACCAGATCATTGGCAACATCAATGAAGGGGTGCTCACAAGAAGTCAATCCTCAAACATCTGTCTTTTTGGAGGCTTTTTATCTCTCACACAACCTGTCAAGTACCAAGAGGCAGTGAAAGACAATAGTTGGGTAGAAGCCATGCAAGAAGAGCTCCTTCAGTTTAAAAGACAACAAGTATGGGTACTTGTGCCACTACCAAAGGATGTATGTCCCATTGGCACAAAGTGGGTCTTCAAGAACAAAACTGATGAAAGGGGTATTGTTGTCAAGAATAAAGCCAGGATTGTGGTTCAAGGCTTCAGACAAGAAGAAGGAATTGATTATGATGAAACCTTTGCTCTTGTGGCTAGGTTGGAAGCTATCAAACTTTTCTTAGCCTTTGCTGTCAACCAAAACATCAAGGTGTATCAGATGGACATCAAATGTACATTCGTTTATGGCAAAATTCAGGAGGAAGTCTATGTGTGCCAACCACCTGGTTTTGAAGACACATTCCATCCTGATCATGTCTACAAGCTCAACAAAGGTTTGTATGGCTTGAAACAAGCACCAAGGGCCTGGTATGAAACTTTTTCCCCCTTTCTCTTGTCCATTGGTTTCACTATAGGTAAAATTGATAAAACTCTATTTCTTAAATGGAAAGGATGACATCATTTTTGGGTCCACATGTAACAAAATGTGTGAAGAGTTTAGGAAAATCATGGCAGCAGAGTTTGAAATGAGTGCTATGGGTGAACTCCAGTGTTTTCTTGGTCTCCAAGTTAAGCAACTGCAAAATGGAACATTTATTCCCCAAAATAAGTATGTTAAAATCTTACGTACAAAATTTGAAATGAATGACTGTAAACCATGCAGTACACCCATGAGCACTACCAAGTTACTCACAGTTGATGGTAAAGATGAACTGGTTGATCAGACACATTATAGATGCATGATTGGGTCTTTATTGTACCTCACTTCATCCAGGCCAGACATTATGTTTGCCACATGTGTCTGTGCAAGATCCCATGCATCACCTAGAAAGTCAAATCTTATAGCTGTGAAAAGGATATTCAGATGCCTAAAAGGTGATCCCACACTTGGTATCTAGTATCCTGCTAATGGAAAGATTGAGCTTTCAGGTTATTCAGACAGTGATTTTGCTCATTGTCACACCACAAGGATGTCCACTTCTGAAGGGTGCCAATTCCTAGGCAATGCCTTGGTCTCTTGGCAAAGCAAAAAGCAAGCAGTTGTTTCAACATCAACAGCAGAGGCTGAATCCATTGTTGCGGCAAGCTGCACAACCCAACTCATGTGGCTTCAAAACCTGCTATTGGATTTTGGTATAACTGCCCTAAAGACTCCACTAATGTTGGAAAGTCAAGCAGCTGAAAATATCATCAAAAATCCAGTTTCCCATTCAACGGCAAAGCACATTGACATCAGACACCATTTTGTAAGAGACAGCTATGAAAAAGGTTTGATTTCTCTGCACCATGTACCAACAGAGGATCAGCTGGCAGATGTGTTGACAAAGGATTTTGACACATCTACCTTTGAAAATCTGATCTCTCGGATTTGTATGCTAAACACGGATTAAAAACTAAAATGTTTTCATAAATAAAAACATTAAAATGTTGTCAGAAAATCAAAATTCATCCTTAATAATAGCTTTGATTGAAAAATATGTTCAAGATAAAACAACCGCTGTTTCATAAATTTTCTCATCTGTTGGTTGAAAAATCTATTTCAAAAGTCTGTTCAGAGAAAACAAGCACTGTTGGTTGAAAAATCTGTTTCAAAACTATTATCAGATAAAACAACTGTTTTCTCAACATCTGTTGACTAGTCAACAAATGTTATAAACAACTGTCATCCAGCAATTTTAATCCTTCCATCGGATGTTTCCCACGTATGCTCTCAAAAGCAGTGCTTTGGCCACATCAGCGGTTTCCCCTGAGACTATAAAAACCCTGTTTTCCCCCCAGCAGTTGTTACATTGTCTCATTGAATTCAAATTTTGAAAACCTCCTTCCATCAAACTCAAACCCTTGACCTAATTTCATCAAAATTCTTATTTGAATCCAAAACATGGATCTTTAAGTGAAAGCTCCCCACAATTACTTACCATATCTGTCTAAAACAGAGGAAAATCGTCTAATCCATTCCATCATTGACGTCTTAAACGAATTCGAATACTTGCCTGTTCTCACCGCTGATTCTTTAATCTATATTGACACTCTCCAAGAGTTCTGGTTAAATGCTGAAACTCTGCTTACAGATAAAAAGCCAACAACCATTAACTCCAAAATTGGTGAGACAAATGTCACCATAACCCTTCAAACCATTTCCACAACCTTCTCATTGAACGACTTGGCAGGTAAGGATTCTTTCTCAAAAACTGAACTTCACACCGAGTTCATAGAGAGAGGATATGAAGGACAAATGACTGGGGCAACCATTTTTCAAAAAATATTTTCCCCCGGACATGAAATTTTTCATTCATGCCTTGCTCATATGCCTCTCTGCTAAAACTACTTCTTTTAATGAAATCCCATTGAAAGTTGACCTGGGATATGCAATTTTCTCAAACATTGATTACAATCTATCCCAGGGCCTGGTTTTAGATTTGGTAGCAAATGTTAAGGGGGTCAAGTCTGGCTCAAACAATGCTTTTCTTTTATACCCAAGACTTTTAAGTGTTTTCCTACAAAAGGTTTTACCTGAAAAGGAATTTAAACAAGGTGAAGCTCTTCAAATGAACAGTCTTTCACAAGAAAATTTTACAAGAATGTTGGGTCCTAACACCCAAGAAAAAGTCTCAAAAGCAAAAGTTTTCAAACCACAAGCAAAGAGTGTTAGGACGACAACTGTTGTCAAAACCTCTGTTGCTGAGCCCACTGCTCCTAGTGATCATGACACTAAATCCAGTGTTGTGAAACCCACACCAGCAATCATCAAAAAGAAAATTCCATCCACTAAGCCCACCAAAAAGAAAACACTAAAGGTGACTCTGGAAGATGAGATACCAGAGGAAAACCCTATTGTAACACAAATGCAACAAACAACCACTGTTGATACTTCCTCTCAACATTTGGAAATATCTCAACCCTTCCAAACTCCTCATGTATCCTCTCAAATGGATCATGTTGTAAGCCAAGGGGAAACACACCAAGAAGCATACGATTCACTTGAACATATCTTCACAAGTCCTTCTCCCAGTGCTACTTCTCTTCGCACTCCACAACCCTCACCATCAAATGACACTCCCATTCCACCCACGATGCAACCATTGTTCGAAGCCATTGACAAAACTCAGGCTACTACCATTTCCTCTCAATCACCTATCACTAAGAGTATACTCCAACGAGTGACTGGGCCTGAGAAAAGTGAAGTGGCTAGCCCACGAACAGAGGAGGCCACACCCTTTGAGTTACATGTAACTCAAGGAGGTTTTCCAAGTGAAGCAGCCACTACTGTTGTAGAGACCATTGTCTCACTACAGGACAATCGTTACATAGCTAAGACATCCTTGGAGGCAACATGTGACAACCGTCACCCTTATCTTTCGTCAAGTCGCCATTTGTAGTCCTTATACTTTCTATCCTTTCCAAATTAAAAAAAATGGGTTTCATTCGATCATTATATTTCTTTGGAAATAACTACATTTTAACCAAACACGAACATAGAAATAATATTTAAACGTGATACATCTTGGCAATTGTAAACTTTGTTCTAATTAAAATTTTATATTAACCTTGGTTACACATTTAAAGTTTATAAAAGTTAGAATTTTTTTTTTAAAAAATTGAAAGTTTATAAGCTTGGTTCAGGAAAATAATAAGTTTATACATAATATAGCAAATCCAATAACATAGGGACTATTTCTGTCAAAAAAACCAAAAGACTTAAACATGTTTCTTTTCCGGCCAGAATTCCGGCCACCGGAGTTTACTCCGGCGATGTCATTACTTCAAGTTAATGGATTCTTAACTCGTTTTAATGATTGAAAAACATTTCTCCACAATAATCCTAACCGTTCCAAGTTTAAATCGTGCATTTATCAAGGTTTAATTATAGTTTAATCAAGTTTTATGGTGGTAACCGGTCGGAGTTATTTAAACAAATTAAAGACCCGGTTATACGTAACAAACATATAAATTGTTATTCCCACTCGTTTTCTGCACTCAACACCATATCAAACCCACAAAAAAAATCCTTCTAATCGCGTCCGGAACAGGTCTAAAAATCGGGTTTCTGTTCAGGTTTTAAATCCTCATTCACGGTCATGTTATGCATTGTAAGTCGTTTTTATTTATGCCGTTTGATTTGTCATTATATTCCGATCAATAGCCCCTTATTACAGATGTCGAATCAGTTCTGTAGCTTGTTTATTAGATTTGGATCAAGGGTTAGGGTTTATGTTTGGATTGGGGAAGAAGAAGGTGCTTTGGTCATTTGTTAAATCGATTTTAAGTTGGTAAAATAACAACTTACTGATCTGCACTAGT
The DNA here is from genome assembly GCA_032199755.1 of Ambrosia artemisiifolia. NCBI lineage: Eukaryota > Viridiplantae > Streptophyta > Magnoliopsida > Asterales > Asteraceae > Ambrosia > Ambrosia artemisiifolia. The sequence continues at coordinate 43,147,960 of CM063518.1, forward strand.
GGTTGAGATATAGGCGTTCAAACTGATGGTCATGGGTTCGAAACCCATAACCCCCACCACTTTTTCTGATTTTTTTTACTATTTAATTAGTTTCCTTTATTTTAATCATTTAAAATACATTAATCTTATAATATTCATAGAAAATTCATTTTTACTCCAAAAATTATAAAAATTTAGGAGTAACATATTGACACCATAAATAAAATTATCTCATCAAAATTTTCTGGAAAATAAATTATTTTCGTATTTTTATTAATTTAAATTCTATTAATCATAATTAATTGATTAAAATTCCATTTTTAATGATTTTAAGCCCAAAATTTCTGGAAAATTATTTTTATGTATCATGAACTTAAATAAAAATTATTGGATCTGAAAACAATCATTTTTTATTATTTTCCCTATTTTTAATCATTTAGACATAATTTAAACTCATTAAATATATTTTAAATACAAATAAATTGAGAAAATTATGGAAAAATTATTTTCACTATTATACATAAGAAAATAATTATTTTTCATAAAGATATCATTTTTGGATCATATCTTGTATTTTTAGTTTATTTACATTTAATTAGATATAATTAATTATTTAGTTAAATGTAAATTATTAAAATATGTCTTATGGGATATTTTTCTATAAAATATAAAATATTCCTATATGTGGAAACATAGTATTATAACTTCTTCGTCACATATTAAATCTTAAATCATGATATACTTTATTTGGAATTATTATTAAATTCAAGATATAATAAAACTTCATCTTCCCTACATAAGCCTAGCAAACCCTAATGCCTTAGACCCTAAATACTTTAGACTCTTAGACTTTTCCTCAATAGTATTCCTATACATTATAGGTTGAATTCCTCAGAATTCCCATTACTTAACTCACGACCGCTTAAGTTGGATTTTGATCGCTTTCGCAAACTGTGAGTATATATTTCCCCTTTTTCACGTTTTACTATTTTGGGGTGATTCATGTACCATTATTACTATTAAACTATGTATACTTTGAATCGTAATGTGCCTTATGTGATGCTTATGTGATTTGTGTGAAATGAAACGTAATCAAAATCATTAACCATGGGCCGAGCATAACAATGAGTAGTACTAAGATTTATATCCCTTGTGTGATTATGGTTTCATTTGAGCCTTGGTCATTGTTATGTGAAACTTGAAACTTTTGGGGTGATACTTGATACTTGAAACTATTAGGGTTGATTTTGATGCACTCATTCTACTAATTACATATTAGCAAATAGCATGGCACAAATATTACAAACGATTCTTGAACTGAAGCAGGGTATGCTCACCAATACCTTATATGTGTTGACAAAATTATTTTGTACATGCTTCAGGTTATTTTGAGACGTTTCCTTAAAGCTTTTGGATTTATATTTAAGTTTCGACTTTATTGTACTTTAGTTAGACTTGTCGTTTTAGAATCTTTGTAACTTGATTTTGTTTTCAATGTAATAAACTATATATTCAATGTATTCAAATTTACAATTTAGTCTATGAGCTATTGAGCAACCGTCACTACGTGACACCTCGATGTTCCCGCCATCGGTTGGGGTGTTACAGATTGTTATTAGAGCCATGGTTATAGGGAATTAGGTTATTAGAATGCCTTTTAGCCTAGTCTATAACTAAGCTTACTTTCACGAGTCCTCTCTTGTATATTTTCTCTTATTTCTTATATTTTCTTTCAAGATATTTTTGCTATGATTCTTTCTCGTTATTCTTTTGGTATTTTTGCTTGGAAAAGAAGACACTCGTATTTCAAACGAAACGATATCACCAAGTTAGGAGTGACATCCATACCTTGGTAATTAGTTTCACTCTTCTATATATTCTACATCTTTGGGATAAATTACTTTGAGATAGGAGTGATACCCATACCTCAAAGGATTATTCCTTCAAAAGAAACATAACCACTGAGCTGGGAGTGATATCCTTATCTTAGTGACTAGTTCCACTCTTTCCTATTTTGCTTTTGACATAACACTTTGAGCTAGGAGTGAAATCCACATCTCAAGGATCTATTTCTACATCTCGTTTTAAAGTCTCGCTAAAGGTTTTGAAATTTACCAATGACGGGGTATGTGCAATCGGGAAGGATGACCATTTACTCATAGGTTTAAGTACACTCCCCATAGGTCACTAATAATATTTCAATTTCTTTGGTTAGTCACCAGTTTCGTTAGAAATATTTTCAGTATCACATTCCACTATTGGTATACTTTTCATTTGCTGTTTGAACTCTTATCATAATTTTCTATAATGAAGTTATTATCTCTTTTGAGTTTTTCCCTATTAAGTGCTATCGCTATTAGTGCATTTTTTTCTGTTTTCCGTTATTGATTCTTAAGTTTTGTTTAACATTTGGATTTTTAGTTCCATCTCTTGATGTTTATATACTTATTGATCATTCGCTTTTCATCATCATTACTAAAATTTCTATGCGCTATTTTACCGCATTAAAATATACACTATTCCATTTATGTTTCGTGATTTTTATAACGCATCATTTCTCTTATTCAAAAAACATTTTCCTATGACTCAAAAATTTTAAGCTTATTGTTTGACTTTGATCACATCTTGATTCTTGAGCGTTGCACAATTAAACACGAAGTGGTTTCAAACTTATTAATCAATTTGTTATTATCATCATGTTTACAAACTTACTCGGTCGATGTCACAATATATCTCTAAACTATTCTCTTGTGTCTCTACAATGTACACAACATCTTAAATGCCTACCCATTCAACACACACCAGTATACTACTCTCTAAAGTGATTAACTAAGTAACTTACCCTATGTTTCCATCTCATAAAAGCACAAAACCCAAGTACCTAGCTTTAGAGAAACTTATTCACCTTGTGCCTTGAAACATTTAGCGTGCTATGAGCTCAAAGAGATGCCTTGACAACTTTTACAAACAAACGATTTTTCAACATCTTGATAATTCAAGGTTTCAAGTTTAATCAAAACGGGTAAAACTCGGATTTTCATAACCATTTTATAAATATGGAAGATTTTTCAACTTTAATAGGGTTTTAACTTGTAAACAGAAGAAATGTTGTAATACAGAAAAAGTCTTACTTCTCAAAAATTCGTCAAGGCATTCGAGATCATATGCAATCTTTTACCTGTCCTACCCATAACTTTCAATCATTAGCAAGAAAAATCAACCCAAATCAAACCAGATTTTTTTTCGTTGTCTTCAAATAACCCACATACTTATACCAAATTATCAAATACCGAGCTGATTCACTCATTCAACGGAGCACGAGAAATCGTGTGTAGTAGACTTCCAACGTTGAATTGGGTTTTGAAGCTAGGTTACCAGCTGACACTTAGACTTGGAACTTGCACGTTACACACAAACCTTACTATATCAGTTGTTGTGACACGATCATTCTTTTAAAACTTAAAGTGGTATATTTTCAGAAATGATATGTTGCAATCTTTTCACATTCGTGTTATTTCGAAACTTCAAACTTTTTACATTTGAAGTCTATTCATGTTAAATACATTGACTTTTAACATTTTTACATTTTAAGTATTGGTCTTTTGAAACACATTTGATTTATATGATTTCGTCTTGCATCTTATAAACTTGTTTCACATATTTACAAGTCAAATGCAAACCTTCTTGTTTTCATATAACGGATCCAATATATGTTTTGGGAAAAGAAATTTTCAACTAATAACATGCCTTATAACACTTTTCAAACTTGACTTCTCGAAAACACATGAAAATATGTACCTACAAAATCTTTTCAAGTGAACCTATTTTAAATCTAAAACATTCTTCGATTACTAAAAAGTTTATTCTCATTCTTTCAATTATATCACAAAGTTCGAGTAAACTACGTTTTATAAACGAAAATTTATCGTTTAATACTTGCACTCTCGCAGACGCAAAACTTTTAGTCTAATAGAATATTGGACATATCCTCATCGGAATGTTGCTAAATTTCTTTTATCGTGTAGAGCATATATGCAAAACTACTAAATTTAAACCCCCATGACTGTTCTGTGCACTATCATTTGCAGTAGATTTCATTATTTTATTCTTACATTATTTTATTATGTTCGCGCATTATCTTCGCATTATTCCTTTATTGGTTGTTATTGTTACGCGTTATTTGTGCAGTTATTCTTATATCACTGATCTTGAGCATTATTTAACTCGTTTACTCTCATTTTGCACAATTGTGCGATTTACTCGATTTATATTCAAATCAAAATTTATGCTATACTTATTTACTTATATGAACGTGTATTTTGTACGCATACTTTCCTATGTGAGCAAGACCCTGTTAGACTTTTTTCATAAATTGAACCGGTTATTTGTGCGAGTGAACTCGAAAGAGGAAGAACCGCTAACCGTGCGTGATACTTACACTTTATTCTCATTACGGTTATTCGGGTGAACCCGAAAGGGGAAGGACCTTTGTTGGGTCTGCTGACCTGGAGAAGAACAGATGATTAAAAGCCAAAATATACTAAGTGTTTGATCATGAATAGAGAACAGTTGTTACAATAAAGCTTCCTCCAAAGATCTGCTGATTCCTAAACTGCTGCTGCTCAACAACTGTTAGACATAACTGCTGCTGATGAAAAGTCTGATGGACAAAGTCTGAAGGTTAAAAGTCTGATGAAGAACAACTGCTGAACAAAGATCTGAAGAGCAAAGGTCTGTTGAACCAACAGCACTTTGGTTCAACAGATGATAAGAAGACATCAGAGTTTTAGTTAACAGAGTCTTGTATTGTCAATAGTTTTAATGTAACAGTAGTTTATTGCTTAACAGTTGTTAGAGTTTGTTAGACAGTTAGGGGTCGCTATCTAGGTGACGTCAGCAACTGATCATCAGAGGTTTGAGCTTGTCTATAAATAGAACAGTACTTGTACTGTTCTATTCATCACTCGTCATTCTCTTTTAGACAAACATTCTCTGAGTGATCAGGCTGAGGGGGAGTTAATTGTACAATTGTAATCTTTCCATTTTATGAAAGCATTCGATTAAAAACAATTATTCTCTATGTTTTGATTTATTGTTATTCCGCTGCACTTTCCATTTATACTTCATTCATATTTCATACTTAATCAAAACAAACCAATACTCAGATCCTAACAATTGGTATCAGAGCTTGGTCATTTAAATCTGATCTAATCAATCAGTTTAATACACAGATCAGCTCATAATCATTGATATCGTTTGTTTGTCGGGTTAAAACAGAGTAATAGTTTATTTTCGTTTCAACAGTTGATAAACAGACTTTGTTTTTTGAAAAACCAAGAGAATGACTTCACTTAATCAAGATCCACACAACACTAGCACACACAAGAAGCCTCCGATGCTTGTCAGGTCAGAATACAACATCTGGCAGCGTCGGGTGGCTCATGTGTTAGCACAACAGAACACAGGGTGCTGGAAGTCGGTAGTATTTGGACCACATGTTCCAATGGTACCGAGTGCCGAGGATCCAAAGATCCAAGTACCAAAGAGTGTTGAGAACTACTTAGAGCAAGATTTTCAAAAAATCGAGCTAGATGCCAAGGCTTTCAGCATAGTAGCCATGGCACTGCCGAATGATATCTATGCCGGTCTCTTGCACTGCAATAGTGCTAAAGAACTGTGGGATGCTCTCAAAGAGCAATTCGGGGGAACTGATGATGTGATTGAAAACAACCGTGAAATACTTAACCAACAATATGAAACGTTTAGTCACATAAAAGGGGAGTCATTAACACAGCAGTTTGAAAGGTTTAACTGTCTAATTAGTGAACTTAAACTGGTTGGTCTAACTTTTCCTAATTCAATACTGAATCATAGGTTTCTTAGATCACTTCAGGACAAATGGGACACTATAGACATAGTTATGAGAAACTCTATCGGATTCAAAGACCTAACCCTGACCCAGCTTCATGGTAAGCTCCTGACTTATGAAAGGGAGCTTAACCAGAAAAAGAAGCTCCAGGACTCTGGCAAAGTGTCAGATGACTATGTATTTGGGAATACTGCACTGTTGGGTCAGGATGATGGTTCTGGAAGTAGTAAGGATCAGAGTTATGATCATTACATTGACATAACAACTGGTTTCAATAATGATTCTTACTCATCACCAAACAACTATGCTTTCACAGCCAGTGGTGATATCCAGGCTTCTGATAATTCATCTTTTGTGTACAATGACTTGCAATATATTGACCTTTTGGACCTAGAAGAAATGGACATCTTACATCAGGTTGCCCTGCTCAGTATTAGAACCAATAACTTCTATAAGAAAACTGGCAGGAGGTTTCCAGGTTTACATGGTGGGTCAAAGGTTGGGTTGGATAAATCAAAGATAAAGTGTTACAAGTGTCACAGAATGGGTCATTTTGCTAGGGAATGTAGGAGTCAAAATGGAGTTCCTATGATCACCTATCCAAACCAAAGACCACAGACCAACACTTATCAAACCATCCCTAATGTACCTAATGTGCAAAACACTGCTCACTTTGCACAGACCCAAACCACTGTTCCTGTGCATTATGTCCAAACCACTGTTCCTCAGTATCACTATGTCCAAACACCTGTTGCTCAGGCACCTGTGCCAATGACTGTTACTCCACCCTCTGCTCCTGCAGAGACCAGTCAACCAAGTCAACAGAGTTTCTTTACTCAGGGCTTTGTTGATTGGAGCAGTCTACCAGATGAGAAAACAGATGACAACATTGCTCTAGTTGCCAACACTGAAAAGGACTTTTGTTTTATTGCATTAGAAACAATTGTTGAAGAGACTGATTCTGAGGAGGTGGTATCTATGTCTGAAAATGTGACTGATGGTGTTGTTGGTGAAGTTGTTTCAGCTGAAGAATCTGAAGTGGAGGTTGTGAATCTCTCAGACCCCTGGGGTAGTGATGATTGTGACTGCCAGTGTAACTGTGCTTTGATGGCTGCTGCTAAGGTATCTCCTCAAATCTTAAATGACTTGTGCTCAGACAAATGTATTGTGGCATTTGCTAAGATAAAAGAGGTGAATGAAAAGTTTAGAAAGAAAATTTTGGATTCTGAAATTCAGTTTGAAAAACTTACAAAAGAGTTAAAATCAAAATTATCTGAAAAAGAGTCTGAAATCAGCAGTTTAAAACATGAAGCAAGCATAACCAAAGACCAGCTTCAGACTATGATAACAAAATATCATAGTTGTAAGAAGGAGCTTGAGTCCACCCAAGTTGAATGTAAGAAATGGGTGGAATCATCTAAAGGTTTTGAGATGATTGTCAACCAACAATCTAAAAGTCATGTGAAATTTGGGTTTGGTTATCAAGAAACCACTGCCCAAAGTTCACAAACCACTGACAAAAAGGTACCACAGTTGGTTGAAGTCATCCCCACAAACTCAAAAGGTCAAGAAATCAAGGTTACTAAACCCAATGGCAAGAAAATCATTCTTGAAAAGTTGGAAGGTACACCCTCATTTGATGATATTGAGAAATATCAATTCAAACCAACATGGTCAGATGAGTGTGAAGTCCTTGAAAATTTCAAACCAATGACCTTCAAAACCCCTGATGGTAAAATGACACCACAGGCCAAAGTAATCCCTCTAGTAAATCTTCCAACAGATGATGAAACATCTGTTGAAAAGAAGAAAGAAAAAGGAAAAGCCAAGAACAACTTGTTTTGTGATTTTTGTGAAAAGAAGAACCATGTCACCAAAAACTGTTTTCTTCTAAAAGCATATGACATCAACAAAACAACAAGTTTAAATGATTCTAAAACTAAAGAATGTTCAATCTGCAAGAAAAAGAAATACAAAACAAAAGAGTGCCTATATCTCAAAAATTTTGATGAAAAGATAAAAGAGTATAAGGCTAAAACTCTGGAAAGTCAAGTGGTAAGTACTTCAAAAGGAAAACCCAAACAGACTTTTGACTCAGTCCAAACATCTGTTACCAAAAGTCTGAACATAAACTCTGCTCCCAGAGATGTTCAAGTAACAGATGCTCCACCCACTAACAGATTACCAAGAGGGTATGGACAACCCACTTGTCACCGTTTGCCACATGTTTATGAAGAGCCCAAGAGGCCTTCAAAACCAAAAGTGAACAGACACCCTCATGGTTTTCAACAACTGATAGGAAATGATCAAACATCTGCTGGACCAAGTGTTGACATACAAGCACTGGCAAATGGTCAACTGCAGCTGTTGAACCTCGTTCAAAAGCTAGTCCAAACCACTGATCATTCTCCTCAACTTAAGGCTGAGACAGCTAAGGACCCATCCAAAGCCAATTTGGCTTTGGACACTCACCAAAACTGAAATCCTTACTGATGTGCAGGGAGCTTCTGCTTGTTTAGACAGTTTATGGTATGTAGATAGTGGAGGCTCCAGGCACATGACTGGATGTAGAGCCCTTCTTCTGGACTTTCTTGCACATGGAGGGGGTGATATATCCTTTGGCAACGATTCTAAAGGTAAAGTGTTGGGTTCTGGTACTGTCAAAGCAGGGAGGCTTAAGTTTGAAAATGTTAATCTAATAGACAATCTAAAATTTAATCTACTTAGTGTGTCTCAAATGAGTGACAAAGGATTTGGGTCATTCTTCACTAAGCAAACTTGTAAGATTGTTGGCCCAGAGGCTGTAGAAAAGATTAACACCATCATTGCAGAGAGCAAAGCACAACTTGTTTCTCACAGAAGTGGCAATGTGTATGTTGTTGATATGTTAAAGGATAATCCTATGCCAAATGTCTGTCTGTTCTCAGCTGCCTCTACCAAAGAGACAGAATTGTGGCATAGGAGACTTGGTCACACCAACCTTAAAACAATCAACTCACTCTCTAAACAAAACCTTGTCAGAGGTTTGCCATCAAAAGAATTCAAATGTGATGAGCATTGTGTTTCCTGTCTAAAAGGTAAACAACATAAAAGCTCTTACAAATCCATTGATGAGTCCAAAACTAGTCAGTGTTTACAAATGTTGCACATGGACTTGTTTGGCCCTGTAAAAATCATGAGTCTAAGAAGAAAAAGATTTTGTCTTGTCATAGTTGATGATTTTTCTAGGTTTACATAGACTTACTTTTTACACTCTAAGGATGAGACTGCAGGTATTTTGAAGGACTTTGTCACCAAAGTTGAAAAACAATATGACTTGCCAGTAAAAGTCCTGAGAAGTGACAATGGAACAGAGTTTAAAAATAAGGAGTTGGATGATTTCTGTGTGTCAAAAGGGATTGTAAGGCAGTACAGTATCCCAAGAACACCAGAGCAGAATGGGGTGGTTGAAAGGAAGAACAGGACTCTTATTGAGGCTGCAAGAACAATGCTAGCAGATTCTGGTTTACCTCTGTCCTTTTGGGCAGAAGCTGTAAACACTGCTTGCTATGTTCAAAACAGAGTTTTAATCAACCCTAGACATCAAAAGATTGCTTATGAAATTTTGTTCAAAATCAAACCACTGATATCATTTTTCAAAGTCTTTGGCTGCCCATGTTTCATTTTAAATCTTAAAGATTCCATTTCAAAATTTGCAGCCAAAGTGGATTGTGGATATTTTCTGGGGTATTCTTCTACTGCCAAGGCCTATAAAGTATTTAACACAAGGACTAAAACAATAGAAGAAACTCTGAATGTGAAGTTTAATGAACTTTCATCTTTGAAAATCCCAGCAAACCCTGCTGAGTTGTTTGACCTAGATAAATTCAAATTTGAAGATATTACTGTCAAAACTAACCCTGCAGGTACTCCACAATCTTCACAACAAGACTACAGAATAGATGTTGTGGTTCCAGACCACTACAAAGTCTATCCTGCATCAGAGGAAGCAGTGGTTCAAAACAACTGTCAAAACTCTGTCATTGCTGAGTCAGCCACTGTTGGCCAGTCCTATCTCCAAACCACTGATTCACCCAACCAATCCACTGCTCAATCATCTGTTGACAAAAGTCAATCATCTGTTGACAAAAGTCAGTCCAACCTTACACCACTTGGACCCATTCCTCCACCTCTATTCCAAACATCTGTTGACTCTTCAAAATTGCCAACAGATGTTATGTCAACAGAGTCTCCAAACCTCTGTCCTTCACCACAAAATGCCATTGTACCATATCAGGGAGATTTAATCTACCTAAGAGCTCATCCACCAGATCAAATCATTGGCAACATCAGAGAAGGTGTGCTCACAAGGAGTCAATCTTCAAATATCTGTCTTTTTGCAGGCTTTCTATCCCTTTCACAACCTGTCAAGTACCAAGAGGCACTGAAAGACAACAGTTGGGTAGAAGCCATGCAAGAAGAACTCCTTCAGTTCAAAAGACAACAAGTATGGGAACTTGTACCACTGCCTAAGGATGTCTGTCCAATTGTCACAAAGTGGGTCTTCAAAAACAAAACTGATGAAAGGGGTATAGTTGTCAAGAACAAGGCCAGGTTAGTGGTTCAAGGCTTCAGACAAGAAGAGGGAATTGACTATGATGAAACCTTTGCTCCTGTAGCAAGGTTAGAAGCTATCAGACTTTTCTTAGCCTTTGCTGTCAACCACAACATCAAGGTGTATCAGATGGACATCAAGTGTGCCTTCCTATATGGCAAAATTCAGGAGGAGGTCTATGTATGTCAACCACCTGGTTTTGAAGACACATTCCATCCTGATCATGTCTACAAGCTTAACAAAGCATTGTATGGACTGAAACAAGCACCAAGAGCCTGGTATGAAACTCTCTCTACTTTTCTCTTATCCATTGGTTTCACAAGAGGTAAAATTGATAAAACCTTGTTTTTAAAATGGAAAGGAAAAGATTTAATGATTGTTCAAATATATGTGGATGACATCATTTTTGGATCCACATGTAATAAAATGTGTGAGGCGTTTCGGGAGCTCATGACAGCTGAGTTTGAAATGAGTGCAATGGGTGAACTTCAGTGCTTTCTTGGTCTTCAAGTTAAGCAACTGCAAAATGGCACATTCATCCATCAAAACAAGTATGTGAAAAACTTGTTAACAAAATTTGAGATGAATGATTGTAAGCCATGTAGTACACCCATGAGCACTGTCAAGCCACTCACTATTGATGAAAAGGATGAACTGGTTGATCAGACACACTATAGATGCATGATTGGGTCTTTATTGTACTTAACAGCATCCAGGCCAGACATCATGTTTGCAACCTGTGTGTGTGCTAGATCTCAGGCTTCTCCTAGAAAGTCTAACCTTATTGCTGTGAAGAGGATATTCAGATACCTAAAAGGTGCTCCCACACTTGGTATCTGGTATCCTGCTAATGGAAACATTAAGCTTTCAGGTTATTCAGATAGTGACTTTGGTGGCTGCCATACCACAAGGAAGTCCACCTCTGGAGGGTGCCAGTTTCTAGGAAATGCCATAGTCTCTTGGCAAAGCAAAAAGCAAGCAGCTGTTTCAACATCCACTGCTGAAGCTGAATACATTGCTGCTGCAAGCTGTACAACCCAACTCATGTGGCTTCAAAATCAACTACTGGATTTTGGGATAACTGCACTAAGGACTCCACTCATGTTGGATAGCCAAGCTGCTGAAAATATCATCAAGAATCCAGTCTCTCATTCAACCACCAAGCACATAGATATCAGACATCACTTTGTCAGAGATAGCTATGAAAAAGGTTTGATTTCTCTGCACCATGTTCCAACAGAGGATCAGTTGGCAGATGTGCTGACAAAAGCTTTAGACACATCTACCTTCACAAATCTGATCTCTCGAATTGGAATGTTAAACATGGATTAAAGCAACAAAAATGTTTTCAATAAAAACATTAAAATGTTTTCAGAAAAATCAAATTTTGCTAAAATGACACTTTGGTTGAAAAATCTGTTTTCAAACATTTGATCAGATAAAACAACCACTGCTGGTTGAAAAATCTGTTTCAAACATCTGATTAGATAAAACAACCACTGTTTCATTCAAACCACTGATAGTTGAAAAATCTGTTTCAAACATCTGATCAGATAAAACAACCACTGTTGGTTGAAAAATCTGTTTCAAACATCTGATCAGATAAAACAACTGTTTTCATCAGTCTTTTGGTTAACAACAGAGGTTGGCAACAAATGTTTAACAAAACAGTGGTATGTCACCAGTTGTTTCAACCATCAGATGTTTGCCACATCTGCTCTCAAAAGCAGAGTTTTGCCATATCAGCGGTTTAACCAGAGCCTATAAAACCCTGTTTTTCCCCCAACATCAGTTTTACTGTCTCATTGTATTCAAAATACTGAAAACCGCCATCGTCTTCCTCATAACCCTCATTCAAAAGATCATCACTTTCACAATCAAAATCCATTAAAATGGAACTCCAAACAAAAGCCACTCACAATTTCCTTCCCTATTTGGTAAAAACCGAAGATAACGCTCCATTCCATTCCACCATCGACATCATCAATAACTCAAAATACAAAAATGTTCTTATTGCTGATGCTCCCATATATCTGGCCACACTCCAAGAATTCTGGGCAAATGCTGAAGTCTTATACCAAGACAAAAAGCCTACATCCATAATTTCCAAAATTGGAGACACCAGTTTCACCATAACCCCTGAAATCATATCCACTACCTTCTCACTCAACGACTTGTCAGGTATGGAAACTTTTCGAAAAACAGAGCTTCACACTGAGTTTCAAGAGCGAGGGTATGATGCACAAATGACTGGTTCTACATTATATAAAAAGTTTTTCCCACCAGTCATGAAATTTTTCTTTCATACCCTACTCCTCTGTGCCTCAGCCAAGACTACATTCTTCAATGAAATCCCATTGAGGATACAATACTTGGGATATGCAATGTTGTCAGAATCTGACTTCAATCTGTCTCAGGGATTGTTCTTAGACTTGGTATCAAATGTGAAAGCCATAAAATCTGGCTCAAACAATGCTTTTCTGCTCTACCCTAGAATTCTAAGTGTAATTCTACAAAAGATTTTACCTGAAAAAGATTTTCAAAAGGGAGAGTCTTTCAAAATGAAAAGTTTAACTGATGAAACTTTTACTAGAATGCTGGGTTCTTTAACCCAAGAAAAAGCAACAAAAGTACAAAAGGTTTCAAAAACACAACCAAAGAGGACAAAGACAACAACTGTTGTTGAAACCTCTGTTGGTGAGCCCACTGCTCCTGGTGATCATGGCACTTCATCCAGTGCTGTGAAACCCACACCAGCCACCAAAAGAAAACGTCCATCCACCAAAACCACCTCTCAACCCAAAAAGGGACTTCTGGAAGATGAGATACCAGAAGCTAAACCTGTTGCATCACCAAAGCAACATGAAACCACTGTTGTTACTTCCTCACAACAGTTGGAGATATCTCAACCACAGCAAACTCCGCAAGAATCCTCACAAAAGGATCTTGTTGTAAGCCAAAGAGAACCTCATACTGAGGCATATGAGTCATTTGACCATATGTTTACAAGTCCATCTCCCAGGGCTAATCAGCTTCTTACTCCACCTACATCACCACCACATGTCCCACAAACCATGCAACCCCTGTTTGAAGCTATTGACAAAACTCAGGACAACCCCAGTTCCTCTCCTTCACCTGTCACTGAGAGTACACCACCACCAATGACTCGGGCTGAGGAAAGTCATTTAGCTATCCCACAAACAGAAGAGGAGGTTATACTACCAGAAGTCAATGTTACTTCTGATGAGTTTTCAAGAGAAGCAGCTACTACTGCTGTTGAGACCATTGTCTCACAGCAGGACAGTGGTTCCATTGATAAGACTTCCTTGAAGGCAACAACTGATGAGGACACCATTGTGTCTCCTAAAACAGTTGGAAGTCCCCAGTACCAAGAAAAAGGGGCAGCAGGTTCTCATTCTATGGACTCACCTCCTAGAGCTGCACCAGCTAAAACTACCTCTGGTAGGGATTCAGATGATCCTATTAACTTAGGTGATGAGTCAAAACTTCAAGAATTGACGGTTAAAGTTCAAAACCTTGAATCCTCTGTTGCTGACATCAAATCTGATGTCAAGTCAATATTGGAAACACTGAACAACTTTACCAAAAGTCAACCCTCAACCTCTGATATTGCCAGTGAGCTATGGAAATCAGTTTCACCCATCATCATAGCTCACAGAAAACTGGCAGATCAGACCCAAGAAACCTACATGTCCTTGATCAGAAACATGGTGGATGCAAGATTCAATGACACCAAGGCTGACATCAAGGTGATCAAGGAACACCTGCTGAAGACTACTGGCTCTGCCCCTACCACCATTCTCAGAGATGAAACTTACAATGAGTTTACGGCTGATGATGCCAAAAAGGGGGAGAGTGGCAGAGATAGGCTGCCAAAGCTAGATCCATTTGGTGCACCACCCTCACAAAAAGGGAAGAAGCCAGCTGCTGACAAACCAGAGTCACCAAAATCAGCTCCACAATCACAGCAACCAAAAGTTCAGATCCCTGTCACTGAACCAGCTCAAGCATCAAAGGCAAAAGAAGTTGACACTTCAGCTAATGAAAAAGCTGAGAAAGCTGCTCAGGATAAAAAGAAAAGGGCTGACACTTTGGAAGTAAAGGCAGAGATGTTGGTGCAGCTGAAAAAGGAACAACAGCAAGAAGTGGAAGATGTAAATACTTCTAAGAGAAAGAAAATGCCAGCCAAACACACTAGAAAACCACCTTCCAAACTATCTGCTGAAACCTCTGCTGTTCAAACACCTGTTACCACAACCACTGCTCCTAAAACCACTGCCACCACAACCTCTGCTACCCAAACCACTGAACCCAAAACAACTGCTAAAACATCTGCTCAACCCAAACCAGTAACCAAACCAATCACCACATCATCAACCACTCAACCAGCCACAACTCAAACAACTACCAAATCAACCACAACACAACCTAAAACCCAAACAACTGCTGGTTCCAAAAAAGGACCAACAGATGTTTCCCAAACAACTGCCTCTTCCTCACCTTCACCTAAAATCTTGTACAGCAGGAAAAGGAAATCCACCTTTGTTGTACAAGATGAAAACATCCACAACACACCACCTAACACCCCAAGCTCACAATCTACACCAGTCAATGCCATTCCACTCTCATCTTTCTCTCCACATACTTCTCAATTCAGATCACACAGACCACCACCAACCATCACCCCATTGGCTGAGAAGTATCCCCTTGAGTTGGATCTAATCAAGGGGGAACTTCAATCCTTTTACAATAATGATGCTGTCATCAAAGAGAAATGCAAAGGGAAGGATGACAGGACTGCTCAGGGCATCCATTCAGCAGAGCTTAGCAAAGTTCGAAGGATTGAAGACTATGCTAAGACCCTGAGCAATTCTATGTCTACCATGCCTCTCAGCAGAGAAATGGAAATGGAAGTGAGGGATTCACTGCTAGAACAGATCTTGGCAACCAAGCCTTACAAAGCAACAAAGAATCAATTCACAGGCTGGACCACACATGCTCTCAGGGAAGAACTCATTAGAATTGAGAGCATGGCCAAGAATCCTCCTACTAAGGCCTCTGCCCCTGATTTCAGTAAAGGGAGAGATCAAGCTAGAGCCTTGAAATTCAAGAGAATGAGACAAGAGCTTGTAGCAGCCAAGTATGGAGAGATGAGATCTGTTGCTAGATGGTCTGAGCTCAGGTTAATTGAAACATACAAGAAGCTTGAACAAGAAAGAAAGACCAATCCCAAACTACCAAGAAAACCAGTCTATGATGATGCTCCCAAGAAACCCTCTCAGGCCTTTACATTAGACAGTTTACTGGAAACTTCAGATCTTACTATTGCTGCTAGAAGACAATTTAAGAAGCAAAAGGAAATGACTGAAGAAGAAACAAGACAGTTCACTGATACTTATGTGAAAGAGGGGATCTTGAACCAAATCAGATCTTTTTCTGATCTTGTGTCAGACAGGCTCAGCGAACTCATTGGCAGGCCACCATCACCAAACTCATCCAAAATAAAGATGCATCCCAGTCACTCCTCTGATTCTAAAATTCTAAAATGGAAGTCTGATAAAGAGACCCATGAATTGACACTGCTCAGAACAGATGGTAGTGTTCAGAAGTTGAGTATGGATGAGGCACCTGGCCTAAGTGCTGAAGATCTCCAGACACTTCTAAACTTGACACTGGATAGAGATGCTGAAGACCTCTTCTCTCTACACTTTGAATTACAACTAAAAGGGCAAATTAGAGAAAGTCTGATGAGGAATAAAGATCAAGAATAAAGCAGAGTTTTGGCATCATCTGTTCTAGGGGGAGTTGTTGGGTCTGCTGACCTGGAGAAGAACAGATGATTAAAAGCCAAAATATACTAAGTGTTTGATCATGAATAAAGAACAGTTACAATAAAGCTTCCTCCAAAGATCTGCTGATTCCTAAACTGCTGCTGCTCAACAACTGTTAGACAAAACTGCTGCTGATGAAAAGTCTGATGGACAAAGTCTAAAGGTTAAAAGTCTGATGAAGAACAACTGCTGAACAAAGATCTGAAGAGCAAAGGTATGTTGAACCAACAGCACTTTGGTTCAACAGATGATAAGAAGACATCAGAGTTTTAGTTAACAGAGTCTTGTATTGTCAATAGTTTCAATGTAACAGTAGTTTATTGCTTAACAGTTGTTAGAGTTTGTTAGACAGTTAGGGGTCGCTATCTAGGTGACGTCAGCAACGGATCGTCAGAGGTTTGAGCTTGTCTATAAATAGAACAGTACTTGTACTGTTCTATTCATCACTCGTCATTCTCTTTTAGACAAACATTCTCTGAGTGATCAGGCTGAGGGGGAGTTAATTGTACAATTGTAATCTTTCCATTTTATGAAAGCATTCGATTAAAAACAATTATTCTCTATGTTTTGATTTATTGTTATTCCGCTGCACTTTCCATTTATACTTCATTCATATTTCATACTTAATCAAAACAAACCAATACTCAGATCCTAACAACCTTAAACCGCACCTTATACTTTAGCAGTATCTATTATTTAACACATTTTGGTTACACGCATCTGTTTCTAGTATTACTTAGGATAGGGTTATGGAAAAGCATAACACCCTAGTGTAAGGTAAATCGGTGATTACGGTCCGGAACGCAATCATGGGTTTACAGGTACATAAGGGTGGTGTGTAATTCTATTTAGGCTGTTGGTAGACAATCAGTACGAGTCCGACGTATCGGGAGTGTGGTGGGTCAGCTGCGGTACACCCTATATATAAGCATAAACGATACTGCGGGAGCGAACTAGGAGTCTAACCAAGGACCTACTCATTACTTTATAATTACCTCTTCATTAGATCGTTGACTAATCGCTAGCATTTTCAATAAGAAAGTTCATACCCGAGCTTCAATTCGTTTTTCTAGAGTCTTTCCCTTGACCACCCACACATAAAACTAAAAACCTTGTGTACTCTTACATTCTCGATTCTTTGGATTCTTGTTGTATACCCTAATGACATTTAGTCAGAAACTTTTCTAAAGTAGGGGAGACTACCTTCGTTAGTACCTCTACCCCTCACCCGTTACACATTCCCAAAACTTTTTCTTATTTAAACTCTCAACTTCCTAACCTTAAGTCAACTATCAAAGATTTTGAAACTTTTACCTTGGATATTAAACAACTACTTTAAATTTTGTCAAAACGTGATTGATGCATTTCTTAAAGCCTACTTATTTGGTTACCACGTCTTTTGTTTCATAGAAACCCCCAATTTAAAAGAATTTCGAGACGAAATTTTCTAAAGTAGGGGAGACTGTGACAACCGTCACCCTTATCTTTCGTCAAGTCGCCATTTGTAGTCCTTATACTTTCTATCCTTTCCAAATTAAAAAAAAATGGGTTTCATTCGATCATTATATTTCTTTGGAAATAACTACATTTTAACCAAACACGAACATAGAAATAATATTTAAACGTGATACATCTTGGCAATTGTAAACTTTGTTCTAATTAAAATTTTATATTAACCTTGGTTACACATTTAAAGTTTATAAAAGTTAGAATTTTTTTTTTAAAAAATTGAAAGTTTATAAGCTTGGTTCAGGAAAATAATAAGTTTATACATAATATAGCAAATCCAATAACATAGGGACTATTTCTGTCAAAAAACCAAAAGACTTAAACATGTTTCTTTTCCGGCCAGAATTCCGGCCACCGGAGTTTACTCCGGCGATGTCATTACTTCAAGTTAATGGATTCTTAACTCGTTTTAATGATTGAAAAACGTTTCTCCACAATAATCCTAACCGTTCCAAGTTTAAATCGTGCATTTATCAAGGTTTAATTATAGTTTAATCAAGTTTTATGGTGGTAACCGGTCGGAGTTATTTAAACAAATTAAAGACCCGGTTATACGTAACAAACATATAAATTGTTATTCCCACTCATTTTCTGCACTCAACACCATATCAAACCCACAAAAAAATCCTTCTAATCGCGTCCGGAACAGGTCTAAAAATCGGGTTTCTGTTCGGGTTTTAAATCCTCATTCACGGTCATGTTACGCATTGTAAGTCGTTTTTATTTATGCCGTTTGATTTGTCATTATATTCCGATCAATAGCCCCTTATTACAGATGTCGAATCAGTTCTGTAGCTTGTTTATTAGATTTGGATCAAGGGTTAGGGTTTATGTTTGGATTGGGGAAGAAGAAGATGCTTTGGTCATTTGTTAAATCGATTTTAAGTTGGTAAAATAACAACTTACTGATCTGCACTAGTGGTTGAGATATAGGCATTCAAACTGATGGTCATGGGTTCGAAACCCATAACCCCCACCTCTTTTTCTGATTTTTTTAACTATTTAATTAGTTTCCTTTATTTTAATCATTTAAAATACATTAATCTTATAATATTCATAGAAAATTTATTTTTACTCCAAAAATTATAAAAATTTAGGAGTAACATATTGGCACCATAAATAAAATTATCACATCAAAATTTTCTGGAAAATAAATTATTTTCGTATTTTTATTAATTTAAATTCTATTAATCATAATTAATTGCTTAAAAATCCATTTTTAATGATTTTAAGCCCAAAATTTCTGGAAAATTATTTTTATGTATCATGAACTTAAATAAAAATTATTGGATCTGAAAACATTCATTTTTTATTAATTTCCCTATTTTTAATCATTTAGACATAATTTAAACTCATTAAATTTATTTTAAATACAAATAAATTGAGAAAATTATGGAAAAATTATTTTCACTATTATACATAAGAAAATAATTATTTTTCATAAAGATATCATTTTTGGATCATATCTTGTATTTTTAGTTTATTTACATTTAATTAGATATAATTAATTATTTAGTTAAATGTAAATTATTAAAATATGTGTTATGGATATTTTTCTATAAAATATAAAATATTCCTATATGTGGAAACATAGTATTATAACTTCTTCGTCACATATTAAATCTTAAATCATGATATACTTTATTTGGAATTATTATTAAATTCAACATATAATAAAACTTCATCTTCCCTACATAAGCCTAGCAAATCCTAATGCCTTAGACCCTAAATACTTTAGACTCTTAGACTTTTCCTCATTAGTATTCCTATACATTATAGGTTGAATTCCTCAGAATTTCCATTACTTAACTCACGACCGCTTAAGTTGGATTTTGATCGCTTTCGCAAACTGTGAGTATATCTTTCCCCTTTTTCACGTTTTACTATTTTGGGGTGATTCATGTACCATTATTACTATTAAACTATGTATACTTTGAAACGTAATGTGCCTTATGTGATGCTTATGTGATTTGTGTGAAATGAAACGTAATCAAAATCATTAACCATGGGCCGAGCATAACAATGAGTAGTACTACGATTTATATCCCTTGTGTGATTATGGTTTCATTTGAGCCTTGGTCATTGTTATGTGAAACTTGAAACTTGAAACTTTTGGGATGATACTTGATACTTGAAACTATTAGGGTTGATTTTGATGCACTCATTCTACTAATTACATATTAGCAAACAGCATGGCACAAATATTACAAACGATTCTTGAACTAAAGCAGGGTATGCTCACCAATACATTATATGTGTTGACAAAATTATTTTGTACATGTTTCAGGTTATTTTGAGACGTTTCCTTAAAGCTTTTGGATTTATATTTAAGTTTCGACTTTATTGTACTTTAGTTAGACTTGTCGTTTTAGAATCTTTGTAACTTGATTTTGTTTTCAATGTAATAAACTATATATTCAATGTATTCAAATTTACAATTTAGTCCATGAGCTATTGAGCAACCGTCACTACGTGACACCTCGATGTTTCCGCCATCGGTTGGGGTGTTACACAACAACTGCTGAGGCCACTATAGTGACTCCTATACCAGTTGGAAGTCCCCAGTACCAAGACAAAGGGGCATCTGGTTTCTTTTCAATGGACTCACCTCCTAGAACTGAACCAGTTACAACAACCACTTCTGGTAGGAATTCAGATGATCCTATTCATTTAGGTGATGGATTAAGATACCAGGAATTGACGGAGAGAGTTAACTCCATTAAGTCATCAGTGAATGATATCAAGGCTGATCTCAAGACAATGATGCAAACTTTGGTCACCCTCACCAAAAGTCAACCTTCCACCTAAGACATTGCTAGTGAGCTATGGAAATCTGTCAATCCAATTATCATAGCTCATCGAAAACTAGCACATCAAACACAAGAAACTTACATGGCTATGATCAGAAACATGGTGGATGCTAGGTTCAATGAAACCCAAGTAGTAATCAAAGCCATTAGGGAACATCTGCTGAAGACCACTTGCTCTGCCCCCACAACTATCCTAAGAGATAAAAATGATGATGAGTTCACAACTGATGATGCCAAAAAGGGGGAGAGTGGCAGAGATAGATTGCCAAAGCTTGATGCATTTGGAATTCCACATTCTCAAAAGGGTCAACAACAAAAGTCTGCTAACAAACCAGGGTCTGCTTCAGATCCTCAATCCACTTCTCAAACCTCTGCTGACACTGCCAAAGCTGACAAGGCAAAGAAGATTGATGGATCTGCCAATGTCATGGCTGAAAAGGCTGCAGAAGCAAAGCTAATCAGGTCTAAGACCTTGGAAAACAAAGCATAGTCTCTCTTAAAAGAAAACAAGAAGAACAGCAGGAAAAAGAAAATGTTGGCTCCTCTAAAAGGAAGAAAATGCCCGCAAGACATGTTAGGCATCCACCATCTATGTAACATCCGGCCCCTCTCACCACCAATATTGTCCGCTTTGCCCCGATGGGTTGCCCATCCAGAGCTCACGGATTTGTTTTTGGTTGCCCTGATGGAGACTTCCCAGGAGGTCACCCATCCTGGTACTGCTCCCACCTGAGCACGCTTAACTGTGGAGTTCTCCTCTCATCCACTAGCATTAAGCCCAAAACGCGTTGGTGATTTAAGAGGCATTGGATTACATATGAACCAAGGATCTCTCCTGGCCACGGCCGATGTGGGATTTGCCTAGGGTGTCATACAAAGGTCCATGTTAATCTTCTCAGAAATCCGTACTGTTACAATCACCCCCCCTTAGGGACTCATCGTCCTCGATGAGGTTTGCCCCACCATCCCGAACGGCACAGGAGTGGCTCTGATACCATTTGTAACATCCGGCCCCTCTCACCACCAATATTGTCCGCTTTGCCCCGATGGGTTGCCCATCCAGAGCTCACGGATTTGTTTTTGGTTGCCCTGATGGAGACTTCCCAGGAGGTCACCCATCCTGGTACTGCTCCCACCTGAGCACGCTTAACTGTGGAGTTCTCCTCTCATCCACTAGCATTAAGCCCAAAACGCGTTGGTGATTTAAGAGGCATTGGATTACATATGAACCAAGGATCTCTCCTGGCCACGGCCGATGTGGGATTTGCCTAGGGTGTCATACAAAGGTCCATGTTAATCTTCTCAGAAATCCGTACTGTTACAATCTAAAACCTCTATTCTCAAAACATCTACAGCCACCACCACAACAACTACTGAACCTATCACCACAACAACCACCACCACTACGTTATTCATAACCATGTCACCCATACCATCTTCACAACGCCAAACATCAGCTGGTACTAAACAAGTGCCAACAGATGTTAACACACCCACTACTTCACAATCACCATCATCCCCTCTCATCCTATACAAAAGGAAAAGAAAGTCCACCTTTATGGTACAGGATGAGAACATTGAAAACACACATACACCCATCTAATCACCACCATCTGAACCCATTCCAAGCATCCCATTATCATCTTTCTCACCACACACTTCCAAATTTTGATCCCATCCTTCCACTACCATAAGATCACCACCAACCATGATCCCATTGGCTGCTCAGGACCCCCTTGAACTTGACATCATCAAGGGGAAATTCAATATTTTTACAATACTGAGGATCCATCACAGCTATCCTTCCCATCTCTCTCAAATCGAAATCAGCTGTTGATGTAACAATGTGTCTGATACTTCAACAATAACTAACTGAAGATGCAAGTTGTGTTTAGGATTCGCCAGCAACGTCCAAGGGGGAGATTGTTGATGCACTTTCTGTGGACGTCACTGTCGAATAGACTAGGGTTGAGTCTTATATTGTATTACATGAAATTGTGGTGATCCATAAGGGCATTTTATGGATCTGATGCATTTGTATATATAGGACAATACACAAAGTTCAGGTTCGACCCAAGGTAAAGGGCGAATGTGGAAACATTCCACATTCGACCTATACAATGGGGCGAAGGTGGACTTTGGTCTAGATTCGACCTTATAGAAGGGGCGAATGTGGAAAACATCCACATTCGACCTCCTCATAGGGGCGAAAGTGGACATATGTGTTGGACTATAAATAGCAATCTCATGTGTTGGTCTTCATTTTATAGATTTGAGTTTGTGCTTTGAATGCTCTCAAGGGGGAGGTCATGCCCGACCTCCCCCGACCCCGATATAGATGTTTATCCTACTGATGACAATGTCTGTAACCGTTTCTGTAGTAATACGAATCTGTGATGACTTTGTTATCGTTAATTTCTGTCTCGTCTCGAATCTCCCGTCTAAAACCGAGCTGAATTCACTTAATCGATCCGTGAATTCGGTTCCTAACTGGATTCTCTTGTAATTGAAGAATTTTAGCAATAGACAGGAAATCCAATCATACAAGTCACTATTCCAGGTGCGGATACCCTAGAACAGAACAAAATGATAATACACGAATCACAACACACGAATTACCTTTACAAACATCATTTTCATAGATAAACTTGCTTAAAATGATTACATAAACTGATTACAAGTTGATCTACACACTTTCACAAAACCTTAATCTAGAGAGCAACAACCTGACCTTCACACACACAATAACCAACTATTCTAACTTACCAAACAAGCAAAACCTATTTATACCCACTGCACATTCGCCCCATTCTGAAGTACGAATGTGGACTTTGTCCACATTCGCCCTATACCAAGGTACGAATATACAATCCTTCAGTCAGCTTTCCACCTTCGCCCACTAGACTTCTACCTTCGCCCATATTTAATCCACCTTCGCCCTCCATTATTCACATTCGACCTTCCAGAAAATTCTAACATATGTTAATAATACAATCCGAAGCATTAGTCGCATAAAGTGCATCTACGAACTCCCCCTCGACTATTGCTCAGATTGCCTTCTGGCTTCGTCCATCTCTTTGTTCATCAACTTGATTCTCAACTGTTTCTTTTGTTCTTTTGTCATCTCCAGTTCAAGTTTTCTCTTCGTCGATCGCTTCAGTACATCAGTCACCTTCACCTGCTTGCCCAACTTCTGTTCAAGGTTGCTACCGGAGTTGATATCATACGCAAAGCATACTCTGACAACCTGTTGATACTTCTTAGCTTGTGATGCGTCATTGGGATCACTGTATATCGGGTTGTAGTAAAGCATGACGATGTCTTCGAATGTACAGTTAATGAGCCACATTGGGTCAAAAACCAGTATCTTCTTATAAGAATCCTTTCCATCTCTCAGCACTATAACAGCTTCAGCATTCCTCCAATCGTAATACCAAAAGATAAAATCTTCACTGAAGTGTTGTTGAATTGGCATCAAAGGAATCTTTCTCATAACTTCAGGAGCTTTGTATATCAACGTCACTCGCTTTCTTCCTGTCTTAGAATCAACATCCCTATGAACTTTTCTTCTCGGGTATTGCGGCTTAAACATACTCCACTTCGTCTTACTCTCCCAGATTAATCTGTCAGCAAACCATCCCAAAGCCGTATTATTCACAGATGCACCAGTCATTCGGAATCTGCAAATGTCTCTAACCGCCCAGTACGGTAGAGTTAGCAGGTCATAGAATCTGTAAAAATACAGAATCCCTGTTTCCCACTTGACTGCGATGCATTTCAGACTTCTAAGATACTTCCAACCAAGAGCTTTACCCTTAATCTTCTGGTTGTGATATCTGTAGAATCCGCCCTGTGCTTCCGGTTTCGGCCTCTTATCATCTTTTTCCTTCAGCTTCTGTAACAGAGTCTTCAAGTCGTCACTCTGTTCAGATGGTTTCTGTTTTTCTCCACCAAACACCTTCTCAACAAACTCTTCACTTCTTTTCTCAGCTTTCTTCTTAGCTTCCCTCTGATGTGTTTCAGTGAAATCTGGGAATACTTCATTCTCATCATTCGTTCTGAAGTATTGAGGATACTCTTCATGAGTAATGTCCTCTATCTCAATCTCCTCCATCTCTGGTGTTTGCTTATCATCAGAATGATTTCCAATATCCTTTTCAGGAATATCTGGAATCATTTGATCTGCCATTATTTCCTCCAGTGTCTTTCCCACTCACTGTGCAATACCTTCTAAAATCTCCTTAGTCACAGCAGCAGACACCTCACCATCTTCCAAGTCAGGATCATTGTACTCTAACTCGTATCTCATGTCCTCTGTTTGAAAGATCTCAGCAAACTTCCCAGTGAATTCTATTGTCCATTCTCTTTTCTCCAACATCTCACGATATACATATTTTGTGTCATCTGATAAAGCTCTAACTTTTTCATTCCTGAAAATGCTTTCATCAGAATCAACATTTCCACCTGATTTCTTCGAGCTCGACTGACCTGTACTGCCTTTCTTGGTCTGTCGTTGTTCAAAGGTAAACTTGCTCGAGTCATCACCATCATCATCATCACTGCTACTACTATCATCATCATTACTTTTATTTCCCGATCCTCCCTCAGCATCATCATCCTTATCATCCTCATTATCATCAGATTCATCGTCTGATTCATCCTCCTCTTCCTCTTCTATATCGGATTCTTCATAATCTACTTGCTCCTCCTCTTCTTCTTTATCTTCTTCTCCCTCTTTCAGTTTGGGAGCTTCACCGTATAGCTTGTCAAGTAAATCACTCATCCTCTTATTTTCTTTCTTCAATTCTTTGTTTTCTGTCTTTACACCCTTAATCATCCTCCTATTTCTGTTACATTTCGCATCAATATCATTCTTCTCATCCTCTAGTTGCTTCAGCTTCTTTTCAAGCCCATCCTGATTTGTCTTTGAAGCAACCACAATCTGTAACATCTTCTCTTCATTTTTCTTAAACTTCTCAATCTCAGATTGTTGAGCAACTATCATTTTCATCATTTCTTCCATCTTCCTGTTCACCTGTTTCATTACATCATCTGAAACAGTAACCTTTGATGATTTGGAAGATTCAATCACTGTAGTCTTCTCCTTCTCAGGCTTGAACATATTAAGAACTTTTTCTAAAGTAGATTCCAGATCAGGAACTACTTCAGGTTCTTTTGCCTTATTCTGTTTCTTAGCAGCAGGTGAAGATACCTTTGATGACGTACCAGCTTCAGGAACTTTCTTTCCTTTCAGCAATATTTCAATCTCTTTCTCTCTCAACTTCTTTGTACTAACCTTCTTAGCCATCGACTTGTGCTTTGGCTTTTTCAGATTCACAACAATTGTTGATCCACCAAAGTCTTCAGTATCAACACCTAACTCACCTTCAACATCAATCGGTTCTTTCTGTAATATCTCTTCAACAGATTTGTTGAGTGATTCAGACTCCCCAACCGCAGTGGCCTTGCGTTTGGAAGACTTCCTCACCAACTCGGTCTCAGAATCCCACTGCTCCTCTTCCTCAGTCTCCTCTGAATCCACCGAGTCTTCATCAACCAAACTAGTACCCTTCTTCGCAGTACTTTTCTTCCTCGCCCTTTGTTTCTTTCCAGATTCACTCTCATCAGCTTTCGCTTTGCCCTTCCCTTTGGCTCCAACGTTCTTTACTTGTCTTTTCCTTTTAGTACTTGCATCAGCATGCACTAAAGGATCATCGTTATCAGAATCACTCTTCTCATGTCTTGCTTTATTCAATCCAGGGTCAGTGTAACCCGGATTCACCAAAGCTCCAAACAAACGCTTGTATGGTGGCTTCTCATTATCTGGAATACCTTTATACCCCTTCATCCTCACCAATGTTCTGATATTCATGTGCTCTTGACCTAACACCATCGTCGGATCCTTCCACAAGTTAGGATATTTATTGTCAAAGATCATCATCAGAAACCTGGGGTACAATAGGAACTTCTTAGACTTTAGACCCTTCAACATCTCCAGCATGTGGTCTAGTATCATCCCAGCAATGTTAAATGGTTTGTTGACTGTCAACGCAACCATTAACGAACTTAGACTTTTTCTCATCACGTCGTAACCACCACTAACGCATCCAAAGACATGAATAATCACATGGGCAAAATACTTAAACTACACACTGAGCTTCCCCTTGTGTAAGGCTCCATCTGTGATCGGACCTTTGTATTTCATTCTCAAGAAGCAAACTCTCTGCTCAGTCCATGACAACTCTCTCGGATCAGTACACTCTTCATCTTTAATCTTGAGTGCCTCCCGAATGTCTTCTTCTGTAATCAACATTTCCATCCCTTGTATCTTGCTGACTATAGCAGTTTTGCCCTCCCAAAAGTCGTATCTTGCATTCATCTAGAAGTCTTCTACAATGTCTTTGTAAATAATGGCTGGTGTAGCAATGGCATGTATGATTCGACTCCTTCTGAGAAAATCAACGATTCCAGAAAACTCTGTGTTCTTCATCACTTCGCCAACATAAGCACAGCAGTTGTGCGGAGGTTCAAACGACCATACTTTCGGTACATTTTCCTCTTGAGCTTCTGGCACTGGATCTTGAAGAATTACATCCTCAACAGGAATCTCCACATTCTCAGGTTGTTCTGCCATCTGAAATACAAAAATAAGAAAAATACGTCAAAAACGCAATCTTAGAAAATTTTGGGTTTTAACCATTTCCACATTCGCCCATTTTATGAGGTACGAATGTGAGAATTTGTGGTTCGAAAGTAAGAAATTAAGTACGAATGTAGACTTATCAGTTCGAATGTAAAATGAATCTCACATTCGCCCCAAATAATCCACTTTCATCCATTTTAAAAAACACTTTCGTCCTTTTAGCTTCACATTCGCCCTTTACTGTTTGGACGAATGTAACAAACTAAACCTCAAAATTTGAAAATCGTTTTCTAATGTGTTTTAATCTCTGATTTTGATTCAAACATAGCCTAAAATAGCCGACTAAGCCTATCCAAGCATCAATTTCTGTTTTCATTCAGTGTTTATTGATTTTAAAGAAAAACTAGGGTTCGAATGATACTTCCAATCAATTAACACATCAAATCCGTTAATTAATCCTAGTTTTTGATATATTCTCCCCCTAAAATCTATAAACATTGAATCCTAATCAAAAAATCAGTCTCTAACAGTCCACAAATGTCCAGATTATACAAGTTAGGGTTTGAAGACAAAAACCCCAATTGTGACTTCATTTTCAGGCCGTTACCTGTGAAATTATAGTCAAATTGATCAGAAATGTATAGGGAATAATATTCTGGAATGAAAAGAAACAGGGCAACAAGATCTCGACACTTTGAAAATTTTTGAAAATTTTTGAACTGAGGGTTCGAAGGTGCTGATTTGGTTATATAGGCTTCACGTTCGCCTGTTTGCTTTGGACGAATGTGAGTGATTTCCACATTCGCCCCAAGCTAATGGCACGAATGTGAAATCTAAAACACGAAAGTGAAATTTTTTAGTTGAAAAGCCACCTTCGTCCAAAGATATTGGTTCGAAAGTGAAGAATTTTCCACATTCGACCCAATTAAGGGGCGAATGTGAATTGGAAAATTTTGAAATTTTAACCAAATCACGAAATCGAATCCCGTTCAACATTTTTCAACACATTAAGTCTCAAACTTGCATTATTTGAGTTTAAAATGATACAAAGCTCAGATTGTTTCATCAAATCTCAGAAAATGACCATCAAACACCGTCGGTTATCTAAAAATAACACAGAAATGTAAAACTTTTGGTTTTTCTGAAATTATATTAAAACACACCTAAAATGTTTTTGAGTTTTGTATCTTTTTGAAAAACAAACTAAAATGCACAAATGTAAAGTAAAGCAATAACTGTTTTGTGATATTCGGTAAGAGGATCATATCAGTTGTTTGAGAAATCTAACCACAGCGTTGATCTAAACTTTTATATTATCATTAGAAACAGTATGTGACCCGGCAACTGCTGATATTGCTATCCACATAAGCTCACATGCAGACCGTTATTCAATGCTTTAAAATGATACGATTTAGGTGTATTATACTAACAAGTTGTGGTTCCCACACACACGACATACTCCTGTATCAAGAAATTGCACAAAGCTTCCTCGTAACGCGTGATTATGCCAGTGTTATCCGTTTAGTTATAAGATATATAGCACAGAGGTGTACAGGTCAGCAAACGAATGCAGCAAAGTAACATGTGCATATATACCAGGTTGAGGCTGATATCAACTACTGATTTGCATCAGTAAATTGATACGATGTAATTATGATCTTTGATCAATAATAACATAAAGTTCCTCAATTCCGTAACTTTCGGCTTTGGCATTTAAGCTCTTTTAGCAAATAATCTGATTAAACTAGGTCCGTAAATTAATACGACAAAAGTTCAATCAGAATATCCCGGATAACAATAACATAACGACCCGAAACCTCAGATTTTGGCAACTCTATCAAACGAAATTACGGTACTAAGACCATATGCCCATGAGGTGTTCAGCCACGAACGAGTAGTTCGTTATGTTTGTATCACTAATGCACGCAGTTTTTAGTCTACGAAGCCTATCAGCACATCACACGTAATCAACACACGCCTCATATTTCATTACATATCTTTAGCCTGTGTCAGATCCCCACTGATGTACTATCATTTCCTCTTTTTATCCTGGAAATCATTTTGGGTTTTTCTATTTTTTATGGCTTTTTGAATTTTTCAATGTTTTTAGTTTTTCTGATAAAAGACTCCCCCTAAAATGTAAAACATATTTTTGGGTTTTTTGAATTTTTCTGAAAAACTGTAAAAACTTAAAGAAAATTTTAAAAACTAAAAAGCGATAAACCGAGGTGATGATCAGTCTTGTTTTTCTTTTATATTGTTTACTTTTAAAAGATATTCGAATCTGGATCTGTCAAAAGCTTTTGTGAACAAGTCTGCTCGTTGATAGGCAGTGTGGATTTTTACCATATCGATCAGCTCTTTGGCATAACAATCACGGATAAAGTGATACTTAATCCGGATATGTTTAGCTTTAGAGTGATTGCCCGTATCTTTAGTTAATGCGATTGCAGCTTCATTATCACAGTGTATAGGGGTTTTAAGAAATTGAAACCGTAATCCAGCATCTGCTGCTGAATCCGGAGAACCTGTGAGCAACAACTCGAGGCTGCTATGTACTCTGCTTCGCAGGTAGACAATGCGACCGAAGTCTGCTTCTTACACTGCCAGGTGACTAACCTGCTCCCTAAAAACTGGCATCCAGCTGTCGTGGATTTGCTATCCTTGTCACAGCCACCCCAATCTGCATCACTAAATGCGATAAAGTCAAAATTATCGTCATTAGGGTACCAAAGTCCTCTCGAGGGACAACCCTTCAGATATCTAAGGATACGCTTGACCGCTGTCAGATGACTTTGTTTCGGCTTCGACTGAAACCGTGCGCAAAGGCATGTAGCAAACATTATGTCTGGCCGAGATGCGGTTAGATACATCAGAGATCCGATGATTGCTCTGTATGTAAACGGGTCCGTCAGCTCCCCCTTAGCGTCAACTCCAATCCCGTGATTAGGTTGAATCGGGGTGTCCATCGGCTTGGAATCCTCCATCTGGAATCGGCTCAAGACTTTGGATACGTATTTGGTCTGGTGAATAAAGATCCCCGTTGGTCTTTGATCCACCTGCAAGCCGAGAAAGAACTGCATCTCCCCCATCGCACTCATTTCGAACTTTTCCTGCATAACAGGTTCAAATTCCCTGCAAAGAAGTTCGTTAGTTGAGCCAAAAATAATATCGTCTACATAGATCTGGACGAGAAGCAAATCATCTCCTGTTTTCTTCGTGAACAGAGTATAGTCGACCAATCCGCGTTTGAATCCTTTCGACATGAGGTACGTGCTCAGCTCCTCGTACCATTGGCGTGGAGTCTGGTGCAACCCGTACAGTGCTTTGTTCAAGACGTAAACCTTATCCCGGTGGATAGGATCTTCAAAGCCCAGTGGTTGACCGACGTAGACCTCCTCTTTAACCACACCGTAAAGAAAAGCACTTTTGACGTCCATCTGATACACCTTAAATTTCTTGTAGGAGGCAAACGCTAGAAACATTCGGATTGCTTCTATGCACGCCACTGGTGCATATATTTCATTATACTCAATCCCCTCGATCTGATGAAAACCTTGAACTACCAATCTGGCTTTGTTCCTTACGATCACTCCTCTATCGTCTTTCTTACACTTAAAGACCCACTTGGTACCAATCTTCTTCCGTCCTGGAGGTAAATCCGTCAGTGTCCAGACTCCCAACTTCTGAAATTGCAACAACTCCTCTTGCATCGCTTCAACCCAGGCGTCATCCAATAGAGCTTCTTTATATGTCCGCGGCTCAACCTGCGAAACATAACATGCAAACGACCAATCATTCTGACAACCAGACTTTTGTATTTTTGCATATAAAGCTAAAGCACCAAAACTTTCTGGTGAATTGACACTTCTTAGCTGTCCTCTCGTCATAACAATTCTACCAGGGTCACCGATAACTTGCTTTAGCGGGTGAATACGGTGAATCCGAGATTCCTGATGTTCAGGTACAGTAACTCCCGTCTGAGTAGTCAAGTTCTCTACTGCATCCAGATCATGACCCGTATTAGACAATGAAGCAACATCTGGATTTGGGTTCACTGGCGGTGCCTTTGTTGCATGTTCAATAATAACTTCTTCGAAATCTCCATCATCTTCCGATTCTGAAGTATCTAAAGTAGTTGAAGCCTCTTGAAACACTTCTTCCTCCGGTACAGGCGCATTGGTATCATTAGAAGCTGTTGGAGGAGTTACGGTGATCCGACGCACCAATGGTGAAGTCGCTGCGTTTTCACACTCGTAAAGTAATCGGATAACAGCCTCTTCAACCAAGCTATCTAGATTGAATGATTCAAAGAAATCTTTGTAATCAAACATCCAATGAGGACCATTTCCTTGCACATTCTGAGTATACCGTTGAACTTCAACGTTTGCCCAATCCTCCACCTGTCGAGTTCTTTTGTTGAATACCCGTTTGAGCGGGGTTGCATATCCAACAAAGTATCCCTCTTCAGCTTTCGGACTAAACTTTTCTCTTGGATTCAACATCGTGCACGGAGCCCCAAAAGGTTCTAGATACCCCAAGTTCGGCTTTCTTCGGTGTAACAGCTCATAAGAGGTTTTGCCAAACTTCTTCACTGTTAAGACCCAATTTAATGTATAGTTTGCCGCATAAATCGCCTCGTTCCAGAACATTACTGGAAGATTCGAGTCTGCTAGCATTGTTCTCGCCGCTTCTATGAGAGTCTTGTTTTTCCGTTCAGCAACACCGTTCTGTTGAGGGGTATACGGAGCCGAATATTCATGATGAATTCCTTTGCTTTCACAAAGATCATCCATCTTGGCATTTTTGAACTCCGTCCCATTATCACTCCGAATTCGCTTGATCTTTAGACCATAGATATTCTCCAATCGAGTGAACAGAACTTTCAGATTATTAAAGGTGTCACTTTTCGGATGCAAACACATTACCCATGAGAATCTTGAATAATCGTCAGTAACGACTAAACAATAAAGCTCCCCAAGATGACTTTTGCGTTTGACAGGTCCGAATAAGTCCATGTGCAATCGCTCAAGCGGCATCTCAACAGAGTTTACTTTCTTCACTTTATGGGATTGTTTGTGTTGCTTTCCTTTCTTACAACTTACACACTTGTCGTTCAAATGGAAATGTTTAACATTCACGCCTTCGATAAGTCCATTTTTCACTAAGTGGTTCATCTTTCTCAAATGAATATGCCCCATCCTTCTATGCCACATGATTGATTCCTTCTCAGTAGCTTTTGATAGAAAACATGTCACTTGCCCCTGGGTCGTCATTGCCTTAGACATATCAAGAATATAAAGATTGTTGACGCAAGGTGCCTTCAACATAACCCACTCTTTTGGAATTTCGAAGCCCAGTTTGAGAATATAGCAAGATTTGTCATCAAAATAAACAGTAAATTGTTTGTCACATATTTGACTGACACTCAACAGATTACAATCGATCTGCTTCACATACGATATCCTCTCGAAACTCACCATCCCATTACTCACGCTTCCTTCCATCGTGATGTAACCTCCTTTGTTCCCAGCAAATGCAACATATCCTCCGTTAATATTCTTCACGTCGAACAGCAATGCTAAATCCCCTGTCATGTGGCCTGAAGCTCCACTATCAACAATCCAAAGACTGCTAATAGGGCCAGCTGAAGCTCCCTGCACACATCAAGTAAACATGTCAGTTCTTTCAGGGGACCCAAGCCTGTGTGGTCTTGGGTCTTTGAATATCACCCTTCAAAGATTCATTTAATTCAACATTTAGTTTTGAATCCATCTTTTTCGGATCATTCAAAACTTTTTCAATCTTTTAATTAGATTTTGAAGTAGAGGCTCCCGGAGTACCATTTGGTGTCCAAGACAGTTCCGAACGTTTCAAAATACGAATCTGAGATTTTGGAGTCTCATTCGATTTCTTAACATCGTTCACAAATGAAACCTTCTTGGTTACCTTCTCTGATTTAACAGATTTAGGTCCAACATTTGACTTGACAGCAGGTTTTTGTGGAACCTTTTGTCTATCAACTGTCGTGTTCACCATTGGTCTCTTGAACGGTTTCTCCATGGCTATTCGGTTGCGACGATCATATTGAAATTGACGTTCATTCCTCTTTGGATAAAAATTGTTTTGGTTATAAAATGGTGCTGGTTGAGGAACAAATCGTCTTTGTCAACCGGCTTTCTCATAGATTGCCTCACTTCAACCTCGTGCCTTTTGTGCCTCAGGTACGGGCAGTGAGCAAGTAAATGCCCTCTCTCTCCACACTTAAAGCATGCACGGTACTCTTCAAACACATTCTGAGCATTCGGCTTTGCGTATGTTTTGATGAGATATTGATTATCAATACATCTACGCCTTAAACTCTCAGAAACTGGGCCCTTAGAGTAAGCTGGCTCATGAAAACCGTTTGATTTTTGTTTCGGTTTAATGAATTGGGTGACATGAACCTTTGGTTCTTTTGGAACATCCAAATACAGTTTCTTTAAAATTTCGGGTGGAATATCATTAGATCTTTCATGTTTTGGAAACCATATTGTGCTTTCTTGCCAAATTTTCTCAATTTTAGAATAGTTAGCAAACTTGATTGGATATTCCTCGTCAGAGATAATCTTATCGGATCCTTCCCTCCGATAAAATACCTTGACTGGTTTGTCACCTGAATCCTTTTTAACCTCTTTCTTTTCAGACTTTTTATCACGATGTGCGTTAGCCATCAGATGAACATGCTGAGACGGTGACACTGGTTCATTCGTAATAATGTAATTTTCTTTTGGAATATCACTCACATTATCAGATTTGTCACTCTCAGAGTCTGAATCATCATTTTCAGCTGTAACTCCTTCATCATTCAAACCTAAAATCGGTCTCACATCGAAATTTGGATCACCAACACTAGAAGTATTGGATTCATCTTCCGATGCAGAGTCTGATTTTACTGAGCTCTCCGGTGTCACTTGATGACAATTGTGGTTTTCAAATAGCACCGGAGATGGCACAGACTTATAACTTGTGGTTTGAGATGGTTCATCAATGATGTGGTCAACGACATAAGCAATATGCTTGTAACTTTCAAGCTTCTTGTTGACCTTTTCAGCAAAACACTTGATGGTGGCCATTTCTAACTTAGTGTTTTCTAATTCATCAATGTAGCTGTTTGTAGATGCACGTTTTGCGACTAGTGATTGGATCTACAAGTTAACATATGTTAAGAGATGCTGATGGATTGAAGGTGGAAACATTCTGGGCGAATGTAAAGAGATGTGGGCGAATGTAGAAGTTGAATGGGCGAAGGTAGAATGGAACTGATCTGAAGATGTACATTCGCACCATATAGTGGGCGAATGTGGAAGAATTCCACATTCGACCATCTATACTGGGCGAACGTGCAGACACTATATATAGATTTTGTGTATTTGTGATTTATAGAGAGTTTCCAGTTGTGTGTGTGTTCAGGTTAGGGTCCAGGTTATTTTGAGAAAGTGTGTGAATGTTCTAGATTATCTAATGTGTGATTGTAATCAAGTATTTGAACTAGTTAATCTATGAAAAGCTTTGAAAATGATGTTGATTGTGTTTTGATTTGAGTTTTATCTGTTTGTTCAAAGCTAGGGTTTCCGCACCTGGTTTTGTGACTTGTATGATCAAATTAATCCTATTTTAGTCAAAATCTTTCGCTTACAAAGTGGTATCAGAGCTATACCGTTCATACAACAACAAATTTGATAAACTCAGAGCTGATTTGGACCTAATTTTGATCAAAATACATCTGTTTTTGAATGAAAATGGTTTTTGAGTGTTTTTGAAAGATTTGAAGTTGATTTTGTGGTTAAAATCTAAAATTCCAAGAATTAAAGTTGTTCCAAATCAATTCTGAATCAAAACCTGATTAAGATCATTCAAATCCACAAACTTTTGAAAATCAGAGATCAAAATAACCGTTTTTCAAAGTGTAACCGTTTTTCAAACCTGAAATGGGCGAACCTGGATCTTAGTGGGCGAACCTGACTTGTTTTGGGCGAATTTGAGTTGTTTTTGGTCGAACCTGAGTAGTTTCTCGGCGAACCTGGAAAATTTTGTTTGAAGTTTTCACTTTCGGGTACAATTTTTCACATTCGATTGATCGGGCGGGCGAACGTGGAAAATTACTGGTCGAACCTAGATCATTCTGGGTGAAAGTGGAAAAGTGTTAGTGTGTTTTACATTCTGGTGAAGTTTTACCTTCGATTGACTACTGTTTGGGCGAATCTGAATCAGAAAGGGTCGAAAGTAGATAAATTTCGGGCGAACCTAGAACTAAGTTTTGGAAAATTTTCTAAGTGTTGAATTTTTTTTCAAAGTTCGTGATCATGTGGAATTTTCCGACTACCCCGAGACCAGCAACGACACAACCACAACAACAAGTAATGGACCCATGGATGGTGGCGGCACAAAAGACGAGCATACAGTCTTCGCAACCGATTAACTACATGGCGATGACTAACTCGATGCCTCAAAGTGTGGCACCTCCAGCACCACAACCTGACTACTGGGGAGTAGCAGCAGCGGTGGTAAACACTCAAACCACAAATGCTATTTCCACACTAATAAATGACTTATCTTCAGGTAGCGGGAATCGGCCACCGAAGCTCATGGAGATACAAGAATATAATCAGTGGCAGACCAAGTTCAAGATCCACTTGGAAGGCATGGGAGTGGAGGGTGCAGAGGCATGGAACATGATTGCTAGAGGTTACACAGTACCAGTTTTAGAGAATACAGGTGAACCAGTTCCATTGGAGAGTATGTCTGAGGAGGAGAAAAAGAAGTTTGCTGTGGAGAAGAAAGCCTTTTCCCAATTGACTCAGGCAATCACAAACGATCTGTTGCATCAGTTTGGGACATGCACTACATCTAAGCAACTATGGGATATGCTTAAAAGAAGGCATGATGGGAATGAGAAGACTAGAAGTTTAAGGATGGAAGAATTACGAAAGGAGTTTGAGAATTTTTCTTATATTGGCAATGAAACTTTAAAAGAATTAACTCCTAGATATAGTCATTTGCTAACTGAATTGTCAAGTTATGGTATACAGATTTCTATGACAAAGCAGGTGGATAAGTTTGCAGATGCGTTACCACCACACTGGGATCAGCATGTGGAAGTTCTCAGGGAGAAGGATGCATACCAATTCTGGACTATTCAAGAGTTTATAGAGAAGCTGGAAAGCAAAGAGATGGAAGAGAAGAGGAAAGCTAGAAGATCACAGATTCCTCAGAATCCTAGCTTATATTTTGGAGGCACTTCAGTTCCAGCTAGTAACTCAAGCTCAGGAGGATTAGTGGCACCACATGTTGCGTGCATTTCCAATGTTATGGAATCACCAAAACCTACCATCAACAAACATCATCCTTCTCACAACCATCAAATCCACAACCACAACAACAATATAACAACTCCTACATTTCACCATTCTCACCAATGCAACAAGCAGCCTTCTATACTGATAGCCAATCTCAACAACCACCTCACTCAATGAACCAAAGTACTCAACCTAATCAACAACCAGTGGTTTTGGAGACTTCTAACTTGGGAAATGTGACGGTTGAAGTTGCTCAGCAACACATTGCACTAGTCTCTGTAATGGTTTCATCTTATAATGGGTTGGTTGCTAGTCAAATTGGTAACAACAATTTAACCAATGAAGACTATGCACAGATTGATAAAGAAGAGATGGAACTGATTGATATTCAGTGGGCTTTTGCAAGCATAATGAGAAGAGCAACAGAATTTATTGAGAAGACGGGTAGAACGGATTTGGGAACTTCTCCTAACACAAACTATGGGTTTAACAAGGAGAAAGTTACTTGTTTTAACTGTGGAGGGAAAGGTCACTTTAAAAGGGAATGTACCCAGCCACCAAAACAAGGAAATAGAAACCCATTCAATGCAAGCTATCAGAATTGTCAACAACAAAACCAAAACCAAGTTTCTTACCAAAATAACAACAACTACCAAAACCGTCAGAACAACTTTAATAACAACCAAAACAGACAACCAAACACACCAAACCAGAATCAAAACCAATCACCTAACAATGCTAACCGAACAGTCATACCAATTACTACACCGAATGAGACACACCAAAACACCAATCAGAATCAAGCATTGGTGACTCAACAAGATGAACGGTTTGATTGGTCGGGTATGCAAATAGGTGTTGAGGAAATTACTACTGGTGGAAATGTGGCTTGTGTTGCTTGTCAGGTTGATATTGAAAAGTCAGTGACAGTTGATCAGAAGAAAGAAACTGAGGTTGAAGTTGATGTGTCTGAGGCTGAAATGGAAGTGGAGAATGAATCTGTTGAGGTTAATGCTGAGGATGCTAATTCTGGAATAGTGATTGACACTGTTTCTGATGTTCCTGAGGAGTGTGAATCGGATTATTCAGATTCAGACAGTGAATCAGATACAGAAGCACGTGTTACATCACTAGATGATGATATTGATCAGTTGCTAGCAGAAGCTGATTTTCTGAAGACGAGGAAGTCGTGCATTGCTGATGATGCTTTCACAAGGATTGACTATTCCAAGTTTTTCGCTGGAAAGGAAGCTCATTTCGCATTGATGGCCATGACTGATCCGCCAAAATCTGTAAGTTCTGAGTGTAGCACTGATGTTACTAGTGATAAGTATTGTGGTACCTGTGATAGATTGACTGAGGAGAACTGTAGATGCGTTTTGCGACTAGTGATTGGATAATTAACATGTGTTAGGATTCTGGTCTGGTCGAAGGTATGCTGTTCTGGGCGAATGTAAATGAAATGGGGCGAAGGAAGAAAGGATTTGGGCGAAGGTAATTTGGAGCTTCACAGAAGAACACATTCGACCACAGAATGTGGGCGAATGTGGAATGAGCTCACATTCGACCCATGCAGATGGGCGAATGTGCAGTCTCTATATATAGGATTTGTGTTTTTGTAATGTTAACAGAGTTATTGGTGGTGTGTGTTTTCAGGAGAGGTTTCAGGATAGTTTGAGAGGTTCTGTGTGTGTTCTAGATTAACCTAGAATCAGTTGTAATCAAGTTTATGAATATGTTAATCTATGAAAACGTTTGAAAATGACTTTGATTGTGTTTTGATTTGAGTTTATATCAGTTTGTTCAAAGCTAGGGTTTCCGCACCTGGTTTTGTAACTTGTATGATCATATAATCCTGTTTTAGACAAAATCTTTCGCTCACAAAGTGGTATCAGAGCATAGAGGATCATACAACAACAAATTTTATAAACTCAGAGCTGATTTGGACCTAATTTTGATCAATTCACATCTGTTTTTGAATAAAAATGGTTTTTGAGTGTTTTTGAAAGATTTAGAGTTGATTTTGTGGTTAAAATTCAAAATTCCAAGAATTAAAGTTGTTCCAAATCATCTCCGAATCAAAACCTGATTAAGATCATTCAAATCCACAAACTTTTGAAAATCAGAGATCAGAATAACCGTTTTTCAAAGAGTAACCGTTTTTCAAACTGATAATGGGCGAACCTGGAACCTGAGTGGTCTAAGGTGAGAGTTTTCGGTCGAAAGTGAGTGATTTTCGGTCGAACCTAGGAGTTTTTGGTCGAACCTGAAAAGTTTTTGTTGAATTTTTCACCTTCGGGTCATATTTTCTACCTTCGAGTGATCGGGCGGTCGAACGTAGGATATAAACGGTCGAACGTAGAGCTTTTTGGTCGAAGGTGAAAGTTTGTTAGTGTGGTTTTACATTCTGGTGAGATTTTACCTCCGGGTGGTACTGTTTGGTCGAACCTGCAGCAGAAAGGGTCGAATCTGAGAGGAAACGGGCGAACCTAGGATTAGTTTTTGGAAAATTTTCTAAGTGTTGAAATTTTTCGAAGTTCGTGATCATGTGGAATTTTCCAACAACTCCGACTCAACCACAACAGCAAGTGATGGACCCATGGACGGTGGCAGCACAGAAGACGAGCACACAGTCTTCGCAGCCGATTAACTACATGGCTCAAAGTGCACCTCCAGCACCACAATCTGACTACTGGGGAGTAGCAGCAGCGGTGGTAAACACTCAAACTACAAATGCTATTTCCACACTGATTAATGATTTGTCTTCAGGTAGCGGAAATCGGCCACCGAAGCTTATGGAGATTCAAGAATACAATCAGTGGCAGAAAAAGTTCAAGATACATTTGGAAGGCATGGGAGTGGAGGGTGCAGAGGCATGGAACATGATTGCTAAAGGTTACACAGCACCAGTCTTGGAGAATACAGGTGAACCAGTTCCATTGGAAAGCATGGCTGAGGATGAGAAAAAGAAGTTTGCTGTGGAGAAGAAGGCGTTTTCCCAATTAACACAGGCAATCACAAACGATCTTTTGCATCAGTTTGGGACTTGCACAACATCCAAGGCGCTATGGGAAGCAGTTAAAAGGAGGCATGATGGTAATGAGAAGACTAGAGGTCTAAGGATGGAAGAATTGAGGAAGGAGTTTGAGAATTTTTCTTATATTGGAAATGAAACTTTAAAAGAGTTAACTCCTCGTTATAGTCATTTGTTATCTGAATTGTCTAGTTATGGTATACAGATTCCTATGACAAAGCAGGTGGATAAGTTTGCAGAGGCGTTACCACCAAACTGGGATCAGCATGTTGAAGTTCTCAGGGAAAAGGATGCATACCAATTCTGGTCAATTCAGGAGTTCATAGAGAAGCTGGAAAACAAGGAATTGGAAGAGAAGAGGAAAGCTAGAAGATCTCAGATTCCTCAGAATCCCAACTTGTATTTTGGAGGCACTCCAGTTCCAGCTAGTACCTCAAGTTCAGGAGGATTGGTGGCTCCTCATGTTGCATGTATTTCCAATGTTATGGAATCACCAAAACCTACCATCAACTACCATCAACAAACATCCTTTTCACAACCATCAAACCCACCTCCACAACAACAATACAACAATTCATACATTCCACCATTTTCCCCAATGCAACAAGCAGCTTTCTATACTGCTAGTCAATCTCAACAACGAATGAACCAAGTTCCTCAACCTAATCAACAACAACCGGTAGTTTTGGAGACATCTAATTTTAGAAATGTGACGGTTGAAGTTGCTCAACAACACATTGCACTAGTTTCTGCAATGGTTTCATCTTATAATGGCTTGGTTGCTAGTCAAATTGGAAACAACAACCTAACCAATGAAGACTATGCACAGATTGACAAGGAAGAGATGGAACTAATTGATATTCAGTGGGCGTTTGCGAGCATCATGAGAAGAGCTACAGAGTTTATTGAGAAAACAGGTAGAACAGATTTGGGAACTTCTCCTAACACAACCTACGGGTTCAACAAGGAGAAAGTTACTTGTTTTAATTGTGGAGGAAAGGGTCACTTTAAAAGAGAATGCACCCAGCCACCAAAGCAGGGTAATAGAAACCCATTTAATGCAAGCTACCAAAACAGGCAACAACAAAACCAAAACCAAGTTTCTTACCAAAACAATACCAACTACCAAAACCGTCAAAACAATTTCAATAACAACCAAAACAGACAACCAAACACATCAAACCAGACTCAAAACCAATCTCCTAATAACACTAACCGAACTGTCATACCAATCACTACACCTAATGAGACACATCAGAACACCAATCAGAATCAAGCATTGGTAACTCAACAAGATGAGAGGTTTGATTGGTCTTCCATGCAAATAGGTGTTGAGGAAATCACTCCTGGTGGCAACGTGGCTTGTGTTGCATATCAGGTTGATATTGAAGATTCAGTAACTGTTGATGAGAAGGTAGAAACTCAGTGTGAAAGTGATGAGTCTGAGGCTGAGATGGATGTGGAGACTGAGCCTGTAGAGGTTAATACTGAGGAAGTGAATTCTGGAGTGGTGATTAACACTGTTTCTGATATTTCTGAGGAGTGTGAATCGGTTTATTCTGACTCAGACAGTGAATCGGATACGAAAGCAAGTGTTAATTCTCTAGATGATGACATTGAGCAGTTGCTAGCAGAAGCGGATTTTCTGATGACGAGGAAGTCGTGCATTGCAGATGATGCTTTCACCAAGATTGACTATTCAAGATTCTTTGCTGGAAAGGAAGCTCATTTCGCGTTGATGGCCATGACTGATCCGCCAAAATCTGTAAGTTCTGAGTGTAGTACTGATAATACAAGTGATAAATATTGTGGTACATGTGATAGATTGACTGAGGAGAATAAACAACTCCGAGTTCAACGTGATAGTGCTATCATGAACAGTCAATCTACTCGCAAAGAGTTGAATGCTTTTAACAAAGTGTTAGATAGCTATAAAA
Source organism: Ambrosia artemisiifolia (assembly GCA_032199755.1). Taxonomy (NCBI): domain Eukaryota; kingdom Viridiplantae; phylum Streptophyta; class Magnoliopsida; order Asterales; family Asteraceae; genus Ambrosia; species Ambrosia artemisiifolia. Next base: position 43,189,525 of record CM063518.1, read on the forward strand.
AGGACATTTCCGACTTGAAAAACACTTTATCTTTAAAACAATTGGCAATTAACAATTACATAAATGAAATTGAAAATACCAAGTTGGAAATGGCCGCCATCAAATGCTTTGCTGAAAAAGTAAACAAAAAGCTGGAAAGTTATAAGCACATTGCTTATGTGGTAGACCACATCATTGATGATAAAACCACCAATTACCGATCTGTGCCATCTCCGGTTCTTTTTGAAAACCACAATTGTCATCAAGTGACACCGGAGAGCTCAGTTAAATCAGACTCATCGTCGGAAAATGAATCAAATACTTCAAGTATTGGTGATCCACATTCCGATAAGAGGCCGATTTTAGGTATCAATGATGAGGGTGTTACTGCTGAGAGTGTAGATTCAGACTCAGAGAGTGATGATACTGGTTGTTTTCAAACTGAGAATGCATGTGAAATTCCAAAAGAAAATCACATCATTACAAATGAACCAGTTTCACTATCTCAGATTGTGATTCCGATGGCAAATGCTCATCGTGAAAAGAAGTCTGAAAAGAAGGTTGTTAAGAAAGATCTTGAGAAAAATGTGGTCAAGAAAGATCTTGAAAAGAGTGTTAAGAATGAACAATGTGATAAACCTATCAAGGTGTTCTATCGGATGGAAGGATCCGATAAGATCATCTCGGATGAGGACTTTCCAATTAAAGATGTTAACTATGCTAAAATTGACAAAATTTGGCAAGAGAGCACCATTTGGTTCCCAAAACATGAGAGAACAAATGAGGTTCCACCTGAAATTTTAAAGAAATTATATTTGGATGTTCCTCAAGAACCAAAGGTCCATGTCACAGAGTTCATTCGACCCAAAAACAGAGCTAATGGTTTTCATGAGCCTACTTACTCAAAAGGGCCACTCCTTGAGAGTTTAAGGAAGCAACAGTATAATGATCAATACCCTGTTAGATCATTTGCTCAACCAAATGCTCCGAATGTTTTTGAAGAGTACCGTGCATGTTTCAAATGTGGGGAACGAGGGCATTTACTTGCTCAGTGCCCATATGTGAGACACAAAAGGCACGAAGTTGAAGTAAGGAATTCCATGCGTAAACCGATTGATCATTATGTTCCACCACACAGACGAGTTGTTCCTCAACAACAACAGTTTTTCAATCAAAACAAGTTTTATCAAATGAGGAACAATCGTCCAATTCAATATGATCAAAGGAATCGGATTGCAATGGAACACTCATGGAGAAAGCCTGTGGTGAACGCAACAATTGATAGGCAAAAGGTTCCACCTAAACCGATTGTCAAATCAAGTGTTGGACCTAAGTCTGTTAAATCAGAAAAGGTAACCAAGAAAGTTACATTTGCTAACAATGTTTAGAAACCAACTGAGAACTCAAAATCTCAGATTCGCATTTTGAAAAGGTCTGAACCATCTTGGACACCCAATGGTACTCCAGGAGCCTCTACTTCAAAAGTTGATGAGAAAAAGAAAAATGTTTTGAACAATCAGAAAAAGATTGATCAAAAAGTTGTTGAAAATGCTTGTGAAAATGTTACTTTGAAACCTGATGTTCAAAGACCCAAGACTCAGGCTTGGGTCCCCCGAAAGAACTAAATGATTTACATTTTGTGTGCAGGGAGCTTCAGCTGGCCCTATTAGCAGTCTTTGGATTGTTGATAGTGGAGCTTCAGGCCACATGACAGGGGATCTTGCGTTGCTGTTCGACGTAAAGAACATCAATGGAGGGTATGTCGCTTTTGCTAGAAACAAAGGTGGATATATAACGATGGAAGGAAGCGTGAGCAATGGGATAGTGAGCTTTGAGCGGATTTCGTATGTGAAGCAGATTGATTATAATCTGTTGAGTGTCAGTCAAATATGTGACAAGCAATTTACTGTGCATTTTGATGACAAATCCTGCTATATTCTGAAACCGGGCTTTACAATTCCTAAAGAGTGGATAATGTTGAAGGCACCTCGCGTCAACAATCTCTATATTCTTGATATGTCCAAGGCGATGACATCACAGGGACAGATAACATGCTTTCTATCCAAGGCGACAGAGAAAGAATCGATAATGTGGCACCGAAGAATGGGGCACATTCATCTGAGGAAAATGAATCAATTAGTGAGAAATGGACTTGTCGATGGAGTAAACGTGAAACATTTCCATCTGAATGACAAGTGCGTAAGTTGTAAAAAGGGGAAGCAACACAAACAGTCCCACAAAGTGAAGAAGGTTAATTCTGTAGAGATGCCACTTGAGCGATTGCACATGGATCTTTTCGGACCGGTCAAGCGCAAAAGTCATCTTGGGGAGTTATATTGTTTAGTTGTCACTGATGACTATTCAAGACTTTCATGGGTGATGTGTTTGCAGAATAAAAGTGACACCTTTAACAACTTGAAAGTTCTGTTCACTCGGTTGGAGAATCTCTATAATGTGAAAATTAAGAGAATTCGGAGTGATAATGGGACGGAGTTCAAAAATGCCAAGATGGATGAACTTTGTGAAAGCAAAGGGATACATCATGAATATTCGGCTCCGTACACCCCACAACAGAACGGTGTTGCTGAACGAAAGAATAGGACTCTAATTGAAGCGGCTAGAACAATGCTCGCTGATTCAAATCTTCCGGTAATGTTCTGGAATGAGGCGATTTATGCAGCAAACTACACACTAAATCGGGGTCTAACAGGGAAGAAGTTTGGTAAAACATCTTATGAACTGTTACACCGACGAAAGCCGAATTTAGAGTATCTAGAACCTTTTGGGGCGCCATGCACGATGTTGAATCCAAGCGAGAAGTTTAGTCCTAAAGCTGAGGAGGGATACTTTGTTGGATACGCAACCCCGCTCAAACGGGTATACAACAAGCGAACTCGTCGAGTGGAGGATTGGGCAAACGTGGAAGTTCAACGATATACTCAAAATTTGCAAGGCACGGGTCCTGATTGGATGTTTGATTACAAAGATTTCTTTGAATCATTCAATCTAGATAGCTTGGTTGAAGAAGCTGTTATCAGATTACTTTATGAGTGTGAAAACGCGGCGACTTCACCGTTGGTGCGTCCGATCACCGTGAACCCCTTACCAGCTTCTAATGATACCAATGCTCCTATACAAGAAGAAGAAGTGTTTCAAGAGGCTTCAACTTCATTAGACACTTCAGAATCAGAAGATGAACAATTTGAAGAAGCCATTCTTGAACAGGCAGAAGAACAGGAGGCACCACCAGTGAACCCAACTCCAACTCCAGATGTTGCTTCATCATCAAAAACGGGTCATGATCTGGATGCTGTAGAGAACCTAACTGCTCAGACGGGAGTTACTGTACCTGAATATCCGGAATCTCGGATCCATTGTATTCATCCGTTGGAGCAAGTTATTGGTGATCCTGGAAGCAGTGTTATGACCAGAGGGCAGCTGAAAAGTGTCAATTCACCAGAGAGTTTTGGTGCTTTAGCATTATATCCCCAAATTCAACAATCTGGTAGTCAAAATGATTGGTCGTTTGCGTGTTATGTGTCGCAGGTAGAGCCAAGGACATACAAGGATGCTTTGAAGGAAGATGCTTGGGTTGAAGCTATGCAGGAGGAGTTATTACAATTCCAGAAATTGGGAGTTTGGACGCTCACAGATTTGCCACCAGACAGGAAGAAAATAGGCACTAAATGGGTGTTTAAGTGCAAGAAGGATGATCGTGGGGTTATTGTTCGTAACAAAGCCAGATTGGTCGTGCAGGGTTTCCATCAAATCGAAGGAATTGATTATAACGATATCTATGCACCGGTAGCACGAATTGAAGCTATTCGGATGTTCCTTGCGTTTGGTTCATACAAGAAATTCAAAGTCTATCAAATGGATGTTAAGAGCGCATTTCTATACGGGAAAGTCAAGGAAGAGGTTTATGTCGGGCAGCCACCAGGCTTTGAGGACCCAATCCACCGGGATAAGGTCTATGTGCTGAACAAAGCTTTATATGGTTTGCACCAGGCTCCGAGGCAGTGGTACGAGGAGCTAAGTACATACCTCATCACCAAAGGATTTAAGCGCGGACTCGTCGATTGCATCCTCTTCACGAAGAAGACTGGGGATGACTTGCTTCTAGTACAGATTTACGTTGATGATATAATATTTGGTTCAACTAACGAGCTTTTATGCAGGGAGTTCGAAACTGTCATGCAGGAAAAGTTCGAGATGAGCGCAATGGGGGAGATGCAGTTTTTCCTAGGCTTGCAGGTGGACCAAAGACCCGACGGGATCTTCATTCACCAGACGAAATATGTCTCCGACATTTTGAGCCGGTTCCAGATGGAGGACTCTAAGCCGATGGATACCCCGATTCAACCCAATCACGGGATTGGAGTGGACGCTAAGGGGGAGCTGACGGACCCATTTACATACAGAGCAATCAAGAAGCAGACTTCCGTGGCGTTATCTACCTGTGAGAAGCAGACTTCCGTGGCGTTATCTACCTGTGAAGCCGAGTACATTGCAGCCTCGAGTTGCTGTTCGCAAGTGCTCTGGATCCAACAGCAGATGGTGGATTACGGTTTGCAGTTTCTTAAGACCCCTATATACTGTGACAACGAAGCCGCTATCGCATTAACTAAAAATACTGAAAATCATTCTAAAGCAAAACATATCCGGATCAAATATCATTTTATCCGTGATTGTTATGCTAAAGAATTGATAGATATGATCAAAATTCATACTGACTACCAACGTGCAGATTTGTTTACAAAAGCTTTTGACAGATCCCGCTTTGAATATCTTTTAAAAGTAAACAATATAAAGGAAAAACAGGACTAATCGGCACCTCGGTCTATCGCTTTTTAGTTTTAAGTTTTTAATATTTTGCTAATTGGGAATTTCTCTTTGCTAATTGGGAATTTCTCTTTACTATCGTAATCCTCAAAGAAGTTGATGCTTTCAAAGGGATTGTTTAATCCTCAAAGAAGTTGATGCTTTCGAGTGGATTGTTTCTTTCAAATTTCGTTTTTATTGTTTTTCAGAAAAATTAAAAACCCAAAAATATGTTCTTTATTTTAGGGGGAGTCATTTTATCGGAAAAACCAAAAACATTAAAAAATTCAAAAAGACCTAAAAATTAGAAATTCAAAAATGATTTCCTGGATAAAAAGAGGAAATGATAGTACATCAGTGGGGATCTGACACAGGCTAAAGAATTGTATAGCTTAATGAGGCGTGTGTTGACTATGTGTGATATGCTGATAGGCTTCGTAGACTAAATATTGCGTGCATTAGTGATACAAACATAACGAACTACGCGTTCGTGGCTGAACACCTCATGGGCATATGGTCTTAGTACCGTAATTTCGTTTGATAGGATTGCCAAAATCTGAGGTTTCGGGTCGTTATGTTATGGTTATCCGGGATATTCTGATTAAACTTTTGTCGTATTGATTTACGGACCTAGTTTTATCAGAATATTTGCTAAAAGAGCTTAATTGCCAAAACCGGAAGTTACCGAATTGAGGAACTTTATGTTTTAATTGATCATAGATCATTATTACATCGTATTGATCATCTGATGCAAATCAGTGATTAATATCAGCCTCAACCTAGTGTATACGCACATGTTACTCTGCTGCATTCAGTTGGTGACCTGTACACCTCTGTGCTATATACTTTGTAACTTTTACGGATAACCCTGGCATAATCACGCGTTACGATGAAGCTTTGTGCAATTACTTGATACGGGAGTATGTCGTGTGTGTGGGCACCACATCGTGTTAGTCTAATACACCTAATTCGTATCATTTTAAAGCATTGCGTAATTGTCTGCATGTGAGCTTACGTGGACCACAATATCAGCAATTGCCGTGTCACATACTGTTTCTAATGATAATATTAAACAAAAAGATCAATGCTGTGATCAGATTTCTCAGAAAACTGATATGATCCTCTTACCGGACTTCACAAAATGTTTATTGCTTTCATTTCAATTTGATGCATTTTACTTTGTTGCATTTTACTTTTATTGTCAAAAAGATACAAAATCCAAAAAGATTTTGGGTGTGTTTTGATAAATTTTCAGAAAAATCCAAAAATTTTTGCATTTCTGCTTTATTTTTGATAACCGGGGATGCTTGATAGTCAATTTCTGAGATTTGACAACACCATCTGGGCTTTGTATCATTCAAAATGTGAAAATATGTGTTTTGGAAGCTTAACGGATTGAAAAATGTTGAGCGGGATTCGAATTCGTGATGTGGCAAATTTTTCAGAATTTTCCATTTTACATTCGCCCCTTAAATGGGTCGAATGTGGAAAATTCTTCACCTTCGGGCTGTTCCAAACGGACGAATGTGGGCTGTTTATATGATTTTCACATTCGGGTAAACATTTTACATTCGGTCACATTTATTTGTGGGCGAATGTGGAATACACCCACATTCGACCACCAAACCGGTCGAAGGTGGACCATCTATTTAAGCCAAACCCACGTTCGAACCTTCATTCTGTTTTTCAAAATTTTTCTTTCGAACGTAGTCCCCTTGTTGCTTTGATTTCTTTTGTTTGTGCGTTTCGTTCCCTGCATCTTACTGATCTTTTCCATACCAAATTTACAGGTAATGGAGCAGAAACGAGTACAGAATCATAGTTTTTATATACGGACCTAGGGTTTTATGTTTTAGGGATTTCGAGTGCTTGTTTGAGTTTGTTTTTTGATTTACATTCATTCCACATCAGTTTTAGGGGGAGAGTGTACAAGGAATTAGGATAATAACATGGTTTAATCAGTGATTGAACGATTGAAATAATATTAACCCTAATTCTAATTGAAAACTGATGTAGACTGAATCTTAAGGGCAATTGATGAATCACGAGTGTTTATCGGCCATAATAGACCATGTTTGAATCAAAATCAAGTGTTAAAAACAAGATTTGAAAATTTTTAAATTTTAGGGAAGAACTGTTTCACCTTCGGCTGAACGAATGGGCGAAGGTGGGATTGTTTGGGGCGAATGTACAATAAAACGGGCGAATGTAGGTTTTATTCAAGAAATATTTACATTCGACCATAACTTTTTCACATTCGTACCTAAATAGTTACATTCGACCTGTTTAATTTGGGCGAATGTAGAAACTGTTTAAATTTCAAAATTTTGAGTTTTGTCGATCTTGTGTTTTGACGTTTGTTTTTGATTTTGTAATACAGATGGCTGAAGAACAAGAGAATGTTGAGATTCCAGTTGAGATTGTTGTCACAGATCCTGTCCCAGAACCTGTTCAGGAAGGAGAATCATCAAGTGGAAACAACTGGCCGTTCGAGAAAACGCATAATTGTTGTGCCTATCTAGGAGATGTTGAGAAGAACGTTGAGTTTGCTGATATAATCAAGTTTCTGAAGAGAAGCAGAGTTGTGTATGCTTTGGCAACTCCAACGATTATTTACAAAGACATCATTGAAGAATTCTACAAGAATGCAAAGTATGATTTTTGGGATAATCAGACGATCATAAAGAGCAAGATACAAGGCATGGAGATGTTCATTACAGAGTCTGACATCAGAGAAGCTCTCCAGATTAAGTTTGAAGTGAGTGAAGATCCAAGAGAACTATCATGGACTGAGCAGAAAGCTTGTTTCCTTAGAATGAAATACAAAGGACCTATTACTGATGGTTCAATGTACAAAGGGAAACTGAGCGTGCAGTTTAAATATTTTGCTCACGTCATTATTCATGTGTTTGGATGTGTTAGTGGAGGCTATGACGTGATGAGGAAGAGTTTAAGTTCATTAATGGTTGCGTTGACCCTCAACAAACCATTTAATGTATCTGGGATGATCTTTGATCACATGCTGGAGATGCTAAAAGGATTAAAGATTAAGAAGTTCATGCTATATCCAAGATTCTTGATGATGATTTTTGATCACAAGTATCCTGACTTGAAAAAGGACCCTACACAAATAATTGGGCAAGATCATATGAACATTCGAACGTTAGCAAGAATGAAGGGTTACAAGGGCGTGCCAGATAATGAGAGGCCACCGTACAGAAGGTTGTTTGGAGCCTTAGCTAGAGAGGATTACACTGATCCAGGAAAGAATACAGCTAGGCATCCTAATAGTGATTCTGATAACGATGATCCCTTGGTATATGCTGATGCTAGTACTAAGAGGAAGAGGCAAGTAGTCAATCCCGGAGCCAAAGGGAAGGGCAAGGGAAAGACTGATCAGGGAAGCTCAAAGCAACAGGTGGGTAGAAAGAAAACAACTGCAAAGAAAGGTACTGGTTTGGTGGATGAAGAGTCAGTAGATTCAGAAGAGACTGAGGAGGACGAACAGTGGGATTCTGATGCTGAAAATGTCCGGGCCACCAAACGTAAGGCCACTATGGTTGGTGAGTCTGAATCATTAAACAGATCCATTGCAGAAGCTGAGAAAAGCAAGAAGTCTATTGGTGCTGAAGATGAAGGTTTAGGTGTGGATATGGACGAGTTGAATGAAGGAGAAACTGTGGTAGTTAACTTGCCCAAACCTAAACACAAAACCATGGCTAAGAAAGCAAGTACAAAACAGCTGAGAGAGAAAGAGTTAGCCCAACTCTTAAGAGGTAAAAGAGTTCCTGATGCTGGAACGTCTTCAAAGTTATCTTCACCAGTCACTAAAAAGCAAAAGAAATCCAAAGAGGCAGAGACATTACCAGTTGATGAATTTAATGTTGCACTGGATAATGTACTTAACTTGTTTACAAAGCCTCAGAAAGAAAAAGAAGCTGAAGTTGAGCCATCTAGATCCAAGTCTAAGAAAGTCACTGTGGATGATGATGAGGATGATAATAATGATGATGATGATGATGTAGAAGGATCAGGAAGTCAGAAGGAGGATGACAGTAGTAGTGATGATGATAATGATGGAGGAGATGATACATCAAAGTTTACATTTGAGAAGAGACCATCTTCAAAGAAGAAAGACACTGGAGAATCAAGTTCGAAGAAAAAGAAGGGTGAGAATGTTGATTCAGATGAGAGTGTCTTCTGGAATGAAAAGGTGAGGTCCATGACTGATGATGCTAAACAAGTATACAAAGACAGGTTAGAAAGAAGAGAATGGACCATTGAGTTCACAGGTCGTTTTGCTGAAATATTCCAAACTGACGATATGAGATATGAATTGGAATACAACGATCCTGATCTTGAAGAAGGGGAAGTACCTGCATCTGTGGCAAAGGAGATTTTAGATGGTCTTGCACAGAGGGTAGGGAAAACATTTGAGGAGTTTATTGTAGATGAGTCGATTCCACATATTCCTGAAAAGGATATTGGAAATCACTCAGATGATAAGAATACCCCTGAATTTGAAGAAGTGGAAATTGAAGACATAACGCATGAGGAATACCCACGATACTTCAGACAAACTGATGAAGATGTGGTGTTTCCAGACTTTACTGAAATTCCAAACACTTCTGCGAAGAAAAAGGCTAAGCAAAGAAGTGCAGAATTTGTGGAGAAAGTATTTGGTGCTGATAAGCCAGAATCTTCAAATAAATCTGATGAATTGAAGAGTTATTTGAAGAGACTGAGAGAAATGGATGAAAACCGACCGAAGCCTGAAGCTCAAGGAAATTTTTATAGATTTCATAATGCTAAGTTCAGAGGCAGAGCTCTCGGGTGGACATATTTAGGCAGGCTGAAGTGTCTAGCTGCTAAATGGGAATCAGGAATTATATACTTTTATAGATTCATTGATTTGCTAACTCTACCGTACTGGGCGGTTAGAGATTTATGCAGATTCCCTATGTCGGGTGCTTCAGTGAACAATACACATGTCGGTTGGTGCGCAGACAAGCTGGTTTGGGAAAGCAGAACGAAGTGGAATAGATTCAAGCCACAATATCCCCGAAGGAAAGTGCATAGGGATATTGATCCCAGAACCAAGCTGAAGCGGGTTACTTTGATATATAAGGCACCTGAAGTGATGAGAAAAATACCTTTGATGCCCATGCCACAACATTTCAGTGCTGATTTTATCTTCTGGTATTATGATTGGAGAAAGGCAGAGGCGGTGATAGTGTTGAGAGATGGGAAGGACAAATACAAGCATGTTCATGTATTTGATCCGATGTGGTTGATTAACTGTACCTTTGAAGACATCATCATGCTTTTCTATAATCCGATTCATCATGAGCCGAATGACGCTGATCAGGCAAAGAAATACACTCAAGTGGTTGGTGTTTGCTTTGCATATGATATTAATGCTGGTAGTAATTTGGATGGCAAACTTGGCAAGATGGTGAAGATGGCGAATGTGTCAAAACCGGCGAAGAGAAAGTTAGAGCCTGAAATGACAAAAGAGCAGAAGAAATAGCTCAGAATCAAGTTGTTAAATAAAGCCATGGACGAAGACAGAAGAAGATCCAATCAATAGTCGAGGGGGAGTTTGTAGATGCGTTTTGCGACTAGTGATTGGATAATTAACATGTGTTAGGATTCTGGTCTGGTCGAAGGTATGCTGTTCTGGGCGAAGGTAATTTGGAGCTTCACAGAAGAACACATTCGACCACAGAATGTGGGCGAATGTGGAATGAGCTCACATTCGACCCATGCAGATGGGCGAATGTGCAGTCTCTATATATAGGATTTGTGTTTTTGTAATGTTAACAGAGTTATTGGTGGTGTGTGTTTTCAGGAGAGGTTTCAGGATAGTTTGAGAGGTTCTGTGTGTGTTCTAGATTAACCTAAAATCAGTTGTAATCAAGTTTATGAATATGTTAATCTATGAAAACGTTTGAAAATGACTTTGATTGTGTTTTGATTTGAGTTTATATCAGTTTGTTCAAAGCTAGGGTTTCCGCACCTGGTTTTGTAACTTGTATGATCATATAATCCTGTTTTAGACAAAATCTTTTGCTCATAAGAACAAACAACTCCGTGTTCAACGTGATAGTGCTATCATGAACAGTCAATCTACTCGCAAAGAGTTGAATGCTTTCAACAAGGTACTAGATGGCTATAAAAAGGACATTTCCGACTTAAAAAACACTTTATCATTAAAACAATTGGCAATTAATAACTACATAAATGCAATTGAAAATACCAAGTTGGAAATGGCCGCCATCAAATGCTTTGCTGAGAAAGTAAACAAAAAGTTGGAAAGTTATAGGCACATTGCTTATGTGGTAGACCACATCATTGATGATCAAACTACTAATTACAAGGCTGTGCCATCTCCGGTACTTTTTGAAAACCATAATTGTCATCAAGTGACGCCAGAGAGCTCAGTAAAATCAGACTCATCGTCGGAAAATGAATCTAATACTTCGAGTGTTGGTGATCCACATTCCGATGTGAGGCCGATTTTAGGTTTCAATGATGAGGGTGTTACTGCTGAAAGTGTTGATTCAGACACTGAGAGTGATGATTCTGCTAATGTTCAAAATGTTAATGCATGTGAAATTCCAAAAGAAAATCACATCATTACTAATGAGCCAGTTTCACCATCTCAGATTGTGATTCCGATGGCAAATGCTCATCGTGAGAAAAAGTCTGAAAAGAATGTGATTAAGAAAGAATTTGAGAAAAAGGATGTTAAGAATGAACTGGGTGACAAACCTGTCAAGGTGTTTTATCGGATGGAAGGATCCGATAAGATCATCTCTGATGAGGAATTTCCAATCAAAAATGCTAACTATGCTAAAATAGATAAAATCTGGCAAGAAAGCACCATTTGGTTCCCAAAACATGAAAGGACAAATGACATTCCGCCTGCTATTTTAAAGAAATTATTTTTGGATGTTCCTCAAGAACCAAAGGTCCATGTCACAGAGTTCATTAGACCAAAAAACAGAGCTAATGGTTTTCATGAGCCTGCTTACTCAAAAGGGCCACTCCCTGAGAGTTTGAGGAATCAACAGTATGATGATCAATATCCTGTTAGATCATTTGCTCAACCAAATGCTCCAAATGTTTTTGAAGAATACCGTGCATGTTTTAAATGTGGAGAACGAGGGCATTTACTTGCTCAGTGTCCATATGTAAGACATAAAAGGCACGAAGTTGAAGTAAGGAATTCCATGAGAAAACAGATTGATCATTATGTTCCACCACATAGACGAGTTGTTCCTCAACAACAACAGTTTTACAATCAAAACAATTTTTATCAAAAGAGGAACAATCGTCCAATTCAATATGATCGAAGAAATCGGATTGCTATGGAACAATCATGGAGAAAGCCAGTGGTGAACACAACAACTGATAGGCAAAAGGTTCCACTAAAACCGATTGTCAAGTCAAATGTTGGACCTAAGTCTGTTAAATCAGATAAGGTAACCAAGAAAGTTTCTTTTGCAAACAATGTTCAGAAGCCGACTGAGAACCCAAAGTCTCAGATTCGCATATTGAAAAGATCTGAACAATCTTGGACACCCAATGGTTCTCCAGGAGCCTCTACTTCAAAAGTCAATGAGAAAAAGGAAACTGTTTTGAATAATCCTAAAAAGATTGATCCAAAACAAAAAGTTGTTGAAAATGTTTCTGAGAATGTTTCTGTGAAAGCCGATGTTCAAAGACCCAAGACTCAGGCTTGGGTCCCCCGAAAGAACTAAATGATTTACTTTTTGTGTGCAGGGAGCTTCAGCTGGCCCTATTAGCAGTCTTTGGATTGTTGATAGTGGAGCTTCAGGCCACATGACAGGGGATCTCGCATTATTGTTCAATGTGAAGAACATTAATGGTGGATATGTCGCGTTCGCGGGAAATAAAGGAGGATATATTACTATGGAGGGGAGCGTGAGTAATGGAATAGTGAGCTTTGAAAGAATATCTTATGTGAAGCAGATCGACTATAATCTGTTGAGCGTCAGTCAAATATGTGATAAACAATTCACTATGCATTTTGATGACAAATCCTGCTATATTCTCAAACCGGGCTTCAAAATTCCTAAGAAGTTGATAATGTTGAAGGCACCTCGCGTCAACAATCTCTATATTCTTGATATGTCCAAGGCGATGACATCACAGGGGCAAATAACATGCTTTCTATCCAAGGCGACCGAGAAAGAATCGATAATGTGGCACCGAAGAATGGGGCACATTCATCTGAGGAAAATGAACCAACTTGTGAGAAATGGGCTTGTCGATGGAGTAAACGTGAAACATTTCCATCTGAATGACAAGTGTGTTAGTTGTAAGAAGGGGAAACAACACAAACAGTCCCACAAAGTGAAGAAAGTTAACTCTGTTGAGATGCCACTTGAGCTATTGCACATGGATCTATTCGGACCAGTCAAGCGTAAAAGTCATCTTGGAGAGCTGTATTGTTTAGTTGTCACTGACGACTACTCAAGATTTTCATGGGTGATGTGTTTGCAGAACAAAAGTGACACCTTTGACAACCTGAAAGTTCTGTTCACTCGATTGGAGAATCTCTACAGTGTGAAGACAAAGAGAATTCGAAGTGATAATGGGACGGAGTTCAAAAACGCCAAGATGGATGAACTTTGTGCAAGCAAAGGGATACATCATGAATATTCGGCTTCGTACACCCCACAACAGAACGGTGTTGCTGAACGAAAGAATAGGACTCTAATTGAAGCGGCTAGAACAATGCTTGCTGACTCAAATCTTCCGGTAATGTTCTGGAACGAGGCGATTTATGCAGCAAATTATACACTCAATCGGGTTCTAACAGTGAAGAAGTTTGGTAAAACATCTTATGAACTGTTACACCGAAGAAAGCCGAACTTAGAGTATCTAGAACCTTTTGGGGCACCATGCACGATGTTGAATCCAAGCGAGAAGTTTAGTCCTAAAGCTGAGGAGGGATACTTTGTTGGATATGCAACCCCGCTTAAACGGGTATACAACAAGTGAACTCGTCGGGTGGAGGATTGGGTTAATGTGGAAGTTCAACGATATACTCAAAATTTGCAAGGCACGGGTCCTGATTGGATGTTTGATTACAAAGACTTCTTTGAATCATTCAATCTAGATAGTTTGGTTGAAGAAGCTGTTATCAGATTACTTTACGAGTGTGAAAACGCGACGACTTCACCGTTGGTGCGTCCGATCACAGTGAACCCCCTACCAGCTTCTAATGATACCAATGCTCCTATACAAGAGGAAGAAGTGTTTCAAGAGGCTTCTACTTCACTAGAATCTTCTGAATCAGAAGATGAACAATTTGAAGAAGTCATTCTTGAACATGCAGAAGAACCAGAGGCACCGCCAGTGAACCCAACTTCAACTCCAGATGTTGCTTCATCGTCTAACACGGGTCATGATCTGGATGCTATAGAGAACTTGACTACTCAGACGGGAGTTACTGTACCTGAATATCCAGAATCTCGGATTCATCGTATTCACCCGCTGGAGCAAGTTATCGGTGATCCTGGAGGCAGTGTTATGACCAGAGGGCAGCTGCAAAGTGTCAACTCGCCAGAAAGTTTTGGTGCTTTAGAGTTATATGCTAAAATTCAACAATCTGGTAGTCAAAATGATTGGTCGTTTGCGTGTTATGTGTCGCAGGTAGAGCCAAGGACATACAAGGACGCTTTGAAGGAGGAAGCCTGTGTTGAAGCTATGCAGGAGGAGTTATTACAATTCCAGAAATTGGGAGTTTGGACGCTCACGGATTTGCCGCCGGAAAGAAAGAAGATTGGCACTAAATGGGTGTTTAAGTGCAAGAAGGATGATCGTGGGGTTATTGTTCGTAACAAAGCCAGATTGGTCGTGCAGGGTTTCCATCAAATCGAAGGGATTGATTATAACGAAATCTATGCACCGGTAGCACGCATTGAAGCTATTCGGATGTTCCTTGCGTTTGCTTCTTATAAGAAATTCAAAGTCTATCAAATGGACGTCAAGAGCGCATTTCTGTATGGGAAAGTCAAGGAAGAGGTTTATGTCGGGCAGCCACCAGGCTTTGAGGACCCAATCCACCGGGATAAGGTCTACGTGCTTAACAAAGCTTTATATGGCTTGCACCAGGCTCCGAGACAGTGGTACGAGGAGCTAAGTACATACCTCATCACCAAAGGATTTAAGCGCGGACTCGTCGACTGCACCCTATTCACGAGGAAATCAGGGAATGATTTGCTTCTGGTGCAGATTTACGTTGATGATATAATATTTGGTTCAACTAACGAGCTTTTATGCAGGGAGTTCGAAACTGTCATGCAGGAAAAGTTCGAGATGAGCGCAATGGGGGAGATGCAGTTTTTCCTAGGCTTGCAGGTGGACCAAAGACCCAACGGGATCTTCATTCACCAGACGAAATACGTATCCGATATCTTGAGCCGGTTCCAGATGGAGGATTCCAAGCCGATGGATACCCCGATTCAACCCAATCACGGGATTGGAGTGGACGCTAAGGGGGAGCTGACGGACCCATTTACATACAGAGCAATCATCGGATCTCTGATGTATTTGACGGCGTCTCGACCAGATATTATGTACGCAACGTGTCTCTGTGCCCGCTATCAATCGAAGCCGAAACAAAGTCATCTGACGGCGGTCAAGCGTATCATTAGATATCTGAAGGGTTGTCCCTCAAAAGGACTTTGGTACCCTAATAATGATAATTTTGATTTCATTTCTTTTAGTGATGCAGATTGGGGCGGCTGTGACAAAGATAGCAAATCTACTACAGCTGGTTGCCAGTTTTTAGGGAGCAGGTTAGTCACCTGGCAATGCAAGAAGCAGACTTCCGTGGCGCTATCTACCTGTGAAGCCGAGTACATTGCAGCCTCGAGTTGCTGTTCGCAAGTGCTCTGGATCCAACAGCAGATGGTGGATTACGGTTTGCAGTTTCTTAAAACCCCTATATACTGTGACAACGAAGCCGCTATCGCATTAACTAAAAATACTGAAAATCATTCTAAAGCAAAACATATCCGGATTAAATATCATTTTATCCGTGATTGTTACGCTAAAGAATTGATAGATATGATCAAAATTCATACTGACTACCAACGTGCAGATTTGTTTACAAAAGCTTTTGACAGATCCCGCTTTGACTATCTATTAAAAGTAAACAACATTAAGGAAAAACAGGACTAATCGGCACCTCGGTTTATCGTTTTTTAGTTTTAGTTTTTAATATTTTGCTAATTGGGAATTTCTCTTTACTAATTGGGAATTTCTCTTTACTATCGTAATCCTCAAAGAAGTTGATGCTTTCGAGGGGATTGTTTAATCCTCAAAGAAGTTGATGCTTTCGAGTGGATTGTTTCTTTCAAATTTTTGTTTTTATTGTTTTTCAGAAAAATTAAAAACCCAAAAACATGTTCTTTATTTTAGGGGGAGTAATTTTATCAGAAAAACCAAAAATATTGAAATATTAAAAAGACCTAAAAATTAGAAATACCAAAAATGATTTCCTGTATAAAAAGAGGAAATGATAGTACATCAGTGGGGATCTGACACAGGCTAAAGAATTGTATAGAAATATGAGGCGTATGTTGACTACGTGTGATATGCTGATAGGCTTCGTAGACTAAATATTGCGTGCATTAGTGATACAAACATAACGAACTACACGTTCGTGGCTGAACATCTCATGGGCATATGGTCTTAGTACCGTAATCTCGTTTGATAGGATTGCCAAAATCTGAGGTTTTGGGTCGTTATGTTATGGTTATCTGGGGTATTCTGATTAAACTTTTGTCGTATTGATTTACGGACCTAGTTTTACCAGAATATTTGCTAAAAGAGCTTAATTCCAAAACCGGAAGTTACCGAATTGAGGAACTTTATGTTTTAATTGATCAAAGATCATTATTACATCGTATTGATCAACTGATGCAAATCAGTGGTTAATATCAGCCTCAACCTAGTGTATATGCACATGTTACTCTGCTGCATTCGTTTGCTGACCTGTACACCTCTGTGCTATATACTTTGTAACTTTTACGGATAACTCTGGCATAATCACGCGTTACGACGAAGCTTTTTGCAATTACCTGATACGGGAGTATGTCGTGTGTGTGGGCACCACAATGTGTTAGTCTAATACACTTAACTCGTATCATTTTAAAGCATTGCGTAATTGTCTGCATGTGAGCTTACGTGGATCACAATATCAGCAATTGCCGTGTCACATACTGTTTCTAATGATAATATTAAACACATAGATCAACCCTGTGATCAGATTTCTCAGAAAACTGATATGATCCTCTTACCGGACATCACAAAATGTTTACTGCTTTCATTTACTTTGATGCATTTTACTTTTATTGTCAAAAAGATACAAAATCCAAAAAGATTTTAGGTGTGTTTTGATAAAATTTCAGAAAAACCAAAATTTTTGCATTTCTGCTTTATTTTGATAACCGGGGATGCTTGATGGTCAATTTCTGAGATTTGATAACACCATCTGGGCTTTGTATCATTCTAAAAGTAAAAAATATGAGTTTTGGATGCTTAACAGATTGAAAAATGTTGAACGGGATTCGAATTCGTGATTTGGCAAAATTTTCAGATTTTTCCATTTCACATTCGCCCCTTAATTGGGTCGAATGTGGAAAAATCTTTACTTTCGGCCGTAACAAACTGGGCGAGTGTGGGAACTTCTTAACAAATTCCACTTTAGGGTGAAAGTTTTCACCTTCGGGCCATTCAGTTGGACCGAATGTGAAACTATCCCACATTCGACCATTTCAACGGGCGAAGGTGGCACTCCTATATAAAGCCTTGCCACTTTTGAACTTCATTACAGTTTTTCAAAATTTTTCTTTCGATCCTGACACCTTGTTGCTTTGATTTATTTTTCTTGTGCATTTGATTCCTGCTTAATTACTGATCGTTTCTATCCTAAAAACACAGGTAATGGAGCTGTGAAGAGATCAGAATCGTCATTTTTGTTATCGAACCTAGGGTTTTAGAATTAAGGGACTTAGGATGTTTGATTATGATTAATTTTGATTACATTTCAATCTATATCAGTTTTAGGGGGAGAATGATTAACAAATTAGGGTTATAACATAGGTTAATTGGTTAATCGATTGATTGGTGAATAAAACCCTAATTTTCCTTTAAAAACTGATATATATTGAAAATTGGTAATAATTGGTGATGAACGAGTCTTAATCGGCCATAGTAGAACACGTTTCAATCAAAATTAGACGTTCAAATTCAAGTTGACAAAATTTTGAATTTTTAGGGATAAACAGTTTTACCTTCGGGTCAAAAACGGGCGAAGGTGAAGCTAAAACGGGCGAATGTATCTCAAACTAAACGAATGTGATTTTCAATCAAAACTTTTTCACATTCGACCAGAAAATCTCACATTCGTACCATAAAAACTCACATTCGACCTGTTCAAAATGGGCGAATGTGGAACTTTAAAATCTTAAAATTTTGAATTTTTGTCGATTTTGTGTTTTTACGAATGTTTCTGATTTTGATGTACAGATGGCTGATCAAACTGAGAACATTGAGACTCCAGTGGAGAATATTATTACTGATCCAGTTCCAGAGAATGTTCAGGAGGCTGAAGCATCAACTCCAATAAGCTGGCCGTTCGAAAGATCACATAATTGCTGTGCTTATCTGGGTGACGTGGAAAAGAACACTGAGTTTACTGGAATCATTGAGTTCTTGAAAAGAAGCAGAGTTGTGCATGCTTTAGCAACTCCAACCATTATTTACAAAGACATTATTGAAGACTTTTATAAGAATGCGATGTATGACTTCTGGGAGAATCAGACAATCATCAAAAGTAAGATACAGGGAATGGAGATGTTTCTGACTGAGTCTGATATTAGAGAAGCGCTTCAGATCAAGTTTGAAGTCAGTGAAGATCCCAGGGAGTTATCATGGACTGAACAGAAGGCATGTTTCCTGAGAATGAAGTATAAAGGACCGATTACTAATGGTTCTATGCATAAGGGGAAACTGAGCGTACAGTTTAAATACTTTGCACATGTTATAATCCACGTGTTTGGATGTGTTAGCGGTGGATATGACGTTATGAGAAGAAGTTTAAGCTCATTGATGGTTGCGTTGACTCTCAACAAACCATTCAATGTGTCTGGGATGATACTGGATCATATGCTGGAGATGTTAAAGGGTTTGAAGAAGAAATATTTCATGTTATACCCAAGATTCCTGATGATGATATTTGACCACGAGTATCCTGATTTGAGGAAGGATCCAACCCAAGTTTTAGGTCAAGATCATATGAATGTCCGAACTTTGGTGAGGATGAAAGGATATAAGGGTGTGCCAGACAATGAAAGACCACCATTCAGAAGATTATTTGGAGCTCTAGCGAAACAGGATTACACTGATCCTGGAAAGAACAAGGCTAGGCATACTGAGAGCGATTCTGATAATGACGATCCATTAGTATATGCAGATGCTAATACTAAGAGGAAGAGACAGGTTGTCAATCCCGGAGCCAAAGGGAAGGGTAAGGGAAAGGCAGACCAAGGAAGTTCGAAGCAACGGGTGGTGAGAAAGAAAACAACTGCAAAGAAGGGAACCGGTTTGGTGGATGAAGATTCTGTTGATTCGGAGGAAACAAAGATAGATGAACAGTGGGATTCGGATGCAGAAAATGTGAGGACCACCAAACGTAAGGCCACTATGGTTGGTGAGTCTGAATCTCTAAATCTTTCTATTGAGGAAGTTCAACAGAAGAAGAAGTCTGTTGATACTGAAGAAGGAGGATTGAGCATAAACCTGGATGAATTGGAAACAGGTGAAACTGTAGTAGTGAACTTGCCAAAACCTAAGCATAAGACAATGGCAAAGAAGACAAGCACTAAGCAGTTAAGAGAAAAGGAGATTGCTCAGCTTATGAAAGGTAAAAGAGTACCCGATGCTGGTACATCATCAAAGCTGTCTTCACCAGTTACTAAAAAGCAGAAAAAGTCAAAAGAGGCTGAAGCATTACCAGTTGATGAATTCAATGCTGCACTTGACAATGTTTTAGACATGTTTAAGAAGCCTCAGAAAGAGAAATCTAAAGAAGTTGAGCCATCCAAATCCAAGAAAGTCACTGTTGCTGATGACGTGATGAAGCAAGTGAATAAGAAAATGGATGAGATGATGAAGATGATAGTTGCTCAACAAGCTGAGATTGCCAAGTTTAAGCAAAACGAGGAGAAAATGCTTCAAATTGTGGTTGCTTCAAAGTCGAATCAAGATGAGATTGATGAGAAAGTTAAGAAGCTTGAAGCGAAGAATAAGAAGCTTGAAGCTAAATGTTCAAGGAACAAGAACAGGATAAAAGCAATCAAGGAGTATAACAAAGAGCTTAAGGCTGAGAACAAACGCCTGAGTGATTTGATAGACGATTTGTATAATGTTGCACCCAAGTTGAAAGATGGTGAAGAAGATAAGGAGAAAGAAGAGGAGCAAGTTGACTTTGAGCCTTCTGATTCAGATAAAGAAAAAGATGATGATGAGGAAGATGAGGAGTCAGAGAAAAGTGATGATGAGGATGATAAGAAAGATGATGATGATGCAGAAGGGTCTGGGAGTCAGAAAGAAGATGATAGTAGCAGTGATAGTGATGATGATGATGGAGGAGATGACGCGTCTAAGTTTACTTTTGAGAAGAGACCACAAAAGAAAGATGCTGGAGAATCAAGTTCCAAGAAGAAGAAAGGTGAGAACGTAGACTCTGATGAGAGTATCTTTTGGAATGAGAAGGTGAGATCTCTTGATGATGACGCGAAGAAAGTCTACAGAAACATGTTAGAGAAAAGAGAATGGACTGTAGAGTTCACAGGACGTTTTGTTGAAATATTCCAAACTGATGATATGAGATACGAATTGGAATATAACGATCCTGATCTTGAAGAAGGTGAAGTACCTGCTTCTGTGGCTAAAGAGATTTTAGATGGTCTGGCACAGAGAGTAGGGAAATCGTTTGAGGAGTTTGTAGTGGATGAGTCGATTCCAAATATTCCTGAAAAGGATATTGGAAATCACTCAGATGATAAAAATACTCCAGAATTTGATGAAGTGGAAATTGAAGATATAACACATGTGGAATATCCACAGTACTTCAGACAGACTGATGAAGATGTGATATTTCCTGATTTCACTGAAATTCCAAACACTTCAGCAAAGAAGAAGGCACAAAAAAGGAGTGCAGAGTTTGTTGAGAAGGTGTTTGGAGCTGATAAGCAAGAATCTTCAAGCCAATCTGATGAGTTGAAGACTTACTTGAAGAAGTTGAGAGAAATGGATGAAAACCGACCGAAGCCTGAAGCTCAAGGAAGTTTCTATAGATTCCATAATGCTAAGTTTAAAGGCTGAGCTCTCGGGTAGACATATTTGGGCAGACTGAAGTGTTTAGCTGCTAAATGGGAATCAGGAATTCTGTATTTCTACAGATTCATTGATTTGCTAACTCTACCGTACTGGGCGGTCAGAGATCTGTGCAGATTCCCAATGTCTGGAGCTTCAGTAAATAATACTCATGTCGGTTGGTGTGCAGATAAATTGGTTTGGGAAAGTAGAACGAATTGGAATAGATTCAAGCCTCAATATCCTAGAAGGAAAGTTCATAGGGATATTGATCCTAAAACCAATTTGAAGAGGGTTACTTTGATTTACAAAGCACCTGAAGTGATGAGAAAGATACCTTTGATGCCTATGCCACAACATTTCAGTGCTGACTTTATATTCTGGTATTATGATTGGAGGAAGGCTGAAGCGGTGATAGTTTTGAGAGATGGGATGGACAAATACAAGCATGTTCATGTATTTGATCCGATGTGGTTGATTAACTGTACCTTCGAAGACATCATCATGCTTTTCTATAATCCAATTCATCATGAGCCGAACGATGCTGATCAAGCTAAGAAGTATACTCAGGTTGTTGGAGTTTGTTTTGCGTACGATATAAACTCAGGGAGTAACTTGGATAATAAACTTGGCAAAATGGTGAAGATGTTGAATGTGTCGAAACCAGTGAAGAGAAAGTTGGAGCCTGAAATGACCAAAGAGCAAAAGAAACAGCTCAGAATTAAATTGTTGAACAAAGCAATGGACGAAGACAGAAGACGATCCAATCAATAGTCGAGGGGGAGTTTGTAGATGCACGTTTTGCGACTAGTGATTGGATCTACAAGTTAACATATGTTAAGAGATGCTGATGGATTGAAGGTGGAAACATTCTGGGCGAATGTAAAGAGATGTGGGCGAATGTAGAAGTTGAATGGGCGAAGGTAGAATGGAACTGATCTGAAGATGTACATTCGCACCATATAGTGGGCGAATGTGGAAGAATTCCACATTCGACCATCTATACTGGGCGAACGTGCAGACACTATATATAGATTTTGTGTATTTGTGATTTATAGAGAGTTTCCAGTTGTGTGTGTGTTCAGGTTAGGGTCCAGGTTATTTTGAGAAAGTGTGTGAATGTTCTAGATTAACTAAAGTGTGATTGTAATCAAGTATTTGAACTAGTTAATCTATGAAAAGCTTTGAAAATGATGTTGATTGTGTTTTGATTTGAGTTTTATCTGTTTGTTCAAAGCTAGGGTTTCCGCACCTGGTTTTGTGACTTGTATGATCAAATTAATCCTGTTTTAGTCAAAATCTTTCGCTTACACTGTTAATTGCCAATGTTTTAATGAAAGAGTTTTCTTTAAGTCAGAAATGTCCTTTTTATATCCATCAAGCACTTTGTTAAATGCAATCACTTCCTTGCGAGCAGATTGACAGATAATCACAGCACTATCACATTGTACGCGAAGTTGCTTGTTTTCCTCTGTCAATCTGTCACATGTTCCACAGTACTTATCACTAGTAACATCAGTGCTAGATTCAGAACTTACCTGTGTTGGAGGATCTGTCATGGCCATTAGAGCAAAATGAGATTCCATTCCAGAGAAGAACTTTGAATAATCGATTCAGGTAAAGGCGTCATCCACTATGCATGACTTCCTCGTCTTCAGAAAATCAGCTTCAGCCAGCAACTAATCAATATCATCATCTAGAGAAGTAACACTGGCCTCTGAGTCTGATTCGCTTTCTGAATCTGAATATACTGACTCATTTTCTTCAGGAACGTCTGTGACCGAGTCAATCACCACTCCTGAACTTCTCTCTTCAACCTGAACTTCAACAGTCTCAGTCTCCACATTCATCTCTTCAACTGATTCCTCAATCTCAATCTCAGTTTATTTAACTTGATCA
Source organism: Ambrosia artemisiifolia (assembly GCA_032199755.1). Taxonomy (NCBI): domain Eukaryota; kingdom Viridiplantae; phylum Streptophyta; class Magnoliopsida; order Asterales; family Asteraceae; genus Ambrosia; species Ambrosia artemisiifolia. Next base: position 43,212,646 of record CM063518.1, read on the forward strand.
ACTATCACCGACTCCTCGATGTCAACCTGTTGTGCAACACACGCCACATTCCCACCAGTGCTTATCTCCTCAACACCAATTTGCATACCAGTCCAGTCAAATCTCTCATCATTCTGTATCACCAAAGCTTGATTTTGATTGTTATTCTGTGGCTGCTCATTTGGTGTAGTGATGGGTATAACTGTTCTGTTTATGTTATTTGGTGGTTGAGTTTGATTCTGGTTGGTTGTGTTTGGTTGTCTATTTTGGTTGTTTTGAGAGGTGTTTTGTCGGTTTTGGTAATTGTTTTGGTTTTGGTTTTGATAGTTGTTGTTTTGGAAAGACACTTGGTTTTGATTTTGAGATTGGCGGTTTTGGTAGTTTGAGTTGAATGGGTTTCGGTTACATTGTTTAGGAGGTTGAGTACATTCTCTCTTAAAGTGTCCTTTTCCACCACAATTAAAGCATGTAACCTTCTTTTTGTTAAATCCATATGTGGTGTTTGGAGAAGTACCCAGATCAGTTCTCCCGGTCTTTTCTATGAATTCAGTTGCCCGTCTCATAATGCTTGCGAAAGCCCACTGAATGTCTATCAGCTCCATCTCCTCTTTATCGATTTGTGCATAGTCTTCATTGGTCAAGTTGTTATTCCCAATTTGACTTGCCACTAAACTGTTATACGAAGCAACCATTGCTGAGACTAGCGCAATATGTTGCTGAGCAACCTCCACAGTCACGTTATTCATATTGGATGTCTCCAATACTACCAGTTTCTGATTGGTTTGATTCATTTGAGTCATGTACGGTTGTTGTTGAGGTTGTTGTTGTGGTTGATTAGCAGAATAACATGCAGCTTGTTGCATCGGAGAAAATGGTGAAATGAAAGAATTTGTGTATTGTTGTGGTAGAGGTGTATATGATGGTTGTGAGTAAGATGAGGTTTGTGCTAGGTAGTTGATTGGTTGTTTTGGTGGTTCCATAACACTTGAGACACATGCTATATGAGGTGCCACTGTTCCACCAACACTAGAATTCCCCACAGTTGATGAAGTACCAGCATGATACAACTCTGGGTTTTGAGGAATCTAAGATCTTTTAGCTTTCCTCTTCTCCTCGAGTTCTTTTTTTTCCAGCTTCTGGATAAACTCGTTGATGGTCCAGTACTTGTAAGCATCCTTCTCCTTAAGTACCTCGATGTGTTGATCCCAGTACGGTGGTAAAGCATCAGCAAATTTGTCCACCAGATCTGACATAGGAATCTTAATGTCATAGCTTGACAACTCAGTTAACAAGTGACAATATCTGGGAGTCAACTCTTTCAACGTCTCGTTCCCAACATAGCTGAAGTTCTCGAATTCTTTCCTCAGCTATTCCATTCTCAACCTTCGAGTCTTCTCGTTACCATCATGACGATTCTTTAGCACATCCCATAACTGCTTAGAAGTAGTGCACGACCCAAACTGATGTAGCAAATCATTTGTGATCGCCTGGGTTAGCTGAGAATACGCCTTTTTCTCCACCGCGAACTTCTTCTTCTCATCGTCAGTCAAACTCTCCAGAGGAATCTGCTCCCCGGTGTTCTCTAATACTGGTGCCACATATCCTTTAGCTATCATCTGCCACGCTTCCGTTCCTTCCAACCCCATACCTTCAAGATGAATCTTGAATTTCTTCTGCCACTGGTTGTACTCCTGCATCTCCATTAGCTTGGGTGGCCTACTCCCGCTACCTGAAGATAAATCATTGATTAGTGTAGAAATAGCATTAGTAGTTTGAGTATTTACCACCGCGGCTGCTACTCCCCAATAATCTGCTGCAGGTTGTTGTGACGAAGATGTAACACTCTGAGGCATCGAACTCGTCATCGCTAAGTAGTTAATTGGTTGTGACAACAGAGTGTTCGATTTCTGAGCTGCTACTGTCCATGGGTCCATAGTCACTTGCTGTTGTTGTTGTGTCGTTCCAGGTCTCGGTGTAGTTGGAAATCCCCACATGATGTTCACAAAGTTAAGAATTTAACACACTTGAAAATTTCCCACAAACCTTCTACTTTCGCCCTGTCAAATTTTACTTTCGTCCAAAAAGTTCACCCGAATGTAGAATTTCTGACCCGAATGTAGAATATCAACAAATAATGTCCACTTTCGTCCGGAAATACTCACCTTCGTCCCTCTAAATCCCACTTTCGCACCCCCGATCACCCGAATGTGGAATATAACACCCGAAAGTGAAACAATCAACACAACACACCTAGGTTCGACCTGAAAATACCTTCTTTCGTCCAGAAATAATCCAGGTTCGCCCTAAAACTGCCACGTTCGACCCATGCTCTCCAGATTCGACCCTTTCATGTTTAAAAAAACGGTTACAGTTTGAAAAACGGTTATTTTGATCTGAAATTTTCAAAAGTTAATGGATTTTGATGATCTTTATCAGGTTATGATTCGGAATTGATTTGGAACAACTTTAATTCTTGAAAATGTTGATTTTAACCACGAATTGTTGTCCAAAACCTTCAAATTGTATCAAAAACCATTTTCAATGAAAAACAGAGAAAATTTGATCAAAATAGGGTCCAAATCAGTTCAGATATTATCAATTTGTTGTTGTATGATCTCTATGGCTCTGATACCACTTTGTAATTGAAGAATTTTAGCAATAGACAGGAAATTTGATCATACAAGTCACTATTCCAGGTGCGGAAACCCTAGAACAGAACAAAATGATAATACACGAATCACAACACCCGGATTACCTTTTCAAACATCATTTTCATAGATAAACTTGCTTAAAATGATTACATAAACTGATTACAAGTTGATCTACACACTTTCACAAAACCATAATCTAGAGAGCAACAACCTGACCTTCACACACACAATAACCAACTATTCTAACTTACCAAACAAGCAAAACCTATTTATACCCAATGCACATTCGCCCCATTCTAAAGTACGAATGTGGACTTTGTCCACATTCGCCCAATACCAAGGTACGAATATACAATCCTTCAGTCAGCTTTCCACCTTCGCCCACTTGACTTCTACCTTCGCCCATCTTCAATCCACCTTCGCCCTCCATTATTCACATTCGACCTTCCAGAAAATTCTAACATATGTTAATAATACAATCCGAAGCATTAGTCGCATAAAGTGCATCTACATCAGCCTAAGCCTAAGAATGTTGATGAATGTTTGAAACTGAAAGCACAACAGGTAGATATGATAATTAAAGAGAAGTGTAAAGGAATGGATGACAGGACTGCTCAGGGCATCCATTCAGCAGAACTTAGCAAATTGAGAACGATTGAGGATTTTGCTAAGGACCTTAGTAAGTCGTTGTCTAACAAACCAATCAGTGGTGAAGGATCAGGGATTCTCTTCTGGATCAAATCATGGAAACTAAGCCTTACAAAGCAAATAGAAAACATTTTGCAGGCTGGACCACTCATGCTCTACAAGAAGAACTGAATAAAATTGAAGAACTGGCTAAACATCCAAATCAGAAGGTTTCTGTTCCTGATTTCAGAAAGGGCAAAGACCCTTTCAAAGCTTTAAAATTCAAAAGAATGAGAGTAGAACTTGTAGCTGCTAGTTGAAACCTACAAGACTCTTGAAGAGAAAAGAAAAACTGATCCAACACTTCCAAGAAAACCAGTTTACCCTGATGAAACAGAGGTTAGAAAATCCCAATAGACCTTCTCATTTGATAGCTTACTCTCAACATCTAATCTCACCATTGCTACCAAGAAGCATCAAGCATGGATGATGCATATGGTCTGTGTGTAGATGATCTCCTAGACCTGCTGAACTTAGAGCTAGAAAGGGATTCTGAAGACGTGTTCTCTCTTGATTTTGAATAACAATTGAATGGCCAAATTAGAGAAAGTCTGATGAGAAATAAAGATTAGGAATAAAGGTAAAGTTTTGGCATCATCTATTCTAGGGGGGAGATTATTGGGTCTGCTGACCTGGAAAAGAACAGATGAAGTGAAAAGGCAAAACATACTAAACATCTGATCCTCAATAAAATAGTAGTTTACATACAAGATCCTCCCAAAGACTGTTGACACTAATTGATGTTCCCTAACAACTGCTATAGAAACTTCTGCTTATAAAAGACTGTTGAAGAAACCACTGTCTACCAAAGGTCTGATGAAAAATGTTTGCTGAGCCAAAGATCTGAAGGTACAAGGTCTGTTGGAGCTAACAGCACTTAGGCTCCAACAGATGATTCAAGCAAACAGAGTTTACTCCATCAGCTGTTAGACATCAGAGGTTTAGTTATCAGAGTTTTTAATGTAACAGTGTGTGTATTAGGGCAGATGTTTTATGTTGTTATTTCTGTTAGATGTCACTGTCTTAGGTGACGTCAGCCTTTAGTCATCAGAGCTTTAGTTTGTCTATAAATAGAACAGTGTCTCTACTGGTCTATTTATCACTCTAGAAAATTCTCTTACACAAACAAAGTCTGTGAGTGATCGGGCTGAGGGGGGAGATTGTATACTTGTACCGAAATCTTTGATGACTTATGATAGTACTTGTTTTAAAAGAATTGTCCTGTTTGTTATGATTTAAAGTTTATATTTCCGCTGCACTTTCCATTATTATTCAACTTCATTATTATTACTAAGCTTCATAACAAATCAAACTCAGATCCTAACATTTTAAAGATACAAAACTCAGATTGATATGTCAAACTTCCAGAAAATGATCGTCTTCCATCATCGGTTATCGGAAATAATAAAGAAATGTAAAACTTTTGGATTTTCTAAAATTTATGCTAAAACACACCAAAAATCTTTTTGAGTTTTGCAATTAATGAAGAAAATTAAACAGAAAGCAGTAAGTAAATATATACAGACAATCTTTTTGTAATTTTTCGGTAAGAGGATCATATCAGCTTTCGAGAAATCAAATCACACTGTTGTTCTTTTTATCATATTAACATGAAAGACTATGTGAAACTCGGCAATTGCTGATATTGTTATCCGCATAAGCTCACATGCAGACTGTTATGCAGTGCTTAAAATGATACACTTTAAATGTATCAAAACAAACATGCCTATGGTTCCCATACACAAGACATATTCCCGTATCAAGGAAATTGCACAAAGCTTCATCGTAACGCGTGATTATGCTGATGTTATCTGTAAGTTACAAGGTATGAGGCACAGCGGTGACAGGTCAGCAAATTAATGCTTCAAAGTGACTTATGCACTCAACAGGTTGATGACTAATATCAACCATGATTTTCATCATAGATATGATATGATGCACTAGATAATCTTTGTCTATCATCATACATTAAAGTTCTTCATTCAGTAACTTTGGATTTGGCATTTTCGCTCTTTTAAGATACCCTGACTGAATCTAAGTCCGTAAATTAATACGACAAAATATCAGTTAGGCCATCCCCAGATAACAATCACCATAACAACCCGAAACCTTTGATTTTGTCAACCCTATCAAACGAAATTACGGTACCAAGACCATATGCCTATGAGGTGTTCATCCACATAGCACGTAGTTCGTTATGTTTGTATCACTAAGGCACGCAATAATCAGTCTACGAAGCCTACCAGCACATCACACAAAGTCATCACACGTCAAATTTAGTCATTTCAATTCTTTAGAATATGATAGATCCTTACTGAGGTACTATAGTTTCCTCTTTTTCTCCAGGAAAAATGATTTTGGCATTTTCTGATTTTTATGGTATTTCAAAATTTTCAAATGTTTTTGGTTTTTCTGAAAAAAAAAAGCTCCCCCTAAAATTAAAAACATATTTTTTAGATTTTTAATTTTTGGAAAATAGAAAAACTAAGAGTAAATTCCTTTTTGAGTCCCTGAGTTTTCTTGATTTTAATTACTTGAGTCCAAAATTTTCATTTTTAACATTCTGAGTGCCTAAGTTTCAATTTTGTAACCATTTGAGTCCAATTTTCTAACGACGTTAATCAAGTCAGTTAAGTATAGGGGTATTTCAGTCATTTAACACCTAGGTACAACTTTCTAATGCATAATGTATAAGGAACAAGTCTTTAATGCATGATGTTTTTAATAATATATAAATAAGAATATATATACACACACACATAAAGCTTTCTCACTCTCTCTCTCTCTCTCCCTCTCACACACAAACACAGTTGCACCTCCACCAATGCCTCACAACCACAATCCACGCCCACCGCACCTCCACCTCCGAACCACCCTCACCACCACTACAAACCTCACACCTCAACAACACACCCACCTCATATCCCTTTATTTAGAGAAAGAAAGAGACACCAGGAGAGGGTGAGGGAGAGATAGAACCGGTAGATAGAAAGAGAGAAAAAGAGAGAGAGAGAGAGAGCCTCTGAGAGAGAGATGTCGAGAGAGAGAGTAGCAGGGGAAGAAGAACGACAGATGGTGTTGGTGCACTAGGGTTCCGATTTGGGGGTTTCTAGTGATGATGGAGGTTGTCGGAGATGGTGATAGCGGCGGCACAGATCTGTACTGGTGGAGCTGGTCACGTTCTCCAGTGATATAGGGTTCCGGCACTAGTTAAGGTTGTACAGGTTAGGTGGCAGTTGTGGTTGAAGGCGATTGATGAACGTTGGTCTGCAGTGGTGGTTTGGGCTGGTCGTTGGGGGTAAGGGTGTTGGTGTTGGTGTTGGTGTTGTGGTCTGCAGTTGTGGTTTGAGCTGGTGGTTCAGGTTGTGTTGATGGTGGTTTGTGCTGGTGGTTCGGGTTTGCAGTGGCGGTTTGGGCTGTTGGTTATGGTTCGGGTTAGGGTGATGTCGAGTGATGATTGTGTTGATGGTGGTTCAACCATCGGTGGAGATTGATGGTGGTGGTGGTGGTTGCTGAAGATGTATGGTGGTGGTGGATTTGGTACTTAGAGAGAGAGAGAGAAGTGAGAGAGAGAGAGAGAGAGGTGAGATCTATGTGTGTGTGCAGATGTAGTGTGTGTGTATATATTACAATATAATAAAGTATAATATTTAATAATTATTTATTTTTAATGGTTGGGGTATTTTGGTCATTTCATAAATATTAACAAAAAAATCTAACAGAGTTAGAAAATTGGACTCAAACCATAACAAACTTAAAACACTAGCACTCAGAATGTTAAAAATGAAAATGTTGGACTCAAGTAGTTAAAATCAAGAAAACTTAGGGACTCAAAAAGGAATTTACTCAAAATCTAAAGAAAATTTGATAAACCGATGAGGATCTCAATCTTGCTTTTCTTTTATACCATTAGCTTTTAACAAAAATTCGAAGCGAGTTTTATTAAAAGCTTTGGTGAAAAGATCAGCTCGTTGATAGTCAGTGTGGATTGTTACCATATCAATCAAACCTTTAGCATAGCAATCACGAATAAAGTGATACCGTATTCGGATATGCTTAGCCTTAGAATGATGAAAGGTATCTTTAGTGAGTGCAATGGCTGCTTCATTATCACAATGAATGGGGGTTTTAAGAAATTGTGAACCGTAGTCGGGAAATTGTTGTTGAATCCAAAGCACTTGTGAACAGCAACTCGAGGCCGCCACATATTTAGATTCACACATTGAAAGAGCAACTGACTTCTGCTTCTTGCATTGCCAGGTTATTGGCCTGCTCCCCAAAAACTGACATCCAGTCATTGTGGATTTAGCGTCAATATCACAGCCTCTGAAATTTTCATCACTAAAAGCAATGAGGTCAAAGTTATCATCACTAGGGTACCATAACCCGAGTGACGGACATCCCTTCAGATAACATAGGATACGTTTAGCTCAGTAAGGTGAGATTGTTTCGACTTCGACTGGTATCTCGCACAAAGACATGTAGTGAACATTATATCTGGGTGGGAAGCGGTCAAATACTTCAATGATCCGACGATGGCTCTATAAATGTCGGGGTCAACGAGCTCCCCCTTAGCATCTACTCCAATCCCGTGATTAGGTTGTGTGGGAGTGGACATCGGTGATGAATCCTCCAACTGGAATCGGCTCAAGACTTCGAATACATACTTCGTCTGGTGAATAAAGATTGCCGACAGTGACTGATCCACTTGAAAACCCAGAAAGAACTGCATCTCTCCCATTGAGCTCACCTCAAACTTCTCCAGCATGACCTTTTCAAATTCCCTGCATAAACTTTCGTTAGTTGAACCAAATATAAAATCGTCAACATGTATCTGTACCATAAGCAAATCACCCTCTGTTCTTCTCGTGAATAAGGTGCAGTGAACTTGTCCTCAATTGAAACCTCTGAGAAGTAAGTATGTGTTGAGATCTTCGTACCACTAACGAGGGACTTGGTACAAACCGTACAACGCTTTGTTCAGTTTGTAGACCTTATCCCGGTGGATAGGATCCTCAAAACCCGGTGGTTGCACAACATACACTTCTTCCTTTACCACACATATAGGAAAGCACTTTTAACATCCATCTGATACACCTTAACCTTCATGTAAGATCTGTATGCAAGAAACATTTGAATTGCTTCTATACATGCAACTAGTGCATAGACTTCGTCATAGTCAATCCCTTCAGTTTGACGGAAACCTTGAACTACCAATCGAGCTTTGTTCCTGACAATAAGTCCACGATCATCCTTTTTGCACTTGAATACCCACTTAGTGCCAACCTTCTTTCGATCTGGTGGTAGGTCAGTTAACGTCCACACTCCAAGCTTTTCAAATAGTTGAAGTTCTTGCTGCATTGCATCCACCCATGATTCGTTGTTTAGCGCTTCTTTGTATGTCCTAGGCTCAACCTGCGAAACATAACAAGCAAACGACCAATCATTTTGTTCACCTAATTTCCTAATTTCCAAATAAAGAGCTAAGGCTCTAACGGTTATCATTTGAAGATGTACGTCTCAATTATCCATGTGTCATCACACTGCTACCATGATCACCAATAACTTGCTCTAACGGATGATAGATGTTAATCCGAGATTCCAGATTTGCTGGAACAGGAATCACTGTTTGAACATTCACATTTTCTGCTGAATCCAAATCATTACCCACATTTGATGTAGAAGGCACATCGGTAGACTAATTTGGGTTTACTGGAGGTGATACAGTATCTTGATTCAAGACTGCTTCAATTGTAACTTCTTCATCATCTTCCGACTCTAAAGAATCAAATGTATTAGAAACATCTTGAAATACTTCTTCTTCATTTGATGTAGACACATGAGCATTAGTCTCATTAGAGGCTGTGGCAGGAGGAGTCACGGTGATCGGACGTACTACCGGTGAAGTAGTAGAGTTTTCACACTTGTAATATAATCTAAGAACAGCTTCTTCAACCATACTTTCTAGATTGAATGACTCGAATAATTCCTTGTAGTCAAACATCAAATTGGGTCCAACGTCACGAGCATTTTGAGTCAATCTTTGAACATCAACATTCGACCACTCTTCAACACATTTAGTTCTTTTGTTAAACACACGTTTATTAGGAGTCGCGTATCCAACAAAGTAACCTTCTTAAGCTTTAGCTCCAAATTTCACAGTCGGATTAAGCATCGTACATGGCGCCCCGAATGGTTCTAGAAACTCTAAATTCGGCTTATGTCTATTGAGTAGTTCATAAGAAGTTTTTGAACACTTCTTCACAGTCAACACACGGTTCAAAGTATAACATGTTGCATGAATAGCTTCATTCCAGAAAATAACCGAAAGATTAGAATCTGCAAACATCGTTCTCGCTGTCTCGATTAGAGTCATGTTCTTTCTTTCTTCAACACCATTCTGTTGTGGAGTATAAGGGGCACCGTATTCATGATGAATACCCATTGATTCACACGGTGCGTCCATCATTGAATTCTTAAACTCTGTCCCGTTATCACTTCTTATTCTTTGATATTCAAACCATAAATATTTTTCAAATGAGTAAACGGAACTTTCAAATTATTAAACGTGTCGCTCTTGTGTTGCATGCACATCACCCACGAGAATCTAGAATAATCATCAGTCACCACAAGACAATACAAGTCTCCACAAATTCTTTTACGTTTCATAGGTCCAAAGAGATCTATGTGTAAACACTCAAGTGAGACACTCACAGAATTAACTTTCTTGGGTCTGTGGGAATGTTTATGTTGTTTTCCTTTCTTACATGATTACACACTTGTCAGTCAAATGGAAATGTTTCACATTAATACCATCAACAAGTCCATTTTTCACCAAATTATTCATCTTTCTCAAATGAATATGCCACATGACGGATTATTTCTTAGTAGCCTTAGATAGAAAAACATGTAACTTGACCCTATGTTGTAGTGGCTTTCCTCATGTCGAGAATATACAAGTTATTCACTCTCGGAGCCTTCAAAATAATCCATTCTTTTGGAATTTCGAAACCAGGTTTAAGGATGTAGCAAGCTTTGTCATCAAAGAATACAAAGAACTTCTTGTCACAGATTTGGGAAACACTCAGCAGATTATAATCAATTTGTTTTGCATACGAAATCTTCTCAAAACTAACAATTCCATTACTACACTTCCTTCCATAGTAATATAACCTCCTTTGTTTCCAGCAAAATCAACATAAACACCATTGAAGTTCGTTATATCGAATAGGAGTGTCATGTCCAAGTCATGTGCCCAGAAGCTCCACTGTCAACAATCCAAAGACTGCTAACAGGGCTAGCTGGAACTCCCTGCACCATTCAAAGAAATGGTTAGTTCTTATGAGAGACCCAAGCCTAGATGATCTAGGGTCTTGAAGTATCAGCATTCAATGAAATAACTTTCTTACTATCAACCACTTTGACATCAGAAACTTTAACATCAGAAACATGTTTTGAATCACCCATAGTTGAGGTAGAAACATTAGAAGTACCTTTTGGTAACCAAGTTTGTTCAGTTCATTTTAAAATTCGAATTTGTTTTGGATCAATTTCATCTTTCGGATTTCTTTGGTACGACCTTTTGTTGAACATTCTTGGTAACCTTGTCTGATTTAACAAACGAAGGTCCAGCGTCAGATTTAACAGACGGTTTAGTCACTTGTTTATAAATAAAAACATTATGTATATCCTTCATTGCGTTTACCACCCGTTTCTTCATTGGCTTTTCCATCGCGATTCGGTTTCGATTGTCATAGACTATCGGTTGTTTACCCCTTGTTTGATAAAACTGATTTTGGGGATAACCAACATTTGAATCCCGATGGTTCCTTCTAACCTCAACCTCATGCCTTTTTGTCTCACATATGGACAGTGAGCAAGTAAATGCCCTCTCTCCCCACATTTGAAATAAGCACGGTAGTCCTCAAAGTTGTTTTTCTCATAACCATTTGCAAAAGTGTTAATAGGATATTGATCATCAATGCATCTCCATATTAAACTCTCAAGAGCGGGCTCAAATGAGTAAGTCTGTTCAAAAAAACCATTAACACTCTCAATTGGTCTAATGAATTGAGTCACATGAACTTTCGGTGTTTTGGAATTATCACCATACAGTTTCTTAATCAATTCTTGGTGGAAAATCATTGGTGTTTTCAGATTTTGGAAATTTTGAATAATTTGCAAACTTTATGGGATATTCCTCATCAGAAAATATCTGATCAGATCCTTCCATCCGATAAAATACTTTCACTGGTTTTTCATTTGATTCATTCTTTTCAGATTTCTTAATTGATGCATTCGGCTTATTTTCAGCTTTGGGAGGATTTTGAACCTTAGGTAACAGATCACACTCAATGTGATTTTCCAAAGGAATATCATCATTCTTTTTAGGTTCTTCATCCTCCGAATCAGAATCATTAGTTTCAGCTATCACACCTTCATTGTTCAAACCTAGTATCAGTCTCACATCGGAATTCAGATCTCCTACACTAGATGTGTTCAATTCATTTTCCGATGAGGAATCAGATTTGTCTGAACTCTTCGAATTCATACCATCAATATTACGTTTTTCAAAAAGGACCGGAGATGGAACAAATTTATAACTGATACCGGTTGAACCTCCTTCTTTGTTAGGAATATACACAATATGGTCTAGAACATAAGCCACATTGAGGTAGCTCTTTAATTTTTTTTTTCATCGTTTCATACAAACATCTAACCTTGGCCATTTCAAGTTTTGTTTCTTCAATTTCATTTATGTAGTTATTAATGGCAATTTGTTTGTTTGTAAGAGTTTTAGTCAATTCCGAAACATCCTTTTTGTAACTTTCAAGAGTTTTGTTAAAAGTTCTTTCAGTTTTTCGGTATGTTTCAATGGCTTGTTTAGCACTGGCCAAATCATTTTGCAAACTCAATTTCTCACCTTCAAGTATATCAAACTTACCAAGCAAAGTCACACAATTATTGCACTTAGGAAGTTGATTAGAACTTACCAGGTTTGTAGAATCAGTCATAGCCATCAAGGCGAAATGAGCTTCCTTTCCAGAGAAGAACTTGGAGTAGTCCACCTTGGTGTAAGCATCATCCACCATGCAAGATTTCTTACTAAGAAGAAAATCTGCTTCGGCTAGTAACTGGCCAACATCATTATCCAAAGAGTTCACACTTACTTCCAAATCTGACTCACTCTCAGAATCTGAATAATTTCAATCTTGAGCATCAGAAACATCACTCATAACTTCATTAACCGTTTCAGACAAGGTTTCCTCAATTACCGGTTCATTAACCATATCATTCACTCTCTCATCAACTATCTCTTCAATCACTAATTCATCAACTTTCACTACTTCTTCATTAACTACCTCTTGTGCAAAAAATGCAACGTTACCCCCAAAAATCCCTTCAAAACCTAACTGCATTTCGTTCCAGTTAAAACCCTCATCTTGTTGAATTACCAACGCTTGATTTTTGTTTTGGCTTTGATTCTGGTTGGTTGGAGTGGATACTGGAACAGTGTTTCTCTCATTGTTTGGTGTGGATTGATTTTGGTTGGGTGTTGATGTTTGTATTTGGTTGGAATTTTGAAAAGTACGGTTTTGGTTTTGATGGTTAGCTTGACGGTTTTGATTTTGGTTTTGAATGGATATCTATTTCCTTGTTGTTTGGGTTTGGTACATTCACGAGCAAAGTGACCTTTTGTTCCACAGTTAAAACATGTCACTTTTGCTTTATTAAAGCCATAAGTAGTGTTGGGAGAAGTAGCAAGATCAGTTCGACCGGTTCTCTGCATAAACTCAGTCACTCTCCTCACCAAACACGCAAACGCCCATTGAATGTCAATCAATTCTATCTCGTCCTTATCAATCTATGCATAATCCTTATTCGTCAAATTGTTGTTTCCAATCTGACTTGCTACAAGCCCGTTATAAGAAGTTACCATGGCAGAGACCAAAGGAACATGCTTTTGTGCCACTTCCACAGTCACAAAGTCCATGTTAGATGTTTCTAACACAACGACACTTGAGCTAGATGTTCCTTGTCCAACATTCGGTACAGATTGTTGAGTCATGTTTACTGATGGAACACCATAATAACTTGCAGCTTGCATTGAAGACTGAGTACGTGTGTATGATGGTGTAGAAGCATATTTCTTGAGACAACTGTGAATATGCCTTCTTCTCAGCAGCATATTTCTTCTTTTCTTGATCAGATAAGTCATCAAGTGCAACTGGAGTGTTTGAGTTCTCGATCATTGGTTGCACGTATCCTTTCTGCAAAATCTGCCATGCCTCTCCTCCATCAAGTCCTTCCAAATGAACACTAAATCTCTTTTGCCATGATGGATAATCAATCATATACATCAACTTTGGTGGACGATTTCCATTTCTTGTTGATAAATCATTCATCAAAGTTGTAATGGTAGTTGTAGTCTGATTTTGAACATTAGCAGGCGCTGCGACACCCCAATAATCAGGAATCAGTTGTGTTGGAGGTCTAACAGCGGGTTGAGTTGGTCCCGACAAAGCCCAGTAATTTGTCATTGGTTGTGATTGTGGTTTCACCTTTCAGCAGCTAGAGCCCACGGATTCGTTGGTGTTTGTTGTGGTGTCATAGTAGTTCGGGTGTTCATCGGACATCCTAAAAGTTATCCATGATGTAACAATTCTCAACACGTAGAAAAATTTTCAGCAGAAAAATTGGTTTTGGTTGTGGAGAGGTCGACCGAAAAATTAAAAATTGGTTTGACCCAACTTTAAGCACAAATGAAAAAGGATTTGACTTATTCGACCTTGCTGAGAGAACGAATGAAAATTTCTAGCATGAATTAAATTTGAAAAGGCACGAATGAAAGAATCTAGGACTGATTTGACCTAAAAATCACCCCGAATGAAAAGCTAAAGACTCATTCGACCCAAACAAGAAACCCATTCGACCTGACCCAAATTCAAAATCATTTTATCTTCATAAACATACAATTTTGATCTGATTTTTCAAAAAGTTGTTGAATTTGATCGTAAATGTGAAGGTTTTGATTCAGATTCAAATATGAACAACTTTTGTGAAAGAATTTTTAATTTTATACGTAAAAACACCTTCAAATCAATCAAGAACCATGTTTTATCATTGTTCTATGAAAACAACTAGGGTTTTGATGATTTTGAACTAAAATCTGAACAATTTTTATCAATTTGTAGTCGTGTGATCGAGCACAAGCTCTGATACCACTTTGTTGGATCGGTTTTTCACATAGAAACTTTTGAATCACAAATGATCACACGAGTAAAGATGAATTAGGTGCGGAACCCCTAATTATCATGCAAAATGATATAAACCATAATCAACACGTTAGATTTCATTTTCAACATGTTTTCATTAATAATAATCAAGTTTTAATCATTACAGACTCAAAACTAATGAAAACACATCTTTCTAGAACCTTCCTAAACACACACACAAACACCTAGACCAAATGACTAACTGTTACAACGCATAACACATCAAAACCTATTTATAAACATCTTGATTCAACCCTGCACAGGTTCGTACCCTTCGATGTCACGAACCAAAATAATAAACACATCAAAACTGCATTCGACCTAACTAGAATCTGGTTCGACCTTAACAAACTTCATTCGACCATTCGATTACTCCAACCAAACTTGAATCTTCCAAAACTTGTAATCTTTGTTGTAATCCGAATGCGACAGACACAAAATGCATCTACACCGGGTGTCACAATCTTATTTTTAAATTTGGATGAATGCCAAAATCAATGAAGGGTATTGTCATAGTGCCTCTATATATGAACAAAGGATACGTCCAGTAGTGTGGGAATTATAGAGGGATTAAGCTACTAAGCCATACTATGAAACATTGGGAGAGGGTAAATGATACTAGACTTAGAAGAGAAACTCAAGTTACGGTAAACTAATTTAGCTTCATTCCAAGGTCGTCAACTACTAAAGCGATGCATATTATAAGGAGATTATTGGAAAATTATAGCGAAAAGAAGCAAGATCTACATATGGTGTTCATTGACCTTGAAAAAGCATCTGATGGTATGCCACATGGACTGATTTGGGATAGTTTGGAAAGTAGATGGGTTCCGGGGAAATATATAGACTTAACTAGGGATACATATGTTAAGACCAAAACTAGCGTATGTGTGCTGGTAGGGCTAAGTGATTTATTCCTTGTAGTGGTAGGACTCCACCAAGGCTCGGTGTGGAGCCTGTTTCTTTTTACGGTTGTTTTGGATGAGTTATCAAATTTGATTCAAGGTACAGTCCAGTGGTGCTTGATATTTATGGACGCTATTGTGCTAATTGCAGAGAGTAAACAGAGCCTGAATATTAAGTTAGAGGAGTGGCGTGTATATTTGGAGAGCAAAGGTTTAAGGATTAGTTTCTCTAAGGCCGAGTATCTTTATTGTGATTTCGGCGTTGCAGGTGGCAACAAGGACGTTCGGACCACCATAGATGGCCAAGTGCTTCCCCAGGAAACCATGTTCGGGTATTTTGGATCGTATCTTCAGAAGGACGTGAAGATAGATTGTGACGTTGCTCACCGCATCCAAGTTAGATGGTGCATGTGGAGAGCAGTCACATGGGTTTTGTGCGACAAGAGGTTCCTAGCTAAATTAAAGGGGAAATTTTATAGGGCTGCAATTAGACCTGCGATGTTATACGTAACGGATTGTTGGGTCATCAAGAAGACACATGCACGAAAGTTGGAGGTAGCTGAGGTAAGGATGTTGAGGTGGATGTGTGGGCATACTAGGTTAGACAGTATAATAATGAGATTTTTCGAAATATATTAGGGATAGTTAGTATATCTGATAAGATCAGGAAAGGAAGACTACGATGGTTTGGGCGTGTTAGGAGGAGGCAAACTACGGTCACTGTCAGAATTGTGGAAACTGTCATTCTGGAGGGAAGAAGGAGTAAAGGCAGGCCGAAACTGACTTGGGGGACCGGATTAGGCAGGATTTATTAGACTTACACCTTTCAGAGGACACGGTCGAGGGAAGGAGCTTATGGGGACGTAGGATTAAAGTTAAGGATTGTTAAGGGGTGTGGTGAGGTTTGTGTTAGATTTTGTCTTATGATCCTTGGTCTTTACTTTATTTTAATGGGCTTTGTGTGTTATTGCTTGCATGTGTGTCTTAGTTGTTGTTATCTATTATTATTGTTGTTGTTGTTTTTGTTGTTGTTTTTGGTAGCTAATTATTAAGAATGTTGTTAATAAGGCTATGTGCATATGTTCGTTCTTTTTCACCATTATATCTGGATATGGTTATAGAGTCGATGGTGTCACTGGAAGCAGCCTCTTTATCCTTTTAGGATAAAGGTAAGGTTTGTCTATATCTCACCTTTGCTGGACCCTACTATTAGTTTGTTTATAGATAGGATTATACTGGGTAAGGTGATTGTTAATGTATTGAACAACAAGCAACTTCAAGTAAGGTACTATCACATTTACTAGTTGCATTATGAGTCTTAAGTGAGGTGTGCCCAAGATTTTAAGTAGCTACTTAAAACGTGTCCACATCACGGCTTAGCCTCCTCCTACTTAGTTTATAGCCGCGGCCATTCGTGGTAACTCGATCAAAAATATGAAGACATTACTATTAATGGAACCCTACTCATACAAAAGTTAGATGTCAATGCCAGTCAAACCCATGTTACTGTCATTACCAATCTAAGCATCCAAACCAATGCCCAATTAAAGCCCTTGGTATATTTAAAAACCAAAATGTTAAGCATACTCCTAATGGTCGGTTAGCTCAAAAAGGGTGAGCAAGCTACTGCGAACATCTTAACATCCTAAACTTCCTAAGAACATGTGTAATGGGAAGATGAAATTTTCATGAATCATGGGGCATTAATTGACACGTGGTATGTGGGACCATTAAGAGATTCAAATTAGGATACGGGTGTAGTGGTAAGGTGAAAATTTCATGGAGCTTTAAATCATTTAATATTAATTATTATTATTTTTAAAATAAAAACAAATAGTATTTCATAAAACATTTTTCATTAAACAAAAATAAAAAAAAGATTACACTACCATACAAAATAAAATACTTAAAAAAAACACGAAACATGCTAAAATAATAAAAATACGAGACAATCTAAAGCTTGTACATTTCGCGGATTTGTTGCATTTTCATTTGAGCCAAGAGTAATGCGTCTCCCGTGAAGTGATCGATCTGCTTAGACAAAAATTCAATGTCTTTTTCCATTTTCCTCGCATCTTGCATCTCGATGAGCTATTCGTTTGCTACGACCTTTCTTTGCATTGTTTCCAAATGCCTAGCCCCTAGGTCATGAATGGCTTCAAGTCGTTGATTCATGTCATCAAAACCTTGCTTCAATAAGTCACCACTCGTCGACGAAGACTCACCTTTTCCCTTTCACACGCTTCTTCTACCAAGTGGTCGGGCTAACTCGTCTTCCTCGTCGGGATCGTCTTCATTTAAATCCATGTTTTGAGCATCGGACGTGAGCGTGTGGGGATCAATGGAAGAAGAAGTCTTGAACCATTTCGCTTTGCGTCTAGGCGTCGTCATGGCCGGTACATGCCAATTTAGGGGATCCTTTAAGCAACTCCTAACAATTCAAATAAGTGAAGTTGCCATGAGTTTGATCGTACTCCTCCAATGCTCATTTCAATATGTCAACGTCGCCCCGACCACTACCCCAATTTGTTTTAAATCGTTGGAACACCTCTTGAAAAGCATGACAAGAACAGTTGATATCGGTCCACTTGCTTGAGATGGAGTCCTCGTCCCGATATTCGCCTCGGTTCATCGCGTTGAAAAATGTTGCTCGAACCCGTTGCCAAAAGAGGATCAAATTTTGATAATTTGCTACAAAAATAAACCAAAAAGTTAACATACAAAAACACAAACATATATTATCTTAATTTTTTTTATAAAAACACAAACATATGTTATCTTAATTTTTTTATAAAAAAACAAACATATATAAAAACACAAACATATATTATCTTAATTATTTTATAAAAAAACAAACATATATAAAAAAACTTACCAATTTCGGGATCCTCCGAAACGTCAAGCCACGCACGTGCGAGCGCGTACTCCTCATGTTTGGTCCACTTTTGGTAGTTTGCCTTTGGACGACTCGGCTCTCCCTTTTTTTTGTTGGACAGTTTTTTCGGGTCGGCTCCGGCTTGGGTTCGGGTTCTTGTTGTGTGTCCGGCCCGATTTCAATGCCCGGTTCTTGGTTGGCTTGAGATCCTAACATAGCACCAATATTAAATGTCATGTTATAAGCATAACCCATTGGACCCCCATAAAAATTATAGGGCATGTTGAGAAGTTGAGAGAAACCCATCGTGTTCGGGTCGAGGTCGTTTGGGTTGAAGGTTGGTACCGGTTGCGTTATGTTTGGGCGAACGGCGTTTGGGTTACTTGGGTGAGACGGAACACCGAATGAGGCGCAAAATGGTTTCATTGTGGGTGTGTGCGGTTGAAAGAAATTTTATAATAGAGAGAGCTTTTATAAAAATAAAGGAAGAAGATGAAAAAAATAGGAAAGAGAGGTGTGTTTAAATAGTTGATATTGTAGTCTTTTTTGATCGACCGTTACAACTAGCCGTTAGCTAGCTTGAATCTGATTGGCCAAACAAAGACCAAAAACGCAGTGGAAAAAAATTGGGTGGGCAAGAAAACGCCCCAAATTGTATGGAGGGGGCAGTGTGCGTTTTGGGTGGGGGCGTTTTTTGCCCTAAAAACGCCCAAATCATCTTCCGATTACATGGTCTAACCGTAAAAACCATGAAGCAGATCATAGGAAAACATGTGTTTTAATAAGGTAGAATGAAGCCAAAATATATGTAGAAGATAAAAAGTATTTCATCTTATTCACAGGGCCGGTTCAACCATTTCGGTGGTCTAAAGCGAAGCAAAATTTGGGACCTTAAAAAGAAAAAAAAAACTGCAGCGGAGTTGCAGCCCCCCTCTCTCTCCCAAAACATAATTGGAATATTTTTAATGGGCTTTTAAAATCATCTAAAGATATAAAAAAACGAGTAGCCGCCAAGATAACTTTCCAAGTTCCAACTATATCTTGATCCTATACATATATTATTTGCAGTTTTGCACGCTAAAGGTGACTAGCACCACTATCACTCAAAGAAAACACTGGGTTTTTTTTAACTTTGTCAAACAAACCCAGCCAACAGACACTACCTCCACCACCATATGACCACTCTCTCTCCCTTAAAAAACCTTATTTGTTTTCTTTTACCGCCAAAAAAACCCAGCTACCATCCATCACCACATGACCGTCACAACCGCGGCTCACAACGGAGACGATAGACACGGTCGGCGGCGCACGTTAGCCACCAACAGCTATTCAAAGTCATGTGCTATTAATAGTGTATAATAATAATAGAGCAACGGTTCTTTACCTGAAAGAGCCGTTGTTGGCTGCTTCTTTCGGCCGATGCTTCATTCCTCTCTCTCATCTATTCTTTGCGACAGTTGTTGCTGCTTTGTTCTTTCTTGACGAAGAGTGCAAACAATAGGGTATTAAACCCTAGACTCGAAAAAAGTGGCGCTTTGCATTTCTTGTTGTCTATTTTCAAGGGGAGAAACATTGAATAGAGCCACGTGTATTATTAGGTTCTAATTCAGACCATCTTTTAGGCATAATCCAACTCATTTCTCATATACAAACTAAAAAATAGGGGCCTTATAAAGTTGGGGACCTAAACCCTAACCTCAAAATAATTGATCTTGAGCCATGCCTGCTTATTCATTTGCATACAATGGTAAATGAAATTAAGTTACAAAATAGAAACAATTTAAATTATCTACTTCATCAATCGAGTTAAAGGTTTTATAATAATAATAATAATAATAATAATAATAATAATAATAATAGTTATTATTATTGTTATTATCATTATTGTTATTATTATTAGCAGCAACAACAGCTGTAGTAGTATTAGGAGCAACAGTAGTAGTTAACTATTAATTTACAAGATGTTTATGCATATTAGCTCACTTCAGTTTTTTTTTTTTAACTTTTATTTATTTACTTTTAACCCCGATACTTTTATATCTTTTAAAATTTAAGCCCAACACTTATGCACTTTCAATTTTTGTCACCTATACTTTTCATCTTCTATAAATATTTTGTCTTACGTTTGTGTCTAAATTTCGCGAGATAATACACCACAACGTGCGAGCGTGGTTTTAGTATTTTTATGTCTGTTTTCCCATTTAATGGATCGATCGCAATGTTCGGATCCTAGATTGACTTAGTTACTTTCTTCAGTTTTTTATACGAGCTTTTACAGTATTGGTGGTTGCTGGCGAAGATGTGGCATTGATGTGACGTAGCACGGTTTCATGCTTCCGCCACACCACGAGGACTTATTTAATAGATTTTTGTTTAGTATTGGATATAAATAATCCCAACTATCAGTTGCTGGCCGCAACAGATCTTAACTAACGAAATGTGTACCTGGCCGTCTCACTTTTTAACATATTATCTACCAACGGACCATGACTAGCATGTTGTCCAGCTTCAACTATCAGCTATTGGCTACCACCGGACTCAACTGATGTGGCACGTTTACATGTAAAACCTCTCTTTTGTGTCAAATTCACTCTTAGTATTCTGTTAGTTAAAATCCGTTGGTGGATAATATGTTAAAAGGTGGGAGCACTGGTGTAACACCCTAAACCGTTTTACAGAAAGTATGCAGTGGAAAATACGGACTAGAAAATTTCTTTTCATATAGAACATTCTCAAATGTTTAGAAAACATATCTAAGAGATATTTTGGTGTTACATCTTTTAGTGTTTCTTATTACGTTCAACGTGACTCATCTTTATTAGGTTATGTGACCGTGACCACGTACAATCCGCTCCCTCGCTCGATCTCCATCCTTTCCTTACTTTATCAGGTAGACAAGACAACCTGCAATCACCACATAACCGTTTCGTTAGTTCATTAAGTGACTTCATGTACATTACTCATAATGCGGAAATAACATCCAACAATACTCCATGATCTTGTTCAACGCCTTTTTGCAAGTTCGGGTGTGATGCCCCGATCCAAACCTCCAAGTCCCATACATTGATACTTACATACCTGCATCTTCATTACCATTCTCAAAATAAAAGGTTAATAACCATACAATACATACATGCGTACAATTTCCCACACACAACTTACCTTGACCTGTCACGTTACTTTTCCTTCATGAATTCTTTAGGACAAACATGACGTTTCCAATCCTATACTCGGTCTACACATAATGACCAACCTTTACATACATAAAACTCTCACTCAAACTTAAGTATGAGTTCCCATACATACATCATCTTCTAAATCTACAAAAGTATAACAATCTACTTACCGTATTTGTTACCATTATACAAACGTATCAATTTAATTACATACTCATGCATCATTCCGTACTTGAGTCATATTTGCATATCCGACATTCCTATTACTTGCTACACCCCTACCTAACATTCACAAGGTCCAACGATGTTATTCGATGCGTTCAACGCGAATACGGGATGCGCACATAAGCGAAACATCAAAATACGATAAAAACTGACAAATAATCTCAGCTTCCACCGTAACTTACGGTGGCCACCGTAAGTTACGGTAGACTTCAGAAACACACGGTGGCTTTCCACTTTGTTACGGTGGAGAAGTGTGCCCAAGGTCCACCGTAAGTTACAGTGCCACCGTAACTGACGGTGCACCCCTGAAATTTTCCTTTTGTTTCTCCTTTCCATCCTTTCTTGACCCATCCCATGCCGGTCCATCCAAAGCTGCGTTTTACCAATTATAAGCTCCATAACATGCCTTAGCATCATTATTAACATTCCATCATTTCATGATTCCCATTCGTCCTACACACACACATACACACACACACACACATATATATATATACTAGTAAGAAACCCGCGCGATGCGGCGGCTCCGTTTATTGTTAGTTCATCAATTCTCTCGTGATGTATTGTACAACAATTTTGTTAATTTTCTTATTCGTAACATTAGTGTGGTCTATATAAATATATATCACGATTCTTACAGATCTCAATTAAATAATAACAAAATTTAGTGCGACTTTTAAAAAACTATCAACAGTTGATGCACATCTATGTTTATTTGGCAAATATATGATGATATAAGTTGCAATATAAGTGTTTAATCATGTATTTTTTTAGCTACTATTAAAAGGTTAAAATGCCCATATTGCCCAACAATTAGTAAGTGGGTTTGAAAATTTTATGGCTAGAAAACAAGTGACATATACAAAGGTAGGCGTGTTTAGGTATTCCATATTTTGTATATCTTATTGTTTATTTTTATACATGATTAACTACAAATGAAAAAGTGTACTACAAGACATACTAACAAGAGGCATTAAAGTATGGACAGACGCTCTTACATTATATATAAATGCACCGAACACTTCTATACTTTTTTTACACAATATGGTAAGTGAAAGGGGTGACTCTATATGAGAAACTCTTGTTTGAGCTTTGGATAAAGCAATTACCCTTTTCTTATGTTTGATTATTTTTCTTCAAAGTCTGTCAGCTGCAGCGATGGGACAGAAAAACTTCAAATACATTTTTATATCGTTTTCTCATAGAATCGCCTTGAGGCGCTCACCCGTTTTTTTAAACCATGTATTTGATTATACTTTTTTTATTCCTGAAAGATTAGATGAGTAAACAAATTAACTAAACAGAATGTATTTCTTTCAGCAGCATAATCATTGCATTAAACATAATAATAGACAAAAAAAATAGTTTTTGTAGTTAAATTTTATATGATTTAAAGATTGGTTCAGCCTTCATAAACCTGCATGCGTGATGTTCCATCCCAGTAAGATGTTGGCTGCAAACAGACATAAAGGATTAGCTGATACCTCCTTAAAACTTAAATACCAAATCCCACCCTGACATGTTGCCTAAAAATTAACGGCATGTACCAAACGCCTAAATACAAATAAAACGACAGAGGGAGACAAGGACACCAACATGCATCGGTTAAGTTATTGACGGACCAACCAACTTGACCCGCTCATTTTGCCATACATCCAAACCAATAGACCCTCAGGGGAGGCACACATATTGCGGTTTTGTGCCTAGTCCACTTTTGACAACATAGATCTAAATGTATGCTTATAATCTATTTATGCTTTTATGACTTAAAAAATCTTCCACTTATATTTACTTATGATGTTGATGAGTATTAACCTTCAGCGTAGGCAGATTTTTAAAGCAAACCTATCATTCCCTGTTCTTGATTAGACCATTCACTTTAGTGAACTTAACTTCTTCTATTTCATAATTTGCTAGTTTTAATCTTAGAACATATAAACTTTAAGAACAAAGAAAATTCAAACAAAAAGCAAAATTTAAGAGATTAAAATAACTCTACCCCAAGGACAAGAAAATCCCACTACCGAATAGTGTAGCAATAGTATTGTACTCAACCATTCAGTATATCACTAACCATTCAATATATTCCTGATTGTCCCATTTGGAGTCTTCCACATGCTTCTCAAGGTGAACTCCTTCATACGAGCCTCATCTATGAATGCCATGTTCTATCAGAAACTTTAAAACCAGTGATTGCCCCCTTAAATAACATGATGAATAAATTTAGCATACCCGGGGTAATAGTGGCGCACTTAATTGCAACATTGTACCTGAAGTTATAACGAACATATTAGTTTATAGAAAAAAAATAGAGAAATCAAAACGTTAAACAAAAAAGAACTGAATCTATCATATCTTGAAACAAGTTGTAATATTTGTTGAAAAATAGAAATGGGGCACAGAAGGTGGCAATGACTAATAAGTGGACATACTTAAGAGTAGTTTCAGCACTTTCTATGGTTACTTTATCATCAGTAGCATCACGGTTAGGAGGACCGAGGTCATAATACTTTATATCCAAATATAGGAAGGGGAAAATAAGCTGCAGTATATAAAAACTTTTTAGCAAGCAATCCAAATAACCTATATTTGACGTCAAAATAATTAGTATACGACCTTGTCCTTAACTAATTGCCAAAAAACGCGAGTCATTTCATCCCCTGTACCAAACAGAGATACAAATTGTTAGTCCAGTAAGTACATCATACAAAAACATATTAAACAAAACTATTAGTATATGCTATTACTCCTTAAGTAGATAATTAAGATCAAATTAAGTGTAGCTAAGAGTTTCTATCAGGAGATAAAATGTCACAATCATGCAACCAGGCCCAACAGCTTAGAAAATCACAAAGAATACTAAAATCACAATTCCACATCTACAGAAACAAACTGAATCATCCAGTTGCAAAGAACACATTCCTTCTGTCCCAAAAATGGTGAAGTACTTCATGATTGAATAAGACTGCTTGATTATCATTCGATAATACAAAACACTCAAGTGGTAACAAAATGTAATCTTATACACCAGATAAAAGTATATAACAAGATCAATATATTGTTACAGTTTTTATTGAACAAATAGGTAATTTTATACCAAAAACCAGCAAAAATATTTGAATATTTTTGAAAAAGTGATTAGACTGATTACTTGTTGACATCAATAGCAAGATTAATGAAGAACCAAGTTAAAAGTACAAAATTTACACTACAAAACCAGATGTTCATAAACGGAATTTCACAAATTAGCCTTTCAAAGTCTATTCTCTACAAACTATTATTCCACACACTACTATTCTATTAGCTTAAACAACATCCTGCTAACAGAGACGAAGAAATTAGAAAATGAAATAACTAAGAACTGTGCTGCATCTGCCATCACCACCACCACCCACACTTGCTGCTTCGCAACACCATTGACCCTCCGCGACACACCACTTTCACCACCGATGTTCCCACTGCGACCCCACCACTTTCATCCAACAAAAAATGTGAAAATATTTATATACACCATACCAGGATGTGAGATGACAAGAAAGAGATTTACCTCAAAATTGATTTTCGACTTTAGATTTCTATTCAGAAAGGATCTTTAATACCTGCAATAAACATATTAAATTATACTTTGAACAACACAGATCTGAAAGTATTACATAGATTCGACAAAAATACATTCGACATAAACATATGCTACTAAAATAACAAAGAAAAACTATAGATATGGTAAAAAAAAGGTACGTCCACCCACAACCACTATCATCGAGGAACCCCTAACACAGATCTGAAAGTATTACACATATTCAACTCAAACAACAAACGAAAATGGTACATATGGTTATAAAAAGGTACTGAGAGGTCAAACCTGTTGGATCTGGTGTCGGGTAGAAATAGTAGATGATCACTGATCAAGTCACCAAATATTGTCCGAATCTCCCATTCGCTCTAGGGCTCCACTTGTTCACGCCTCCATCACTATCAAAACCTTTCCAAGTGTACAAGAATCAAACAAAGACATCACTAATGAAGACAAAATCAACACAGACATTCGATAATAACCAATAAATTAGACAAAAGCATACCTGTGGTGAGGGAGGTGACCACAATCGTTGAGGAACCTCTAACACACGATCACGATCCATGCAAAAGAACCCTAAATCGAAACCAAGAGGTCAAACCCAGAAGACCTGGTGTCAGATTGAAAGAGATAGAGCTAGTTTCATCGATCTTGAAACCCTAGATCTTGAATCTCCAAGAAAGAATGAAAGAAAGAGAGAGAAAGCATGAAGGTGGATAATGAAGAAAGATGTTGAGAAACCCTAATGTGTATGTGGATCCCGTGTTTTTTTTCTTTTGCATTAGACTTGTACATAATGCATTATAACTTGTAACCCTTAAGTAATTATATGTTTTAGTGCATCAACCCATTGTACAACATGCTTTTGAGAGTTGTACAGTGGCAAATGACCATTTCTGCCCTTCCTATATGCTTATTAATATAGTATAGCTATATATATATATATATATATATATATATATATATATGTATATATATAACTTGCCTCATCTTAACCCATTAGCTTCCCACGCTTGAGTCCATCATTCCCATCCTTTCATATCATCATGTTCACACCATTATTAGCATACATGTTCATTCATAAACCAATCATATCCAACTCATATATCACATTGACTTGCATAGTTCAATTTTTAACATGCACAAAACATAGCTTCACACCATTTTTGACTGATCATTCAAGCAATTAAACTTAACATCATATATGTCACATAACCGGGCTAACATGTCTCTCACGGAATCCCCAATCTCACAATCATGCTAGAAAACATACCACATTATTTCCACATCAATTGACTTTCTAGAAAGTCAACTTTCCAACAATACAAACTTTCTTCTAACAAACATATGTCCATATTGACATGCTAGATCGTATGAAATTCACCATATACATCATATTCATATCTCATTAACATACAAGATCATTCCTCATACCAATTAACCAATACATGGCATCATAATATTTAAGCATAGTGTACACACTACTAATGCATACTTCTTACCGAATCCTACAATCAACTAAATTCCCACATGATTACTCTCTAAGACGCAATCCTCATGTTAACCTACTATCAATTGCACCTATTATCACATTACTTTCATACTTGTCGAGTCTTGCATACAAATTCACACATTATACTCATCTAGACATTTCATCAAACACTTGGTGTGCATACAACATTTAAGTCATAATGTACAAGTATTTCACGCCTACTTTCATAGCTCATAACATCAATCATCATATTATTTACCTACATCACATACCCTTTATTCAATAGTTATCAAACATAGCAATTCCTCACTTTCTTTTCAAATTATCCAATACTCTATCTAAGAATGATCTTGGATTACATCAAGACCAACACCCACTTCCAACCTTATGAGATTTTCTTCCATTTACATAAGTTATACAATATTAATATAATGCAAGTTCCAATTATCTCTTACAACTAATTTCTACATGGATTCACATATCAATTTTGTATGAACTCTGCTTATTTCATCATGTAATACCTTCCTAACCAAGAATCCATCAACTAGTGTTAAATAATTCATACCTTAGCTTGAAACCCTCCTAATCATCCAATCTTGGCTTTAATCTATACTTGCAGCACATGGTATTATGGATTCACCTTGGATTAGGGCTTGTATGTGTGTTAGGTTCATCAAAAGCTTTCCAAAGATGAAAACCCACTCCAAAATATCGATCCCCTTGTATAAAAATGCAGATTTTTATGAAGTTTCCCTATTTGTCAACTTTAGTCCCTCTACTTTGGGTTTTTTGTTAACTACAACAAACACCTCCAATTTCACCCATGTCTACCCTTATAATTACATCATGTGACATGCCAAACCCCATTTAAAATAAACTTACAAGAATTTAGCCAAGTTAGGCATAATTACAGGTTTAGTCCTCGTAGTATGGTACTTCCCACGTCTATCTCAAACTGTTACTTTCTTACAACTTGATTAGCGTTGTTAGTCCCACTAACTATATTATGAGTTTACCTCCATATCTAGTTATGCTTATAACGAAAAGGGTATAAATTACACAAATAATCCTTGTAGTTTGGGTCCTTTAACATCATGGACCCGAACTACGGCCTCCATTTTACTGCCTTGTGAAATCTCAAAATGGGATGTTCCAACTGACAACATTTCGTTAGTAGAGATCAATGATGATCAACATGTGATATTTGGGATTATTTGAATATGATACTTCTTTTTTTAACAACATTTAGCACATTGGCTACGTTTGTGCCTGTAAAACAATATAGGGTAACCTACACAGAGGCAAACTCGGGTTCGAACATGGTACCTGGCCCCAAAATGGTTATTAATACTCAGGTCGTCGGCTGCCATCCTACGAAGTAAAGACGCATGAATATCGCCTCTTGCAAGGATCAAACCTAGTACTAAACGTCGCCCTAGCCTTAGAGCATTCACAGTAGCATCTCTCATCCACTTACAACTACTTATAAAAGTATTAAAAATTATAGAGGGTGAATAGTGCGTACCAAACATAAAAATGAACGATAACTTTTTCCCTCTCTTCCAGTCACAATCCTTACAACCACTTATCAATATATAGAAAAATCGCTCACAAATTTATAAAGAACATGATGTGAATGCTCTTAGAACTAACTCATGAGTCGTTGTCAACTTAGGTAGACACTTTATAATAAGTGTAATGGTTATAACAACCACTAGCATGGTATAGTGGCAAAGGTGTATAGCTCTTATTCAAGAGGTGTTGGATTCTAATCTTACTTGAAACATAAAGAGTATTATTATTAGAGGCGTCCCTAAGGATTTACGTGCCATATCCGAGCCGCTAAAAAATATGCCCCTTAGACTTTAATAAATTTAATAATTTAAACTCATTGTTATGTACGATCAATAATATAGCATTAAACATAACAATTAGCAAAATGATAGTATAGGAATGAGTAAAATTACAAACCGAAATAGGCTAGTATCTAACCGACTAAGCAGTTAATGCGGCGGGAAATCGAATATCGGTCAAGGGCCGATATTTGAGATATAGGTTATCGCGGTGGGATATCGGTGAGATATCGGTTATTTAATATCATGCAAAATTTAATATATATATATACACACACACACACACACACTGTTGGGTTTATTTGAGACCACAGTTACCAGAACGAAGTCTTTTAATAGCTTGTTTTGTAGTTTGAATGGTAGAGGACTGATTGTGTAATTATGGCATAGTTATTGTACAAAACCCTAGTCTGCGCACTTAACAGACAGGCCCTGCGCACTTAGCTAAGTGCGCAGGCCCACCTGCCTTACCTATAAATAGAATGCTAGTGTGCAGCTCTAGGGTTAGGGTTTTTGGTTATCTTTCTAGCACAAGTGTAAAGGGAGCGTACTTAGTGTTTGTATTCCATGGTGCTTTGATGTTTATTAGTAATGGAAAGCTTGAATTTCTTTACCTTGTGTGTCGGTTTTACTAGTTTTATCTAGTTTCTTTGTTTGTCAAGATTAATCACTTAAAACACCTAACAAATAGGTGTTTCTAAGTGATAACAATCTTTTGCACTAACAAGATCTAGTATTTTGGGACTACAATTTGGTATCAGAGCCTCTGTGCTCTAGATTGTATCTGTTTAAGATACCAAAACCCTCATTGTGTTAGTTTTTCTTAATGTTTTTATAAAATTTTGTGTTTTTATCAAAAAAAAAGAAGGTTTTTCCTATCTATTTGCTTCAGATTTCTCTTATTGTTGTGTTTCTAAGGTGTTAAAAGTTGGTTATTTTAGGTAGAAACATCATCCAAGCATTTCAGATTGATTGAAAAAGTCTTGGATAGGATTCAGCTGGGTTTTGTGCTTTAACACACGTATTTGCGCACTTATGTGCGCACTTATTTCTTGTTTTGAGCACTTATTTCATATTTTGAGCACTTAACTCATAACCTGCATACTTGTTTTCAAGTTTGTGCACTTATTTCCAGATTGTAGGTGCGCACTTATTTCATAAGTCTGCGCACTTGTTTCTTGGATCGAGCACTTATATCTTCAAAATCTTATCAGTTAACTTTGTCTCCAGGAACACAACTAGGGTTTCTGCGCACTTATCAGAAATCACTAGTTGGTTTGCGCACTTGCTGAAAGGGCGCAGTTTTGAGTACTTGGCTAGGGTTTCTGCGCACTTAAAATCTTAAACGAGAGTTTAAGTGTCTGCGCACTTTATTTAGTACGCAGACTGATCTGTCAAGGATGAGTACTTACCATGCCCAAGTCTTAACTGATCTGCGCACTTAAATAGGAAGCCTAGTGTCTTTGCGTACTTGTCAAACTGCGCACTTATCAGGAGACAAGATCTTGACACTGCTGTTACCATTGTTTCAGGCTGCTGACTTGTACCTGCGCACTTATCTGATCTGCGCACTTAACTGCGCACTTACGGACTGCTCACTTAAAATTTAAGGACTGTGGACTTTACTCTGGACTGTAATCTTTAAAATCTGATAACCAATCATATAAAATCAACCTAAATCAATGGTTGGTAACAACGACAACTTAACCATGAATCCCATAACCCAAGCTGAACTGGAAACTGGAACAATCACTCGAATTCCAAAGTTAAAGGGTGCTGATGATTATGGAACCTGGAAAAACCGAATGAAGGCGTTTTACTACGTCAACGACTTTACCCAGTGGACGTCTGTACAAATTGGACCTCATATTCCTGTGAGGACCACTGAAGCAGGAGAGGTGTTTAATTCTGATCCCACTACATACACAGACCTCGATAGGCAGTTACTTCAGAGAGATCACAAAGCTTACGGTGCTCTCACCATGGCTTTGTCCAACGACGTGTACAACATGTTTGATGAATATGGATCTGCTCATGATTTGTGGTTTGCATTAAGTGAATACTATGAGGGAAATGCTGAGAGGAGGCAGAACAAGCAAGATATGGTTCAAAAAGAATATGATATGTTCGGAAGTGTTCGGGGTGAAAGCCTGTCGTCTCACATTGACAGGTTCATGAGTATGTTAACAAAGATGAAGAAAGCAAGAATTCCAGTTAACAACAGAAACTCAATCAAGAAATTGCTCGACTCTTTGCCCAAGGAATGGAGTCTACAATGCATGTTGTTTAGAAAGGAGTACTTGGATGCTCAATCTACTTTAGCTGACCTAATCAACACCCTGAAGTCATTCGAAATGGATATCACCAAAAGGGAAATGAATCAGACTGTTCCAAAAGTCGTTCCCAGCACTGCTATGAAGAATCTGGCGTTAATGGCTCCAATGGGTGAAATGGGTTCAAGCTCATCACATCCATATGTGGACTCAATGGGTGGTGGAAGTTCAAGCTCGGGTAAAAAAGTCTTGTACTCAGAAAAGACAGCTAAGACACTAAATCCACAGGTTACAAAGTTGGCCACCCAACATGTGGAACTCTTCAACAGTTTCATGAGTAGCTTTGAAGCTCTGAAGACCGATGAGATTAAGACTGGGATGATGACCCCTGAAGATATGTACCAGGTGGATCCAGATGATATGGAAGAAATGGATCTCAAATGGCAAATGGCAATGATCACGCTGAGAGTGAAAAGGTTCCAAGACAGAACTGGAAGAAGAGTGGGAATGGGTAAAACAGGTTTTGACAAGTCAAAGATTCGATGCTACAACTGCAAAACTTTTGGGCACTTCAAATATGAGTGTCCTACTTTAAATCAAGCTGAGATCAAGCCGGCTAAAAGATTGGTGGCCATCATTGATGGAGTTGAGGGAAATGAAAAGAATCCTCAGAAAGCACTAGTAGTTGAAGACATTGATTGGGGAGAAGAGGCTGCTGCGGCTGAAGCTGAAGTGAACAAGGCATTGATGGCCAAAGTTTGCACCAAATCCACAAATGGTGTAAACTCACTGGAAGGGTCGTCAGCTGAAATGCCAAAGGGTGGGATGCTCTGGTGTAAACTCACTGCAGGTCTGAAGAGCGTATTGATTGCTGAAAACGGAAAAGAAGCATCTGTTGAAGATGCTCTGGTAGCTGAGAAGACACCTACTGCCAAATCTGGTGAGAAGCCGCAGGATGTGCCAAGAAATCTGAGGCAAGAGATCTGGTAAGTATTCCTCTTGAAATAAAATCAAAGATGTGCTCACAAAGGTGTGTTACAGTTGTTGCTTACTGTTTGTCACACAACAGAAGAATTTTAAGAGAAATGGATGATATCCGAAAAATTAATGTTGAAATGAAAGAAAACGAGTTGGCGTATCAACGAAAGATAAATGCAACTCTAGCTGAAATGCAAACTCTAAAAGAATTTGTTCTCAAGAAGGATTTTCTAATAAATGATTTAACCTCAAAGTTAGAAAAATCTAGAAATGAAACAAATCATCTTCAAATCATTGTGGACAAATGGAATGTAAGCAAACAGGCTCATGCTGATATCATTGATTGCTCAAGGCAATCATTCGTCAAAGATGGAATTGGGTACAAAGATAAAAATGGGACTGAAAGATCTCTATTTTTACCTTTGAGCCGAAGTGAATACATACCCATTCCAAAACCTCATCCAAAAAATGATCTTTTTGAAAACGAATGTGTCAAATCTGAGTCAAATGCTAATATAAGTAAAAGCGATGCAGATGTGACCCAACAGGCTCAGGTGGAAGATGATGAGAGTTGTGGTGGGCAGACATTGGGGTTAGGACATCCAGGTGCCAATTACTCCACAGTGAATTAGTTCATCTGGAATAATGAAAAGACTAAAAACATTTTGATTTTGGATGACTGTAATACTTTAACTAATTTGGATGAATGTAATAGTTTATCTAGGATGGATAACTGTAATAGTTTATCTAGGCTGGATGACTGTATTAACTTAACTTCTAAACTAGATTTAAAGGGTGATGTGGCCCCTGATGTTAGGAAGAATCCTATCAGACGCTCTAATGTTTGTGTTGACAATGTTATGCCAGTATGTGTTGATCTTAATGCTGCATTCTCTGATGATAAACATGCATATAAACCACCTGTGTTTGTATCAGAACTAACTTAGAACAGGTTTGGGAAATTTCTCACCGAAGAAATCCCAGAGTTTCTTCCTTCATCCACAGATGTATCAGGTTCTGAAGGATCACAAAGTGAAACAGGTAACTCAAGTTCTGAAGAATCACTGAGTGATACAGAAAGCAACATCAGCACACCTGACTGCAACACAAATGAAGAATCAAGTGGTAACAAGTATGAATCAAGTTCAAGTGGAGGCTCCTGCTCAGACAAGTTCAAGAAAAGAACATCACAACCATCATCATCCAGATCTTCACCTAAGATCAAGCCTAAGCATTCAAAATGCTTCAGATGTGGAAATGAGGGACACGTGGTCAAAAATTGTCATTTGAAACCTAAACCACAGAAAGAAGTCAAATCTCAAAACTCTTTTTCTGATCAGATCAAAAATCTTCAAGAAACAGTAAAAAGTTTTGTTAAAAATACACAAATCTGGAAAAGACAAGAGTCAATTTTGGGTGAAAATCATGATAGATCAAAACTAAAACAGACTTGGATTCCCAAAGTTACTTGATTAAATGTCTGAGTCATGATTGTACATAGATTTTTTAGTTTATCTTTGTTTTTCTTTTGTTTTGTTTTGCAGAATAAACTACAAAAATGGTTGATAGCTCTTATGAGATATCTTTGGCATGTCGACAGCGGCGCTTCAAGGCACATGACTGGGCTGAAAGAACTCCTCAAGAACTATCGGTTCATTGATGGAGAGTTCGTAGCGTTCGCTGGAAACGAAAAGGGTGGAAAGATCGTTGGCATAGGAGATGTGGTCTCCGATGCACTAACTCTAGAAGATGTCAATTATGTTCCAGAATTGTGTTACAATCTGTTGAGCGTATCACTAGTCTGTGACAAAGGAATCTCTGTGTTATTCAACGACATAGAGTGCATCTTCCTTAAGCCAGGATTTAAACCAACCACCAACATGATCATGTTGAAAGCTCCTAGGCAGAATAATACTTATGTGATAAACATGAGAGATGCCAAGTCTGAATGCCCAATGACTTGCTTACTATCAAAGGCATCCGAGTCAGAGTCACTGTTATGGCATAGGCTATTAGGTCATGTGAACTTTAAAAATATGAATAAACTTTCTAAACTAAATCTAGTTAGAGGTCTTCCTTCCAAGTAATTCCCTTTTTCTGAAAAATGTTTAGCATGTGCAAAAGGAAAACAACACAAGAAATCGCACAAGTCCAAAACAGTGAACTCAATTAACTCTCCCCTTCAGTTACTGCATATGGATCTTTTCGGTCCAATTAGTGTTAAAAGCTTGGCTAAAAAGTCTTACTGTTTGGTGATTACAGATGACTTTTCTCGCTTCACATGGGTGTACTTCTTGGAGTTTAAAAGTGAAGCTGCTGAGACTCTGATGCTGTTTGTTCCTCTTATCGAGAACATAATCAAGTTGAAGGTAAAGTCTATCAGAAGTGATCAAGGAACAGAATTCAAGAACCAAAGCTTCATGACATTCTGCAGTGGCAAAGGAATTCATCTTCAATATAGTGCTACTAGGACTCCTCAACAAAATGGAGTGGCTGAAAGAAAGAATCGCACACTGGTTGAAGCTGCCAGAACTATGCTTATTGACTCAAAGTTGCCGATCATTTTCTGGGCAGAAGCTGTGAATACTGCCTGTTATGTTCTTAACAGAGTCTTGATCGTCAAGCCGCCTGGGAAAACTGCTTATGAATTACTCTTCAAAAGAAAACCTCTCGTCGACTACATCAGACCATTCGATTGTTCATGTACTCTTCTAAACAACTTTGAGAATATAATGAAGTTCGATGCAGTTGGAGATGAATGATTCTTCGTTGGATACTCTTAAAGTCAAAAGGCTTATCGAGTATACAACAAGAGGACCAAGATGGTACTTGAATCGTTCTATGTTGACTGGCAAGAATCTAACTCCACTAATACAGGAGCTGGTCCTGACTGGTTCTTTGATCTGGATGTTGTTTTCAATCATTTTGTCGTACCTGAAGATCAAGCACCTGCAGATCAAACTCATGAAAATCAAGCATCAAATTCATCTCCTTTTGGCAATATTCTCTACTCCTCAGATGATGACATTGCACCATTCACCACCCGTCTTTCTACTCTTGTCGCTAATCCAATTGTTCCTTCAACCCACAAATGGTGATACACCTAATGAAACTACTCATCTTCCTGAAAGTACTCCAATTTCAGAAGGAACATCGTCAACTCAGCAGTCGGTAAATGATCCATCCAACTCCTCAGTACCTGGAGATCATCTATCAAATCTACCCCCACAAATACAAGAAGAGGAGAACATGGGATACAAGTCTTCAAAGAATCATCCCATTGAAAATGTCATCGGACCTATCAGTGAGGGTGTTCTTACAAGAAATCATACAGACAAACTCAACACAGCTCTCTCAGCATTCTTGTCTCAGACAGTACCATTTAGCATTAAAGATGCAGTCAGAGATGCAAGATGGGTAGAAGCCATGTAGGAAGAGCTCTTTCAATTCAGAAAACTCAAGGTGTGGGAGCTCGTGGATCTGCCTGAAGGAAAGTATCCTATTGGAACGAGATGGGTCTTTCGGAACAAAATGGATGGACGTGGCGTGGTGATCAAAAACAAAGCTCGTCTGGTTGTTCAAGGGTTTCGTCAGCAGGAAGGGATTGATTATGAGGAAGTCTTCGCACCAGTTGCTCGACTTGAAGCCATTCGTATCTTCTTGGCATACGCATCATACAAAAACTTCAAGGTTTTTCAGATGGATGTGAAAAGTGCATTCTTATATGGAAAAATCAAGGAAGAAGTCTACGTATGTCAGCCACCGGGCTTTGAAGATCCTCATCATCCCAACAGATACTACAAGCTGGACAAGGCTCTCTACGGTCTTCATCAAGCTCCTAGAGCTTGGTATGAGACCTTGTCCTCATATCTGTTGCAAAACGGATACACAAGAGGGAAGATCGACATGACTCTGTTCACCAAAGAAGTCAACAAACACTCTATTCTAGTTCAAATATACGTTGACGATATTATCTTTGGCTCTACTGACGAAAATCTGTGCAGGGAATTCGAAGGCATTATGAAGTCTCAGTTTGAAATGAGCATGATGGGAGAATTGTCATTCTTCTTAGGTCTTGAAGTCCAGCAGAAAGAAGACGGAATTCTCATCCACCAAGCAAAATATACAAGAGACATCCTGGCAAAATACAACCTGTCTGACTGCAAGCCGTCTAACACTCCTTTTGCTGCTCAAACAACACTTGTACCAGATCTTCAAGGCCTTTCAGTGAATCCTCACACGTATCGTTCAATGATTGGATCCCTGATGTATCTCACAGCTAGCAGACCACATATTATGTGGGCAGTTGGATGTTGTGCTCGCTTTCAGTCGAATCCCAAGCAATCTCATGAAACTGCAGTGAAAAGAATCTTCTGCTATACCTCAAAGGAACACCAAAACTCGGTTTATGGTATCCTAAGAGTGATAATTTTGATCTAATTGCGTACTCTGATAGTGATCATGCAGGTTGCAGGATTGACAGAAATTCTGTCTCTGGTGGCTGTCAATTTCTGGGAAATATGCTTGTGTCCTGGCAGAGTAAGAAGCAGACAACATTGTCTATTTCCACTGCTCAAGCTGAGTACACAGCTGCCTCCAGTTGTTGCTGTCAAGTGCTGTGGATTCAAAATCAGCTGTTGGACTATGGTTTGAATGTCATGAGAACCCTTATTTATATTGACAATGATGCTTGTCGTGACATCGTGAAGAATCCAATTGATCATTCTAAAACCAAACATATAGAAATTCGGATTCACTCCATTCGCGATGCACACGACAAAGGGTATATACAGGTGTTGCCAATAGATACTGCTGATCAAAAGGCAGATATCTTTACAAAAGCTTTTGACAAAACCCGTTTCCGCCAGTTAGTAACATGGCTGGAAATGATCAATTTTGAAATGATTGTTGAATCTCTTAAAAAAAAAATTCTTTGTGTATAATATATAGAAAAATCTTATTTTCAGTTAAAACAAGATTTTTGGGGGAGAAAGTAAAACCAGTCAATCCCTAATGCAAAATTTCAAAAATTTTCAAAATTCAAGAAATGATAGAGACTAATGATATTTTGTCAGCATGTGAATAGGATCCAGAGGATGTTGC
Source organism: Ambrosia artemisiifolia (assembly GCA_032199755.1). Taxonomy (NCBI): domain Eukaryota; kingdom Viridiplantae; phylum Streptophyta; class Magnoliopsida; order Asterales; family Asteraceae; genus Ambrosia; species Ambrosia artemisiifolia. The sequence continues at coordinate 43,249,693 of CM063518.1, forward strand.
GGCTTCAAGCAACGACTAATCATATTTAACAGAATAGACCTACACGAAAAGCTGGATTCCCACTGTGTTTTAGGTCTGCACAAGCTGAGTCCGGTCATACACAGGTTGACAGATCAAAAGACACAGAAAATTTTGTGCATATATAATCAATAGACACCTAAGTGTGCAAGCTACCAATGCGGGGCTATTCAAACAAATGAGCAACAAAAGACACGCAATGTTAGTGACGTGCAAACAAATATAGATAGCTCCATATGCAATCAGATGATCATCTTCTCTGCTTATGGGAACATAGACCTGAAGCTCTCATCATCTGATTGACATAATGATCATCTTCTCTGCTTATGGAAACATAGACCTGAAGCTCTCATCATTATATCTCAATAAACCTTGAGGATTGGTAGGCTTACACCTAGCACAAGTGGGGTCCACTAACTTTTCGTCAATATTACCAAAACATGATAAAGCTCATCACCAAACGTATGTTGAAAGACGAGAGGCATGGATTTAAGTGGACAAACATACCGACAGTTTTTCTTGGGCTGCAGCTGTCCAACGGAAAGTTGAAATGTGATCTGGCAGGTATGGTTAGTATGATCTTGATGCAGAAGGTGAGAAACGGTTAATCCCTAGTCCCTGATCTTTGTTTTAGCTTGTTTTTGGGCCCTGAGCACTTATTTGTACTATTGGGCCCTGCGCGCTAGCTAAGTGCGCAGGACCATACCGGTTATATATATACACAGTAACTTTTTTTTTTACATCTTTTATCTCATAATTAAAACCCTAATCCCATTTGTTTAACCCTAGTTCTTCATCGTCTTCATCAGTTTTCAAGTTTAAAACCACTTAATATGATCTTAACACCTGATAATCCTCTTTCTTCTCTCCATTTTCAATCGTGTTTGTTTATTTCTTAAGGTAGATTATGTTCTAATGGCCTCGTGTTGTGATTACAGGCACGACACGTCAGATTTGAAGATTCAGTTTTAAAGTTTTGGGGTTTCTCAGTTCTGCGTACTTATTTCCTGAGTTCTGCGCACTTATGTCATAATTTGCGCACTTGTATCATATGATGTAAAGCTGAGAAACCCTAGATCTTTGCGCACTTGAGCTGCGCACTAAAATCTTAAACGCGAGTTTAAGTGTTTGAGCACTTATTAAGTGCGCAGACTGATCTGTCAAGGCACTAGGGTTACCATGCCCGTGTATTGACTGACCTGCGCATTTGACTAAGTGCTCAGACTGCGCACTTGACTAAGTGCTCAGACAACTGAGTTGTGTGACCTACACGCTTGATTAAGTGCTCAGACTGCGCACTTGACTAAGTGCTTAGACAACTGAGTTGTGTGACCTGCGCACTTGACTAAGTGCTCAGACAAATGATCTGGGTGAACTGCTCACTTGAATGTGTACTTAAACCACTGACCCACATGTGACCTGCGCACTTGACTATCTAAGACTGTTGACTGGACTGCGTACTTAGACTTGTATCGTGTGCACTTAACCTTGGACGTCAATTGGAAACCTGCGCACTTATAAACCAACTTAATTAAACATAATCAATTGTCTAACCAAAACACAAGTACTCAAGAACTTAAAATGGTCTAGGTCCATTATCCGTCTAAGTCTGAGATGTCCGTCATTGGTTGTTTGCTTAAAATCAGAACTCTAACTTGCTTTTCGTGCACGTGACTTGAAACAGATGGCACTTGTGTGGGATAATCTAGGCAAGCACAACCAAGCTATAAATCTCGATACCGACGATCACAAGTTTAGAGACATTGTAGCTTGGATCCAGCAAAGCAAAGTTGGATACACAGTGGAACATGATCTGACTGTATACGTTGATCACATTGAAGATTTTTGGAGATCCGCAAAAGTTGAAGTCGTCGATGGTGTCAAAAGAATCAATGCAACTGTTCGAAACAAACCAGTAATCATCACAGAAGACACGGTCAGAAGGGCGTTAAGGCTGGGAGATAACCTGGAAGATTCAAGAAAATCGGATACAAAGGAGATATCGACACAAGAAGTGATGTAAAGAAATGTAAACTGAGACGTGATTGGAGAGTTATCTGCCGTGTGTTCACCATGTCTATCTCGCACAGAAAAGGAGGGTACAATGCCCTCAGTCCGGAGTGGTCAAGTGCTATGATAAAGATCTGCAATGTGTCAGGGATGATTCTTGATCTCATGATAAAGAATGCACAAGCTAAGTCAAAAAAGTGGGCCATGTATCCTAGATTTGTGCGGATGATGATAAATGCACAACACGACGATCTGCCTAAGAACAAAGATGAAGTATACACGTTTGCCAGAACTGGAAGATTTTTTACAGAGTGCAACACTCCTGACTGGGAACCAATGTTTCAATGGATGTATCCTACTCAAAGATATGCTGGAATCAATGCACTATACACCAAACTTCAACAAAAGAAACGGCAAGCTGAGGAAGCACGTTTGAAAGCTGCAAACTGAATCTGTTCCATCTGAGACTGTTCCCTCGACTGCTTCACAGTCAGCTGAAGAGGGGGCTAGAGAAAAGGCAAGAGGCAAGAGGCCAGCAACTGAAGAAGCCCCATCTAAAGTATCAAAGAAAAGCAGGCCCAAGTTGATGACAGAAAGCAGAGAGTCTCAGTCAGAGGAACAACTCGAACTGGCACGAGCATTACATGCAGTCGCTAAAGCTCAAAAGGCAGAAAAGAGAAAGAGGAGAGAAATTCTTCCAGATTATGAGCGCCCTGCAGTAGTGACTGAAGAAGAAAGAGAAGATCAAGAAGCTCTAGAATCAATGCTCGGTGGTCAAGATCAACCAGGTCCATCTACAGCTAGGCCTCCTGTTCCTAAAGCTCCAACAAAGAAACCAACCGAACCATCCTCGTCAGCTCCTGCTGCAAAACGTCGCAAACCGGTGCATCAGGAACTGTATGAGACTTTGTCAACGGTGGTGGGAAAGACTGCTGTCAAAGAAATCTGCATACTGAAAAACCAGATCCATAACAATCAAGAACTCAAGAAAAAGATGAAGAAACTGAAACATAAAAACAAGGATCTTGAAAAGATTGTGAGAGATCAGAGATACCTCATCAAATTCCAGAACCAAGTGCAGATGAAGATGTTTGAAATGATCCAGGATCTGCAGAAGCAACAAAATGTTGAGTCAAGAATGTCATTTGATGAACTGTTTGATTTTGGACAGTTTCTTGAAGAAGAAAAAGAGAAAGAAAGAATCGCTGAGGAAAGTGATGTGGATGAGATCAGTGAGGATGAGATGCCAGAAACGTTTGTTGAATTTGGTGAAGGAGAGGCTACAGTATATGAGACATCTGATGGTCACCAGGTTAGCCCTAAAAGGCCCACATGGTTCCCTAGAAAAGAGATAAAGATTCCAGCCTTCCATCAGAATATTCACCACACTAAGGAAGCTCATCAGGAAAAGATCATCTCGTGGAAGTATGATGAGGATAAAAGTTTGTTTGTGATTAAGCGTCGAGGGGGAGTTATTCAGTATTTCCAAGGCTCACATGACTTGCAGTCTCTCCCCCGCTGGGATGTCCGAGAGTTGAACAGGGCACATTTCATCAATCGCTCCAACAACTCTATCGGCACCATGCTTGCAAGAATGATAGAGAGAGTGTGTGATGCTGATTTTAAAACTTTCAAGCCTCAAAAGCCAAGACGTCGCATCTCGAAGAAACGGATTGATCCTGCCACTGGACAAGGTAGGATCACCTATGTGATCGACCCTCCTAAGGTTGTCATTAGGGTTCCAATCCAAGAAGAGCTTCCAGTTATGTTGAAAAACTTCAAGAAATGGTTCTACGATAGCTTGACTGGTGAAGCAGTGATCAAATCAAAGAATGATGAAGAGATCATGAGAATTCTTGATCCGGTGGATGTCTTTGCTCTTAATTTATCCAACCTGACTATGCTGTTTGCCAACCAAATTCATGTAGGAGCTGGAAATGTCTTGTTTGAAGAAGCAGTGCTATTTAGAAGAGCAGTGGATCGTGCAATGAAACTAAAGCAAGAACTGCTGGACATGGTGAATAGAATCAATGCAGCTGACATGGCAAAAGATCAGAAAGAAAAAGCTGCTAGAGCTGCTGCTGCAGAAGCTTCTCAGGTTGAAACTGAACCTGCTCCTGTAGCGTCTACTCAAGACCCTCCAGCAACTTCTGATCCAGAACCGCCTGCTCTAGAAGAACCGGCAACAGTAACTGTTCAAGATCCACAGACCATCGAAGAAGATCCTGCTGAGATGTTTATTCAAGATCCTCCGGACGGTGTAGAAGATGTTGCAGCTGCCCTGATTCAAGAACTCCCGGCACAGAGAGAAAGAGAAGAGGGGGAGGCAAGTGACGTGTCAATTGATTGAGAAGAACTGGTAGCTGTGGTCTAGGGGGAGTATTGTTGGTTTTATTTGAGACCACAGTTACCAGAACGAAGTCTTTTGATAGCTTGTTTTGTAGTTTGAATGTTAGAGGACTGATTGTGTAATTATGGCATAGTTATTGTACAAAACCCTAGTCTGCGCACTTAACAGACGGGCCCTGCGCACTTAGCTAAGTGCACAGGCCCATCTGCCATACCTATAAATAGAATGCTAGTGTGCAGCTCTAGGGTTAGGGTTTTTGGTTATCATTCTAGCACAAGTGTAAAGGGTGCGTACTTAGTGTCTGTATTCCATGGTGCTTTGATGTTTATCAGTAATGGAAAGCTTGAATTTCTTTATCTTGTGTGTCGGTTTTACTAGTTTTATCTAGTTTCTTTGTTTGTCAAGATTAATCACATAAAACACCTAACAAATAGGTGTTTCTAAGCGATAACAATCTTTTGCACTAACAAGATCTAGTATTTTGGGACTACACACACACATATATCCTAAAACATAATCATATATAATACTAAATTACTAACAGTATTATAGAAAATCAAGACTCCAATTCGCATCCCAGAAATGTTCGTCTGTTCGGTTTAGGGTTCTGGAAGTGTTTTTGGGCTATTGGGCTCTTAATGTTTATGGGTTTATTCGAAAAAATGATTTTTTGGACTTTTAGTTAAATTGGCCTAAAAAACAAAATCTGGAAATACGACGCTATGACCGATATTTGAGAATCAAAATATCGAAGGGATATTGGCAAATTTCACCGATAATATCGGTACCGATATTTGCCACCGATATTTGACACCAAATATCGGCCAAGGTCCGATAACCAATATCCCACCGATGTCCCACCGATATTGACTGCTTAGCTAACCGACGATTCATGAAGCTCTCCTAATATTCTTGCTAGCAAATTGGTGGATCAACTATTCGCAATTTATACAATCTAAGATTTCTTTGTTGGTAGCTATCATCGCTAACACGCTAAGTCTTTCTTGGGACATTGGGGATCGTAAGTATGATTTAAAAACAACTTTAATTTTGAAAAACTCCTTTCTGGAATGGTCAATAATAATCTATATGCAATGCATGCATTTGGGAAATAACGTTCTTTTTTCTTATGCTCCAAAACATCTATACGACCACTGAATTTTGTGATGTCAAATAACTTCAACTCTGAATAGAAAGAATAACATTGTTTGTTTCTTTTATTTTGCAGGTTAAATAGGTATTGGACTTATAAATGTTATGGGCTTTGAGTTAATAATATTTAAGTTTTAAATTTATTATTAGGCCAAAGTTTGAAGTGTTAAATGAGTTTTCTATTTAAGAAACCCCCCTCCCCCCCCCCCCCCACACATATATATATATATATTAGAAATTTATAAAAAAAAATTATGCTCCGATAAAAATGAGCTCAAGTCGAATGGTCTCCCTGGCTTGCGCCATATACGCCCATGAGTATTATAAGTCGAGAAAAAAAAGAGCAATTAAAGAAAAGTTTAATGGTCATAAATTGAAAAATAAATTTGAACTTTAGTTTAATTATGATAGCCGATGAAGCCTAGATCAATTGGTGAAAATTGTGGGAACTAGAGTGGAAGTTATGTGGAGGATAAAGGTTCGATTCCTGTCGGAGCCATATTACCACATGTGGGGTTCCACCTGGAGAGATCCCCAATCCAGGTGGAATGGGTAATCAGTACAGGCTGGCCCACGGTGTTAGCCGGAACTCCAATCAGTTGCACCACTTGCCAATAAAAAAAAACTTTAATTATGGTAGAAAAATAAAAAGGCATAAAAATATTAAGTGAGACATCGGAAATAAATTTTGGGATCTTTAGAACACAAATATACACGTGGCAAAACGAAATAATGCCGGCGGCGTTACCAAATATAAAAACTACGGAATTGTCGAAACTTTCCAAGTGGCTTTAACTCACTTTCTTTGACCTCTTCTATTAAGGTAAATTCCCATACTACCCCTAACAAACTTTCAATATTTTTAACGTTTCATTTTTGTAAAAAACTAGTGGAAAACTAGGGTTGGCTTATGCAAAGACTAAAAAAATACAAAATTAAGAAGCCACAAGAAAACAATGGATTAGGAGAAAGGTAATTTTGTTAAAAAAAAATATGCATATGCAAGTCATATGTTATTTTCATTCTCATTTTTAAACGTTCGTAACTTTTTATTCGCCATCTTATAAAAAAAATTATACCATAAAACTGAGCGTTTTTTTATCTTTAATATGAGTATCATATTGTTATACTTTAAAAAAAAGTCGATAAGCCAGTTGGGTAACACACAATTGAGATAACGTAAAACATAATGAGTACCAATTAAATATGCAATAAACAATAGAGTATAAAACACAATGGATGACATACTTAAGACACAATGAACAGAAGACTAAAACATAATTAAGGTAACAAGCCTGGGCCAAAGTTTTGGGCCTGCCTCCCTTTGGCCCATCAAGTTAGGTTTGGACTAGGAGTTACATAAAGAAAACTGGATAAGGAGCGTCGCCCTGCCATTGGTCCACGTGGCGCGCCGTGATTGGCTGTAGGGGCTTCCTTTTCTTCCGGCGTCAGAGTGTGTCAGGCGGCTACAGTCTGCTCCTTCAGGAAAACTGCCTGACACTAAGGTAACAGGGCAGCAAGTGGGGCTCGGGGGGGGGGGGGTTCACCTTCTTTGCTGGCGCTTTGGCGCGTACACGCGCAAGAAGCTGTAACTTGTCCGCGTATGACTATCGCTGAGTTGGGCGTAGAATCTCACGCGGGTGGATTGCACTCCATGTGTGATCTTGTAAGGATTAGGTTCCGCCGAGACTGAGGCTCCGCTGATGGAGTTAGGCGAAGATGTGTCACCCTCTTGTACTTAACCATTTTGAATGGTTTCTTCTCCACGGGTGTGTTATGATTGTGAACACAATGAACAATCTAATAAAACACAATGGACGACATACTAAAGACCCAATGAACAGATGACTAAAACATAATGAATACTTTTGAAAAAAAAAGTTGAAAACCTAGTTGCGTAAGACACAATAGACGACATACTAAAGACACAATGGACAGAAGACTAAAACACAATGAATTCTTTAGAAAACAAAGTCGAAACCCCAGTTGGGTAAAACACAATGGACGACATACTAAGGATGCAATGAACAGAAGACTAAAACACAATAAATACTTTGGAAAATAAAGGCGAAAACATAGTTGCCTAAGACACAATGGAGATAACTGTTGGTGGTGAAATCTTCAAGATATTATTAACTTGTATTTATCATGTGATATCCTCAGGCTACTAAAGACTGTACCGGAATTGCGGTTACCCTTAAACAACATAAAGCTTTATAAGACTACTCTAACGGCTCAATTAACCTACTCTAAATCAGAAGACAAGAGGATAACGTATGGGACAAGTCCTTGATGAAGAATAGGTCCAAATGTAATTGTCCAAGATTAACTTCAGGCGAATATCTCAGAAGTCAATTATGTAACGGCTGTGGCTACTTATTCAAGCAATATAGACGTTGAGCTGAAACAGTCAAGCATAGCGGATTTGTAGGGATCTTAGTTAAATGTATTTACTATAAATAGGGGTGTTATGGACGAGTATAGGACACCTGTGGACACACAACACTCATAATAATCATAGTAGCTCTTCCATCTCATTTCCAAAGTTCTACTTATATTTTGATGAATATTAACAACGAAGGTAGGGGCTTAGACTCCTCCCGAGGTTTTGTGCCGACGATCATCAATTGATATAGGGTTTTCCTCGTATATTGAGTGTTCTTGTATTGCCATTTTATATTTCGGTTCTAGTTACTTAACTTAATTAAAACAGTTCCATCTTGAGGATACAACTGTCCACCCTTACAATTTATCCTAAGCATAGTTGTCAATCTGTTTCTTTAATATCTTAAACGTGGCATGCTTAAGATATAACTGAATTTTAAACATAACAAACACTATTAGAACTCTACCTCACATTTCTGATTTGGAATACAAAATTGATTTCTAGTTGATAATTTTTGACCAAAACAATTTGACGCCCACCTTGGGGCAAGTGTTGCTATTTTTAACAAAAACTTTGTTAAATTTTATTCTCAATCATTTCACTCCAAAAATCTTGACAACTATGGCTTCAAACCCTAAATCTATGTCTTCATCCATGCCATCCTCAACTTCTGCTAAGAACGTAACCTTACCACCATCTCCTTCATTTTCTAAGAGTTCTGATTCTGTGGTTTAATCGAGTCCACAAGCTAATCCTAGATCTGGGATGGGGACGTCTGGATCCACTCATCCTATTTTTGTATTGAATGATGAAGTCCTATCCATGTTTACAATGGTGAAGGATCAAATGAAGAAGCAACAGGAGACTAATCAAATGTTGATGAGGGAAATTCAATTCCTCAAAACATCCTCAAAGAGACCGGTTGAAGATGTAGTAACACCTATACAACCCGAGGCTTTGGATTTCAATTCTACCATTTTTGGGGGCAACCATTATGGAGATTTTATCCCCATGAATCCAGGATTTTCTACTTCTGAAGCTACGCCAACACCCAAGATGACAACAACTAGGGATCCAGAATATACAACAGAACCATCCTAAGGATACAAGTCTTTTAACAATTTAAGTTCTAATACTTTTGCTACTAATGATCGTAGTTCTATGCAGGATACATGTATAAGCCCTCAATTGGCAAGAGAACTTCAGAAGATCAAGGATATGGTGTCCAGTGTACCAGGTAAAATACAACCAATCCCTGAATTATCCTCAGCATGTCACAGGATATCTCGATTTGCACCTCCAATTTGTGATGCTGAAATCCCTAAGAGATTCCAAACTCCAAGTATGAAGCTTTATGATGGATCCACAGAACCTGAAGAACATGTGGCTCAATATAGGGAAAGGATGGAAATAAATCCCATCCCTGCTAACCTTACATAAGCATGTTTATGTAAAGGTTTTGGGTCCACACATACTGGTCCAACCTCGAAGTGGTTGCTAATTGTCCCTCCTTACTCTATTACTTCATTTTCTCATTTAATTAACATGTTTAATAATCAATTTTCATGTAGTCCTACATTTGAACGTGTGACAAATGATTTATACAGGGTAACACAGCCATAGGGAGAATCACTAAGGGAATACATCACCATGTTTGGGAAAGAAACACTTGACATCCCAAACTTAGATGTCACAACTGCAGTTCAAGCCTTCAAGATGGGACTATAGAAGCATTCACCATTTTATCAAGAATTGTTGATGAACCCCTGTAGGAATCTTTATAAAGTCAGAGAGCATTAAGATTCATCCGTCTTGAGGATGACAAGAACATTCAGGAGAGGATAGAAGAATCCTCAAGATATAACAATCCTAATCGGAAGTCCACACCCACATATGAACCTCACAAACAAAAACCTTATACTAAAAATGATAATAAAAAGGTCAATGTGGTTGAGGATGATGATGAGGATTGCCCCAAATTATCAGATTATTGTTATTCTGTGGATGTAATAGGTCTCATGTATGCTATGAAGGATCTTGGTGACAAGGCAAGGTGGCCAAGGAAGAATGACAAAGCAGGATGGAAGGACAAGTCCAAATTGTGTACTTTTCATGAAGAATTTGGCCATATAAAAGAGGATTGCATTGCCTTGAGAAAGGAAATCACATATCTTCTTAGTAAAGGCCATATTAAGGATCTTTTAGGAAAAAAGAAGGTTAAGATTTGGGATAGCACTGCCATCCCAAAAAGAGCAGCCTCTCCTCCTAGGGATGCTGGCATTATTAACTTCATCTCTGGTGGCTCGAATATAAGTGGAACATCTTACTCAGCAGCAAAAAGACATGCTGGGGAAACCAAATCCGAGAAGGGAGAATGACCTACATAGACCACCATGCTAACAAATCCAATGGTGATCAGCTTTGAGGAAGATGATTGAGCAAACATTCTAGATCCTCACCATGATGGTCTGGTAATCACTTTGTATATTGCTAACCATTTTGTTCACAGGATATTAGTGGATGGAGGAAGTTCACTAAACATAATACAACTAGAATTTCTCAAAAGGATGAACATCCCTGAAACAGAGATAGTTTCTAAGTCATCCATCCTGGTTGGTTACAGTGTAGAAACCAAAAGTACAGTTGGGGAAATCAAACTGCCTATATATGTCGAAGGGGTAAACTTTATACAAAGATTTTGTGTTATAGATTCTTTGTCTTGATATAATATTATCCTAGGTAGACCTTGGATACATGACATGAAGGCAGTTCCGTCAATATATCACCAATGTGTCAAGTTACCCACTCCTTGAGGGGTTGTCAAGGTAAAAAGTGACCAACAGGAAGCTAAAGACTACTACACTACATCAATGAAGGCGTCACCCCAATCAAGACAAGCATAGCAATTACACAAGGATGCATATGATATCCTGAAGGATGCCAAAGGTTGCACCGATCATGATATAAAAGCAGTGTGCATCGACGTAGATAATCAGGATATCACAATGCAAATCGGTAAGAACATTCCTAAAGATATAGAACATTAATTAATTCCGTTTTTGAAGTGCAGGATGTCAACATTCCCATGGAAAATGAGGATACGACAACCATCTCCAAGGATATCATTATGCATAAACTTGGAATTGATAAGAGTTTCAAGCCTATACAACAAAAACGAAGGACTTTGCACCCGAAAGGAATGTTATCATACAAGAAGAAGTTGACAGGTTATTAAAGTCCAAGATGATAAGGGAAGTCAAATTCCCAAGATGGCTAGACAACGTGGTTGTGGTACAAAAGAAGAATGGGAAATGGAGGGTATGTGTAGATTACATAGATCTCAACAAAGCCTATCCTAAGGATCCATTTCCTCTTCCACATATTGATTCGATGGTATATGCCATAGCAGGCCATGAAATGCTAACATTTGTGGATCCATCCTCAGGATTTCAGCAAATCCAGATGACCAGGAGAATATTGCATTCATGACTCCCTCAAGTATTTATTGTTATATTGCAATGCCATTTGGACTAAAAAATGCCGGTGCAACATATCAAAGATTGGTAAACATGATGTTCAAAGACAAGATTGGGGACACCATGGAAGTATACATCGATGATATGGTGGTCAAGTCCAAAAGAGCGGAGGATCATCTTCAAGATCTCAAAGAAGCATTTGATATCCTGGATGCATACAACATGAAGTTGAATCCAGCCAAATGTCACTTTTGGGTAGGTGCTGGCCAGTTTCTTGGATACTGGGTAACCAAAAGGGGCATAGAGGCCAGTCCGGAACAATTCAAAGCCATCCTAGATCTCAAATCCCCAACAAATATTAAGGATGTGCAAAGGTTGATTGGCAGGATAGCAGCTTTGAACAGGTTCATCTTGAAATCTTCAGAGAAATTGAAGGAATTCTATGACATCCTCAAGGAAAATAAAAGGTTTGAGTGGGGACAAAAGCACGAGGAAGCATTACAAAAGCTGAAGGAGTATTTAGCAGCAGCCCCACTCTTAATGAAACCAGAGGATGGTGAACCCCTATAGTTATATCTTGCCGTTTCTGGAAATGCTATTAGTGCAGTCCTTGTCAAAGACTTTGAAGGATAGCAACATCCTGTGTATTATTTAAGTAAAACTCTATTGGATGCTGAAACAAGGTACTCTCATCTTGAAAAACTTATTTTAGCTTTAATAATGACATCAACCAAGTTTAGGCACTATTTTAAAACACATAAAATTCATGTCAAAAGTAACTATCCCATAAAAAATGTAGTTAGAAAACCAGAGATGCCTGGTAGGATGGCAAAATGGTCTGTAAAACTAAGTGCCTACGACTTGGTCTATGAGCCTAAAAATGCAATAAAATCACAGTCTTTAGCTGATTTTTTGGCTGACTTTAGTAGTGATATCCTGAGTGAAGTAGAACTAGAAGTCCAAAAATTAAATGAAAGTTTGGAAAATCGGATTTTATACATAGATGGTGCTTCAAATGTAAGAGGTATTGGATTAGGAATACTACTGAAATCGCCACAAAGGGACATAATACCCCAAGCAATTAGATGTGAATTTCAACAACTAATAATGAGGCTGACTATGAAGCTCTCATTGTTGGTTTAGATCTTGCCAAGGATATGCATATTAAGAATTTACAAGTATTTGTTGATTCCTTGTTGATGACTAACCATTTTAATGGCTCCTATGCAGTTAAAGGTCAAAAGCTTACTAAATATCTTGAAGTAGTATGAAAACTAGCATCTTCTTTCGATGAATTTACACTAATACAGGTACCCAGGGAAGAAAATGCTGAAGCTGATGCCTTGGCCAATCTAGGATCTTCTCTGAATTTACCACAAAGATCCAAGATTCTAATCATCCACATCCTAGAACCATCGACTGAAGAGTTGCATCCTGAAGATATCGCAGTCCTTAGTACTCAGGATCAGGATGGTTCATCTTAGATGACCCCTATAGTGAAGTATCTTAAGGATGGTGACATCCCTGATGGAGAAAATACTAGGGCTTTCAGGATGAAGGTATCAAGGTTTGTTATCTTAAACGATTTATTTTATAGAAAATCTCTTGCAGGTCCATACTTAAGATGTCTCAACAAGGAGGAAACTAAGGAAGTACTTAAAGTTATCCATGTGGGAGATTGTGGAAACCATACATGTGGGAGAGCTTTATACTCGAAGACCCTCAGGATAGGATACTATTGGCCAGTGTTGTAAAAGTCGGATTCCTCGTCCGAATACGCGACGACTACTCGGAACTCAGAACACCTCCGAGGCGACTTTCTCATACTCGGCCAAACTAGTCGGACTCGGCCAACTCGGCCCTGTACTCGGGTTACTCGGCCAACTCGGCCTTGTACTCGGCCAAGTCGGCCCTGTACTCGGCAAAATCGGCCCTGTACTCGGTGGTCAAAATCAGTCATCTTCTTCCTACTCGGCCCTGTACTCGGCCTACTCGGCCTTGTACTCGGGCCTACTCGGCATTTTACTCAGAAAAAAATGAATTTTAAGCATGTATCTTTAAAAAAACTTGCGTATTTGACATGAATTAGGCTTATTTTGATATATATATATATTATATCCAATAATTAATTTTCTTTATATTTACCAGGTCCGAGTACTCCCCGAGTACTCCGAGTACACCCAACTCCCCAGTCAGCCGACTAGGGTCCGCCTAGCGACTTTTACAAAATTGCTATTGGCCAACGATGAAGAAGGATGCTATGTTGCATTCTCAAATATGTGATGCATGTCAAGGACGTAGTAACATCCTACATCAATCTGCTGAACCATTGCGTCCTATTGTTTCTCCATGGCCTTTTATGAAATGGAGAATGGATATAGTGGGTAAACTACCTAAAGCTCCTGGTGAAAAGGTGTTCATGCTGGCTATGACTGATCACTTTTCCAAATGGATAGAAGCTGAAGCTTTTGTACAAGTCAGAGATAAGGAAGTAGTATCCTTCATCCAAAGAAATATCTTAACCAGATTTGGTGTTCCAGTTGAGATAATTTGTGATAATGGATCTCAATTCACCAGTAAGAGGACAACCAGTTTTTGTGAGAGCTGGGGAATCAAGATGATAACCTCAACACCCGTTCATCCTAAAGCTAATGGACAAGCAGAATCCTCTAACAAAATTATTGTCAACAATTTGAAGAAAAAGCTTGGATAAAAGAAAAGAAAAAGGGCAGAGGAACATCCATTCGTGCTATGGGCTAATAGAACCACCTCTAAAAATGCAACTAGCCAAACACCATTTTCCTTGGTATTTGGCACAAAGGCTATGATTCCAACAGAGATGGTGATGCCCACTGCAAGGAAACATCTTCAGGATGCCACTACTAATTCAAAAGCTTTATTACACGATCTCAAAGTGGTATATGAACTTTGAGATGCTGCTAAACTAAGGATGGCAGCGTATCAACAAAGGATAGCAAAAGCATACACTAAGAACATAAGGATCCGAAGGTTTCAAGTAAGAGATTTGGTTCTGAGAAAAGCTTTTCAGAATACTACCAAACCAAGTGATGATTGTCGTGGTACATGTAAAATTTCCCAATTACAACTAGCGAATAGTGGCAAGAAGGTATCGAACACAGGGAGTTTGTGGAATGTGTGTAAACTAACAATTTTGCGAATTAACTAAAATTAATCTACTAAATAAAAATAAAGATCAAGAGTTGTTGATTGTTTTAGATTTGAACTAAGTTATAAACTAATTAATTAATCAAAATGAGTTTGTTTCTTAAGATTATAAAAGCAATGACCATTCCAGGATCCGTTTTCCCTAAACACTTATGCAAAAGTTCCAACTAGAAAGAGTTACATAGACATAACTCGTGCATAAACAATTGTTGTGATAAAAGGGAACAAAGTACTCGGATTATATTAATGTGAGGTTGTTTCCCGATGACCAATTAATCAATTAACCAACCCAAATCCTACCCGCAATATCTCGATTGTTAGCAACACCAAGAACGTAGATTAAGACTAAATATTGGTAAAGTAATTAATAACTACAAACAATTTTTCAAACACCACAATAATCAAGCAAACATACTAGATTATCATTCTAGAAATACATAGGAACATACATAAGAGTTCAAGAAAAACTTCACCAAGGAATGATCACCAAGAGTTCTAGCCAAGCATGGTTTGGTGAATCATCATCACAATCAAATAAATGTTCATAAGCATCAAAAACATAAACCGAATGTTTAGAATTGTTCTCCAATCATAAAACCTAGCCAAAATCGCCCAAAATCTCCTTAGAAACGTTTCCCAAGTGAAAGTATGTGAAAAGACCCTCAAAAACCGTTCAAATAGGTGGGAGTTACATTTTTGGTGCAGATGCCACCGTACCTTACGGTGGCCACCGTAAGGTACGGTGGGAAAGAGAAGCTGACGGCCCAATCTTTTACTAAAAGGATTGAGCCGAATCCAACATGCATGTAGTTGGCTCCTCTAGCACTTTCGACGAAAGAAGTTCTCCACCCCTTTTCTGGTGCTCAATAGAGCATGCCGTACGGTGAAGATTTGAGCCCAGAAGCCACCGTACCTTACGGTGGCTACCGTAAGGTACGGTGGAGACCTTTAAAATTTTATTTTTTCTTCAATCAATTCTTCCTTGTCCCGATCCGTTCCGGTCCGTTCCGAAGCCCGTATTTCTTCGTTTTTAGCTCCTTAATGCACCTACAACCAAAGCACTCGTAGTCACCCAATTCCAAGCAATAACATGATCAAATGTGGATAAAATAGGCGTTTTAATGATATAATGGGTTGTTCCTTGAACCACTCGTCACATCCCCACACTTAACCATTGCTTGTCCCAAGCAATCCACTAAAATCAATTTCACACACAAGCGATCAATTTAGAATCAAACATCAACATGCAATCTTTGTAATAACCTATCCTCAACACCCAAATCGACACACCCCTCACAATGTCTCTCCTCTCGGCTACAAGTAAGCTCTAGTATAGATGAACTAGACACACAAAAGGCAAACGGGTGGTTGCACAACCATAGGCTTGTACCTAAATCAATCTTCCTCTTACTAGTGCTAAACATGAATGCAAATCAAAGGGACTTTAAAGGTTGTAACTTGGCTAAGTGTAAAGGTAGGAAATGGGATATGTATGAGTAACGCAAACTTTACCCGGTCTTTTATTACACAACGAACACAAACACACACGAACACGAACTAAAAACGCTATATACAACATAACATTCTCTTTTTTTCTTTTCTTCTTTTTTTTTCATTTTTTTTCATATTTTTTTCATTGCTTCTTTTTCCCATTTTTTTTCTTTTTCTTTTTCTTTTTCGAACCAAGCAAATTACATAAATATACGAAACGCACACAACTACACATCAAAACGACACACTCCCATAACACTACAAACACAAAAATAAACTAAAACACAAAAGACCGGGTCAAGTTGGGTATAGTTTAGGAAGCTAGTTTAAGGGTTATCAAATGATAGGCTTTTAGGCACAACAGTGGGCAACTAAATGTCCAAACCCCCGCCCCTCTCGCTACCATGCTCATATATGTATTGTATGAGGTCCAACCCCCCAAAACCCACACTCACACTCAACTAGACGAGGCCACCTAATGCCCTTATCCTTTTCACACTCATGTCCAACTAAAGACTCAAATTGCATTCAAGCACAAGTTCTAGTGCACCCCCACCCATTGCCACTCTCACAAAGAAAGGTCTTATTTATATAAAAGTGTGGCTTCAACTCTCACCAAGAATAAAAACGGGTGTTAAGGGCTGCCGGTGTGTCTATATGGGTTATCTCAAGGCGTTCGAATTTTCACAATGTTTACGCTTGATTACAAAAAATTTTAGAACCTCAAAAATTTCCCCCATCCCCACACTTGGGATACATTGTCCCCAATGTATGGTTTTGGGAGGAAAAGATCGCTTTCACTTTAAAAACATGAAACCAATGCTTCATGACTCACACCACAACTTTCTTTTTTGGTCTTTTCATTTTATATGTTTTTTTAGATTTTAAATTTTTTAACAAAACACCACCTACCATCACAACCCAAATTAATCATCACAAATCATCATCAATTCAATACACCACCCAACCACCCGATCACCAAAAGCAAAAACAAAAACAAAAAGACAAACAAAATACAAAGCTATGTACAAAGAGCACAACCTGGTCAGTAGTAGCGAGGCTGAGGCGGCCCGAACACCGAAGTGAACAAATCATTCCATTCGCCAAAACCGAACGCTCCGTCACCGCTTCCGCCTTGATCCGAGGCTTGTTGTTGTTGCTGTTGCGGGTCGACCCATTGAGAGTGATGAAGTGGTGGGGTCGGATATGAGATGCTTCCATCATAAGGCGGTAGAGACCCGTAATCCACCGGTTGTGGATTTGCAACTACGGGTCTTCCCGCATGCCAATCATCGTTCATTCGCCTATTTTGATCATCAATATATCAATGATTGATCTCCCCCTGTTGAGAATAACCATGTGCCCTGTTCCACATCTCCTGACGATCAAAGCCCTGCTTCATCGTTCTCTCCATGCTGGCACTCATCATCGTCTGATGATCAAACAGTGTGTGCTCCGACCCCGACCACGTGTCAAATACCGAAGCTGGCGGACGTTGATTCTTGATTACCCGTGGCATCGTCCCCCCAAAGGCCCAACCATCAGCATAAGCCCTCTCGGTAAAGTCATAAAAACCTCCACCATGTGTCCCACTAGAACTCCCCTGGCCTATATCCAAGTGTCCTCCAGTCGGATTCTCTTCATAGTCCTCATCGTCACTCGGTGGCTGTTCACCCCCACTCTCAACTTCATCCACCTCACCGGGCAAAAGTGTCCTCGCATCCCTTTTTAGCACTCTCCATCTCTGACTCCCACTTTTAAGCTTATGATATCTCTCAGACTGAGAATAAACCCAACCGGACCCCATTGTTGATAGCTCAAAAGGCTTGAATTTCTTTCTTTTTCTCCCCACATCTTCTTCCGTTATAGCACCCTGCTGCTTCAACAAACCTGTGATCATTCTACAATATGGGATAATTGACCTATCCACCGAATTTCTACACATCCAGACATGATTCAGAATCAAATACCGAATGACAAATTCCGGGCCACTATGCATCAAGGAGTATAAGATAGGAACCTCGGGGAAAGGCAATTGCTCCTTATCAGCCCGTCTCGGTAACACATTCACAATATTAAACGTCAACAGAAGTTTCGGCTCAATCCTCAAATTCTTTCGGTACAATGTCCCATGATAAGTACCTGGCAGAAATAATGCATCCAACATCTCCATCCACCGTGGATGCTTTTCTGGACTAATCATCAAATCATTAATGCTCAGGTTTTTGTACTCCTTTGCCGGTAGACTATCATACTTGGCCAACCGGCGCAATGTCTCATAGGACATCTCCACTTCCGCCCCATTCACTTCACAAATTAATTTCATCTTGGATGGAGAATCGTACCTAGGACATCTCAATGTCGCCATCCATTCTTCAATTTCATCCAAAAACAAAGACTTATCTTCCTGGTCATAACATTGGAGCGCCGCTTCCCAACCTAACGCCTTGAATCTATCAAACACCCCGAATGGTCCAAAGTCTCTTTCGCGCACCTCTCTTTCACAAATGAATGCCCCAGCCCGATCGGACAACCCCTTAATTTGGTCATGGAACAATGTAGGTTGCCATTCCATTGGTTTTTCATTCAGAGGACCCGTCTTCCATTCCGGCTTATTAGCCGGGTCTAACCTTGGCGCCTCAGGTGCTTGTCCATTTCCTCATCGAACTCGTTATTCTGTGCAACATACTTTCTTCGTTTATATTGTTGCGCGGGTTGCTTCCCTCTTGCCTTGGCGGCGGATGAACTTGATCCTGCTGCTTCACCAGTTCGTGCCATATTCCTACAATGTACATACAAACACAAAAACAAAACAAACAAAACAAATCAGCCCAATGTGACAAACACATCCCCACACTTGCTTGTTATCATGATAGTAGGTGTTTGTGAACAACAATACCGCCTTTGGTTTGACAAAAATTGGGCATGATGCCTCTACAATCTTAACATTACCAAAAGTTCACAATTTCCAACTCAATATTTCATCTACTACCACATTATTACCAAAACAACAATATATACATACTAATATCAACTAACAAGCAAGTGGGTATGAACAAGTAAGAACAAAACCTCTATTCTTCATAATGTAGCATCAAAATTAGTAAAGTAGGACACATACCTTTATGTAGAGGATACTAGAACACAAGAAAGCAATAAACTTGAAAAAGCCCCAAATTTGCGAAAATTAGGGTTTAGATTCGGACCCAAAAGAGTGTTTTTCTTGTAGTTTTCTACCCAAAATCAGAAACTAGAAGAAATTCTAGCCTAGTTGGACCCATAAACTGTTGGATTTGGTTAGGTATTGAGGGATTTATGAGATGTTGAAGGTTAGAAAGAAGTGGGTGTTCTTGAGGGTTTAGAGAAAAGAAGAAGAAGAACAAGTGAAAGTGTGTGTGTTTGGAAGAGTCTTCGTGGGTTAGGAAGAGAAATTTTTTTTTTTATAAAAGTGCGTAGCAGACTCTCCAGACCCCACCGTATCATACGGTGGGGACCGTATAATACGGTAAAGGATGGACAAGAATTGCCACCATATGGCTGTGGCTAGGCACCGTTCACTTTGTTTTTCATCCAGGTCCACCGTAAGGTACGGTGGGACCGTTCCTTACGGTGGCCACTGGCATTTTTTTTTTAAAGAAAACCTCTAACACAACTAAAACTTTTAACATGAAAATACTATTAATTTTAACATAAAATTACCCTACCCCCTTGAAAATCCCGTGTTGTCCTCAACACAATGCTAGAACCATTTCGTGACCCAAACGTCCCCACACTTGTTTCAAACACAGGTTTCGAACACACACAAAAGAAAATAAAATAAAAGCTAACTATGTACACTACCAAACCTGGGCCTCTCATTGTTGCACTTTCTCCACCGGGCGTATAAGATAGCCCGCTTTATCCATCTCCAAAGTGTTGATGTCGTTGCCATCCAAGTATGGTTTCAAGCGATGTCCATTCACCGTTTGTTGCTTTTGATTTTGCTCATCATAAATGTCCACATCACCAAACCTTCCAACCCGGCGAACGACATACGGACCCATCCATTTGCTCTTAAGCTTGCCCGCGAACATCTTCAATCTTGAATTGTACAACCAAACCGTTTGACCCACTTCAAAGGTTTTCTTTCTCAATTTTGCATCATGAACTTTCTTCAACTTGTCTTTATAAGCCGATGCACATTCATAAGCTTCATCTCTAATCTCCTCAATCTCGCTCAATTGCAATTTTCTCATCTTGCCCGCTTCATCATAATCCGCGTTTATCGTGGTGATTGCCCAATGAGCCCGATGTGCTAACTCCATTGGTAAGTGACAACCCTTTCCATACACCATCCGATAAGGTGTTGTACCAATTGGAGTTTTGTAGGTCGTACGGTATGCCCACAAAGCATCATCTAACTTACTTGACCAATCTTTTCTATCAATTCGAACCGTCTTCATGAGGATTTCTTTGATTTGACGGTTGGACACTTCAACTTGTCCACTCGTTTGCAGGTGATATGGTGTAGAAATCCGGTGATTCACACTATATCTCTTCAATAGCTTCCCAAAATTAAAATTCTTAAAGTGTGAACCGCCATCACTTATCATCACTCTAGGAATACCAAACCGGGCAAAGATGTTGGATTGAACAAATTTACAAACAGCCGAATGGTCATTTGTTCTTGTAGCAATTGCTTCAATCCACTTCGATAAGTAATCCACCGCCACCAAAATATACAAGAACCCATTTGAATTAGGGAACGGACCCATAAAATCGATGCCCCAAACATCAAATATCTCTACAACCAAGATTGGTTGCATTGGCATCTCATCCCTTTTTGATATGCTTCCCATCTTTTGGCAATTTACACAATTCCGGGCGAACTCGCAAGCATCTTTAAAAATTGTGGGCCAATAAAACCCACATGAAAGAACCCGGTACCCGGTTTTGTGCCCACTAAAATGCCCACCACATGCGGATGAATGAGCATGAGTCAAGATATCTTTCACTTCCGATTCGGGCACACATCTTCGAATAACTTGATCGGGCCCAATCTTGAAAAGGTCCGGTTCATCCTAAATATATTGCTTCACTTGAACCATAAATTGTTTTCTTCTCTTCTTGGTCCAATGATCCGGAATGGCACCCGTGGCTAAGTAATTAACATAATGAGCATACCACGGTGCACTATGAGTAGACATGGCAAGAAGTTGCTCATCCGGGAATCTTTCATTTATCTCACTTGCATCATCACTCCCTTCCACCGGAATTCGAGACAAGTGATCCGCTACTACATTTTCACTCCCCTTTTTGTCCCGAATTTCCAAATCAAATTCTTGCAATAATAAGACCCATCGGATCAAGCATGGCTTGGCATCTTTCTTCTCCATCAAATATCGAACCGCACTATGGTCCGAATACACCACCACTTTGCTCCCCCAAATATACGAACGAAACTTGTCCAAAGCATACACCACCGCTAATAATTCTTTTTCGGTTGTGGTGTAATTAAGTTGCGCTTCGGACAAAGTTTTGCTCGCATAGTAAATCACCACCAGCTTCTTATCCACTCTTTGACCCAAAACAACACCAATCGTAGTGTCGCTTGCATCACACATTATCTCAAATGGCTTTGACCAATCCGGCGGTTGCAAAATAGGAGCCTTGAACAAGTGTTCCTTCAAAACATTGAAAGCTTGCAAACATTCATTAGTAAAATCAAATGGAACATCTTTCAAAAGCAAATTACATAAAGGTTTGGTAATGACACTAAAACCTTTAATAAAACGCCTATAAAAACTCGCATGTCCCAAAAACGATCTTACCCCTTTCACATTCTTTGGTGGTGGCAATGATGATATGACCCGAATTTTTGCCTTGTCCACCTCCATACCCCGCTCAGAAATCACATGGCCCAACACAATTCCCTCTTGCACCATGAAATGGCTTTTCTCCCAACTAAGCACTAGATTTTTCTCAACACATCTTTTTAAAACTTTTTGTAATTCATTGAGACAAGATTCAAAAGTAGTGCCAAAAATTGAGAAATCATCCATAAACACTTCCAACGACTCTCCAACCATGTCCAAGAAAATACTCATCATACATCGTTGAAAAGTTGCCGGCGCGTTACACAATCCAAATGGCATCCGCCTAAAGGCAAAAGTACCATATGGACAAGTGAAGGTGGTCTTGTGTTGGTCATCCGGGTGTATGGCAATTTGGTTATACCCCGAATACCCATCCAAAAAGCAATAATATTTTTGACCCGAAAGCTTTTCAATAATTTGGTCAATGAAAGGAAGTGGGAAATGGTCCTTAGAAGTGGCGGCATTCAATTTGCGGTAATCAATGCACACCCGCCACCCGGTAACGGGTCGGGTAGCAATTTGTTCACCACTTTCATCTTATACCACTTGAATACCGGACTTTTTAGGGACCACTTGAGTAGGACTTACCCAAGCACTATCCGAAATGGGATAGATAATTCCCGCATCCAACCACTTTATTACCTCTTTCTTTACCACTTCCCTAAGGTTTGGGTTGAACCTTCTTTGAGCTTCTCTTGTGGGCTTTGCATCTTCGGTGGTAATGATCTTATGCATGACAATGGATGGACTAATTCCTTTAAGATCGGCAATCGTCCACCCAATAGCTTCTTTGTTTTCTCTCAAAACTTCCAATAAAGCTTGTTCTTGAGCCATCTCCAAATTAGAGGCAATAATGACCGGTAATGTGTCATCATCCCCTAGAAAAGCATACTTCAAATGGCTTGGCAAGTCTTTAAGCTCTAACTTTGGTGCTTCTTCAAGTGACGGTTTGGTACCCGAATCAATCTCCACCGGTAAACTATCAAATTGGTGAGACCATGGTGGTCGACCCTCTTTCACTGCCATGAGATCTTGTTGTTCCTCTTCAATCCTTAACGCACAAGCATGTACCTGTTCAGAAAAATTACTAACACGCAAGGCCACTCCATCCTCCTCATACTCATGCGGATTGCATCCGTCAACTATATCTGCCATGAAACACTCATCAACACCCAAAGCATTAGAATTGTTAGTAAAAACATTTAAACGCATTTTCCGGTTTTCAAATGTCATGTCAACGGTATCAAACCTACAATCAATCACGGCATGCGCGGTATTCAAAAACGGACGACCCAAGATAACATTTTGTTGTTGTTTTGAATCCGCGGACGAGTAGTCCAATACCAAAAAATCAACCGGGTAATAAAATTCATCAATTTTAACAATAACATTTTGAACCATCCCCCGAGGCAATTTATGAGACAAATCGGCCAAAACAACCGTTGTCTCCACCCTAGCCAATGGACCAAAATCGTATTGATCATACAAACCCCCCGGTAAAATGCTCACCCCGGCTCCAAGATCAAGCAATGCCTTTGCCATTTGAAAATTTTCAACTTGAATATTAATTAAAGTCGTGCCCGGATCTTGAAGCTTGGGTGGAAGCTCACCATTCAAAACTGCACTCACTTGCCCAGTTACATTTACCCGCTTAGGCATTTTTTTCTTTTGTTGCCTCTTTTGTGTGCACAACTCTTTTAAAAATTTTGCATAAGCCGACACTTGCTTTATTGCATCAAGTAAAGGAAGATTAATTTTTACTTGTTTAAACATGTCCCACATTTCTTCTTTTTGGGGACCCCTTGATGCAATAAAGTTTTTCTTACCCGGGTCAAGTAGAGCCGATAGAAATGGAACTTGATTCGGCTCATTTTCATTTTTCTCACTCTCACTCACTTCCGGTTTTTTAACATTTAATTCTTTTTGTAAAATCGTTAAAACTTCATCATTTTCACTCTCATGACCCGTAATATCCTCAACTTCACCCTCTTTACCACTTAGCTTTAAACTCTTTACCACTTCTCAACACACTAACATTATTAACATTAACATTGTTACCTCGCGATGAGCCATGAGACGGATTTACCTTGGTGTCACTAGGAAGTTGACCCTTGCTTTTCTTCAATTCCGCCACATCGGTTGCTAGTTGACCCATTTGAGTTGTTAATGCTTGAATGCTTTTCTCACGAACCTCATCTTTTTGAATCCGGGCTTCGTCAAGTTGGTTCCTCTTTTGCATGTCTTGTTGCATTGCTCTAAGCATCTCCATGACTTCATTTCCACTTGATGACCCTTGCCCCGAACCACTTTGACCCGTTGGTTGGAATTTCCCAAGATACCCATTGTTATTTCCACCCCGATAATTTCCTTGATTGTATTGTTGACGAGGTGCATAATTACCTTGGGCTTCTTGAAAATTCGGGTTGGCTTGATTAGATGCATTTCCATACCAGAAATTAGGATGATTTCGCAACCCGGGGTGGTAAGTGTTGAAATTCATATCATAATTTCTACCACCCCCTTGAATAGCATTCACCTCCTCCGTTTGCCCCTCATTCATTACCACACCACAAACATCGGCCGCATGGCCTATTTCTTGACAATTTCCACAAACATTGTATAATTGATTTGTGGTTTGAACATTACCCGTTTCCACTCCATGCACTTAAGGTCTTTGAATAACATGCCTCGCCCGTCTTGATAATTGAGCCTTTCTTTTGGAAGTCACCGCCATTTGTTCTAAAAATACCCAATCATCTTGCTCATAATTTGTACCAAAAGTACCATTTGTGATTGACATTAAATCACGAGCATCCTCCGAACTCAACCCTTCATGAAAAGCATTCAATAATTCCCACAGTTGGATACCATGGTGAGGTGTGAGCGAAAGATTTTGTCTAAAACAGGATTATATGATCATACAAGTTACAAAACCAGGTGCGGAAACCCTAGCTTTGAACAAACTGAAATAAACTCAAATCAAAACACAATCAAAGTCATTTTCAAACGTTTTCATAGATTAACATATTCATAAACTTGATTACAACTGATTTTAGGTTAATCTAGAACACACACAGAACCTCTCAAACTATCCTGAAACCTCTCCTGAAAACACACACCACCAATAACTCTGTTAACATTACAAAAACACAAATCCTATATATAGAGACTGCACATTCGACCATCTGCATGGGTCGAATGTGAGCTCATTACACATTCGCCCACATTCTGTGGTCGAATGTGTTCTTCTGTGAAGCTCCAAATTACCTTCGCCCAAATCCTTTCTTCCTTCGCCCCATTTCATTTACATTCGCCCAGAACAGCATACCTTCGACCAGACCAGAATCCTAACACATGTTAATTATCCAATCACTAGTCGCAAAACGCATCTACAAACTCCCCCTCGACTATTGATTGGATCTTCTTCTGTCTTCGTCCATGGCTTTATTTAACAACTTGATTCTGAGCTGTTTCTTCTGCTCTTTTGTCATTTCAGGCTCTAACTTTCTCTTCGCCGGTTTTGACACATTCGCCATCTTCACCATCTTGCCAAGTTTGCCATCCAAATTACTACCAGCATTAATATCATATGCAAAGCAAACACCAACCACTTGAGTGTATTTCTTTGCCTGATCAGCGTCATTCGGCTCATGATGAATCAGATTATAGAAAAGCATGATGATGTCTTCAAAGGTACAGTTAATCAACCACATCGGATCAAATACATGAACATGCTTGTATTTTTCCTTCCCGTCTCTCAACACTATCACCGCCTCTGCCTTTCTCCAATCATAATACCAGAAGATAAAATCAGCACTGAAATGTTGTGGCATGGGCATCAAAGGTATTTTTCTCATCACTTC
The DNA here is from genome assembly GCA_032199755.1 of Ambrosia artemisiifolia. Taxonomy (NCBI): domain Eukaryota; kingdom Viridiplantae; phylum Streptophyta; class Magnoliopsida; order Asterales; family Asteraceae; genus Ambrosia; species Ambrosia artemisiifolia. The sequence continues at coordinate 43,275,480 of CM063518.1, forward strand.
AGGTGCCTTATATATCAAAGTAACCCGCTTCAGCTTGGTTCTGGGATCAATATCCCTATGCACTTTCCTTCGGGGATATTGTGGCTTGAATCTATTCCACTTCGTTCTGCTTTCCCAAACCAGCTTGTCTGCGCACCAACCGACATGTGTATTGTTCACTGAAGCACCCGACATAGGGAATCTGCATAAATCTCTAACCGCCCAGTACGGTAGAGTTAGCAAATCAATGAATCTATAAAAGTATAGAATTCCTGATTCCCATTTAGCAGCTAGACACTTCAGCCTGCCTAAATATGTCCATCCGAGAGCTCTGCTTCTGAACTTAGCATTATGAAATCTATAAAAGTTTCCTTGAGCTTCAGGCTTCGGTCGGTTTTCATCCATTTCTCTCAGTCTCTTCAAATAACTCTTCAATTCATCAGATTTATTTGAAGATTCTGGCTTATCAGCACCAAATACTTTCTCCACAAATTCTGCACTTCTTTGCTTAGCCTTTTTCTTCGCCGAAGTGTTTGGAATTTCAGTAAAATCAGGAAATACCACATCTTCATCAGTTTGTCTGAAGTACTGTGGGTATTCCTCATGCGTTATGTCTTCAATCTCCACTTCTTCAAATTCAGGGGTATTCTTATCATCTGAGTGATTTCCAATATCCTTTTTAGGAATATGTGGAATCGACTCATCTACAATAAACTCCTCAAACGTTTTCCCTACCCTCTGTGCAGGACCATCTAAAATCTCCTTTGCCACAGATGCAGGTACTTCCCCTTCTTCAAGATCAGGATCGTTGTATTCCAATTCATATCTCATATCGTCAGTTTGGAATATTTCAGCAAAACGACCTGTGAACTCAATGGTCCATTCTCTTCTTTCTAACATGTCCTTATAGACTTGTTTAGCATCATCAGTCAAGGACCTCACCTTTTCATTCCAGAATATACTTTCATTTGAATCAACATTCTCACCTTTCTTCTTTGAACTTGATTCTCCAGTATCTTTCTTCTTTGAAGGTGGTCTCTTCTCAAATGTAAACTTAGATGTATCATCTCCTCCATCATTATCATCATCACTACTACTATCATCTTCCTTCTGACTTCCTGATCCTTCAACATCATCATCATCATCATTATTATCATCCTCATCATCACTCTTCTCCGATTCTTCATCATCCTCATCATCATCTTTCTCTTTATCTGACTCAGATGGTTCATAATCAACTTGCTCTACATCTTTTTCTTTATCTTCTTCACCCTCCTTTAATTTGGGTGCAACATTGTACAGGTTATCAATCAACTCACTCAGGCGTTTATTCTCAGCCTTCAATTCTTTGTTGTCTTCTTTGATCAACTTTAGCCTATTCTTGTTTCTTGAACACTTTCCTTCAAGCTTTTTGTTCTTTGCTTCTAGCTTCTTAACTTTCTCATCAATCTCATCCTGATTTGACTTTGAAGCTACCACAATCTGAAGCATCTTTTCTTCATTTTGCTTGAACTTGGCTATTTCTGCTTGCTGAGCCACTATCATTTTCATCATGTCATCCATTCTCTTATTCACCTGCTTCATAACATCATCATCCACAGTGACTTTCTTAGACTTGGATCTAGATGGCTCAACTTCAGCTTCTTTTCCTTTCTGAGGCTTTGTAAACAAGTTAAGTACATTATCCAGTGCAACATTAATTCATCAACTGGTAATGTCTCTGCCTCTTTGGATTTCTTTTGCTTTTTAGTGACTGGTGAAGATAACTTTGAAGACGTTCCAGCATCAGGAACTCTTTTACCTCTTAAGAGTTGGGCTAACTCTTTCTCTCTCAGCTGTTTTGTACTTGCTTTCTTAGCCATGGTTTTGTGTTTAGGTTTGGGCAAGTTAACTACCACAGTTTCTCCTTCATTCAACTCGTCCATATCCACACCTAAGCCTTCATCTTCAGCACCAACAGACTTCTTGCTTTTCTCAGCTTCTGCAATGGATCTGTTTAATGATTCAGACTCACCAACCATAGTGGCCTTACGTTTGGTGGCCCGGACATTTTCAGCATCAGAATCCCACTGTTCGTCCTCCTCAGTCTCTTCTGAATCTACTGACTCTTCATCCACCAAACCAGTACCTTTCTTTGCAGTTGTTTTCTTTCTACCCACCTGTTGCTTTGTGCTTCCCTGATCAGTCTTTCCCTTGCCCTTCCCTTTGGCTCCGGGATTGACTACTTGCCTCTTCCTCTTAGTACTAGCATCAGCATATAACAAGGGATCATCGTTATCAGAATCACTATTAGGATGCCTAGCTGTATTCTTTCCAGGATCAGTGTAATCCTCTCTAGCTAAGGCTCCAAACAACCTTCTGTACGGTGGCCTCTCATTATCTGGCACGCCCTTGTAACCTTTCATTCTTGCCAATGTTCTAATATTCATATGATCTTGCCTAATTATCTGTGTAGGATCCTTTTTCAAGTCAGGATACTTGTGATCAAAAATCATCATCAAGAATCTTGGATATAGCATGAACTTCTTAATCTTTAATCCTTTTAGCATCTCCAGCATGTGATCAAAGATCATCCCAGATACATTAAATGGTTTGTTGAGGGTCAACGCAACCATTAATGAACTCAAACTCTTCTTCATCACATCATAGCCTCCACTAACACATCCAAACACATGAATGATGACGTGAGCAAAATATTTAAACTGCACGCTCAGTTTTCCTTTGTACATTGAACCATCAGTAATATGTCCTTTGTATTTCATTCTAAGGAAACAAGCTTTCTGCTCAGTCCATGATAGTTCTCTTGGATCTTCACTCACTTCAAACTTAATCTGAAGAGCTTCTCTGATGTCAGACTCTGTAATGAACATCTCCATGCCTTGTATCTTGCTCTTTATGATCGTCTGATTATCCCAAAAATCATACTTTGCATTCTTGTAGAAATCTTCAATGAGGTCTTTGTAAATAATCGTTGGAGTTGCCAAAGCATATACCACTCTGCTTCTCTTTAGGAACTTGATTATAGCAGCAAACTCAACGTTCTTCTCAACGTCCCCTAGATAGGCACAACAATTATGCGTTTTCTCGAACGGCCAGTTGTTTCCACTTGATGATTCTCCTTCCTGAACAGGTTCTGGGACAGGATCTGTGACAACAGTCTCAACTGGAATCTCAACATTCTCTTGTTCTTCAGCCATCTGTATTACAAAATCAAAAACAAACGTCAAAACACAAGATCGACAAAACTCAAAATTTTGAAATTTAAACAGTTTCTACATTCGCCCAAATTAAACAGGTCGAATGTAACTATTTAGGTACGAATGTTAAAAAGTTATGGTCGAATGTAAATATTTCTTGAATAAAACCTACATTCGCCCGTTTTATTGTACATTCGCCCCAAACAATCCCACCTTCGCCCATTCGTTCAGCCGAAGGTGAAACAGTTCTTCCCTAAAATTTAAAAATTTTCAAATCTTGTTTTTAACACTTGAGTTTGATTCAAACATAGTCTATTATGGCCGATAAACACTCGTGATTCATCAATTGCCCTTAAGATTCAGTCTACATCAGTTTTCAATTAGAATTAGGGTTAATATTATTTCAATCGTTCAATCACTGATTAAACCATGTTATTATCCTAATTCCTTGTACACTCTCCCCCTAAAACTGATGTGGAATGAATGTAAATCAAAAACAAACTCAAACAAGCACTCGAAAGCCCTAAAACTTAAAACCCTAGGTCCGTATATAAAAATTATGATTCTGCACTCGTTGCGGCTCCATTACCTGTAAATTTAGTATGGAAATGATCAGTAAGATTCAGGGAACAAAATGCACAAGAAACAATCAACAAAGCAACAAGGGGACTACGTTCGAAAGAAAAATTTTGAAAAACAGAATGAAGGTTCGAACGTGGATTTGGCTTAAATAGATGGTCCACCTTCAACCGGTTTGGTGGTCGAATGTGGGTGTATTCCACATTCGCCCACAAATAAATGTGACCGAATGTAAAATGTTTTTCCGAATGTGAAAATCATATAAACAGCCCACATTCGTCCGTTTGGAACAGCCCGAAGGTGAAGAATTTTCCACATTCGACCCATTTAAGGGGCGAATGTAAAATGGAAAATTCTGAAAAATTTGCCACATCACGAATTCGAATCCCGTTCAACATTTTTCAATCCGTTAAGCTTCCAAAACACATATTTTCACATTTAGAATGATACAAAGCCCAGATGGTGTTGTCAAATCTCAGAAATTGACTATCAAGCATCCCCGGTTATCAAAAATAAAGCAGAAATGCAAAAAATTTTTGGATTTTTTGAAAATTTATCAAAACACACCCAAAATCTTTTTGGATTTTGTATCTTTTTGACAATAAAAGTAAAATGCAACAAAGTAAAATGCATCAAATTGAAATGAAAGCAGTAAACATTTTGTGAAGTCCGGTAAGAGGATCATATCAGTTTTCTGAGAAATCTGATCACAGCATTGATCTTTTTGTTTAATATTATCATTAGAAACAGTATGTGACACGGCAATTGCTGATATTGTGGTCCACGTAAGCTCACATGCAGACAATTACGCAATGCTTTAAAATGATACGAATTAGGTGTATTAGACTAACACGATGTGGTGCCCACACACACGACATACTCCCGTATCAAGTAATTGCACAAAGCTTCATCGTAACGCGTGATTATGCCAGAGTTATCCGTAAAAGTTACAAAGTATATAGCACAGAGGTGTACAGGTCAGCAACTGAATGCAGCAGAGTAACATGTGCGTATACACTAGCTTGAGGCTGATATTAATCACTGATTTGCATCAGATGATCAATACGATGTAATAATGATCTATGATCAATTAAAACATAAAGTTCCTCAATTCGGTAACTTCCGGTTTTGGCAATTAAGCTCTTTTAGCAAATATTCTGATAAAACTAGGTCCGTAAATCAATACGACAAAAGTTTAATCAGAATATCCCGGGATAACCATAACATAACGACCCGAAACCTCAGATTTTGGCAATCCTATCAAACAAAATTACGGTACTAAGACCATATGCCCATGAGGTGTTCAGCCACGAACGCGTAGTTCGTTATGTTTGTATCACTAATGCACGCAATATTTAGTCTACGAAGCCTATCAGCATATCAAACATAGTCAACACACGCCTCATTAAGCTATACAATTCTTTAGCCTGTGTCAGATCCCCACTGATGTACTATCATTTCCTCTTTTTATCCAGGAAATCATTTTTGAATTTCTAATTTTTAGGTCTTTTTGAATTTTATAATGTTTTTGGTTTTTCTGATAAAATGACTCCCCCTAAAATAAAGAACATATTTTTGGGTTTTTAATTTTTCTGAAAAACAATAAAAACGAAATTTGAAAGAAACAATCCACTCGAAAGCATCAACTTCTTTGAGGATTAAACAATCCCTTTGAAAGCATCAACTTCTTTGAGGATTACGATAGTAAAGAGAAATTCCCAATTAGCAAAGAGAAATTCCCAATTAGCAAAATATTAAAAACTTAAAACTAAAAAGCGATAGACCGAGGTGCCGATTAGTCCTGTTTTTCCTTTATATTGTTTACTTTTAAAAGATATTCAAAGCGGGATCTGTCAAAAGCTTTTGTAAACAAATCTGCACGTTGGTAGTCAGTATGAATTTTGATCATATCTATCAATTCTTTAGCATAACAATCACGGATAAAATGATATTTGATCCGGATATGTTTTGCTTTAGAATGATTTTCAGTATTTTTAGTTAATGCGATAGCGGCTTCGTTGTCACAGTATATAGGGGTTTTAAGAAACTGCAAACCGTAATCCACCATCTGCTGTTGGATCCAGAGCACTTGCGAAAAGCAACTCGAGGCTGCAATGTACTCGGCTTCACAGGTAGATGGCGCCACGGAAGTCTGCTTCTTGCATTGCCAGGTGACTAACCTGCTCCCTAAAAACTGGCAACCAGCTGTAGTAGATTTGCTATCTTTGTCACAGCCGCCCCAATCTGCATCACTAAAAGATATGAAATCAAAATTATCATCATTAGGGTACCAAAGTCCTTTTGAAGGACAACCCTTCAGATATCTAAGGATACGCTTGACCGCCGTCAGATGACTTTGTTTCGGCTTTGATTGATAGCGTGCACAGAGACATATTGCGTACATAATATCTGGTCGAGACGCCGTCAAATACATCAGAGATCCGATGATTGCTCTGTATGTAAATGGATCCGTCAGCTCCCCCTTAGCGTCCACTCCAATCCCGTGATTGGGTTGAATCGGGGTATCCATCGGCATAGAGTCCTCCATCTGGAACCGGCTCAAAATGTCGGAGACATATTTCGTCTGGTGAATGAAGATCCCGTCGGGTCTTTGGTCCACCTGCAAGCCTAGGAAAAACTGCATCTCCCCCATTGCGCTCATCTCGAACTTTTCCTGCATGACAGTTTCGAACTCCCTGCATAAAAGCTCGTTAGTTGAACCAAATATTATATCATCAACGTAAATCTGTACTAGAAGCAAGTCATCCCCAGTCTTCTTCGTGAAGAGGGTGCAATCGACGAGTCCGCGCTTAAATCCTTTGGTGATGAGGTATGTACTTAGCTCCTCGTACCACTGCCTCGGAGCCTGGTGCAAACCATATAAAGCTTTGTTCAGCATATAGACCTTATCCCGGTGGATTGGGTCCTCAAAGCCTGGTGGCTGCCCGACATAAACCTCTTCCTTGACTTTCCCGTACAGAAATGCGCTCTTAACATCCATTTGATAGACTTTGAATTTCTTGTATGAAGCAAACGCAAGGAACATCCGAATAGCTTCAATTCGTGCTACCAGTGCATAGATTTCGTTATAATCAATTCCTTCGATTTGATGGAAACCCTGCATGACCAATCTGGCTTTGTTACGAACAATAACCCCACGATCATCCTTCTTGCACTTAAACACCCATTTAGTGCCTATTTTCTTCCTTTCCGGTGGCAAATCTGTGAGCGTCCAAACTCCCAATTTCTGGAATTGTAATAACTCCTCCTGCATAGCTTCAACCCAAGCATCTTCCTTCAAAGCATCCTTGTATGTCCTTGGCTCTACCTGCGACACATAACACGCAAACGACCAATCATTTTGACTACCAGATTGTTGAATTTTGGCATATAATGCTAAAGCACCAAAACTCTCTGGTGAATTGACACTTTTCAGCTGCCCTCTGGTCATAACACTGCTTCCAGGATCACCAATAACTTGCTCCAACGGATGAATACGATGGATCCGAGATTCCGGATATTCAGGTACAGTAACTCCCGTCTGAGCAGTTAGGTTCTCTACAGCATCCAGATCATGACCCGTTTTTGATGATGAAGCAACATCTGGAGTTGGAGTTGGGTTCACTGGTGGTGCCTCCTGTTCTTCTGCCTGTTCAAGAATGGCTTCTTCAAATTGTTCATCTTCTGATTCTGAAGTGTCTAATGAAGTTGAAGCCTCTTGAAACACTTCTTCTTCTTGTATAGGAGCATTGGTATCATTAGAAGCTGGTAAGGGGTTCACGGTGATCGGACGCACCAACGGTGAAGTCGCCGCGTTTTCACACTCATAAAGTAATCTGATAACAGCTTCTTCAACCAAGCTATCTAGATTGAATGATTCAAAGAAATCTTTGTAATCAAACATCCAATCAGGACCCGTGCCTTGCAAATTTTGAGTATATCGTTGAACTTCCACATTTGCCCAATCCTCCACTCGACGAGTTCGCTTGTTGTATACCCGTTTGAGCGGGGTTGCGTATCCAACAAAGTATCCCTCCTCAGCTTTAGGACTAAACTTCTCGCTTGGATTCAACATCGTGCATGGCGCCCCAAAAGGTTCTAGATACTCTAAATTCGGCTTTCGTCGGTGTAACAGTTCATAAGATGTTTTACCAAACTTCTTCACTGTTAGAACCCGATTTAGTGTGTAGTTTGCTGCATAAATCGCCTCATTCCAGAACATTACCGGAAGATTTGAATCAGCGAGCATTGTTCTAGCCGCTTCAATTAGAGTCCTATTCTTTCGTTCAGCAACACCGTTCTGTTGTGGGGTGTACGGAGCCGAATATTCATGATGTATCCCTTTATTTTCACAAAGTTCATCCATCTTGGCATTTTTGAACTCCGTCCCATTATCACTCCGAATTCTCTTAATTTTCACATTATAGAGATTCTCCAACCGAGTGAACAGAACTTTCAAGTTGTTAAAGGTGTCACTTTTATTCTACAAACACATCACCCATGAAAATCTTGAATAGTCATCAGTGACAACTAAACAATATAACTCCCGAAGATGACTTTTGCGCTTGACCGGTCCGAAAAGATCCATGTGCAATCGCTCAAGTGGCATCTCTACAGAATTAACCTTCTTCACTTTGTGGGACTGTTTGTGTAGCTTCCCCTTTTTACAACTTACGCACTTGTCATTCAGATGGAAATGTTTCACGTTTACTCCATCGACAAGTCCATTTCTCACTGATTGATTCATTTTCCTCAGATGAATGTGCCCCATTCTTCGGTGCCACATTATCGATTCTTTCTCTGTCGCCTTGGATAGAAAGCATGTTATCTGTCCCTGTGATGTCATCGCCTTGGACATATCAAGAATATAGAGATTGCTGATGCGAGGTGCCTTCAACATTATCCACTCTTTAGGAATTGTAAAGCCCGGTTTCAGAATATAGCAGGATTTGTCATCAAAATGCACAGTAAATTGCTTGTCACATATTTGACTGACACTCAACAGATTATAATCAATCTGCTTCACATACGAAATCCGCTCAAAGCTCACTATCCCATTGCTCACGCTTCCTTCCATCGTTATATATCCACCTTTGTTTCCAGCAAAAGCGACATACCCTCCATTGATGTTCTTTACGTCGAACAGCAACGCAAGATCCCCTGTCATGTGCCCTGAAGCTCCACTATCAACAATCCAAAGACTGCTAATAGGGCCAGCTGAAGCTCCCTGCACACAAAATGTAAATCATTTAGTTCTTTCGGGGGACCCAAGCCTGAGTCTTGGGTCTTTGAACATCAGGTTTCAAAGTAACATTTTCACAAGCATTTTCAACAACTTTTTGATCAATCTTTTTCTGATTGTTCAAAACATTTTTCTTTTTCTCATCAACTTTTGAAGTAGAGGCTCCTGGAGTACCATTGGGTGTCCAAGATTGTTCAGACCTTTTCAAAATGCGAATCTGAGATTTTGAGTTCTCAGTTGGTTTCTGAACATTGTTAGCAAATGTAACTTTCTTGGTTACCTTTTCTGATTTAACAGACTTAGGTCCAACACTTGATTTGACAATCGGTTTAGGTGGAACCTTTTGCCTATCAATTGTTGCGTTCACCACAGGCTTTCTCCATGAGTGTTCCATTGCAATCCGATTCCTTTGATCATATTGAATTGGACGATTGTTCCTTATTTGATAAACTTGTTTTGATTGAAAAACTGTTGTTGTTGAGGAACAACTCGTCTGTGTGGTGGAACATAATGATCAATCGGTTTACGCATGGAATTCTTTACTTCAACTTCGTGCCTTTTGTGTCTCACATATGGGCACTGAGCAAGTAAATGCCCTCGTTCCCCACATTTGAAACATGCACGGTACTCTTCAAAAACATTCGGAGCATTTGGTTGAGCAAATGATCTAACAGGGTATTGATCATTATACTGTTGCTTCCTTAAACTCTCAGGGAGTGGCCCTTTTGAGTAAGTAGGCTCATGAAAACCATTAGCTCTGTTTTTGGGTCGAATGAACTCGGTGACATGGACCTTTGGTTCTTGAGGAACATCCAAATATAATTTCTTTAAAATTTCAGGTGGAACCTCATTTGTTCTCTCATGTTTTGGGAACCAAATGGTGCTCTCTTGCCAAATTTTGTCAATTTTAGCATAGTTAACATCTTTAATTGGAAAGTCCTCATCCGAGATGATCTTATCGGATCCTTCCATCCGATAGAACACCATGATAGGTTTATCACATTGTTCATTTTTAACACTCTTTTCAAGATCTTTCTTGACCACATTTTTCTCAAGATCTTTCTTAACAACCTTCTTTTCAGACTTCTTTTCACGATGAGCATTTGCCATCGGAATCACAATCTGAGATAGTGAAACTGGTTCATTTGTAATGATGTGATTTTCTTTTGGAATTTCACATGCATTCTCAGTTTGAAAACAGCCAGTATCATCACTCTCTGAGTCTGAATCTACACTCTCAGCAGTAACACCCTCATCATTGATACCTAAAATCGGCCTCTCATCGGAATGTGGATCACCAATACTTGAAGTATTTGATTCATTTTCCGACGATGAGTCTGATTTTACTGAGCTCTCCGGTGTCACTTGATGACAATTATGGTTTTCAAAAAGAACCGGAGATGGCACAGATCGGTAATTGGTGGTTTTATCATCAATGATGTGGTCTACCACATAAGCAATGTGCTTATAACTTTCCAGCTTTTTGTTTACTTTTTCAGCAAAGCATTTGATGGCGGCCATTTCCAACTTGGTATTTTCAATTTCATTTATGTAATTGTTAATTGCCAATTGTTTTAAAGATAAAGTGTTTTTCAAGTCGGAAATGTCCTTTTTATAGCCATCTAACACTTTGTTAAAAGCATTCAACTCTTTGCGAGTAGATTGACTGTTCATGATAGCACTATCACGTTGAACTCGGAGTTGTTTATTCTCCTCAGTCAATCTATCACATGTACCACAATATTTATCACTTGTATTATCAGTGCTACACTCAGAACTTACAGATTTTGGCGGATCAGTCATGGCCATCAATGCGAAATGAGCTTCCTTTCCAGCAAAGAATCTTGAATAATCAATCTTAGTGAAAGCATCATCTGCAATGCACAACTTCCTCGTCATCAGAAAATCCGCTTCTGCTAGCAACTGCTCAATGTCATCATCTAGAGAATTAACACTTGCTCCCGTATCCGATTCACTGTCTGAGTCAGAATAAACCGATTCACACTCCTCAGAAACATCAGAAACAGTGTTAATCACCACTCCAGAATTCACTTCCTCAGTATTAACCTCTACAGGCTCAGTCTCCACATCCATCTCAGCCTCAGACTCATCACTTTCACACTGAGTTTCTACCTTCTCATCAACAGTTACTGAATCTTCAATATCAACCTGATATGCAACACAAGCCACGTTGCCACCAGGAGTGATTTCCTCAACACCTATTTGCATGGAAGACCAATCAAACCTCTCATCTTGTTGAGTTACCAATGCTTGATTCTGATTGGTGTTCTGATGTGTCTCATTAGGTGTAGTGATTGGTATGATAGTTCGGTTAGTGTTTTTAGAAGATTGGTTTTGAGTCTGGTTTGATGTGTTTGGTTGTCTGTTTTGGTTGTTATTGAAATTGTTTTGACGGTTTTGGTAGTTGGTATTGTTTTGGTAAGAAACTTGGTTTTGGTTTTGTTGTTGCCTGTTTTGGTAGCTTGCATTAAATGGGTTTCTGTTACCCTGCTTTGGTGGCTGGGTGCATTCTCTTTTAAAGTGACCCTTTCCCCCACAATTAAAACAAGTAACTTTCTCCTTGTTGAACCCGTAGGTTGTGTTAGGAGAAGTTCCCAAATCTGTTCTACCTGTTTTCTCAATAAACTCTGTAGCTCTTCTCATGAGGCTCGCAAACGCCCACTGAATATCAATTAGTTCCATCTCTTCCTTGTCAATCTGTGCATAGTCTTCATTGGTTAGGTTGTTGTTTCCAATTTGACTAGCAACCAAGCCATTATAAGATGAAACCATTGCAGAAACTAGTGCAATGTGTTGTTGAGCAACTTCAACCGTCACATTTCCAAAATTAGATGTCTCCAAAACTACCGGTTGTTGTTGATTAGGTTGAGGAACTTGGTTCATTGGTTGTTGAGATTGACTAGCAGTATAGAAAGCTGCTTGTTGCATTGGGGAAAATGGTGGAATGTATGAATTGTTGTATTGTTGTTGTGGAGGTGGGTTTGATGGTTGTGAAAAGGATGTTTGTTGATGGTAGTTGATGGTAGGTTTTGGTGATTCCATAACATTGGAAATACATGCAACATGAGGAGCCACCAATCCTCCTGAACTTGAGGTACTAGCTGGAACTGGAGTGCCTCCAAAATACAAGTTGGGATTCTGAGGAATCTGAGATCTTCTAGCTTTCCTCTTCTCTTCCAATTCCTTGTTTTCCAGCTTCTCTATGAACTCCTGAATTGACCAGAATTGGTATGCATCCTTTTCCCTGAGAACTTCAACATGCTGATCCCAGTTTGGTGGTAACGCCTCTGCAAACTTATCCACCTGCTTTGTCATAGGAATCTGTATACCATAACTAGACAATTCAGATAACAAATGACTATAACGAGGAGTTAACTCTTTTAAAGTTTCATTTCCAATATAAGAAAAATTCTCAAACTCCTTCCTCAATTCTTCCATCCTTAGACCTCTAGTCTTCTCATTACCATCATGCCTCCTTTTAACTGCTTCCCATAGTGCCTTGGATGTTGTGCAAGTCCCAAACTGATGCAAAAGATCGTTTGTGATTGCCTGTGTTAATTGGGAAAACGCCTTCTTCTCCACAGCAAACTTCTTTTTCTCATCCTCAGCCATGCTTTCCAATGGAACTGGTTCACCTGTATTCTCCAAGACTGGTGCTGTGTAACCTTTAGCAATCATGTTCCATGCCTCTGCACCCTCCACTCCAATGCCTTCCAAATGTATCTTGAACTTTTTCTGCCACTGATTGTATTCTTGAATCTCCATAAGCTTCGGTGGCCGATTCCCGCTACCTGAAGACAAATCATTAATCAGTGTGGAAATAGCATTTGTAGTTTGAGTGTTTACCACAGCTGCTGCTACTCCCCAGTAGTCAGATTGTGGTGCTGGAGGTGCACTTTGAGCCATGTAGTTAATCGGCTGCGAAGACTGTGTGCTCGTCTTCTGTGCTGCCACCGTCCATGGGTCCATCACTTGCTGTTGTGGTTGAGTCGGAGTTGTTGGAAAATTCCACATGATCACGAACTTCGAAAAATTTCAACACGTAGAAAATTTTCCAAAAACTAATCCTAGGTTCGCCCGTTTCCTCTCAGATTCGACCCTTTCTGCTGCAGGTTCGACCAAACAGTACCACCCGGAGGTAAAATTTCACCAGAATGTAAAACCACACTAACAAACTTTCACCTTCGACCAAAAAGCTCTACGTTCGACCGTTTATATCCTACGTTCGACCGCCCGATCACTCGAAGGTAGAAAATATGACCCGAAGGTGAAAAATTCAACAAAAACTTTTCAGGTTCGACCAAAAACTCCTAGGTTCGACCGAAAATCACTCACTTTCGACCGAAAACTCTCACCTTCGACCACTCAGGTTCCAGGTTCGCCCATAATCAGTTTGAAAAACGGTTACACTTTGAAAAACGGTTATTTTGATCTCTGATTTTCAAAAGTTTGTGGATTTGAATGATCTTAATCAGGTTTTGATTCGGAGATGATTTGGAACAATTTTAATTCTTGGAATTTTGAATTTTAACCACAAAATCAACTCTAAATCTTTCAAAAACACTCAAAAACCATTTTTATTCAAAAACAGATGTGAATTGATCAAAATTAGGTCCAAATCAGCTCTGAGTTTATCAAATTTGTTGTTGTATGATCCTCTATGCTCTGATACCACTTTGTGAGCGAAAGATTTTGTCTAAAACAGGATTATATGATCATACAAGTTACAAAACCAGGTGCGGAAACCCTAGCTTTGAACAAACTGATATAAACTCAAATCAAAACACAATCAAAGTCATTTTCAAACGTTTTCATAGATTAACATATTCATAAACTTGATTACAACTGATTTTAGGTTAATCTAGAACACACACAGAACCTCTCAAACTATCCTGAAACCTCTCCTGAAAACACACACCACCAATAACCCTGTTAACATTACAAAAACACAAATCCTATATATAGAGACTGCACATTCGCCCATCTGCATGGGTCGAATGTAAGCTCATTCCACATTCGCCCACATTCTGTGGTCGAATGTGTTCTTCTGTGAAGCTCCAAATTACCTTCGCCCAAATCCTTTCTTCCTTCGCCCCATTTCATTTACATTCGCCCAGAACAGCATACCTTCGACCAGACCAGAATCCTAACACATGTTAATTATACAATCACTAGTCGCAAAACGCATCTACAACACTTTGTGAGCGAAAGATTTTGTCTAAAACAGGATTATATGATCATACAAGTTACAAAACCAGGTGCGGAAACCCTAGCTTTGAACAAACTGATATAAACTCAAATCAAAACACAATCAAAGTCATTTTCAAACGTTTTCATAGATTAACATATTCATAAACTTGATTACAACTGATTTTAGGTTAATCTAGAACACACACAGAACCTCTCAAACTATCCTGAAACCTCTCCTGATAACACACACCACCAATAACTCTGTAGCTCTTCTCATGATGCTCGCAAACGCCCACTGAATATCAATTAGTTCCATCTCTTCCTTGTCAATCTGTGCATAGTCTTCATTGGTTAGGTTGTTGTTTCCAATTTGACTAGCAACCAAGCCATTATAAGATGAAACCATTGCAGAAACTAGTGCAATGTGTTGTTGAGCAACTTCAACCGTCACATTTCCAAAGTTAGATGTCTCCAAAACTACCGGTTGTTGTTGATTAGGTTGAGGAACTTGGTTCATTGGTTGTTGAGATTGACTAGCAGTATAGAAAGCTGCTTGTTGCATTGGGGAAAATGGTGGAATGTATGAATTGTTGTATTGTTGTTGTGGAGGTGGGTTTGATGGTTGTGAAAAGGATGTTTGTTGATGATAGTTGATGGTAGGTTTTGGTGATTCCATAACATTGGAAATACATGCAACATGAGGAGCCACCAATCCTCCTGAACTTGAGGTACTAGCTGAAACTGGAGTGCCTCCAAAATACAAGTTGGGATTCTGAGGAATCTGAGATCTTCTAGCTTTCTCTTTTCTTCTAATTCCTTGTTTTCCAGCTTCTCAATGAACTCTTGAATTGACCAGAATTGATATGCATCCTTTTCCCTGAGAACTTCAACATGCTGATCCCAGTTTGGTGGTAACGCCTCTGCAAACTTATCCACCTGCTTTGTCATAGGAATCTGTATACCATAACTAGACAATTCAGATAACAAATGACTATAACGAGGAGTTAACTCTTTTAAAGTTTCATTTCCAATATAAGAAAAATTCTCAAACTCCTTCCTCAATTCTTCCATCCTTAGACCTCTAGTCTTCTCATTACCATCATGCCTCCTTTTAAGTGCTTCCCATAGTGCCTTAGATGTTGTGCAAGTCCCAAACTGATGCAAAAGATCATTTGTGATTGCCTGTGTCAATTGGGAAAACGCCTTCTTCTCCACAGCAAACTTCTTTTTCTCATCCTCAGCCATGCTCTCCAATGGAACTGGTTCACCTGTATTCTCCAAGACTGGTGCTGTGTAACCCTTAACAATCATGTTCCATGCCTCTGCACCCTCTACTCCCATGCCTTCCAAATGTATCTTGAACTTTTTCTGCCACTGATTGTATTCTTGAATCTCCATAAGCTTCGGTGGCCGATTCCCGCTACCTGAAGACAAATCATTAATCAGTGTGGAAATAGCATTTGTAGTTTGAGTGTTTACCACCGCGGCTGCTACTCCCCAGTAGTCAGATTGTGGTGCTGGAGGTGCACAATGAGCCATGTAGTTAATCGGCTGCGAAGACTGTGTGCTCGTCTTCTGTGCTGCCACCGTCCATGGGTCCATCACTTGCTGTTGTGGTTGAGTCGGAGTTGTTGGAAAATTCCACATGATCACGAACTTCGAAAAATTTCAACACTTAGAAAATTTTCCAAAAACTAATCCTAGGTTCGCCCGTTTCCTCTCAGATTCGACCCTTTTTGCTGCAGGTTCGACCAAACAGTACCACCCGGAGGTAAAATCTCACCAGAATGTAAAACCACACTAACAAACTTTCACCTTCGACCGAAAAGCTCTACTTTCGACCGTTTATATCCTACGTTCGACCGCCCGATCACTCGAAGGTAGAAAATATGACCCGAAGGTGAAAAATTCAACAAAAACTTTTCAGGTTCGCCCAAAAACTACCTAGGTTCGACCGAAAATGCTCAGGCTCGACCGAAAAATCTCACTCTCGACCACTCAGGTTCCAGGTTCGCCCATAATCAGTTTGAAAAACGGTTACACTTTGAAAAACGGTTATTTTGATCTCTGATTTTCAAAAGTTTGTGGATTTGAATGATCTTAATCAGGTTTTGATTCGGAGATGATTTGGAACAATTTTAATTCTTGGAATTTTGAATTTTAACCACAAAATCAACTCTAAATCTTTCAAAAACACTCAAAAACCATTTTTATTCAAAAACAGATGTGAATTGATCAAAATTAGGTCCAAATCAGCTCTGAGTTTATCAAATTTGTTGTTGTATGATCCTCTATGCTCTGATACCACTTTGTGAGCGAAAGATTTTGTCTAAAACAGGATTATATGATCATACAAGTTACAAAACCAGGTGCGGAAACCCTAGCTATGAACAAACTGATATAAACTCAAATCAAAACACAATCAAAGTCATTTTCAAACGTTTTCATAGATTAACATATTCATAAACTTGATTACAACTGATTTTAGGTTAATCTAGAACACACACAGAACCTCTCAAACTATCCTGAAACCTCTCCTGAAAACACACACCACCAATAACTCTGTTAACATTACAAAAACACAAATCCTATATATAGAGACTGCACATTCGCCCATCTGCATGGGTCGAATGTGAGCTCATTCCACATTCGCCCACATTCTGTGGTCGAATGTGTTCTTCTGTGAAGCTCCAAATTACCTTCACCCAAATCCTTTCTTCCTTCGCCCCATTTCATTTACATTCGCCCAGAACAGCATACCTTCGACCAGACCAGAATCCTAACACATGTTAATTATCCAATCACTAGTCGCAAAACGCATCTACATGAGGACAATTTCTCAACATCATATTGAACCTCACAAACGCTTCATGAAACATTTCCCCCGATTGTTGTTGGAAGCTTCTCAACCCTCTTCTCGCATCATTAGTCTTTTGAGAGCTATAAAATTCATCTAAGAAAATTTGTTGCATGTCAGCCCATGTAAAAATAGATGCGGATGGTAAAGTGTGAAACCATCTCTTTGCCTTGTCTTCCAATGAAAATTGGAACAGAACCAACTTGACATCATCTGCAGAAAAACCTTGTCCTCCAATAGTGTTGCAAATGGAATAATATGTCTCCAAATGAAAATAAGGCTCTTCCATTGCTAGCCCCTTAAATTTTGGTAAACTTTGGAGAGCGGTTGTTCTAACTTCAGAAGTTCTTCCATGTGCATTTTGAGGAATCACTACTGGTGATGGATTGTTGGTGATGATAGGCCGAAAATGTGCCTCAATCCCCCGTACAACATCACGGTGAAGTCTTCTAGGTGCTCCCAATGGCGCTCTTGGTTGACCCATTTGCGCCTGGGGTGGACCCTGTGGTGCAAATTGTTGTTGATATGGGTATTGATGCATGGGTTGTTGAACCGGCCTTTGAGCTTGACCTTGCATGTTTTGAGGGCGCATTTGATTAAGCGGTGCAGGACGTTGAAATTGCGGCCCTTGAGGTCTAACATGTTGCACCCCAACCGGTAGTCTAACCGGGTCTTGAAATTGTTGCAAAGGTTGACTTATTTGACCCATTTCTGCTTGAACTCCCACATAATTTCCATCCCCTCCATAATAGTAACCCTCTTCATTGTACCCACTATACTCTTCTTCATACACGTCATCATACCTATCCCTTTGATGTGCCAAAGTTTGCCCAATTGGAACCGATGAGTATTGGAAACCGGATTGGGTTGGTTGTTGGTAAGTAGATGAGGTATGGATAATGGTTGAGCCTTGTGGTTGTGGAATAGTAGGAGATGATTGACCCGTAGTTGGGAAAAAATGGGAAAATGGTGGAATTGTGCTAGCAGGACTATAGGTGAGACTGGGTTCAACTTGTGTGGAATTTGGTAGTGTGGTGTTGGGATCCTGGGTGAGCTCAGAGGGGCAATTATCATGTTTTAAGAGTATGCAGCGGAAATAATCTTGACAATTGACACCATGTGACTAACCTTATTGTAACTCAGACTCCCCCTCGGATTAAGCTATCACAACATGAATTAATAACAAGACAAACATAAGTGATATAAGAGAATTAACTTAAATATTTGTATGTTATTAGGCAAATGTTCAAATGTATGAATACATGTGGCCAAGTGCAAGTCTAAAGGTTAGGGGTAGTCAGGTATTTATAGAATACATACCTGACTGTTTCCACCCACTCCTAGATGTACTAAATACATAAACAAATACCTAGTGGAAAACAAAATACTAATATACTAACTACTGTTGCTTTATACAGACAACAACTGTTAAAGCTAACTTCTGAGAATATGAAACTTCTGATGTCTTGATAAAACTTCTGATGAGTAAATCGTCAGAAGTTGTTCTTCAGTTCTTTGTAACTTCTGATGACCAATGCTAACTTCTGATGAGTAATCAGTAGTTAGTTCTTCAGTACTTGGTCATTATCAGTAGTTTCCTTCTTCAGTAGTTGTCTCTTGTACTTCAGGACTTTGTCTTCAGAGGTTTGTCTGGTTCCTCTTCAGAACTTGTCCATCAGTAGTTCTCTTTTGTCTTCGGAAGTTGTCTGTTTTATTCATCAGTAGTTATTATACTTAATTATTATTATTATGTGAATGATCAACTAAGGTTTTGTGGTTCATTAATCCTCTTTAACCCAACAATCTCCCCCTGGATTGATGAAGCCAAAACCTTAGCTGATAGCTTAGAAGCTTTATTGATTCACTTATTCAAGTTCCAGCCTGTTCTTGATGTTATGTCTGATTTGTCTGTACTTGTCTTGGGCTTGGATCTTGTTAGGGCAAACTGATATATCCAAATTGATCGTGTAGAGATCTTGAAGATCTCTATTTGACATATTCAGTACGTCCATTGCCCTTTGAAACACCTGCCTTGCACCATCCTCTCTCTCAATGACCATTTGTAAACTTGGAGTGCAGTACCATCTCTTTATCTTGGCATTGGAGGTTGACACAGAGGGGGTGACAATGGTTGTAGGTGCTGGGTTCTCATACACCACCAAAGCAGTGGATGCTGAGACCCTGGGAAGTGGCTGTGAAGGTACTTGACCTTCAGCAGTAGACTTTGTAGCTTCATCAGCAGTTGCAGCCTTTTATTGATCATGCTGGGTAGTTTCAACTGTTTGATGAGCTTTGGCTTTGGAGTCTCTTCCCTGTGGCTTTCCTTCCATACACACATCAGCCTTGACTTTGGAAGCTTTGGCTTTGGAAGGTGAAGCCTCTTTAGACACTTGTTCTGAAGCTGGAGTTTTAGATTTTATAACTTCTGATGAAGATTGACCTGCTGGATGTGTTTTCTTTTGCTCAAGTTTGTTGTATGCATCCAGTAGGTCAGCTTCACTCCACTTCAGCAGCTGCACTTTGCTACCAATCTTTGCAGCTACAAGTTGATTGACAAGCTGAGTTCTCCTTTCAGCATTCTTCTTAGCTTTCAGCATTGATTCTAGCTTGTCAACCCTTAACTGTAAGTCTTTCAAGGACAGGTTCTTGATGTTGGCCTTCTTGGTCTTTGAATGTTTTAACAAGTAAGCTATGGCCTGTTGTCAATCATATTCAACCTGTGTCTCTGCAGCTTCTGCCAACTCCTGCAGGTACCCTTGAAAGGCTTTGACTCTCTCATCTTCACCTGTAATCCCTTCTTCATTTACCCTTTCCCAAGCCATCTGTGTATGAAGTTCATTCCTCTCCACAGGAATCTCTTTCTCCTTTGCTTCATGTGATGCTTGTTCATCCTTTTCCTTCTGTTCTGGTGTATCCCTTTGCTTGATGAGCTGAGAGATAGGCATTTGGTCCAGATCAGAAGGATCAGGAATGGGTTTGGAAAAGGCAGGGGTTGTCTTCTGAATTTTGGTAACTACTGATGGTTGAGTATCAGCAGTTTTGTCTTCAGTAGTTGGGTCTTCAGAAGTTTCATCAGTTGTTCCCCTTGTCTTCCTTTTCCTGTATTGAAGTTTGACCTCCCTTGTTGATGTTTCTTTTTCAGTAATGGGAACGTCAGTGGGCAGGTGTGATGTTTGTACAGCACCCTTCTTACCAGCTATTGTCTTCTCAAGAGATCTCTTCTGTTCAGCTTCCCTTGCCTTCTTGGAAGCTTCTAAGTCAATTTTCTCAGACACTTTCTCCCCCTTTTTGGCTTCATCAGCCTCTTGAAACCAGGGAGCAGGAGGAGCTACACCTGTAAGGTGTTGGATTTGTCTTCTTAAGTCCTCCTGGCGTCTTGAGATCTCTGAGACTTTGTCATTTAAAGCATTATTCAGCATGGTAAGTTGGGTATTGTATTTTTGTTCCATCTGGACTGTGAAGTCTTTAAGATGTGCATTGATGAGCTGATGGAACATTTGGTAGAGAGGGCCCTGGGGGTTGCATAAGTGGTCTATGTTTATGCTCCCAGATCCTGAATTGGTGGCTTGTATAGAAGGTGATGTGTATGGGTGATCTCCTGCTGTGTTCGCTGGAGATGCCACTCTTGGGAATGTTTGGGTTGAGTGGTCTTTATCCTGAGCCTTATTGGTGAGCAACTCCTTGAGTTTGCAGACCTCAGACTCAAGACCTTCTATTTTGGCCGTCAATTCTGTGATTTTTGACTCATCAACCAGTTTAATGGCATCATCTGAATCCCTGTCTTCTGTTGAGACAGTTTTGCCATGACCTGGTTCCAGTTCCAGATTGTCATGGGCCCCTTGTTCTTGGTTCTGGGGTCTTCCTGCTGTTATGTCCATAGGTTCAGAACCTATGACAGCAGTTGCCACAAATGAAGTCTGAGCAATGATACTACTGTCCTCCAATCCACCACTGGGTGGTAAAGGAGTAGTAGCAGCTTCACTTATACCTTGGACCTCTGATACTGGACTCAGGGGTCTAGGTTCATCCTCATCTCTTTGGTTAGAGAAGGGCATGTCCTCATCCATGTCTAATAAATCAGTAAAGCTATGGTCATGGGGAGAAACCTCAATGATAATCTGAGGCATGACACTTGTGGATGGGTCATCTGAGCCCAACTCATTGAGAGCTATGGCAGTGGTTACTGTGGAGATTGTAGTGTTAATATTATCAGTAATTGGGCTTTCAAGCTGTGTACTCCTAGGCATTGGAGTAATAGTAGTGAAATCAAGTGAAGTCACAACTACTGATGATGGTTCCCTTGAAATAAGCTCTGTAACTTGTTGAGAAGTTACAGGCAGTTGAGGCTGGGAATGAGATGTGGCAACCAACTGTGAGGATGTCCCAGTTGTTGCTTTAACAAGTTCAGATTGAACATTGACATCCACAGGCATCTCATCTTCCTGTGGTGTCTTATTAGGTTTTGTTGAGGGTTTAGGTTTGAGTGAAGACTTCTTTTTGGATTTTTCTTTGGGGGTAGAAGTCTTTTTGGGTTTTGATGATGTGGGTTCCTTGAGGACTGGGTTTGCTTCCTCTTGGTCATCATCTGCCAGATGTGCTGGCGTGTTATGTCTTGAAAATGTTTGAACATCTATCTTTTTAGAGACAGAGGCTACCCCAAGTAATGCATCATTACCAATGGTTGTAATGAGGCATTGCATAACAAACCTGGGGTATATTAAAAACTTAAACTTTTCTTTCTTATGGTTTATAACAAGTTCATTGAAAAGATAAGCTGATGCCCTGAAAGGTTGTTTTGCAACTATAGAATGAAAAATTTGTTGCAAGTCAGAGGGCATCTGATCCCATCCAGCAGTCTTAGGACTCAAGCACATTAACAAGTAATGAAACAGGAGCTTGTACTGGGGATCAAAGTATTTCTTGTAAATGGTAGCATGAGAAAGATTACCTTGATACTCACATGCTGTAAGTGTGGCATGAACAACACCAGTTGATATGGAAGTTGGAGCATCGTTGTCATTTAGTTCAAGAGCTTGTGACAACACCTCTGGTGTTATGGCCAACACTTTGCCATTTACCTTTGATTTAAGGGCAACTACTTCGCCATTGACCATTGAAGCTTTAGCATTTGCCCAAAACTGCCTGAGGGCGTCCACGTGGATAGGTGGATCGATGATGAAGGCAGTGTGATACCTAGATTTAACTATGGTATCGATGATATCATGGTATTTCTCCCAGTTCTTATCCTTTTCAAGATAAGCAATTTGATTGTGGGAGAGTTTCAATTGAAGATCCATTTTAGTCGATTAGGTTTGAAAACTGGTTGTTAATCGCCGTCGAAGGTTTGAAAGAGGGAAATGTGATTTGAATTGTAATGAATGTGAAGAATCAGGGTTTCAGAAGTTATAACTTCAGATGAAAGGACTGTTATACCCTTTCTCTTAACTACTGATGAATACTTTTGTTCGTCAGTAGTTGTCCCTGTTCTTCTTCAGTAGTTTTAAAACTGCTGATTTACAATCACCTCACACTTCCTACTACTTAATTACTCATTCACCACATCAGCAATTATGTCCTCAGATGTTATATAATCATTCAGAAGTTTCTAAGTTAGTGTGTTTTTACTTATTTTCTTACTTCATTTTCCTTGTATTTCCTCTACCCCAAGACTCCAAAGGTGGATGTAGAAGTATGAAAATCTTCTATTTTAATAACATCTGAAGTTCAACAACCAAGGACTTTTGATCCAAGGAAGATCTCTAGCAATAAACAACCTTTTTGAAAATGGTTCTTTAATTGAAAATACCAAGATATAAACTACTGAGATTCTTTACAATAGATATTTCATTTAAATCAGTAGTTTTTGTTAATTTACAAGCTTTAGGAATTATATATTCAACATTAAATCATAGATAAGCTCTTAGATCTAGATTTTAATGTATTTAGCCTGCTTGAATTAACTTATATTAACTTAGCTGTTTATATAATACTTATTTAATTAAGTACATATATGGTCAGCAAAGTTACCCACATTTTGCAACATCTTTTATGAAAAATCTACTAAGGAGATAGTTCACTTAAAATGTATGTGGTCTTCAGGCCTGACTTTGTTTGAAACAGATTTATGAAAATAGGTTTCCAACAAAGTTATACTACCTGGTATGTTGTGGCCATCATATCTTTTGTTGTTATGATATAGTTGATTGATTTGCAACTTATCATAGTAACTAAGATGATATCACTGAGTTTAAGTCACAATAGAGTCACAGTCAATCGAGTATCAATAATAATGAGCTGGTCTGTTATGTCAAATTGATTGTTAGATCATATTTGACTGGCCAAGCTCTGATACCAATTGTTGGGATCCTGGGTGAGCTCAGAGGGGCAATTATCATGTTTTAAGAGTATGCAGCGGAAATAATCTTGACAATTGACACCATGTGACTAACCTTATTGTAACTCAGACTCCCCCTCGGATTAAGCTATCACAACATGAATTAATAACAAGACAAACATAAGTGATATAAGAGAATTAACTTAAATATTTGTATGTTATTAGGCAAATGTTCAAATGTATGAATACATGTGGCCAAGTGCAAGTCTAAAGGTTAGGGGTAGTCAGGTATTTATAGAATACATACCTGACTGTTTCCACCCACTCCTAGATGTACTAAATACATAAACAAATACCTAGTGGAAAACAAAATACTAATATACTAACTACTGTTGCTTTATACAGACAACAACTGTTAAAGCTAACTTCTGAGAATATGAAACTTCTGATGTCTTGATAAAACTTCTGATGAGTAAATCGTCAGAAGTTGTTCTTCAGTTCTTTGTAACTTCTGATGACCAATGCTAACTTCTGATGAGTAATCAGTAGTTAGTTCTTCAGTACTTGGTCATTATCAGTAGTTTCCTTCTTCAGTAGTTGTCTCTTGTACTTCAGGACTTTGTCTTCAGAGGTTTGTCTGGTTCCTCTTCAGAACTTGTCCATCAGTAGTTCTCTTTTGTCTTCGGAAGTTGTCTGTTTTATTCATCAGTAGTTATTATACTTAATTATTATTATTATGTGAATGATCAACTAAGGTTTTGTGGTTCATTAATCCTCTTTAACCCAACATGTGGTATGGGTTGGTGTAGTAGGATGGTTGGAAAGGTTAGGCAGTGTGGTGTTTGGTAAAGGTTGGGACATGAAAGATGGGGTCGGTTGACCCGTTGTTGGTGGTATTTGAGAATCTTGCATGATGTTTCTAGGTGTAATGGGTGAAGTAGGTGAACCAAGAATTCGGTTTTCACGGACTAGTACTCGGTTTCGCCTCAAAGTTCTTTCAATCTCCGGATCAAACAATAGCGGTGAAGACTCGTGAAAGCTTCTAGTATGCATACACGTGAAGTACCTGCACACTAAACACAACCAGTGTAAACCCGAAAATAACAAACAAAACTATTAACTTAACACACGTTGCGCACTACTCCCCCGCAACGGCGCCAAAATTTGACGTGCTTGTCGTGGTACACGTAAAATTTCCCAATTACAACTAGCGAATAGTGGCAAGAAGGTATCGAACAAAGGGAGTTTGTGGAATGTGTGTAAACTAACAACTTTGCGAATTAACTAAAATTAATCTACTAAATAAAAATAAAGATCAAGAGTTGTTGATTGTTTTAGATTTGAACTAAGTTAAAAACTAATTACTTAATCAAAATGAGTTTGTTTCTTAAGATTATAAAAGCAATGACCATTCCAGGATCCGTTTTCCGTAAACACTTATGCAAAAGTTCCAACTAGAAAGAGTTACATAGACATAACTCGTGCATAAACAATTGTTGTGATAAAAGGAAACAAAGTACTCGGATTATATTAATGCGAGGTTGTTTCCCGATGACCAATTAATCAATTAACCAACCCAAATCCTACCTGCAATATCTCGATTGTTAGCAACACCAAGAACGTACGATTAAGACTAAATATTGGTAAAGTAATTAATAACTACAAACAATTGTTCAAACACCACAATAATCAAGCAAACATACTAGATTATCATTCTAGAAATACATAGGAACATACATAAGAGTTCAAGAAAAACTTCACCAAGGAATGATCACCAAGAGTTCTAGCCAAGCATGGTTTGGTGAATCATCATCACAATCAAAGAAATGTTCATAAGCATCGAAAACATAAACCGAATGTTTAGAATTGTTCTCCAATCATAAAACCTAGCCAAAATCGCCCAAAATCTCCTTAGAAACGTTCCCCAAGTGAAAGTATGTGAAAAGACCCTCAAAAACCGTTCAAATAGGTGGGAGTTACATTTTTGGTGCAGATGCCACCGTACCTTACGGTGGCCACCGTAAGGTACGGTGGGAAAGAGAAGCTGACGGCCAATAGAGCCTGCCGTACGGTGAAGATTTGAGCCCAGAAGCCACCGTACCTTACGGTGGCTACCGTAAGGTACAGTGGAGACCATTAAAATTTTATTTTTTCTTCAATCAATTCTTCCTTGTCCCGATCCGTTCCGGTCCGTTCCAAAGCCCGCATTTCTTCGTTTTTAGCTCCTTAATGCACCTACAACCAAAGCACTCGTAGTCACCCAATTCCATGCAATAACATGATCAAATGTGGATAAAATAGGCGTTTTAATGATATAAAGGGTTGTTCCTTGAACCACCCGTCAATGATAAACTAGCCCTTAAGTGGGAAGGACCATATTTGATTGATTTTGAGGATGGCAAAGGAGCATATTGGCTCTCAACTATGGAAGGTGAAATTCTCCCAAGATCTTGGAATGCAATTCATCTAAAGTATTATCATATGGAGGTATGAAAGCATCTATCTTTATTTTCATTTCATTTTCTAACAATATAACAACTAAACATGGTCTAGAATATTGTCTATCTTTAGAATTTTACAGAACCATCCTGAAGATGGAACATTGAAGACTAGAGGGTTGGCCACCCTCTCCTACGTTAAGGTATTTGATTCCTTCCTAAGGTTTAAAGGTTTTCACCTTTCTCCCGATTTGGGTTTATACACCCCGCCTGGAGTGCACATATTCATGTATATCTTTAGGATGGTGGGACCGATTCATGTTTTAGTGGCTGACAATTTCATCATCTTTGGAGTATACATTGAATTCCCATGGTCTAGGAATTTTTCAATGTCTCTTATATTTGGCCCAGTCACCAGTCATCTTTAGGCTATAATGCCAGTTAATTTTGGCCTTGTCGCCAGTCATCTTCAGGCTGTAACGCCAGAATGGGCTTGACCCCAGTATTTATAAAGGCCTTGTCACCAGAATATTTTCTTTGTTTACCTTTCTACAGGCTATCTTTAAGTATTATTGATAAGCTTATTATCAAAACACAAAAATTGTCTGAAGTTTATCTTGACGATATAACAGACTTAACACTGGGGAAATCCCGAAGATAATGAAGCACATCCTAAGGATGAATGCAGGAAATATTGAGAAAGATAAGAAATACCCTAAGGATGGAACAAAGAGTTTACACTGGGGATATCCTTTGAATATTATTGTCTGATTAGAAACTAAGGTATTTCTTAAAACTCTTGTTAGAGTGCTTTGATGACTGTTTGCCAAATTCATCTGGTATACATCTACAACTTATATTCTCTATCCTATTCTATGTTTGTTCATCATAAACATTGCAGGATGATAAAGAAAAATGACACAAGGACATAGAGTCAAAAGATTACCATTCTTATTTATTTATAAAAAGGATGTCAATCCCTGGCTTCATCCAAAACCAGGACTCCTCCACCACGGGTCAACATCTTAAAGCCAGGTCAAGGAAATAATTGGGGCTTCGTCTTGAAAAAACACAAGATCCCTCCACCCCAATCTTTAAAATTGTCTTAAACTATTACATTCCAAAATAAAATTGTTCATCATCAAACCACCACTAAAAACACTACCACAAAAGATTTAAAAACGTGGGCTCCATCCTAGTCACCACATCCTTCGTTTGCCCACTGCAGCTTTCACCTCCTTGGCCACCTTACCCACATCCACCTTAGCCTCGGATCCAGCATCCTCAGGCTTCACAGGTGCATCCTCAGGAACTTCAGTCTGGGGTGGAACATGCTCATACACAACCTCCTTCCCGTCCAAGCTCTTGATCTTTTCCTGCCAAGCCTTGATATCCCACTCCTCTAGGATGAAGTTGGGATCCTTGGCCTGGAGGGATATCTTCACCCTGGCTTGTAGGACGGAAACGGTGGTAGACTTGAGGAGACCTTGCCTATAATCCTCCAGCTCCCTCTAATGCCCCTCTGTGATCTTTGCCTTCTCAGCCTTTACCTTCTTTAGCTCTGCCTCAACCTTGATCAGCTTATCCTCAAGATGTTTCCCTTTAGCAAGGGAAGTCTTCCTTGTATCCTCCAAGACTGTCTTGGTTTCTTTAAGTTCAATAGTTGATTCATCCAGGGACTTCAGTAGATATTCATGTCCCTAACAAAATGAGAAAAGGAAGACAGGTAAGTATTCTATCCTTACCTTTTATACAAAATACTAATGATATCTTTAGGATGAAACCATACCTGGAGAGTGAAGTGAGAGATCCTGGCCAAGATATCCTCGGGGCTAAGGCCCTCAAAGGGAGAGGCTTCATGTCTTGAAGAAGCAGAAGCAGACTTCCTATTCTTAGAGATCTGAGCTTTAGGCTTAGGAGGAGGAGAACTTGCCATCCTAGCTGTCAGTGTCATCAAAGTCAAAGAAAGCTGGTTTCTTGGCTGAAAATAGCAAAGAGCAAGGTTAGCAAATATAATATTGAAGTAACAACTTCAGGATGTTAAAAGAAAACGTACAAGACATTTCAATGGCTTGGCTGGTGGAAATGCTCTCTTCTACCTCAAAAGTCTTGGCTGCCCGAGGTAACTTTTTAACCTGCTTGACTCTGATGAAAGAATCGTCAAGAGGATGAGCAAGCTTTGATAAAGAAGCACATGTAACATAACAAAGAATTTTCAAAATATTAGTGATATCCTAAGGATATAACTACAAAATTTTTTCATCTTAAGGATATTACCACTTTTCAACCATGACATAAGGATATTATCTCCATCTAGGATGGAGTCCCTTCTCACGAAGAAAAACTTGGACTTCCAAGCCCTCTCAGACTTAATGACATTATGCAAAAAGGGGGGGTTGTTAATCAGTTGAAGAACAAAACGACTTGACCCATGAGTTTTTAGTTTATAAACATAGGACAGGTCCCCCAATTGCAATGGAATGTCATGATTCTCAATGATCTTGTTACAAATCATTAAGATCTTTCAGACTTCAGGCATAGCCTGAGCATAAGCCATCCCTGTCACATCAAAGAAATCCTTGATGAAATCAGGGAATGGGTATTTTAGGACAAAGTGGAAAGGCAGGTACTTGAAGCACACCCAAACTGAGGATGCGAAATCCGACTTAGCATTCTGGTCATATGGCCGGACCACGCCGTCTCAGGAAAGGCCCCTGAGTTTTGCAGGTTTAGGATGTCCTTGTCTGTGAAGGTATAGACTTCATTAGCAGGCTCCTTTAAAAGGTTTTGTTGTATGAAGTCATTATGGACTCCAATACTGCCAGATGCCCTTGTATATTTTTTTGCCCATCCTAAAAAATTTTGTAAGAAAAATTATGGATTGTTAAAAACATAGAGAAGAAGGAAGAAGGTAACTTTCAAAATAACCTTGATGTGGTTATAAGGGAAGGATCAAGGTGTAAATATAGGCGGTGAGAGGTGATATGTGTAACGGGCATCCCGAAATCATTGGCTAGGATATAGCCATTATCAGCCTGTTAAACGTCAAATCAAGCTCATCAGATAAGAATCTCGAATAAAAAATATTATAACCGTTGAGATATTAACGGTAACATAGTTTCTGGGGACAATTATTGATGGTAAAATCTTCAAGATATTATGAACTTGTATTTACCATGTGATATCCTCAGGATACTAAAGGCTGTGCACGATTCAGGATATAACTATATATTATCCTATGTACATCCTGAGGATGGAGTAATGAATTATCTTATAATTATGTAAATGCATGTACCCTTAAACAACATCAAGCCTTATAAGACTAATCTAACGACTCTATTGACCTACTCTAAGTCAGAAGACAAGAGGATAACGTACGGGAAGAGTCCTTGATGAAGAATAGGTCCAAATGTAACTGTCCAAGATTAACTTCTTGCGAATATCTCGGAAGTCAGTTATGTAACGGTTGTGGCCACTTGTTCAAGCAATATAGACGTTGAGCTGAAATAGTCAAGCATAGCGGATTTGTAGGGATCTTAGTTAAATGTATTTACTATAAATAGGGGTGTTATGGACGAGTATAGGACACCTGTGGACACACATCTTAGCCACTTGATCTTTGGTAACTCATAATTTCCATTAGCTCACACACACAACACTCATCTGTAATCATAGTAGCTCATCCCTCTCAATTCCAAAGTTGTAATTATATTTTGATTAATATTAACAACGAAGGCAGGGGCTTAGACTCCTCCCGAGGTTTTATGCCAGCGATCATCATTTGATCAAGGGTTTTCCTCGTATATCGAGTGTTCTTGTATTGCCAGTTTATATTTCTGTTCTAGCATGAACACCTTTCCACCAAGAGATTTAGGTAACTTTCCCACTATGTCCATGCCCCATTTTATGGAAGGCCATGGTGAGATAATGGGATGCAATGGTTCAGCAGGCTGGTGTAGGATGTTGATATGTCTTTGACATGCATCACATTTATGAGAATGCAACGTGGCATCTTTCTTCATGGTTGGCCACTAGTATCCTATCTTTAGAGTCTTTGAGTATAAAGCTCTCCCTCCTATGTGGTTTCCACAATCTCCTTCATGGATGTCTTATAGAACTTATTTAGCTTCCTCCTTGTTGAGACATCTTAAGTATGGACCTGCAAGAGATTTTCTATATAATATATCGTTTATAATAACAAATTTTGATACCTTCATCCTGAAAGCCCTAGCATTTTCTCCATCAGGAATGTCACCATCGTTAAGATACTTCACTATAGGGGTCATCCAAGATGAATCATCCTGATCCTGAGTAGCAAAGACTGTGTCATCCTCAAGATGTAACGCTTTAGTCGCCGGTTTCAGGATGTTAATGATTGGAATTTTGGATCCTTCTGGTAGATTCAATGAGGATCCTAAATTAGCCAAGGCATCAGTTTCAACATTTTCTTCCCTGGCTACCTGTGTAATGTAAATTCTGCAAAGGAAGATTCTAATTTTTTAACTATTTCAAGATAAATGGCTAATTTTTCACCTTTAACTGCATAAGATCCATTAAAATGGTTAGTAATCAACAAGGAATCAATAAATACTTCTAGATTTATAACATGCATATCCTTAGCAAGATGCAAACCAACAATGAGAGCTTCATTCTCTGCCTCATTATTGGTTGTTTGAAATGCACATCTAGTTTCATTGGGTATTATGTCCCCTTGTGGAGATTTTAGTAGTATTCATAATCCTGTACCTCTCATATTTGAAGCACCATCAGTGTATATAGTCCATTTTTTTCGTTTAATTGTTTTACTTCTTTCTATACTTTACTTAGGATGTCACTACTGAAATCAGCCACAAAATCAGCTAGAGCTTGTGATTTGATTGCATTTCTAGGCTCAGAGACCAAGTCAAAGGAATTTATTTTACTGACCATTTTGCCATCCTTCCTGACATTTCTGGTTTTCTAAGTACATTTTTAATAGGATAATTAGTTTGAACATGAATCCTATGTGTTTCAAAATAAATCCTTAACTTGGTAGATGCCATTATTAAAGCTAAGATGAGTTTTTCAAGATGTGAGTACCTGTAGAAAGGAAAGGAAAGATAATATTCTGGCGACAAGGCCTTTATAAATACTGGGGTCAAGCCCATTCTGGCGTTACAGCCTGAAGATGTCTGGCGACATGGCCAAAGAAGAACTGGCATTATAGCTTAAGGATGACTGGCGACTGGGCTAAATACAAGAGACATTGAAAAATTTTTGAACCTTAAGGATTCAATGTATATCCCCAAAGATGATGAAATTGTCAGCCACTAAAACGTATACTGGTCCTACCATCCTGAAGATAAAGACGAATAATGTGCGCTCCAGGCGGGGTGTATAAACCCAATTTGGAAGGTATCAGATACCTTAACGTAGGTGAGTGTGGCCAACCCCCTAGTCTTCAATGCTCCATCTTCATGATGGTTTTGTAAAATTCTTCAGGATGGACTATTTTCTAGACCATGTTTAGTTGCAATATTATTATAAAAGTGAAATAAAATAAAGGTAGATAATTCCATACCTCACATATGATAATATTTCAGATGAATTGCATTCCAAGATCTTGGGAGGATTTCACCTTCCATGGTTGAGAGCCAATATGCTCCTTTGCCAGCCTCAGAATCAATTAAATATAGTCCTTCCACTTTGGGGCTAGCATACCATCACTTGGATTAGTTGTATTCTGAAAGGCTTTCCTTAAAACTAAATCTCCTACTTGAAATCTTCGGATCCTTATGTTCTTGTTGTATGCCTTGGCTATCCTCTGTTGGTAAGCTGGCATCCTTAATTTAGCAGCATCTCTAAGTTCATCTTCTACTTCAAGATCTTGTAACGAAGCTTCTGAATTTTTAGTTGCACCCTGAAGATGTTTCCTTGCAGTGGGCATCACTATCTCCGTTGGAATCATAGCCTCTGTACCAAAGACCAAGGAAAATGGTGTTTAGCCAATCGCATTCTTAGAAGTAGTTCTATCAGCTCATAGCACGAATGCAAGTTCTTCTGCCCATTTTCCTTTCTTTTGTTCTAGCTTTTTCTTCAAATTGTTGACAATAATCTTGTTAGATGATTCTGCTCGTCCATTAGCTTGAGGATGGACAGGTGTTGAGGTTATCATCTTGATCCCCCAGCTTTCACAAAAACTGGTTGTCCTTTTACTAATGAATTGAGATCCATTATCACAAATGATCTCGGCTGGAACACCAAATCTAGTCAGGATATTTCTCTTGATGTAGGATACTACTTCCTTATCTCTGACTTGTACAAAAGCTTCAACATCTATCCATTTGGAAAAATAATCAGTCACGGCCAGCATGAACACCTTTCCACCAGGAGCTTTAGATAGTTTCCCTACCATATCCATTCCCCATTTCATGAAAGGCCATCAAGAGACAATAGGATACAATGGTTCAGCTGGCTGGTGTAGGATGTTACTGTGCCTTTGACATGCATCACATTTTTGAGCATGTAGCATAACATCCTTCTTCATCGTTGGCCAATAGTATCCTATCCTAAGGGTCTTTAAGTATAAAGCTTTTCCACCTGTATAGTTTCCACAATCTCCCTCATGGATATCTTTAAGTACTTCCTTAGCTTCATCCTTGTTGAGACATCTTAAATATTGACCTGCAAGAGATTTTCTATACAATATATTATATAAGATTACAAACTTTGATACCTTCATCCTAAAAGCCCTAGCATATTCTCCATCAGGGATGTCACCATTGTTACGGTACTTCACTATAGGGGTCATCCAAGATGAGTTATTCTGATCCTGAGTACTAAGGTTTGTGTTATCCTCAGGATGCAACTCTTCAGTTGCCGGTTTCAGAATGTGGATGATTGGAATCTTGGATCCTTATGGTAACTTCAAAGAGGATCCTAAATTGGCCAAAGCATCAGCTTCAGCATTTTCTTCCCTAGGTACCTGTGTTAATGTAAAATCATCAAAAAAAAGGTGCTAGTTTTTTACTATTTCAAGATATATAGCTAGCTTTTGACCCTTTACTGCAAAGGGCCATTAAAATGATTAATCATCAACAAGGAATCAACTAATACTTGTAAATTCTTAGTATGCATATCCTTAGCAAGATGTAAACCAGCGATGAGAGCTTCATATTCAGCCTCATTATTGGTCGTTTGAAATTCACATCTGATAGCTTGGGATATTATGTTCCCTTGTGGCGCTTTCAGTAGCATCCCTAATCTAGTACCTCTTATATTTGAAGCACCATCTATGTATAAAATCCATTTTTCCATTTTTTTCATTTAGTTGTTTGACCTCTAATTCTACTTCACTCAGGATATCACTACTGAAGTCAGCCACAAAATCAACCAAAGCATGTAATTTAATTGCATTTCTAGGCTCGTAGACCAAGTCATAGGCACTTATTACAGACCATTTTGCCATCCTGCCAGACATCTCTGGTTTTCTAAGTAGATTTTTAATAGGATAGTTAGTTTTAACATGAATTCTATGTGTTTCAAAACAGTGCCTTAACTTGGTTGATGCCATGATTAAAGCTAAAATAAGTTGTTCGAGATGTGAGTACCTTGTTTCAGCATCCAATACATTCTTAGTTACATAATATACAGGATGTTGCTGACTTTCGAAGTCTTTAACAAGAACTCCACTAATAGCATTTCCAGTGACGGCAAGATATAACGATAGAGGTTTACTATCCTCAGGTTTCATCAACAGTGGAGCTGCTGCTATATATTCTTTTAATTTTTGTAATTCTTTCTCGTGCTTTTGTCCCCACTTGAATCTTTTGTTCTTCTTTAGGATGTTATAATATTCCTTGCATTTTTCTCAGGATTTCGAGATGAACCTATTCAAAGCTACTATCCTGCCAGTCAACCTTTGCACATCCTTAAGATTTGTTGGGGATTTTAGATCTAGGATGGCTTTGATTTGTTCTGGACTAGCCTCTATACCCCTCTTGGTTACCAAGTATCCAAGAAACTTGCCAGCACCTACCCCCAAAGTGACATTTGGCTGGATTCAGCTTCATGTTGTATGCACCCAGGATGTCAAATGCCACTTTGAGATCTTGAAGATGGTCCTCTGCTCTTTTGGACTTGACCACCATGTCATCGATGTATACTTCCATAGTGTCCCCAATCTTGTCTTTGAACATCATGTTCACTAATCTCTGATATGTTGCACCTGCATTTTTTAGTCCAAATTGCATTATAATATAACAATAACTACCTGAAGGAGTCATGAATGCAGTATCCTCTTGGTCATCTGGTTCCATTTGGATTTGTTGAAATCCTGAAGATGCATCCATGAACGTTAGCATTTCATGTCCTGCTGTGGCATCTACCATCATATCGATGTGTGGGAGAGGAAATGGATCTTTAGGTCAAGCTTTGTTGAGATCTGTGTAATCTACACATAGTCTCCATTTCCCATTCTTCTTTTGTACCACAACTACGTTGGCCAACCACCTTAGGAATTTGACTTCCCTTATCATCTTGGATTTTAACAATCTGTCTACTTCTTCTTGAATAATAACATTCGTTTTAGGTGCAAACTTCCTACGTTTTTGTTGTATAGGCTTGAAACTCTTATCAATCCCAAATTTATACGTAATGATATCCTTGGAAATGCATGTCATATCCTCATGATTCCATGCGAATGTTGACATCCTACTCTTCAAAAAATGTTGCTCTATATCTTTAGGAATGTTCTTATCAATTTTCACTGTGATATCCTGATTATCTTTGTCGATGCACACCACTTTTACATCCTGATCGGTACATCCTTTGTCATCCTTCAGGATATCACGTGCATCCTGCTGTAATTGCTATGCTTGTCTCGATTGGGATGATTCCTTCATTGATGTAGTGTAGCAGTCTTTGGCTTCCTGCTGATCACTGTTTACCTGGACAACTCCACAAGGAGTGGGTACCTTAGCACATTGATGATATGTTGAGGGAACCGCCTTCATGTCATGTATCCATGGCCTACCTAGGATAACATTAAAGCAAGATAAAGAATCTATAACACAAAACTGTTGTATAGAGTTTACCCTTTGACATATAGCGGTAATTTGATTTCTCCAATTGTTCTCTTGGTTTCTCCACTGAAACCAACCAGGATGAATGATTTGGAAACTATCTTAGTTTCAAGGATTTTCATCCTTTTTAGAGCTTCCAATCGAATTACGTTCACCGAGCTTCCTCCAGCCACTAATATCCTTCGAACAAAATGTTTAGCAATATATAAAGTGATTACCAAACCATCATGATGTGGATCTAGGTTGTTTTCTCGATCATCCTCCTCAAAGCTGACCACCCGTGCATTTGTCAGCATGGTGGTCTTTGTAGGTTTCTCTCCCTTCTCGGACTTGGTTTCCCTAGCATTTCTTTTTGCTGTTGAGTAGGATATACCACATATATCTGAACCACCAGAGTTGAAGTTAATAATGCCAGCATCTCTAGGAGGAGAGGCTGCTCTTTCCAGGATGGTAGTGCTATCCTGAGTCTTAACCTTCTTTTTGCCTAGAAGATCCATGAGATGGCCTTTGCTAAGAAGATATGCAATTTCCATCTCAAGGCGATGCAACCTTCAGTTATATGACAAAAATCTTCATGGAAAGCACACAATTTGGACTTGTTTTTCCATCCTGCTTTATAGTCTTCCTCGGCCATCTTGCCTTGTCACCGAGATCCTTCATAGCATACACAAGACCTGTTACATCCACAGAAAAACAATAATCTGATAATTTAGGGCAATCCTCATCATCGTCATCCTCAACCACATTAACCTTTATACTATCATTTGTAGTATAAGGTTTATGTTTGTAAGGTTCATATGTGGGTGTGGACTTCCGATTAGGATTGTTATATCTTGAGGATGCTTCAATCCTATCTTGAATCATCTTGTCATCCTCAAGACGGATGAATCTCAATGCTCTATTTCTGACTCCATCGAGATTCCTACAGGGGTTTATCACCAATTCTTGATAGAATGGTGAATCCTTCTGTAGTCCCATCTTGAAGGCTTGAACTGCAGTTGTGACATCTAAGTTTGAGATGTCAAGTGCTTCCTTCCCAAACTTGGTGATGTATTCCTTTAAAGAATCTCTGTGTGGTTGTATTACCGTGTATAAATCACTTGTCAAACGTTCAAATGTACGACTACATGAGAGTTGATTATTAAACATGTTAATCAAATGAGCAAACGAAGTAATAGAGTAAGGAGGAACACTTAGCAGCCATTTTAAGGCTAGACCAGTGAGGGTGGACCGAAACCGTTACTCAAATATGCCACTTTAAGGTTAGCAGGAATGGGATTTATTCCATCCTCTCCCTATATTGAGCCACATGTTCTTCAGGATTTGTGGATCCATCATAAAGTTTCATACTTGGAGTCTGGAATCTCTTAGGGATTTCAGCATCACATATTGGAGGTGCAAATCGAGATATCATGTGACATGCTAAGGATACTTCAGGGATGGGCTGTACTATCCCTGGTACACTGGACACCATGTCGTTGATCTTCTGAAGTTCCCTTGCCAATTGAGGGCTTATACCAGTATCCTTCAGAGAACCAAAGTCACTAGTAGCAAAAGTATTAGTACTTAAATTGTTACCAGAGTTATATCCTCGAGATGATTCTGTTGTATATCTTAGATCCCTAGTTGTTGTCATCCTGACTGCTGGGCTAGCTTCAGGAGCAGAAGACCCTAAATTCATGGGGATAAAATCTCCATGATGGTTGCCCCCAGAAATAGCAGAATTGAAATCCAAAGCCCTGGGTTGTATAGTCACCACATCTTCAACCAGTCTCTTTGAGATTATTTTGAGGAATTGTATTTCCCTCATCAACATTTGATTAGTTTCCTTATGCTTCTTCATTTTATCCTTAACTATTGTAAACATGGATAGGACTTCATCATTTGATACAATAATAGGACTGGATCCAGATGTGCCCATCCTAGATCTAGGATTAACTTGAGGACTGGTTCGAGCCACAGAATCAGAGCTTTTAGAAAATGCAGGAGGAGGTGGTAATGTCACATTTTTAGTAGAAGTTGAGGATGGCATGGATGAAGACACATATTTTGGGTTTGAAGCCATAGTTGTCAAAAATTTTGAAATGAATTGATTAAGAATAAATTTCAACAAAGATTTTGTTAAAAGTAGCACCACTTGCTCCATGGTGGGCGCCAAATTGTTTTGGTAAAAAAATATCAAGTAGAAAACAATTTTGTATTCCAAATCAGAAATGTGAGGTAGAATGCTAAAAGTCTTTGTTATGTTCACATATCAGTTATATCTTAAGGATGTCACATTTAGCATATTAAAAGAATAAGTTTTGACAACTATGTTCAGGGTAACAAAGAGAATGGCTAAGATGGACAGTTCTATCCTCAGGATGGAACTGTCTTAAACAAATTAAACAATTAGAACAGAAGTGGAAAGTAACAATGCTAGAACACTTTATGTATGACGAAAACCCTTGATCAATGATGATCGCCAGCACAAAACTTCGGGAGGAGTCTAAGCCCCTGCCTTTGTTGTTAATATTGATAAAAAAATGATAATTACAACTTTGGAAATGGAATGAATGAACTTCTAAGATTACAAATGAATGTTGTGTGTGTGAGCTTATGGAAAGTTTGAATAAGTCAAGAATCAAGTGTCTAAGAAGTGTCTTATACTCGTCCATAACATCCCTATTTATAGCATAAGTAATTAACAAAGATCCCTATAAATCCGCCATGCTTGACTGTTTCAGCTTAACATCTTTATTCTTGAGTTGGTTGATACAACCGTTACATAACTCACTCCGAGATATTCGCCTGATATTAACTTAGACGGTTACATTTGGACTTCTGCTTCATCAAGGACTTCTTTTATATGTGGTCCTCTGTTGGATCAGTGGCTTATGTTAAGAACACTTATGTGTATCAGATTTATGTAAGAGTTAATAAGCAGCGGAATAACAAGTGTTCTAAAGATTAAAATATCACTTTTAAGAGGAGTTATTACTCCCCCTTGACTGAATAATAAATGAGAAACAATAAAACAGTTCAAGTATAAAGCAGTAAATGCAGTTTATGTTTCTCAGATGTGAAATGGATTATAAGTTCAAAGCCCGAAGGATTTCAATTTAATTCAAAGGAATTACAAAATATCACATATCAAAAATAGATGAACAAACTCATCTATTTATAGACCAATGTACTAAACCATTGTCTGAAGTAATCTAAGATATTTAACAAAGATATTATCCTAAGATAAGCTTACAACAGCCTGTACATTGAAACTTGAAATCTAGACTTTAACAAAACAATATAATAATAAAACTGCTGATCTTCAGTCGGTTAGAAGCTTCTGATTACAAAGTGCTGATGAGTGACAAACTGCTGATGAGTAGTTTGTCTTCAGTAGTTCTTCAGTGAAATGTCTGGTTAGACTTCAGAACTTCTAATGAGTTACTCTTCAGTACTTTGCATATTTGTTCTTCAGTACTTCTTCATTCTTCTTCAGCTGTTCTTCCTATACTTGAGCAGAATATGAATTTGGACTAAGGTTATCAAAAGGTGGTTTCTTCAATCCTCTTTGTCCCAACAATCTCCCCCTGGATTGATGAAGCCAAAACCTTATCCAATCTTTATTGCTGATCTTTTCTCTCTTCTAGTATCCTCCAGATTTCTGCTGTCATCCGGGTAGTAAGAGTACATCTTTGTTGCTTAGTGAGAGGTCCAAGTTCAGGTGTAAGATGTTGAATTGTAAGAAGGTCTTTGGAAGATAAAACACTCAACTCTTTTGAGTTTTTGTAGACCTTACTTGAACGATCTCTCCTGGTCATAAGTACTGAGTTGGAATCAGTAAAGGACCACTTAATGATGTTTACCTTTGACCTGTCAAAGTCAGAGGCATAGGAAACCAAGCCTGTTTCCTTAGGTTGACCTGAGGATGATTGAGGGATGTCTTCTATTTCAGTGACTCTCAGGTGAGATTCTTGACTACCTTGAAGTTCAGCACCACTTTGAATAGGCATATTGGGCAAGTGATGCTCTGTTACAACTCTTGTGTGTGTCTTTTCTTGAATGGATTGTTGTAATTGATAAGCATAAGTAGCCTTGTCTCTGAATTGTGTCAGGAGGGGTTTTTCTTCTACATCAAAATCACCATGCACTAACTGATTTCCTTCCAAGAGTACCATCTTGAAATCAGTCTTCACAATGGGTTCACCCTCTGCTTTTCTTTTTGTGGCAGGCTTCCTTAGTGCACCAGAAGATCTCCTTATGATAGAAGTTGGTTGGACTTCTGGAGTTTCAAATCTTTCTGGCTCTGCAGCTTTGCTGGCCTTGTACTTCTTGTAAGTCTCATAAAGTGTTTGTTCTTTCCATTTGGAGACTGAGGCCTTTGAACCATAGCCATTTGCCACTAATTCTTCTATGATCTCAGCTCTTTTGGCTTTCCTCTCATTCTCTGTTGCTAGTCTATCAGACAGCATTTGTGCTCTTCTTGTCAGTTCTTGTGTTGAGAGTCTTTTGAGAGCCACTTGTTTGGATTTGGAGTTCTTTGTAATAAAAGTGATCAGCTGTGCTCTTTTGTCTTCTTCTACAACAGCTTCAAGTGCTCTCTCTTCAGCCTCAAGGTCATCAAGCTTTTCTTGATACTTGATTAATTTTTCTTGAAAGTTCAAATCAGATCTAGTTTCTAGGCTGTTCCATACTTTGTCTTCTTTTGCCTTCTTTGCAGCCTCTTTCAAACTCTTCTCCAATAGTTCTTTAGATATGGAAATGGGAGTAGGGTTTAAAACAGTTGTGGAAGTTGTTGTTGGCAAAGGAATGGAAGTAGGTTCTCTATTAGGTGCCTTAGAAACTTCTGATGTTGGTTTTGGAGGTGAAACTGCTGATGAAATAACTTGACTCACAACTACTGAAGGATTGTCTTCAGCAGTTTGAATAATGGGATCAGCAGTTTCCTCTGATGCCTTAGATAATGAGAACTCTTTTGCTACTTCTTTTCCTGGTCTTTGTGTTGGCTTTTCAGCTTCAGGATCAGGATTTTGTCTTGTTGTAGCAACTTCAGTTTCTGGTTCCTTAGTCTTCTCCCCCTTTTTGGCTTCATCCACTTCTGGAAGCCTCAATGAGTGAGAAGTTGCAGCAGACAACCTTGCTAGTTGATCTTGAGTTTGATCCATCTTCTTGTTCAACTCAGCAAGTCTTGAATTTATCAACCCAAACTGGTTGTTAGCCTTTAACTCCCAAGCAGTTGTGAATGGTTTGAGTTGATCAATGATAATTTGTTTCATTGTCAGGAACAGGGGACCATCTGGGCTGCATAGTTGGTTCAGGTCTATGCTAGTGAGCCCAGGGAATTGGGTAGGTTGTTTTTGTGAAGGGGGGCTTTTTGGGTGATCCTTAGATTTCTCTGAAGATGCCACTTGTGGGGATTTTTGGGCTAAGTGGTCTTTAACCTGATCTTTGGTGACCAGCTTCTTGAGCTTGGAGACCTTAGATGCAGGACCTTCAATTTCAACCGTCAATTCAGTTGGTGGAATGTTTGATTCATCATCCAAGCTAATGGAATCATCTGAATCCCTGATGGTGTCCTCAGAGAGGGCAGGATCAGTTAAATCATGAGCTAGTCCCAAACTAGTAGTCTCATGAACCTCTTTGTCTTGGAACTGAGGTTTTCCTACTTCAGGCATTAGGCCTTCATCAGTAGTTGCCAAATTTGAGGTCTTAGCAATGTTACTACTGTCCTCAAGTTCACCACTGGGTGATAAGTGAGTAGTAGCAGCCTCAAAAGTACCAAGAGTTTCTAAGTTTGGGCTTATAAACTCTGGTCCATCCTCATCTCCCTGGTTTGGGCTAATAAGGTCCACATCCATGTCAATAGGAGAAGGCATCTCCCCAATTTGATGTGTTGCTGAGGGAGTGACATGTGTTGGATGGGATCCTTTTAGTCCTGAGAGAAGTTGGGCTATTTCTATTGTTGTGTGGGAAGGTTCAGGTTCAGTAGTTGTAATGGGTAGGTGTTCAGAAGTTGGAATGGGTTCAGGTTCTGTTTCAGCAGTTTCAAAGGTTGGGTCAACAGTTACAGGTTTCTTAAATCTTTTTCTTTGAAAAATAACTGTAACTGGTTTTCTTTTAGGAGGTGGAGAAGGAGTGTGCTGAGAGGATGTTTCAGCCACATCCTTATCAAGTGCAGATTGCACATCAGCAGTTTCAGAGTTCTCCACTTCCTAAACTGTCTTTTTCAATGGTTTGGTTGGTTTTTGTTTTTGTTGTTTTGGTTTTTTGGTTTTCTTTTTGGGTTTGGAAGATGTGGGTTCCTTGGGGATGGGTTGTTCTTCCCCTTGGTCATCTTCTAGCACAAGTGCTGGTTTGTTGTGCCTAGAGAATACTTGTGAGGTTAATGGGTTTAAAGTTGTTGTTTTACCCACAAGTACTCCCTCTCCAAGTTCTCTTATTATGCATTGCATAACAAATCTTGGGTATAACAAAAACTTCTTTTTATCATTTTCATGGTGTAAAACCAATTCATTGAAAAACAGTTTTGATGCCTTAAAAGGTGTTTCATTTATGATTGAATGAAAAATTGGTTGAAAAGTAGAAGGAATCTGATCAATAGACCCTGTTTTTGGACTTAGACACATTATAAAATAATGAAATAACAGTTTATATTTTGGGTCAAAATATTTCTTATAAACTGTTGCTTGTGCCAAAGTACCTTGATAACCACATTTTGTCATGGTTAGAATGATGTCTGAGTTTGGAATATGCTCAGGAGCATTAGAATCCTTCAAACCAAGCCTGATGCTTAGTGTTTCCGGTGATATGGCCATCAGTTTCCCTTTTATAGAAGATTTGAGGGAGATCACTTCATTATTGACTGTCACCGTCTCTGAGTTTGCCCAGAACTCATTAAGAGTTTCTTCATGAATGGGTGGATCGATGGTGAAAGCTTCATAATACTGGGATTTCATGATGAGATCAATGATTTCATCATACTGGGACCAGGCTTCATCTTTCTCAAAGTAGCCTCGTTGATTATGTCCCTGTTTTAACACGAGAGCCATTGCTTGTTTGATCGAACAGTGTTTTTAGGTTTAGAGAAGGGGTTTTGCTTTTGATTTGAGAGAGAGAGGGGGAATTTTGCTTTTTGAATGGATAAGTGTTTGAAAAAGGTATTTATCAGAAGTTTTTAACCGACTAGGTCAAACATCTGATGAGTGAAAAGTCTGTTTTACCCTTTTTGGTCAAACTGCTGATGAAGAAGGTTTCTTCATCAGTGGTTTTAGTCATCTCTTCAGCAGTTTCAACTGCTGATGCAAGTGACTTTTAAAACACTTAACTAACTTCTGATTCTTATCAGTAGTTATATCCATTTTGAAAATATCCCATTTTTGATGTTCATCAGTAGTTTTCAAAAATTGTTCATCGGTACTTTCTCTTTCTTAAATTTTGGTCTTCAGAGGTTTATGACAGATAAGTATGTAAGTGAAAATAAAATATGTGCAGAACTAAAAAGTGAAACACTTACAGACTTTCTTCTAAGTTTAACATCCCAAGCATGGATACTAACCTCTGAAAAGTTGTTGAATCAAGGGGTTTGGTGAAAATGTCAGCTATTTGATTAGCTGTTGTGACATGCTTCACCTCAATCTTGCCTTTTTCATAGCAATCTCTTATGAAATGATACCTGATTTCAATATGTTTAGTTTTTGAAAACTGAACAGGATTTTGAATGATGCTAATGGCAGATTTGCTGTCTACTAAAAGTGGAGTCTTGGTCTCTTTGATTCCATAATCAAGCAGTTGATATTGGAGC
Organism: Ambrosia artemisiifolia; assembly: GCA_032199755.1. Classification (NCBI taxonomy): domain Eukaryota; kingdom Viridiplantae; phylum Streptophyta; class Magnoliopsida; order Asterales; family Asteraceae; genus Ambrosia; species Ambrosia artemisiifolia. Next base: position 43,318,162 of record CM063518.1, read on the forward strand.
CATTGTATCTGTGAAGTACAGCTTGCAGCAGCAATGTATTCAGCTTCAGCTGTTGAAGTTGCCACAGATGTTTGTTTCTTTGATTGCCAGGACACCAGACAGTTTCCTAAGAATTGACAACCACCAGATGTTGATTTTCTTGACATTTTGCACCCTGCATAGTCACTATCTGAAAAAGCTGTTAACTTGGTATTGCTTGAAGCAGGATACCAAATTCCTAAAGTAGGAGTTCCTTTCAGATATCTGAAGATTCTTTTGACTGCAATTAGGTGTGATTCTCTTGGTGCAGATTGGTATCTAGCACAGACACAAGTTGAAAACATGATATCTGGTCTAGAAGCAGTTAAATACAAAAGAGAACCTATCATACATCTATACATGGTTTGATCAATATGTTTCCCTTGATCATCTGGTTCAACTTGTGTGATTGGTGTCATGGGAGTGGAACATGTTTTACAGTCTTGTAAAGAAAATTTGTTTAATAATTCTTTAACATATTTTGATTGATGTATAAATGTTCCATTTGATTGTTGCTTGATTTGCAGTCCCAAAAAGTACTGCAATTCTCCCATTGTACTCATTTCAAATTTTGATTGCATGAGTTTCTTAAAATCTTCACACAGTTTTGAGTTTGTTGAACCAAATATGATATCATCAACATAAATTTGAACAAGTAAGACATGATTTCCAACATGTTTTATGAAAAGAGTTTTATCAATGGATCCCCTTGAGAAGTGATTCTTAAGTAAAAAGTTTGAAAGTGTTTCATACCAGGTCTTGGAGCCTGTTTTAGCCCACAAAGAGCTTTGTCAAGTCTGTAAACCCAATCAGGATGAGAAGGATCCTCAAACCCTAGAAGTTGATAGACATACACTTCCTCTTTTATTTTTCCATACAAAAATGCACTTTTGACATCCATTTGATAAACTTTAATGTTGTTGGAAATTGCATAAGCTAAAAATAACCTGATAGCTTCAAGTCTTGCAACTGGTGCAAAGGTTCATCATAATCAATTCCTTCCTCTTGGGAATCACCTTGTACCACCAATCTTGCTTTGTTCTTGATGATCATACCAGCCTCATCTGATTTGTTTCTAAAGACCCATCTTGTTCTAATTGGTTGCTTGTCTTGAGGTAAGGGACAGATTTCCCAAACCTGTTGTTTCTTGAATTGAAGCAACTCTTCTTGCATTGCTTGCACCCAATTGTTGTCTTTGAGGGCTTCTTGATACTTCTTTGGTTCCAACTGAGAAATGAATGCTGAGAAGAAGCAAAAGTTGGAAAGCTGGTTTCTTGTGAGTACCCCTGATGGAATATCACCCATGATTTGATCCAATGGATGATCTTTGTGTTCAATCAGTTGTTGTAGACCTGTACTAGATGATGGCTCTACAGGTTCTTCAAATAAACCACTGAGATTGATAATATCTGGTTCAGCTGTTATTTGAACTTCAGGAGTTTTAGGTTCAGCTGAATCAGTAGTTTCAAAATGTTCATCAGTAGTTCCTGAAGTTGAAGCTATTGAAACTTCTGAAGGTTTGATAGTTGATCTTCTGACTGTGTTTGGAGTCCATGGTGCAGGACTATCATCTTCAAATCCTTGAAAACCATTTTGAGGAGGTTTGGATGATTCAACAGTCTTCTCAGGTCCGAAATGAAAGTTGTCAAGATCAAATAATTCAGCAGGATTTGCTGGAATAAGAATGTGTTTTGATTCATTGAACTTGACATTCAGTGTTTCTTCTACTATCTTGGTTCTTGAATTGAAAACTTTGTAAGCTTTTCTCAAAGGAGAATAACCAAGAAAATAACCTGTATCAACTTTTGCAGCAAATTTTGAGATAGAGTCTTTGATGTTGAGGATAAAACATTGACACCCAAAAGCCCTGAAGAAGGAGATAAGGGGCTTTATGCCATGAAGAATTTCATAGGCAGTCTTGGTATGTCTCTTGTTGATAAGAACTCTATTCTGAACATAACATGCAGTGTTGACTGCTTCAGCCCAAAAATATAAAGGTAGGCCTGAATCAGCTAACATTGTTCTGGCTGCTTCTATTAAGGTTATGTTCTTCCTTTCTACTACACCATTTTGTTCAGGAGTTCTGGGAATGCTGAACTGTCTAACAATCCCTTTAGACAGACAGAATTCATCCAGAGTTTTGTTCCTAAACTCTGTCCCATTGTCACTCCTGATGACTTTGACAGATAGAGAATATTGCTTCTCAACTTGTAGAATGAAGAACTTGATGATTTCAGCTGCCTCATCCTTGGAATATAAGAAGAAGACCCATGTGAATCTTGAGTAGTCATCAATGATGACCAAGCAGTACTTCTTCTTACCAAGGCTCATAATCTTGACTGGTCCAAATAAGTCCATATGGAGTAGTTGAAGACATGCAGTTGTTTTAGATTCTTCAATAGACTTATAGGAGGACTTATGCTGTTTACCTTTAAGACAGGAAATACAATGTTCTTTGCACTGATATTCCTTCAAAGGTAGACCCCTGACCAAGCCCATTTTTGTGACTTTATTGATGGTTTTAAAGTTCACATGGCCAAGTCTCCAGTGCCAGAGATCATTTTCTGAAGTTGATGCCTTTGAGAAGAAACAGGCAGTCTTGTTCAATAGTTTGTCTTTTTCAATGTCCACTGCATAGACATTGCCACACCTTTTGGCAATCAGCAAAGTATGATCTTCAATAATCTTCTCTATCAACTTCTGGCCTTCTGGTGATATGATCTTGCATGCTGTCTTGGTGAAAAAGGAAGAATATCCTTTGTGACACATTTGTGAGACACTCAGCAAGTTGTACTCAAGGTTTTCAACCAGATTGACCTTGTCAAACTGCATTTTGCCTGACGATATATTGCCATATCCTAGCACATATCCCTTTGCATTGTTCCCAAAGGACACAGATCCTTCTCTTTGACTTATAAAATTGTTTATCAGGTATCTGCATCCAGTCATGTGCATTGAGCCTCCACTATCCACATACCATATGCTATTCAAACCTCTGGAGACCCTCTGCACAAGATAGCAAATTAGTTAGTTTTGGCAACCCAAGCCAGTTTGGCTTTGGGTTTGCTCTTGAGAACAGGTGCAGCTTGTTGTGGACCAATTTTAGAAATCCATGTCTTTTTGGCAATGGATTTGTCATTAAGAACAATGGTGGGTTCTTTTTGGTTTCCACCATCAACTTTGGTCATCAGAAGTTTAACCAGGTTTATCAAATCTTTAACTTCAGCAGTTTGTGAAACTGCTGATGAGTTAGGTGTAACTTCTGAAGATGAACTTTGAGAAGATGACTTTTGTTGAGATAAAAGCCTCTTCTTAGAAAGGGTTTTGTTTGATTGTTGTTTGTTGGGAAAGAAAGTATTTTCAAAATTTTGTTTCATCTGTTTTCCCACAATCAGTTGTTGTCTTTGTTTGTTTAACTGATTTACCTTTCTATATCTGCAAAGTTCAGTTATGTGGTTAAACAAACCACATATTTCACATGCTTTTGCCTTCTCTTTCTTTTTAGATAAATCAAGAGAGCTGGAAGGCAATTTACTGACAAAATCAGAATTTTGAAATAGGTCATCAGCAGTTTTCAGGGTCTCAACTCCTGATGTAGTTGAAACTGCTGATGGCTTATTGTCAGTAGTTTTAACTTCTGCAGTACTTTCCTTTTTGAGAAAGTTCTGATGGGAGGATGTGCATTCCTCCATATCAGAAGTTTGAATCAATTTCATCCCATCATTATCAGTTTTGTGGGTGAAATCTGTTGGTGATTCAGTGTGGGTATACCCAATGCCAAACTTGACATTAGCTGCAGTTTGTTTGTTAAGCAGCATTTGGTACCCTTTACAAGACTCAACCCATTTTTCACAATCAACCTTGGTGTCAGCAAGCTCTTGTCTGACTTTTCCTAGGTTGTCTATCATTGTTTTAATCTGTGCTTGGGTTTCAATGGATTTATCATTCAGTTTAGAAATTTCTTTGTTTTTCAAAACAATTTTTCTTTCTAAATCACACTTCATCTGTGTGTATTTTCCCTCCATATCATTGGATTTGCCTTGTAAATGCACATTAGTTTCTCTAATTAAAGCAAAAGATTCTTTGCAAGATTTAGTGCAAAGCTTTAACAGAGATTGTTGTGATACCTGTGTGAGAGCAAAATTTGAAGAGTATCCTTCAAAAGCCATTAAGGCAAAGTTCTTTCTGCCATTATCAGGTTCTCCCCAGTTGATATCATAGACCTTATTGTCTGCATCCTGACTGCATTCTGATGTGTCATAAGGAAGACTGCTCCAGTCAACATACCCTGATGTAAATAAGCTTTGTTGCTGAGGGGGTTGTTGAGTTTGTGCAGGTTGTTGAGCAGTTAGAAAAGGAGGCATTAGCTGCTGTTGTTGCTGAGCAGGCATCTGAACATATTGTACTTGTGGCACATATTGAACTTGTGGAGCTTGTGCCTGTACAAAATGAGCACTCCCTTGAGTTCCATTATTCCTATTATATGAGGGGTTAAATTGATTTCCAGACATGGGTTGGTTGTAGCTAGAGCTTCTACACTCTCTAGCAAAGTGTCCCAACTTTTGACACTTGTGACATCTAAGTTTAGATTTGTCAAAACCAACTTTTGTTGAGTTGTTTAGTCCTGGAAATTTCCTACCTGACCTTTTATAAAATTTGTTAGTTTTTAAGCTTAACAAGGCCAGTTGGTGCAATATCTCCATTTCTTCCAAGTCATCACTGCTAAAATATTTTAGATCATCCATGATGAAACACATGTTGTCAGCAGTTTCACTTAGTTCTTCATTGTCATAAGCTGGGAAAGATCCATCTGATGAGGTCCCAGCTGTTATGTCAATGTGGTCAAAAGAACCAAAATTATTAGAACAGGATGGTGAGTCATGTCCTAATAAGGCTGTGCTACCAGGAGTATAGTCATCAGCAGTTTTACCAGATTCTTGCAACTTTTTCTTTTGATTGATTTCTCTTTCAAAAGTTAGTAATTTACCATGTAACCTAGTTAGGTTCAAGGTGTGAAAATCTGAACTTGTTCTGAGGACTATAGAGTAAGTTTCCCATTTTGAAGGTAAAGACCTTAAAAATCTATGTAACATAGACTCATTTGAATAGGTCTGATTGTTAATTTTTAACTCAGAGATGAGTGAAGAAAATCTTTCAAATTGTTGTGTTAAAGTTTCACCCTCTATGTGAGTAAAGGTTTCATATTGTTGAGCCAATATTTCTCTAATATTGGCTATCACCTCAGCAGTTCCTGCAAACTGCTCTTTTAGGCAATCCCACAGCTCTTTAGCACTTTCACAGTGTAAAAGGCCAGCATATATTTCGTTTGGGAGAGCCATAGCCAACATGGAGAAAGCTTTTGCATCAAACTCAAATTTTTGGAAATCTTCCTCCGTGTAGTCTTTTGGATCTTTTGGTCTTTCTGTCTTTCCCTCTGGATCAGTTATCACTGGTTTGTGAGGTCCAAAAACTACAGACCTCCAACATCCAGTGTTTGTTTGAGAAATAGTGTGTGCCAACCTTTTAGACCATATGTTATATTCATTTATGACTAACATAGGAGGCTTGTTGGCAGATCCAGTATTGTAGGGGTCCATTTTTAAGAAGTTTGAATTTGTCAATGCTTTTTTAAAGTGATGGAAGAAAAAAAGTGAGCCTTTTATCCTTTATTGAATATCAATAAGAGCATGTGTCTGAATCTCAATTTGTTAGATTGATATTGATCAGATTAACCAGATGCTCTGATACCAATTGTTGGATCAGTGGCTTATGTTAAGAACACTTATGTGTATCAGATTTATGTAAGAGTTAATAAGCAGCGGAATAACAAGTGTTCTAAAGATTAAAAGATCACTTTTAAGAGGAGTTATTACTCCCCCTTGACTGAATAATAAATGAGAAACAATAAAACAGTTCATGTATAAAGCAGTAAATGCAGTTTATGTTTCTCAGATGTGAAATGGATTATAAGTTCAAAGCCCGAAGGATTTCAATTTAATTCAAAGGAATTACAAAATATCACATATCAAAAATAGATGAACAAACTCATCTATTTATAGACCAATGTACTAAACCATTGTCTGAAGTAATCTAAGATATTTAACAAAGATATTATCCTAAGATAAGCTTACAACAGCCTGTACATTGAAACTTGAAATCTAGACTTTAACAAAACAATATAATAATAAAACTGCTGATATTCAGTCGGTTAAAAGCTTCTGATTACAAAGTGCTGATGAGTGACAAACTGCTGATGAGTAGTTTGTCTTCAGTAGTTCTTCAGTGAAATGTCTGGTTAGACTTCAGAACTTCTGATGAGTTACTCTTCAGTACTTTGTATATTTGTTCTTCAGTACTTCTTCATTCTTCTTCAGCAGTTCTTCCTATACTTGAGCAGAATATGAATTTGGACTAAGGTTATCAAAAGTTGGTTTCTTCAAACCTCTTTGTCCCAACATCCTCTCCTCTTTAGACTTAGAGTAGGTCAATAGAGCCCTTAGAGAGGGCCTATAAGGCTTGATATTGTTTAAGTATACCTACATTCACATAAATTCAAGATAATTTCTTATTCCATCCTCAGGATGTACATAGGATAATATACAGTTATATCCTGAATCCTGCACAGCCTTTAGTATCCTAAGGATGTCAAATGGTATATGCAAGTAAATAATATTTTGAGGATTTCACCACCAACATTGACAAACATACACTTCCTCTTTTATTTTTCCATATAAAAATGCACTTATAACATCCATTTGAAAAACTTTTATTTTGTTGGAAATTGCATAATCCAAAAATAACCTGATGGCTTCAAGCCTTGCTACTAGTGCAAAGGTTTCATCATAATCAATTCTTTCTTCTTGAGAAAAACCTTGTACCACCAGTCTTGCCTTGTTTTTTATAATCACACCAGCTTCATCTTGTTTGTTTCTGAATACCCATCTTGTGCCAATTGGTAGCTTGTTTTGAGGTAAAGGACAAATTTTCCAAACCTGTTGCTTCTTGAATTGCAATAACTCATCCTGCATAGCTTCCACCCAATTGTTGTCTTTGAGGACATCTTGGTACTTCTTTGGTTCTAACTGAGAAATGAATGCAGTGTAAAAGAAGAAGTTGAAAAGCTGGTTTCTTGTACTACCCCTGATGCAATATCACCCAAAATTTGTTCCAAAGGATGATCATCATGCTCAATCAGTTGATCTTGATCTATGGGCTCTATTGAAACTTCAAATAAACAGCTGATGTCAATAACTTCTGAATTAGGAGTTTGTGGAGTTTCTTCAGAAGTTTGAGGAATGTCTTCAGTTGTTTGAACTACTGAATTAGAAGTTGTGATTTTTGGAGTTGATTTGCATACTGTTTTTGGTGTCCATGAAGGGGGCCCATCATCAAACCCTTGATCACCATAATAAGTAGGTTTGGATGAAATGGTAACAGTCTTGTCAGGTCCAAAGTTAAAACTGTCAAGATCAAGAGTTCAGTAGGATGTGCTGGAATAGTTGCATCAGATGACTCATTGAACTTGACATTCAGTGTTTCTTCTACTATCTTAGTTCTGGATTTGAATACTTTGAAAGCTTTCCTTGTTGAAGAATAACCTAGAAAGTAACATGAATCAACTTTAGCAGCAAACTTGGAGACAGAATCCTTAATCTTTAGAATAAAACATTAACATCCAAAAGCCTTGAAAAGGGAGATAAGAGGCCTAATGCGATGAAGGACTTCATAAGCAGTCTTGGAGTGTCTTTTGTTGATAAGAACCATGTTCTGAACATAACATGCTGTGTTGACTACTTCTGCATAGAAATACAGTGGTAGGCCATAATCAGCTAACATGGTTCTTGCTACTTCAATAAGTGTCCTATTCTTCCTTTCTATAACACCATTTTGTTTAGGAGTTCTAGGAATGTTGAACTGTCAGACAATCCCTTTAGACAAACAGAATTCATCCAGAGTTTTGTTCCTAAACTCTGCCCCATTGTCACTTCTGATGACTTTGACAGAGAGAGAATATTGCTTCTCTACTTGTAGAATGAAGAATTTGATAATTTCAGCGGCCTCATCCTTGGAGAATAAGAAGAAGACCCATGTGAATATTGAGTAGTCATCAATGATGACCAAGCAGTACTTCTTCTTACCAAGGCTCATTATCTTGACTGGTCCAAATAAGTCCATATGGAGTAGTTGAAGATATGCAGTTGTTTTGGATTCTTCAATGGACTTATAGGAGTACTTATGTTGCTTTCCCTTAAGACAGGAAGCACAGTGTTCTTTACACTAATATTCCTTCAAGGCTAGACCTCTGACCAAGCCCATTTTTGTGACTTTATTTATGGTTTTAAAGTTCACATGGTCAAGTCTCCGATGCCAAAGGTCTGTTTCAGAAGTTGATGCCTTTGAGAAGAAACAGGTAGTGTTGTTCACTACTTTGTCTTTTTCAATGTCTACAGCATAGACATTACCACATCTTTTGTCTTCTATCAAAGTATGATCATCAATGATCTTCTCTATCAACATTTGGCCTTCTGGTGAAATGATCTTGCAAGCAGATTTTGTGAAAAAAGTAAAATTATCCTTTATCACACATTTGACATACACTCCACAAGTTGTATTCCAGATTTTCAACCAGATTGACCTTGTCAAGCTGTACTTTACCAAAGGACACATCACCATAACCAAGCACATATCCCTTGGCATTGTTCTCAAAGGACACAGATCCTTTTCTTTGACTGATAAAATTGTTGATCAGGTATCTGCATCCTGTCATGTGCATTGAGCCTCCACTATCAACATACCAAATGCTACTGAGACCTCTGGAGACCTCTACACAAAGAGTAGATTGGTTAGTTTTAGGAATCCAAGCCACTTTGGCTTTGGGTTTACTCTTGAGAACAGGAAGAGTATTAGTTTGTTTAGGACCATTTTTAGGAGTCCATGTCATTTTTGGCATGGATTTGCTTTTATGAGCAATGGTGGTAACCTTTTGAGGTTCACCATCAACTTTGGTCATCAGAAGTTTGACCATTTTCATCAAAATTTTAATCTCAGCAGATTGTGAAACTGCTGAAGTTTTAGGTCTAACTTCTAAAGAATTTTAAGAAAAATGTTGATGTTGAGTTTTAGTCTTTTTCTGAGAAAAGGTTTTGTTTGGTTGTTGTTTGCTAGGAACAAAGGTATTTTCAAAATCTTGTTTTATCTGTTTTCCCACAACCATTGGTAACATTTTCGTGTTATATTTTTGACATTTTCTGTATCTATAAAATTTTGTTATGTGGTTAAACAGACCACATACTTCAAATTCTTTTGCCTTTCCTTTCTTTTTAATGTTTTCAGGAGTTTTGGAAGGCATTTCTCTGATATTTTTAGTATTTTGAATGGTGTCTTCAGTAGTTTTCAGGGACTCAACTCCTGATGTAGATGCAACTACTGAAGGCTGGATATCAGAATTTTGAACTTCTGAAGAGATCTCATTTGAAATAGTGAGAAAGCTCTAATGAAAAGATGTTCTTTCTTTGAATTCAAAAGTTTCCTTTTGAATCATTTTACTCCAATCAGCATCAGCAGTTTTGGGAGTAAAATCAGTTGGTGATTCAGTATGGTTATAGCCAATTCCAAACTTAACATTTGATACAATTTGTTTGTTAAGAAGCATCTGATAACCTCTACAAGACTCAACCCAATTTTCACACTCAACCTTGGTGTCAGCAAGCGCTTTTCTGACATTTCTGAGGTTTTCTATCATCAATTTTATTTGTGCTTGGGTTTCAATAGCATTATTTGTTAATTTAGAAATTTCTTTAGATTTTGAAGCTTCTAAATCACATTTCATTTAGCTAAATTTTCTTTCTGAGTCATTAGCCTTGCCTTGTAGATGCACATTTGTTTCTCTTATTAAAGCAAAAGCTTATTTGCAAGAATGTGAACAAAGCTTCAAAAGAGATTCTTTTGAAACCTATGATAATGCAGAGTTAGAGGAAGATCCCTCAAAAGCCATCAAGGCAAAGTTCTTTCTGCCATTATCAGGTTCTCCCCAGTTGATATCAAAGATCTTGTTGTCAGCATCTTGACTGCATTATGATGTATCATATGGAAGGCTGCTCCAGTTAACATACCCCGATGTAAACAGACTTTGTTGGTTTTGTTGTTGAGGTTGTGGAGGTTTGAAGAACAATGGAAGGCATCTGTCGTTGGACCTATTGTTGTTTAACAGGCATCTGAACATATTGTACTTGTGGCACATATTGGATTTGTGGAGCTTGTGCCTGTACAAAATGTGCACTTCCCTGTGATCCTTGATTCCTGTTATAACTTGTGCTTGGTTGATTTCCAGATTGTTGTTTGTTAAAGCTAGAGCTTCTACACTCTCTAACAAAGTGTACCAACTTTTGACACTTGTGACATCTAAGTTTAGATTTGTCAAAACCAACTTTTGTTTGATTTTTTAAACCTGGAAATTTTCTACCTGACCTTTTATGAAATTTGTTTGTTTTTATGCTTAACATGGCCAGTTGGTGCAGAATATCCATTTCTTTTAAATCATCACTACTGAAATTTTTTAAGTCATCAAGAATGAAGCACATGTTATCGGTACTTTGATTATCAACATTTTCAAAAGCTGGATATGATCTTTCTGATGAGATCCCAGCTGTGATGTCAATATGGTCAAAAGAGCCAAAGTCATTAGAACAAGATGGTGTGTCTTGTCCCAAAAGAGTTGTACTACCAGGAACATAGTCATCAGCAGTTTTGCCAGAATTTTGTAACTTTTTCTTTTGATTTATTTCTCTTTCAAAAGTTAGCAATTTCCCATGTAATTTAGTGAGTGATAGGGAATCAAAATCTGCATTTGACTTGAGGACTATGGAATAAGTTTTCCATTTTTCTGGTAAAGACCTTAAAAATCTAGGTAACATAGATGGATTTGAGTAGTTCTGACCATTTAATTTTAACTCAGATATTAATGAAGAAAATCTTTCAATTTTTGTGTTAAAGTTTCTCCATTAACATGAGTAAAAGTTTCATATTGTTGAGCTAAGATATCTCTGGTGTTGACAATCACCTCATCAGTTCCTCCAAACTGTTCTTTTAGACAATCCCAAAGTTCTTTTGCACTCTCACAATGTAAGAGTCCAGCATAGATTTCATTTAGGATAGCCATTGCCAACATTGAAAAAGCTTTGGCATCTAGCTCAAGTTTTAGGAAATCTTCATCTGTGTAGTCTTTTGGTTCTTTTTCTTTTTGAACTTTAGTTTCTAGATCTGAAGTTACTGGTTTATAGGGTCCATACATGACAGACTTCCAACAACCATTGTTTTGTTGTGATAAAGTATGTGCCATCCTTCTTTGCTAGATATTGAATTCATTTCTCCTTAGCATGGGAGGCTTATTTGCAGATCCAGTATTATGAGGATCCATTTTTAAGAAGATTGATTGATTAACAATTTCTTAAAGTGATGGATTTGATAAAGTGAACTTTTATCCTTTTATTGAATATCAATAAGAGCCTGTGTCTGACTCTCAGTTTGTTAGATTGATATTTGATCAGATAAACCAGAGCTCTAATACCAATTGTAGGATCGGTTTCTTTACAACAGTCTCTATTTAGAATAGTTTAATCAAAGTAAATGAGCAGCGGAATAATAAATATTCTAAGTTAACAATTCACTTTTTATATCAGTAAATGTTCCCCCTCAAATGATTAACCAAAGTTCAATATGTGTATATGAAAATCTAAGCAGTTAATGCTCAAACAGTTGAATATATTCAAATAAGAATTCTCATATGATGGACAATGGATTTCTAATTCAAAGTTTGTATATTTCAAATTTGATAAATAAAATGTATGAACCCTTCTATTTATAGACTACAAAACGTACATAAAAAGTATGATAATAATAGTACAACACTACAACAAGCTGTAGCATTGGTACTTGTACAAAATATCTATTAAAATACAATTAAAATATAAACTGCTGAAGATTGCGGCGGTAGGAAGCTTCTACTAGAACTGCTGATGGATAAGAAACTGCTGATGAGTAATTCTTCAGAGGTTGCTCTTCAATAGTTGTTCTTCAGATGTTTGTCTGGTTCATATTCAGAACTTTACTCTTCAGCACTTGTGTCTTAGTATTAGCTTTTCTTTAGTACTTGTAATTTATTCCTCAGCACTTCTTATACTTAACCAAAAATTGCACAGAGCAAATTAGACTAAAGTTAAAATACTTATCAATCCTCTTTGACCCAACAGATTTGGTTTTCCGTTTTCAAGTAAAACAAAATTAACTCACTGCTGGTAAAACAACACACTTGGTTTACACATGTTGATTAGCTGTTGAGGTTTAGTTACTAAACGTTGAAGAAGTGAAAACATTGTGTTGATGTGGTCTTATACTAATACATATACTTACAACCAATATCAAAACTCTCTCTAGCATGAAGACCAAGAGACGCGGACCAGGCTGTCTCTCGGAGGAAGACCAAGCTGACGGCAGAACTAGAAAGGAAGCGGAGCGAAACAAGATTAACAACGGCAATCATCAACAACAAGAGGAACCATGGATGCAAGTGATTAGTAAGAAGGAATTTCAGAAGGAAAAAAGATTCAAGAAGAGGATGCAAGATCTCAGACACACCACTTCATTTTTCGTTTCAAACCTTCTGGAAGGCTGTAATGGGCAGAGATTATGGGATGCTTTTATTCATTTTGATAATCTAGAGGATGCTTTTATCCCTCATAAACAAGATGGGGCGGGAAATCGTTGTGGGTTCATCAGATTGTCTGGAGTGGAGGTGGCAGAGGATTGGCTCGAGTGTTTCCGGGAAGTTGCTTTTGATGGGGCTATCTTTGGAGTGAATGTCGCCAAGTTTAACAGGGATGGTTATGTGAATGCTAGGCCTGCTAAGGCTCCTATCATTCCAGGTCCTCCTCGGTATGTAGCACAACAGGCCCCTTCGACGTCCCAGCCTAAGGCCCCGGCTGCTGTTCAGATTGGAGGTCATCGTGTGGATAAACCCTACTTGAATGTTGCGATGGGAGAGTCTTCCAATACTCTCCCTAGTAATGTTATTAACCTCCCTCCGGTGACTTCCCAAGCCAAAAAGACGTGGATGGACAAGTCTCTTGCTGGCGAAGTGAAAGAATTGCTTTTTTTAACCAACTTTGAGGTCATCTTAGACTATCTTAAACCGTGGGGTGCTTCGGTAAGATATCTTGGTGGGCTTAAAGTCCTTCTCTCCTTTTTTTCTACCGAAGTGGCTTCAAAATTTTTTGATTCCCAACATGAGCTTTGGTCCGAATGGTTTCTCCGTTTGGCCATATGGGATGGTGTTGATTCGTCTTTTGATCGGGTGGCATGGCTCAGAATTGTTGGTATTCAGTTAAATCTTTGGGATCGTCACACTTTTAATAAAATTGGTGAGAGATGTGGGAGACTCATCTCCAAATCTGCGGCAACTTTGGATGTCGCTGACTTGTCGGTTGATAGAATCGCCGTATTAACTGACCAAGGATCCAAAATCTTGCTTGAATTTAAAGTTGTTTCGAACGAAAAAATTTATCGTGTTTGGGCCGTCGAATTTGATCATGTATGGCTGCCGGAGTGCCTCTCTGGAAGCTGATTGTCCTCGGATATCCAGGTGGGTAGCTCTTCGGATGATCTCTCGTTACAACTTGGGTTGGAATCGGTGTCGTACGTTGGACCGATTGGTAATGTCAAGTCTGTTATTGTAAATGATAATTTGGAGTCTGAATCGGAACCGGCGAGGGATGCACGTCCGGCTGCCGGAAAGATCAAGTCCATTATTGTTGGAAGTTGTTCAGACGCGGAGGAAGTCGAACGGACGATAGACGTACATGGGGAAGAGGATTCGGCTTGCATGGGTAGTATGCATGGGGATAATTCCAAAGCTGTCAGTAAAGGTGATAATTATGTTCCTCATGTATCCCAAGGTGGGTCCATCAGGGAGGGCCCTCACAAGGTTTTTTTATCCATCCACACCTGGGCCTTCTTTTTCTACTGCAGGGACCCACACCAATGTTACTTTTTCTAAACCTATTACTTCTGAGCCCATAGTGGCAAATCTGGTCGAGCCCGTTAACAATCATATCAGTCAGGGTGGGGCCAAGGAGTTCTGCACACCAGATCTCAATCTAAGTGTGAATAGCGATCCCTTCGATATGGCAGATTTAATCCAACGTGATGCAGAGCAACGAAAGAAAAATAATCAACCCCTGCGCGAGCATAACGACGTTGAACCTGTGATTGAGAATGAAGATTTTGAAGATTCGTCGCAGCTGTGCCTTTCCGAGGAGGCTGATGACGACGGTTTTAATGATTTTGAGGATGAAGTTGAGGGCACAATTTTATATGGAGACTCTCTCGGTATTAATTTAGACGGGCACAACAACCAAGTTAGAAAGCTTGTTGCTGGGGAAAGGGCGATTGATGTTTCCAAATGATTTTTTTGTCGATGAATGTTAGAGGGGTTATTGGCTTAGATAGCCGGGGTAGGTCAAAAGAGTAAAGTTGAGCTCCAAAGCCTGCTTCTTGGGGCTTCAGGAGACGCATCAACAATCGGTCACTTCTGATTATTGGAGTAAATTCTGGGGCAACTCGGTTTTCGAAGCCTCACACCTTGATGTCGTTGGTAGATCAGGTGGTGTGGTTTCATTATGGGATCCTAATTGGTTCAATATGGATAGCATCATTAAAGGGTCGTGTTTTATTGTTACCTCGGGTGTGGCAGGGGGTTTTTCGGAACGTCTTAACGTGGTGAACGTCTATGCGCCCAATAATCCAGCTAGAAGAATGGTTGTGTGGGATAATCTTTTGTCTATCAGAAATCAACTGACGGGTTAGTGGGTATTCCTCAGAGATTTTAATGAAGTCCGTTTTGCTTCCGAGAGAATGAATTCTGTTTTCGATTCTGAGATGGCCACTCGGTTTAACAATTTTATTGTTGATGCTGGGCTATTGGAGTACCGTATGTCAGGCGGTAAATTCACTTTTATTTCGGATCATTTGGAAGTGAAATTTAGTAAACTGGATCACTTTCTTGTATGCGATAAATTTATGAACCGATGGCCGAATGCGACGGTTGATGTCTTAAAGAGAGGTTTATCTGATCATTGTCTGATTGTTCTTTCCTGCCTGAAGAAAGACTTTGGCTCTGTTCCATTCAAACTCTTTAACAGCTGGCTTGATTGTCCCGAACTCAGGTTAATTGTGGCCAATAACATGGTGTTGGGTGATCCTACGACTATGGGGTTGGTTAGTATGGCTGCGGCTCTTAAGAAGATAAAACCGGAGGTGATTGTTTGGAGAACAAAGATAAATGCGGAGAAGAATAAGGAACTAATTGAATGCTCCAAGATAGCCGAAGATTTAGAAAAGGCTGCCTTGAGCCGTGCTCTCTCTGATGCCGAAAAAGAAAAAAGATTGAGCTGTAGGATTCGGATAGCGGATTTAGAAAAAGCTAAAGCCAGGGACCTTCACCAAAAAGCTCGTTTAAGATGGATTAAGGAAGGGGATGAAAACACTTCTTACTTCCATAGTGTTGTGAAACTTAAGCTTGCCAGGAATCGTATCAACGGGCTCACATTCGACGGGGATCGGATCTCGGATCCCTCTCGTCTCAAAGATCTTATAAAAGGGTGGTTCAAAAAGCTTTTCAAGGAGCCTATGCGAAATAGACCCCGGTACTCTAATTTTGGCCTTCCTGTTCTCAACCATGCTCAAGGAGAATCGTTGTGCTCTCCGTTTTCGTTAGAGGAGGTTTGGGGGCCATAAAAAGTTGTAATGGTGGTAAGGCGCCCGGCCCCGACAGGTTCTCGCTTAAAGTTTTTAGAAGATATTGGGATATCCTTAAGTCGGGCATAATGAAGATGATGAAGGATTTTTTCCATACGGGTCTTATCGAGCCGGGTTGTAATGCGACTTTCATAGCCTTAATTGCTAAAGTTCCGGATCCTCAACAGATTTCCGAGTTTAGACCGATTTCCCTCGTCGGTTCGTTATACAAGATAATCGCGAAAGTGTTGGCTATCCATCTTAAAGGTGTTATGGATTCTCTGATCTTGCCGACTCAATTGGCCTTCGTCGGTGGTAGAAACATTATTGATGGTCCCTTAATGCTTAGAGAGATGGTTTCTTGGGCCATGAAGGCTAAAGTAAAAATGTTGATCTTCAAATTCGACTTCCAACGTGTGTATGATTCTGTGAACTGAAAATGCCTTCTCTACACCATGGAGCTCATGAACTTTCCTCCCAATTGGATCGGCTGGATTCGATCATGTCTTGAATCGGCTATGGGGTCGGTCATTGTCAACGGCTTGCCGATGGATGAGTTTCCTTTTAAACGCGGTCTTAGACAGGGAGATCCCCTATCTCCCTTCCTCTTTTTAATCGTTATGGAGGTTTTTAATATGCTCATGTCGCAAGCGCTGAATACGGGGCTCTTCCACGGGTTACAACTCCCCAATGGTGGGCCTTTGATGTCGCATTTCTGTTATGCCGACGACGTTGTTTTCGTCGGAGAGTGGTCGTCTCATAATGTGGATAGTATCGCTCGCTTCTTCCGTTGTTGGAAATTGATTTCGGGTCTTATGGTGAATCACAAGAAATGGAAACTCTTCGGTATTAATGTTGATCCCGCTGAAGTTGGTCTAACGTCTAGACGGCTAGCGTGTGAGCCGGGTTCCCTCCCATTCTCCTACCTTGGCATCCCGATTGGTGCCAACATGAAGCGTGCTAAGAATTGGGAGCCGGTTATAAATAAAGTGCGAAAGAAGCTATCCACTTGGAAATCTAATAATTTATCCTTCGCAGGTAGAATGACACTCGCCAAAGCGGTTCTCGGTAGCGTCCCGTCATATTATCTATCTTTATTTGCAGCCCCGAAGTGTATAATTAAACAAATTGAGAGGATTAGACGGGATTTTGTATGGGGGAAGACCTCTAGAAGTCAAAAGATTCGGTGGATAAAATGGGACAAGATGATTAGACCCAAGTGTTTTGGTGGGTTCGGGTTGGGAGGTGTGGAAGATTTCAATGTGGCCATGCTTACCAAATGGTGGTGGAGACTAAGAGACGATCCAAGTCAACTTTGGGTTAGGGTGATTCAATCTATCCACAAGTCAAGGTTTGATCATCTCCTTGTGCCGATTAAAAAGTCCATCACGGGCATCCGGAAGGACATTGGGGATGTCGAAGACGTCCTCTGCAGGACTGGGATCTCCGTTAAATCTAATCTCAGGGTGAAAGTCGGCGATGGTTCTAAAACGAGATTTTGGAAGGATGCCTGGATCATTGACTGCCCTCTTCGCGAGCGGTTCTCTGATTTATATCGGCTCGCTGCTCAGAAAGACGCTTATGTTGGTGATCACTTAAACGCGTCCTCTAACACCCCTGTGTGGATTGTTCCTTGGCTTTCGGATTCGTTTTCTGACTCTGCTGCTGCTGACCGATCAAGCCTGCTGAGTCTGCTGAATACCTTTGTTAGTAGTGGAGGTACTGATCAGTGGGCCTGGCCCAATTCGGATGGAGTTAACTTCGCTGTCAACCATATAAGACTCGAGTGGCATCAAAAGTCTATGGGTGGCCAGGTTTATTTCGTTTATAAGTGGAATTCATGGGCTCCGGCTAAAGGCAATTACTTGATGTGGAGGGTCCTTCTTGGCAAGGTGGCTACCAAAGTTGATCTTGACAAAAGGGGTGTTCATGTTCCGACTGTTTGTGACAGATGTTCCATCTCCGAAGAGGATTCGGATCATCTTTTTCTTAAGTGTCTTTGGGCAAAAAGCATATGGTGGCATATCATGGTTTGGATGAGAATTCCTTTCAATCCTGACGTCTCTTCTTTTTCGGAATTCTGTGAATTGATCTGCTCTAGTGCGGGTTTGAAAAGGTGGAAAAAGACGATGAACACGATAACGATTGCAACTACATGGAGAATATGGCATGCTAGAAACGCGAAGGTGTTCGACAACACTTTTATCCCGGTTATGAAGACGGTGGAGCTCATTAAAGAAGATGCTTATGCTTGGATTTCTAATCGCTCGAAGATTCCTTTACCTACTTAGGATGATTGGCTTAATTTTAATCTTTTTGTTATGTTGTAAGTGTTTTTCTTAGTTTGTGCTAGGGTCGCTTTTAGCGTTTGTATTTGGGGTTTCTCGTGTCAGCTCCTTGTTGTGCCTTTATACATACATACATACATACATACATATATATATATATATATATATAGGGTAGGGATCATACGAGAACCAACTTTAGGGAGAGAACCAGAGAACCAAGGTGAACACAAACAAAAAAAACCTAAAAACCCCACCTCCACCCCCTAAAAACCTAAACCCACCCACCTCACTCTCTAAAAACCTAAACCCCCCATCCCCCACACCGCCCCAACCCCCCCCCCCCCCCCCCCATTATGAAATGCACATGTGCAACTAACCCCATACCCCCCAAAAACCAAAACGTTCCATCCCATCCCCCCCCCCCCCCAAAAAAGATACCCCCTCTTCCATCATACCCAAAAACTAAACCCTAAACCTAAACCCATTAAAAAACTTTAACTATAATAGTGAAATGCACATGTGCATGTAATACAATTATCTTATTTTATAGTTATATATAGAGGTTTTTTTAAATTTATTCACCAACAACCTCAAAAAACCTAACCCCCTTCCCATCATACCTAAAAACTAAACCCTAAAGCTAAACCCATGAAAAAAAAACCTAACTATAATAGTGAAATGCACTTTGTGTTTATTTAATGATCATTGAATAAATTATTTTCCACCTTATATATCATATCACGTCCATTTAATGATCATTTTCATTATGGTAATTCATAATTTATTCAAGAGTGTGCTCTAATAGTGAAATGCACATGTGCATACGGTATATGTATGTATATATATAACAGCAAAATGCACATGTGCATAAACCTGACGTAAATATGACGTTAAAAAGCCATTTTTTTGTTTTTTTTTTATTTTTTTGTAATTTTTTTTATTTTTTTTTCAGAAAGATTAACACTAAAAAAACATTTTGGTGTTTTTACTTTTTTTATTTTTTTAGGATATATAATTTTTTTATTATATTTTTTTATTTTTTGGTGGAGGGGTTTTTGTGTTCACACTTGGTTCTTTGGTTCTCTCCCTAAATGGTGGTTCTCAAATGATCCAAATCCTATATATATATATATATATATATATATATATATATAGGTTTAGGTTCCTGTACAAAGGACATATTTCGTGAGAAGTGTGAGAATGATTAAGAATTAGCATGTAGGCATCATGTTTTGGATTTAGGAATGATGTTTTAGGTTGTTTTAACTTTAAAAACACTAAACACAACAATCTAAAATACAATCCAATGTATTATAGTCATCAAATTTATGAAATAGCTAAAACACACTACTTAATGTTCTTAGCATGGTGTTTTAAGTTTTAAGCCTAAAATACATTGTTTTCGGTTTTTAATTGTTATGTTTGGTATTTTCTGGGCAAAACAATCCAAAACAACATGACTAAGTTCAAAAAATGATGCCTACATATCAATTTTTAATCTTTCTCACACTTCTCACGAAATATTGCCTTTGTACAGAAACCTTACCCTATATATATATATATATATATAAAGCCGTTTGCCGTTAAAAAAAAATACATATACTTACAAACTAGATGCCGACGTTTTGAAATTACCTTTGTGTTCTTACTGCTTTGTGATTGCTTGTTATTTTTGCTGCCCATTAACTTGTTGCAATCGCATTCAATTGATTGTTAGCTGCCTTGATCCCGACAAAAGTTTGTACTAAAATGTTGAAAACTACATATTTAAATTTTATATAATATAACAAATATAAATTATCAGAGAAAAATCATAAATAAAATAGTATTAGAAAAAAAAGAAAAAAAAAAGCCTTCATTGCTATGCATTTGCAATGTGTTATGCTATTAGTACAAATAATAAGCTTCTTTATAAATGATAAAATCCTTACTCAACCTTGGTTTTATTTGACATCATCTCTTTAACCTTAAATTACGATATTACCCCTAACAAACTTCCCATATTTTTAAGAAGTTATTTAAATCTACAAAAATTTATATAAAACTTCAAAAAGAAATCTTTAAAAATAGTTAATTTATTGCCGGCACCCTATCTATTATAACTTATATAACCGCTAGTTTCCAACCGAATATTTGTTTTCCATCTCCCTCCACATCATGATAACCGGTAAGCATACATTCAAATCCCGGTACCTATCACCAATCTCCGCCACAGAACAACCGCCATCGCTACCGCCCTCTCCTAACAACAACCACAATGCCTCCCCTAACCGCCACCTCAAACCAAGATCATCTTTTAGAAATAATGGTTTGCTTCGTGGAGTTTGGCCATCTTCCACTTCTCACTTATCAAAACCCGACAATCCAGCCACGACCGCAACCGCGGCTCCTACGCTAGCGGATTACCTTGGAAGTGATCGTGAAAAGGATGGAATTGGCTCATCGTTTCTTAGGAAGCAAAGAAGTTGTTCCGAATTTGAGCGGTTTGAGAGTAATCCAAAGAAAGAAAGCAACTTGAAGGAGAATAGGAAGCCGGTGATTGGAGGCGGGTCGATGAGGTACACGGGAAAGTTTAGGTTTCTTGGAAAATCATCGACTTCTTTATCTTCATCCGGTGATGCAACCATGGATGAGTTAGGTAGGTGATCATCAAAAGAAAATGAAAATATATTAGTTTAACACCATCCGTAGTGAGACGTGAAAAAAGGCCTTAAATCATTTTTAGCCCCACAAACATCATTACCTGGGGGCCTTAAATTTAAAAAATGGTTGAGGGCCTTAAAGATTTAGCGAGTAAATAAAAAGCCAAACAAATTTGTCCACCTCACTCTCCCAATGTCTCTCTCTCCTGTTATTTTTTTTTTTATTTTTATTTTAAATTTAAAAAATAAAGTAATCTGAGTCGTTGATTAACAATTGTACATAATAACGAAGTACCTTAAATTTAAAGCCCCGGCCTCATGCTAATTCTTGTGTCATGTAAACCAATCATTGAAGGGAGATTTAAATTTAAAACCCTCACTACACATGGTCTAACATGAATGCATAAAGTGGGGTTGTGTTATTCTAATAGGTTGACAGGTTAAACCTCAACGCAACAAAACATGAATATCATGTCACACATAAATCCGAGGACAACAGGAACACGGCTCATTCCAAATACAATATATGTTTTTTTTTTCTATTTGCACGTTAATGCTTTAAAATTATAAATTTACATATTATTTTTATTTCTTATGTAAGTGTGTTTAAGCTATATCAATTTATTTCTAAAATATTACATTTCAATATGAAAATAACAAAATAGTTTTAGGGTGGGCTGGGTGGTCCGTAATGACCGTGACCATCACAAACACCGCCCCGCCTGAAATATCACGGCTCGGATTCCATCTACCTATGACAACCATCACGAGCTCCCATCTCTCTCTCTCTTTCTCTCTCTCTCTTTAAAGTATTTTAAAGTAGTGGATGAGGTGGCACAATATTATTGGGTGTGATGAAATGTGATCACCACTCCATAGTTTTAGTGATAAATGTGATGGAGTGTGAGGAAAATGAGGTGACAAAATATTATTAGGTGTGATAGTGTGATTGTATCACTAACCACCCCCACCACCCTAAGTTTTTACTTACAACACATCTTTAAGGAAACATATTAAATATATATTTGTGTTAAATGGGTCAACCCACAAACCTACCGGGTTAAAACGGACATGTCCGGTTTATCTAAATGTGTTCATGGGTTCGATCTGAAACTAACCTGAGTTCGCTTAGACTAAATTCAAAGCCGCGAAATTTGTGGTAAGCTTGTGTCATGTTTTCCTGGTGATCCACCTAGCATAAAGTACGTATGTGTATATGTGCAGCTATAATGCCTGGAAGATTGTCTGTGGACGAAAACGAACTTAGTCGAAGAACATACTCCCGAATGAAATCGGGTTCCTTCTCCGACGACTCTGAGTGTAGTGATATCGGATCACCGTTCATCACAAACAGAAACTCTACAGCTTCTTACATGGCATCAACAATAAGCTCTAGAAAATCCATATCTAATTCACCAACAAAGTCTACCATCAAGAACTCAATGAAAAAAGCGAATGCGTTATCACTGTCATCGAAATGGGGTTCATTGCCAGGGCGACCTGAATCGCCCCCAATGACCCTAAACTCACCACTTTTGAGCTCGAAGCCTCCATCAAGCCCATCAAGAACGCCCAAAAGGAATTTTCTTCACATGGGTCTTGACTTGATCAAGAGTAAGAAAAACGGGTCGGGTTGTTTGTCACCTCTTGGGGCGGGTGTGGGTATGGTGGAGATTGTTCATCGGTTAAGAATGATGCATGGAAGTTGGATGCAATGGAGGTATGCCAATGCTAGAGCAAATGTTATTAATGAAACATTAGATAACAAAGCTAAGGTATGCTACAAACTTTTACTTTTTTATTGAGGGGTGAATTGGTAAAACAAGAGTTGTTCACCGTCTTATTTAGGGTATGTTTGGCAATGAGCTTTTAAGAGTTTTTAGGAGCTTCAAGCTATTAAAGAAAGCTCATACTCAATAAAAAGTGTTGTTTGGTTGAAGGAGCTGGAAGCTTTTAGGTTGGAGAAAAAACTCTACAGTGAAAAGCTACTGGTACTAGCGTTTAAGAAAAAACTCTTACTAGCTACAAGCTTTTAATGAGTAAATGACATAAATACCCATTATATTTTAAAAATAAAATAACAACATTCCTTACAAACTTTTAATTATGTCCATTTTGGTCAGTTTATACATTTTATTAAAAGCTTCAGTTACTCTGCCAAAACACAAAAATATATTTAAAAAGCTTCCAGCTACCAGCAACCAGCTAGTTTTGCCAAACATACCCTTAATCGGTAAACCCTTTGTCAAAATGTTAAAGGGGTGTCGGAAAACCAATAATCAAACGGACTAATTACAGTTTTTTACTTAAACTACCATAATTTTAATTATATTTTATAATAAAAATATCTTTTTCCAATTCCGAAATCTTTATCATTAATTATTTAATATGTAATTTATCCGAACTTTATAATATATGAATTCTTAAGCTAGTATATGCACAAGTAAAGACCATATTAAGGGGATGTCTAATATTTTATATTTCTATCAAAGAAGATATAAAGTACTTTCTATTGAATCCTTGATGATTCTACTTAGGTTGACTTCAAGAAGTCAAACTCAATACACTTATAGAAGAACATCGTTTGTACAGGTCTAAAATTCCAGACTTATCACATCAAGATGTCACATCATTTTAAACCACAATCATTTCAACCCACTTTTTCCCATAACACAGTTATTTCAAATCTTCACCTCACACCCCACTTTTACACAAAAAAAAAAAACAAATAATAAATGTGTCTATGTGCCCCCACCCATTTCAAACCGGACTAGTCCGGTATAGCGGACCAAACCATTACAGACCACCTTCTCCAATGGTACACCTCGTCTGCTTTTGTGGTATTTTGGACCTCCGGTTAGAGTTGCTCTATAACACATTATCATTTTTAGACTCACGTGACTTATTAATTGACGACTACAGAATGATTCATTTAATGCATGGAAAGCCGTGGCAAAGTTGCAACAATCTGTGTTACAAAAGAGATTACAAATCGAGAAAGAGAAGTTGGAAATTAAGCTCAACACGATATTTAATTCTCAAGTGAGTAACCTACTTCTATACTAACTAAAAATATTGCACTTAACGATTTAGTTTGTATGCAATAAAGGCCGGCAAAATTTGAGCTCAAGTCGTTTAAATATAAAACATTTACTTAAGAAGGTGGAATCTTAGTTCGTTTTGAGTCCTCTTTTTAAATCTCAGTACAGCGTGGCTCATGAATGAGTTCATATAACTCGATTCGAGCTTAACTCTTTATTTATTTATTCAATCACTTATATGTATTTATAAAATTGATTATATATATATATATATATTTATAATTATACAAATAACGTCGTATATTATTTAGGTATTTTATTAATAATAATGTATATACTAATTTATATTTTGTATTTATATACTTATATATCATGTTATATAAATATAAACAATGATATATTTATATAAATGGCATGCATGTTTATAATCAAGATCGACATGTGAAACTCATATTTGTTTATTAATTAACCGAGTGTCATCTTTAGGCCTAAGTTCACGCTCAAGCTTGAACTCATTTATGTTTGGTCTCAATTCGAGCTTTTAACAATCAAACTTTAAGTAGCTAACGAGCGGTTCAGTTCATTTACGACATATAGGTATCACTATTCATGTAATGTGAAATTTGTGTAGATGAAAATGTTGGAAGCATGGAGAGACATAGAAAGAAGACATACATCGGATGTCTCTATGACCAAAGATTGTTTAGAAGCCATTGCTTGCAGGGTCCCCCTTATCGAAGGAGCTAAGGTATTGCCATTAAATTGTCTTGAAAGATAGGTAAAATTGCTAAAACATTAAGATATGAACTTACCTATTTCTTCTTTTTAACTTTTTAAAATTACACAAGTCATCCATAAATCAAATTCATTATACGTATCTATACTACATTATAAAGTACCAAAGATGGTTGAAAAGTAATTATATATGCATTTTAAGATGACATTTGAAAGATCCCATGCTTTAAAGCCTATATGTCATATAAATCTTTCTCAAATTACCTATATTGCATTAGCCACTTGTACCATATACCCCAAATTTTATATATATACACACACAATTAGTAAGGATCTTATGCATCTTTTTGTTTACTTTGAGTTACAAACAATTGATGCATTTCTGTTAGGTTCTTATCTTGGTCCACACCCTATTATAGGATTTTGTGTATAGACACTACTCTTTTTTTTCGGTTAACCATCTTTAATAATTTCTTTTTACCCCTTTTATTTAAATATTTTAAATAAAATTTACGTTATTCATGGTATCCTTGGCTTTGCTTCCCATTTTTTTCCTATTGCAACTATATGATCACAATGTTTATTTGTAAGCATGTATCCTTAAATATACTAAGAAAGAATAAATATTTCTCTGAAAAAGATTATTTCGAAGGATTTATGTCCCCGTGTATTTTTTTTCATACTTTTTAAATGATATATATATAAATTATAATAATTTTAGGTGAGTCACGGTTTTACATGGTTTTAAATTAATAGTTTTTCTTAATTGCATATCATGTATTTTTGTAAGTAACCGAGCCAAACTTACCGCCGCAACGCGCGGGGTTTTGTTACTAGTCTTAATTAGGCCGTTTAATTTAACATATCAACAGTTAAATCTTTTTAAACAAGAAATTTATCTTTTGATGCCGATTATTCTAGTTCATAAACATTTACTTCATTTATTATACGGTATCTAGGAAAGAAGGTTATATTTAAGGGAAAAAATTTTTTTTTTATATTTTTGTAAATATATATATATATATATATATAGGATTTGGTTCAAATGAGAACCTTTCCCCAAATTGAGAACTGAGAGAACCATTCTGGGCCACACATTTCTCTAAGGCAAAAAAAGAAAAAAAATTTTTTTTTTTTTTTTGCAAAAATCGCTGCTTTATATGTAAGAAAAAAAAAATTTTTATTTTTTTTTCAGTATACACATGTGTATAATTGCATTATACACATATGTATAATGCAATATACACATATGTATATATAACTGAAATATACACATATGTATTGCTGAAAAATGCTATATACACATATGTATAATTGCTATATACACATATGTATAATTGACATATACACATATGTATAAATGAAAAAAAAAATTCAAAAAAAATAAAAAAAAAATTTCCTTGCATAAAAATGTGCGATTAAAGCAAAAAAAAAAAAAAAAGAATTTTTTTTTTTTGCCTTTATATGAAATGTGTGGCCCAGAATGGTTCTCTCAGTTCTGAAATAGGGGTTGGTTCTCTTAGGATCCCTACCCTATATATATATATAAACTTTGACCAGTAAACATGGTCTAGGAAACTCAATCGGACCAAGACACAGAGTGGAGTTTCGTGTTAGGTGTGGGATTTATGAAAATAATCAGATTTAGGCAATCTAAAATATTAGTCGAAAATATTATCATGGGTAATTAGATTTATGACATATTGCCTGCCAATGGAATACCAACAGTATTCTAATTTACGTATTTGCTTTTTTTGATGGATGTCGTTGGTAATACATTGTGATCACCGCTGGACTTTAACCGTCGTTGATATTCTGGTTTCTATCGATGATATGCATTTGTATGTAGTGTGATGAATAGAATGTTGAATGTCTTTAAGATTCGCATGTTGCGGTGGACAAAGTTCTTTGATTTATACTAAGAATACTAGATTTATATCCCGGGAGCGTCCCGGGGTTAAAAACCTGCCAATGGAATACCAACAGTATTCTAATTTACGTATTTGCTTTTTTTGATGGATGTCGTTGGTAATACATTGTGATCACCGCTGGACTTTAACCGTCGTTGATATTCTGGTTTCTATCGATGATATGCATTTGTATGTAGTGTGATGAATAGAATGTTGAATGTCTTTAAGATTCGCATGTTGCGGTGGACAAAGTTCTTTGATTTATACTAAGAATACTAGATTTATATCCCGGGAGCATCCTGGGGTTGAAAAATCTAATATGACATATTAATTTTACATACGAAATAGACTGATACGCTTTACAGTTACATGCAGGAAAGTTTCGGGTAGCACCTAACCTAAAACAATTAACAATGTATCTCCAATGTTAACGTCGAACCTTAAACAATGTATAACTCTAATATTATAGAATTCATATTTACTGGTTTGAACATAATTAATGACTTGCCTATACATGATTAATGAATAACCTGAATACTTTGTGTTTTTTTTCATGTATGAACAAAACCCCACAAAAAATAGTAGTTTTTTTCTCCGTTTTTTATATAGCGTTATGGTACTCGTTGGAAAGATAATAAAACGCTCGTTAATTTTGTGTAATTTTTTTCTTTAAAAACTCTCGTATATAAAAGATATTAACGTTTAAAAATTATGTGATGAAACATGAGCGAGAAAAATCCAATTTTGTTTTTAATTGGTAAAGTAAATCTTTTATTTTAAATTCTTAGATATACATATCTTGTATAAGGTTTTAATTAATTTTATTATTATATTTAATAATAATAAAAAATTAAAAAAAATTAAACACTCTCACCTCAACGTGCCACGTGGCACATTCAAGGGGAGGTTGAGGCCTCCATTGAATGCCACGTCATCATAAGTCAATTCTTTTATTAATAGATTATAGATTATAGATTATGTTTGGAAAAAAAAAACAGATCATAAAGCTTATAAAATTAGTTTAAAATAAATACATTTTTTTTCATTTGTTAATATGTAGAACAAACAATTTAAAGCTTTATAAATAACAATAATAATAGTAACAATATCAACAACAACAACGATGATGATGATGATGATAGTTCTTAAAGATGAACACAAACACCTCAATGAAAATTGAATTTTAATAATCCAAATCATAACCAATTAGCCCATAATAATTCATTGTTATAGTTTGATCAATGTCACTTCCAAATTTTACTTATGCTGCCAAGTAAATTCTAGCGAGTAGCATAATCTTTACGAATTCACACTTGATTTATACCCAATTTCAATTGTATGTTTCTCCATTTAGTTTATAATCATTATTGTAAGAAAAGTATTGTGGAAATCAACTATAAATATATATGGTCATTATGCTAAATTAGGATTTATCTTAGTAACAAAAAGTGTAAGTTAAAAACATCATTGGCTAAATCTGTAAATATGAATAACTATCAGTAGGTTTAGTTTTGAATTACTAGAATGTCCTATATCCCAAAACATAAAATGAAAGTATAGATAAGAATGGTATAGTTATACATGAAACTATAATTTAAATCTTAATATATAAAAATTAAATAAGAAAGTGAAACTATGTGCAAGTAAATCAAGCTACTGAATATATTTTTAATGACAAAATTACACAAACATGGTTTATGTAATTTACTCAATTTATATCTTTACTAAGTATTTTTTTTTTTTTGGTGTAGATGGATTCTCAAGCAACTACGATTTCACTTAGACATGGAACAGATTTGGTGGACTCGGTCATGTGTATCGCATCGTCTCTCATGCCCACGGTATCATTCTGTATATTCTAGCTAAGATCAAAAATACTTGAGGCGTTTTTTGAAGATTCAGTAATAGTACGATATTCAATCCGAAAAAGATATGAATGATGAAAAATTTTAAACGATTGTCTTTTTTTATGGTATTCGAATAGAAACCATAAATCTAGTTTTCTTTGGGATGAGTTGCTCAAAAATCATTTCCTTGTGATGTAATTGATTATGCTTTGTTTCCGGTCCCTTGTAAGAAACAATTTTTTCTTTAATATCTTATCAGCCGTTCAAAAAGCCAGTAATTATTCAAAAAATTAATTATTTAATATCTTGACAGAGTGGTGAGACCGCATCAATATTTTCAGAGCTCGCAAAAGTTGCAATCGAGGAGAAGTTGTTGCTTGAAGATTGCTTTGAACATTTTAGAATCATTTCGGCATTACAGGTATTTATCATTGTAGCCAAACGTATGACTTCTCATGTTTTGAATAACTTTTCACGCTTGTAATTAAGTATGAATTTTATCACACGATCATCCTATTTTTTTTAAGATACGTGTAACGCTAATGTGAAAGTACATTTAAATATTCATTCATGTTTACAATTTTTTTGCAAATTTTGTAGTATGTACATATTCCAAAAATGTATATGGTAATTTTTTTTTTATTTTAGATGCATGTAACACTAATGTGGTGTGCATTATGCATGACAGGTTGAAGAAAGGAGTCTAATATGTAGCATTATCGAAATGACTTTATTTGAAGCTCAAGGCTTACAACAAGAAGAAAAATAGATATTCTAATCCAACAAAATGTAAATTCAGAATTGTGTTCAGTCTAATTCAGTGCTTAATAGTTCAGTGCTTAATGGTTCAGCAACATCTTAAGTCTTAATGGTTCAGCCTTAACCATTCCATTCAGAAACTGAAACAAACGTGCTGAATACTGAATCATTCAGCGCTAAATGATCCAGAGCCTCATTAAGAGGCTTACCAAACAGCCCCTAAATGTACAAGTTATTCTAATACAACATTTGATTTCATATATATTTTTTTAGATTAAATACACTTTTAGTGTTTTTCTCAATGACGAATATTACTCTCATTCTAGTTTTAAGACAGAGTGTAAATTTCATCAAGATTATCCTAATTTTTTTAAGATACATGTAACACTAATTTCAAAGTACATTCACATATTCATTCAAGTTTACAATTTTTTGCAAAAAAAAATTGTACTTTTTACATATTTATATATTAGAGTAAAAATGAAATACAAAGTGTTTTTTTTTTTAAAGAACTGTGAGAATCAAATGGGGTAAAAACATTTTTTTTTAGAATTTTTTTTCCCCATGTGCTTAAACATACTTTCTAGATGAATAATACAAAAATAAAATTAGTGTAATTACGTTATTAAAGTAAATACATTAGTTTACACTAGAGTAATTATGTAATTACTCTACACGTAATTACTCTACACCATAATTTTTTTTTAGTTTTAAATACTATAATACATGTTTAACAATATGGGAAAAAATCGAAAAAAAAAATAAAAAAAACACCCTCCATTGATTCTCACAGTTCTTACCAAAAAAACATTTTGTACAAGATCTTTACTCTTTATATATAATACAATTAGCAATGTCGGTACAATAGTATTGTTTGTGCCATTACAGTTTTGTCCACAAATTTTTCGTTTCTTTTAAGTCTTCCCAACTGAACACAGTTAATACCTTTTCAATATTCATTTCATTCATAAACATGTTGATTAATCTTGTTTAGATAATGTTTACAATGAAATATATCAAATACAGAAGTTTCCAGAACACAGAGAGAGAACACACACAAGACTCTAACAAAAAATGACCAACTATGTATCACAAAATAAAACTTAGCCTATTTATACTCTGCACGTTCGACCCCCCGTCAAGGTCGAATGAGTCCTTCGACCTCTTCAACAACTCGAACCAAACAGAATGAGCTTCAAAGCTTCCTTCGACCTTCCAAAGACTCCTTCGACCCCTCGACTGGTCGAATGGGTATTTTCTTCAACACAAAATCTATCAAAACGCTATAATGACAATCCAAAAGCGATAGTCACAAACCATGCACTTACAAATGTGGTCAAGCATGATAATCAAATTTGTCATTTAAGTCATAAAACTTAATAAACCAACGTTATTGGTAAATAACAGGAAATAATAATCATGTATGAGTTTTAGTAGAAAACTAGTCACTCATGTAGAAGACTTGAGCTTAAATGCTCAACTTCACCAAACGGGTCAAACGGAGAAATCACTCGGAATAACTTGAGTTTCATAGAAATTTTAATAACTTCAAGTGCAAATTGACATAGATATATCAGAGAATAAATCCTTGTAGATAGATCTAAGAAACTATAAATTTTATAGTTAAACGAATGAAACGGGTTGATTTGGGTAAAAGACTCCCTACCGAACCAAAGTGTAAATTGACGGTAAATTTTGATTCGGGTAAAGATATGGAATTGAAAATAGGATATGAGAATAGGTGCTAAGAGTGGTGACCTTAACTTAACCAAATGAGGGTGAAAAATCTTAAAAATGTTGAAAATTTGGCTAAGTATGAAATGCAGCAGACAAAAGAAACTTTCTAAGAAAAACATTGCGTCACACCACGTGACAAGATGGGGAGGACCCCAGGCCGTGCGCGACGCGACAACTCATCTAACAAGATTTTTTTTATATTTTGTTCCGTTTAGACATGTTAACCTAAATACTAATCGTTATTGTTTGTATTTGTGGTAGGAATGATTAAGGAGCAGCACCGGATGCGTAGCGGACCAAGCATGGAAGCGAACACGCTCGAGACCATCATCACCCTTGCGGTTAAATAAAAGAAATCGTCTATGCATGCCGTGGGGAAAATTTAGCAAGTTAAACTTTTTATACGTATGTAATTTTTATAATAGACGTGCTAGCAAGAACCGAGTAGTCATTGAGTCGCATAGGTCTTAGTTAGACCAACTCATGAATAACACGTGTGAGTCATCCAATGACCTGAACGTGCGAAGCATATTAAATTACGTAAAAAAATTGTGACTGATCTGGGACCAAATCATGATTTAATGTTAATTAAATGTATTGAATGGGACGGGTCTTACACTTGAATAGAGGAAAGATTTAGGTTATGGATTACCTGAGAGAAATATGCAGACGATGATGGTGATGGTGTTCGAACCGACCCTGATTGATTAACACCAGAATGTTGATTTCTTTCACCGGTGAATCTTTGATTAAAAATTTCTTAGTCACCAAAGTATCATGTAAGCTAATAAGCTAAATCATCTTACGTTAATGTTTATATAAGACACATGCGTAAGCATGCCGCTTATTTAATCAACCTTTTCATATCGTATACATAGATTACTATATGTAAAAGTAAATTATTTGTCACGTTTAAGTTCCCTAATATATTCTATTTTCACTCCTGGGAAACAAAGAATATGTCATCAAGAACAATAATATAGAGTACAATATAATGAACATATCAAGCATTTATTACATATATGAAGAGATAATAAAAGATGTACTTGAATCATGCAATGAGTAATCAACTAATTACCATATATCGAGCTATTACAATCATGATTATACATATGTCCTAAACTCATAAGACATAAATGCGTTGATTAGGATTAGAGTTTGAGGAATTGGGGATTACCTCACGTGTGTATGGTTGCAGTTGATTAGGATTAGGGTTTAAGGAATTGGGGATTACCTCACGTGTGTGTGGTTGAAGGAGAAAGAGAGGGGTGTGAGGAGAGAGTGAGTTTTTAGGGGTTGGGATGGGAAAAAACTTTTATACAGGATGAGGTTTTTTTTTAATGCTTACTTGCACATGGCATAGTCAATGGAGGGTTGGCCTTTTGAATGCCATAAGGATTTCATGCTTTGGTTTATTAATATATCTAGAATGTAGACATAGATATGGAATACTTTATGGAAATTAACAATGCAGATTCCGGTGAAGAGAGCCAAAATTTAACCATATATACCACATATATACCACCAAATATTTGAGGAACTATTCATTGGATTAAACTGATTTTTGTTTCTCAAAATTTAACCACTAAATTTCTCCTACTTTAACTATTGACCCGTTAAAAATTAGTAATTAGCCCTCCAATGGCACCCATCTTCCATTGAAAAGTATGACATTTATTAGTTAATCAACCTTTTGCATTTTTTCACCTTCTCTTCCACTTCCTCTAATATTATTTTTCCTTGTTTTACCAAGAGAGAAGAAGAGAAGGTGTTTTTTTTATTCATACAATCTTAAAGTTTATCTCAAATAATCTTTTTTGTTAGAAACTAGATAAACTATCCTTAAGGGGGGAAATCCAATCAAGATGAACGATCTATTCTCTAGTTCCTTCAAGCAGAAGTATCCCAATGATGTCGAGGCAGGCGGTGGCACGACTAATGATATGGTTGATCTTGATAAGTTCTTCCTTGATGTGGAGAATGTTAAAGAAGACATGTCAGGGGTTGAGAAGCTGCATAAAAAGCTACAAGAAGCAAACGAGGAAAGCAAGATGGTTCATAATGCCAAAACTATGAAGCAACTTCGGGCAAGGATGGACTCGGATGTGGAACAGGTATTGAAGCGTGTAAAAGTTATTAAAGGAAAGCTCGTGGCCCTTGAGAAGTCAAACGCGGAGCATAGGAAGGTTCCTGGTTGCGGGCCTGGCTCATCGACTGACAGGACCCGCACTTCGGTTGTTGGTGGTTTAGGCAAGAAGCTTAAGACTATGATGGATGACTTCCAAGCGTTAAGAGCTCGTATGAATGAAGAGTACAAAGAAACTGTTGGGAGAAGATATTTTACATTAACAGGTGTGAATGCTAACGACGAATTAATTGAAAATTTGATATCTAATGGAGAAGGTGAAGATTTTCTCCAAAAGGCTATCCAAGACCAAGGTCGGGGCCAAATTATGGACACAATCTCAGAAATCCAAGAAAGACATGATGGGATCAAGGATATAGAGAAAAACTTGATAGAACTCCACCAAATTTTCTTGGATATGGCCGCGTTAGTAGAAGCTCAAGGACAACAGCTGAACGACATTGAGAGCCATGTGGCACACGCGAGTTCATTCGTCCATCGTGGAACCGAGCAATTAGTGGAAGCAAGGGAGTTGCAAAAGAGCTCAAGGAAATGCACTTGCATTGCCATTGCCCTTGTTATTGTCTTAATTATTGTTGCACTTTACCCCGTTTGGTTCCCCATGTTAATGCGTAGATAAAATGATATTGTTGTTTTGTTCCTAGTTTTCAATCCCAACATTTCTTTTATGACACGTATTTTTCTTTAGAATTCGATAAATTTTCAATTAGACCACAAATATGATCATCACACGTACAACAGGAATATTCCCATTTGAATGCTTGATCAGACACAACAAATGGCATTGAACCATGAACACTCATAGTCATGTCGAAACTGATGAGCCTGTTCAAACTGGTCATCAGGTTTGATTACGTGTTGTGTGTTTTAGAGATTTTTTCTAATGATTATTCTAATTTATGGTTTGTGCGGAATCACGATCGGCTTAAAGGGAGTATTTATTTAGGCCCCACTCCAATAAGCCCCAAATTAAAACAAAAGGGGAATTATATATGGTATTCTTTGCAATTAAGGTCTACGTAATTTCAATTTGCATATGGATATTGTTTTAAGGATTTCGGATTTGAAGCTAACAATTTTGTGGTAGATGGACATTTAGTCAGATATTTCTATGGGTTGTGAGTCTTATTTTAGTGCATTTATCATGCAAATAACTCTAATCCTACCATTTACTATTTGCTTTATTGTTTTAAGTTGTTTTTATCCTTTTTTTAGTTTTGCTAAAGGGTCACATTTAGAATTTGTTTTAAGCCTCAACAGAGGTTGAGCCAGCCTTGTGTGGAATGCGACATCTAAAAACCAAGGTTTTCAGAACCGGACCGGACGTCGAACCGGACCCCCGACCGGTTCACCGGTTTGACCGGTCCGACCGGTCCAACCAACCGGCCAAAAAAACAAAAAAAAATTAAAAAAAATACAAAAAACCGGTCCAACCTCCCGGTTTTCCAGTTCGACCGGCCGGTTCACCGGTCCAAAGCCGGTTCACTGCACCAGCGGTCCGAACACCCGAACCGGACCGGTCCAGGCCCCGGAGCCCGGTCCGACCGGTCCGGTTTTCAAAACCATGCTAAAAACACATAACATGCATGCGTATGTATTTTTTATATAAGAAAGTGTTAACTGAAAGAAAAAGAACTTAGACATTATGTGTTTTTGCATTCTATACGACAAATAAGGGTTTTCATAAAATATTATAATTTTATCGCTCAAATTCTCAATTTGTGTTGTGAAGGTAGCCTTTTGAAAAGATCCATGAGCCCATGGAGGTGGAAGGAATAACATGTTAGATCGTCATGCATCTATACATATACTTAAACATGTTGGTCCAGACAATTAGATCAAACACAAACACGAGATATTTGAGGAGACTAACCCGCGACTCTTTTTATATATCAAACAAACTTATAATCAAGGGACAAATAAACACATTAACCTAGACCCCTATTTATACTAAACCAACCATACTAATCCTACTCAAATACTACTAACAATCATAATCTAATACTAACCAAACATCATTATCTCTACCAATTAAATCAACTAGATAATTCTAAACATTCAAACTAATCTTAACCAATCTTTCACTTTGGTCCTTCAACTTTCAACTCATACGCATTTTAGATATTAATTTCTTATTTTGAAGAGATTCTTTTTCTTAAAGGCCAACAACATGCAATTAGTCCTTTTGTAAACAAATATGGATAAACTAAATGATGAAATGTTATTTAATCAAAGTTTAGACCATTGGCTATTTACAAGTAGGTGCAAAATGCCAACCAACGTTGGCTTAAAAAGTCAAAGGCCAGCATGTTAAATGAGAATTACAACCGGATCTTCTAATTCGTGAAGAAAGACTATGACAAGAAAAGGTTAAGCTAATTGTGTCCATGGGCTAATCAACATAAAGGGAAAAATATGTATATTGTATTAGTAAGGTAAAGACTCTTTAACCGGTTGTAATTTTTGAGCAATTTAATAGAAGTTATATGATGCAAAATGATCCATTATTTGTTTATTTATTTGGTACAGCCTTCACGGGTTAATACGTGGTGAAAATATAGAGCTTGGTCATAATTCTGACACACGTGGTCAGGTATTGCTCGACAATTTCAATCTAGCTTTGGTTTCTTTTCTTGCTTATTTGAAGTAATTTAGATTTTCTTTGTTGACTGTGAAGAAGATAGTATAGAATCGTCTACTGATTGAATGTTTTGATGTGTGTTGTCTCCCATCTCAAATGGGTCAAGCGTACGAAATTAGCTACCAAAGGGTCTTTGTAACAAATGTATTTTGACATTGGCTACTGTTTATTTTTTCTTTTTTGCTTCTAACTATTGCTGCATTGGAGTAGCCTGATTTACAACAAAGCATCACACCAAAGAGGGGATCTCTGCTTCTAAAAATGTGTCGGTACTTGGACCATGAAAGGTAGAAAAAGCAATCAAAGCCGAGCCTTTAACACAACATCAACAAACCCATATCATGTGCTTCTTTTTGATAAAATTTTTGGGTAAATAAGTTTGGGATAAGTTGCTTCTTTCCTGGTATCAAATAGTAGTTCAAAAAAGCAACATGTATAAACTTGATAATGTAAATTTAGGTTGTGTCTTTTGTTGAAACTTGAAGCATGTATGTTAATTGTGCTACGGCCATATGATACGGGCGTATTAATTGGGGACAAGATGTTAATTGTGTAGTGCCTTTCTCAATTCATTTTGCATACGGAGTCCTATTATTAAGAGCTTTGTTTAGTATAAGCCTTTGGTAATGTTATCATCCACAAAATTATTGCAATTCGATAATGGTTGGAGGCGCCTCCTACTAAGTTGAGGTCCTGGGTTCAAATACTATGAAGAAAATGAACGTGGATATTGGGAATGTCTTAATGTAAATAAAAGATTTTTTTTAGCCAACAAGTTCAGTAACGAAAATCCGGTTCAATTGTTCAACCAGCCAATGTATTTTAAAAATATATATTTTTTATTAGTGTACTTATTTGATTATCAACTTTCATGTGCTATGAACTAATGATATTAGTTAATTACGCATATAATAAGATAGAAAATTTAGGATATGGTTTTAGAATTTGATACAGAAGCTACAATATTCAATCATTGTCTTAAGATCACAAATAATGAAATAAAGCAGCAGCAGCACATACGGAGATGCTTGCATGTAAATAAATGGTTTCCATACGCAAGTGTTTTTTTAATTATATGATTTTTTGATCTTTTAATCGGTTAATACAATAGGTTATATATTGATACATTTAACGGCCTTTTTTAGACATTGTAATTGAATCTAATATCACTCGGGACACCCGCCGCAACGCGCGGGCATTCCCACTAGTATAGGATAACGGGGGAATTGGAATTAAATATTTTTAACTTTGTTGTGTTGAAATACTAATAGCGATATATATTAGACAATGATTTTATATTGTAAATTCGTATTAAATTGTAATTATCGGTATCCAAAAATAGCGGAACCGAATTGTATTATTTATTGTGATTGATCAATAGAATCAAGGCAAGGAGCCTATTCTTTCATGATATCATCATCAAAATCCTCACCTCCCTAACCCTAATCGGCCCTTCCTCTTCTTCTTCCCTGCGCCGCCTGCCTACTCTCTGTTTTCTTCACTATGACAGGTGTCGATACTACTCCTCCTCCTACTCCCATCACCATCGAGTCTAAACTTCACCCCGCAACCACCGTATCCAACATCAAAAATTGTATTCCCATAATCCTTGAGATTTAATCTAGCCAATACAACTCATGGGCCACTCTATTCAAAATACATTGCAAAGCTTTCCTTGTCATCGATCACCTTTCCCCAAGACCCCAAACTGACCCGTCTTCCTCCACTGCCCAAACCGACCCCAACAAACCCCTTGATCAATGGGAACATTTGGACGCTATTGTCTTGCAATGAATTTACAGTACGATTTCCAATGACCTGCTACACACCATTATCGATCACACCGCCACTGCTCACGAGGCTTGGGTTGCCATAGAAAACTTATTCCATGATAACAAAAGTGCTCGTGCGATTCACCTTATGCACAAATTTTCCAACACAAGACTCGATGGTTTCCCTAATATCTCAGCCTATTGTCAACAACTGAAAACCCTTGCTGATCAACTAGCCAATGTCAATGCCCCGGTAGATAATGATCGTCTTGTCCTGCAATTAATTGCCGGTTTAAATAAACAGTACGAAGGAATAGCCACTATTCTTCAACAACAGGAGCACCTACCATCCTTCTATGCCGCTCGGTCCAAGCTCATACAGGTTGAAACTCGCAAAGCGGAACAAGCGCT
Source organism: Ambrosia artemisiifolia (assembly GCA_032199755.1). Lineage (NCBI taxonomy): Eukaryota > Viridiplantae > Streptophyta > Magnoliopsida > Asterales > Asteraceae > Ambrosia > Ambrosia artemisiifolia. Next base: position 43,355,898 of record CM063518.1, read on the forward strand.
CCTCTCCTCTAAATCGGTCGGCTCTGCTCTCACCATCACCACTTCTCGGACTTCGGGTTGTGATCAACAGCGGTTCGACGACAGGTATGGTGGCAGGGGCCGTGGTCGGTCCAGTGGCAGACGGGGTCGGGGACGCGACATTTTTGGATGAGGTTGGTTCATGAACAACTCTTGGCAGTCACCCTTCTTTGCCCCTTGGATGGCTCCCTGGATGAATCCACAACAGGCCCGATGGCCATTTAATTATCCGGCCCAGGATCAACAGGCCCAATGGCCGATGCCTCCATGTCCCTACCCTTCAACCAATCAGCCCAACAGCAGCAGTTCGGCCCAGTCTTCTGGCCTTCTTGGCTCGCGTCCGAATCAGGCCCACATAGCTTACAGTCCGACAGAGATCGAGCAAGCTCTTTACACAATGTCTCTACAACAACCTGACCCGACACACTATATGGATACAGGATCTTCTTCCACCATGTCTCATGATTCAGGTGACTATCATTCCTTTTCTAATTCATGCTTGTCTCAAAAAATAATTGTAGGAAATGGCCAAACTATTCCGATATTAGGGACAGGGCACAAAATAACTACCCAAACCCTTCCCTCCCTTTATCCTTAAAAACGTTCTATACTCCCCAAAACTTGTTAAAAATCTTATATCCGTCCGTAGATTTACAACGGATAATTCTGTTTCTGTGGAATTTGACCCATTTGGTATTCTTGTGAAGGATTAGAAGACCAAGATACCGCTTATCGGTTGCAACAGCAGCGGTGATCTATACCCTCTAGTGCTCAGGTCATCTCCATCTCAACCTACTACTCTTGCTGCTATTTCGGCTCAAATCTGGCATCACCGTCTAGGGCACCCTGGACGTTTTTCTTTACAGTCTTTGAAAAATTCTAGTTCCATTTCTTTTAATAAAATTAATAATAATGTATGCTAGTCGTGTGTTTTTGGTAAAAGTATCCGTTTACCGTTTTTCGCTTCACAGAATTATAATGTCCAACCGTTTGACATTATTCATAGTGATGTTTGGACCTCCCCTATTATTAGTTCCTCGGGCCATAAATATTATGTCTTGTTTTTGGACGATTAATCTAATTTTTTGTGGACTTACCTGATTACAAATAAATCAAATGTTTTCTCGTCATTTCAACAATTTTCTTCCACCATTGAAACCCAATTTGAGCGTACCATAAAAACGTTCCAATGTGACAACGGACGTGAATACGTCAACTCCTCCTTCCAAACCCTTTTTACAACCAACGGTATTCTTTACCGTCTCTCATTCCTTTACACTTCATCCCAAAACGAAAAAGCCGAATGTAAAATTTGTACAATCAACAACATGATTCGTACCCTTCTTGCCCATGCCTCACTACCCACTTACCTTTGGCACTTTGCCTTTGAAACCGCAACCTACCATCTGAACATCCTACCTGAAAGCATATCAAAAACAAAATCCCTAACCGAATTGCTATACCAAACCACACCTACTTTCGACCATATCCGTGTCTTCGGTTGCTTGTGTTACCCCCTCACCCCAGCTACAACCATTCATAAACTTGAATACCGGTCACATCCGTGTATGTTTCTCAGCTACCCGGCCACACACCGCGAGTATCGATGCCTAGATCTATAGACCAAACCAATCTTCATCTCACGCCACGTAGCGTTTCGAATATCATGGGTTTAAGTAAGATCACAGGTGCATGGTAGGTCGTTTGAAGTAAGATCACAGACAATCCAGAGCTTGCCTAAATATCATGGGTTAGTGACAGAGGAGCCATATATGCATCTTGGGGCTTATGATGCAAGATGCAACACAATTGGGGGATAAGGGTTTACACAAGATGAAGTGAAGTTGGTCCTCTTTCAATTCACTCTCGAAGACAAAGCACAGCAATGGTTCCAATCTTTACTTTCAGCATCTATTCGTACTTGGTTGGAAATGCAACAACAGTTCCTTGATGAGTTCTACACAAGCTAACGAACCAATGATGCTAGGAAGAATATCAGGAATTTCTCTCAGCAGTCGGGTGACCTCTTTCAAGAAGCACTTACTCGTTTCAAGATGATGATCAACAACTGCCCACATCATGACATCCAACTGTGGGAATTGATCAACTCATTTTATGAAGGACACCACCACGAAGACCAAGGTGCGTTAGATTCAATTTCAAATGGTACTTTTGGCACTAACAAAGAACATGTTGATTGGGAGTACCTCGAGAGGAAAGCTGAGACAACAAATAGGAAGGCACAATCTTCAAGACGCTCAAGGCAAGCAATTGTGAAGGTTGCAAGTAGTGGTAGTGTCCTTGATGTGGAAAGAATAGCTAGGATAGATTCTCAACTAGCTAACTTAGGTATTGGTGGGCAACCCATGTGTGGGCATTGTGGGGATGTAGGGCATATAGCTGATGGTTACCCTAGCATAGTAGGTGAGATGCAAGAGGTAAATCAGGTACAAGGGGAATAGGAATTGGTCTAACATGAATTCCAACACCTACTACCCAAGTCTTAGGAACCACCTGAACTTTAGTTATGGGAACCCTAATAACCAAAGTAACCCAGGTTTCCAAGGTAGTGGACAACGTAGTACCCAACAATATTATGCCCCTAGGTAACAAAATAGTCAAGGAAATTATCAAGGAGGAAGTGGTAGTGGGGGTTACCAAAAGGGTAGTCAGTCTTTTGAGACAACAGGTGGAGGGTTGAGTGAGGTGATGAACATGTTGAAGTCCATTCAGCAGGATATACAAGGCATCAAACAAAAGGATGAGGTACGTGATAAAACCATTCATTTTTTGACTACTTAGGTTGGACAACTTGCAAGAGATGTAGCAGAGCTTAAGAAGGGCAATGGGAAGCTCCCTAGTGACACACAGGTCAATCCTTCACATCATAGTTCAGGAGCAAGGAACAAAAAGAGCAACAACATTGGACAGGTAAGTATTCTCCGTAGTGGTAAGGTTTATGATAATAAGGTGAGTCCTCCGCCAACTTTCGTTGAAGGTGAGGTGGAGGATATGAGTGAAAGTGAGGATGAGTTGGAATCTGCGCCAATTAAAACTGATAAAAAGTTAACTTTTCAAATACCGGTTAATCAATCTGAATCCGTCAAGCCTAAGGAAGCGAAACCAATTCAGACTCCATATCCCGCAGCTTTGATGAATCCGACGGTAAAAAAGGGTAGTTAATAAATGGGGACCTCAACAAGAGGAAATTTGGGAAATTTTGAAACAGGTTAAAATTAACTTACCCTTGATTGATGCAATCAAGCAGATTCCGGCTTACGCCAAGTATATTAAGGATATGTGCACCCAGAAACGGCACCACAAGTTTCCCAAGAAACTTGATTTAACTGAACGAGTCAGTGCTGTTTTGACTCGGGCACTTCCACCGAAGCTTCAAGATCCGGGAACACCACTCATACCCATCCAAGTGGGTGATTTTAAAATATGCCGGGAGTTGCTAGATCTTGGTGCTAGTGTGAGCATCCTCCCGGGAAGTTTGTATGACCAATATGACTTTGGTCCACTAAGACAAGCTGACACCACTGTGGTGTTAGCCGATCTAACTCTCAAGCTTCCTAAGGGATTGTTCGGGATGTTATTGTAAAGGTGGAAGAGTTCTATTATCTTGTGGATTTCTTGGTGCTTGACTATGCTTCATCTGTAACACCCTAAAATCTCTAAACCGTATTTTATGATAATCTAAGTACATGTGGCTTTTAAACTGAACCGCATGAAACACGACTTATGCGAATTTCCTAGTCTAGGGGAATTAACTCCGTCAACCTTGTTAACTAAACAAGGCTTACACAATTATACGAGACTAACTCGATTAGTGTCTTGAACTAGTACATACTTAACGAAATATGGGAGGCGTTAAAAGTGCCAAATAACCAAATTAAGTTTGGTTGAATACTTAAAAAAAAGAAGAAAGAAAACACACACACACAAACTTCTGGAAATCGATCCATACACCTCCCAAAACACACACTTAAGCTCAAACTCAAGAACAAGTTCAATCAAGGATGAAATCAAAGGGCTTTTGTGTGCATTAGCCCTAAAACGAATCTCCCAAGCCTAATACACACCAATGTAACCTTTTATTTGACTAAATTTAATGGTATGTTTATGCTTGGGTGTGATGAAGATCATGGATTGTTATAAAAACGTGAATTAAGGGCTTGTAATGGTTACTCTAGTATGAGGAAACCATAATACGTGTTAATTTGTGTGTGTTAAGCAAAATCTTTGTGTGAAAATTATATCTTTGTAATTCATGTTATAAAGTTAAATGGGTTTCTTGGTGGATTGGTAGGAACCACCTTTAAACCATGAAATACTAGCTTTAGTAAATGACAAGCTATGTTTAAGATGTTTATAGGAATGCTAGACATGTTAATCTTGGTTAAGGATGGATCCATGAGGTCCCCAAGTCTTAAAATTAAAGCTAGGGAAATCACGCCTACCAAGTGTTTGATAAAATGCCTCAATGAAACTTGATTTCACTTGGGCATAGATAATTTGTGAAAACTTGTATATTGGTAAAACACGACCAAAAATGCGTGTAGACAAGTAAGGATTAGGTTCTAACAACCTAAGTAATCATTCGCCTCATACGTGCGGATACAAGAGACTTTGGATAGCCAAGGAGTCTCGGATTGAGGTAAAGAGGAACCACGCATAAGGTGCGTCACTCGATGGCTTAAATCTCAATATAATCCTAGTATGTTTATATGCTTAGTTATACCTTTGTATGTATATTTGAAACTAGTCATTGGAATGTCACAAAAGAAGCTTAAACGAGATTCATAATTCATAGAAAACGACCTTAGAAGAAGGTTGTCAATATCCCAATTAGGCTAACGGGTCAATTGGGTGAAACACTAGTAGAGAAGGACCTAAACGAGGGTCAACATTATGCCGATATCAATTGTTGTTAATTGCTTGAGTATATTCGTAGACTTTATGTTAGTAAGCTCAAGCTAGTCTAGAAGCAAAAAGGGGCGCAAGCTAAGGTAAGTCCTTCTAGGAATCAAATCTCGTACTCATACCATTGCAATATTGACTTCCTAGGCAACCACTCCCCAAGTGATAAGTGACCGGTGAATCCGTTATACCAATGGGCAATGTAGACCGGGTGCTTGAAATTGCGCATAAATGGCCCACGGGGCCATAGACGCTAAGGTAGCGCCACAACGGCATATTGCCCAAGGGAAATCTTGAAAACTACCTCTAGTGATGAGGGATTAAATAAAAATCAGGTCGTGAATCAATTGGGGAGAGAGTTAGGAAGAATGGAGATACTAAAAGGTAACGAGGACAAGTCCCCGATAAAACCCATGTGCCCAAGCTTAGTCCAAACCCGCCATTGGTAAGTGTTGGGTAAGCTAGAACCGGATAGTTAGCTAATCTCCCAGGTGTGAACCTTGACTATGTCTTTAGATGAGCATATGTCCAGCTTTGGTCTTGGTTTTAGGCGAATACTTCTAAACGGGTCGATTTGGATAAAGACAATATATGCATGTAATAACGGAAAAGGGAACTTGATCAATGACATCTTATAAGCACGATATAATGGTGTTAAATAAGTCCCCAAGTGTCCCCAGGAAGGGCCTTGAACATGGGTTTAAAAGCATCCAAATCCCCTTTAAAAACTAGTCAAGATGTTAGTTTCACAATTTTTTTGTGCAGTAGCATGCGCCCTAGGACGCCCAACTGATAGACTTCGGACGCCCAAGACCTTCTGGAGACGCCCATCAGGATGCTGGGCAACGTCCTGGATGGCCAGAATTGCGTCTAGGACGCTCAGCCTATTTTTGTTTGATTTTCTTTGTTTTGGGGCCGTAAGCTACGATCGGTCTTTTTCCTTCGCCTTATGCTGGTTGTTTTATTCAATTACTTGACTAAACTAACACACATTCATGGGTTTGTTTTTCATATTCAACCCTAGGTATATAACTCGGAGTATGGATGATGATCAAGCTCATTTTGTGAAGAACCGAACGTTCCATCGTGTTAGCTTCCGCATAGACTCTTGATTTTGGGTGTAAAACTTAAGCCTTTTTGGGTTGAAATCATTGTGAATAACCTAGTACTTATGTCAAGTGTTTCAAAGTCGTGTTTTGTATATATTTGTTAACATCTTAACATGGTTTTTGGTAATTGTATCACATGTTCAACCCTTATTTTATTCATTAAACACATGAGAATGGGTTAGGGTCTTACAAGTGGTATTCAGAGCCCAAGGTTAAACGAGTTAAGTGTTTGGTTCAAGCTTGATCATCAATCCGGTAAGGAATTCATTTCCAAAACGTAATAATCTAGTCGAAAATGATCTATATCATGGTTGAACACGAGTCAATTAGGAATGAACTAAGGGAATAGTGTATTAAACACTAACGCCCAAGAAACACACCAATTACACGGTCATGGTGAGCTATGACTCAGCCGAACCGTAAATTGGGGAAATCTAGTCGTATCACTTAGATGATGCAATGGACTGAGTGCAAGAAGCATTTAGAAACTCGAACACATGAAATTTCAACTACACGGTCAGGGCGAACCGGAAATTAGGGAATAGATGCATAGAATACTTAAAACTCGTACAAATGCCAATCACACGGCCATGGTGGGCTAAGGCTCAGCCGAACCGAGAATTGGAAGGCATGATCGCATCAACAAGACTGCGCGATCAGATAAAACACAAATAGCTTAATAACGCGGGTATACAGAAATACATTAGACAAATAAACAAGAATGTTTATAGTAAATAAGACGCATGACTAGAAATTACCACCTGGAGAGTACTGTGGTGATCGCGATAGGATCACCGTGTCATTTGTGGATTGCTTACCCTGGCCAGGTAAGTGTTAAACACATGGTGCAGTGGGCTTCTCGTGATCTACATGCCTGCTTTTTCACGTGACAAGGACTGGGTCATGGGAGAAAGGCATATTAAACATTTCCAAATATATAACTCGCGAGGTCATATAACAAGGAAGTATTGCCAAACAACGTAAGAGGCCGGGTAGACCGGGTAAGTAAAACCAATGCATAAACGACCCCCGGGGTCGTACCAAAGGTATTACCACATCGGTTACGCGGATCAAGGTAAGACTTGAACCTTAATCAAAGGTTAAGTCATAACTAAACTCAAACCTTTATAGAAGGTTGAATTCGTAAATAGACTTGAACCTTAATCAAAGGTTAAGTCATAACTAAACTCGAACCTTAACAGAAGGTTGAATTCGTACTGAGGTAAAACAAAAGCCAAGATTCGGGCTAAGCTCAAGGTTAAGTTATACTTAAACTTGACTCGTAATAAATTCGTAAAAGCCTACGGGAAAATGTGAACTATGCATCACACAATTCATATTAATTTCATGAAAGCCTACGGGCAAATGTGAACAATGCGTCACACTAATTATAATGAATTCGTGAAAACCTACGGGCAATTGTGAACTAAGTATCACACTAAATCATAATGATCCGTGAAAGTTCACGGGCAACCAAGAACTACGCGTCTCGCTAAATCAGAATGCAAACGAGAATAAAACCACACGGGCAAGCGTGAACTATGATTCACCCACTAAAAACATGGTTCTAGACTGTGAAACCACGTTAAATAAAAGAAGAAATTAAACGCTAAACCAAAATGGGAGCTCATAGGAGACCCTGGAATACCGGAGGTGCATCCGCACCAGAGGAACAGTCCTAGCCTCAATTAAGGATCGTGTCAGAGTAAACAATGATTGATGTGGCCTAATGAAGGCATGTCAAAAACAAACAAAGCAAGATAAACCTCATGGGCCTTAGCACATGATGGATGAATGGACAATCGAAAGTCTAAAATATAGATGGCTGTGAATCGCAGAAATAGAAGAAATGCCTTCATAATAAGCAAAATATGATCCACTGGACCACTATGCATACGAATACTGAAGAAAGAAAACATAAGTAAATAGACTTGTGTGAATAAACATGGTAATGTGACACCATGACACACAGACAAGCAAGGACTCTTGTGAGAAACGCTGAATTGATCTAAGGGTCCATAGCTCCTGAGGGACAAAAATAAACAGAAACGGATCATAGTTCAGGAACAGACCCTGTAAGTAGGGGTGAGCAAAATTAACCATAACCGATATAACCGAACCATAACTGACATAACCGAACCGATTTTAACCAATAACCAACATGACCAATGGTTATGGTTATGAAATTTCTATAAACAACCGAGCGGTTATGGTTATGAAGCTTTGGTTAACCGATATAACCGAACCGAACCGAACTTGTATTGTTAAGTTATGTAATAGATTTATGTTCTATATTAACTATATAGAGGTTTTTTTACTATAATAAAGTAAGTTATTAACAACATGATATTGATGTAGTATTCTTTTTTTATGATGAATTAAACTTGTAAGTTGTAACCAAGGGGTTAAATATGTTTTTTTGTTAATATCTTATTAAAAGGGATCCCACATTGGTACTTTAACTAGAAAGTGTAGTCTTGATTAACTTATAAATAATAACCCAAGCTAAGTCTATCATTGTAGGTTCTGAGTTTTTAAGACCCGTGGGCTTTTAATTTTATAATTTAGCCGAAAGTTAGCTTTGGTTGATTTTTTTGGTTAATAACCGAAATAAACATAACCGAACCATAACCGAATTCATAACCGATTAAACATAACCGAAGTTTAGTTATGGTTATGGTTATGAAAATCCCATAACCGAAATAGCGGTTATGGTTATGGTTAATGGTAAAAACCGACCCAAACCGACCCATGCACACCCCACCTGTAAGGGTGAACCAGTAAAGGAATTGCCTTGGAACCAAAGCATTCTGAGGAGTTAAATACAAACATAATCCGGAAGGGGATTGAAGACGAGGTGTTATATATGCAATAATACCTAGATAAATAAAAGAGTCAGAAGACTCATGTTAAATCTCAAATAAGATGCTTGCGAGAGCTAGAAATGTAAATTCGAAAGGCTAGATAAGAAAGGGTCACGAACCCTATGCTAATTCTATCGATAGGATAAAAATCCTAAAAGCCCGGGGCATCGGGGCAAGAAGATAATAGGTGAGCAATCGCCTGTAATTAGTTTCGACTGAGAATTGAAACTCACATACCAAAATTCGGGTAAAGTGATGCCAATGCGTTTAAAGTACACGGTCAACAATGACCCAAATCATATCGTGCCCGCTGGGTGTTTTGGGAAGTTTGGTGGATTTTAAGGGAAATTCAACGGGCATGATCTATGTTGACAGTATTATGGCGTGGCCAAGCATTCTAGAAAGGGAAGAAGGGACCAGTCCCCCGAGAACAATCACTCTCACGGGACGGCTGAAGGAGCCCGCCTATTGAAATCATATTAACGAAATTGTTGATGAAGACACGATGAGGGCGACAATATTTGATGCGAGGAGGGGTACTGAGATGAAGCGGCTTAACTTAAAGCCGCTAGTTAGGGTGTTACTACAATTTGTGGTCACCAATGTAGCACCAAGAGGGGGAGACAGGGCGGCGGTTAGAACTTGGGAAATTCTGGCTTTGTATGCTATTATGACAGGTGAGCTGCATTTATCCTTCTGTCAAATGGTTATTAGGCAGGTATGGAAGGCTCGAAACCTCAAAGCACAAAACATGACACCACACGTGAGATTGCTAATTGCCTTGTTGGAGAAGCAGGGGGCAATACTTGAAAGTGAAGTGCCCTATTCGAGATCATACTTCATCTTTTCTTTTCCTAACCTAGCCAGCAAAAAGTGGGAGTATAAAAGAACTATACTCTGGCACAAATTGAAGATGGGTCAAGGAGACAAGCTGAAGGTGCTTCAGTGGGGGAAGGAAGCACCAAGCAGAGGAGAGATGGATGATCAAGACTTCAGTGATGAGGAGTTGGTTAAAAGACAGAAAGAAGCAGGGATGAGACCGAGGTCGAGCCGATTCAGCAGCATAGTCAGCCTCATACCGGGGCAGCCGGTTATTCATGGGATATCTTTGATAACGACATGCAGGCTCGAGTGACTAGTATGAGACCTCCTCAATATGATTCATGGGACTTGTGGCAGCAGAGTATTTATCACCAGAATTTTCGAATGGATGAAAATATAAATAGGCAACATCAAGAATTGTTGGAGCATAATAGGGGGATAGAGAGGACCCGTCACCTAGAGGCACAATGGAGTTAAATCTGCGGGCTTATTACGAAAATCAATACCGCAGACACTAGGATTATTATGCAGGGGCTCCCTATGTGGAGTTCTTACCCGTACCAGCCACTGCCCTATCAGTATTCGTCCCATCAGCAGCGGCAACCTCCACAGTCATCATCCTCTTCCCAACATCAGGAGGATAGAGGTCTGAGTAGCATATTTGACATGACAGAGTTCTATGGCAGACCCCCAGGTCCATCTTACAGATGAACCTCCCCATTTTGATCAGGTCATGTGTTTCACTCTATCTTGTACAGTTAGTTTTATTTTTAGTGTTTGTTTGCTTGTTTGTTTTGTTTTTGTTTTGGTGGTTGTTTGCTAAGTATCTAATCATTGCGGGTTGTAGTCCATAACCGGTGTGTGGAATTGGTAGTTGAGAGATTGGGAAAAGCATAAAAACACCATACAATGGGGACAATGTATCCCAAGTGTGGGAATGGGGGACCCTAGGGAAGTAAGACAGAATTACTTACGTTTGCAAGAAAAATTGGGAATTTTGAAAAACTTAATGAAAAATCTTGCAAATTTGTCACTTTTTCTGTCACCAAAGAATCGTTTGCCAAATATGAAATTACGAGATCCTTAATCATGGTTGTCCCTTTAAGTTTCATGAGAGTGTTTCTGACGAGTGTTTTTAGAGGAAATGAAAAGGGATGCCTAACTAGGGGTAACATACTTATAGGACTTGCATATGCTACATGTCGGCAACCTATTTCCCTACATTGTGAGATCTTGAGCCTACTAGATGCTTAACTAATATAAATTTTTCGTTTGTTGAGAGTAGGCCAAATGCTTCGTTGTTACAGAATTTGTGTAATTCGATACATGCTAAAGCTTTAGGCAACAAGTGCACATAGATGAGAAAGGCAATGTAGGAAGTCGTTTGTTTGTTTATTGATACCCATGTGTTGTTTGTGTTGACCCGTTTGTCAAAATTCACCATTAGTAAATCATGTTGAGCCTAGACCTTTCATTTGCTAAACCTACACTGTTACCCAAATCGACCCCTTTACTTTGTTAAATAAAAATGTTGACATCCAATGTTGTGTCGTGATGTTTATTGTTTTTAATTGTTCAATGTTGAAAAAAAGAAAAGAAAAAAATATATATGTGAAAAAAAAATCAAAGAAAGGATACAAAAATAGAAGTGATTGTCATGGGTCAATTATGCCCAAAGTTGTGTGTTATGTGATATGTGAATAAGGATGTTCAAGCATTTGTGGTAAACCTTTTGTGTCAAACCAATTGTGAACCAAATCATCCTACCTTTACCCGAAGCCTAAAACCCGTAAGTCCTTTTGATATGTGCACAGTTTATAGCTTATGTGTGATTGTTATACAAACATATGATAACAAAGTTGCATTCTTGGTTCTTTTAGTAATATATACTAGTACATTACACACTAGTCCAGATATTAAACCGAGAGGAGCGAACATTGTGAGGGGTGTGTAGCATATGTGTATGAGCATACGCGTGTTAGGTTTGGTTAGGCAAGTCTTGTCTGAAAATGTGCAATACTTGCTCGCCGGATTGTCAATCTCGATTGTGTAAGTCTATGGGACGGGTATGATTGGGGATCTTGGAAAATTGATAGGTAAAAGAATTGTAGGTGATTTCTTAATTAGGCGAGTCGTGTTTTGAGATGGTTTGATTAGGGACAATCAAAGGTAAGTGTTAGAATGTGATGGACGGGGTCGAACATGGTGTTTTATATGCTTAATTATGTGTTTTTGAGGTCGTTTAGATGATTATATGCCTTGAATGTGATAACTACGCTACATTGTATGATTGTAGGGTAAACGGCATTTTGGATGGGTTTAGAGGCGTAAATGTGAAGAAGTTCGAGCATAGTTGATAAACCGAGGAGCATGAAGTGTTCGGATTGCTACTTGGTTGGAAACAAGACTAGAAAGGACAAGGGATAAGAAGGAATCATGCTCGGGAAGTTGTCCGGATCGAAGATGTGAGATGTGAGATGGATTTGTAGCTTACGGGATCAAGGTGTTGAAAAGGAAGAAGCTTTTGGTTGCAAAAAGTTCCGGCCGTAACTTCAAAAAGTTAGCCGTAGGGGTGTGGATGTTAGAAAACAAAGAAGTGAAATTATGGGTATTGGCTGTAACCTACGCCAATCTAGGCGTACGCTACAACGAGGAACAAAAAACCAAGGGACGAATCAACAGCCAAACAAACATCGAAGCAGTCATTGTTGGCTGTAAGGCTTGGTATGTCAGCCGTAAGGGACGGCGAGGAGAAAGAAAAGACATTCAACAGCAACTAACACCCATTCCCATCAGAAGTTGTTGGCCGTAAGGCCTGGGTACTTGGCCGTAAGGCCTGGGTACTTGGCCGTAGGGTACGGCGGTTATGAGGGAAATTTGGAAAGTTTGTTTTCAAAGGTATAAAAGATAAAAACTTCAACCTAATTGTTTCTCAGCCGTTTTGAGTCGAAAATACACATTCCTTGGGACGATTTCGACCCACAATCATCACACAACAACATCAATCGATCAATCTTTCAACCGAATCAACATGGTTTCTAAGCTTAATCAATCAAAGGACGCGTATTTCACCGAGATGAGCGGCTAAACCACCCGTGATCCTCTCCGAGTGAATGGTTAATTATTTTGGCAAGAGTTTGTGTTTGTCAAACATTGGAATGAAATTATGACTGTTTAAACTTTTGGTTTCAATTGTGGTTTGTATGAATATTGGTTTTAAAAGTTTATTGAATGTGTGCTTGTTTAGATTTCATCAACCAACACGGTTTCTTATCGAGGGTCATTGAATATATTCAAGTCTATGTCTTTCAATATTATTCGTAATTATAAGTGATAATCAACTGAGTCAACAGTAGCGGTCTAGTTATCGGCTGTCTGTATAGTCATTAATCAATTTACTTTATCAATCATATTAACCAAAAATCATGTCTATGTGATTTCAATTGACAATTATACAACCCTTGGTTAAAGTGATTAACCGAGATCCTGGAGAGGTCACCATTTCTCTAATTGTTCACAACTCGTTTTCTTTTATGTTGTTTTTATTAATTGCAGTTTAATCCATAATCAAACCAATCGATTTTACATTTCCGTTTAATTTAATTTAATAGTAAAAATAACATTTTCCACAATACTCCTCGTGGTTCGACACCTGACTTACCCTAAATACTAAGCTAGTTGGTCTTTTCTAAAACTCTTATTTTTGATCGGTTCTTCGACACCAATCACAAGCAATTTAAGATTATTACAAGGGCAAGTATGCAAGAAGAAGCATAACAAGCTTGAGTTTTTTGGTTCCTTGGTGGGACCTAAAAGTCGGTATGTCGGTTAACCAGTTCTTGTCTATCTTTGCTTCTTCAAACTTGGATTTCAGGTAAAGAATTCCTGAAACGATATAGTGAGGTGGCAATTTCGAACTATTAGCTTTTGAATGGGTCGGTATGGGTTGTGTTTTGTTTCAAACGGGTCATATGATCAAACCTAAAGTCTAATGTTAATGCATACAACCTCCTAATCTTTTCTATTTTTATGTTAATAAACTTGTGCTCTATACTCAAAATTAAAGAAAAAAATATTTATAAAAAGAAAGTTAAAATGGACAAGAAAGAGGAGTAGTAAGTCAATACAACTTGAATCGGTCCATTTTGACCTGAATGAGTTTTAATTCATTGTTGCTTACCGTATTTTTTGATAATGAATGTGACATGTATGGTTGATTGTTTAGCAACGGCGAGTGTGGAGAGCTTAATGATTCACAAACAGTTGATTCGTAATGTTTTCCACAACCGTTTAACGAGTCAACGAAGAAATCAGGACTTGCTCCAGCTACTATTCTTTTGTCTATAAAGGAATCCAATGACACTTTATTGCAATCTGTTTATTTTTACAGAAGACACATAACAAATTCGCCTATAGGTAAACAAATATTAAATATCTATGCATTTTATATAAGTAGCGTCATGTGCATAATTTATGCATTAAAATCAACCAGTTCACACTTTTTATGGAATTTTATTCTATATCATCAACATTGAATTTTCTTTATTTTGTGACAGCTCCATGAAAATCAAGGCCGAGTAAGTCAAAAGAAAATAAAGTTCCAAATTTTGTTAGGAACCAATATCAAGCTATTGACATAGCTAGGGACTCACTAAGGCAAAAAGAAGAAACTACAAAGAAACAGGTAGAGATTGAGAACTTGGATGAAGAAATGATAGAACTGGAACAAAGGACTGAAGAAGAAACAACATCAATCCAAGATCTTGAACTGTTGTTAATTAAGAAAAGAAGGCGTTTAGCAAAAGCACAATCGTCATACAAGGGAATGCTATAGAAGATTATAAGAGACCCTATGCACCAGTAAGAATATTTATTAATTAGATGTCAAAATTGGGCAGAACTGGCTGGTTGGTTAATGAGTCAAAACTAGTAATTTGTGGTACACGGCCAAGAACACAAGTTTTGTGTCAAATATTATGACAATTTATATTATTTCAACAATAACACAGGTTTTGATTAAGTAACTTAGGAGGTTTGTGCATTAAAAAGATTTACTTTGGGCTACTTGGGTAAAGAAGTAATTTTGGGCTCAACAAAAATGTCATCTAGAAAACCAAATCAAATTAAAGGATCGACACTCGATAACTCATAAAACCTAGTTTTAATTCTACATGTGCACCTCTTGCTTGAATGAAGTCTTTGTACTATTTTGTCACTTTCTCAAGAAAATCTAAAACTGTGATGTGAACCTGAAAAAAAAACAACCTAATTGGTATCAAATGAAATGTCATGATGATGATGAGGAAGTGACAAAGTTGTATAGAGACTTCACTCAAGTAAGATGTGCACATGTAAAATTAGAAGTAGGTTTTATGAGTTATCGAGTGTTGATCCATTAAAAAATATTTTTTTAAGAAAACAACTATTCTTTTTACGGTACAAACATTTTCTCACTTTATATAAGATTTATGTATGTGAAAAAACACTGAAGGAATAAACTGGTTATTTATTAATATTACAATTCTATATGGGTGAATGGTACCATCACGACTCTCAAAATGTCATGTGTCATTTTTATTATTTTTCAGTTTTTGGTCTTTGTATTTTAAAAATAAACACATTTAACCCATTTTATTTTTTAATAATTTTGTTTTTCTTTAATAACTTGGATTCATTATTTTTTTAAAAATTTTTAAAGAAAAACCGATTATGCAATTGTATTTAGTTTTCTTTCTCAATGCTCCGATATAATATATTTAAAAAAGGAGTTGTAATCATAGGTTCAAGTTATTTTACACAGTGTAACAAAAATGAGAAGGGTGAGAAGAATACAAAAAATACAATAAATCATGAAATATGACACAATGAGTCACAAAATATAACACAATGCTGAAGAAAAACACACAATTGAAAAAATGACACAATGATGAAAATAAGAAAAAGAGAATGGTACATAAAAGACACAATGATATAACGCCTATTCTAAAAACTACAAGTTAAAACCCCAAAAACGAAGACCTAAAAACTAATGTCGTAGGGTTCGATAAGACGGTTCCAATGCCGCTTGAATGAGTTCAATCAGAGTCCGTTTGATACCCTTCCTATGACTTCCTATTTTTCTTTCACTGTGTATTTGATCCTAACCCGTAATCAGAATAAAATATATTTTAGTATCGTAAACTACATGGAGTACTTATACTGTTACGAATTAAAACGGACTGAACAACATCAGTAGTAGTATCGTATAATTAGAACCGTTATTGGTACTTGTTTATACTAAAAAATAAGGTATTTTTGGTATTGTAAAGTACATCGAGTAACGATATGGTAATGAACCGAAATAATACCGACCAAAATAAGGTATTTTTGGTTTAGAAGGACGGGTGGCCAAATCGACTTCGGCCACGTTAATGGTTGTTGATTTTCGTGCACACCGTAACTAGCATGATCTTTTCTCCTTCGGTTCAACGGGTCATGGTTGATCAAAAGATTTGGGGTGGTGAAAACAATAGAGAAAACAATTTGTAAATGGTAAACAAAACGGCGGGGAAGAGGTTATAAATAGGTAAATTTGAACTAAATGATAAAATTAAAATAAATGGTAATTCTTAATAAATTAATTGTTCTTACTATTAGAGAAATTGTTCGAATAGTCTATGTGGTTTACTCAAATTTCACCTTTAGTCCTCAACTTTTCTAAATTACATCTGTAGTCCCCAACTTTTGGTGTCACTTAACTCAGATAGTCCATGGAGTGAATGAATGTTAAATTATCAAGTTAAATAGGTGTGAAAGTATTAAACTACTCGTGTTATTAAAAAATATAAAAAGAATTAAATAATCCACTTCATCTTTTTCAACCCATCATCTTCACAAACCACAACCACCACCCATCTCCATTTTCACCATTGACACCCTTAACCACCATCACCACCATTATATACTTAACGCGTACAGTACCTCGAAAATTATCAGGCTCAAGCTCAAATGAGATTTTTCTATTTCTAGAATCATAGCAGAAAATGAAGTTTCTTGGTTAATTTGGAGGGACACATTCAAACAAGTCCTACACGTATTTGCCTGTACATCTAGTTACAACTCATCAAGTTCATCTTTATCTCTATGGGGTCGTTTCAATCTGTTGAAGATTTCATCCAATGAATCAGAGGAATTATGCAATGGAGTGTACTTTTTCTTGGATAGTATGCGTGCCTTAAAATTATGAAGCCCTAATTTCAGTGATAACCAGGTTGAGGATGATGATGGTCCGTCAGTGGCAGTGACGGTGACGGTGTGATGGTGATGCTACAAGAACATGAGTTGTCAGATTCAAGCAAGGAGACTTTCGCTGCAGCTATGTTTGTATTTGAAGCTTATTGAACCCTAATGGCAGCATATTTGCTACTGATAGCTTCGGCTGCTTGTTGGCTTCATTTAACAGGTCATTTAAATGTTAAATTGTGGGGAATATAAAGTGGGTGCTCACTGTGGTGGTTGGGATATCGGTGGTGATGGTGAAAGTGGAGATGGGTGGTGGTGGTGTTGGTGGTTTTGTGGAGGTGATGGCTCAGGGAAGATGAAGTGAGTGGGTCTCACATTATTTATTTTATATTTTTTAATAACAATGGTAGTTTAGTAATTTCACACATACTTAACTTGATTATTTAACCCCTACCCACTCCGGTGACTATCCGAATTAAGCAACACCAAAAGTTAAGAACTACAGATGTAATTTTGAAAACTTAGGTACTAAAAGTGAAATTTAGACAAACCATATGAACTACTGAAGTAATTTTCTCTCACCATTATGAAATAGTTCCTTTCGTGGGCCCATCAAAGCCCTAAACATCACCGTCACGTGTCACCTAACGCCAGTAAAAATCTCTACTAGATACGCCCAATGTCATAGTTCACGTTGAGTACGGAATAGTAATATAGTATGACCGGTTCACCTTACCTTCTATGCCGCACACAGTGTAGTCTAAAAGAGTTTCAAATGCGAGTTAGAAAGTAAATGAACAATCTTAAACCATGCGTAGTCCATTGATGCCCCGATGTTAAATCGGCATAACGCTGATATGACAGTATTTTGTAGGTAAATTTAGTAATTGCACTACACAATAGCATTAGACTGCCCGTAGTGGGGCTTCAAATATAACGCCCAGACACACGTGGACCAAAATGGCGCCCCCCACACCATTACGGGAGGGCTCCATTTTTCAAAACCTTGCTCTGGCGTTATATAAGTAAAGCCCGGAAAATAAAGCCCCAACCAATCAAAGCATGACACCTCATATTCTCTTTCTTTATTATTATTATTTTATTGTTTTTAATTTAAAAGATATAATAAAATATTAATAGGGGCTTTATAAATAAAGCCCCACCACTACACCCCTTTTTCATTTTATCTCTTCATGCTGACTCAGCTGTCACGTGGACCAATCAGAAAGGGGGACTTTATATATAAAGCCCCCCACTACGCATGGTCTTAAACGGGTAATTACAAATTTAAAATAAACAAATATACTTTTGCAGGCAAGTTGCAGACATTTGGAAGCTAAATCTACAAAGTAAAAAATAAAGTTTTGAAAGTACATCGGACAAAATTACAGACTTCAACGTTTCAAATGCTCATATCACTGTTTTCAAACCACTAGTTTATATATTAATCAAACTCAGGTCTATTTGATTAAAAAAAATATCATCGTTATCATATCAATGTAGTGTTAATTATATTAATAGAAAAACTAAGATAGGGTCTGATAATAGTAAGATATAAACAGTCTTACCTCTACTCTGAGAATACAGAGGCTGCTTTCAGTGAAAACCCCAGCTCGATATTGGTTTTCCATCAAGCCTTGGACATAAAGCATAACACACTTAAACACACATAGAAATCGGGACAAGCATGATTGATGCATGTATCCCATTGTCTTTTAGCTATCAATGCCACCTCATGGTGCATGATGGTCATATGTTGTTTTTAATGACATTTTCATGAAATTGGTAAAATAACATTAAAATTAGTGCAAGTTTACTCTGTTCCCGAAGGCCGACACATATATACATTATATGCGCACATTGACGGCGGGAATATACCATTGTAATATGTTACGTTACAAATGATTTATGACATGTAACTGTATGGAAACTTTAATCATATAAACATCCGCAACGAAGGCCTGTGGACTCGTCCATCCTCTCTAGCTAGCGCTTACATCGTATGAGGTTCAAAAACGCCACACCTTGGAACATTCTTATTCACAGACCGTTCGTAAAGAAGGAAAGAATAAACTGTTAACAAAGGTTATTAGGTTCATCCGGATTTTGGTTTAAAAAATTAGATGTGACACTTTACAAACATATAATCATCTAAGCAATTTTACAAAAAAAAATGATATTTAAAAAAGATTGCAAGTGTGTGAAGATTGTGGGACCCACCATTATGGATGTTAGAGAGCACAGTGCATCGAATGCATGCATTATTAGAATTTAGAGATATATAATAGTGACTTCTCCCTAAAACTGTATGACCAATGTAACAAAAGATAACAAAAATATAAGACCAGAAACAGATAAATAAATGACAGTTACTAAATTGAAAGATTTGCAACTCTAAAAAGGGTTTCATAACAATAGGATTCATGTTTAAATAGTAGTGCTTCCAATGAGTTAATAAGTAGTAGAGCATGCCAATGGCCAGTTGTAGTTTTTATGTAATTGTGAATTCCTAAGCCTTTGAGTTGATGGTGAAATCAATGCATGTCTGGCATGAGCAGTCGGAAAAACGACATGTGTCACAACCGAAACAGACGCAGGATGTGCAGCCTCCACAGGTGGGCGAACGCGCACACCCTCTGTATACCCTCCGGCTTGCTCGTTCCTCATCATCGTCACATGTTATTCTGAGAAACAATATGTAAAATGATCATATGATATCAAGCAAATTATACATAAAGGGCCTGTTTTCATTCTAAGTGCATCGTTTAAATCATTTGATAAGTTCCATAATCATTAATGTTCAGAAACATAAAAAAAGTTACAGTGTATTTGGATTCACCACCCGGAAACAGAGTGACAAGGGTCACGAAAACAGCCATAAAAGGCAATTCATACATTTCTAATATAATATGCTAAAGCTAAAACAGTGGTAAATAGAAATCAATTTCAAAACATTTACCTAAAATTTTATTTTTATGGGTCATATTTTACTTTTAAAACTCTGTAAACAGTGAAAACAATGAAATGGGTCAAATGGGTTGAACGTGACCCAATGTTGTATTAGTAAGTTCACAACCCCTTAAATCACTGTAAAATAGAACTAGTAATCATATTTAACGTTCATACTTCGACTATTATAAAATACAAGAAAACGGAACAAAGATGGTTGCAGGTCAACCCATTCTGACCCGTTTCGGTATGTGGTCAAAATTTTGCTTAACCAGTTAGTATTAATCACAATGATCAATTGACGCTTTGGGCCATTGTTCTTCAGTTTAGTTGCAAATAACCATCGTTCTTTCTTCGAAAAACATATAAAAGAAAACGCATGTATCTAAAAACAACTGTTCTTGCATTCTGTTTTTTTTTCTTTTCCGAAAAAGATGGTTTGTAAGCATAAAACAGGCCCATGTCATGGTTTTGAAATAAAGAAACTTTAGAGGTAAGAAGAGTAATATGTACTTGTCATAAGGCATATCAGAACAACTCCAATTAGCATTTCTAGAAGAATCATGATACCAACGGCATTCCTCTTTTGTGCGAAGGCGAAACCTTCTATGTTTTTCACATTTTGTGCATCTAACAAATTCATCCCTATGACAACCACGACCCGCTTGTGATCTTTGGGACCCGTTACTCAACGATTTATTGTAATACTTAAGAAGCGCGGTTTTAAACAATGGAACTTTTTCCCCATCAACAATGACCCAAACATTATTTTTCCATTTCCTTGATGTTTCTCTTCCAGAATGCTTCTCAAATGCAGCTGGGCTCAACTTGTCTGAACATAAACAAAGAAATTCACTAAATAAAGCATAAAGACTCAACGTTTATGAATAATGATGGAAGATCATCACTACTTTAATGTTTTAACCGCACAAAAAACAAGATTTATTTATTTAAAAAGTACGAAAAACATTAAAGTAGCATAAAAGTAAGTTCAAATGATGATGATAAATAACAACAACAACAACAACCTAGTAAATCCCGCAATTAACAAAACTAAGAGTAAGGTGTGCGGAGGGTGGGATGTAGGCAAACATTAAAATGATGATGATAAATAAACCATCAAAATTGCTTAGGTTCAATTTGTTTTTTAATCAACCAAACACATAATCAAATTCAAATCTACACTTTCATATTTGTGTATATTAGTAGGTCAAGAGTTCAAGCCGTGGAAACAGTGTACCAAAAATGCAGAGTAACTACGCGTACATCAGACCTTAGTTGGCCCAACACAACACCCCTGGCCATAGCGAGTGGGGGTGAAAGGAGCCAGGTGGGGGGTGTGAATAGATGAAGCCAACAAAAAAAAAGCTTAGTATTTTCATGATATAACATATAAGAGGTCTTAAATGCCACAAAAAAGTGAAATAAAATGGGTTGATTTGTGCAGATTAAAGGATAATGAATTCGCTTTTTTAGCCACTCCATAAGCATGTTTATCATACAAAACACATACAATCTAGTGATCATGTGTATAAATGTACCATGTGTCAAGTGAACACAACACAACTCTGCAAATCATGATAACAAACATAAAGCAGACACCAGTGATCATAACAGTAAACATAAATAAAAAACAAGGAAGATGAGATATTACTTTCTATATACATATTACAAAACAACATACGGAGTAATAAATAAACTGTAAACAAGCCATCAAACAAAGACCCAAACTTATCATCAACAGTTAACATGTACGAACACATGAACAAACAAACAAACAAACACAATAACATGCAAGTGAGTTTAGAAAAAGAAACAAAAGTGTTAACAAACCTTCATCACACCCAGGAGTACATTCACAGCTGATTTCAAGATCACCAGTAACAAAAACCCTAAGCGTTCCAACAGCATCACCATATCTGTGGCTCGTGCAGCCGCACGTGACCTCCACGTAATTATCGCCACCATGTTTGAACCCACTCATCTCTCTAACCTCTTCATCGGTAAACATTGTCCACCCATTGTTTACTTGATTCTCCATACCACTTGACATGTCTTTGTTAGATAAAGTACACACACAAAACACACACAGATTTTAAGTTTATGATACAAATCGACAAGAGAATCAAAGATAAACAAATGGGTATCTTTATCAGCTCTCCAAGAAAGAGATCTGATGGAGAAGACGTTGATTCAGAGACTAAAGAGAGAGGGTTTTATGCGTGTATATAGTGTGTGTATATGTGTAGGTGACTAGGGGTGTGTGTGTGTGAGAGAGAGAGAGAGAGTTGGGGTATGTGAAATTGGTTGGTTTAGGGGTTGGTGATGGGAGATGGATTGAATGACAAGGATGAGCTGGCTATGTGAAAAATATAAATAAAAGTCAGATGTTTCTTTTGTTATAAAGGAAAGTAGAGGGGGGTAAAGTGTAAATTTAAGGATCTGAAATGTAGAGAACAGGCTGCGATTTGCATGACGTGACCTGCACAGAGAGAGAAAGAGAGTAGGATCCTGAACCATGTACGACTGTTCATCATAGTATAGATGCTTCAATAGTCAACATTAACATTAGGGTTTTTGCATATTTTGGGTTCTAGTATTCATACACCATGTGACATTATATTTAGGGTGTATGATATCATATTCTGAGTATGTGGCAGCTTTCTATTGGTGTGTAGTGTGGGCCAGGGTGTATGAATCCTAAAGTAGGGATGTATGAATCCACAACCCCTAAAGTTTTTGTTTGGGTTTTTAGACCAATAGTTGTTGCCTTAAGGATTTCTCAAAAAAAAAAAAAAAGTTGTTGCCTTAAGGGTACTAGTGTCTCTGTTCAAGAAATGGTGATGGTTGGAAGAAATTATTTAACAGCTGGTTTATATTGTATATTTATATTAATTTTATAATTTTATGCTAACTCTTATTATAGAAAAGTTATATGAGTTCTTAGGTCAACAGCCTCCTAGACCCGGTCTAGTCTTGTCCCTTGGTGCACTGCACCGGCCAAAGGGTTAATCCACTGGCCTAATGGTTAGGATTAACATATCAAGGTCAGTGGATGTGATCTTATGTGATAACCGATGTGGAAGAGAGAAGAGAGAAGGCATGCAATCGTTCTCCACCAGCGAGTAAGGGTGGGAAATCTAGTGCGAGAGTCGCAAGTGACACGTTTGATGTGGAGGGGAGTATATAAAGGTGTAAGAAATCTAGTTGTTAGTCATTATTTGTTAGTAATTTATGGATAGTTTATCAAAAACTAACAATTTAAAGGTCTTGTAACACCAAATATGATATGTGAAAAAAATGCATTTTGGGAAGTGAAAATGGTTATACCAGCATACCATTACCATCCAACCAATGCTTAAACATATTGTAGTTTTGTACTTTGGTAGGGTTGTGGGACAAACACTACACTAATCAGTGTGTGTTTGTGTTGTAAAAGACAAAAGGAAATGATACCCTTGGAGATTGTCCTAGAAACTGTAGGGCTATTGGTGTGTGTTGATAAAGAGTAGGAAGTATTGTATTATTATGTAACTAGTCCACCACTATTGTGTCTTGCTCATCTGTTTAATAAAAAATATTTATTAAATTGAATTACTTAAAAAATACAACACTTCATTTTAAAAAAAGCTTTTTCTTCAAACAAAAACTAATATATATTTAGTTAAAAATATACATCTATCAATGGTATTTTAAAACTAGAGTAAACCTTATTTTCGTCCATGTGGTTTGTTAGATTTTAAAACTCGCAGTCTAATGATTTAAAAATTGTATTTATAGTCTATTAGTTTGTTGATTCATTTCGGTTTCAGTCCACATCACTAACACAGTTAGTATAATTCCGTTAAGTCATGATAAAAATATATATATACAATGCCTTTGATATTTACATTTATTTTTTCTTTTAATAATATATATACACACACATATTTATATATCTATGCACACACTCTCTCTCTCTATATATATATATATATATATATATATATCTTTCTCCCTCTCTCTCTCGCCTCCTTCTCTTGGAAACCCTAACCCCACCAAGTTGTTCACCATATTTGCCATCACGTTCACCAGCACAACCTCCCATCTAATTCGTCGCTGCATTTCTAGATCTAGCACCACCATCAGTCCCTCACCTACGACCTGCACTCACCACAAATCAGACCACCTGAACCATCCCATTTACACCCACTTGAAAACGCGAGTCGCAATAATCAACACCGCCCCCACCACCCACTCTCTACCACCATCATTCCACCACCCACACAAACTCAAAACCCTACCACTCCCCTGTTGTCCCTTGATCGAATTATAAACATAACACTCTTCGACTAAACACACAAACAAAGATCAAAGATGATGATCTTATGCGCAAAAAAAACTCGCGGATAGATGGACAGAAACAAGGATTTTTGTTTATCGTCTTGGTTACTTGAAATGGTACAATACATACACTATATATACATGCTATCACGTGGTAATTGGTGGTGGTTACTTGGCGAGAACGAGAGTTTAAAAAGAGGCAACTCTTCAGACAAAACTGTCCAATGTTACACAACCGTTCACATGAGGCGTCGCCTCTTATACCAACCAACGTAACTGTATGTTATGTTTAATATTTAATCTATACTACAAGTTGTTAATCTAGGATAAGTATCATTAATATTTACAGGATAGGATAACATAAATAAATAACTTAGAAACCTAGTTTGATTTATCAAGGTCTAATATCCACCCCTAAATCAAACATGGTTTGGCTTCGGTAGTGTCTTGTTAGCATCCACCAGGGCTTTCTCGGCTGCACTGAAATCGTACCTCCGTTTGTTGAAAAACTTCTTAGCCGGATTCCAATCTCCACCCATGAACAAGGCGTGGTCATCTTCCATGCAACTTTCTCCTTTTGATCCATTGAATTCACCGCAACCTTCTTTTGGTATTGATCTTACATCATTCTCGGACATGTTTGAACTTGTTCCTTCATTCTTTTCAGCCTCCCTTAACATTTTTTTACCTTAAAGTTCCATTCAATCACATCGAGATATTGGGCATATAAGTTCTGAACCAAATCATGATCATCGTAACCCAATCCCAATTCTTTTGCTATGATAACCCAAAGGTTATAATTTGTGACCCGTTTATGACCCCCCCCCCCCCCCTTTTAACTATCACATATAGATCGAAAAGATCCACTTTCTTTCCATAATAGATTTGTAGTGGAATGGGTCTATTTGAAACTCTAAGATAATGGTTCAAGAACCAATCTATCATCTTAGTGAATGGTTCATGATACACGTCCCTATTTGTAACACCCCAACTGATGGCGGAAACATCGAGGTCTCAGGTAGTGACGATTGTTCAAAAGCTCATGGTACAAAAGTGTAAATAGTATTAAATTCAAGATTCAAATGTCAAACAACGAAAATAAGGAAAATACATCAAATCCTAAAACAATTCATGAAATAAAGTTTGTTTTATTCAACTAAGTCCCAATGCCTATGTGAAATCATCAAGCGTCTCCTGAAACATGTACAAACTACAAGTCAACAATAATGCTGGTGAGTCCACTTAGTTTTCTGTACATATAATATAATTTAAAAATGTTTACAATTCAAGTGTCATGAATCATTCAAGGTAATATGATAAATAAGTAAGCACACAATCCGCATCAAAATCTAACCTCTATGATGACAAAGACTAAGAATTAACAATGTTATATGACTTCCCACGTGTATAGGTACTTTCCATTAGGCGGGACCTAGGACTTCTCACACGCATAGGTACTTTCCTTCATGCATAGGTACTTTTCACAAGGCTCTCAATGGTATATGTATATGTTTACGTTATGAATAAGTAATGATTACAAGTATGCTACGTTTATGTTTAAGCATAAAACACAAGAATTCAAGGCATAACACGTATATGAATTGTATATAAAAAAGTTTATGAATAAGTGCACGTGTATGTTTAATATGCGTACATGAATCACCCCAAAAGTGTAAAAATGAAAAAGGGGATAAGTATACTCACAGTTTCGCTAAACGATAAATCCAATAAAACTCGTCACAAAAAAGACTTAGGAATTCCGAAGAACTCAACAAACTTGTTATAAGTTCGAAAATGGAGGCCAAATATCTGAAAATAGAAGAACCGAATTGGAAGCTTGAAGTCGCAATTCAATATAGTTTTCTTGTGGGTTTGCGAAGTTTAGATATGCAGAAGTCGAATGGCATAAACGATTTATATAATGGACGAGTAAAAGTCGAGTTTTAAGTCGTTTAAAGTTTCCGGGCATTTCATCTTGTAACCCGGTTTTGAATCTCATTAAAATTGCGTTTATGGCCCGATTAATCATAGGAATTCGAATGATTTAAGAGGAGAAACGTATTGGCATTAATTGTGGTTCGTTAAAGTCCTTAAAGCAACATATTGAAGATTGCCGGAGTAAAAATCCGGCCGGTGATGTGTCGGAATCGTGATCAGAGGGAAAATGAGGGATGAGGTTTAAAACTTTCATTTTTGGCAAGTTAGGTCCCTGCAATTAGTTAGGTTACGTTTAATATGATTTGGTTAGTTGTTTTCTTAATAAAAGTTAACCAAAGTTAACTAACTAACTTAAAAAAAGAACTTTATTTTTTTAACTTTTCTATTAACTTTACATAACATTCTTTATGTTTTAAAACTTCCCAACCTAAAACTTTAACGTTTTTCCCAAAATCTTTCAACAAGCTTATTATACGTTTGAGCTTATAAATATTTTCTTTAAAAAAGAAAA
Source organism: Ambrosia artemisiifolia (assembly GCA_032199755.1). Taxonomy (NCBI): domain Eukaryota; kingdom Viridiplantae; phylum Streptophyta; class Magnoliopsida; order Asterales; family Asteraceae; genus Ambrosia; species Ambrosia artemisiifolia. Next base: position 43,382,576 of record CM063518.1, read on the forward strand.
ATGTATAAAATCTCAATAAAATTTAAAATGATAAGATTCGCTCATACGTTCAAACATAACATGTTTAAGTTTCGATGCAATATACGTTTACGATTAATAATGAAGTACAGTCAAACAAAGATGTAACGATCAATGAAATTCAACTTTTATTAGATTTCAAAACGATTAAAGTAAAAGGACTAAAAATGCAAATACAATAAAGTCTAGAAACATGCAAATGTCACAGTGTCACACCCTACCTAAGCGAAAACACAGAATGAGACCTCGAAAGGTTTTCAAGTACATGAGTCACGCAAAGCATCATATTTCATATATCAATTAAAAGATATAAAAAAGACAATAATGTTTAACATTTCAAAAGATAATATTGTCTCAAAACCATAGTTTCAAATGATATTGTTCAAAATCATTCAACTAAAAGACTAGTTCAAAATATCCCATGATGCTAGCATGCAACCCCCAAGTTTCATGCTACTTGCTTAATTACCTGAAAAACATGCAAGTAAAATGTGTCAACAATAAAGTTAGTGACTTCACAGGTTTTGATGAACGGATATGTAAAGCATGGTAGACTGAACCCTTGCCCAGGTAAGACAATGATTAATATGTGACTGACATGAGCCCGTAACCAAACCTTGACATATTATGCCTCGCCCGCTGTAGACTAAAGACAATGAATAAATGTGAAATACAAGCACTCTCTTGATAACTGTAATCTGGTTAGAGCGACAAACCAAGAGCGGGGGTGTCAATCCAATAGATTTATTCTGGTGTTCCATGGCTCAGTCCATAGTTAATGGTTACAATGAGATGTGTGACATGAAGACTTTATGAGTAATCTGAACCTGAATGTCTCATGTTCACATAATAGTCAAGATGTAATTGAAAACTTGTACGCATGTTTTTCCCCCAGAAAAATGTAAAACAATAAAAGAAAGGGCCGTGAAATCTCACCTTGTGTCTGACTGCAAATGTGGGACTGATTCTGATGTGCTAGTGTCCGTACGAAGGTGCCTTAGAATATTAAGGACAACTTAAGTCTGTGTACTTGGTTATTTACCATGCAAGTTGTTCACCCGATTTGGGTGTCTTTGGACCATGTGTACAGTGTTATTGTCCATACACATGACGATTATTACGTATTATTGCTTGTACTTGTGAAAAGATGTACAGTTGTAACTTGTGGATCTTAGAAAATCTCATTAATTCCGTTGTTTATAGCCATAAAATAATCAATCTTTGTCAAACTTGATTCCCATGTCACCATATGTTACCTTATGATGTCTCATGTTATTACATGTTAAGGATTTGTATGAAAATTGGAAAGTTAACACATGTTTTGTATTTCATGTGTTAAACACATGGTTAACACATGTTTGACAGCCTTTATCACATGTTTTATAACTCTTGTGTTAAAAACCTGGTTAACACATGTTTGACAGCCTTTAACATATGTTTTATAACCCTTGTGTTAAAAATGCAGTTAACATATGTTTATTTTGAGTTCAAGAACAACTTGTATATACATGGTTCGACCCTAGACATGCTCGTATACACTCATAAGTGTATTAACGAGTATGTATGCATGTTTATACATGCATACGTGCGTGTATATGTAGTGTATTGTATGTATTTATGTGAGTGTATATAATATGGTTAGGTGTCAGATTTTGCAAGATTAGCCGATTATATCATGTTGTAATCATGTGTAGGTGTGTTGTAATCATGTGCAGCCGGGTGAACATGTGTCGATCGAGATAAATGAATATTAGAGAATGGAGTTTGTTCTTGTCATACCTCAACACAAGTCAAAGAAACAAGCTAGTAACCGAGTCTCCTAGGCTGGTACTTCACTCAATGCAGCTCGATTCTTATGAGGCTCGTGTGTGGTTGATGGTGGTGATGTGCGATTGAAAACAGTCACGAATTGGATGTTTGTGTTTGGTCGAAGCAAAGAAAAGAGAAAGTGAAGTGTGTTGGTTATTTGAAGTGTTTGCAAGTTCACCAAGGCCCTTGGCCGATCCCTTTATACCCGAAGAGAGAGAGAAAGAGAGAGAGAGAGAGAGAGAGAGTGAGGGTGTGGTTGGTTGATAGTTAGGGAAAGGTTAACCTCATATAATTTTGTTGCTAAAAGGTAGTTACCATAATCATTAAAAGTGTTGAATTGTTTCATGTATGCTTGTACCTAGAGATAAGGAAGTCGTTTTTAGGGAAGAGGGCATGGGAGTTTGGGTAGTCAACCATGTGAAAGATAAATGTGTAGGTTGGCCAAGGTCCCATTTTAGTGCAACTCATGGAGTGTTGTGTCTTTGTCTTGTAATGTGAATGTGTGTATGTGTGTGTATATCATATGGTGTGTGTGTGTGTGTGTTTGTAGATGGCATGAAGTGTCCAAATCAAAGCACACACATGCATACATTTGTATGCATCAAATTTAGTTTGTTTGTTTCCATCACACACATAGGTGTAGTTGCATGGATACTCTTTTGTCTACTCCGAGCTACCTGCAAATTATCATGAATACGAAGAATTTTGTAGTTGTCTCCTATATCAGTTTAGGACCGGTAATCTGAGTTTCACCGACCTTGTCCCAACAGATAAGGAACGACATTTGCGACCATAAAATGCTTCAAAAGGTGCCATGTTGATAATGGCATGGTAGTTGTTATTACACGAAAACTCGACCAAAGGCAAATGCGTATCCCAGTTTCCACCAAAATCAATTACACATGCCCTTAACATATCCTCCAAAGTCTAAATGGTTCTTTCGGTCTGGCAATCTGTTTGAGGATGATAGGCTGTGCTAAGATTAAGTTGAGTACCCAATGAGGACTGAAGCGATTGCCAAAATACTATCATGACTACGAACAGTACGAGGAAGTTTGGTAATGAAGTCCATAGCAATGTTCTCCCACTTCCAAACAGGAATCTCTGGTTGTTAAAGCAAACCAGGTGGTCCTTGGTGTTCGGCGTTGACTTTGGAACACGTTAGGCATTTAGCTACATACATAGCTATATCCTTCTACATTCCAGACACCAATACAAGCTACGCAGATCCTGATACATCTTATCTTCGCCAGGGTGAATGGAATAATGAGACTTATGAGACTCGTCTATGAGAAAAGTACGAAGGTTATATGATCAATAATCCAAAGATGATTCATAAAGTAAAGTATGCCATTCTTGGTTTCCAATTGATGTTCAGCACCACACGACATCTCCTCATACATGTTGCCTTTAGTGAGAGAAATGATTTGAGCTTCAAAGACACGAAGCTGGATATAAGTTTGGACTTGAGCACAACAATGTTGGACATGATCTTTGCGACTAAGCGCATCAATTACGACATTCGCTTTGCCAAGATAATAGTGAATCTCGCAATCGTAGTCATTCAACAACTCGACCCAACGACGTTGACCCATATAAAGATCCTTCTAGTTAAATATATTTTGAAGGCTTTTGTGTTCAGTGACAACCACATATTTTGTACCATAAAGGTAGTGTCTCCAAATTTTCAACGCGAACACGACAACACCAAGTTCAAGATCATGAGTGGTATAGTTTTTCTCGTGGACCTTCAATTGTCGTGATATGTAGGCTATAATCTTCCCTCGTTGCATGAGAACATAACAATGCCAGAAGCATCACATTAGACCATGAAATCTTCAGTACCATCAAGAAGATCAAGGTTAGGAGCATCACAAAGTTTCTGCTTCAAGGCATGAAAGGCTTCCTCTTGATCAGGACTCCACTCATAAGGTTTATCTTTGTGGATCAAGGAAGTGAGAGGTAATGCAATATTGGAGAAGTTGGAAATGAAACAGCGATAATAACCAGCTAGACTAAGAAAAGAATAAACTTCAGTAGGAGACTTAGGAGTAACCCAATCACGAATGGCTTCGACTTTGGCATGATCCACGTGTATACCGTTATCATTGATAAAGTGTCCTAAGAATTGAACTTCTGTAAGCCAAAATTCACACTTAGAGAACTTGGCATACAATTGCTCGCTTCTTAATAGACCCAATATCTGTTCAGGTGTTGTTCGTGGTCATATTTGGTTTTGGAATAAATAAGAATATCATCAATGGAAAAGATTACGAACTTATCCAAAAATGTCTTGCACACACGATTCATGAGATCCATAAAAACAGCAGGCACATTAGTTAAACCAAAAGGCATAACCATGAACTCATAGTGGCCATAACGAGTACAAAAAGCGGTTTTAGGAATATCAACTTCATGAACTTGAAGTTGATGATACCCTGAATGAAGATCGATTTTATAAAAGCAAGTCGTACCTTGGAGTTGATTGAAGAGATCATCGATGCGAGGAAATGGATAACGGTTTTTAATCGTGAGTTTATTAAGTTCACGATAATCGTTACACATACGAAAAGATCCATCTTTCTTCTTCACGAATAAAACTGGAGCTCCCTGATGAGAAGAGCTAGGACGAATGAAACCCTTGTCTGCCAGCTCTTGAAGCTGACTCGCAAGTTCTTGCATTTCTGAAGGTGCAAGCCGATAAGGGGATTTAGCAACAAGAGTAGCACCATGAACAAGATCGATACGAAACTCAACAAGACGAACAGGATGTAAACCAGGTAAGTCATTAGGAAAGGCTTCTTGAAAGCCTTGAACGATTGGGACATCTTGAATACTCTTACCATTATATTTCTTTTCCATCACATGAACTAAGAAGGCCACGTATCTAAATACTTTTGAGCTTGAGTACAAGAGATGAGCTTAAGACCACTAATGTGCCTGGTTTTAGTAATTAGAAAAGTTATCATTTTTCCCGGTGCCAAAAACTTGATGTTTCAATCTCAAAACCTTCGTTTTGAGAAAAAAAAATTTAGAGAGAATTACACAGATTGTCCTTTAGGTTTACCTGAAATTGCATCCTATGTCCTTTTTTTGAATTTTTGACTCCTTATGTCCTTTGTTTTATACACTTGTTACACCGTTTGTCATTTAGGCCCAACCCCGTTAAAAAATTCAGTTAAGTATAACACGTGCCCCTCACGTGAGGGGCAATATTGTCTTTTCGTCTAAGCATCATCTCCCTGCCACCTTACAACGTTCGAAAAAAAATTAGGGGTTTTTATAGCAGATCAAAATTAGGGTTTTTCATCATAATCAACAACAGCAAAAAAAATTAGGGCGATCAACGATGGTGTATTGTAGGTGTGGAATGCTGGCGATGATTCGAACATCAACAAGAGCAAAAAACCCAGGTAGAAGATTCTATTGTTCTCCAATCGGTTGTGGTTTTATTGGTTGGTGTGAACAGACGCAATATGTAGAGTCTAACTTTCAAACTGCTAATTTGCTTCGAAAGCTTCATGAAAGTCAAGAGGAATCAAGGAAACTGAGAAGCAAGCTTTGGATTAGTTGGATTTTCTTCGTTTTTTTGTTATTGTAGTTTATTGTTCTTGAATAGTTAGGCATGATGTGTACTTGAAAGGACCTACAATGGTTATGAAATGTAAGATATTTTGGTTATGAAATGTAAGAAATCTTGTTATGAAATGGTTATGTATTGTCAGAATTTTGATTGTCATAGTTTATGGTATATGGGTCATGAATTAGTCTCTGCACAAATAACATATCTGTTTTCAAATGGGTCAAAACCTGGACAACATAAAGCATTAACCAAGCTGTGTTCAGATCAGAAACAACAACCATTGACAAAAGTTGTATTTAGAATTCAGATCATTAACAACAACAACCATTGACAAATCAAAGTCTAAATGGGTCAAAAAACTGGACAACAACTAGCATTAACAACACACTAAGTCAATCAAAGTCTAAATGGGTCAAAAAAACTGGACAACAACAAGCATTAACAAAACCTGTATTCATATCTGTTTTCAAATGGGTCAAAAGCTGTATTCAGATCAGAAACAACAACCATTGACAGACTTCAGTCAAACAAACATAAAACCATAACAGATTAAAACCATAACATACTTCATTAAAACATAAACATTAAAGTCAACATACCATACCAAATTAAAGTCAACATACCAGATCCTTACAAAACATAATATAGTAATTAAAGTCAACAAAACATAAGACACCAAATTAAAGTCAACACCACAACACACTAAGGCTGAACTTGTCCCTTGCAGGTCCTGCTATTGTGCCCCACATTCAAACATTTTTGGCATTTCTTGGGGATCCCTATTTTTTACAACTTTCCCCCTTTTGTTGCATCCTCCAATTCAACAACAGACCTCTTTCTAGCCTTCTTTGGCCTGCCAATGGGCTTATGATGGTAGGGTGCAGTCAGAGTAGTTGGGACATTAGACTTAGGCCACATTGTCCTTCCATTGATAGGATAAATCTTGTAGTTGTAGACCTCCTTCCACCTAGCAACTGTATAGACAGGATGAACATATGTCTCTGGCAGTTCTGTTTCCCTACCACTATACATGTTCTTGTTCCAGATTGCAGCCACAATATGTTTGCATGGCATCCCAGTGATCTCATACTTCCTGCAAGTGCATTCTCTCTTCCTCAAATCCACCACAACACCAAAACCTGCTGGCCCTCTAACCTGATAATGATCTTCCCCATTCCACAACACACTGCACCTATTGGCTTGCTCCTTAATTTCTTCAAACTTTATGGTAGCTTTAGGTGTTAATGGTCCATCAGCATTGTCCATCAGTTGAAGCACATTCACAATCCTTCTCATTAGATACTCTCTAATGTACTCCAACATAGTAATAATTGGCTTGTCTCTTGCATCTACCAGTTGGGAATTAAAGCTTTCACACATGTTGTTCAATAGCATATCTGATATTGCCCTCCCTATAATATGAATAATGAAACATTAATGTAACTGTTTAAAGGACAATGGAAAACAATAAATCAAAATACTTACCAGTGAAATGTGATTTGGACCAGTGTTTTGGTGGGATGGCAGACAACCACTGCATTGCTTCAACATTAAAATCTTTCAAGTCTTTTATATTTTGCTCAAAATATTGAACTGTTGATGATGAGGCCAGCTTCCACAGATGATCCTTGTATGCTTTACCCTTGAACCTCAGTTTCATATTCTCATGAATATGTCTAAGGCAAAACCTATGTTCAGCATATGGAAACAGTTTCTCTATTGCAGGAATAATACCCTAAACAATTTGCAACATTTTATGTATTCAGTAATATGTAATACCCTAAACAAAGTAAGTAATACATTAAATAAGGGACTCACCTTTTGTCTGTCACTAATGAAGGTGAAGTATGAGTGAGTCTGCAAATCAATGTCATCAGCTAGGCATTCTAGGAACCATGTCCAAGAGTTCAAACTCTCAGCCTCCACAACTGTAAAAACCCGACCGGGTGGGGGCTGGTCGAAATGACAGATTGGTAACAGACTTGCACAACGGAAGCAACGATAACTAATATTTAAGTGTAAAATACAAATTCTAATCCAAAATATAAATACATAACTCAATTTAATAGTCTTCTAACTATGCAGGGACGAGTCACGGCGGCCGTCGAAGCAGTTGATAAAGTGTGTTCTGCTAGTCGATCCATATTCCAATCCATGCTTAGCTCTAAATGCCCTAAACCGCTACACTTGCAGCTTGAATCTTCTACCGTAACCATCTCTAATCAACATAAGCAAGTACATACATCGTCTTCGTTCTTATCCCAAAGTAGTACCTGAACACATGCTTAAAAAGAGTCGGGTCAGCAATTATGCTGGCGAGTCCGTGTAAGTAGTTAGATAAATCTAAAACAGTTTTACAGTTCGAAAACAAGTTTACATAGTTCAAACACACAGTGATGTACAAGTCACACCTCAATCCTAACATGGAATCCATCTACTCCCTTATGGATTCCCTACGGCATAACATATGCCGCAACGGTCCACAGACCTCAGTGGAGGGTTTTCCGGGCTTCCGGATCCACTGTGCGTGGAGGATTCCCCAAGTAGTACTACCCATACATTAAGTGGCCCAACTCCCTTGGGTTAATGAGTGTGCATCTGGTTTTGGGAGCTCTTGTCACATCAAGTAAGTTTATACACAAAACAGTTTAGACACACAAGCATGTATTCACCCCAAAACAGGAAAACAAAAAGGGGAAGTACACGAACTCACCTTTGGTTGCATAATAATGGTATCCGGTGTCTTGAGTCTGTCTATTCATCATGTACCAAGTCCTATCATGATCACGAGTATTAGCGCGTGTAACCAAGATCGCGGTTACACGTGTGGGCACACTTAGGTCCTTTATCCAACTTCTAAGTATCGAGTTCATCATCTTAGGTTATACTAGTCACTAGATAACCGATATTTATGTTATGTTGTTTATATAGTTCTTCGAGTTTCAATTGTCGCATAATAACTAGTTATATTAATGTTCGCATTATTTATCTTATGTCCAATGTCCCACTAATTGTCCTATGATCCAATTGTCCAACCATTGTGTATACGTCTTACTATACGACCAAGTGTTCCAATAGGCAATAGTTACTAGTATTGTATATGTTCCAATCGCTTATATATTATTCATTAAGTGATAAATGTGTCTTGTGTCTTGTGTCCGCAACGTTCGTCTTAAGTTCCAAGGTGTCATACATCCTAGTCGTGTTCTCATATCTTTGTCGTCATTGATCTTATAACCAATTAGTCCGAGTACACGTAATGTCTATCATCACCATCATTTCTATACCATCCATATATATAACTTATTCACTATCTATTTATATATATATATCAATTAAACATCATATGTTCATGGGTTCACCTTCTTGATTCATCATTTATTTTAGGTTCGTATAGTCGGATTGGATCGAGTCCAAGGTGTTAGTTAAGTCGAGTCCCACACGTGTCACACACGATATAAATCCTCACATAATCTAGTTTATATTTAATGAAAGAGTCTTAAGCGTTCGTTTATACCATCTTGTCGGCAATCCTAAGCTGTGTTTGACCAGCATTGACTGAAAGTTGCTGAGTTGATCAAAGTTGACCAGTTAATCTATGTTGATTAGGTTCCTGGTTCAAGACTAACCTCCATCAACCAATAACCAGCACTAACCAACACCATTTACCACCCTGTTAACCATCATGTAGTTAGACAATAACTAATCACCATCATCATTCCTTGTTTTAATTACTACCCATCGAAGAAAAGGTCACAGGCCTACCTCCTCTTTCGGAGATCGTGTCTGGTTCTACAGTAGTTCCAGAATACCTCCGGCTTCATCAACTACTACCACCTATACCGTCGCTCCTCACCACCCTCTATCACCCATCATCGAAACCCTTTAACAACCAATCAATATTATTTAAGGGAAAATATCAAGGATTAATAATCTTACCAAGCTAAACGGACCCCCTTAAACCACCGTCACTAGCTTAACCCTAATCCGAACCCCAATCGAAGTCCTGAACCATCGCTGTCCTTGTCAGCTTGTGCAGATCGGCTGGCCGGCCGGCCGAAGGCCATGGTCGACGGGTCCTCTGTCTCCCTCTCTCCTCTACGTTTCTCTTCCTCTCTCTCCAGTTCTTTCTCTCTCTAGATAATATCCGGTGGGTGGGTGTGTTTGTTGGGAAACAGGGCCGCCGCTACAACCCATTGTGGTGGTGGTCAGCCTTCCATCTCTTCTTATCTCCCTCTTCTTTCTTTTCAAATGTGTTGTAAGTGTGTGTGTGGTCATCAGGGAAGGGATGGGTGGTTTAGGGGTATTTATAATAGACTTAGGTTAGATGGTTTTTGATAAAACCATTTTTAGTTAAATGGTTTTGATTGTTGTGTTGTTAACACATGGGAAGGACACATGTCCTTCCCAATGACTCATCAATAAGTCATTAGGTGGGTTCGTTATCGGGTGTCAGTCCGGTCTCGCGTCGCGTATTATTTCGGTTACGTAACACACCTTCATATATAATATTATTCTCCTTGTCAAAATAATTATCTAACTCACACGTTCAGCTTCATATTTGTTTGTACTTAATTAGGTTATTATCTATTTATTTGTTATAATACTTTTTAGACGCGGAAATTTTTTGGGCCCTATGACCGGGTTGTTACATTCTCCCCCCGTTAATGGAATTCCGTCCTCGGAATTATTTTCAAGCTATCTATCACTGAGATCTAGTATGCTCTATACTTGGATTCAACGTTCGGGTCTACACTCCCGTACATACATAATTCTTTTCTTAAACTCAATCATAATTTAAGCGACTCCATGCTAAATTTCACGCTATGTTTAGGTTTTTAATACAAATGGTTCAAACTATTGGCAGACTAGTGTTCGTTCTTGGTTTGATTCTCAGTTTCATTTTTGATGCATCATTGATGTTTATATATAGGGTGTACCGCAGCTAACCCACCACACCAATGATACCTCAAAAATGTACTAAAAATCTTACCTAAAGTCTGGTAGAAAAACGTATTTGAAGACGTATGTTGTCGATAAATTCTATATGTTTTTCTAAAATTTATTAGCTCTTAGGAACTATGCTTAAGGTGGGTTAAATATCAAAGTGGAACCTTATATAATATTAGATTCTTAGAGTTATATGTTATTCTCACAAGTTTTTTTTTTTTTTTTTTGTTTAACACTACGGTTAAATTCTATCTAAACCGTCAGCAAAATTGTGGAAATTTTAAACCTTCATAATTCCTAAGGTACGTGGTGTAGGATATCGTGACGAAACGTTAAGAATCCTAAAAAGTTAACCATCTAAACACGCTATATTGATCTTAACCATATCAATGCCACGTATCTTTTCTTTAGAATCCTAAATTTTATCTTGTCATATGATCGATTTTGTTATCTATGTAAATTCTTCCTACTAAGCTTAGACTAGGTTTCCTTATTCTCGTCAAATATTTCTTATAACCGTTTTCACGAATGCTTCTACTCCCCCCCCCCCCCCCCGTTAGAGCCTATATATACCATTCTAACAGGTTCCATACGGATAACTGGTCACTACACTGATAGATCATAGAACTAAATTGACGGTTATGACAATATTCCAAAGTTGGTATAGGGTTTTAAAATGACGCAAGCTTTATCTAGACTTAAAGAATGCCTCAAGTAGCGTTCCATCCTAGTTCCTTTTGTTAGTGATGATTGCTTTGTCATGGTGCTTGGTACACTCTTGAGCCTAGGTTACTGCGTTTCCGGTTGATATTCTAAAATCAACTCTAAAACTTGTTATGTGCTTACGAATATAAAACACTTACTCTTAATGCTACTGAAAATCGACACCAGTCAAGTCCGAGCGAAATGATCTAGCAATCAATGGCTTTGATCTCTTATCTTTAGTCTAACTGTAACACAAAAATTCAACCTATACATTTACACAAACCATATAATAATGAATTATACAATCTACAAAATCTTATTTAGTTAGAAGTTAAAACTTATCGGTTTATCCGTTTGCTCGGCTAATCGAGATCCTTTTGATATTTCGGGTTCTTACAAACTGTGGCGCCAAGTTAATCGACAAACTTATTGGTTAACTTACGTCTTGGACATGAAAAGTTAGTCAATCATAATAATATTCACTCATAGTTATGCGTATATAATGTTTAGAAAATAATTACTACTATAGTCATGGAGACATGTACATATGTATACTACTATTAAAACATGCCAAGTCGCAAAATATGTCGATTCTAATTGCATAAATATATCACATATTTGGTAACGACTATATCGCATTCCATTTTCTTGCATAATTCTATGGTTGTCATAGTTAATACTTATAATCTTGGCGACTCCTCGGATTTCCTAGAACTTTTTCGTGCCTGTAAATTCAAAATTACATGACGTCAAGTGTAATCATAAATTTACCTCACGGAATTATTCTAGTAATCTCCGTCGTAGTCATCACTCATGTATTACTCAAAATTCGTATATTAGTCACACTGGTTCCAAATCCCTATAAGTATTCTAGTGTGTTCAGGTACTTGAGTCTCGACTTATTTCGTTCCTTATTTCCGGTCAGTCTTATATAATTTTAAGGCATTTCCTAACTAGGTAGTCTTAGAGCCTTAAACGCTAAGTTCTCTAAGTTGTCCTGGTGTGGTGTAGGATATCGGGAGATATCCTATTTCGCCACAACCGTTGCTCTGATACCATCTGTAACAACCCGACCGGGTGGGGGCTGGTCGAAATGACAGATTGGTAACAGACTTGCACAACGGAAGCAACGATAACTAATATTTAAGTGTAAAATACAAATTCTAATCCAAAATATAAATACATAACTCAATTTAATAGTCTTCTAACTATGCAGGGACGAGTCACGGCGGCCGTCGAAGCAGTTGATAAAGTGTGTTCTGCTAGTCGATCCATATTCCAATCCATGCTTAGCTCTAAATGCCCTAAACCGCTACACTTGCAGCTTGAATCTTCTACCGTAACCATCTCTAATCAACATAAGCAAGTACATACATCGTCTTCGTTCTTATCCCAAAGCAGTACCTGAACACATGCTTAAAAAGAGTCGGGTCAGCAATTATGCTGGCGAGTCCGTGTAAGTAGTTAAATAAATCTAAAACAGTTTTACAGTTCGAAAACAAGTTTACATAGTTCAAACACACAGTGATGTACAAGTCACACCTCAATCCTAACATGGAATCCATCTACTCCCTTATGGATTCCCTACGGCATAACATATGCCGCAACGGTCCACAGACCTCAGTGGAGGGTTTTCCGGGCTTCCGGATCCACTGTGCGTGGGGGATTCCCCAAGTAGTACTACCCATACATTAAGTGGCCCAACTCCCTTGGGTTAATGAGTGTGCATCTGGTTTTGGGAGCTCTTGTCACATCAAGTAAGTTTATACACAAAACAGTTTAGACACACAAGCATGTATTCACCCCAAAACAGGAAAACAAAAAGGGGAAGTACACGAACTCACCTTTGGTTGCATAATAATGGTATCCGGTGTCTTGAGTCTGTCTATTCATCATGTACCAAGTCCTATCATGATCACGAGTATTAGCGCGTGTAACCAAGATCGCGGTTACACGTGTGGGCACACTTAGGTCCTTTATCCAACTTCTAAGTATCGAGTTCATCATCTTAGGTTATACTAGTCACTAGATAACCGATATTTATGTTATGTTGTTTATATAGTTCTTCGAGTTTCAATTGTCGCATAATAACTAGTTATATTAATGTTCGCATTATTTATCTTATGTCCAATGTCCCACTAATTGTCCTATGATCCAATTGTCCAACCATTATGTATACGTCTTACTATACGACCAAGTGTTCCAATAGGCAATAGTTACTAGTATTGTATATGTTCCAATCGCTTATATATTATTCATTAAGTGATAAATGTGTCTTGTGTCTTGTGTCCGCAAAGTTCGTCTTAAGTTCCAAGGTGTCATACATCCTAGTCGTGTTCTCATATCTTTGTCGTCATTGATCTTATAACCAATTAGTCCGAGTACACGTAATGTCTATCATCACCATCATTTCTATACCATCCATATATATAACTTATTCACTATCTATTTATATATATATATATATATATATATATATATATATATCAATTAAACATCATATGTTCATGGGTTCACCTTATTGATTCATCATTTATTTTAGGTTCGTATAGTCGGATTGGATCGAGTCCAAGGTGTTAGTTAAGTCGAGTCCCACACGTGTCACACACGATATAAATCCTCACATAATCTAGTTTATATTTAATGAAAGAGTCTTAAGCGTTCGTTTATACCTTCTTGTCGGCAATCCTAAGCTGTGTTTGACCAGCATTGACTGAAAGTTGCTGAGTTGATCAAAGTTGACCAGTTAATCTATGTTGATTAGGTTCCTGGTTCAAGACTAACCTCCATCAACCAATAACCAGCATTAACCAACATCATTTACCACCCTGTTAACCATCATGTAGTTAGATAATAACTAATCACCATCATCATTCCTTGTTCTAATTACTACCCATCGAAGCAAAGGTCACAGGCCTACCTCCTCTTTCGGAGATTGTGTCTGGTTCTACAGTAGTTCCAGAATACCGCCGGCTTCATCAACTACTACCACCTATACCGTCGCTCCTCACCACCCTCTATCACCCATCATCGAAACCCTTTAACAACCAATCAATATTATTTAAGGGAAAATATCAAGGATTAATAATCTTACCAAGCTAAACGGACCCCCTTAAACCACCGTCACTAGCTTAACCCTAATCCGAACCCCAATCGAAGTCCTGCACCGTCGCTGTCCTTGTCAGCTTGTGCAGATCGGCTGGCCGGCCGGCCGAAGGCCATGGTCGACGGGTCCTCTGTCTCCCTCTCTCCTCTACGTTTCTCTTCCTCTCTCTCCAGTTCTTTCTCTCTCTAGATAATATCCGGTGGGTGGGTGTGTTTGTCCGGAAACAGGGCCGCCGCTACAACCCATTGTGGTGGTGGTGGTCAGCCTTCCATCTCTTCTTATCTCCCTCTTCTTTCTTTTCAAATGTGTTGTAAGTGTGTGTGTGGTCATCAGGGAAGGGATGGGTGGTTTAGGGGTATTTATAATAGACTTAGGTTAGATGGTTTTTGATAAAACCATTTTTAGTTAAATGGTTTTGATTGTTGTGTTGTTAACACATGGGAAGGACACATGTCCTTCCCAATGACTCATCAATAAGTCATTAGGTGGGTTCGTTATCGGGTGTCAGTCCGGTCTCGCGTCGCGTATTATTTCGGTTACGTAACACACCTTCATATATAATATTATTCTCCTTGTCAAAATAATTATCTAACTCACCGGTTCAGCTTCATATTTGTTTGTACTTAATTAGGTTATTATCTATTTATTTGTTATAATACTTTTTAGACGCGAAAAATTTTTGGGCCCTATGACCGGGTTGTTACATTCTCCCCCCGTTAATGGAATTCCGTCCTCGGAATTATTTTCAAGCTATCTATCACTGAGATCTAGTATGCTCTATACTTAGATTCAACGTTCGGGTCTACACTCCCGTACGTACATAATTCTTTTCTTAAACTCAATCATAATTTAAGCGACTCCATGCTAAATTTCACGCTATGTTTAGGTTTTTAATACAAATGGTTCAAACTATTGGCAGACTAGTGTTCGTTCTTGGTTTGATTCTCAGTTTCATTTTTGATGCATCATTGATGTTTATATATAGGGTGTACCGCAGCTAACCCACCACACCAATGATACCTCAAAAATGTACTAAAAATCTTACCTAAAGTCTGGTAGAAAAACATATTTGAAGACGTATGTTGTCGATAAATTCTATATGTTTTTCTAAAATTTATTAGCTCTTAGGAACTATGCTTAAGGTAGGTTAAATATCAAAGTGGAACCTTTTATTATTATTATTAAAAAATAACTTATTACTTATTATTATTATTAAAAACTATTATTATAATAATAATGTATTAAAAAATTATTATCTTTTAAAAAATTTATAAATCCCACCCCCCTTCCTTTCCTGTTGACAAACCACCCCCCCCCCCTCTTTGTCTCTCTAAACCACCACCACCACCACCACCGCATTCACCGTCCACCACCTCCACCTTCACCTCCACCATCACCCAACTTCATCTCCACCCCCTCCACTAAATCAAAACCCATTTATCCATATCCATATCTATATCAGACGAGAGTTTAGAGAGAGAGAGTTCAGAGAGAGAGAGAGTTCAGAGAGAGAGAGGCGGCGCAGCAGGGGGGAGCTCCGGCCACCCACCACGGCGGAGCTCCGGCCATCCACCCGCCACCCATCCAGATCTGTTAGAACTAGAGAGAGAGAGAGAGAGAGAGAGACCGAGAGAGAAGATGCAAGACGAGATTCAAGATCTGTTAGAACCACGGCGGAGCTCCGGCCACCCACCCACCTCGGTGGAGCTGAGACCTAATCGGAACCCTAAACCCCGGAATCAGTTATGTCACCCTCTCTCTCTCTAACTCGCGTCTCTCTCTCTCTCTTATTCATGTCGAGGAGCCAATGGAAGGTGTCGATTTGAGTGAAGGTTGAGATATCAATCGGGAAGCTTCGGTTGGGGAAGACGACGCCGAACATTTTGGATGTGACAGGCGACGGTGGTGGTCAATGGGAGAAACGATTGTTGTGGGGGTGACGAGGGAGACGGTGGTTGTTGGGGGTGACCGGAGGAGACAGTGATTGTGGGGGATGGCGGTGGAGGCGGTGGTTGTTGGGGGTAGTCTGAAGAAGAAGAGTGGGGGTGGTGGTCTGGTCAACTGAAGAAAAGTATTTATAATAATAATAATAATAATAATAATAATAATAATAATAATAATAATAATAAAAAGTTTCAACAAAGTCCTTTAAGTTTAGGTTTTCACATTTTTGCCACGTAAATTGTCCCTTAAGTTTAGGTTTTTACATTTTAGCCACGAAAACTAACCAGGTTAGACCTCTGTTAGTTTGGGGGTGATGGAAGAAAATAAGTTGAAAGTTGGGAGTGCTATTGGCCAAAGTGAAAGTTTGGAGTGATATCCGCCAACAGGCGATAGTTGGGAGTATTAAAATCTATTTTCCCTTATATTAAAGATAAAAAAATCTCGTTAATATGGTTTAATTTTTTTAAAAGATTGTATTAAAAAGTTATATACATTTTAATAAGAATAAGAAGGGATTAACAAGTGATTTGAACGTGAAGAGATAAAATCAATAAATATCGTATGCCCTTTTATATATTTTTCTCAATGTCACATCTATTTTTTTTTTTCTTAAACTAATCTTTTTAACAAACTAAATCAATATCAACAAACTAGAATATTTCCTACTAGTTTTTATCCCGGGAGCGTCCCAGGTTGAAATATCTAATATGACATAATAAAATATATTATTATTAATATTTTAAACAAATCTCTGCCATAAGTTATGATATTCAAATATAAAAAAACGAATCTCTGCACCGGGGTATAAATCTAGTGCCATTACAAATGAATTCGGAAGTTTATAATCGATCATTCTAAAAGAACTAACATTAAATTAGAAAAAAAAAGTTAATTATTGAAATATCGAACGCATTAGTCTAAGGGTTATGTGATGCGTTAAAAATTCATGGGTATATGATCGGGTATATAGTTTGGGTATTTGGGTATGTTGTTTCGGGTAATCGGGTCGGGTATCACCTAATCCCAGACCCGACCAAACCCACAATTTTTTTAAACTAATCCCAAACCCGACATAATACCTGTTGGGTTACAAAAAATAGTCATTTTTTCTCCGTTTTTTATATAGCTCTATGGTACTCGTTGAAAAGATCATAAAACGCTCGTTAATTTGGTGTAATTTTTTTCTTTAAAAAACCTCGTTTATAAAAGATATTAACGTTTAAAAGTTATTGGAGGAAACATGAGAGAGAAAATAACAAAGGAGAGATTGCATAAGATTATAACATGTAGGATTAATCCCTTTGCAATATATATATATATATATATATATAGGATATAGATAAAATAGAAACCGCCCTTGAATTGGAGAAACCCATGAAACTCATTTATAGCCATAGATCAAAGACAATCAAAGGTGGAGATCTAATATTGTGTTTTATAATAAAAAAATACTTGGCTTAAAAATGTAAAGATACGATGAAGAGCAATATTATCCAACAAAATCTGAGAATGGATTTAAAAAAGAAGATGCATGCAGAGTATACTG
Source organism: Ambrosia artemisiifolia (assembly GCA_032199755.1). Classification (NCBI taxonomy): domain Eukaryota; kingdom Viridiplantae; phylum Streptophyta; class Magnoliopsida; order Asterales; family Asteraceae; genus Ambrosia; species Ambrosia artemisiifolia. The sequence goes on from CM063518.1 coordinate 43,400,237, forward strand.
TTGTTGACATGACAAAACCGTCAAACACTTCTTCATCTTCTCTCTCATTAATGTGTGTTGGATTTTGAAAATATTGTCTCACAATAAAACCGAGAAATCAAATTCTCTCTCATCCCTCACACAAAATCAGATGTATGTTCTCTGTGTTTTTTTACCCCCAATTCAAGCTTCGATCGGTACGACAATTTGAGGTTTGTGATTAAAGAGTTTTATGTTGTGCAAATGTAACTTTTTATTAAGTGTAAACGTTTTATTCATTTTTTTTTTCATTTTATTTTGCAGATCTAAGAAGTTAACGCTGTGTTTAGATTCTAAAAATGAAGCAAACTTTGAAGGCTTTAAAATCGTCCAAAAACGTGGAAGCAAAGGCTAATGGTTATCGGAGGTATGATTGAAACCCTGGTTTTCAATTTCGCCCTTTAGATGTTTAAGGGTATTGTTGAATAAATTGATTCTATGGAAGAAAGGGTGTAACTTACTATTGTACAGTAAATTGGTTTTAAAATTTTAATTTATTTTGAAGTTTAGGTGTATTTATGGACATTTTTATGTAAATCGTTTAAGAAGGTTTTTTTTATTGTTCTAACAGAAGGGAAAAATTGTGTCAATTAATGGCAAAAAAATGTCGTTTAAATTATATTTTTCTTATTAGAAGGGTTATGTGTGTCTAAAATGAGGTTGTAAAGAAACCTACAAAAAGAGAATTAGATTAGGGAAATAGAAATATACAGAAAATTGTAATAACTAAAATGGTGTGTCAACCCCAACCCCTCAAAAAAACCCAAACAACAAAAAGGATCGTTATCATGCAAAAAATGATGAATGTAGGAAAAATATAAAAATGGTTTCATAGGAGCCTGTTGTAATATTACATTATAACATGTTAGTGTAGGGTGGAAAAACAACAACTTATCTTAAACCTTGTTATTGTATATAGGATTAACTGGGTTGTTAAAAAAATTATTAAGTTATAAACAGAAAAAAGATCTTGAATGTAACTGGGTGCTTGTTTTTTTAGTATGACAAAATAGTTAAAAAAGTTAGTATAAAATGGAAATAAAAAAGTTAGTCTAAAATGGAAATAAAGAAATAAACTGAAAATGGTATGAATTAAAATAGTTTGTCAACCCCCACCCTACAAAAAAACCACACATGTCCAGATAAAAAAAGATACTTGAATATGTTGCTTTAAAAAACGGTTATAGGAAAATAAAATGGAATAGGGTAGTTACAACAAAATTTGTTACACATATGATAAAAGTGTAACAATCTTAATAATTTTGCAGGCTTGTGCCCCAAAGCGGAAGGTTTGCACGAGGTATGCATAGTTGTGTTGAGATTCTATAACTAAAATGTACATGTAAAGCAGCTTTTAAAATAACCATTTTCGTGTTACCTTATTATGATTCAGGCAGGAAAAGCCCTCGTATAGCAAGAAATAATTTAAAGAAATTATCAAACACAATATAGAGTGTCATAGATTTTGTACATGAGGATGAAACAAACAATGAAAAGAAGAACACTCCACGGAAAAGGAGGAAGTTAATAGGTAACATGCATACGGTTATGAAAACATATTATTATAACATAGTGATTCTATCAAAAATACGGTTTCATATTCTATGATTATTAACGCAGGATATGAAGATGATGAATCACCCAACAATGAGACTACGGACTGTAAAATAATATCTGGAAGAAAGCTTAGAGAATGAGGTAACTACTTTTATATTCTTGAGTGATTAAAAATGTTATTTTGACTTAACGATTTTCTGATACAAATTAATAATGTAAATAAATTTAAAACAGTGCCTGCTGACAGACCATCAGATTGTAGGATAGTATCGTCGTGGAAGGGCAAAAAAAGTTAGACGTGTTAAAAGTAATGTTATAATTATGTTGGAAAAACAATGAGTTAAAACAATGATTTAAAAGTATTTATTTTTGGTTTAAAAAATATATTGGTTGAATTAATCCTATAATGATTATTCAAAAACAATTATTTTAAAAACAGAAAAGCAGCAGAGTGTGGTGAAGTTCCAGATTGGGAGCTCAGAAAAGAAAAGTAATCAAGGTATAGAAAAAAAACTAATAACTAAATACAGTAGTTACATATGTATAAAAATATAAAACATTATATTATTTCAAAAAGTTATGGATACAAAGGATTTAAAAAAAAGAATTGATAAACAGGGAAGAAGATGAAAACTGCAGAAAAGGAAGATATGGGAGAAACTGATGCAGCTGGTAAACGAGAAGAAAGCTCCATAAAAAAGAAGATTAAAGGTACAGATTATTAATTAATAAGAATTTTGACAGGCTACAACTGTATAAAACATTAAACATATAATTAGATTATAAGTTCTTTTGGTGAAAAAAGATAATTAATTAAGAATAAAATCCTTTTAATTGTAAATCAGGGAAAGCGAAGAAAGGTGCCAACAAGAAAGATATGGTGGAAACGGATGTATTGGAGAAGCCGATAGGAAGCTCGTCAAAGAAAAAAAGTAAAGGTAGTAAGTTACTACTAAAAATAACATTAGCCTGTTACATAATTAAAATATTGACAAATGATATTTTTTGTGAACTGGACAGAGCGAAAAAAGAAAAGTGCAAATAATGAAGATATGGAGGAACCAGATCAAGTGGATAAAAGGTTGGCAAAGAAAAGGAAAAGAAAGTCAACTGAGAAAGAAAGAGGATCAGATATTATCGAAGAAAATAATGAAGAGGACGAGGTTCTGGGAAAAAGAAACGACTGGTTTGGTATAAGGACACGTTCGTCACCATTACAGTTCTTTAAAGGGATAAGGGCATTGCAGGAAGATCAGAAACAGGCTGTTAGACATATGGGGTTTGGAAAGTTAATAAAGTTCAAGGTGGATGGTATACCGGCAAAATTGGCGCATTACGTGGTGGATAGATTTAAACAAAAAAAATGCAAATACGGGTGCCAAGTGGGAAAATAAAGGTGGATAAAGAATCTATTTTTAAGTTGCTGGGAATACAAAATATGGGGATGAAGATACATGACATGGAGGAAATGGATGAGAAGGAGCAAGAGGTAGCAGATTGGAAAGACAGATATCCAGGACGTTTTGTCGCCCCAACAGAGATAGTAAAAAAGATAAAAACGGCCGAAGATGAGGACACCTTCAATTTCAGGCTTGATTTCCTAATGTTGTTCCTTGCGGTTATGATAGAATGCCATCAGCAAGGCAGATGTAAGCTGAAGATCTTACAGAAATTAAAAGCTGATATGGATTTCAAAAACATAGATTGGTGTGATTCATACTAGAAGCATTGAAAAAATGCAAACGAAAGTGGAGAAGGTGTGACAACAGCCAGACATTCGCAGGACCACTTACAATTTTAATGGTATGTTTCTCAACTGTTTCTGTATATTACAGTTTTGAATAAAATACAAAATGAGCATTAGTACAGGACACAAAAAATTGGGACTGTGGTTTGGGATGGTTGGTTTTAGAGTCTAATTCTTTTATCCTCGACGTGCAAAAAAACATATACGGGTTGGGTTGATTGAATAACATGAACATGCTGAAAACATTAATGTAGGTGCAATTTGTTATAACCAAAAAGTTGTTTCAAGTAATTTTTTGTAAGCAAACATTTGATGATCCAATATTAAAGCATGATATCTTTCAAATGACACGATGCAGTTACTTTACGTGGAAAGTATTGAGTGCAAAGGAATGAAGTTGGAGAATGCGTTGAGCCCAATAGAATATTGGGACAAGAATAGGTTGAAAAAAAGAGAGACTTTGGAAATTAAAGGCGGTCGGTTTGGTAGAGGAAAGTTTATGCATTTTTTAGAAAAGAATTCATCAACGGTGGATGAGGCTGATTATAATGAAGAACAGTTTGTGCTAGCGGTAACTTATCCTTCATAAACTGTACAATTGTAGTTAGTATAATTTTTTATGGTTTCTTAACAATTAACAAAAAATTAATTACAGGATAAGATTGCCGAGATAGGAAACTTCATTGATTCAGCTTTTAAGACGAAGGTGAAAATTGAAAAGAAACTTAAAGAAGTTTACAATAAAGAACCAGAGAACGAAGATGTCTTGTCGTTAGTTGCAAGGTATGATTCAGTATTTGAGGTTGGTTTCAAAAAAACAGAAAAGGAAGGCGTTGAAGGTACTAATGCAGAAGCTCAAGTAAGAGAGGTCGTTAGCGATTTGGCAAATGAGTTAAACGTTCATGATATGGATAATGAAGGTACGAAAATTATACATTGCAGGCTTGTTATTTGTTGATTAATGCTAGCATACATACAGATATGTAAAAAATGATTTGAATATATTAATTAAAAGCGTATTAAATGTAGATGGGTATTCAAGTGAAAATGATGACATGGACGACATGGGCGAAGGAAATGGTGGTGACAACATTGATAAAATAGGGGGTGCCAGGAAAGGTAAACACAATACATTGCGAAGATAGGTATATATATGTATATGTAAAAAAAATTATAATATTAAAGTGTTGATGTGAATATTTATGTAAAAACAGGACACGCTGAAGCTAGTGAGCAATTGCCTGTAAATGCGGATAAGACAATGCGTGTACAAGTATTATCAAAAGGCAAGACTGTTGAGGAGAGGGAGTTAGGTGATAACGAAGTGTTCATAGCGGATATAACCAGAACGGAACCTGAAAAAACAAAAGGTGCGTTTTTTTTACTACATTTATGTAAAAAAATGGGATTTGTTTAATAAAAAAACTGAAGGTTTTCTTATTTAGAAGTAGGTGCGAAAGGTGTGGAAACGGATGGTAGTAGTGTTGGCCACATTAAAAGATCTAGACTTCGTCCGAGCCAGAGCGGAGTAAAAAACAAAGATAATGAAATAGGTAAAAAAAACTTATAGATATATGTATACCTAAAAAGTGTACATTAAAATATTTGCAAAATAATCATTTGTTGTTGTGATTTCTAAGAGAAACAATCACATGGTGAAGCGACAAAGAAGTTATGTACACTTGTGGGGGGAAACAGTTGTTTTAGGAACGTTACACAAAAAGAAGTGTCATACAGTGGGAATGCAGTTCCAACCTTTATGTACACCTGTGGCGAAAACAGTCGTGGAAGCTGGTGGGCAAGAAATGAAACAGAAAACATAGAAGGTGTGGGTCTTTTTGCTTTAAAGTAATTATCAAATTCAGATTTCTTATATAAAAACACTAAAGGTTGTAACAAATGACTAGGTGGTGTTGATGACATGCAAAAAGGGACTACTACTATTGACGACATCCCAAGATTTAGCCTTGGTGTAAGCCAAATAGAAGTTCAGGAAAAAGTGGATGAACCAGGTTGGTGTTATATGTATAGTAAAAAAAGTTGTATAGAAATACGTAAGTTATATTGATTTGATGAAATGTATGTGTATGACATAAAACAGGTTCGTTATCAAACAACAATCCTAAATGTATGGGAGTGGAGTTTGCTGTTAATGAAGGTGTGCAACATGAGGTAACAGAAAGAGTTACTCATGACAAAAACAATGTACTAAAGGAAACCAGAGCAAACATAGAAGGTAACTTTTTTTGGGTAATGGTTAGGTTGGTTTTCAAATGTGGTTTGATAAAAACACTTAAGGTTAGGTTATTATTCAATAGGTGATCCAAAATCTATGGTCAAAGGAAGAACTCATGTTGAAGACTGTCCTAGCTTTAGCCTTGGTTTAAGCCGAATAGAAAATAAAACCATAGTTGCTGAAACAGGTTAGATTGTCGATCAGCTTACACATATACTCACATACACTGTTACATATGTATTAGTATAAATAATTGATATGTAACATACTAACAATGAAAATAACATTGTAATGTTAAGCAGGTGCTAAAAGTGATAAGGACAAAGAAGTATATCATTCCCAATTTATACCAGATTTCATGTTTGAAAAAGAAGACATAAAAAAATTATCAGACAACATTAGGAATGTGAGTCAAAAAACAAACACAAAAGCAAAAGGTATAGAAAAAAACTGGTTACTTGCTATACTACTTCGTAAACAAATAATATAAAATCCTATGTTGCAACAAAATAAAACCGATGATTGTGATTTATTATTTCAGAAAACAAGGGGAAGAATGCAACAACTCTTGATGATCCAGAATTGGTTGACAATTCAAAAGATTGTGGAAGCCCGACGGTTGATCTTGGTTTGACGCAATCTGAAAAAAAATCGTTGAATGAAATAGCAAAAGGTAATTTATATAATATATCTAAAAATGTGTCCTGCAAAGTATTTTTTTTTTTTGTATAATGATCGTACACACTATAAATGTTTACAGATGATGGCTGTGAAGGATCAGGGGACAAGTCTGCCTCGGCGCACGCAAAAATTAAGTTTCAGTCATTTACTGAACAAATTGCAAAGCAGCGAGAGATTTGTATATCAAGGATGGAAAGCTCTAGAAGAAACCCATTCACAGAAAAAGTCAAAAGGATTGTGAGACGTGTGGATATAGCATCGAGTGTTACAATAGAGGAATACAATGTTTGGGATTTTATTTTCAAAAATCAAGCTGTGGAAGCTGCGGATGGAAGTGAGATGAAATCTACAGAAAAGGGCAAAAGGTACATTCGTAATTACCGATTTAAACAAACCATTCAATTCATAATATATCTGAAATATATATTTAACAAATGTAATTGATGATTCTGTACGGTAAATATAGGAAGGTGGAACCAGTTGGCGTAGCTAGCAGTATTTCATGCGGGGAGCAGGAACAACACAGCAATCCAGACTTGTAAGTGATGATCTAAAACTATTTATATATTGAATAGTTATGGAGATTTAAATAGGTGGCATTTAGTATAAATGTTTTAGTATTTATAAGAACTGTTTTGCAAAATGTATAGGGAGGTGTTGTTTAGAAGTGCATACGATGTTGAAGCTAACAGATCAATGTTTCATAGCTTAGCGCCAAAAACACGAGTTATAGATGAAGTGATAAATTGTTGGGTGGAGGTTTTAAACTATGAAGAAAGATACAAAGAGCCAGGACCAGTAAGTAGACTGTTTGTGGGAACGAAGGCAATTGTAAGTAATGAAAAAGGCATATGATATTCACTTATTAATAACTTATTATTTTTGGGAAATTTACTGAATTTGGAAAAAGACGCATAAGTAACTTATTATTTTTAACGCGTAGATTGACTAGATGCTAAACGACGAAACTGCAACTGAGGAGCAAAGAATAGAAAAATTTAGCAAAAGCATGAAGGCAGCTGTGTACGGAGACGACAGCCTAGTGAGCCTACAATCCTTTGAATTAGTTTTCTTCCCGATAGTTTAATTTGAGCACTACTACCTGATCGTGTTTGATTTGGAGAATGCAATAATCAAAGTGATTGATAATTGGGGAGACATGTACCCTTTGGTTCGGTTAACTGACAACAAAGATTACTTTTCAAAGGACTCAGCGTTCAAAGTGGTAAGCAATGTCTTTGTAGCCTATAAATTATGTAGTAAACACACATATCTATTTATATCCGAGAATTTTTACCAAATGAAAAAAAAATGCTAAATCATTTGCGGAATCATTTGTTTGTGAAGTACCTGTATCAAGTGAACCATCCGAAAAAAGCTGAAATGGAAGTGGCGACAATCACTAAAGTAGACATTGGGTGGGCCACAAAATCGAATTTGTACGACTGCGGAGTGTTTGTTATGCGCCATATGGAGAGATATATGGGCCAGGGCAAACCATTTGACTGCGGCTTTAGTAGGAATGATCAAAAGAAGTTAAAGGAGCTGCGGAGACTGAGAACAAAGTACGTTGCATATATTTTGCTATCGGATGCAAATGTTTTAAAGGATAAAATTGCAGGTACGACAGCTGGGAAGAAGTAGTGTTATTTTGGTTGGACAACTGGTTGTTGTAGGTTTCTTAACTTAATACTTTTTCTAGTCTTATTTAGTAATGTAATGTAATAGTGATACTGCTATACTGCTATTGCTAATGTAACTCTGTTACAAAAAGCATGGCAGTATTTTGGAAGGCACAAGTATGTGCTTTGTGAATCTGCTTAATAATCTAGGTAATGTTGAAGATCTTTTGTTTTTGTTTGTTTGTGTAATTAATTATTTGAAAATATTTTAAAAGAAAAAAAGGTTGCTGACAGCCTTACTATAAAAAGTCAAACTATATTTTATATAAAAAAAATTGAATCTTTAAAAGGAAAAATGGGGCCCACAACCACCACCTCCTCTTTGCACGTGTGTCATATAATAAATAATCCCCAACCACCCCAACCAAAACACAGTATATAAATTCACATTACCAAAACAACATAACGCATTACACAAAGATGAAATCCACACAAAGCACACCTCCAGAAATTGAACTTTGAGGCAGAAACTTTGCTCCAATCAATTATTACCTTCGACCTAAAAATAACCATCATGTCCAAGTTCATGCACAAGTGGTACCTGTTGAACCTGTAAACATCCAGCCTGAACGTTTGCCCGTAGCTACTCCTGTAGAAGAGAATCAACCACAACAAGATATAGATGCAACTCACGTTGTCGAGGATGACTTTGAACATCAGGAAGTTTTACTTACCCAACAGGTTTTGGTGGAACACCAACGAGGTGAGGCAGTGGGGGAGGGAGATTACATACGTAACGGTGGTTTGCAACAAGGTAATAATGCAGATGCTGGGGAAGATGAATACCAGGTAAATTTAAATGATGATAACGACCATATAAATGAGGTAGACGTTCTATCAGAAGAATACCAAGTAAATTTAGCTGATGATAACGACCATATAAGTACTTTTCGACCAACTATGGTTACACCAGAATGGGCAAAGGGTTATGAAACGGATCCTGGGGCAGAGTATGTGGATTGGTCTGATGGGGAAAATACCCGAAGAATGGAGTGGGAGTGGGCAATGCATGACCCATGGGAGGATGAGCGGGGCACGGATTCTGATTGTTCCTTTGATTCGATTTTCAGTTACTAGGAGTTTTTAGGTGTTAACAACGTCGGGTTATGTTTATTTAGGAAGTGTAGTGTTATCAGTTTGATATATTTAGTATGTTTGTGTTCCTGTTGTGGGTGAAATATGTATGTCTTGTTGTTAGTTATTAGATCTTCAATTTGGACTGTGTGTATTATTTTGAAAGCTATTTTATTCTTTTAAGTCATGTTCTCTTGTAACATGAAAATAACATGATGGTTAAAAAAATTAGAACAAAAGATCTCATGAAAAGAAGCTTTTAATAAAAACAAACGAAAATTGAAAACAAAAGTAATGTAGGTAAACAAAAGAAAATTGAAAGTAAAAGTAATAAAGTAGTAGTAGGTGGTAGTGAATAAATGGTACATGCATGCATAAAGATATTATACAATTTTAATGAAAACAAAAGAAAATTGAAAGTAAAAGTAATAAAGTAGTAGTAGGTGGTAGTGAATAAAAGGTACATGCATGCATAAAGATATTATATAATTTAAAAAAAACACAAAAAAGGTGAAAATCTATATTATACAATTTTATTAATGGGGGATGGGCTGGGGAAATGTGTAAGAAAGGATGTGACATGCATAAAGATACAAAACTACTTTATGTAACAGCCTTATGTAACATCAACAAAATGACCTTAATCAAAAAAGGTTTTGACAATTTAAGGGTATGGGTAACAACATAATATCGTAAAATATGATAGCCTCTGATATAAAATCTTGTGTCCTAAGATTTCTGATGTAAAAATGACAAAACAATAAAAGAATGAAAAAAAAAAACAAAAACACTACAAAAAAGTTAATAAAAGGAGTGTTACATAGCATAGTAAAATAGAAAGAGGAATAGGTAGGAATAAATGAAAATGGTAAGTATGGTAAGCTAATGTAAACAAGTACACAAGTAGCATTTATTTTGCTAACCTACCAATATCCATGATCCATATAGTTTAAATACTGAAACTTGAAAAACACAAAGGGTGTTATAGAATATAGATAGAAAATACAAAACAAGAAAAATGTCAACTTGGCAAAGGCGTTGGAAACAAAAGGTGAAAGAAGAGGAGATCGATGAGAAACCGAACAAGCCAACATACGTTATGGTTGGCAAAAGACTACGAAAACTAGCAACACCATGTGCATCTACAACTACAAAATCAAGCCGGACGTCTAGTTCTAGTTCTTTCAATACAAAGGTGAAGGTTAGTGTCTTCAATTCAACAAACAAAATAACATATTATTAGCATGAATTTTTTCTTGTTTTTTTTATAGGTTGTGAAAAGAGAGGAATACTCATCTTCGGGTTTTGACAATCAAAACGTTAAGGTTGATCACGACAACATTACGTATACTGATCTTCAAAATGAGAAAAATGTAAGTAAGTGGTGCAACAATCCGGAAAAAAATAGGACCTACGAATTTTTTATTTTGTAACAAAAGTTTTTGTTTCTTTCTAAGGTTGTTGAAAAAGAGGAGCAAGGATTAGATTGTGATAAAATGGGAGAAATAAGTGAAGAGGATGATGAATGGTTCAAGCATATTGAATGGGATTCATATTTCCCGACATTCATATCATGCACACGTGGCCCTACAAACGTACATGTGCCGAAGATTTATCCGCAACCAAAAGGTATAGCAAAAAAAAAATAAGGCAACTGAAGAAAACAACGTAATTATTCGACCTATTTCTCCAGATGATCCTTTATGGCATGAGGGACTTAATGATGTAGATTGGGATTCATATTTCCCAATATTCGTATCCGCAACACGTGGTCCTACAAGCCTTAACTATCTTAAAAAAATAGGCTAGAATAAGTGGTAAACAAAAGATAAAGTGATAGATCATATGCGGGATACGCTTTAATTGTTTATCACTACTTATGTTTAGTAGTTAATGTTTTTTTGGTTTAGATGGTAATGTTTGAATTATTATGTTTCCCTAGTAACAATTAATGATATAACATATGTATGCTTGGGTGATGTTTCGTAGAGTTTGTTAATGCGTATGTTAACATATGTATCATAGTGTCAAATATATTTTTTTACAAAATAATATGGCACAAATGGTCTACAAATTTTTTTAGGATTGGCAAAAAAGACTTAGACATACGTATGTTACAGTAATTTGTATACTATAGCTAATGAAGATTCTTGGCTTCACCTAAAACGCAAAAATTATTATATTATGAATAGACACATGAGGTGACAACACAAAACAAAAAAATAGATTTCTTTTGGCTTCACCTAAAACTCAAACCCACGTGATATGTACTATGCTTCATTTATTAAACTTTCACCTACCTACTTTTATTCACTACAATCCAAAAGTGTGAAAATAGATTATAAATATTTGCACATCCCACTAGAGTTTTCATAATATCTCCTACTAAATTAAATTGCTTCTCCTTCTTTTTATCAAAAAGTTACCCTCATGGAGATGTGCCATTGTGGTTTAGAAGCAATTGTAAAAACTTCATGGACAAATGAAAACCCAGGAAGACGATTCTACACTTGTCCGTTAGAGGTTTGGCGAAAACTTACGTTTCTTTATTATATTATGCTCTTAATTAATAGATTAGCCTAAAAAAATTTTCATACTAAAAAGTGTGCCTAATGTAAACAACAGAACAACCCCTGCCAGTACTTCAATTGGCTTGATCCCTCGATGTGCCAACGCTCGAAAATGATAATACCGGGGCTGCTAAGGTCAAAGAATAGGCTGGAACAAGAAGTTACTTATGTCAGAACTGAATTGCGACGAAAGAATACAATACTATGGTGTTTGGTGATCGCGTTGTTATTGTCAAAGGTCATTTGGGCGAAGCTCGGATTTTCTTCGGAAACTTAAGATGTAGTATTTGTATGTTTGTGTTAAGATTAACGTGGTGCAACTGATGTTGACGAATGTTTCCAGATTAACAAAGTGTGTGGTTTAACAAAAATCTGCTTGTATGTGGAGCTCTAATATCTATGTTATAAACCAATATTAAGATTTACTAAATAAAAGGAGAGATCTTTCTCTAGTGTGTGTACATGTGGTTTTTTTGTAAAAACATTTATAAGAAACATAAAACAAACTTAAAAAAATAAAGAGACATACAAAAACATAAGATAATAACCAGACTAGGATTAAGACTATACTAAGCCCAAAAAAACGAGCACAGAAACCACCATACAGTAGCAATTGTTACAGACGTAACATACTGAGTAGCAAAATGTTACAGACGTAACAAATTAGTCAGAGTTAGTGAAAACATACTTTCCAAAAAGATATGATGGCTTAGTGATAGTCGATAGAAGTATCCCTAAGTGGCTGGAGATGCGTCCTGGCTTTGGGAGCTACCAGCAGAAGCGTCTGCGCCACCACTTGACATCTTCCTGCAATTACGAGAGTCATGGTTTATCACGTATTTATTGCAAGTGCGACAGAGCCTTGGAGCTTTCGGGGGCTTCGCGGTCTTTGTTTTAGCAATAACAGATTTCAGGCGACGATTCCTTCCACAACCTTTAGTACGAACAACCTCGGGATTGTTACATGATATCTCAACATCCATTGGTTGCCCAACCAACTCTTCCACAACAGCCTCATTCGATTCAACAACAGGAGCTTCAATAGACCTATGATCAACAAGGTTAATTTTGATAGCTTTCAAACGATCAACCAAGTTGGATAGCAGATCGGTGTCAGTCCGGACAACATCGACACAATCAGTAACCAAATCCAAAATCTGGTTAAACAAAACAGGTTGTGGTGAGAGGTCAACGCCATACCGATTCTCAATAGAAAAAACCCGCTTTGGCAGTGCCTCGCGTAGCCACCTATCAGAAACATACATGGCTGGAATTCTCTGAACATTTTTTACACGATAAACACAGAATACATGACGGCACAAATACCCAATACGGATAAATCCCCGACAAGAACACTCAGCAGACGAATCAAACGAATTAAACTTCACCTGTGCAAAAAATAATAAGTTCATAAATCACATAAGGCATAGATTTACAAATTGGGGAGACATAATGATTAGTGGGATATGTATCAGCATATTAAAAAAACATACCTCAAATACATTAACAAAACCATTCATTCCATCAAGGTGAGTGACTGAAAAAACCACAATGTGATTAACAGTCTTTGTGTTTGAGACATAACAACATTCCTTTCCCTTAGCAATCTCTTTGAGTACTTCCATAAAAATCGAATGCGTATACAAATCAAAAGCGTGTCTCTCAATAGCTAAACTGGTAGAATTTGGAAATTGTGTAGAAGAGGTTTTATACTCAGCCAGTGTTTGCCGATATCGTTGTGCATCAATTCTGGTTTCATAACACAACATAAACTGAACTAGCGTATTGGCGCTTGTAGAATAAACTTTGAAAAAGGCATTCGAACTCTCACAACGGGACGTAGTTTTCATCAAGCAACACATAGGGATCTCACGGAAGTAAGCAGGTACCCAACGATCCCTAATTTCGTACATTTCATTCAACCAAGAGTGATCTTGCAAACCAAAATTACCCAACATCTCCTCCCAACGACTCTCGAACGTAGACGGCTTGATATAAACATTCCATACCAAACGATGGATGCATTTTCTAAAATTGGAGTTTTGTAACAAATCGCCAGAAATATGCATAAATGGTAATTTATTAAAACAAAACCATGCACGTGGCAACAATAAAACTGAATAAATAAAAGACAGTGAATACCTTGACAGGTAACTTCTTCATAATATGCCACACGCAAAGGCGGTGACGAAATTCAGTAAAGACTTGAAGAATCGCTTGCCTCATCGCCGGGTGTTGATCAGTTAAGACTAATGCGGGTTGCTTTCCATGAGCTTTGAGAAAAGATTGCAGCAACCATTTGTAAGATTCAATGGTTTCACTAAATAGCAGACCAGCACCAAAAGTTACACACTGTTTGTTGTAATCCACACTAGTGAAAGGCATAAATATCATGTTGTACCTGTAAAAAAAAGAGTATGCACATAAATGCAAATTATGTAACACTATGTTAAGTACATGCAAAAAAAAGGCAACAGCTTTGTAAAAACAACTTACTTATTGGTTTGGTAAGTTGCATCGAATGCAACAACGTCACCAAAAACTTTGTAGTTCAGCTTTGAAATTTCATCAGCCCAAAATATAGATTGAAGTTGACCATTTTGAACAACAAAATCATAAAAGAATTCTGGTAAACTATCAAAACGATCACGCAAACGATCAAGCACTAACTGAGAATCTCTTTCACCAATGAAAATTCTCATTTTTTGAAAAAAGTTTTTAAAATCAACTGGTGTGCCGTGCACATTATGATGACCCCCCTTCATGCTAACATAGCAGCTGTGAGCTCTGACAGGACCAATCTTGTTCAAACTCATCTGATGAATAAACTGCTTGGCAGAAAAGCTAAGCTTACGGCCAGACTTGGTAAGATCATGGTTATATGTGTCAACAAGAGCATGGTTATGGTTCTCCACAAACTTCTGAACAACATAGCAGCCAGATCCTTTGCAAAAAATGACACATATGTGCGCATCACAATCAGTTAGTGTAAACGTAGTTTGACGAACCTTCAGCGAATCATCGACTAAGGTGTCAAACGTACGCTTCATTTGAGGTTTACCAGCTTTATTACAATGAAAATACTTATGAGTGACAACACCATTCCATACTTTCGATTGGTTGTTACTAGCTGAATAACCAACTTTCTCAGCATAAGATCCATAAAACGTATAAGCATCGTCCAAACTGTCAAATGAACGGCCGACAATAGGCTTATCCTTGGAATCAACATTGGGAGTCCAAAGGCGAGTTCCATTAGGCGTTTGAAAAGCAAAGGCGGGAGGCTGGTTCATTCCTATAAAAATAAAACAAGAGGGAGTAAAAGAATGTCTGGAAAGATATAAAGAGTAGGAAAGTTAATAAAACAAAAGCGTTTAACAAAAGGAAAAACATGTTTATATGGTAACATAAGTAACAAATTGACCAGCAGGGGAATTTTGGGACATCAAAACATTAACGACGAATAAAAGAAATTTTACACAGAAAAAAACATTTAAAAAAATAAAAGTATAAAAATGTAGAAAAGACAATATTAAGAAAGTAAAATAATAGAACAAATCTTTATTTGTACCAAAACAAAAAACACAAACCAAAAGACAAAAAACAAGTTACTGAAAGATTGGTTGTCTAAAATAAAGAAACATATGTCAGTTATGTACAAGTAAAAATTCGTTCACCATTAATACAAGTGTACCATATCTTGAAAGATCTATAGTCAAAGTTGTCCAAGTTTCATTGTATGCTCATTAAAAGATATATAGTTAAAGTTGTCCAAGTTTCATTGTATGCTCATTAAAAGATATATAGTCCAACCTTCATTAACTAGTATTAAAGATCTACAATTATTTTCAGTTAAAAAGGTTAACCAGGTTAAAAAAGTGGAAAAAACACAAGTAGGTTATGGGGTCATTAAGTAAATAATTTAAAACCCAAATGGCTGAATCTACAAAAATTAGTTAAATGTATACATAAGAACACAATATCAACAGATCCACATAAATCAAACAACAAAACAACATATAAAAACGGCTGAATCTACAAAAATTATTTAAATGGTAATGCTACCTACAATTGTGTAAAAAATAACTAAAATAAAAATATAATGTAACAAACAAAACAAAACATATTAACGGATCTGCAAAAAAAAAAACCTGGAACATCATGAAAACCAAAAGCATCATTCTCCAAATTAACGGATCTGGGAAAAACATGGTTATTATCATCTGAAAAAAGAGAAAAAAATAAAAAAAAAACATTAAAAACATAACACAAAAGGAATTACGGAGAAAAAACAAATGTCATAAATGAAATAATGAAGTGTAAAACAAAAGTTGTAACCTGGCAGGTTTAACACAACAGATATGGGATCTTCATTAACTTCGAAATCAGAAAGAAGGTTTCGTGGTACGATCTGGTTGGCTTGTTCATTTAATTCTATAGCAGAATCAAGGTTATGAGGAACGAGGAACGAGGTGGGTGGGGGAACCAGTATCACTGTCATCGTCCATTAAATGAGGGTTTGGATTGATAGAAGCTGGAAGCATTGATGAAGAAGACATTAATGGCTACACATTAAAATCAAGATTTATGTAGGTTTGGAGGGAAAGTTTGAGAAGGATGGGTGAAGATCTGTTTTGACTGAATCAAAGATACTCTATAGAGCTCATGTTGTGGCCATACTATTATCGTACAAAAGGTGAGTTGGAAAAGGAAGCAAGTAAGTATTGTCAGGAGGTATCAAAAAGAATGTCAATACACTTGATGGATAGTTGTGTGTAGTTACAATATTGCCCTTGTAAACAAAAGACAAAACACTTGATGGAAAGTAAACGTGGAAGGCTTGTGTCCATAAGATGGGTTTCAAGGGATTCTTCAACTCAATCAAGTTTCCTATGGATATATAGCCTATATATGTATGTGTGTATATATATATATATATATAGATGTTTCCTAAAAAATATTTACTATTGATTATCCGTTTGTTTTAACCCAAAAGAATATGAAAATTGCGACTCTTTGAAGAGATGGTCTACCACGAGACTGAAGCCGCATCACTCCTATATGATGTGAACTGTTGAGCGATGATTGGAGGAGGGATTGACTTGTATACTAATATAAAGCATAATTTTTCTTATTGTTTTGTTTTATTAATAACTAGATTATACCCCGGGAACGTCCCGGGGTTGAAAAATCTAATATGACATATTAATTTTACATATGAAATAGAATAATGCGCTTTATAGTTACATGCATGAAAGCTTCCAGGTATCAGCTAACCTAAAACAATTAAAAATATATCTCCAATGTTAACGCCTAACCTTAAACAATGTATAACTCTAATATTAATATATAACCTAAAACAATAACTCCAATGCTAACGCATGTTGAAAATAGAATTCATATTTACTGATTTGAACATAATTAGTGACTTGCCTATACATGATTAATGATTTACCTGAACACTTTATGTTTTTTCTCCTATTTGAACAAAACCCAACAAAAAATAGTCGTTTTTTTCTCCGTTTTTTATATAGCACTATGGTACTCGTTGGAAAGATAATAAAACGCTCGTTAATTTGGTGTAATTTTTTTCTTTAAAAAAATCTCGTATATAAAAGATATTAACGTTTAAAAATTATGGGAGGAAACATAAGAGAGAAAAATCTAATTTTGTTTTTAAATTATTTTTTCCTAAAATATCCCAATGCCTAGGGGTGAGCATAGGTCCAAACCCGACCCGACCCGACCAAACCCGACCCGACCCGAGACCCGAAACATTGATAAAATCAAAACCGAAATCAAACCCTACCCATACGGTTCGGTCCCCGGTTCCATCAGACCCGGTTCCTTCGGTTCAGTGTACAAGACCCGACCCGACCAAGCAACTCCATCTCAACATCACAAAACCTTTGATTTTTGTCACAAACCCGATGATTGTCTTCCTGAAATCCAGAATGGTGTACATGTATGCAGGTCAGATTTATTTTTTTAACTGTTTATCTTGATTTTGTTTGGTGATGGTTAGTCTTTGATGTTCTAAGTTTGTATGCTGCTTTTAGATAGTGATAGATTGATGGTGTTCTAAGTTTGTCACTGTGTTGTTTGCTAATTAGTTGCTTTGATTGTGTTTGATTGGTATGTACAATATGTTCGCACACCAAGTGCTCGATAAAATTACTAAGTGAAAAAACTAAAACATTTGTAACCGATAAAGTAGAAAACCATATTTGACCCATTTAATGTATTGCAGACCTGCATCAGATGCAGACCAGAATCTGCAGGTATGGTCTGCAGCATAATTCCACGACCCGTATTGACCCATTAGCTACATAAATCAGCTTATCACAACCCGTATTGACCCGTAACTTGTTTTGAAAATGAATAGTTATTGTTTTGAAGGTTCAATTACTTTATTTAATAAAGTTTATTAGGCCATGTATATTGAAAAAGAATGTAGACTGTAGAGAACCAAATACCAATATTCTATTCAGGTTTAAATGCTTAATAATCCAGTGGCCTTAGCATTTACAAACAAAAATGCAAATATGGATATTAGGAAGTTATGGTTGTGTATTGGTGCAGCAATCTACATTACGGCTATAATGGGTCAATATGGGTTTTGATATAACGAATTTAAAGGCTGCAATATACGGCTGCAGCAAGCCAGTCGTAACCTAAATTTACGGCTACAGCAAGCCAGCAACTAAGTTTGACACATTATAAAACGTTGGAGCCTTATTTTTTTTACGGCTGCAGCTAGCCAACAATTTAACCGTTTGAAGTTAAGGCAGCAGGGCAGCAGGCATGGGCTGCATGCATGAGTGGTCAATTTAACATTAACATATTAGTATATTACCTGTTTTACCAGCAGGAAGCCTTATTATTCTTGAAGATTAGTATAATAGGTCAACAAAGCCTTTAAATACGTGTATAACAACTTCTGTCGACCATTGTAAGTATTTAGGTTAGGCCCATGATTCCTAAAATAGTGCAGGTTTGTTAAAATTCAGACTTATTTTCGGTCCACATGTTTTTGTTCGGTTTCACTATTGTTTTGGACCGACCCGACCCGAGAACCGGGTGGATCAAATATAATGGACCGAATCCAGAACCTAAATTGCAGACCCGGTTCGGTTTTCTTGTATTTTAGGGTCGGTTCTCGGTTTTTTTTCGGTCCGGGCCAAATTTGTTCACCCCTACCAATGCCACATGGGATGACACATGGCACACTCAAGGAGGAGAATGCCTCTTTGAGTGCCATGTCATTAAAATGGCTTTGGTTTATTATATAACATAAGAGAGAAAAATCTAATTTTGTTTTTAAATTATTTTTTCCTAAAATATCCCAATGCCACATGGGATGACACATGACACACTCAAGGAGGAGAATGCCTCTTTGAGTGCCATGTCATTAAAATGGCTTTGGTTTATTATATGTATAGATATCTTTTAACAATACCAATTGAAATTAAAAGTAGGGGTGTAAACGAGTTGAGCCGTTCGTAAGCTACACGAGCTTGGCTCGATAAAAACCTTAAAATTAGTCGAGCGTTATTGAGCTTGAGCCTAAAACAAAGCTTGTTTATTTATTGATCTCGAGCTCGGCCCTGACATGTGAAGCTCGTTAGGCTCGTCGGCCTTATCGAACCTAAGTGTAATATTAGTTTATTTAATACTTAATGACATTTACCCTTTATTTAAAGTTGTTTATTAAACGAGCTGAGCCCGAGCTTCAATTATCGAACTTACGAGCCTAAACAAACTATTATTTTCTTTATATTACTTTTATTTAATATATTAACTAATATATAATAAACGAGTCGAGTCCGAGTCGAGCTCAAGCTTAAGAAATTACCATCGAGCGAGCTTGAGCTCTCATAAATTAATCGAGCTCAAAGACGAGCATGGTCCAGCTCAGACTTAACTCAACTCGTTTGCACGCTAGTTAAAAGCTTTTACTAAAGTATAAATCCGATCATTTTTCTTTATAAAGTATTACAAAGGATTAATACCAATGATTGTAATTTGAAGTTATGTACCAAAACAAGCTGGCATCACTACTTAAATATTAACTCCTCATTGGATTCTAATTTCTATGGATTTAAATAACTAAAGGGAGCAAGCACTCCAATTTATTTTATTTTTTTTAATTTTATTGATTTTTATCAATCCTAAAACAATTTTTTTTAAATAATACTTCACTGATTCGTTTATTTATTTTTCATTTAAATATATATATATATTGAAAGTTTGTTATTTTTTTGTTTTTTTTTTCACACGATCAGATAAACAGTCAGAAAAATTAAATTTTGCAAAGTAACAGGCAATGGTGGCAGGCAATGGTTGGAAACTTTAATTTTGCATTCAAAACTGTAGTTAACAAATGGTCAAAAAATTAAATTTTTGTGAGTAAAAACCGCAAAAAAAATCCTATATATACATACACCACCGTGGGTTGATCATTTTGGTAGTGTGCTACCAAGACGCAAGGAACAAGGAAGAAGAGATCATTTTGGTAGTGTGCTACCAAGACGTAAGGAATGACCCTGCACTACAACAATACCACCATCGCCGCCACTCGGGGGGAGGGGGAGAACGAGGTTTTGGATCGTGTATTGGCGGACTTCAACCGCCAAGTCGGTGTCAACGATCACACCATTGAAAGCCCCAAACATAAGTGGACCGATCTCAACAATAAATGTTATCGATGGAGCACCCTCTCCGCAAACACCTTGAGGGGCACCCAGGCATTAAGGAGGGGTTGGCTATCGACTTCATGCATGTGGACTATGCGGCTCGATATGCAACAGTTTTGACCATGTCGAGGCATGACAATTGTTGCGTAATGTTTAAGTTTGTTTAATTTATGTTTTAACACTAATATTATTATGTTTTGTAGTTTTTTGTGTAATTATGTGTCATATGTTTAATTTATGTTTTAACATTAATAGAATTTAATTGAAAATAATTAAAATAAATGAAAATAATAAAAACACACGGTTTAGCAAAGCTTTGAGGGGGGGGGGGGGAGGGTGGGTACTTAATGTTGTTTCTTTTCACTTAACTGATTTTAACCAATCATGTCTTGCTACATTACTTCACTGATTTACTTCACTGAAACACTTTTTTGGAGGCAATACTCCACTGATTCTTTTATTTATTTTCATTTAAATACCTAAACTTTTTTTTTAAATTTCACACGGTTTCAACTTTTAAACCGGTTATTAACATTTAATTCCTACTATTACAATCGTCCCACCAAATGGTCAGTGATGTGTCGAGAAATTGATATGTTTTCCACACATATTCTCACCTATCATATACTCAAAGTCGTGCTTGTATCTCGGTTTTATCATGATGTATCTCTTTTTGTTGATAATTGCAGGATCAGATGTCAAGAGGTGAAAAGAAGTGAAAAATAGCACAAAAAGGCACTAAAAGACGAAGAATTGAAGACTTTGAAGCTCTGCCAGGTGCAGCACGGCCGTGCACGGTCGTGCAACTGTCCCGGGTCAACAAGTCAATAAAGGCCAAAAAGTCAACTGTAGAAGAAGCACGGGCGTGCCAAAACACTGGGCACGACCGTGCCTTTTGAAACGTGTTCTCCAAGGCTTAAAACCGACCAAACTGACAAGACGGTTACTCGTACCAGCAAGCGCGGGTGTGCCACTACCCGTGGCATGGCCGTGCAAGGCCTGAAGGGGGACAATTCTGAGCGAAAGGACTCTGCAACAGTACCTGCTATCGAGCATGGGCGTGCCACAACTCCAAGCACGGCCGTGCTTTGTCTGATTTGCCTATAAATAGAGGCCTCCAATCCACATTTTGGGCATCCCTTCTCAGTTTGAAAACCAACACTTCTCCACAAAATTTATGCCCTCTTTGAGGATTTTGAGTGTCCATTGGAGCCTGGGATCACTCCATAAACACCACATTCAAGAGAGAAACAACCTGAAATCACCCAAAATCACTAGAAATCGTCATACAACCCCTCACCATGTCTTGTACACAAACCCAACTTTGTGAGCTTGTCGTATCAACCATGCTAGGCTAGATTTATTTTGGTGTTGCTAGGGTGATGATGGAAACTTGGTATGAATTGAATAGGTTATCTTTTATTTAAAAGTAGTGTTTTTCGTTCTTAATAATTCTTTCTATTCTAAACTTTGTTTAATGAGTTAATTAATGAATCACTTAGTCTTTGGTCTTGTGGGTGTCTTGATAGGAAGTGGGAGGACTCATAAGTTAACCCACGGTGTGTAACAACCATACACTTATGAGCTAACCTAATCCCACGAGTAGTGATTAGTCCATTTGTGGGTAGAAATACACACTTAATCGCTTAATCCTCTACTATCAAGATCTCATTTAGGGTCGATACATTCTTTATACTCGGTCCTGGTAATAAGCCAAGACTTAATTATGCGACTTAGCTTCATTGTCTATGTGAATGCTTTGGCGCAAGTTAAGCATTGATGAACCCGTGTTGAAAGAAAACGGTCTTTATTTTCTTTCATTACTATATTGCCGCATAATTAGTAATAGACCACTCACTTTTTGATAAATTAATTAAACCAAGTAAAGGATGCATGATGTGTGTAAATGTATATATAAAAATAACACAAGCTTTAATTAAAACGACTCACCTAAAAACTACACACGCACGGCAAGTGTACCGGTCGCAAAGCAGTAAAAAGATAAGACCGAGTATCGAACCCAAAGACGCGAATGCAACTCTAGATCACAACCTCTACCGAATACTAGCCTAAATAAATAAATACTTATATTTGGGGGTTAAACTAATAACTAAAATAAATTAATTAAAACTAAATAGATTAAACTTAACTTAACTCGGCAACTAATATGAACTTAAGGGACTGGATAAATCAGATAGGAAGAAGGCTGGTACCCTGGGTAGAATCCCTAGACTCTGGTTATAGAAGCTGACCTATGTAATCCGATTGGAGACCATGTTCTTATCTAATAAACCTCCTGTCAAGGATAGCCGACTAGACTCAAGGCGGGACAAGTATTGAGATGCTAAAATGAAAGTGGATCGCCCCAGCGAAACCAAATCCCACAGTAATCCTTTAATCAACCACTCTTGGATCGAAAACTCCCAAACTGTGAAGCAGACTTAACTAATACGAATGAAATCCTAGGAAAACTCTAAACACGAATAAGTAACCGGTCTCGCCCCAGCGATAACCAAACTACCAAACAATGCCTAGTTAGTCAACCTAGCAATCCCGAATTATATTCCTAACCTTCGGGAAGGGATTGCACACCTTAGCTATCTGACTTTAAAAACCTGTTAAACTTGCGCCATTCCTAACTGCAAGAACTAGCTCGATAACAAAAGTTAATCAAACTAGAATGATTTCTAGATCTAGGGGATATTCCTATATGCCTAGAACATCAAAACCAACAAACAGGTAATCAAATCAAAAAGCGTCAGCACACAAATATTCAAAATCAAACATAAAAATTAAATCATGTAACCCAATACATCCAAAACGAAAAACATAAGTCTTTAACTAAAAACCATAATCTAGTTCATCATCCCAAGTCACTAATAAAAGGTTTAGCTCAAAATCTTTAGAAACATCATCACAAAATAAATAAAAATAGTGTTGATCATGTCTATAAAAAATATAAACGAAAACTAAACCAAACCCGGGGTTCCTTGAATATTAATCTTTAACGTGCCCGGGACCTTCTCTGCTCCAAAGCTCCTTAGGATCGATCACAACAGCTTCTGCTCGAAACTGTTGTAATTCTTCTTCTTATGGCGTAGTCGAATTAATAATAATCTTCGAATGAAAATTTGCTGCCGTCCAATTCCCTAAATATTGCTGCCGTCAAAAAACTCTATCTCCATATGGATATCACCGACTTTGTTTAAAGTGTGATTTGTTTGACTTGGCTTGGGCCACGAGCCCAAGTCACAACATTTTTTTTATATTATATTATTAGTATATTATTATATACTATTATATTACTCTATGCTCTCGTATTAGGTGTTCTTGGCTCGATCAAAGTTGCTTGTTTACGCTCCAACGTCCATGTACACCTAACAAATATAAAAACGAGTAAATAAATACTGAAAACCAATAAAAATCTATAAAATGATACAAAAAGAAAAACAAACGAACACCTGCCTAAAACTACTAAAAACTATATACAAAATACTAATTTATGACTCAAAATACATAGGAAAATAGATGTGTTTTACGATACATCAAACATCCCCACACTTAACTCTTTTTCGTCCCTGAAAAAGCATACAATGGAATCATAACTAAGATATTCGGTTTCCAAATTATTTTAATACTTTTTCTTAGCAAGGCAAAACAACATACTAAATGCAACTGCTGGTATTGTGGTCCACATAAACCCAACCACCGATTGATCAAGCCCCCTTTTGTGTTTAATCAATTAAGTTCAATTTTATTCAATCATCTAAGGGTATCACACTCAAACGTCTCGACTCCATCCTAATCCCGAATCAAGCTTATGAGGCAAAGATTATTATCTACCACTTTATATAAATACCTTTATGCATTGAGAATCAAATATGATAGAAGATGGATGAAGTTTATGAGCTTAGACATATATATTTTTTTATACCTAACCCAGAGGTTGTCTCAATCAGAGTCACCATCCCCAAGAGCGACAGCATGAGCTTCGGTATTTTTTTTTTCTTCTTGTTTTTTTTTTTCTAGCTCAATTGATGGATATGTGGATTCTTTTTTTTCGGGCGCCACTTTTCACCGGATTTATTCTCATAAAAAGGATCAAGTGTGCCATTTGATTAAAAATACTTATAAGCATTTACTTATAGTGGTACCTCTTATGCTATCAACGGTTTCAAACTTTGCCAATCAACCTAAGGCGAGAACCCTCAAGATTTCATGATTATATTATTATTTTATATATTCTAACACTACTTGGGAAATTATCATAGTCAGTTGGGCCTAGCAACACATCACAAGAAACATGCTCTCTACCTTTTTATTATTATCTCATACATATACTATTGGAAAAACCGAAAATCCTAATTTTACCTATCATTTTCCATTTAAAGGCATACAAAATCAGGGACATTTTTTTTTAAATAAAGACTCAAACTATACTAAAACGCAGTTCCCATCCCCACACTTAAAATTGCACATTGTCCTCAATGTGTAGAGACAAGGAACTAAAAACAAAGCAGAATAAAAAATATATATAACGAGTAAAGTGGAACAGACTCCCCTGGTAATATTGTAGTAACATCCTCGCAAAGCGTGTCCTGAGTTGTCCCATCCAAGTGCAAAGCAACCGTATAGCATTTCATTCGCGGCTGCATCAATAACCTGAAAAACAAACACTAAAAAGACAAAAAGTAAAATGGAAAAAACACAACTGTGTTGGGATGACTGTTTACAAAAATGATTTTTAAAAGGGTCGCCTCGCCCGAATGGAGATTGAGTACGGACGAGAATATCCCACTATGAAAAGAATGCAGACCATCCCCACACTTAGACTTAAACAAAGACACAAAATAAAATTAATAAACAAAATACCTACAAACTCTACAACTTGGAAAAACCAAAGTATTAATCAGGTGGCTTATATTTAATCCAACCCATGTCCAACCCGTTCAATTCTTTTCGTTCACCATTGTTCGTAAAAAAACAATTGGTGAAAATATAAAGACGTTTGAAAAATTCAAACGGGTTGGGCCACCTATCCCTAGACTTACCTGGACCAAACTTGATATGTGGATGTGGCATGTGATTTTGGTCCATGTAGCTACGAGCCTTCTCCCGTGGTGGTGGCCATGGTGGTAGTTTAATATCCAATGCCTGCACGGGCCGGTTGTGGTGTTCTTCTTCTTCCACCACTACTTTATTCTCATCTTCCTTGTTTGGTTGCTCCTGAATTTCCACAGTCAGGCATCCTCTCAATAATGCCTCTAAGATATCGAGGTCACCTACTGGGTCAAAATCTTTGTCCACTTCTTGAGCTGAAAAATCAACCAACTCGTCACCAAACTCTGCTTCCCAATCAGCTGCTTCTTCAAGCAGGTCAGTGGTGTCTTCCTCTTCCACCACTTCTTCCTCAAACAGCCAGTCTGTGGATTCTGAAAAATCCATATCTTCCTCAGCCTCCCCATTCTTCTCCATCATGGCTTTCCTGTATGCGTCCCAAGTTATCCTTTCTATCTCCTCATCATCACTCCAGACATCTGCCTCCCTAGGATATGCTGCTGAACTAGAGATCTGGCAAGGCTGCTCATCCTGCTGAACCAGAGGTGGGACTAAGGCGTCCATTATTGTCTCTGGCTCTAACCCTGAATCCTGCAAAATATCATCCTCACAAGACAAGTGTAAAGAATCATATGGGTCAGTTAAATCATGTACAGAATCAGATGAGTAAGGATAAACAGTTTCAGCAACGGGTCTAATGCAATCAGGTAATATAAATGTTACCATCTTATCTGGGTCATCATTTGTGAAATGAACCTGCTGAACTGGAGATGGGACTTCAACATCCATTATGGTCTTCAGTTCATCCACCTGAGCCTCTAGCCTCTTAAGTGCCGCATCTTGTTCCCTCAAATAGCCGGTGCGCTTGGATAGCAAAGAATCCATATCCTCGAGCATGCGCTGTTGATTAGCAAGGAAGGCGGCAAGATCGGGTCTAGTGTGAGATGAGACATCCCGATAATCGGGATGTGGATACAAATATTGGCTAGGTGGATACTCTGACGAGCTACCACCATGCCTTTCCTCATACATCTCATCTTGTAGACGATCAAGCAGACTTTTTATTCTATCTAGTGACTCAGATGTTGCAGGGTTAAACCACCGGTTTGCCTGTGGGTATGAAGGCTGGTATGACTTATATGGCTGCGGCTGCAAATAGGTGTTAGAATAATAATCCGTGGAATACCCCGATGAATATGAATGAGGGCATCTTATGGTAAAGTGGGGTCCTCCGCAGATCTCGCACATGATAAAAAAATTATATATTATGAATAAAAAAATAATAATAATAAGAAAAAAAAAATAAAGGTAAAAATTATTCACAAAATAGTAGACCAGAAACGGATCGGATAATTCTCAAGAGTGCCAATTGCGTCCCCGGCAACGGCGCCAAAAACTTGATGTTTGTAAATGTATATATAAAAATAACACAAGCTTTAATTAAAACGACTCACCTAAAAACTACACACGCACGGCAAGTGTACCGGTCGCAAAGCAGTAAAAAGATAAGACCGAGTATCGAACCCAAAGACGCGAATGCAACTCTAGATCACAACCTCTACCGAATACTAGCCTAAATAAATAAATACTTATACTTGGGGGTTAAACTAATAACTAAAATAAATTAATTAAAACTAAATAGATTAAACTTAACTTAACTCGGCAACTAATATGAACTTAAGGGACTGGATAAATCAGATAGGAAGAAGGCTGGTACCCTGGGTAGAATCCCTAGACTCTGGTTATAGAAGCTGACCTATGTAATCCGATTGGAGACCATGTTCTTATCTAATAAACCTCCTGTCAAGGATAGCCGACTAGACTCAAGGCGGGACAAGTATTGAGATGCTAAAATGAAAGTGGATCGCCCCAGCGAAACCAAATCCCACAGTAATCCTTTAATCAACCACTCTTGGATCGAAAACTCCCAAACTGTGAAGCAGACTTAACTAATACGAATGAAATCCTAGGAAAACTCTAAACACGAATAAGTAACCGGTCTCGCCCCAGCGATAACCAAACTACCAAACAATGCCTAGTTAGTCAACCTAGCAATCCCGAATTATATTCCTAACCTTCGGGAAGGGATTGCACACCTTAGCTATCTGACTTTAAAAACCTGTTAAACTTGCGCCATTCCTAACTGCAAGAACTAGCTCGATAACAAAAGTTAATCAAACTAGAATGATTTCTAGATCTAGGGGATATTCCTATATGCCTAGAACATCAAAACCAACAAACAGGTAATCAAATCAAAAAGCGTCAGCACACAAATATTCAAAATCAAACATAAAAATTAAATCATGTAACCCAATACATCCAAAACGAAAAACATAAGTCTTTAACTAAAAACCATAATCTAGTTCATCATCCCAAGTCACCAATAAAACTTGATGTGTGTAAATGTATATATAAAAATAACACAAGCTTTAATTAAAACGACTCACCTAAAAACTACACACGCACGGCAAGTGTACCGGTCGCAAAGCAGTAAAAAGATAAGACCGAGTATCGAACCCAAAGACGCGAATGCAACTCTAGATCACAACCTCTACCGAATACTAGCCTAAATAAATAAATACTTATATTTGGGGGTTAAACTAATAACTAAAATAAATTAATTAAAACTAAATAGATTAAACTTAACTTAACTCGGCAACTAATATGAACTTAAGGGACTGGATAAATCAGATAGGAAGAAGGCTGGTAACCTGGGTAGAATCCCTAGACTCTGGTTATAGAAGCTGACCTATGTAATCCGATTGGAGACCCTGTTCTTATCTAATAAACCTCCTGTCAAAGATAGCCAACTAGACTCAAGGCTGGACAAGTATTGAGATGCTAAAATGAAAGTGGATCGCCCCAGCGAAACCAAATCCCACAGTAATCCTTTAATCAACCACTCTTGGATCGAAAACTCCCAAACTGTGAAGCAGACTTAACTAATACAAATGAAATCCTAGGAAAACTCTAAACACGAATAAGTAACCGGTCTCGCCCCAGCGATAACCAAACTACCAAACAATGCCTAGTTAGTCAACCTAGCAATCCCGAATTATATTCCTAACCTTCGGGAAGGGATTGCACACCTTAGCTATCTGACTTTAAAAACCTGTTAAACTTGCGCCATTCCTAACTGCAAGAAATAGCTCGATAACAAAAGTTAATCAAACTAGAATGATTTCTAGATCTAGGGGATATTCCTATATGCCTAGAACATCAAAACCAACAAACAGGTAATCAAATCAAAAAGCATCAGCACACAAATATTCAAAATCAAACATAAAAATTAAATCATGTAACCCAATACATCCAAAACGAAAAACATAAGTCTTTAACTAAAAACCATAATCTAGTGCATCATCCCAAGTCACCAATAAAAGGTTTAGCTCAAAATCTTTAGAAACATCATCACAAAATAAATAAAAATAGTGTTGATCATGTCTTTAAAAAATATAAACGAAAACTAAACCAAACCCGGGGTTCCTTGAATATTAATCTTTAACGTGCCCGGGACCTTCTCTGCTCCAAAGCTCCTTAGGATCGATCACAGCAGCTTCTGCTCGAAACTGTTGTAATTCTTCTTCTTATGGCGTAGTCGAATTAATAATAATCTTCGAATGAAAATTTGCTGCCGTCCAATTCCCTAAATATTGCTGCCGTCAAAAAACTCTATCTCCATATGGATATCACCGACTTTGTTTAAAGTGTGATTTGTTTGACTTGGCTTGGGCCACGAGCCCAAGTCACAACATTTTTTTTATATTATATTATTAGTATATTATTATATACTATTACTAGGTTAGAGACCCGTGTTGACACACGGTGGATTCCCAAGTCACATGACAAAAACATCTAACATAACATACTATGGCGTATTATAAGTTATAATGTAGATAAAACTATATGCTTCTTGTTATGTAGTATTTGACTTTATGTAAGTAAGATTTAGATTTGAAAGTTCTAATGACAACCTAAGTGACAATATATTTAAAATGTTTAGCATATTTATAAAATGTAATCTGTATTTATTTTTAATACTGAACTTCATTCAAACACGCCGAACCCTCAAAACGGATATTTTAACCGGCGAAAAAACAGAGATTTCATGGCTGCAAAATAAAAGTTGCATTTATGTAACTATTTGGTTACCTAAATAAGTTGCAGCAAGATATCAAAAGTTGTCCAACATATGCAAATCAAACGAAAACTGTAAACATCCAGCTAATCCCGTGTATACACACGGTGCATCCCCAAGTAAAATGACAAACCATCTAACATAACATACATGGCAGGTTATAACGTACGTACAGCTATATGTTACCAAGTTATGAACTGTTTGACTTTATATAAGTCAAAGTTAGTTTCCAAGTGATAATGGTCACCTAAGTTAAAGCCCCGGGTGTACACCCAGTACATCACCAAGTCAAATGAAAAAGTTATTTTATAAATATAGAGCATTACAAATTCTTATGAATTTGGGTTACTTGAAAAATATCATAAAAAAGTTTAATGTTACCCAATAAATGATATATGAATTATACAATGTTTGATATATTCGGTTAACCTACAACAATGTAGGATTAATTTAAATAATCAATAGTCAACACCCCTAAGATACATTAATAAACTTAAGAAAAACAATTTAACTTGTACATACCATTTGTTTTATGATTTGTAACTTTCCTTTCCTCGTTTAATTTTACTCAAACTTTACTTTTGAAAGTACATGTAGATGTATATGGGTGATTACAGATTGTTTAAATGCAAACAAAACTCGAGTTAGTGATTGCAATTGTCTTTTGTTGATCATCATTGCATACACATGGAAATTGTCTTTTCCGAAACATAAGGACATCTTCCCTTAAGATATCATATTAATTCTTGGAATAAATGTGCGAATACCAATATTATTTCCAAATATTGTCTTGGTTTCAGTAACCACGATACTTTATCTAGTAACAATGTATTACACAAAATGACCAATATAAAGTACATATAATTCATAGATATATAAATAATCAAAATATAATTCAAATATATTAAAAAACATACAACCAAAATGTGAAGGCCAGATAGAAGTGTAAAAGTCTGATAATATTTACAAAACAAATCAATACTAAATAACATTTAAAAACTAATAATTCAATCCACAATAATATTTATTATTCAATGTCTATTAGTAAATCAATACCCTAGCATGTGATGTTTCCTCTTAAAACGATCCTTTAAAAAACTGAGGATCCAGAATGAACTACCTCCAAGACTATAGTTTTGAGGCTTTTTTGCTGAACTTTATAAACCACCTCCTGCACGTGACGTAGAGTTGCACGGTGAACTTGAGCATCTGCATGTTATTTATGAAATCCAAAATGGTCTAGAGGTCATTTAACAAACATAAAGCAAAGTTGTGACTTCTTGTAGGTCAATAACAAATGCTTTTTAAATCAATAAAAAATGCAGTAGATAACCTATAAATTAAAAATACCTCATAGTAGTTGCTTGAAAAGACATATGTAGATCTCGGGAACACGTTCAGATAAATATTGCCTCACTTTAACCCATTACCTTCCAACTCCACAATTAAACTAAGAACACGTTTAGCATTTCGCTCATGAGCATTCTCCCATAAACCATACCGTTTTGATCTCCTGTCAATTTCTATCTCTGCTCCAATGCCTTTATCCCACCAACACCAAAAAAAAAACGATTTGTATGTCAAAGAACCAAATATACAAGTAGACCTTAAAATATCCCGCTTTTCTCATTAAACACACAAATTAACATACCTTGTAATCCAGGTAGCCGAGAAACGCCAATGTGAAAACCTTCATTCGCCTCTTCTAACCATTGATTTAATTAAAGGGTAAATAAAACCAATTATAACAGTAAAAAAAATGTTAAAAATAAATACTAATCAACAATTAAAGAACATATACTTTCGAAAGGGCCAATGATGGAATTATCAACAATATCAAGGTATAACATTGGAACAGTACTGTCCTTATCCCAAAGGTCACACTCACATATCTATTGTAGAGTTAAGCGAAAGGATCAAACTAAAAAGAAAATGGGTCAAAAGGGTTGGATGGGTTGAAAGTTATCTAAAGGACATATTAATGAATTTTTTTTAGCTTAATTAATACTTTAAAACATAGGATGAAACAAAATCTCACATGATAAGTTTTGTAATTAAACATATTAATCAATAAATCACACACCCAAATTTCATGTCTCCTAAAAGCGTGCATAAAGCTGATTGTCCAACACACAGTTTCTTTCTAATCTGACCAACTTGTTCCACAAACATGTAATCCTTGAATTTGACAGCAAGAACTCCCATTTTTAGTTTGTAGTATTAATCGCTTCAAATAACTGAATAAGTGAATTTGCGCTATACATGCTAGAGTCTTCACAAACTCTTAAACTAATTTAAAAGAAATTTCAGAAATCTAATACATTAGCTTTAATCTCAATCCGATCCACACAACATAGAGCCATCTAAAAGTAACATCTCATTGATAAACAACATTGTGTTTAATTTTTAGGTGAATCAATTGGACGTAGTCCACATTAAGCATAAGAAAAATACATATTAACATCACGGGTAGAGCGAGAAAATACAATCCCAGTGTCAGGTTGAACACGATATATCTGCATAGTTATAGTTTGAACTGAAATTTGAGAGAAATTTTGGAAAGTCACTACAAATTTTTTAAAAAAAAAAATTGTTAGTTCAAGAATTGCTTTTAATGGGATTAAAAAGCAACATCATATGACTAAACTTCTATATTCATCATATAGTGTCAATAAATGGCTACACCACCACAGGCAGCCTAGTGATTATATGTATGTATGTGTATATAATATGATCAATTCAAAATTATTCAAGTCAACTATATATCACGAGAGATGTATGAAAGGTCTTAGGTCCATGTCCATTAAATATAGTAAAATTTAGAGCTAGTACAACCTTACACTGAGTTAGACATGAAAAGAAATTGTTTGAATAAATGCAGTGTATGATCAAATATGAACCCATTGTGTAATCGGTTGCAACCTAAAATTAAAATTCTGTCGGTGAATCGAAGGTAGCGCCCGTTTCATGGAATGTAATCAACTTTACAAACACATAACACATATCACTTAACAAATAAAACATGACCAGGAGCTCTAATCTCACTAAACTTAACAATTCTGATACAGTATCATGATTCTTCAACAATCGCGTAACCATATAGAAGAAACCTAACCTTTGAGATGATCATAAACAGCATAGTCAACAGCAAACTTTCCGAAACCGGTAAGAACACGGCTTATTCTCTCTCTACAAACCGAATCCGGTAATTCAAAAAACCCCACTTTTTCATAACCTGCATAGAAAAAAATAGGAACTTTACAAGTTGTAATCGCATTAATAATCAATATGCAGCATTAACAAAACTAAACTGACCTCAGCATAGGACCGAGCCTGAGCCCGCTGCAGCTTGTTCCACCACTCTTATTAAATCAGAGGTGCGAGATAGAGACATTGAGCTGAATGAAAAAAGTGTGAAAATTCTTGTAAATAATAGAGTATATAGAAACAGTCAATTGTTGGTTGATAGAGTATATAGAAACATTATGAACAACGGAATTAAGAAATTTAACCATGGTCGATTTTGATTCCCAATTGTTCGATTTGTTCGGTTTTTTCTCTACCTTGTAGATTACAGCAGCAGCAGCTGTTGACTCAACAGCAGCAGCATGTGCAGCTGTTGACTAAAGTGGTTTCATCACTAAAACTAACAAACAGTCAATCCTTTGAATACTATCTAATTCTTCACTAATCAAAATTATCTAAATAACCCAATATGTCCATTCTTCAATATTTGTTTTGTTAGATATAAATATTAAATAAAAACTGCAAAATAGTTATTTTTATATAGACCTGAAAGGATTGGACAGTCCGCCTTGTTCAGGTCTGATTCGGCCCACCGATCCACTAATTAAATAAATTCCCTTAAATACCTTTAATTTCCGAACATCCATATCTTACACAGTCCCCATAGCCTTCTTGTGGCTTTGTATTACCAATTATGTTAAAGCAACTTCAATGTAATATTTTTGAGATTAGTCAATCAGCTCCGGCAAAGACTACACATTACAGACAGTAGGTTATATTATATTACTATGCAAGGATATAACCACATAATATATCTATTATTCAACCATACCTTGCGATGGAGCCCTGCATTTGACTCTCTAAGCCGAGTAAAAGCCGCATCAGATAACATATTTTTAGAGCAGCCTCATTTTCAGTTGCATTGGCCTCCAGTTGGGATTCTGAAAAATCTAACATAGAATTCTCCACTTCCCCATTCACATCAACAACTTTTGATTCTACATTGGCCTCCATAAGAGTGAACTTAACTTACTGAAGTTCGGACTGAGGAGCAGGGTTCGATTGCTGCTGCAAAGGGTCTATTGCTGTTGTAGAGGAGCAAATGAGAGGGGTTCGATTGTTGTTGCAGAGGAGAGGGGGTCGATTGTTGCTGCAGAATTTTGGCTCGTTATTCTTCTCAGGCATTAACATATTCAGTAATATTAACCAACAATGTGATTAGCAAAACCATACCAACAGGACTAAACAATCTGAAACAATAAAAAATAATCAATAAGAATTTGAATCCAGAAGCATAACAACAACTGAAACATTATGAATTTGACACACGAGCTGTATAACGAAGTTACCGATGCAAGGAGATCATGCGATAGAATATCCAAAAGATCGTCATCGTCATCTGCTTTGAGGCTGCAGGAACCTCCCATTCATAAGCCAACCTCCTTGCTTATTGAACATCCATTGAAACCTGTTTAGAGAAGCGACACTTGAAAGATTCAGTCATACGAAATCCTGCAACTGGCTACTATTCAGAAACTGAATGAGTAAAAAGCTAACAAACATGAATCATGTAAAAGTCTTTAAATATTAGGATGTTTGATCCATTATCAATGTGACAAATGAATCTTCAAACCTAAAATATAATTGGACATGAAAAAACAACCCTAAAGCATTCAAAAACATCAAAACCCATACAAAACTCAATCCCGAATATAAACATTCATGAATAAACAGTGAAGATTCCTATAAAATATTACTAACCTCTTGGAACCGGAAGATCTCTCTTTAAACTCAACTTCATAGGAGTTTGTAAACATCGCCAAGAAATTTTGATTCTGCATGAAATCTGCTAGTTGCAATACATACCGTCACTGTTAACATTACAAAATATTGGATTACAGGTTTTACTATCTTCAATGACCACCAAAACATGAAGCATGTTCCTACAAAATATGTCTTACCAGTTTTAAATCCCATCTCCAAACATTAAGTCATCAACCACCAGGTGAGGGGTCTTTCTTTGTCTGGAGATAAAGATAAATAATATCATCATTCCTGCTATGTTATTAAAAAAATCATTACTTATATAGAAATATTCTAACAAATTAACATAAATTACGATTTATGAATCGGGTCATTTTAATGATATTGTTGTATATGTATCTGATGTCATTTATGTTTTGTGTTGTTACCCCATTCATGATTAAGGAATCAATTGTGGTTTCACTATTCTCATCAGGACTTCCACCAGGTCCAACTGTTTGGAGTTTGGACATACATTGATGTATACAGTAACAATTAGCACAGCTATAAATCAATGCAATTAGCATTGGTTTGAAGAAACTTACCGGTACCATCACATCTAAGTAGCTCATAGGTGGAACAACCTTCCACAATTGCATCAATGGAAGATAACCCACCATCTTTCTCTGTAGCTTTTAAGAAGGGCCATGTGGTCACTACCAATGGAAACCTACTTTAATTCTCAGTCTCATGTCCTGTTGTTACCTGTAGAAAAAACAGAGAAACAGTAATTAAAAATAAAATAAAATGAGTTGGTTATTAGAGACATGCCTGAAATAGAAATGCATTCAGTTAAAATATTCAAAACATTACTACATACCTTTGAACAGAAAATATAACCCACCTTTGTATTCAAATCGCATTTAGATGCTTGTAGTTTTTTCGGCACAATTTTTTTCAGCTGCTCTATTTAGATGCTCACCGCTCACTGCTCTTCCTCTCTCCTGCTATATCTTCCGACCCTCTCTCTTTGCACTTCCTCTCATCTCAGCTGCTCTATTTTTCTTTCGGTTCTCTCTTTCGCTGCTTCTCTGCTCCGTCATAAACTAAATTCAGTTCTCTCTTTCGCTGCTCCTCCTCTGCTCCGTTATAAACTCAAAACCATTTCTGGAACATCTAAAAAGGCAGTAAAAGATGCATATCTGGATAAACAGCTGTCAATAATGGAACTAAGCTTCATTTCAAAGCCTGGTACAATGTGAGATTGTACACCCTCAACTAAATCACACCCGTCCTGCACAAAATATTTATTTGTTTAGTAAAACATACATTTGGCTTGGAAGTGGTTTATTAAAGCGTTACCTGGTTGGTTACAAAGAAAGAGTACTTCTCATTAGCAATTTCTCCACAGCTTACAGTGGCCACCATCATTTGCGCCCGAGGAACTCCTCCATAACTTCAAATTCTACAAAATACATTCGGTCATCCATACTTTATCCCCTGCTTCAATTTCTTCTAAAGAATCCACCATTCTTCCTCTACAAAATCCATCTTCCCACATCAACATCCTGCGATGAAAAGGAGAGGAAAAAGGCGTAAGGTGTTGGAACTGGAGGGCGGCTTGGTTTTGCACATCGATACACAGAAAAAAAAAACGTCATGACAAGATATTCGGGAATCACGAAAAAAATAACAACTTACATCAACTTATATCTTTGTTAAATCGCCTCATCGCCATGATATTGTTCATCAGCTGCTCGTTTCATATATTTTTTGGTTACAAGTTGAACACCAAATTTAAACCTACAAGAAACTAACATTAGCAAAGGCACTATGCAGATCCAAAACGTGGTAAAACTGTAAAAGTAATAACCTAAACGATGAGTAGTAACTATCAAACATGGTAAAAAAATAAATACCATTGATATATGAGTTGAGTGATGTACACATATTAATGCGGTCATCTACTATACTATTGTGAGCCAAAACACTATAAAAATAATGTAGAATTGAAAATTTAGATAGTATTAACTGTTTTACACACACAAAAAAAAAAGAAAAAAAACTCAAAAGATTGCATATCTTTTCTTACTTTGGTATACTTACCAGCTAAAAAATATTCTAAGAGAGTCATGTTACCTCTATATTTCCTATAGCTTTTATCTTACACAACACGTACTCGGGACTCGTATTTTAGAGAATAGGCGATTTGAAACCATAGAAAGGCAGCTTGATATACGTTTATAGAAGAACACATTCATTTAGTATCCTTTTCAAGAAACTTCAGCTACAAATAGTACTAATAACAGTTTAGAAACTACCTTCAAAGTTTCCATAAAATTTCAATCCTGGTACAGTTCTTAAATTTGTTCAATCACATTTTTTGGATAAAGCTTTTTCATTGTCCTCCTGCGTAAACCTAATGTCAAAGAAAATAAATTAAACCTATTGCCTTACCTTACGATTGACCTAATATCGGCCGGAGATTTATAAATTGAGGTTCCTCAATAAAAACGATTAAGGTTACAGTTTTTTTCTATAGAGATAGAACGCACCTGGAGATGTATTCGAGAAACCATCGGCTCTCAATCTTTTTCAATACCACCTCCGACCCTCCGTTACCTCGCAATCGGTAGCGATGAAGTATGTTTTCTCTCACAACACTCGGTTCTTTAGTCGCCATTACTAGGGTTATCTAAAACAATATGAAGATCGAATGTTTCTCACTATGGAGATGAAAAATGGAAGGTAAAAATAAAGATGAATTAGGGTTAAAACACAAACCAAAGGTCTAAAATTGCATCTTTCGGTCGAAGATTGGGGCTTCAATCTTTGGAGCGTCGTTGGTTTGAGTGAATCGGAGATGAGGGTTCAAGAGAGGAGCGGCGCTGGTTTGAGTGAATCGGAGATGAGGGTTTCAACCTAGGGTTAACAATAAGGAAGAGGCAGAGATGATGATGCTAGGGTTCAGATGATTATATCTTACAATTGATAAGATGGAAAGTATATATACTTCGGGTATCCGGGTACAATAATTGGGTTTTGGGTCGGGTCAGAGAAACCATACCCAAGTTAAATGGGTTGGAAAATGCTGAGGTGGACACCCTAGAAAGGTGACACCTCACCCCTAGATACTCCTTTATTATATGTATAGATATTACTCTATGCTCTCGTATTAGGTGTTCTTGGCTCGATCAAAGTTGCTTGTTTACGCTCCAACGTCCATGTACACCTAACAAATATAAAAACGAGTAAATAAGTACTGAAAACCAATAAAAATCTATAAAATGATACAAAAAGAAAAACAAACGAACACCTGCCTAAAACTACTAAAAACTATATACAAAATACTAATTTATGACTCAAAATACATAGGAAAATAGATGTGTTTTACGACACATCAATGCACGTGTTCTGGTTAGTCACGACTCCTCTATGATATAAAGTGGTAACTTGTTCGGTCATGCCCCAGCCACCGACAAGTTATTCATAAAAGTCTAGAATAGGCACGGATAGTGCAGCTTAGAATCACCGAGCTGCACTGACCCGCACGGTAGTGCAAGATCACTGCACGACCGTGCATGCCGAGTAAAACGAGCTGTGCAGCTCGAGAACATCGTCTGACACTGACCCGCACGGTAGTGCACAGAATGAGCACGACCGTGCGGAACCATCAGATCAGGTCAGAAACTTAGCAACCGCATGTTTGACGACCAGGACCCAAATTTTTGATATGCTAACAGTTTGGACTGTGTTTTTGTATGCAGATGAACCACACATTCCTAACATTTAACAACCGGTCGAGGAAAGAAGCACCATGCATGAATAAAGTCTTCGAATTATGGGGCCGAAGACACATGATAGGCAATCCTGTTAGGTTTAGTTGGGACTTACTGGCTACCCTCAACCAACATGAGAGGTTTGTAGAGATGGTACCCCAACCCCTAGCCAACCTGTTGAACATCGAGAAACCCGTGTACCTTGAGCTTACCCTAGAATTCGTTGCCTCTTATTCCTACCCTAAGCCTAGAGAAGGGGAAATAAGAAACTTTCATGAAAAAAAATATATCCTTTAGACTAGGGGGAGTGGCATAAGTGGTCGGTGGCGAAATTAGGGAGGAAACTCGGGATTTACACCCAGGAAGACATAGATTCAGATATATTTTCTTCGGTGCACAACTTCCCGGATAATGATGACCGAGCTGATTACTGGGATACTATAGATGTGGGTCCGGCCTACAATCCTAGGTCGGCCAAGGCCTCAAGGATTAGGGATCCTCTCCTGCGGATGATGCACTTCATCTTCAGTCGCACCATCTATGGACGAAAGGACAGTTCGGGGAACTTTCCTACTCCTGACCTTTTATTTCTGTATCATTTGACTACAGGTAGCCCCCTCAACTTGGTAGCACGTATGGCCCAGTTCTTTTGCACAGCAGGAGGGAAGACTGAGGGGAGCGAGATTCATGGAGGCGAGTATATTACAGTACTCGCCGAGGGGTTAAGAGTCTTGACCGACGAGGTGTAGGCCACGTTGCATGTGGCAACATACGGGACAGCGCTCGATCTGCGATCGCTGAGGGCCCAGGGCCTCATTGCAGACATAGAGGATGGGCCACGCCTCAAGGGACAGGGCGGCGAGATTTGGGATCCTGAACCTCCAGCAGAGGACGTGGAGATGCAGGACCAAGGTGGTGCTGGCGTGCAGGTACACCACCACAGTCTCCACCTCACCCAGATCAGCAGCAACAGTTTCATTGGCCACCTGATATCCCTTCATACCCCGAGTTCTGCCGTCAGTTCCAGACCATGGAGCTGAATGTGCAGAACTAGGGGAGGCAGCAGGAGCAGAGGTACATGCGCCAAGAGATGCAAAGAGGCTTCGAGTACATTTTTGGTGGTCTTGAGCGAGCTCACCCAAGTTACTTCGGTAACCCGCCTACGTTCCTATTAGGGGAACCACCTGGCGACCAGTCGGGCGGCTCCGGTACTCACCACAGGGACGAGGATGACCAGTAGCCGCTTAAACCGCGTTGCAGTTCCATATTTATTGCTTTATTTGCTTGTGTATTCGTACTTTATTTAGGGTGCTTGCACCCAAGACATTTGTACTTTATTTATTTCCTTTCAGTACTTTAATTTAGTTTGTTTTATTTGTTGGGTGATGATGAATGGGTTTGATGTGTTTGTTATTGTCAAGAATGTTGATCATGCAGGAAACTGGCGAGCACCGTTGTGGATGCTTTATGCCGTTTATTTTCCCGGATATTTCTTCGACACCAGGGGAGTATTATTCTTCTTTTTCACACAATAGCTAGCTAATTCATAAACGCTATCTATTTTCACATTGGGGACAATGTGACGTTAAGTGTGGGGAGGGATTATACCTTGTTCTTGTTTGTCCTCTTGTATATATATATATATGCACAACCCTTTTTTAAGTACATATATGTATATATATTTAAAAACATCAAGCCTAACTAGTTTTTGATAAAGATAACTTGAGGCGCGACAAACAGACGTGATACTAGCATGCTAAATTCGTACACTCGCACCCATTTCCTTCCGGTTACGTGAGCACTTGAGCCTATTAGTATAGGTTTCATTTCTTTGACATGCTTATTGAGTGAGCCGGATGTTTTGTGCAATTTAGAACTTGTCATTAGCATGCTTATTTAGATCAGATTCGTGTGAGCTTGTACGAAAATGATTGAGGCATTTAAGATAACCTTTTGATTTAGCCTTTTCTTTTCGTTCTATCTGTTTCCGGCACCTAAATGTTATCCATTAGTTAACCATGTTGAGCCTAATACTGTGTTTTTTCTTATTTACCACACCATTTCACCACTTAACCAAATTTGGCCTTTTTCTTTTAAACCTTTTGTGTTAAAACTCGGTTTAGGTTAATGTTTAACTCGTTTATGTGTTGTAAATAGTTCGGGTTTATATATTTAGAGCCCGTGTGTTGTAAATATTCGTGTTATATTCGATATATATGTTTAAAAAAATCTATAAAAATATAACACCGTAAAATAGGGTGAATTAGCAGTGTTCGAGCAATTTTCAGGACTATAAAGTTAGAATCTGTGTGTTTAGCTCGATTTGAATAAAAATCGCCTATATTCGCGTGTGTTTTGTATAGTTGTGTTCATTTCTGATCGTTTGACTTAACCGCCAAGTTTTAGCCGATTTATTGTCTTGGCAATTGAGCAATTTACACATACACATTACACGTATGTATCATAAATAAAACCGAGTGTGTGTGAACATTGTGAGTCGTGTATGGGTTTGCGTGCTATGTTGATCGGAAGTGAATCGTCGCCTTTTAGTTGTCTTGTCACCTGTTTATATATGTTGGCTTGATTCTTATCTGTACAGGTTATTTTGACTTTGTTGCCATTTGGCGAGTGTTTCGTTTATTTCTATTTAGTTGTTTGCTTGAGGATAAGCAAAGTTCAAGTGTGGGAATGTTTGATATACGTTAAATTATACATATATAAATCCCCGATTAAACTCCCAAATTACTTGTTTTCAAACATAATTACACGAATCTGGTACTTAATAGCTTTGTATTGTTATTGCAGGTCTTAAACGACGCCCCAAAGACAAAGTTGAAGAAAACGGGCGAAAACTAGACTCAACGGACATTTCCTGCATAATCAGAAAAAACTGACACACCTGCACGGTCGTGCAAGGTTTGTGCACTACCGTGCAGGACCACCCTGACTCAGCAACTGAAGGCTGCACTGCCAGTGCAACAGGCAGTGTCAAGTGCGACTCGGATTCTCGGATACCCAAGTCAATACTACCATGCAGCAAACCGTGCGAGCCTATTTTCTCGGCTGCACTACTAGTGCACAAGGTAGTGCAACCATGTTCTCGAGTACCTCCTGATCAGCATGACCATGCAAGCTCCCCAGATATTTTCAGAGACCAAGTAGCCCACTTGCCTGTCAAATCAGTGACCCCACGATCAAAATTAAAGTGCACGGTCATGCGCCTAATGTAACATCCGGCCTCTCTCACCACCAATATTGTCCGCTTTGCCCCGATGGGTTGCCCATCCAGAGCTCACGGATTTGTTTTTGGTTGCCCCTGTGGAGACTTCCCAGGAGGTCACCCATCCTGGTACTGCTCCCACCTGAGCACGCTTAACTGTGGAGTTCTCCTCTCATCCACTAACATTAAGCTCAAAACGCGTTGGTGATTTAAGAGGCTTTGGATTACTTATGAACCAAGGATCTCTCCTGGCCACGGCCGATGTGGGATTTGCCTAGGGTGTCATACAAAGGTCCATGTTAATCTTATCAGAAATCGGTACTGTTACACCTAAAGTGCACGACCATGCGGCTTTTCAAAACTTGTATAAAAACAGAGCAGAACTGACTGATCAGGTATTGGGTAAGTTCTGGGCAATTTTGGGTGATTTCTGGAGCTGAAGAACTGCTGTGAAGGCGAGGAACAAGCTCGGGAAGTGATCCGAATCATCTATCATCATCCAATCCATCATATTTGCATTTTATGGTTTGATCTTTAAACATTGAAACTAGTTCAAATCTGATTTTGTATGCTTATTTGTGATGTTTATGTTATAGATTGTAAACCTACGGGTAAAAACAATAGTATCTAGTACTTAAAACAATCTTTTGTATGTTTAATCATGTTTTGTATGAATTTGGTGTTTTTCATCTTTGAATCTTGATGATCATAGTGCAACCATGTTTCATTGTTGTTGGATTTCTAGTTGTGTTTTGTTAGTGCATTATTCATGTATGTCCCTAGCTAGTGATCCGGTACAGAATGTCGAAGGTTCAGATAATCAGAAAACGATCAAGACTTAAACACGAAGACAATCCAATCAATAGTCGAGGGGGAGTTTGTAGATGCACGAATTGCGACTAGTGATTGGATCTACAAAGTTAACATGTGTTAAAAAGTGCTGATGGGTTGAAAGTGGAAAAAGTGGGCGAACGTGGAAATTACACAGAAAAAGTGGGCGAACGTGGAACCAACTGGGCGAATGTAGAATCAGTTTGGGCGAATGTGGAAAGATTCCACATTCGACCAACACAAATGGGCGAATGTGGAAAGATTCCACATTCGACCATCACAACTGGGCGAACGTGCAGAGTCTATAAATAGATTTTGTGAGTTTTTGAGAAAAAGAGAGTCATTAGGTGTGTGTGTTTTCAGGTGTTGTTCCAGAGAGGTTTGAGATAGTGTGTGTGTGATCTAGATTAACTGTTTGGATATTGTAATCAAGTTTATGAATGAGTTAATCTATGAAAAGCATTGAAAATGACTTTGATTGTGTTTTGATTTGAGTTTACATCAGTTTGTTCAAAGCTAGGGTTTCCGCACCTGGTTTTGTAACTTGTATGATCGTATAATCCTGTTTTCGTGTCAAATTACATCCTCTACAAAGTGGTATCAGAGCATAGAGGATCATACAACAACAAATTGATAAACTCAGAGCTGATTTGGACATTATTTTGATCAATTCACATCTGTTTTTGCAT
This sequence comes from Ambrosia artemisiifolia, assembly GCA_032199755.1. Lineage (NCBI taxonomy): Eukaryota > Viridiplantae > Streptophyta > Magnoliopsida > Asterales > Asteraceae > Ambrosia > Ambrosia artemisiifolia. Next base: position 43,443,202 of record CM063518.1, read on the forward strand.
AAAAATGGTTTTTGAGTGTTTTTGAAAGATTTAGAGTTGATTTTGTGGTTAAAATTCAAAATTCCAAGAATTAAACTTGTTCCAAATCATCTCCGAAGCAAAACCTAATCAAGATCATTCAAATTCACAAACTTTTGAAAATCAGAGATCAAAATAACCGTTTTTCAAAGTGTAACCATTTTTCAAAAACTGATATGGGCGAACCTGGACTGAAATGGGCGAACCTGAAAATTTTTGGGCGAATCTGGGTGAATTTTGGGCGAATCTAGAGCTTTTCTGGGCGAACCTGGATTTTAGTGTTTGAATTTTCCACATTCGGGTAAGAATTTTCACATTCGATTCGTCGGGCGGGCGAACGTGGAAGTAGAGTGGTCGAACCTAGGCTATTTTGGACGAACGTGGAATCTGATTTTGGATATTTTACATTCTGGTCAAAATTCTACCTTCGGGTAAACTATTTTGGGCGAAAGTAGACTTACCAGGGGCGAACGTAGAATTTAGGGCCTAAAAAATGTGGAGTGGCTGGGTATGTAGAACGGATGAGGAGATCAGAGCTCTAGTAGTAGCTGAAAGAAAGCGACAACAATTACTGAGACAAAATTCTCAAGTTGATAATTGTTGGGGATTTCCAATGACACCAAAATCAAATGATGAAATGGTACCTGTTAACAAGTGTGTTAACAGAGAAGGTGTTCATAGGAATGTTGCGTGTTTAGTCAAACAAATGAGACATGATGATTCCAGTGAATTGTCAAAGAGTGATTTGAGTTCTGATACGAGTTCAGAACAAAGTAAATCAGAACAGAGTGATACCTCAAATGGTGATGAAAAATCTGATAATGGTAATAAATCAGATGATGAGGTAAGTGCTAGTTGTTCTGAATGTGTCAAGTTGAATTGTGAATTGATGACACTTATTGAGGACAAACAGAAACTAGCAAATGAACTAGAAAATTGTAAAAACCAAATTAAAGTTTTTGAAAACAATGAAAAAGATTTGTTAAATAAAATTGAGTCTTTAAAGAAGGAAATGTTAGAAATGAATAAAAGTGTTTCTAAGAATACTTCCACATCAGAATTGGAAATTACAACACCTTGTGTTGTTAATTCTGTTTCTGAAGTGAAACAAATGCTTGAAAAGAAAACTGAAAATGTTGAAACAACTTCAGAATCTGAATCTGAAGAAAAACCCATATTCAGTTTTCCTGAAGGAGTTGAAGGATCCTACATGTTGGAAGGACGTGACAAATTGATTTTCAACAAAGATTTTCTAATTGAGAATATCGAACAATCTCTACTTAAATGTATTTTTGTTGATAATATCGATTTGTTAAATCAGTTTAGAAATCAATTTGATCATCTTCATTTTGAACTCAGTCCTAACCAACATGAGAATAAAGAGGATCAAAAGAAAAATGAGGAAAATAAAAAGGGTTCTAAAGTAAAAGAACCAAAACCAAACAAATCGAAAGGAAATGATCAGATGAAAAATTCTTATCAAAAGAATTCAAGAAATTTTTCATCTAGATCATATGACTATTATGATTATTCATATAACTCTCGATTTGATGGTTATTGGGGAGACAACTCACCACAGTATTCTCATCGTTATGTTGAACGGAGAAACTGCTTTGAATGTGGTGAAGTTGGTCATATTGCTGCTCATTGTCCTTACTGGTATTGGGATGACGGGTATGCATATGATTTTGTTGAATATAGGTCTTGTTATAACTGCGGAGAATGTGGGCATTTAGTTGCTTACTGTCCGTATGTTAAACAGAAAAAGACCGAAGTGAAATTTGCTAGAAATTCAGGCAATGTCAGAAAGCCTGTATCCCCAAAACCAATTAAGAAGCAAAAGGGGAAACAGGTTGTGTATGACAATCGTAACAAAATTGCTTTGAATAAAATTGGAGATTGTGTACGGGTTGCTGAGGTAAGGGGGAGTTCGAAGGCTAAGCCTAAGAATAACTCTAAACCTGGGTCTTCATCAGTTAAGTCTGAGAAGATTCCAAACAACGTTCAGAAGCAGGTTTCAAATAAGAAATCTGAAAAGTCAAAAAGTAAAACAATTTCAACAAAATCCAAAATAAACTCTGAACGTGTTTGGAAACCCAAAGCACTTTCTAAATCAATAGCAATTTCTACTTCAAATCAATCCATTGAAAAACCAATTGATTTTTCAAAAGGAGAATGGATTGATGTTCCAAGAATTGACGACCTTGGACGACCCATCATTGTGAAGGGATGGGTACCTCTCTCATGCTAATTGTTTAATAAGTGTGCAGATTGTTCCAGACAGACCTATTAGCTGTTCTTTGATAAGCTGATAGTGGAGCATCTGTATACAAGCTATTTATTGGAGAGGTGAAGGTCAAGGAAGGGATATTGAAGAAGGAAAACATGATTTCAACAAAGATGAGAGTGTTTGTAGTCTGTTTCCAACCTGTGAAGCCGGAAAAAGTTGCAATCTCATGCAATTGCTCTCAGGTGTTGGATTTCAATAACAGATACAACAAAATAGTTTGCTAATTGAAAAATCTTAATGAGTCTAGTAATCTGAGTGGAAAATGGTTTTTAGAACACAATGAGTAAACCGCATCGGATATCATTTTATTTTGTTTTTCTTCAAAAAGTTTAAAAATCCAAAAATATGCTTATTTTGAGATTTTTAGGGGGAGAAAATTTCAGAAAAATCAAAATAAAAAAATAGAAAATCAAAAATGAGTTTTCCTGGAGAAAAAGAGGAGATGATAGTACATCAGTGGATTGTCAGACTACTCTAAAAACAAAAATAATTTGATAAACATTGAGTAGCCACTACAATTATATATTGGTAGGCTTGAAATCAAAGTTTAAAGTTCAGCATGGTGATATAAACTTAAAATCAATAACTGATAATCATGTGGATCAACGTATCGTTGGCATATGGTCTCAGTACCGAAATTTCGTTTGATAGATTGCCAAAATCAGAGGTTTCGGGTTGTTATATTGAAAGTTATCTGGGGATAGCCTAACTGATCTTTTGCTGTATTGATTTACAGACCTAGATTCAGTCAGGGTATCTTATTAAAAGAGCTAATAAAGCCAAAACCATAAGTTACCGAATGAGGAACTTAACATGTGTGATGATAATCAAAGATTATCTAATACATCGTATTAATACTATGATGAAAATCATGTATGATATTAGTCCTCACCCTGGTAGAGTGCACAAGTCGCTTTGAAGCATTAATTTGCTAACCTGTCACCACTGTGCCTCATACCTTGTAACTAACGGATAACTTCAATATAATCACGCGTTACGATGAAGCTTTGCGCAATTCTTGATACGGGAATGTGTCGCGAATGCGGGGACCATAGATTACTCAGTATCTAATATTACTATAACGTATCTAAAGTGCTGAGCAATAAATAATGATTTTGAGTTTAAGAGGACAAACATACTGGTAATGGTTGTAGGATGCTCAATGATAAAAACAGAAAATTGATCAAAAAGAGTTGTGACTGACTAGTTCAATACTGATATGATCCTTTTAACCGGAAAATTCACAAAAATATGTTGAATTTACTTTTATGCAATTACATTTGAAAATTCAAAAAGATTTTTGGTGTGTTTTAGCATAAACTTTGAAAAATCAAAAAGTTTTGTTTCAATTTTATTTTCGATAACCGATGTTGGGTTACTGAATGTGAATGCTCAGATACTTAAAAGCTGAAAAAGATTATAAATTTTCAAGTTTCTGGTATATATTGAAAATGTTTAATAGTTCAGGGGGAGCTATTGAGGGTCAAAAGGGATGTGAAGAGTGCTTCCGAGATATTTGTCGTGTCTAACGCCAGTTGTAGTTTGTGCAGTTTTTAGTAAATTTTTTCTGCAGAATCAAATACAACAGGTGCACTTCTCATGACTCATCGACAAAGAGTGTAATTGAACAAGACCCAACCTGAACATCAAGATCACCAGAACAACAGAAGTTAGTAAGAGGTTAAAGAAATGATGAAGATTGAAGAAATCAAGATTATCGTCTATTTTCATCTCTGGATCAACAAATGACAAAGCCAAGATTTCTTGAGTCTGTCTGAGATTTCAAAGCTTACTGAGAGATAGACAGGAACTTCGACACAAACGTGCATGAAGATGGAAAGTTTTCAATCAAGACTTGAAGAATTGATAACTTTCTGATTTGGTACATCACTAGCTAGGTCCAAGGGGGAGATTGTTAGTGCATTATTCATGTATGTCCCTAGCTAGTGATCCGGTACAGAATGTCGAAGGTTCAGATAATCAGAAAACGATCAAGACTTAAACACGAAGACAATCCAATCAATAGTCGAGGGGGAGTTTGTAGATGCACGAATTGCGACTAGTGATTGGATCTACAAAGTTAACATGTGTTAAAAAGTGCTGATGGGTTGAAAGTGGAAAAAGTGGGCGAACGTGGAAATTACACAGAAAAAGTGGGCGAACGTGGAACCAACTGGGCGAATGTAGAATCAGTTTGGGCGAATGTGGAAAGATTCCACATTCGACCAACACAAATGGGCGAATGTGGAAAGATTCCACATTCAACCATCACAACTGGGCGAACGTGCAGAGTCTATAAATAGATTTTGTGAGTTTTTGAGAAAAAGAGAGTCATTAGGTGTGTGTGTTTTCAGGTGTTGTTCCAGAGAGGTTTGAGATAGTGTGTGTGTGATCTAGATTAACTGTTTGGATATTGTAATCAAGTTTATGAATGAGTTAATCTATGAAAAGCATTGAAAATGACTTTGATTGTGTTTTGATTTGAGTTTACATCAGTTTGTTCAAAGCTAGGGTTTCCGCACCTGGTTTTGTAACTTGTATGATCGTATAATCCTGTTTTCGTGTCAAATTACATCCTCTACAAAGAGAATCTTTTTCCTATCCGGCGGCAAATCCGTGAGCGTCCAAACTCCCAATTTCTGAAATTGTAATAACTCCTCCTGCATAGCTTCCACCCAGGCATCATCCTTCAAAGCGTCCTTGTATGTCCTTGGCTCTACCTGCGACACATAACCCGCAAACGACCAATCATTTTGACTACCAGATTGTTGAATTTTGGCATATAAAGCTAAAGCACCAAAACTCTCTGGCGAATTAACGCTTTTAAGCTGCCCTCTGGTCATAACACTACTTCCAGGATCACCGATAACTTGCTCCAGCGGGTGAATACGATGAATCCGAGATTCCGGATAATCAGGTACTTGCACTCCCGTCTGAACAGTCAAGTTCTCTACAGCATCCAGATCATGACCCGTATTTGATGATGAAGCCACATCTGAAGTTGGAGTTGGGTTCACTGGCGGTGCCTCTGGTTCTTCAGCTTGTTCAAGAATAGCTTCTTCAAATTGTTCATCTTCAGATTCTGAAGTGTCTAATGAAGTTGAAGCCTCTTGAAACACTTCTTCTTCTTGTATAGGAGCATTGGTATCATTAGAAGCTGGTAGGGGGTTCACGGTGATCGGACGCACCAACGGTGAAGTTGTTGCATTTTCACACTCATAAAGTAATCTGATAATAGCTTCTTCAACCAAGCTATCTAGATTGAATGATTCAAAGAAATCTTTGTAATCAAACATCCAATCAGGACCCGTGCCTTGAAGATTTTGAGTATATCGTTGAACTTCCACGTTAGCCCAGTCTTCCACTCGACGAGTTCGCTTGTTGTATACCCGTTTGAGCGGGGTTGCATATCCAACAAAGTAACCCTCTTCGGCTTTAGGACTAAACTTCTCGCTTGGATTCAACATAGTGCATCGCGCCCCAAAAGGTTCTAGATACTCTAAGTTCGGCTTCCTTCGGTGTAACAGCTCATAAGATGTTTTACCAAACTTCTTCACTGTTAGAACCCGATTTAATGTGTAATTTTCTGCATAAATCGCCTCGTTCCAGAACATTACTGGAAGATTTGAATCAGCAAGCATTGTTCTAGCCGCTTCAATTAGAGTCCTATTCTTTCGTTCAGCAACACCGTTCTGTTGTGGGGTGTACGGAGCCGAATATTCATGATGTATCCCTTTGCTTTCACAAAGTTCATCCATCTTGGCGTTTTTGAACTCCGTCCCATTGTCACTCCGAATTCTCTTTATCTTCACATTGTAGAGATTCTCCAATCGAGTGAACAGAACTTTCAAGTTGATAAAAGTGTCGCTTTTATTCTGCAAACACATCACCCATGAAAATCTTGAGTAATCGTCAGTGACGACTAAACAATAAAGCTCTCCAAGATGACTTTTGCGCTTGACCGGTCCGAAAAGATCCATGTGCAATCGCTCAAGTGGCATCTCTACAGAGTTAACCTTTTTCACTTTGTGGGACTGTTTGTGTTGCTTCCCCTTTTTACAACTCACACACTTGTCATTCAGATGGAAATGTTTCACGTTTACTCCATCGACAAGTCCATTTCTCACAAGTTGATTCATTTTCCTCAGATGAATGTGCCCCATTCTTCGGTGCCACATTATCGATTCTTTCTCTGTCGCCTTGGACAAAAAGCATGTTATTTGCCCCTGTGATGTCATCGCCTTGGACATATGAAGAATGTATAGGTTGTTGACACGAGGTGCCTTCAACATTATCCACTCTTTAGGAATTGTAAAGCCCGGTTTCAGAATATAGCAGGATTTGTCATCAAAATGCACAGTAAATTGCTTATCACATATTTGACTGACACTCAACAGATTATAGTCAATCTGCTTTACATACGAGATCCGCTCGAAACTCACTATCCCATTGCTCACACTTCCTTCCATTGTGATATATCCACCTTTATTTCCCGCGAAAGCTACATACCCACCATTGATGTTCTTCACGTCGAACAGCAACGCAAGATCCCCTGTCATGTGGCCTGAAGCTCCACTATCAACAATCCAAAGACTGCTAATAGGGCCAGCTGAAGCTCCCTGCACACAAAAAGTAAATCAGTTAGTTCTTTCGGGGGACCCAAGCCTGAGTCTTGGGTCTTTGAACATCAGGTTTCAAAGTAACATTTTCACAAGCAATGTCAACAACTTTTTGATCAATCTTTTTCTGATTGTTCAAAACAGTTTCCTTTTTCTCATTAAACCTTGAAGTTGAGGCTCCTGGAGTACCATTGGGTGTCCAAGATTGTTCAGACCTTTTCAAAATACGAATCTGAGACTTTGGATTCTCAGTTGGTTTCTGAACATTGTTAGCAAATGTAACTCTCTTGGTAACCTTATCTGATTTAACAGACTTAGGTCCAACATTTGATTTGACAATCGGTTTTGGTGGATCCTTTTGCCTATCAACTGTTGCGTTCACCACAGGCTTCCTCCATGATTGTTCCATAGCAATCCGATTCCTTCGATCATATTTCATTGGACGAGTGTTCCTCATTTGGTGAAAATTGTTTTGATTATAAAACGGTTGTGGTTGCTGAGGAACAACTCTCCTATGTGGTGGCACATAATGATCAATCGGTTTTCGCATGGAATTCCTCACTTCCACCTCGTGCCTCTTATGCCTTACATATGGGCACTGAGCAAGTAAATGCCCTCGTTCCCCACATTTAAAGCATGCACGGTACTCTTCAAAAACATTCGGAGCATTTGGTTGAGCAAATGATCTAACAGGATATTGATCATTGTACTGTTGCTTCCTTAAACTCTCAGGGAGTGGCCCTTTTGAGTAAGTAGGCTCATTAAAACCATTAGCTCTGTTTTTGGGTCGAACAAACTCTGTGACATGGACCTTTGGTTCTTGAGGAACATCCAAATACAATTTCTTTAATAAAGCTGGTGGAATTTCATTTGTTCTCTCATGTTTTGGGAACCAAATAGTGCTTTCTTGCCAAATTTTGTCAATTTTAGCATAGTTAACATCTTTGATTGGAAAGTCCTCGTCAGAGATGATCTTATCGGATCCTTCCATCCGATAGAACACTTTGACAGGTTTGTCACATTGTTCGTTCTTAACATTCTTTTCAAGATCTTTCTTAACCACATTTTTCTCAAGATCTTTCTTCACAACATTCTTATCAGACTTCTTTTCACAATGAACATTTTTCATTGGAATCACAATCTGAGATGGTGAGACTGGTTCATTTGTAATGATGTGATTTTCTTTTGGAATTTCACATGCATTAACAGTTTGGTTACAACCAGTGTCATCACTCTCAGTGTCTGAATCTACACTCTCAGCAGTAACACCCTCATCATTGATACCCAAAATCGGTCTAACATCGGAATGTGGATCACCAATACTTGAAGTATTAGATTCATTTTCCGATGCTGAATCAGATTTTACCGAACTCTCCGGTGTCACTTGGTGACAATTATGGTTTTCAAAAAGAACCGGAGATGGTACAGACTGATAATTGGTGGTTTGATCATCAATGATGTGATCTACCACATAAGCAATATGCTTATAGCTTTCCAGCTTTTTGTTTACTTTCTCAGCAAAACATTTGATGGCGGCCATTTCCAACTTGGTGTTTTCAATTTCATTGATATAGTTGTTAATTGCCAATTGTTTTAAAGACAAAGTGTTTTTCAAGTCGGAAATGTCCTTTTTGTAACCATCTAATACTTTGTTAAAAGCATTCAACTCTTTGCGAGTAGATTGACTGTTCATGATAGCACTATCACGTTGAACACGGAGTTGTTTATTCTCCTCAGTCAATCTATCACATGTACCACAATATTTATCACTTGTAATATCAGTGCTACACTCAGAACTTACAGGTTTTGGCGGATCAGTCATGGCCATCAATGCGAAATGAGCTTCCTTTCCTGCAAAGAATCTGGAATAGTCAATCTTTGTGAAAGCATCATCTGCAATGCACGACTTCCTTGTCATCAGAAAATCCGCTCCTGCTAGCAACTGATCGATGTCTTCATCCAGAGAATTAACACTTGCTTCTGTATCCGATTCACTGTCTGAATCAGAATAAACCGATTCACACTCCTCGGGAACATCAGAAACAGTATCAATCACAACTCCAGAATTTGTCTCTTCAGCTTTAACTTCAACATTAACCTCAGCATTAACCTTAACAGGTTCAGTTTCCACATCCATCTCAGCCTCAGATTCATCACTTTCAACCTCAGTTCCTACCTTCTCATCCATCGTCACTGAATCTTCAATATCAACCTGATATGCAACACAAGCCACATTGCCCCCAGTAGTGATTTCCTCAACACCTATCTGTATACTCGACCAGTCAAACCTCTCATCTTGTTGAGTCACCAATGCTTGATTGGTATTCTGTTGTTGTTCATTTGGTGTGGTTATTGGTATGACTGTTCGGTTAGAATTATTTGGTGTTTGGTTTTGTGTCTGGTTTGGTGTGTTTGGTTGTCTATTTTGATTGTTATTAAAGTTGTTTTGACGGTTTTGGTAGTTGTTGTTGTTTTGGTAGGAAACTTGGTTTTGGTTTTGTTGTTGACGGTTCTGATAACTGGCATTGAATGGGTTTCTATTTCCTTGTTTTGGTGGCTGGGTGCATTCTCTTTTAAAGTGACCTTTCCCTCCACAGTTAAAACAAGTCACTTTCTCCTTATTGAACCCGTAGGTTGTGTTAGGAGAAGTTCCCAAATCAGTTCTACCTGTCTTCTCGATAAATTCTGTTGCTCTTCTCATTATGCTTGCAAAGGCCCATTGGATATCAATGAGTTCCATCTCTTCCTTGTCAATCTGTGCGTAGTCTTCATTGGTCAAATTGTTATTCCCAATTTGACTAGCAACTAGTCCATTGTAGGATGAGACCATTGCAGAGACTAATGCAATGTGTTGCTGAGCAACTTCAACTGTCACATTACCCAAGTTAGATGTCTCCAAAACCACCGTTTGTTGATTAGGTTGGTTCATTGGTTGTTGTTGAGATTGGCTAGCAGTATAGAAAGCTGCTTGTTGCATTGGGGAGAATGGTGGAATGTATGAATTGTTGTATTGTTGTTGTGGTGATGGTTGTGAAAAGGATGATGTTTGTTGATGGTAGTTAATGGTAGGTGATTCCATAACATTGGATACACATGCAACATGTGGTGTAACTAGCCCTCCTGAGCTTGTACTAGCTGGAACTGGAGATCCTCCAAAGTATAAGTTGGGATTCTGAGGAATCTGTGCTCTTCTAGCTTTCCTCTTCTCTTCCAATTCTTTGTTTTCCAGCTTTTCTATGAACTCCTGAATAGACCAGTATTGATAAGCATCCTTCTCCTTCAGGACTTCCACATGCTGATCCCAGTTTGGTGGTAATGCATTTGCAAACTTGTCCACCTGCTTTGCCATAGGAATCTGTATACCATAGCTAGACAATTCAGATAACAAATGATTATATCTAGGAGTTAGTTCTTTCAAAGTTTCATTTCCAATATAAGAAAAATTCTCAAACTCCTTTCTCAGTTCTTCCATCCTTAGACCTCTCGTCTTCTCATTGCCATCATGCCTTCTCTTAAGTGCTTCCCATAGTGCCTTAGATGTTGTGCAAGTCCCAAACTGATGCAAAAGATCATTTGTGATTGCCTGTGTCAATTGGGAAAACGCCTTCTTCTCCACAACAAACTTCTTTTTCTCATCCTCAGCCATGCTCTCCAATGGCACTGGTTCACCTGTATTCTCCAAAACTGGTGGTGTGTAACCTTTAGCAATCATGTTCCATGCTTCTGCACCTTCCACTCCCATGCCTTCCAAGTGTATCTTGAACTTTTTCTGCCACTGATTGTATTCTTGAATTTCCATAAGCTTCGGTGGCCGATTCCCGCTACCTGAAGATAAATCATTAATCAGTGTGGAAATAGCATTTGTAGCTTGAGTGTTTACCACCGCTGCTGCTACTCCCCAGTAGTCAGATTGTGGTGCTGGAGGTGCACTTTGAGTCATGTAGTTAACCGGCTGTGAAGACTGTGTGCTCGTCTTCTGTGCTGCTACCGTCCATGGGTCCATCACCTGCTGTTGTGGTTGTGTAGTTGCTGGTGTCGGAGTAGTCGGAAAATTCCACATGATCACGAACTTCGAGAAATTCAACACTTAGAAAATTTTCCAAAAACTAGCTCTAGGTTCGCCCAAAATTGTTCAGGTTCGTCCCTTTCTGCTTCAGGTTCGCCCAGAAATACTCTCCCGAATGTAAAATCTCACCAGAAAGTAAAAACACACTAACACTTTTCACGTTCGCCCAAAACTACTCCAGGTTTGCCCGTTCTAATTCCAGGTTCGTACCCCCGATCACTCGAATGTAGAAAATGAGACCCGAATGTGAAAAATTCAACAGAAAAAATTCTAGGTTCGCCCAAAAACTCCTAGGTTATCCTAGTAGGAGTCATGTGGCACGTAGGTTCAACGAAAGTTTCAAGATCACAGTCATGAAGATTTCAAGAGCTATTGGTAGATATTGGTGGCTCTGTCCGAAAACTTTAGTTTCTGAAGTATTTCAAGTCCTTCAATTAGTACTGGTAGTTCCTGATGAAAACTTATGATTGCTTGTTTCACTCGTCTACGGTTTGTATTCTGTCGAACAGATGAAGTTACTCAAGAACATGATTGATTGATTATACGGGATCTCAGAGAAACTTGGTGAAGCATCAGTCAAGGGGGAGATTGTTGATGTAAGTGTCTGATACTTCAACAATTACTGACTGAAGATGCTAGGAAAAGAGGAGAATGTGTTGATGCAATCACAGTCAGCACAGATGAAGAATTTCATAGAAATACTAATGTTCGAGTGGATTGTTTTGCACATAGTCACATTTGAGATGTTTAATTAGGTACTGACAGTTAGACTTCTCCAGTTGGTGTGAAGGGTGATGCAAAGGTTAAGTGCAGATATGAGACGTAAATTAGTGGTGGTATCTACGTGTTACGTTGAATATCTGATCGGTCAGTATGGAATCCTTCTAGTAGGGGTCTTATCAGGCTAGTTGGGTTGCGTGTGATGTACTTGGTCAAGATGACATTCCTGGGTACTGATGCTACGAGACTGCAGTGCATTACTTTGTCGACTTCACATTGGCGTAACTAGGTGATCTGGCGCAAATGATATATGTGGTCTAGCTGACTTCCTGCGTATTGATGCTGAGGGTCCGTAGTGCATTACTTGGTCGGTTCACGAAGGATATTTTATTTCTAACTCAATGCAATGGTGCATGTATTGAGGGGGAGACCTGTGTTTCTGACTGTTGATGTGCAAGAGTTTTGTGGATTCGCCAGCAACGTCCAAGGGGGAGATTGTTGATGCACTTTCTGTGGACGTCACTGTCGAATAGACTAGGGTTGAGTCTAGGTATAGTGTTACATGAGATTGTGGTGATCCATAAGGGCATTTTATGGATCTGACGCATTTGTAAAATATAGGACAATACACTGAGCCAAGTTCGACCTTATATACTGGGCGAATGTGGAAGCTTTCCACATTCGACCATAGCAACTGGGCGAATGTGGAAATGCTCCACATTCGACCATTCAAAAGGGGCGAACCTGGAACTTGGTTTTTGTACTATAAATAGCAATCTCATGTGTTATTGTTCATTTGGTGATTTGAGCTGGTACTTTGAATGCTCTCAAGGGGGAGGTCATGCCCTACCTCCCCCGGCCACGAGATAGACGTTTATCCTACTGATGACAGTGTCTGTAACCGTTTCTGTATTAATACGAATCTGTGATGACGTTGTTATTGTTATATTTCTGTCTCGTCTCGAATTCCCCGTCTGAAACGAGTTGTTTACGCGTAATCGATCCGCGAGTTCGGTCCGTAACCGGATTCTCATGTTTGTATGACTTTGATGATTATTGTTTGTGTTAGTCGGATACATGTTTAAAACCGTCCGTTTAACCGATCGGTAGTAGACTAGTTAACTTGTTAGTGTGTTTACACCATGAAACTGGAAAACGGGTATTGGTTTGGTTAAAGTAAGGCGAATAATGATTAGAAATGCTTATCGGCACGTAAAAGGGTTTAAAAAGCTTAATGGTGTTGTTACTGATCTTTGACACGGTTGTTGATCTTTGCTAGTTATTTTGGTTAAAATGGTGATCTTAGTAGATTTGTGTTCAAAGTTGGTAAAATGGAATAGGTTGTGATATGCTCTACTTATGCTAGTCTTGCTGGTTGTATTGTGTATTCGGTATTGATTTCCTTGATTAGTGAGGTTAGAAAACTCTTAACAGATGACTAACTTATCTTTAGAAGATTCGCATGAGATTATATCAGTTGCTCGCTAATGAAAAATTTGAGGTGGTTAACGTGTGTTATCGTGTTAGCTTTCTGTATAGTTGTCATGTTAGGATTCCCGAAAGGGATACTAATTATCTGAAAATGGGAATGTTGATCTCACGCCTTTGTATCACATGATATGTAGAGACATGAGAGGATTGGTATTATATTGTCTTTATATTTATATTTTGCATTTGAAGTCTTACATATGTTAGTTAAGTGTTTTAGAATTAATCTAGTTTAAACAAACTTCAAACTATCTTTTTACTAGTAAATCAGGGATAGAGTTTAAGTACTATTGCGTCCGCTCGCGTCCATGGATCGATATCTGGTTCTTATCTAAGCTTACTACATATATGACAGGGTACACTTGCCTTTTTGTGTGTGTTTTAATACTAAGCTCTAAACCATTTTTATAAATATTAAAACCAAACATGTGTTAAAATCCATTGAAAAATTATGCGTACCCGCGCACACGTCATAAACCTAATTAAAATACTACTTAAACATAGCTAAAAAAGAAAGAATACGCAATTGACTCGGGCGAAGAAATGTCACGATCACTATCACGCCCGTCCGACCTCTCGTATTGATATCCCTCCCTTTTGGGAGTCGGGCAACACATTTATTCATCCGAATAAATTACGTATTCGGTCACGGGATCAGTTTCATAACCTTCGTCCAGGGGGTTTTGTATCGTAACCGGTACGGTTGTTGATCTTTGCTAGTTATTTTGGTTAAAATGGTGATCTTAGTAGATTTGTGTTCAAAGTTGGTAAAATGGAATAGGTTGTGATATGCTCTACTTATGCTAGTCTTGTTGGTTGTATTGTGTATTCGGTATTGATTTCCTTGATTAGTGAGGTTAGAAAACTCTTAACAAATGAGTAACTTATCTTTAGAAGATTCGCATGAGATTATATCAGCTGCTCGCTAATGAAAAATTTGATGTGGTTAACGTGTGTTATCGTGTTAGCTTTCTGTATAGATGTCATGTTAGGATTCCCGAAAGGGATACTAATTATCTGAAAATGGGAATGTTGATCTCACGCCTTTGTATCATATGATATGTAGATGACATGAGAGGATTGGTATTATATTGTCTTTATATTTATATTTTGCATTTGAAGTCTTACATATGTTAGTTAAGTGTTTTAGAATTAATCTAGTTTAAACAAACTTCAAACTATCTTTTTACTAGTAAATCAGGGATAGAGTTTAAGTACTATTGCGTCCGCTCGCGTCCATGGATCGATATCTGGTTCTTATCTAAGCTTACTACATATATGACAGGGTACACTTGCCTTTTTGTGTGTGTTTTAATACTAAGCTCTAAACCATTTTTATAAATATTAAAACCAAACGTGTGTTAAAATCCATTGAAAAATTATGCGTACCCGCGCACACGTCATAAACCTAATTAAAATACTACTTAAACATAGCTAAAAAAGAAAGAATACGCAATTGACTCGGGCGAAGAAACGTCACGATCACTATCACGCCCGTCCGACCTCTCGTATTGATATCCCTCCCTTTTGGGAGTCGGGCAACACATTTATTCATCCGAATAAATTACGTTTTCGGCCACGGGATCACTTTCATAACCTTCGTCCAGGGGGTTTTGTATCGTAACCGGTGGGTTTTGCACTATAGGAGGATTGACACGCTCCGGCACTCTTACAACATCTCCAACCCGTATTACTCCTAGTTGTAGTAGATCCATTGTGTACTCATATGCGTAAATCAATTCTTTCGTGGACAAATCGTCAGGATCTTGTAGCTGGTAATATTCAAATGTTGGGGGAGGTTGTGTAGTCGGCTGGTGTGTAGTTATTACTTGATGAGTTGTTGGTGTGTGTAGTTGATGGGTGTGTAGTCGGTGGGTGTGTAGTTGGTTGATGTGTTGCGGGGCGGGATGATCTTCGTCGACGATACGTATTCGAAAACATATTGCCACCACCCATATTCAAAGATGTGGTTGTAAAAAACATTGTATGTGTAGATATGGTGTTAAATATATGGTAAAAATATAAAAAACGGTCAAAATATAAACGGTCATATATAAAAAAAACGGTCAAAGAAAAAAAAAACTTTAGCAATTAATTAAAATATGACCGTTTTCAAAGTACCAGTACGGTAAACAAAACCAGCAAAACAATTCACGGGACCACTACCAGCATGGGTAACGACGGTGTTACCGTGCTGATAGTAGATACTCGTGACCAATTTGGGTGACGCCCCGTCCCCTAAGGGAGCCTGACTTTCCCCTTACCCTTAACTAAAACTCTATGTAGTCTAAAACGATTTGTCTAATGTAAGTAAAACAAATATCATAAAAGATCGAGAATTTGAGACAAGAGGGTGATGACTAGAATAACCCCAAGATGATAATAAGCAACACCCCCATCCCTTGATTTTGTCTCGTCTCAACATTGCTACACCGCCCTTACCCCCGTCTCACCTTCCCCCGTCTCCCCATCTTCCCTGGGACGAGAATGACACACCAATCATAGCGTTTTCCTTTTATTTATTTTTTTATTTTTTTTTAATTCGAACGTTGGATAACGGTGGGAAGTTCCAACGGCTATTTTAAAAAAAATAAAAAATAAAAAATAAAAAACATTTTTATAAATACAAATCAACCAAAACCAACCAAAATCATCTCATCCTTGTACCAAAATCCTCTCTACTTTCTTATAAACACACTAATATTTTCTTAAAAAATACCAAACAATGTCATATCTACCATTGGTTGATTTGTCTAGTTCGTCGAGCAAAGATAACCGGGTTTTTGTGAACGCAGTTTGGGAAGCGGCCCAATTAATTGTGGCGGAGGAAGACGAAGAAGTGAGCTCGCAACCACGAACTAGGTAAGCGGCCATAAGCAGAGACTGGGAGGGTAAGTGTATAATTTTTGTTCGAATGTATATAGCAACTATTTTTTTTAGAATGTATATTGCAAATATTTTATGTTTACAATTTTTATCGCCACAATAGTTATATTTATTTACAACATACGTGTAGATGCACACGAGCGATTAGTAGCAGATTACTTTGCCGATCAACCGGTGTATACGGATGAGATGTTTAGGCGTCGGTTCCGAATGAGCTGTCGATTGTTCGTACATATTGCCGATGATTTGGCCAGTTGTGACCTGTATTTTACATTACGGTACGATACTAGAGGCAAACGGGGGTTCACAACTTTACAAAAATGCACAACAGCATTGCGCCAACTAGCTTACAGGACATCAGCCGACTAGTGGGATGAGTATTTACGGATGTCCGAAAGAACGTCACGTGACTGCTTGTATAAGTTTTGCAAACGTGTTGTTAAGATCTACAGCAAAAAATATTTACGAAAACCAAACTCCACTGAAGTCCAAAAATTGTATGAGTTCCACCACGAAAAGCATGGTTTCCCAAGGATGCTCGGAAGCATCGATTGCATGCATTGGCCGCCATGGGCGAATTTCCCTAATGCATGGTGTGGCCAGTTTTATCGAGGCGATCACGACCATCCAACAATAATCTTAGAGGCTGTTGCGTCACAAGACTTATGGATTTGGCATGCATTTTTTGGTGTTCCCGGATCGAATAACGACCTTAATGTCATTAATCAATCATTGGTTTTTGAGGATGTTAGAAAAGGAACCGGGCCGAATACAAAATTTACAGTTTCGGGGGTTGATTACAAGCATGGGTATTATCTTGCTGATTTAATATACCCAACCTACTCTACACTCGTTGAAACTGTTAAGCACTCTCCTGACGTAAAAGGAAAGAAATTTACTAAGTATCAAGAAGCGGCTCGAAAGGATATTGAACGAACATTTGGGGTTCTACAAACAAGATGACACATCATCACAAACACGGCACGTGCTTTCACACCCAAAAAACTACGTTATTGTATGTATGCTTGTATCTTGCTGCATAACATGATCATCGAAGACGAAGGTCGAGCTATGTGTGAGTATGATGAAAACGCGGTGGAGGAGAATACTATTCCGGATGGCTCAGAGCAGCAAGAGTTAAGCGAATTCTCGTTACGTAACGAACACATCCATCATCATCTTCAAGCCGACTTGGTCGAATATATTTGGAACAACTAACACGACGACTAGTATTTATTTTCGAAAGTTTATGTAATTTTAGGATCGTTTGTAATTTTTTTTAGGATGGTATGTAATTTTTTTTTTTATTTTAGGATGCTTTGTAATTTTTTTTATTAAATCTAGTATTTATTTGAACATTTATTGTTTATTTGTTACTTTTATAAAACTAATTTAAATTAATATTAGAAAAATAATAATAATAATCATAATCATAATAATAAGACTATGGGGTGTGGTTCCCCTTCCCCCTTCCTCCCCCTTGTCCACATCAGCGCCACGTTATCTTCCCCTCCCCCTTCTAGGGGAAATAGTTCCCCATCCTCCCCCTTCCAATTTCCATTATTTAAATGCAAAAAAAAAATATTTTGAACGGTTACATAAACACACACACAAACAAACCCATTCCTCTCTCTCTCTCTCTCTCTAACCATCATCATCTTCATCAACCTTCACCCTCACCAATAACCAACATCATCGCCTCCACCTGGAACCAACCCCACCGCCGTCCGCCTCCACCTGGAACCAACCCCACCGCCGTCCGCCACCGTCTGTCTCCACCCACCAATCCCAGATCTGCTTCTCTCTCTCTCTCCCTCTCTCTAAAACAACTCTTTATCTCTCTCTGATCTCTCTCTCTCTCTCTACTAGATCCACACACAGCTTAAATTTTTTTTTTTTAAAGATTCGTTACCCAATACCCAGATCCACCCCCAACGTCTCTTTTTTTCTTGGATTTTGGGAGGGGAGAACAGGAGAATCACCCCGAGCTCACCGAAGACATTTCGGGGGGGGGGGGGGGGGGGGGGGGCGGTGTTCCCCTTCGGGGAAAGCTCCACATCAGCTTTCCCGAAGCCTTTCCCCACCCACACCCCATAGTCTAATAAATGCTTGAGACATGGAGTGTTAGTGTCTTCACACCCCACTCATGTCTCAAGATGCTTGAGACATCAAAATTTTGAGGTGACATCCAATATGGCATGGAGACATCATAAGCCTAATTCTAGTTCAAGTGGGAAATCTAACAAGCCTAGGGCCGTTTTTTATTTCCATAGTAACAATTTCAAGTCCATTTTATTGTGTAATTTTTTTATTGGGAGTGAAATCAATTTCCCGATAGTAGCACAAGAGTTTTTGGTTTCGATCTAGTATTATGGGTGAGAAAAAACCAATTAAACAACTTAAATCAAATTAACCGATAAAACAACTGATGCTTTGGCTTTGAAAACCGAAAGTTACAGTTCGGTTTCGTTTATACCTTGTTGCAAAATTGAACCAAACAGAAACTAACCAGACCAAAATGAAACATCACCTCACTTAACCTAGGAACTTGTTTGTGTTTTTGTTATAAGACGACTTTTGCCCGCGTTTGCACGCGGTTCACCAACGTATAATTATTTTGAGTGGTAAAATGTAAAAAAAATATAGTAGAAATATTTTATTAAAAATTAAAAGAAACCAATTATGGTACTCTTAACATTATCTTGTGGTAAAAATGAAAAATATAAATTGGTTGTACATAGTTTAGCATACATTTGATAATTGTTTGTAGCAGCAGTAAAATTCGGAACATAGCGTTGTTTATGGTATTTTCCTGCAACCAACATTATCATGTGGCAAGAGTATGAGCTGTTGATGTTGAGGTTCATGGCTGTGTTTGTTGTAAAACGCGACACATCTACACGCCAATGCTGCAAGACTACATTTCGAATATCAAAGTATGGATCGAGCAACAACTCGCATGGGTCATTAGTGGCAAACCCAAAATGTAAAGTTAAATAAAACATCTTATCGACTAAATAAAATTAAACAACTTTTATAAGGGCAGTGTTCAACTAAAAGTTTAAAATATAACATGAAAGAAAATATAATAAGAAAAATTAATATTTTGTCCATGTTGTTAAATAATTATATGTTAAAGTATGACGTAATATTTTAATTTTAATTTTTTTTGTACTCGTGAAATTAGTAAGTTGAAAAAAAAATAATCAATGCAAATAAATCTCGTAATGAAAAAAAAATTCTTACACTAAACAAAATAATAGGATAATTTTCAAAAGAAAACATACGTCAAAAGATAATGTTCACAAAACATAATAATAGTGCGTCACAAAAGGAATTACATCAAGTATGAAAAAAAACTAATTATGAATACGTTCATAACCTCCATTGCAGCATGGTAATTTTCTAGGATTTTCACATCGATAGACGGTAACATTAACATCATCATGTTAGCACTACATTAGATCATATAAAACTGAAATAATAAACATTAAAAAAATCATTTGTAATATAAAGTTAAAAATAAACACTCACCCTCATTTGACATATTCAGGTCAAATGATTATGATGAGGAAAACTAAAAGCATGTAAACACCACCAAGTTATGTAAAAGCTCATTAATTGTTCTAGGACCGAAAGCTAGAATTTTTTTATCTCTAAAAACAAAGATAAATTTAAACTTATAAATAGAGCTTTTGTCGTAATGTATACTTAAAACTACTTACTATCTAGGAAGATCAATTTACAAAATGTGACATCAATTTCATACCAAAAAATACAAAACAAAAACGACTAACACAAAAAATTAAAATTATGTACGCCTAACATGAAACATGCATAAAGAAAACATAAGGTCTTTTAGGTAGTATTAACTTTACAATATGTGACCTCAATCTCAACCTCAAAAAATGCAAAACACAAACGACTAACATAAATGCCTGTCTGTATTGACTATAAGCACCCATAACTAATTGCACATCCCTTTTAATTTATAGTTTATGATCAGCATGAAACTTAACCTTACAAAATCTACTTCAAATATGTAACGTCTCTTCCTTCAGCATATGCTCGACCTTACTTGTTTTGACCTCCATGTTATTGCTGCTGCATTTAACACCAAAAATAAAGAGAGACTAAAAATATGCATATTTATGATGCTATAGTTAAAAACAATAATTTGACCCGTTTATTAAAATAGCTAATTTTGACCCGTTTACTAAAACCGGTGACCTTGAACCGCTTACGAAAAATGGTAACCATCACTCGTGGCTTGTTTTTAAAGTACAACATTTAATATAATGCACACGGAATATCCCATTACACACATACCCACTTATAATATTAGGAAGATTCCAAGAATTGTTCTATTAATAATGATTATAGCTTGATTTTTCTTTTAAGGCGTCTGAGATCACCCGAACCACTACAGTTATCGTCTCACCAATCTTTGGCTGCAATGTAAATGATAAAATTACAACACGTAAGGTATAATTATGTCCCGGAATTGACGCATTATTAATCATTAAATGTGTTCATGCATTCTGGCATATGTGTGGTTGAATGGTTCATAATCATATGCACATATTTAGTTACAATCTTTATACCTGATATTGGTGCAATCAACAAAGCGACAATACTCATAATCAATCTTCTTGACTCAGGTTTTGCCTGTCAAAATAATATATAGACAGGGGAATGTGTTCACAAACACAACATAATTATGTATCTGATATTGAAAATGGTGTAACCACAAATAGCATCCACTCACCAGCAGGAGGACTTTTACATGGCACAGTTGCAGGCTCTTTAATTTCCAACAAAGTTAGAAAGACCTTACATTGAGCGTTACTTAGGTATTTCATCAAAACCAAGCCCACATCTTCGCGTTCAAGATCCCTGCTCATCGTTTCTCCTCAAACCTTGTAAACAACTCATCAAACCAAAGCTTAATAGATAATCAAACTGCATCGATCAGATCTCTTCCTATTCAATACAGAATCAGCCATGGGTACTTATTGTGTTCTACAATATTTATTTTGAGAAATAGACACGAAACTAAGTTCGTAAGAATTAAATAACAAAAACATACATTATATACTAATACAAAAAGCAACTTAACCATCATTCGGTAACGCCGTTAAGTCTTCCACGCCATACTAATAATTTCTAACAACTTAAATTTTTGGTTTCTTCAAACAACGCAACGCCACCGATCGACGTGACGTTTACAGTCTGCCACACAATGATCAGAATTTGTAACCACCTGATTCGCAACAATACTTCAAATCCTTTAACACTTCCTTCATACTCTATTCCATCGTCACCCACATCCCGTTCTCACCGTCAAAATCCTTCGCAAATCAGAACCAAATCAACAATCACGATAGACATCAAATGTATAGTTATTAATTACGCATAATTATGAAACCACATAGAAACAAAACCCCATTCCGCCACCGTCGTCACCGCAACCGCCCCCATCGTCACCACCTACTGATCACTAACAACAAAGGCGAAAAAGAACGCAATCTGCTCGACATGCAAAATAATTTGTACAATGAAAAGGTTGGACTCTCTCTTCCTCACTTCTTTGCCAACAAAATCGAATGAGATGGTTTGAACAAAAAATCAAAAAGGACAGACATTGTTTTAAGAAGATTATAAGGGTTTCAAAACAGACGAATCTTGGAGAAAATTCAATGGATGATGAATGGATCTTGGATTAAAATTTTCTACGGACAATGATATGAGGAAGAATGGGTCGTCTTGGGTGTGTTAAAAAACCTTTTTGTGTCTGACAAAGGGAATTTGCAAGAAAACGTTAAATGTTTAGTTTAACTTAATATTCATATGAAGTTTAATATTACCAAATAAAGCGTGGACCATAATTTTTATCATGGTGGGTCGAAAATGAGAAGCATACGTTCATGGATTTTTTTTCTACGCGATTAAGTTTGCGTAAATTGTGATTTAGTTGTCACGTTGAACAATTCTTTCAAAAATCGTTTGTTTAATTTGTTGTCCGAATTTTATTTGCATACTATGTTGACGCCTTAACATGTAAATTTTGATTAAGTTTTTGTACACATTGAGGTTTGCGTATTGATCCTCTTATTGTTTTCTTAGATTATAGCAACGTCTTATTTTGTGAGATGCATACAATCAACGTCCCGCTGCAACGCGCGGGTTGACGTTAACTTGTTATATACAACTACAAATAGCAACGTCGGCTGTGAGAGGCTATTACTGTAGCTATCTCACGGCCGACGTGCTTCCACGTGTCCCTGTCATTCAATCCGACGGTCACGAGCAAAAGGCCAAAACGCCCAAAAAACTGCCCGGAAAACACCCCAAATCGCCCAGAAATCGTGGTGCACCGCAGTTAGAGACGAGGTTATGTGTGGCGGCAACGATGGTTAAAGTGTGGTTTCCGAAGACGGCGGCCGGCGACAATTGCTTGCTTCATCCTGCATGGCCTATTTCCGGGTAGATCTGTACAAAACGAAGCCATCCCTTACCATAAACCGATGGACCGAGAGGGTGTTTTGAGAGAGAAAGACAAAGACAGAGACAGAGAAAGAGGAGGGAGTGGTGGTGGTGGTTACGGTTTTTTTAGAGAGAGAGAGGTGGAGGAGCGGTGGTGATGTTACTGGGTTTTAGACAGAGAGAGAGGTGGAGTGTGTCGTAGGCGCCGGAAGGATGACATGCGTCGTCGTCGATGGCGGCGCTCCGCCGTTGCTCCTCCCGGAGCTCCGCCTTCCATTCTCTCCGTCGGTGCTCTTTCTCTCTCTACAATGTTGTGTCAGTGTTTGTTTTTTTTTTTGTACGAAATGAAGTGTGAAGGACTTGGTTTTGAAATCTTATACGCGGATGGTAGGTGGTTATGTACCAACTACATATATCTTTAAGTTAATTAAAGGACCTTTCAAAATGCTACCATGACTCAGGGGATTTATTAAGTGCATGGACAAAATATATTCCTACAATATTAAGGATGTCCATCATGTTAATCCATAAATAAATTGAAATTATTTAAGATAACGTCATCGATATTAGGTATACTTTTAAGCCCTATGTTTTGACGTAGGCATCTTGCACACTCACGTCACTTATAACGCCCCTTGAAGAAATGGTCCTCTCCCTTAACATTCCTCTAAAATAAATATTAATTACACAAAATAAATTGGCACCACGTTGAAGCCGCTTTTATTGTCATTATCGTAACGCTTGAAACGAAATCGCAAATGCTAGGTCGTCGCTGTAACGCGTGACGCCGATAAAAAAAACTATATATATATATGAGGCACGGTTACTATGAGTCTGAGCCCTCTCACACCCACTCAGGTTCGTGTGATCAGTGATCTATGATTGTTTTCCACGTATTCTACAAATACACGTATTTGCTTTCTCAGGGCGATGATGACAAAGGATTACGGAAGCTACTCATGTCCGTTGTGTGAGATGGTATCAATAGGCTGCAACCACGAAACGTACGACGCAGTAACCCGATCGGCCTCGCCGCGGCGCCGCCGCAACGCGCGGCGGGTATAAAACTAGTTAAACACATATTACAACTCAAAATTCATATTTTAGCAAATTTCATAGAAATCTTTGGAGAAGTCGAATTTCAGTTTTACATGAGAGGTTTTTATACTTACATTCCTGTTAAGCAGTGGAGTTCTCTCACCTATTGAACCGTTCATACCACCACCAGAGAGTATATTCATCACTGAAAGATATTGAAATTATAGTGAATTAATTCGATATTATATTGATCAAAATCCGTACTATGTGAGAGTTTCTTAATACTTACATTCCATATGCATTTTCTAAAAAACATTAATCAAAATCTTCAACAAAACTCTTTGTTCAAGAAGAACATACTTGCACTCGAAGTAGAAGCTGCTAGAGAAATTCAATGGCTTCATCCAGAAATGAAGCCTTATTAGTGTATTAGTAAAAGACAACTCCTAGTTAAACAACACCCGAATCGTAATGGTAGCCAACGGAAACAGATTCAACTCGGCACACCCATTGTGATTTTGTGAAGTTGTAAGTCGCCAAAAACCGTGAAGTTCCAAATTATAAATGTTTTAGTCGCTGATATGATAGATCAAAGGAAGCAACGATAGGTTTAGAGTTTAATTTATCACCACGCCAAATGAAGAATCACCAACATTAATTCATGTGATTTCATAAAGTTAACTTGTAATCAGCTTTTGCTTCCTATTATCGCAGACCATTGAAACCACAAACAAAGAAAAGTAGAAAACCATATAACATAAATCTTTAAAATTTGGGATAGTTCAAATATAATTGCATCTATTCCAAGTTCCAACCCATACCAGTTGTTCCATGAGAAGAGTAGATGCAATAAAAATTATTTGGCGTAAATAAACATATAAAATAAATAATAGTCATAATAAACGGCAAACATTCACCCGTATTATAAAGTTAAAGAAAACCTCCTACCAGCATTCAACGTACTTACGTCACTGGTCCTCATACCTTCCTTCATATAATTGTAGAACTAAATTGATTGTTAAGTTCATTGACTAACCTATGCAACCAATACAGTTATACTCGTTTTTGTTGTAACTTATTCTTTCATGTAATTTTTCTTAATTGTTATAACAATTTAAACAGAAGATCATACACGCAAGATGATGATATTTACTTAAAGAGGCATCGGATCCTAACCAGGGATGGTAAGTCATAACGGGTCGTATTGGCCATGTGTTCTATTCCACCTAACCCAAAAGCACATCTAAACACTTGGTGTAAACGATCAAGAAGATATATAGCCAGCCATATAGTTACAGAACCATCAAAGGTTGCTATCAATAGCATATAGTATTGTATATTTCTAAGGAATTTGAAGGCAATACATACTTGTATATTTCTAAGGAATTTGAAGACATTGCATACATCTTGAATTTAGATCTCATAACACAAAAGTTGTACCTCATCTTTCTTAAGAGGTTTTATACGAGATGGTTTTCAGCTAATTGAAAATCAACGTAAAAAGTAATCAGCGAATAGAAGAGAAGAGTGAACTCAATCAGTCAAATATCAGTTTTAACTACCATTTACTTTACTTTGAAGCTCTGGATATGCCAATGAGCCATCAAGATCAACATCCACCCTTGTTGCTCCATACTACACACATTAGATGAATATCCAAATTCTAAAAAAACAATATTAAGTCATGTCAAACCAACATATTGAAATCGATGGTTCTAATACGATATCCAACAAATTCTTAAAATGATAAAACCAAAAAGTAGCATCTACTTTGCTTTAAGATACCAACCCTTTACTTCTCTCTCTACACAAAATCTTAACATAAATGACCAGTTACTTATAAAATGAATGTTTACGCATACTCACCTCATGAAAAGTAGCATTGTCACCAGCTTTTTGGCCATTGGGATCTAGTTTGGTGGCATCTAATCCACTGGTTGCATACTTGAATCATCTTCCTCATCATATAGCTGCCAAATGCCTAATTATGTATAGATAAAAAGGATCCATACTTCCACCATGTTCAAAACTAATCAAATACATCAATACCAAACATCATCATCAATTTAGCATACAACCTTCTTTATATAATGTCTAAAATCTGTTGTAGAGAAGAAGCATGTGAGGGTTGATTAAGCTAACTCTTCGATTGTTTAAGCATCCGATTAAGTTGTTCTTCATACACAGCCACATCCCCACGTCGGTGCTCCGGCTCTCCTGTGCAAATTGTATATCTGTAAACAAAACTTGCAGGTCCTTCACACATTTAACCATTCAAAACAATATAAATCAACTTAATCCACATCTTTCCTCAATAATAGCCTATCAGAAATCAACACAACAAACCCTATTTCTCACAACACAACTCGTAAAAAAATTGAACTCAGTACCATGATCACAAACCATAACGAATCATAATCCTGAAAAATAGATAGAAATTTAAGAAAACTAAATAGGAAGAATGAAATCGCAAACGGTATAAATATACATCGACCAGTCAATCAACCTAATGCCACAACCTTGTCGACATACGAATGACTAAACCCATAACAACAATATAATTTGATCAAAAGATTACCTTTGTGATACTCAAATGAAGCAATGGTGAAGAGTATATCATGACTAAAGAGAGAATTTGTTTGTGCTGCTCCCAACACCTCTCCCTAAAATTAAGTGGTTTCTTGCAGGGCTTAATTGAAATGATTTCTTCAGGTTAATACAATTTTTACTTCTGCCATACTTTCTTGTAGTAAATCCTCAACGCCAGGATCTGCCTGTTCTTCAAAGGCTGTCTGAATTTCATCATCAGTTGGCAAAATCGCATTACAAAGTTCTTGTAATTGAGAGCTATTTCTTTTAACATATGTGATTATCCCATGCTGCGTATGCTCAAGGCTCTCTTCAGGAACATCTATTAGGGCTAGCCTATCAAACATTCCACTTTCCACATTCGCCTCATTGTCAACAACATTTTTCATTGTAAAAACTAACCTCTACAAAGACAAAATTACTATATCATGTTCTAAACCATTCTTAAATTATTTATTCTCATCTCTATAATTTAACTGATAAACACAAATATCCCTAATGTTTAAACTTCTTCTAAAAATATGTAACATCTCATCCTCTATATCTATCCCTATTGGCCTATTCAACTAAATAATATTTCTTTTATTCTTTCACCACTCACAAAAATTATAGAGAACGAACAGCGAATCTCTGTATCTAGAGAATCAGTATTCATTCTCTACAATCGTTCTCTATTTTAGACAACCTAATGGAGCATGCAAATAGAAGAATTCAGTTTTTTGTTTTTTCCTTAAGTTATAGCAATAAGTGTAAATAGAGAAGCTGTTATGATAACTCAAAACTTTTGCCTCATAAGCCTAAAATATCCAAATAGATCTCTAATTATGAAACAGATGAAGTTCCTCCATTAAACTAAATCTACACAATTTGAAGGAGTTTTGATTGATTTAGAGCAATAAGTAAAACAAAATCAATATTGATCCATTAACCTAGCCAATAAACTTTTTAAATCTCACGTCAAATAGATTTAAACATTTATCTATTTGAACCCTAAAACATCAACTGAACCCTAAAAACGCCTAAATCGATACATAAAACATAAACCCCTAAATCGAAACCTAAAACATAACAATCCATTCGTAGCTTTCTTAAAACATCAATTTAACCCTAAATCGAAACCTAAAACATTAACCCTAATTCGAAACCTAACACATAAAACCCTAATCAGTCTTAATAATAATCCAACCAAAAATAAAGAACAATCACTCAAACCTTAGTCTTATCAATCGAACCATAAAAACCCCTAAATCGAAACCTAAAACATAAACCCTAAAACATCAATACAAAATCAAAACAATTAAGAAGACTGAACAATAATAAACAAAAAACAAGAACAATAAGTAAAACGGAATATTTGAGAAAAAGAGACATTAACATTAATCAACACTATACAAACAGATTAGCAAAATCAGTTCAACACAACAAAGAAAAAAAGATAGATGAACATCGATTAATTGAAATAAGAATCGAAGAGGGATTACCTTGGAGTAGAGATGAATGAAAAGCTTGAATCGCCTAGCAATTAGGGTTTCGGTTGAAAGGAGGCGATGATGAAACTGATGTTGTGTTATGTGCGTGTGTTTTGTTAGGGTATTTATATTTTTTGTGATTTTTGATTTAAAAAAACGAAAATTTTATAAAATCTCACAAGGTGACATGTGGCTTAATAATGGAAGAAGAGATAATTGCTAGGGGGGTGAGAGATTGACATGTGTACAAAATTGCTTTCAAATATTATATGTATAGATGCGTGACCAAAAATTATTATTTTGAGCCAAAAGTTTTATACTCAATTTTTTTAATAACTTGTTAATAAAAAAATTGGACCAAAGATTTCAGTCCAAATTAATTATTTAGACACTTTTTACCCCATACATTTCAAGCCTACATGTAAAACCAAAAGCCAAACCAACCAACTCGCGGATCTAGACCAAGATTTCAGTGGTAACGTTGCATAATTTTTATGGGTAACGTAATACAAAACACGTAAAAAAATTAAAAATGCACTACGCCAAAAAAGTTGAGGGGTAACGGACGTTACCCCTGCTCCTTCTCTAGATCCGCCCCATAACCTATGTTGCACGGGAACTGGTACGGGAACGAGAAACGGGTACGGAAACGGAAAACGGCAAAACTCAAAAAATCAAAAAACGAGTACGGCACGGGTACGGAAATAAATACATAAAAAATAAATATATATTATAGATAATGTACCACAAACGCCAAAATATA
This sequence comes from Ambrosia artemisiifolia, assembly GCA_032199755.1. Classification (NCBI taxonomy): domain Eukaryota; kingdom Viridiplantae; phylum Streptophyta; class Magnoliopsida; order Asterales; family Asteraceae; genus Ambrosia; species Ambrosia artemisiifolia. The sequence continues at coordinate 43,471,634 of CM063518.1, forward strand.
TTCATACGTTGATGTAAACTTCAAAATTCATACATTTTCCAAAGATAATGTTTATATACACAAACTAATTTTATAGTACAAATTTACAAGTATAAGGACCAAATGTTTTTATACACAAACTAATTTTATAGTTTCTATGTAAGATTTAAAAGTTTTAGACACTATATGTTAAAACAATTCACCATCTTCCTCCTTGTTCTTTTTCTTTTTGACCATCCAAACGAAGCTAACATCACCAGCAAACAAATAACCACCACCAAACTAGCAAAGCTGCTAGCTAACATTACAACTTACACCCACGATTATACCACCTGTCAGACGCTAACTATCTTCCTCCTTGTTTCTGGCTGCCGGAATCGTCGCCGTTTGACTTAAAAAAACGTCATGGACTGCTGGAAACTTTAAAAAAAACGTCCCCAAATCTAGAAACGGCATCAGAAACGCCCTTTGACTTTTCGAAGCGGTCAAGAAACGGAGGAGAAACGTTTTCGGGTGTCCCCGTACACGTTTCCGTCCCCGGCGAGTTTCGGGTACGGGGTACGGCACCTCTTATCCGTTTTTGTGCATCAGAGCCCAGAACACATAAAACCAAAAAACCACCAATCAATTTTCCAAAACCAAAAAAACTCAATTTTGTTTCGGTTTGTGCTCAAAACCGACCCACGTACACCACAACCCCTAGACTGACCAACCCAAAACCGCTCCGGCGCATACTCTTTGCAACATCTAGGTCCGGTTCACATTTCTATAAGTTCCCATACTCTTTGTTTTGGTTTGCTTTCTAGTTTCTACCGTTCCTAGGCCCATTTTTTCCCCTGCCAAAAGCCCAAAACAAGTTCCCAACGGCTAGTTTTCACTTACTAGCCGTTTCATTCCATCACCGCCGAAACAAATCCCAAATAATAATACAGTAATATTCAAAACCCTAGTCTTTCATTCATATATATAAACCCCATTAATCTCGCTGTTTATTCACACATTTGCTCTTACATTCTTCCTATCTCTAACCATCTTATAATATCACTCTCTTTAGTTTTAATCTTCTTTCTTTAATCACTCTTTCCTTATTCTAATTTCTCTTCATTTCTTGTGTATTATTATTATTATTATTATTAACCTCTTTTTTGCAGGAATTTTCCATCTTTTTTTTATACGATATATATCTTTGTTATTACTAATATTATGGATGCAGGATCTGTAAGTTGTTCTCCAGCCACTAAGTCTCAATCACGAGACCAAGTTCTTCAAAGAAAAACATCTAAAGATAATGTAATTTCTGTTCCATAATCTTTCTCTTTTTTTATATGTTTTATAATAATTTATTGATTGATTGATTGAGTTGGTTACTGAATTGGGTTTTTTTTTTGTTTGATTGTTTTTTAGTTGGATAGATTCATACCGAATAGATCAGCTATGGATTTCGATTACGCGCAGTACATGCTGACACAGTCCAAGAAAGGTAAGGAGAATCCGGTTGCAAGCTCACCCGCGAAGGAAGCGTACAGGAAGCAGTTAGCAGATAGTCTCAACATGAACAGGACTAGGATATTAGCTTTTAGGAACAAGCCTCCTACACCTACAGATGCGGTTTCAAGCGATTGGTCTTCGGTGCAGCAGGCGAAACCAGTAAAAGCCCGTAGATACATCCCTCAGGTGATTATTTACAAGATCTGTTTGTGACATGTTTTAAATTTGTGTTTATTGTTTAAAGTTCTAAAATGTGTTGTTTGATTATTAATGTATAGACTTCTGAAAGGACATTGGATGCGCCCGATATTCAAGATGATTACTATTTGAATCTGTTAGATTGGGGGAGCTGCAATGTTCTTGCGATTGCGCTAGGAAATACGGTGTATCTATGGGATGCTGCAGATGGTAACACGTCGGAACTTGTGACTTTAGATGACGATGTTGGTCCGGTGACTAGTGTTAAATGGGCACCGGATGGTCGCCACATCTCAGTCGGTTTAAACAATTCTGAGGTCCAACTCTGGGATTCTACATCAAATAAAATGGTACTGATTTGTTCTTTAAAACTTTTTATGATTAGTTGGTACTGAATTGTTTTTTATGACTGTTTTATTAATTAATATATATTTTTTTTAAGAACAGTTAAGAACATTGAGAGGATGTCATCAGTCTAGAGTCGGATCGATGGATTGGAACAACCACATCCTCACGACCGGAGGAATGGATGGCCGGATAGTAAATAACGATGTTAGAATTAGATCACATATAGTGGAAACATACTCAGGGCACCACCAAGAGGTCTGTGGGTTAAAATGGTCAGCTTCGGGTCAACAGTTAGCTAGCGGTGGCAATGACAATCTCCTCCACATATGGGACAGATCAGTGGCTTCTGTTAATTCGCCGACTCAGTGGCTTCACCGTTTGGAGGATCATACAGCAGCGGTGAAAGCACTTGCTTGGTGTCCATTTCAGGGTAACCTTCTTGCTTCGGGTGGTGGTGGTGGTGACAAGTGTATTAAGTTTTGGAATACACATACGGGTGCTTGCTTGAACTCGGTGGACACCGGGTCCCAGGTGTGCGCGCTTTTATGGAACCAAAATGAGCGTGAGCTGCTGAGCTCACATGGGTTTACTCAGAACCAGTTGACTCTATGGAAGTATCCGTCAATGGTTAAAATGGCTGAGCTTACTGGTCATACATCGAGAGTTCTTTTCATGGCTCAGGTATAGTTAAAAATTGAAACTTTTCCTGTATAGTCAAAATAGTTGTGAAATTTAAATAATGGTCTGTAACTAACTATATTCCAATATGTTTGCAGAGCCCGGACGGATGCACAGTTGCAACTGCTGCAGGAGACGAGACGCTGAGGTTTTGGAATGTTTTTGGGAGCCCGGAAGTGGCTGCTAAGGCTACCCGGAAAGCCGTTCCCGAGCCATTTGCTAACGTGAATCGCATTCGTTAATCTATATTCGGAACTAGTGTTAAATTCATGTTAAACAATGTTGGAGATTACTGGTCTTGGAGGATTCTTTTCATGACACAGGTATAGTCAAAAGTCAAAACCGACACGAAAGTCAAACAGTACTTGGTCTCTAACATTTGATTACTAATGTTTACAGGGACAAGAGACAGAATTTTTGGATCATTTCTTGCAGCACTACAGCTAAAGATACCCAAAGCCGACCAGACCTGACTTGAACGGGTATTCGTGGAAGTTTTGTAATGTTTTTGGGAGAACTAGAGATACCCAAAAAAATCGACTTGACTCGTGCCTTTTTGAATGTTTGGAAAGCTACCCAAACAGCTGTTTGGTCAACTGAACCACTGATTCTACACGACACAGTTGCGGACATAGTTTAAGGTGGTTGTTTCCTGTGTATAGTCAAAGTCAATATGAAAGTCAAACAGTTGTTGTATAGTCAAAATATATTTGAAAGTTCTTGTATACTTCAAAAAGTAACCCAAGTAGAGTATTTATTTTTTGTTTAGCATATTCATATCATGCGTGTTCATATTACGCACCCATTGTATTTAAGGTTGTTCAGCTTAATTCTTTGAGTTTGTCTAGTGATATTGGAGGTCGGTCAGACCATCAAGCATATGTCGGTCATTGCCATTGAAGAATTTCAAACTTAGTTTTCAATTAAAATCTGGATGTTTTAACGTGATGAACATAGTGTATGCAACAAGGAAAGAAACAAGCCACTCCAACACTCTCCTAACCATACAATTTGCTACTTAGTTGATGAAACTCCAACACTCTCCAGCACACAAGGAAAGAAACAGGCCACTCCAACACTCGGCGGCGAAGCTTGGAGAATCGAATTGGCGGGGCTGGACTCATTTTTTTACCCAAAACCTGTCTGTCTATCTAGACACTTTCAACTTATTCAAAGGCAAGTACAATATGGTGGTTGGACGGAAGCATTGTTAAGTTTATATCCATCATAGTAAAAATGGGCAAATACAATATTTGGGTCATTTGGATCACTGTCACAAATACAAAAATTCAGGGAGAGATAGGGATGCTTAAACTTCATAGGTTACGGTTCCTTATGTATTTCAAATGAAGTTGCCATGTGAGGTTGAAGTTTTCGTGACAAACAACATTTTATTAGACAATTCAAGAAGCAAGTGAGAAAAATTCAGCTAAAAAGATTCATCAACTAGTTTGCAATTTAAAACCCACTACAAAGAACTTAAACTTTGGCCACGATTAACCATGTCCTAATGCTACCATCATACTCGATCTTCTCACTTCACGCTTGGCCTCTTCAGCTCTTCCGCTGCTACAAAAATACCTAAAAACATCCTGCACATATAGCACACAAAAAATTTATGACAAGGGAACAAGAGCAAGTTATGTATGTTGAATAACAGTACCTGAATAACCCATAAGCTTATTAATGATTCAAGAGCGAAGAGCGCGAATCCAATCAAATACACACACTACAAATGCAAACAAACAGTGACCCTCTTCACCTTGTGTATTTTCCTTCAATATATTGTTACGTGTATTCATGCAATGTGAATATTTAATGGAAAGAAAAGGTTAATAACTTACTCCAACCAGACCATTAACCGGTAGAATATCAAGTGCGGGCAAAATCCCACTGTCAAATCCCAACACAAGTTAAGCATTACTCGTAATTGTTATTGTTATTACAGTTGTTGATCCAAATATCAAAACCATGAAGAACATAACACGAATCAATGAAAACTTACGTGAGAGATTCACCCTCGAAGATCAGAGGAGGGGCAATAGAAGCATACACACAGAAGAATAGGTGACACTGCATGCACAATATCATAGTTGAAAACAAACCAGAAACATATTGGAAATACAAAACTAGAAACAACTTACACTGTATGTGAAGAAAAATAATACAAACATCAAAGCACCATTGGTCCTGTTAACAGAACAACAACAACAACAACAAAAGATATATACAATCAACAATAGCTAGGATTTTGTTTTAAACTTTAAAGACTACATCACATATCTAGCAACATAAAAGCCTTAAGATCATACCTCATAGCGCGATACAATGGACGATACCACAAAATATAAGCACCAGGAATTCCAGTTAGGAGGTAGATAACAGCAAGAAACCAAATTTCCGAGTCTGGGAAATCAGAAAACATTAGTCAAGATATTAAAATTTTAGGAGTTAAGCGTTGTGTGAACATGAAACTTGTAAACCTGCGCCTTCAAACCAGGCCGTAGTGACTGCTACAAGATTCCATATGAGGCATACACATAAACCTGATAAAAAATATCCAGTTTAGTATTAACGCGTTAACATGCATTTAAAAATGGATATTATCTAAAATGTTAAGTTTACTACAACACATCTAGCCCCCTTTGCTTCCACCTGAGTGTTTGCAATTCCATTCGGTTCTGTCAAAACACTCCTAATTATTGCATTACAACATTTTTCAATTTACGTACCGAGCAATGTTGTGAATGCAACATATTGTGTCCTTTGTAGATGAACAGGGATTTCTTTTGGAATGTCGTGATGAATCAGAGGAAAAAATGGTGGCCAGTTTTTTTCTTCTACACCAATTCCGCCTGCAAAACATATAAGTTAATATCGATTCAAGCAGATTTAATTTGCAAATAGTGAAATTACCTCGTGTGACAGTGTCCTCCTTCTTCTTTAATTCCTATACAAACAACGACGACAGAAACTTATAATGTGCATATAAAAATCACTGTTATAAGACACAGAATAAGTAACACCTCTTCACGTTGATTCAGTTCGGCCTCCTTGGCTTCGAGTTCTTTCTCCTTAGTGCTCAGGTCCTAACCGAATAATAAAAATTGGCCATCGTCATAAAATGCAGAATCACAAGTTAAAAACAAGAATGTCATTAGATTGAATACCTCTCCAGCGAAGGGATTAGAATCGTAATCGTTACCCATGATATCAAAGAAATCACATTAACTACAAAATCTATGATCAGTAACATACAGTAGTTGTGCTCAAAGACATTTAAGGTTGTGAGCGAATGTTTGGGTTATTGTAGTGTTACATGTGTTTCAACAGCTGCTACTTAAGGAATGAAACCTTCAATGATCAGTAGATGAGAAAAAGTAGTGTGTTTATAGTTAACTGTTGACTCGGCACATAAGTTGCTGCATCATTGGTTAGGCTTTGTTTTTCGATCTGTTTATTTTCTTACCACATATATTTTAGATTTTAATAATTGTTATGAATCACTTCATGCTACCGAAGAAAAGATGAATATTTTTATTAATTTTTACTTGAATCATACGTGGTACATGCTCTAAGAAAAATAATCTGATAGTGGCATATCACTTGTCACACATAAATTTATAAATGTTGATGTCTATAATGTGTATAAAATAGCGATAATAAAAACATGATAGAAAATGTTGTTGATTAATAATATACAACTACGCTAACATCAGACCCCCCAGCTCAATATTTCTTGGGGCCTAAAACGAGGGTGTTTTGCAAAACTAAAAAAAACAACATAAAATTATGAAAAAAAATTGAGTGTTTGAGGGTGGTTTAATCGTTACAATAATATACCGTTTATAAAGTCATGTTAAAAATGAGTTTTCATAACATTATGTGTAGTGGGGCGTCACCATCGTACTACATCACCCCTGGTGGCGTCTCACTACTGTTAAATCTGGGCCTTTCGTTACCCTGGTAAGAGCATCTCCAATGTAAGAGAGAATCCAAAATCCAAATTTGCAATGTTAGCACACTACATCACTCCAGACCCAAACATTAAAAAGTTACTTTTTCCTCCATCGCTAAATCACTCCAAACCCTCACCTTATACTCTACTTTTATATTAGTAAACCAGGTTACAACCCCGTGTATTACATAAGTTGAATATTCGTAATTTTATATACTAAGTAATTAAGCAAGTATATTTAAAGAAACTCATGTACTGCACGGCCTGAATAAATTTGTGTCACACACGGTTAAATAAATATAATATAATCGACTAAATGGTTAACACAATAAATCGACATGATATGTCTTTAAGGAATATACTTTGGTGTACAATTTACTTATTATAACATTGTACTAGGTTAGAAACACTTTGTTTTTATTTATTAAAGGTTAGAAATATGTACAATACACGAGGTTGAATCAATAAAATATCAAATGATTACTAATACCTGTAAAAATAGAATATTGACAAAAGAATTACTAAAAATGAGAAGACAGTTAAAAATTAAAGTATTTTTATTTAATAGGAGAGAAAACCAAAAATATATAATTTAATATTATTATCTGATAGGATAAAGAAACGAAAAAAAAATTAGGTTTTAATATTATTAAATAATGGGTTATTGGATTTTAATAACCTCAATTATCATATATTAGCCGCTGCCACGTCAGCATGCCACAATACTAACAAAAAGCCACGCCGCTAAAAAAGTGTCACGTCACTAAAAAAATGTCATGTTAGCAAAAAAAACTAATTGGGTTAGGGTTCTATTAGTTAGACAGTGGTGAAGAAAATGAATTATAAGTTGGAAGTAGTAACGATCAATATATGATAGTTGGGTTATTAAAATTCAGCAACCCATTATTTAATAAGAAAGTGACACAAAGTTAGTAAAGATAAATATTATATATTAATAATAGGTATTAATAGTTTGATAATATTATTAACACATTAAAGAAGAAAATGGCATGTCAAAAAACCATGTATATGTGTGTTGTCTCCATTCCTTGGGTTCGGATAGATCCGCTGGAATGGATCACACTTTGCCACAACTCCACAAATGTACACATAGATTTGGAATGGGTGATTTGGAATTTCGGGTTGGTCCAAAATGGCGCATTGAAGATGTGTTAAAACCATTACACCATTGTAAAAGTAAGGTTAAGTTAGATGTTTTCTGCTTACGTGACGTTGATATTACACTTTAACACTTTCAAATACACATTCTTGCTTGGAAGCTAGCTCTCTAGCACGGTTAAATTCTTTTTTCTTTTAAAAAAAATTGTGTATCTTGTTCACGCAATTTATGTCAAACCTTAAACGTTAAAAAAAATTAACATTAACTTTTATAATTTAAACATATCTATTTCATATGCCTTTGTATTTTAAGTGGTAAATCTATAACTTTATAGTACTAAGAATGCAAACAAACGGATCTAGTTTTCTTACTGGGTTATAGCCGGTTTTTTTAAACCGGTCTGACAAAAAAAAAGGTTCAGTTTAGTTTTGGCATAGAGAAGAAGAACTAGTCCCAAACCTATAATTACTATACCAAACTGAATCAATACATACGGAATCAGTTTTAAACCGGTTTCGGTTTGGGTCAGTTTTATCAACGAACCGTTTATTTTTTTATTTTATTCATCTCTGCTTCCATACGTTTACATAAAACAAACAAAAATGTATACAATTTCAATCTCAATTTGTGTGGTCAAAACTCAAAAACAACCAATCCACCTAATCCCGGTGCCTGGCACGTGCCAGATCAACCATCACACCCAAACACCATCATCACAACATCAACATCCTCCTCACCTGCAAATCCTTCTCCATCCAACAAACAAATATGCTGCACTCTCGATTAAAATCCCTCTCCCGAACCCTAACAAACCCAACCCTCATCTCCTCTCTCTCTTCTCGAACCTTCTCTTCCCAAACACACCACCCCCAAACCCTAACCGAACTCCGCCACCGTCTCGCCACCGACTCCCCTACCTTAAACGACTTCATCCGGTTCTCATCAAATGAAGACGAGGAATATTCGGTTGAGGTTGGGACGAAGAAGAAGCCCTTACCCAAACCTAAGTGGATGAAGGAATCGATCCCTGGTGGAGACAAGTATACGCATATTAAGAAGAAGCTTAGGGAGTTGAAGCTTCATACGGTCTGTGAGGAAGCTAAGTGCCCTAATTTGGGAGAGTGTTGGTCTGGTGGTGAGACTGGAACTGCTACTGCTACTATTATGATCCTTGGTGATACTTGTACCCGAGGTTGCAGGTTTGTACTTATTACTATTATTATTATTATTGTTGTTGTTGTTGTTGTTAGGTATATATTGAGGAAATTGAATGATTTGTTGTTATTGATGTATAAGGTGATTGATATTTTTATGTTATTAGAATCTGACTGAAGTACTGATTACTGAACTCATGAAATGTGGGAGAAACAGTAGTAATTTTAGGTAGAGTTTGTTACACGGAATGGAATGGAATCTGGATGGAATTGGAATTGAACAACAACATTCGGAAGGGAATCTACATTCCAATTCCATTCCATAGAATGAAACGGACACGCCTAGATTCCAATCAAATTCGAGTTACCATGCGAACTCCAATTCAACTATATTTCAAGAAACGAACGCTAACTGGATTTTTAAGACGTAGTAGACATTTCAGTTTGAGTTAGTGATGCAATTCAACGTGCAGGGAGCATTAAGTTTTAGACATAAAGGTCTAAAGCTATGATTTTGCTGTTGATTAAACTTTGTTTGATGATATTAAAGAGGCTAGGAAGCATGGGAGTGGGTGTGCATGTATTATCTTTAAGGCACAGATGGTTGTATGCGTTGATATTTTAAAAGTAAGATATGATCATTCTGGCACACATCTGTCATATACACATTCTTAAGACTAATAATATCATTAACTATTAAGACTTGTGCATTCTTATTGTGCTTACTATAAAGCCGCTACATTGTGGATTTTTGAGGTAACTTATGTGCTAGGTTCATTGCCGCAATATCATGAATGCATGATGGATATGTCATATAGTCACCAAAAAACCTACAGATTATTATGTGGTGATGGATGTGATTTTTAGCCATGGAGTTGTATAAGGATGTAGTTGGGCTTTCAGCTTTTGTGTGTGCCCTTATATATTAGGCAAAACACACTAAAGTGATAATTTAGTATCAAACCCAACTGACAAGATTTTGGTTTACGTAGATTATTAGTATGAATACAAACAACACTCTTCAGACTTTAGGTACAATGAAATTTTTTAACATCATGGGTGGGTTCACTTCACTGTTTGTTCAAAAGATATATCTGAGTTTTTGTGGAACCAAAAGTACGTTTCTGGATGATTTCTGTTATCTGTTTGATCCGAAGTACATTTAATGCAAGTGCGATCAGTTGGTGTGTTCTGTTGCTATATTCGTTTTTTTGCTGGTTCATTTTCAGTTTGGCTCCAGTTTTTTGTGGTTCAATAGCTGACTGCAAATGGCTCCTCAAATTTAATTTCATTGTTGATGTTAAGAAAATTAACTTATGGCTTCATCTGTTTTTCCCTGGTTGGATCGATGAGTATTCATTGATTTTATGATTCCTTAGTCTTCTGGTTGATATCAAGAAATTGACTTTTGGCTTCCTGTTCGTTTGGTTTATCTGTTTAAGGAATCTTGAATACATTAATTTGGCAACATTAGCCTGGTCTCTGATTTCGCTCCTCAGTAAATCAGTTTCTAACACATTTAGTAATCTGATCAACGTTTCCTTTTTGTTGAAGATTAAATTCATTTTTCAGTTTGGGTTTTCAGATTATAAGTCTTTAGTTGGTTTATCTTGGTTCTCATGTGTACTTCTTGTTGTTTGGAAGCGTTTATACTAACAATAAATGTAAATGTTTATTCTAACATTCTGTTTGTACTAAACATGATAATAAATTTAAAACTATTGTATTTATTAAAATTAAAAATAATCTTAAAAGTTATTCTAATCGTAATTTGCAAATTTGAGACTCTCTCAACAGGTGGAATATTGTTTGAGATAACGTGGTTAAAACTATACTTAGTCATGGGGAACCTTGTATTTGCCCCAATTTATGCAATTTCTATCAATTATTCAATCAGAGTGTAAATATTTAAACTGGTCGTATAAGATGTCCACATTATTGAAGTTAATCCACTTGCTGACCAGTATGAGTTCAAAAAGAAGCAAATGTACATATTCAAATTTCAATAAAGTCGAGTACTTGAGCTCGAATTTGTGTTTGTTAAATAGTTATTGTATATGGTTATACTCAATTTAGTTTCAATTTGAATGCTCATTAAGTTATATTTTTTCATTATTATTGTTCCAGATTCTGCAATGTGAAGACTTCACGCACCCCACCACCTCCTGACCCAAATGAACCTTCAAATGTTGCTGAAGCAATTGCTTCTTGGGGTTTGGAGTATGTGGTAATTACTAGTGTTGACCGTGATGATTTAGCTGATCAAGGAAGTGGTCATTTTGCTGAAACGGTTCAGAAGTTGAAGATACTGAAACCTACTATGCTCATAGAAGCCTTGGGTATCCATGCCTCAGCTTTATTATTATTAGTAGTATTGCTATATTTATTATTTATTAAAAAAATCTGATTTTATTTCGATGTGCTTATGTGAATTAAATTGCAGTTCCTGATTTTCGAGGAGATGCTTCGTGCGTAGAGAAAGTTGCAAAGTCTGGATTGGATGTATTTGCTCATAACATTGAAACAGTTGAAGAGCTTCAGAGTTCAGTAAGAGATCACCGTGCTAATTTTAAGCAATCTTTGGATGTTTTAATGAAGGCAAAAGAGTATGCACCAGCTGGCACACTTACAAAAACATCTATTATGTTGGGTTGTGGGGAAACGCCGGATCAAGTAGTGAGCACGATGGAGAAAGTGAGGGCAGCAGGTGTTGATGTGATGACATTCGGCCAGTATATGCGACCTTCTAAGCGCCACATGCCAGTTTCTGAATACATAACACCACAAGCATTTGAGAAATACCGATTATTGGGCATGGAAATGGTATGTTCCAATCCTCTACCAATATGGGTGGGTTTGGGTAATGGGTCAAAATGGATTTTTATTTACTGGTTGGCTGGTATGGTGTTTTTTATATATAGTGTATTAATGTGGTTAAAAAACAATATTATTACAATATTAATCTAGTTTTTTTATAAAGTGATTTAGGAGTTCTAAATATACACTTTGGGTGACTTTTGGCCCGTTTACCCTATTTGACCCATATCTTTTTAAATATTTTAATTTACCCGTCAGAGATAAAACGTAATCGAAAATAGGTTGGATTGTCACCTCTAGTAAATCAAAACATCTATTACTCTTTTGAGTTAGCATTACACAACTCTAGATGACATTCCTATATCAAAAGGTGATCGTTTAAGTAACTTAATTTGAACTGTAGGTCTAAAAGGCAAAAAAACATATAAAGTTTATTGGTCAAATTAGTTACAGGATAAAAGAACATGAAATCTTAAATGCAAACTTCATCCGTAGAATGAAAGCCTAAGTTGAAGGCTCACCACTATCTGCCGTCTTATCACAGTTAGGGAGGGTTTGGAATGCCTTTAAAATGTAAAACCCTTGATTGCTGTTTGGGTAAAAGTATTATTATTTTTAGTTTTTAGTTATATTATGTCAGCATAACTAGATTTAGAGAAGCAAATAAGAAGCTGAATTAAGAAACTAATTTTCAAGATAGATGTTAAATCTTATGCCTATAACTTACCCATAGCTTTAGTTAATTTACTTATTATCTGACTCATAATTTCTTCCATCAATTTGGTAATTAGCGTGGCCCATGCAATCTCACATCAATATATTATCTTAATTTAGTTTATTGTTTTTATCAATCATATATTCTGTTGAATTCTTTTGAATATATTAAATCATCCTAATTTTCAAATTCGTTTTATAAACTAAAAGAAGATTATTAAATTGAAACTGTTGTCTTTGTTTATTTAATTTTAATACAGAAATAATTATTTTATGTTATAATTTTTAATTTATTTTAAAATAATTTATGAAACTCAAAGGAAATTTCTAAAATATCATTATAAAATCAAAAAATACTCTGTTATGGTATTATTATTGCTACTGTTATTATTCTTTAGATGTTAAACGTGTTTTAGTGTGTTTGATATGTGCAAAACTTGGTCACCCCATGTTCTCCTTTCACTCCATAATTTCCATGCACTTTTCCATTTCCTAATTAGTTACTTCCATTTTATAATTTTTAATTGTTGCATTTAATTAGTGGGTTGTGGTAGTTACTAGCTAGTAGTGTGTTAATTCAGTATTTCCTTTGTATGCCTATAAAAAGGCAACCATGTTTAGAAGTCTTTTATAAGGAATGAAAAAATTAAAAGAAAGCTTTGTGCTTTGTCTCTCTTATCTTGTGTTCTTGGAAGTTTTGTAGGTTTTTCTTTGTAAAACCTATCAGTGTTGCATGTATTAAATATAGCTTATAAATTTAGGAAGTTTTTTCTTTTACAAAGAAGTGTACTTCAGGCACGTAATGCGTGAGCCTTTGGCTTGGCTCATGAGATCCTATCGTCTCGAGGCATTTACCTTTTAAAATTAAGTTTTCTTCACTGCATTTTTCTGTAAGGTAACTATATTTGATCAAACCTGAAAACCAGGAAAAAAAATAATGTACTTCATAAAAGCCAACATCCATCATATCAACAGCAAAGAAAAGTCACAAAACACTACCCCACTTGTCTACTAGAACCATCATTCATCTCCTAGGGATGTAAGCTAATAACCTTTAATTAGGGCACATCATCTTCTTAAATGATTAAAACAAGTTTACTATTAGTAAATTGTCATTTAATTTTGTTATTATGACTTTATCCCAAAAAATGACATGTGGCCCTACTCTTTGTTATATTAGTAGCGTACATAATTTGGTTCTTATCCTATAAAAATCAGGTCACCAGTTCGATTAATTCCAGTTTATTTCGAGTATTTTTTTATTTCTTGTAGGGATATTTTCTCCATACTCAACTTCAATGTGAATTAGATTCTCATTCACAGTTAAAAAACTATCATATTAAATAGGATTTTCATTCCGTCAAAATTCCAGCTAATTTGTTTGAATAGTAATAAAATTGGAGTAAGATTTATAATATAGTACTAGAGCTTGGTCCATTCTTTGTGAAAAAAACATGATAACTTAGTCTTTAAGTTTTTGTTGAAGCGCGGTAGTTTGGTTATTTTTTGTAACAAATCACAAGGATTTGGTTGTATCTTGTATACTGTGTGCCAAGCTGGTTCTAAATCGTCTTGTGATTTTCTGTCTTATGTAGGGATTCCGATACGTTGCCTCTGGTCCTATGGTGAGGTCCTCGTACAAAGCGGGCGAGTTTTACATCAAATCAATGATAGAAAAAGATCGCGCTGCATCTGCGTAATAGTTTCATCACAGTAATCATAACATGTATGATCTCTTGTGTGATTTATAAGAAGTTAAAATCCTGATGAATGTTGAGAAGAGAAAATGTAACTGGCCAAAAGATCTTTCTTCTCAACGTCAAACTTTATTTTTCTCTTGTTACCCAGCAATTCATACTGCTGCTACTTTGTTTACATCATTCATTGTAATTATGTTCATCATAGTGGTGATTTGAACTTGATCACTATGTGTAATTTGTTTTTTAGTTAATTAAAAATAGACCACATGTTACAAAAATAATACAATTATTATATATTTGTTATAAAAGTATAATAACGATTTTTACCTTCATCATAGTTTTTTCATTCTACTAAAGGCACTCATATTTTTCCTGTAATTACAAAAACTATCAACCTTTAATTATTCATTCGGTACTACAATTCTTTTTATAAATGTTAATTTTTGCTATTTAATTGAAGTTAACTAAATTCATCAGTCGTGCAGGACAACCGATTGACATTCTCCAATATTTCCTGATTCTATACGAGCCGTATGGGCATATACAAGTTGTATCACTGTCATGGTGATAAAAAATACATATGGGATGTAAATATCTTTGCTTAAACTAAAGACCACACTATCATGCTAACGTGGTATGTCAACATCAGCATATCATGGGCACTGTTATCTTGCAATCAAATGTTGTCTTTTCTTCTGGTACTATTACTCGTGAAATAAGTTTGTATTTACATATTTGAAATTGAAACTTGCATGAATTTAAATAAACTTGCCACCAATTGTTATATCCGTTTCAATAAAATTTGTGAAATGCCTAAAGATGATTCCATTTTGGGTTCAATCCCTGCCTTGAGCGGTTTCTCCCTTCCACTGGGGATTTCACCTGGGGGAGAACCCCGATCCTGGGTGGACGGGTTACATGTACAGGCATGGCCCGGGGTGTAAGCGGAGCTCCACCGCCATCACCAATAGCCGTTCAAAAAAAAAAAAAATATCTAACAAGAAAACAGATAGTTGATACTAAAAATGAAGTTAATAAAAGTTAATCATCATCAAATTATATCATAAAGTATAATTGTAATTCATCATGATGGTGTCAATAATAAACATTTGTCAAAAATTACTTGTCTCTAAATTTTACAAGAAAGATGATAAATAAAGATTACGACTATATACTTTTTAAATGATGACTTATAGTTTAGAACTTTTAAAATAGTAAAATAAATGAAAAAAATATAAAATATATAAGAAGAAAAATAAAATTAAAGAAATAGCTTCTATAAATGTGGCAGGGACACATGTCTCTTAGAGTGGAGGTCTCAAATTCAAACCTGAGCAAAGGTGTATAATCTTGGATTATTGGTTTAAATGAGCAACGTTCGTTAAAAAAATTCTATAATTAGAATACTATTACATTACATATATTATAAATGAGTATTGTATTTAAATAATCCTAAGTATCAGCAATTGGCCGTCAATTGCTAATAGTTGCATCTCAAAAAAAAATTGCTAATAGTTGCGATTATTTAAATCCTATATTCCTAAAGAAAAACAATGATGAACAAAAAAATATTATAAAAATATTATTTTTTATAAACCTTAAAAGATAAACAATGAAGAATAAAAAAAATCGTTTTTTATAAACCTTAAGAGAAAAGAATAAAAGAAACATATAATGAAAGGACATATTGTAAATCTATACATATAATAAAGGAGTATCTAGGGGTGAGGTGTCACCTTTCTAGGGTGTCCACCTCAGCATTTTCCAACCCGTTTTCCTCTAATTCGGTAGACCCGATCCGACCCATACAACGCTTTTGGTACCCGGTAACCCGCATATAAATACTTCTTTTTTTCTCAGTTTTATTACCTCCTTTGGCTATCCATCCATATTATTCACTCTTTCAACATAAACCCTAATCGCCTCCTTCAATGAACGAATCGTATCCTCCAATCCTCCAAATCAGGTAACAATTCTTTAAAATATTATGATTTCATATATGAATCTTATTATTAATCTTTGATTTCGTAAACCCTAACTGCAAAAATGCAGATTTGTTTCTCCATCCTCGTCATTCTCAATCTACCAGATTCAAACATCCATGGTATAATTATCCATCCCTGTCAATTCATACTGTATTAATTCGAATAGGAGTTTTCACTAATCGATTCTTTAAGGATTTCGTTTTAGGTTTTTCAATTAATCATGTATTTAAACAATATTGAATCCAAGCATTCGATTTTTTATGATTTTCGTGGTAATTTTCATTATTATGGATTTGATATTGTTTATTTCGATTTATGATAATTGCCTAACAGAGACTGTGTTCATAATCAGATTTCAAATCTGCATAATTTGTTTCTGATTTGCGAATCAGATCCCTAATTCTCGGTTGGTTCTTCCTCTGCCTCTTTCTCTTATTATTAATCTTCAGGTAACAATTCTTTTTTTATTTCTGTTTGTTATTCATGTGTATTCTAAATCTAGACATTAATTTCAATGTGAAACCCTAACTTATATGTATGGATCTAAATCTAAACTTTTATTGATTTTTTATGTGTTTTGTGTATTTTAGGGTTTATTGTACAGATCCGATTCGTATGCGCCGTTTCTATTTACCAGACATTGATGTCTCTAGGTATCATTTTTTATTCATTTTGAACTAATCATAGTATTCTTGAATATTTAGTTCTTGAAACTTAATAATTAATATGATTAATGATTTTCTTTTTGTATTGCAGGTGAAAACATCTCACGTACAAAGCTAATACAGCTATTTGCTCAATGGAGTCTTCATAGAATACATTATTCTGGTAGGGTATCTTTCACCAGTAATTTGTATATCCATGTTTATTTGCTGGCGTGAATAGCGTTTTAAATTTTTACAATCTATGATGGAGCTATTTATCTAATGAGTGAAATTAACATTAGTTTACTTAATATCACCCATGTCTTTTTATCTAATGAATGTGATTGTTGTTGTAAAGATGTATGTATTAAATAAAGGAGTTGATGCCATATGAAATAGTAGAAACAATATTGTATCAGCTATAAATTATTATGATATGAAATTGTGAAGAATTCGTTTCTTGTAAGGTGGATATTTAGAAAAACAAAAATTAAAACAAAAGGTGAGAATTCTTAACATAATGAAGTACTATGATGGTGTGAGCAATTAGTAACGTACATTAAGAGTTTATGCTTACATATAGCAATATATACTTGATGTTATATAAAGTTTGAATTATATGTGAATCAGGTATGTTTATGATTTCTTAACAAGGTGTCTGTTACTATGTTGTATGAGATTATAATAAGTGAACTAAAACCATATTGTGTGTTACAGGCACTTAGTTTACAATTAGAAGTGTGAACTTCATGAGGTTGTTCAGCTTTGCTCAAAATATATAAATAAATATATATGACGAGAATACCTTCGATTTTGGACAGGGACTTGAAAGCTAAAGGGGAGATGATGTTATAAACCATTACTAGGTCGTCTTACCAATCAGACCGTTTGCTTAATCGCAAATATTAAATTAGAAAGCTTCTTGATTGGGCTATGGTGAAGTTGCTATGCTAATGCTGGTGATTGTGTGATCATGATTATTGTTTATCGAAATTCAGGTAGTGTTTTATTGTCAATGGGTGTTTTTGAGTTTCTTGAAAAGAAACATTATGAAGGAACATGAGTTTTTCAGGGATGCTAAGGAACATGATTATGAAGGAAAACAAAGACACGTGGGGCTGGGCTGCAGATAAAGACTTTTATTTTTCTGGTTAAAATGGTCAGGGGGTAGCTAGACAACAATCTGATGGTTTTGTAATGAAGTGGTGTGGATGGGCATTACTAACAGTCAATACTTGTCTGGAAAAGTAAGTGCTATAGGGAGAATACCAACCCGGCGGAATTGGCTAAGAGAGGAATCAAATCGGTAACACACTATGCCCTTGTTGCAGTTATATGCCAGAAACGGTGGACCATTTACTTACACCATGTTTAAGACTATTTGGTGGCTGGTTGGTCAACGCGAACCGGCTTGCCAGTTTCAACCTAGACCCATCTTGAACCTGGTTCTTTAAGAATCGACTCTTTGACTGTATGTATATCCTTCCTTTTTTTCTTTTCAAATTAAAATTGCATTCACATTGTGTGCCGAACTAATTACATGTCATACTTATAATTTGTTTTCAGGATTAACGGAAGCAATTGCATGATGCTATTTAAATTTCCACACTTCCACACGTAAGTTTGAGAGACTACTACTTCAAAAAGGTGACATTTTTCAACATTTTTATCTCTTTTATGTTCCTTCCATTAGGTTGATAATGTTTTTAGTTTTTTTAGTACCAATCAAAGATCCAAATCATTTGTCTGGAAGCGGGTGGAAGAAGCACTGAGATTAAGCATGGCCATTTGTTTTGCGTTCTATTTTTATTTTGAACTCAATGACTTCATACATGTTTGTTGGATGATGTACTGATTGCATAACACTATTGAAGAAGTAGAAGTAGTGAAAGTTGTTAAATTGTTACCCAGAAATGTTTTATCTCTTGATTTGTATAGGTTTATATACATATAATCTGAAATGTAGTTCATGGTATATGGTTTGTCATTTTGATGATGGCATTCGATCGCTCTTTTGTGCTTGAATCATCTACCACCTGCTATTATAATCATCGGGTAGTTACTCTTTTATTGCCAATTGTGATTTGGCATGAGTTATATTTTTTTCTTGTGATGTTCATTTGTTATTTTTTGAAGTCATCCGACTCATAAACATGCTTGATTGTTGGCAGTGAAGTGGTCAACTTCTAGCGATTGAGTTTTAATGATGGGTGGTTGTGATGGAGCAATACGTTATTGGGACATTAGACGGCATAAATCTTCAAGGGTAAGTTCTTTTATGAATTATGATCTATTTTTCTATTCTGGCTCACTCAAATGAAGATGTTAAACCTTTTGCATTTTTTGCTTTTTTTAAACTAACAAATGGGCTTTTTTTTACTGCAGATGGTACTCTATCTGTTAAAGCGCACGGCTGCGTTTTGCGTTGCTATAGAAACTGGAACTTATAATAATCGTTTTTAGTTTTTTTTTTCTTTTTTTTTTTGGTATTGTTTACAGCCATATCTAGGTGAAAGCGCCAAACAAATTAATAGATCATGTTTTAATTTTCCTTAATTTGTGTTTTTAATCACTGCAGGAGCATTCAAGTTGATATTGAATGCAATGATGCTAATCTATTCGGGACAGGTGTGTCACATTCTAATGTTAGCTGTAACTTTATTTTATCCATTATTTTTTTATGTAGTTACATCATGATCTTGAAACCAAAAGAATCAATGGGTCACTATAAAATATTGATTCAAACACCAGTGATCCTCAAGTTCTTTGTTTCCACTTAGCTAGGTTCCACCGTATTTTTGTCAATTATGACAGTGTAAAGAGGATGACTAACTGCAGTTGAAATTAGCTTAGACCCATTACACAATCTGACCTGGCCTATGGATTCCTGTTAAGTTTTTGATGGTAAAGGTGTGGTAGATGTTTAAAAGTATGTCAAGAGAGTTTTATAACAAGTACTAATACTAATTGATGTCATGACCTCAAATACTGTTATGTGGTTATTACTTTTTGTATAAATCTTTTAGCAGTTGCTCATAGTTGGATTCAAAGGATCAATATGCAAAATTATAGTACATAGACAATTCTAAACATTTGCGATTTAACTAAAAAACTTGATCAGTTAATTTGGTATGATTATCTTATTAAATGAACGCAAAAGGTCAAATCGTAGTCAACTATTTTCAGGTGTATATGATTGTATCAGTTAAGTTGTAGTAATTTGCAAGGATGGACCATATCATTTGAGCTGAATTATATATTTTTAGTAAAACTATACTTGTAGTTTAAAACATGAAGACATAATAAAGGTGTGAGTAAATTGTATCAGTTAAGTCGTAGTCGCTGATTTTGGGTCCGTTTTAGAAATGGTTTGCTTTGACACGTTACCTAACCCACCCATTTTTTAGCTCCTCTAAGAAGTTCAATATCATACTAGCACACTTTCTTTCGGTTGTGTTGTTAACATAAAGCTATTACATAAAATGCAAGGAATCATGAATGCATTGGCATTATAAGTTATACTAATACAGGAAGTTCTAACTGTCTAATCTTTAAATCTAAATAAGATGTCACTTTGAGATAGCTCGAACACTTGCTTCCTATTTAGACTCTCTTTCTATAGGTAAGATAATAAATTTCTAAAGGGTTGCAAATTGCAATAGCCTAAATGTTAGATGTGGCCCAAATTTAAGTTGATTTGAAATTTAATTTGGATATCGTAGTATAGGCGTATAACACTGATTAATTATTTGAATGATGCCATCAGGTCGAAGTCGAACCAGTACCGAAACACGTCACGGATGACTGATTCAAACAAGAGTGAAGACGAAGAGCGTATCACACTATCGGTGCATTTGGGAGAAGGTTACCAGGACTCATGGTAACACTGGCGTTGTCCGTGCTAATTTTAAGAATTTATAAATCGTATGGTTTTACGGTTGATGTTCTTGCAATTAGAGATCCAGTTTGTTTTAGAATTTTGAATGTTGTTCGAGGTTTATAGGTAATAGACTAATGTCGTTGTTCAAGGTTTATATGATCATGGGCATGTCACTATAAGCTAGGCATAGTGGGTCAAAAACTGATCATGTTAGGCATAGTGGCAGACCTAGAATGTTTGTTTAGTGTGTAACATATCAAAATTAGGTTAGCTATATGTGACGGGTTGGCGGGTCGGGTGAGCAGAATGATGAGATAGGTGTGTTTGAAGTCAGAGTTTGCAGCGGAGTTGGGTTTAGGTCATGCTTAGGGGCTGCGTGTGAATGGTTGTGCAGATCATTGGGTGAACGTGATTGTTGTCAGCCTCAATAACTATGACTTCTTCCCTATTTAAGAGATTGTAAGCACACATAATTGGAAAACAAGTTACCTTAATGGCATTTGTCAGAATTTAATATTTTTTTTTTGTTTTTTAATTCTTATGTTATGAATTGATATTTATAATTGGGTGAACGTTACGGTTTTTGTATTTTTTTTAATCTTTTTGATTTTGGGACTTGAATTGGTAGAAATTGTCATTTGGTTACTTAAACTATGCATGGTTTACATTGCTAGGTTGTAAGTGTTTCTTCATAAACATTTATTTTTTGTTGGTTTTTATTATAAAGTTTGTGTTTTTTTATTTGGTAGTGTTTACTTTTGGAGAATGGTTCCCGAGATTTGTTATGAAGTTGATATTTATAATTTTTTTTAATTCTTAGGACTTAGAATTGGTAGAAATTATCAGTTGGCTTGCTATTACTTAAACTCGGTTGTAAATCTTTCCTCATAAAGATTCAGTATTTTTTCTTTTGGTAAATATATATATTCGGTGGCACAACTTGGAATTAACTGCATGGTTTTGGAAGCCCTGCAAACATTACATGTTTACTTTATTGTAGACATATATGTTCAAGTACGACGCTGGTTTTTTTAATGAAAGTATCATGAACTTGAGGTCAACGATGAGAAAAACCTCTTCACTGGTGAGAAGTATGTCAATATATTTGGCCTTGGGTTAAATGCATTTGAAGACTAACATCATATGTTATGGATGGAGCCTTCACAAACAAGGTCAAGGCTGCTGCCCACTTAAAGTAGTGATTAATTTTTCGCATTCTATATTTTTGTTTGAAATTCAGTTATGGTTTAATGCAAGGTTTAAAAGTACGGAATTGTGCCTCGAGGCGTACGCCTCAAGGCGAACCGAGGCGGAATTAAAAATTAAATATAAATATTATATATCTTATAAAAATGAAATACTAACTAATTTCATCCTCATATTCATCAAAAACTCACACTAAAGAAACATGGAACGCTTGAAATTGACACAAAAAATCCAAAATATCAAAAATAAACATCAAAAACCCGTGAGGCGCACCTGAGGCGCAATTTTTGTTACCGCCTCAGCTCTATGAGGCACACGTACAAAATAACACCCTGAGGCGTTTTTTGATTCGTTTTCTTACAGAATCGCCTTGAGGCGCGCCTCGAGGGGTATGCCTCACCAGTTTTTTAAAACCATGGTTTCATGTAGAACAAGGTGCATTACTTTGACTAAAGAGTCAACTTATTATGGTTTGAAACGTAAAAGACAATAGCTTTTTTTCTTATAGAAGTTCAAAGAATTTTTTGTTGGCTGCAGTGGTTTGGAATTTTAAGGCTGGTTGGTAATCTGTGGATCTTCTGAGCTAAAATGTGGTATAAGAATCTATAATGGATAATGGACTATAACGGTAAATGTTTGGGATTGGTTTCTATTTGATCCGGCTATTTGGAATGTTTTGGTTTGCCGGAATATGCTAAATGTTGATGTGAATGTTTTGTTGGCTGAGATTTAATGCAGATCGTGTTGTGACGTGGCTGGAAAATGGTGATTATCGTTGTGATTCTTGTATGTGTTGGTTTTGTTTGCGATAAATTTGGCAATTATGGAGTGATATTGTAGGTTTTGTGGTTGCAACTCAAAGGTATAGTACTTGCTGATAAGGATGTTTGTGATGGCTGCTCATATCGAAGATCATAGGGTCCAAGTAAAGAATGAAAACTGGTCTTTTGATCACAATTTATTGTTTTGTACTTTTGTTTCCCTGGTTTTCATTGTTTATATTTTGTTTTTTTATGGTTAAGGTTGGAGTTTGTCTTTGTATAGATTTTATATTTCTTTTGTTTATACACTTATGACTTACGTAAATTAAATAGTCTAGCCTGTGTAATAAACGGGTTAAAAATCTATATGTAGCCTTCTATATCATTAGAAAATTACATGGAACTTCCAAATCTAAACCTTTTTGCCCGGTTTAAATATCCGTTTTGAGGGTTCGGCGTGTTTGAATGAAGTTCAGTTTTCAAAATAAATACAGATTACATTTTATAAATATGCTAAACATTTTAAATATATCGTCACTTAGGTTATCATTAGAACTTCCAAATCTAAATTTTACTTACATAAAGTCAAACACTACGTAACAAGAAGCATGTAGTTTTATGTACATTATAAGTTATAATACGCCATAGTATGTTATGTTAGATGTTTTTGTCATTTGACTTGGGAATCCACCGTATGTCAACACGGGTCTCTAACCTAGTGAAATATAAACAACTAAACAAGAACTGTTTTAGTTTTCCATACACGTCAGTGGATGTGGGTCGCCGGATAGTGGGCTGTCTGCCTTTCTGAATCCACATCGTCATACAATGGCCCGGTTAAGCAAATTAATGTTTTAAATTACATTAAATAATATCGATATGTATTTTATTTTTTTTAACGGTCGACGCCACAGTACACACCCATAACGAAGCCCCGCATCCTTCAGGTCAGGTCCCCGGGCCCCCCTAAGGTCCAGCCCCTCATTTCAGAATAACCCTACTCTGAGTGGAATTCGAACCTGTGACCTCCCAGGGCAGGAACCGCATAAAGTGGGTAAACCTTCCCACCTCCATTGCAACCACTAGGCTACAACATCATTGGCAATATCGTAATGTATTTGAATCAGTAAAATAATCATCTGTAGTATTATATTATAGGAATTGGTTCAAATGAGAACCGTTGGCTACATTGAGAATTGAGAGGACCATTCTGGACCACAAATTTCTCTAAGGCAAAAAAAATTGAGAACTGAGAGAACCATTCTGGACCACAAATTTCTCTAAGGCAATTTTTTTTTCTTTAATCGCTGCTTTATATGCATGAATTTTTTTTATTTTTTTTGTATTTTTTTTCAATATACACATGTGTATAATTGCTATATACACATATGTATAAATGAAAAAAATTAAAAAAATAAAAAAAATCTTGCATAAAAATGTACGCTTAAAGCAAAAAAAATAATAAATAATTTTTTTTGCCTTTATATGAAATGTGTGGTTCAGAATGGTTCTCTCAGTTCTCAAATAGGGGTTGATTCTCTTAGGATCCATACCCATATATTATAAACATATCATTTTTTTATCTTAAAACTTTTAAAATACAATGTTTTATAAAATTTATGTCGTTGCAATATTCTTATTTTTATCTACATCTCGATATAAATTTTGCTCAAAACCAAGTTGTGAATAATAATGTACGAATGATTAAAACAAAAACACACATGTGAATAAATATGAAAATAAACGTTACATAAATATTAAAAACCATGTTTTTTTTTATAAATTTCTCGATATAAATTTCTCACCTTGAGCGATAACTTTATCATGTGTTTTTTTATTTTTGTATTTTTTATGTTTTTTTTATAAATACATTGCATAAATATGAAAATAAACGTTACATAAATATTAAAAACCATAAAATAGCATCCATCATAACATCACATAAATATTTAAAAACATAAATAAATATTAGAAACGCGACTATTGTTGAAATCGTGCTCTCATAGCTCTCCAAACCACAACCCTCGGGTAGTTATCATTGTGTATGACACGGTATTGGTTACGGGCCCCTTCAATCGTCTCGTCTTCGTTTAAACCCGGATTGTCGTTCAACGCACTCACGAAGAATCGATCAAATATTGTGCATTTCGTTAGTAAAGATACATACTTTCCATATATCGCGTCCGTTAAATGAAAATTGTCACCCATTTGTTCATGGAACCTTGTCACAACCGCGTTCCAAAAAGTCTTCGTTCGCTCAATTCCTCCTTGTTCTTGTATAGCAATATAACTATTGACCAACGCGAGTTCTTCCTCCACGTTCCAACTTCGTGGTGGCTCATGGTTTTGTGGGGGCGGGATTGGATTTGGGTTTGGGTTTTGGTTTGCCATTTGGGATCGAATTGAAGGTGGAAAAATATTTTGTAGAAAAAATAGAGTGTTTGATATATATAGTGGAGAGTTCAAATGAGAAGATATTTTCTTGTAAGAAGAAATATAAACCAATAGAAATCTTCCATTTAATAGTTGTATTTAATAATAAATAACTTTTTAAGTTTTTGTAACTCACGTAAACTAGTTAAATAAATGAAATCATAATTGTTTTTCAAGTATATATCTTTAAAGTAAAGATAATTTATAGTGAAGGATAAATTTCCGTATGTGTAGGATAAATTTTTTTTTGAACGGCCAAACGAGATACTTTTATTCATCACCAAAACCATTAAGACAAATACATCACAACCCCAAAGCCTATTTAGCGAAATACTACCTAGGCGATGCGCCTCAAGACTCGTACATAACTCATATTACAATCTATTGTTCAAAATGACATACCGCCCAAGAGGCATACCTCATTACCCATTATCGTAGACCGAGAAATCTCACCATTTTGCCTTATCTAAATCTGGTTGTCGTCCCCTTTTTAGTAGCCACAGAAAAGACTCAAGCTTGGTTTCTTCCAGGATCTTCGGATTGGACCTGTGAGCATCATTAAAGAGCTTTTCATTGCGTCCCAGCCATAACTTCCACAGTGTGAGTAGGGCTATTGCATAGACTGTCTTCACCTCCATAGTGCTGCGATTCAACTTCAGACACGAGTCCAGAAGTTGCGGAACAGAAATGAAATCAGGGGCGTCATTAATCTTGAGCCAGTTCCGTACATTCCACCAAAGCGACCTTGCCCATACGCAGTCAATGAGGATATGTTTCGTCGTCTCCAGTTCAGCCCCACATCTTTTACAAAGACCATCGCCAGCATTTACACCCCTAAATGATAAAGTTTCTGCCGTCGGGATTTTATTGTCTAGAGCGCGCCATACAAAACAGTTCACTTTTGGGGTCGCAATGCGGCTCCAATAATAGGAAGGCTGAGAATTATTCGGACCGCCGTATCTACTAAGTTCCTGTCTCACCGCTTTCACTGTGAAGTCCACCATACCCTGCTGACCATGCCACATCCAAATATCCTGCCCAGTTCCCACTTTTACTGAATTAACAAGCTGCCACAGGGAAGCTGCGTCGTCCAGTTCAGAAGCCGAAGCAGGAAATCTGCTCCATGGGATTTCCCACCAAACCATGTTATTCACCACCTTTAAACATTCACTGACAAGGACTCGCTTTGATTTGCAGATGTTAAACAGCCCTGGATACCTATCTTTTAGTCGGATTCCATGGCACTAAACATCATCCCAGAATTTAACCGAAGCTCCGCTCCCGATTTTGCAAACAATTTTGGTGTCCAAAGTCACACCACATTTTTGGAAGTCACTGTTTATAGAGCCAATCGTATGCCACACACCCGAAGCCGTTTTCTTAACCGGGACAAATCGATCTTTACACCGACGACCATGTATCGCTTTTATAACTTTATGCCACGCCTGTTCGGGTGATGACCTATACCGCCACCACCATTTTGCTAATAGCCCCAAATTGAGTTCTTCGATACTCCCAATCCCCAACCCTCCCATTCTTTTCGGTTTCATTAAATTATCCCACGCAACCCATCGAATTTTATTCGTCCCCAATGCACCCCCCATATAAACCGTCTCCTCAGCCCTTCCAAAACTTTCAAGACGCCGACTGGCACTTTGAAAAGGGATAGATAGTAATTTGGGAGAGCACCTAAAACAGATTTCACAAGTACGGCTCTACCTGCGAATGATAAGGATTTTGCTTTCCAGGATGATAACTTCGAGTGGAACTTGTCAACAATAGGTTTCCAGCTCTTAATTCTTTTCATGTTATCCCCAACCGGCATTCCCAAATAAATGAATGGAATCACCCCCTTCTTACAATGGAGAGCCGAAGCCACACTCTCCACTTCAGCGTCCGGCTTATTGATACCATAAATGCAGCTCTTGAGTAAGTTAATTTTGAGACCCGAAGCTATAGAGAAACACCTTAGTAACCTGTTTAGATTGGGTATGTTCTCGGCAGTCCACTCTCCCAAAAAAAGCGCGTCGTCGGCATAGAACAAATGTGATATTTGTGGTCCACCATTAGGTAGTTTAATACCCACAAAAGACCCTGCTTCAACCGCTTTAGTGACCATTACGTGTAATGCTTCCATTACCATTGTAAATAAGAATGGTTATAGGGGATCGCCTTGTCTTAGACCGCGCTTCAATTGGAATTCCTCCGATGGTGATCCATTCAACAAAACCGCAGACCTCCCAGTCACAAGAGAACCCATTATCCACGTCTTCCACCTCGTGGGAAAACCCATATGATGCATAATAGTTAGAAGAAACTTCCAAGCCACACAATTGTATGCCTTTTCAAAATCCGCCTTAAACAATAATACTTCTTTCTTTGCTTTCTTCGCCCATGACACAATCTCGTTGGCGATAATTGGGCCATCAAAAATGTTTCTACCTTTTATAAAAGCCGTTTGCTTAACTGATATCAGCTTCCCCAGGACCGGTTTAAGTCTTCCAACAAGAACTTTAGATATAATTTTTCCGATTACGCCAACTAAAGAAATTGGCCTGAAATCAGAAAAAGATAACGGGTCCTTCACTTTTGGAACAAGGGCTACGAATGATGAATTACATGAGCTATGGATCGACCCGTGTACATGAAACTCCTTCAGAATGTCACCCACATATTTCTCCATTTTGCACCAATACTTCTTGACAAAGGCGAATTTGAACCCATCCGGCCCAGGTGACTTTTCATTGTCACAGTCCCACACGGCTGCTCGTATTTCCTCATTTGTGAATGGAGCAACTAACCCGGCTGCATCTGTTTCTGACAATCTGTTGAAACCATCCCCTGACAGCCGCGGCCTCCTGACCATTGGCTCATCGAATTTATTTTTGAATATTTCCGTAGCCTTCTTCTTAATCAACATCGGGTCATCCACCCAAACCCCATCAATAATGAGACCTGCTACCTTGTTCCCGATTCTGCGACTGTTTATGACACCGTGAAAAAAGGAGGAGTTTTCGTCGCCGTTGAGCACCCAGTTAAGCCTAGATTTCTGCTTAAGATCCTTCAACTTCTCCCATTCAAACTTCCTGACAACAAACTTGGTGTCTTTCCACTCCGCTAGTTCAGTTACCGACAAGGGACGCACTTCAGCCATGGATTCTAATTTGGCTAATGAGCGACGAGCCTGGGCAATCAGGCTATCTTCAGCAGCCTTGACATCGTCTCTCCATTCCCTTATTTTTATTTTTGTCGCTTTCAATTTTTGGATCAATTTAACATCCGCCCTTAATGCCTCAACTTCAGTGTCCCATCCCGAGTTAACCGCCATCTCTAGACCTTCACTCCCAATCCAGGAATTATAGAACCGAAATGGTGCGGGCCCAAGACTGGAGTTCATAAGAGACATCACGATCGGGGAGTGATCAGAGACGTCTCTATCTAATGCGACCACTTTTGCGTTAGCCCATCTTGATATAAACTGATGACATACAAGAAACCTATCCAGCTTACTTTGCTTCGTGCCATCCGACGACATATATGTAAACCTTCTGCCACCCATGTTGTATTCGTGAAGGCCTGCTTCGGAAATAAAGTTATTAAAAGCGATGGCATTCGACGTGACGAACACCGAATTAAGTCTTTCCTGTTCTGTCCGCACTTCATTGAAATCACCTAAAAATACCCATAATCCATTCAGTTCCCGCCGAATCGCCACCAATTCAGCCCACAAATTTCTTCTAAGAGCCTGATCAGTTGGCGCATACACGTTTACAATAATCAACGGTTCCTCCAATCCACCCAATAAACCACCTGTAACGATGAAATTTTGCCCCTTTCGGACCAACTGTAGTTTGAATACAACCGGGTTCCATAGTTTGCCCCTTTCGGACCAACTGTGTAGGATAAATGTTGGATGAATTTCTACATGTGTAGGATAAGCCTAATGATAATTTTGATATGTGTAGGATAAAAGTATGATAATTTCGATGTGTGTAGGATAAATTTTGATATGTGTAGTACAAGTTTTGATATATGTAAGATAAAATATTTAAAACTAATTAATTGAATAATTAATTTGAAACGAGTTAAAGTATTTAATGATATTTCTTCCTTTTCTTCTTAAATTAAAATTCTTTTTAAAAGTTGATCGTTGGCTGCCAGCTAACGACTATTTTTTTTAAATGGCCTCGCTAGCTCACGCAAGCTAGCTCGCTTGATCTTGCTCACGGTAACGGTCACTTGAATGTATTATGGACCGAGCGACTAACGTGGACAAGGTTATAGCTCGCGACAGGTTGCTTGCTGCCCACCACGGAGAGTCTTCGAAAAAATGTTGTTTATATAACTTCCAAAATTTGAAAACGTAACTAAAAACAAAAATTAGAAACCAAAAGTAGATTACTAGTATCCAAACACACCCACATTCACTTTTTCACCTAAAAAGCCTCAATCAATGCAAGCAACCTATTAACCCATTTGTCATCCCCAAATTCATCTGCACAACAACTCCATACCATACCCCACCACACTTCCCTTCCATGGGTTGCTGTCTAACCACCACCGCCGCCGTCAACAACCGTCAACCACCCAAACCCCACCCTCAACCACCACCATTACCCGAAGAAACAGTCAAAGAAGTCCTCTCAGAAACACCCATCATCCCCAAACCCCCGTTAACCAACTGTCAACTTCCTAACGGAGAACCTGTTGATGTAACGGAAAGGTTAACGGAAAAAGTAACGGTGGAAATTGAAGAGAATGTGTCGGAGGTGTCGGAGTTGTATAGTTACAGTGAGAGTTATTCTGCTGCGACGACGGCGACGACGATGACGACGGCGGCAGATGGGAAGAAGGAGGAGATTGAGGCGGAAGAGGGTGAAGTGACGCAGAAAGTGAAGAATAACGTTAATAATATTAATAATAATAAGTTGCCGGTGGAGAAGAGGGTGGTAAGGAAAAGAGCGGTGGGTAATTCCGGTGAGGTGATGGTGAGGAAGGAAAGAGGGGTTAGACCAGTTGCAAGAAGACACGTGGCACCTTCACCGGAGAGGAAACGTCAGTCGCCTGGTAGAGGTATGACGAACACGACGAGGTGTCGGAATGTGGGGCCGGGGAAAGAAGGTGCGGCTCGGAGATCGAGGTCGCCGGCGGTGCGTGGGGAATCGTGTCAACGGCGGAAAGTAGTGGAGAAAAGTGGTGATGTGGCGCCGGTGGAGAAGGGCGGAGAGGCGGTGGCGCAGACGGTAGAGAATGGAGGTGAGATGGCGGAGACGGAGGTGCAGGGAAGTGAGTCGTTAGAGAATCCTCTTGTTTCGTTGGAGTGTTTTATTTTTCTGTAGTAACATAACAAGTGGATGGGTAAAACGATGTCGTTTCTTAGACATGTTTTTTTTTTTTTTTTTTTTTTGTATGAAATGAAATGAATGAAGTGTATTTATTTTTGAGCAGTTGTTTTTGGGTTGTGACTTGGTGAATATCTCGTGTAGTTAGTTGTGTTTAGTGTTTACTTAAGAAGCTTATTTTGTACTTTGTAGCAATCGGTAATGAAATGATATCTTTTTTTTATTAGTTTTAGAATTTACATAATTTAGAGGATATATACACAATACTTTCTCTATACAAAAGGTAAAGATGTTCGGCTAATGATGTCCAGCCCAGCTGGTTTGAGTTTGGGTGGGTTTTCCCTTAAGGGTTTCCATCCTGGGGGTAGGCCACATGTTCGATCTATGCACACCACAAAAAAATTCCCCGTGACGGCTTGAGCTTAGGCAAGGAGGACACCGGTGTGTGGGTAGGGATTCGAATTTGGGACCGCTAGGATAGGATTATACAAGGATTTCCACTGAGCTAAGCCTTAAAAAAAAAAAAAGCTAAAGATATCCAAAATAGTAATTCTACATACATCTTAAGATGACATCTCAAAAGTCTCATGCATAAATCCTAAAATGTCATTGAATTTCTTCCCTTTCTACCCCTCATGCTTCATTCGGTAGTACATTAGCCAACCCTATACCATTTATACTAACTTATATATTGTTAATCGGTTACAACTCATTACTACTCATCCATGGCACTCAATAGTTTCACCTTCAATTCCATCTCTCTGTTAATCCCATGAATCGTTTATATAGGTAAGGGTTCCAAATTAATAGTTCATATGCGTATATATGGAGAGCATCCTGAATGGGTTAACTCATATGGATCTCCAAATCATGCATCACTTGGGTATTAACTGTTTGCTTCTTATTTAGTTTAGGTTATAGTTATCTCTTCTTAAACTGTCTTCATCCATACCGATTGTCACAAGAACCAGACAAATAGATCACAATTTTATATGCTCTTCTCTAACCTCTTTTACCTAACCCAAATTGATCAATCCATCGTTTAGTTTAAGGTTCGTTTTCGTGTCAATCTGTTTTTCTTTTAATTACTGATTACTTGATAATTATAATGCCTATGTTCTGACTTTTAGTTGATTTATTTATGTTTACGAAGCTTCTATAGGCATATTATATCCATTTTGAAGTGTATACTTGATTGTTGTAATCTAGCGTTTTATTTTTTAGCTTTTGAGGTTGTATGTTGGATTGACAAGTGGAATGGTGAATCGCCTCTTAAAGATGACTTCCCTGGTCTTTTTAGGAAGGCTGATAACAAGAAAGTTATGGCTGCTGATCTTTGGGATAATTCTACATCTATGTTTGTGTGTAGGTGGAAGTCCCCTATTGATTCGGATGCTGACCAGCAAGCCTGCAGAATCGATTGCTAAATGTGCAGTTAACAGAATCGAATGATAAATGGAAATGGGACGGACCATCAGATGGCTTATTCACAGTGGCAGACTTCAAGAAACAGATGTATCAGGACCGCAGAGTTCAAAGACGTAATTATATGCGTTGGATATCTTGGATCCCATTAAAGGTTAACATTTTTATATGGAGACTTGAAATGGACCGGATTCCGACTAAAGACGCCCTCCGTAGGAGACAAGTTAATATAACAGACCCACGGTGTATGATGTGCGAAGTAGATGACGAGTTCACGATGCATTTGTTCACCGGGTGCGGTTTTTCCTATGGCGTATGGTCTGCTATTGGATCTTGGTGTAGAATTGGTAATGTTTTCGCTTTTGATGTCAAAGACATTCTTCAAATCGCCAATTATAGAAGAAATAAAAACGAGAAAAAGATCCTACAAGGTATAGCTATGATAACGCTTTGGGTTATTTGGTTGGCTAGGAATGACAAAATGTTTAGATCTAAAGAGGCAAATATAACCGAAGTTGTGGCGAAGGTGAAATCCTTGTCTTTCCTTTGGTTAAGATCGAGGTCTAGTTTTAAAAAGTTGGTTTGGAAGGATTGGGCGATCTACCCCATGTACATGTTGTAATGTTTTTGGCGGCGGTCCTCGCTTTGAGGGCCTCTCGCTTGTTTTAATGAAGTTTACCTTTCAAAAAAAAAAGTTTGCGAAAAAAAAAGTAAATAACCATTTTGGTATCAACTCTCCTAATGTTCTTGGTAATTGCTTTGATTTAGCTACTGCTTTCTCGTATCTTCGCTGTTTAGGATTCTTTTTCTTTGTTAAAACACATATAGTATGTAATTTTTATTTTTTATTTTATTTTTTTAAGCAAGGAAAAGGGACAATAAGAAGATATAGAGCACCGAATCGATTGTAAGTTTCTTAGAACATTTATATCCCATGTTTTATTATTGTTAGTTGTTGATGTTGTCGACCATTTCCATCATTAGGAAATTTATGAATCGAGTTTGGTGATATAGAGGAATCAAATTAAATTTCACGTAAATAAGAAGCAACTACAGAACCCATGGGCTTTAAAACATCATAAAACATGTTTCAGACTAATCGAAATCGGTTAAACTCAGATACATAACCTAAGTGAATGGTTGACTATGATATTTTTGGCTAAATTGATCTAAATTTGGGATTTATAGGTGAAATAAGGTTAAATCATAATTAATAGGTGATTATTAACCGTAATCACCATTGAAATTGGTTTACCTTCAAATAAATTGACAAAATATATAGAAAATTATGTTTAATAAAAATTGAGGATATAACCGAACATAAAACTTTGATATCGAGTTGGTGATTTGATTAGTTTGGTCGACCATTATTGGTTTAGATTAACTATTTATTAGTTAAAACGTGTTTAGATTTTTAATAATCCCAATGTCACACCCCGTCAAGGCGGAAACGCGAGGTGCGACTTCGAAAGATTTCCAAGCACCAAGGTCACACGAGCATTAATTAAAATAAAGCGGGAACTTTCATTAAACAACCAAATTCGTTCAACATTCGTTAATTATTTAAAACTAAAACCATTGTATGTAAATGTCTAAAATTATTATGACAACACAACGGTCCAAAAGAAGGTATCCCACAAATGCTCGCACACGACCCCTGCAAGTTCCATTATCCATGCTAATTTCCTGAAAAATATGCATGTAAAATATATGGGGCAACACAAAGTTGGTGAGTGCACGGGTTTTGTATATGATGGACATGTAATCCAAAACCGACTAAATCATTGCATAGCTAGGGCAATAATCAATATGTGATCTGACATGAGCCCATAACCAAACCTTGACATGTTGTGCCTCGCCCATTGTACATTAAAGACAATAAATAATGTGAAATACAAGCACTCTTTTGATATCTTTCATCCGGTCAGAGCGACTGACCAAGAGTGGGGGTGTCAACCCAATAGATCTATCCCGGTGTTTTATGGCTAAGTCCATAGCTAATGGTTATGGTATGATGCATGACACGAGGGCTTAATGGCACCTGAACCTTGATGTCTCATTTTCACATAATAGTCATGAATTGTAATTGAAAACTGTACGCATGTTTTTCCCCCAGAAAAATGTAAAAATTGTAAAAAGGGGCCGTGAATACTCACTTGGTGTCTGAATACTAGCACTGAACTGATCCTGATGCGGTGTGTCTGGTCTGGGATGCCCTAAGTTCATTTAAAAGCAACCATAAGTCTATGTTTTGTTCTAACTATCATGCAACTATTCACCGACTGTAACACCTATGGACTAGGGGCTTCTGTACCACTATCCACGTGTGTCACACACTGTATGTGTCAGAAAATGTTCATTTGTTGTTTAAGTGACTATGTTTAGTCTGTTTTTGGGTAAAACAAGTGCCTTACTAAATATTACCAAGTGTTATGTATGTCACATTTACGTAAGCCTAGGGTGGAATATGGACACATCTTTTGATAATTCTGTATAAAAACAACTTGTTTAGGTGTTTTGCCTTTGTATATACTCGCATACCATATGTTTTCAAGAAAACTCTTGTGTTAGGCTTGTTAACACATGTTTTTATAGTTCTTAACACATGTTTATAAATCTAACCATGATGTATGTTGTAAAATAAAGTGAAATACACTATTCTTGGCCCGGGTCTTGGCCTCATACACACACGCATACATTTATATGTATGTGTTTGTGCATCGTTTATGTCCATACATATGTGTTTCAAGGTGTAGGTACCAATGTACGTATATGTATACATAGGCTAATCATTGAGCTTTTTAACACAAAACTTGAGTGTCTAAGTTAGTTTAACTTTAAAGAGTTGTTAAGGGAGTGTGCGAGTGTGTATGTGCTTCGGGTAACCACTACATGTAACCGAATGATATGTATAAAGAAGGAAAGGTTTCGGGTGTTATACCTCACGAGTATATGGCCGATAAT
This sequence comes from Ambrosia artemisiifolia, assembly GCA_032199755.1. NCBI lineage: Eukaryota > Viridiplantae > Streptophyta > Magnoliopsida > Asterales > Asteraceae > Ambrosia > Ambrosia artemisiifolia. The sequence continues at coordinate 43,506,428 of CM063518.1, forward strand.
ATCAAAGAAAATAAGCTAATTCCTCAAAATGAAGCTCCTAGGTGCTAACTAGCAACTTGGATCTCTTGGATGATGATGGTGAACGATCGATCAAAGCCTCTTGGGTGTTAAACCCTTCGGCCGAGTAGTTAACAAAAGTAAAAGAGGGGTTTCAAGTGTTAGTGATATATTCAGAGGTCGTGGTGTGATTTCCTTGTGTTCTTGACCACTATATATAGCCGAGAGAGGAAGAGGAAGGGCTTGTTGTAGTTGAAAGAATTTAACTAAAACAGGAAAATATGATCATACAAGTCACAAAACTAGGTGCGGAAACCCTAGTTATGAACAAAATGATAATTCTCGAATCAAAACACATAAAACATCATTTCAAAGGCTTTTTCATAGATTAACTTTGATAAAAACTTGTTACAATTGATCACCTAGTCAATCTAATCAACTCACACACTTTCACAAACTTAACTTGAACCTGACCTCAAAACACACACAAACTGAAACTCCCTCTTACATTCAAAACAAGCTAAACCCTTTTATAGGGTCTGCACATTCGCCCATAATGAAGGTACGAATGTGGAACTTTTCCACATTCGCCCATTTCTAAGGTACGAATGTGGAATCTTTCCACATTCGCCCAGTTTGTCTTCTGTGTAATTTCCACGTTCGCCCATAACTTCCACATTCGCCCACTTTAAGTCACATTCGCCCATATAAAGCCACCTTCACCCTTTTCTGATGGTCGAATGTATCTTCATGCTTAAAGTCTTGGTCGTTTTCTGATTATCTGAAACTCCGACATTCAGTACCGGATCACTAGCTAGGGACATACATGAATAATGCACTAACAATCTCCCCCTTGGACCTAGCTAGTGATGTACCAAATCAGAAAGTTATCAATTCTTCAAGTCTTGATCTCATCATCTTGAACGACTTGAAAACTTTCCATCTTCATGCACGTTTGTGTCGAAGTTCCTATCTATCTCTCCAATAAGCTTTGAAATCTCAGACAGACTCAAGAAATCTTGGCTTTGTCATTTGTTGGTCCAGAGATGAAGATAGACGATAATCTTGATTTCTTCAATCTTCATCATTTCTTTAACCTCTTACTAACTTCTGTTGTTCTGGTAATCTTGATGTTCAGGTTTGGGTCTTGTTCAGTTACACACTTTGTCGATGAGTCTTGAATAGTGCACCTGTTGTGTTTGATTCTGCAGAAAAATTTACTAAAAACTGCACAAACTACAACCGGCGTTAGACACGACAAATATCTCGGAAGTACTCTTCACATTCCTTTTGACCCTCAATAGTTCTCCCCCTGAACTATAAAGCATTTTTAATATATACCAGAAACTTGAAAATTTGTAATCTTTTTCAACTCTTAAGTATCTGAGCCTTCACATTCAGTATCCTAACATCGGTTATCGAAAATAAAATTTAAACAAAACTTTTTGATTTTTCAAAGTTTATGCTAAAACACACCAAAAATCATTTTGAATTTTCAAATGTAATTGCATAAAAGTAAATTCAACATATTTTTGTGAATTTTCCGGTTAAGAGGATCATATCAGTATTGAAACAGTCAGTCATAACCCTTTTTGATCAATTTTCTGGTTTTGTCATTGAGCATCCTACAACCATTACCAGTATGTTTGTCCACTTAAACTCAAAATCATCATTCATTGCTCAGCACTTTAGATACATTATGGTAATATTAGATACTGAGTAATCTATGGTCCCCGCATTCGCGACACATTCCCGTATCAAGAATTGCACAAAGCTTCATCGTAACGCGTGATTATATTGAAGTTATCCGTTAGTTACAAGGTATGAGGCACAGTGGTGACAGGTCAGCAAATTAATGCTTCAAAGCGACTTGTGCACTCTACCAGGGTGAGGACTAATATCATACATGACTTTCATCATTGTATTGACACGATGCATTAGATAATCTTTGATTATCATCACACATGTTAAGTTCCTCATTCGGTAACTTATGGTTTTGGCTTTATTAGCTCTTTTAATAAGATACCCTGACTGAATCTAGGTCTGTAAATCAATACAGCAAAAGATCAGTTAGGCCATCCCCAGATAACTTTCAATATAACGACCCAAAACCTCTGATTTTGGCAATCTATCAAACGAAATTTCGGTACTAAGACCATATGCCAATGATACGTTGATCCACATGATTATCAATTATTGATTTTAAATTTATATCACCATGCTGAACTTTAAACTCTGATTTCAAGCCTACCAATATATAATTGTAGTGGCTACTCAATGTTTATCAATTCATTTTTGTTTTTAGAGTAGTCTGGCCATCCCCAGATAACTTTCAATATAACGACCCGAAATCTCTGATTTTGGCAATCTATCAAACGAAATTTCGGTACTAAGACCATATGCCAACGATACGTTGATCCACATGATTATCAATTATTGATTTTAAATTTATATCACCATGCTGAACTTTAAACTCTGATTTCAAGCCTACCAATATATAATTGTAGTGGCTACTCAATGTTTATCAATTCAATTTTGTTTTTAGAGTAGTCTGACAGTCCACTGATGTACTATCATCTCCTCTTTTTCTCCAGGAAAACTCATTTTTGATTTTCTGTTTTTTTATTTTGATTTTTCTGAAATTTTCTCCCCCTAAAAATCTAAAAATAAGCATATTTTTGGATTTTTAAACTTTTTGAAGAAAAACAAAATAAAATGATATCCAATGCGGTTTACTCATTGAGTTTAAAAAAAAAAACCATTTTCCACTCAGATTGCTTGACTCACTTTTATCTTTCAATTAGTAAAAACCATTAACCAAGATAAAAGAGTTTAGAATAAACCATTTTGTCGTATCTGTTATAAAAATCCAAAACCTGAGAGCAATTGCATGAGATTGCAATGTTTTCCGGCTTCACAGGTTGGAAACAGACTACGAACACTTTCCTCTCTGTTGAAATCATGTTTTCATTCTTCAATATCCCTTCATTGACCTTCACCTCTCCAATAAATAGCTTGTATACAGATGCTCCACTATCAACTATCAAAGAACAGCTAATAGGTCTGTCTGGAACAATCTGCACACTTATTAAACAATTAGCACGAGAGAGGTACCCATCCCTTCACAATGATGGGTCGTCCAAGGTCATCAATTCTCGGAACATCAATCCATTCTCCTTTTGAAAAATCAATTGGTTTTTCAATGGATTGATTTGAAGTAGAAATTGCTATTGATTTAGAAAGTGATTTGGGTTTCCAAACACGTTCAGAGTTTATTTTAGATTTTGTTGAAATTGTTTTAATTTTTGACTTTTCAGGTTTCTTATTTGAAACCTGCTTCTGAACTTTGTTTGGAATCTTCTCAGACTTAACTGATGAAGGCCCAGGTTTAGAGTTATTCTTAGGCTTAGCCTTCGAACTCCCCCTTACCTTAGCAACCCTATCACTATCTCCATTTTTATTCAAAGCAATTTTGTTGCGATTGTCATACACAACAAACTGTTTCCCCTTTTGTTTATTGGTTTTGATTTGGGGCTACAGGCCTTTTGACATTGCCTGAATTTTTAGCAAATTTCACATCGGTCCTTTTCTGTTTAACATATGGACAGGCAGCAACTAAATGCCCACACTCTCCGCAGTTATAACAAGACCTATATTCTTCAAAATCACATGCATACCCGTCATCCCAATACCAATAGGGACAATGAGCTGCAATATGACCAACTTCACCACATTCAAAGCAGCTTCTCCGTTCAACATAACCATGAGAATACTGTGGTGAGTTGTTTCCCCAATAACCATCAAATCGAGAGGTATATGAATAATCATAAGAGTCATATGATCTAGATGAAAAATTTCTTGAATTCTTTTGATAAGAATTTTTCATCTGATCATTTCCTTTCGATTTGTTTGGTTTTGGTCCTTTTACTTTAGGACCTTTCTTATTTTCAGCATTTTGCTTTTCAATATTTTTCTTTTGATCCTCTTTATTCTCATGTTGGTTAGGACTGAGTTCAAAATGAAGATGATCAAATTGATTTCTAAATTGATTTAACAAATCGATATTATCAACAAAAATACATTTAAGTAGAGATTGTTCGATATTATCAATTAGAAAATCTTTGTTGAAAATCAATTTGTCATGTCCTACCAACATGTAGGATCCTTCAACTCCTTCAGGAAACCTGAATATGGGTTTTTCTTCAGATTCAGATTCTGAAGTTGTTACCACATTTTCAGTTTTCTGTTCAAACATTGGTTTCACTTCACAATCAAGATTAGCAACACAAGGTGTTGTGATTTCCAACTCTGATATGAGATTATTCTTTGAAAAACTTGTATTCATTTCTAACATTTCTTTCTTTAAAGATTCAATTTTATTTAACAAATCTTTTTCATTCTTTTCAAAAACCTTATTTTGGTTTTTACAATTTTCTAGTTCATTTGCTAGGTTCTGTTTGTCTTTAATAAGTGTCATCAATTCACGTTTCAACTTGACACATTCAGAACAACTAGCACACTCAACACTAGATCTTACCTCAGCTTCTGATTCATTACCATTATCAGATTTTGCATCACCATTTGAGATATCACTCTGTTCTGATTCACTCTGTTCTGAACTCGTATCAGAACTCAAATCACTCTTTGACAATTCACTGGAATCATCATGTCTCAATTGTTTGACTAAACACACAACATTCCTATGAACACCTTCTCTGTTAACACATTTGTCAACATGTACCATTTCATCATTTGGTTTCGGTGTCATTGGAAATCCCCAACTGTTGTTAACTTGAGAATTTTGTCTTTGCAATTGCTGTCATTCAGCTTCTATTAGAGCTTTGATCTGCTCATCCGTTCTTGATATGGTCAAGTAATTTATCATTTTTCCAACAAAAATATCTCAAAAATTTTCTGAAATCAGGCTTATTCGAAATTTTTTAGGCCCTAAATTCTACGTTCGCCCCTGTCAATCTACTTTCGCCCAAAATAGTTTACCCGAAGGTAGAATTTTGACCAGAATGTAAAATATCCAAAATCCCGTTCCACTTTCGTCCAAAAATAGTCACTTTCGTCCACACTAATTCCACTTTCGCCCGCCCGATCAACCGAAGGTGGAATTTTTCACCCGAATGTGGAAACTTCAAACACAACGCTCTAGTTCGACCTGAATTAATGCTACATTCGTCCAAAAACACTCAGGTTCGCCCTATACTGGTCAGGTTCGCCCACTGTGGTCTATATTCGCCCATTTTCACTTTGAAAAACGGTTACACTTTGAAAAACGGTTATTTTGATCTCTGATTTTCAAAAGTTTATGGATTTGGATGATCTTTATTAGGTTTTGATTCGGAATTGATTTGGAACAACTTTAATTCTTGGAAAACTTGATTTATCCACAAATTCAACTCTAAATCATTCAAAAACACTCAAAAACCATTTTCAATCAAAAACAGATGAATTTTGACCAAAATTAAGTCCAAATCAGCTTTGATATTATCAATTTTGTTGTTGTATGATCTGTATGGCTCTGATACCACTTTGTAGTTGAAAGAATTTAACTAAAACAGGAAAATATGATCATACAAGTCACAAAACTAGGTGCGGAAACCCTAGTTATGAACAAAATGATAATTCTCGGATCAAAACACATAAAACATCATTTCAAAGGCTTTTTCATAGATTAACTTTGATAAAAACTTGTTACAATTGATCACCTAGTCAATCTAATCAACTCACACACTTTCACAAACTTAACTTGAACCTGACCTCAAAACACACACAAACTGAACCTCTCTCTTACATTCAAAACAAGCTAAACCCTTTTATAGGGTCTGCACATTCGCCCATAATGAAGGTACGAATGTGGAATCTTTCCACATTCGCCTAGTTTGTCTTCTGTGTAATTTCCACGTTCGCCCATAACTTCCACATTCGCCCACTTTAAGTCACATTCGCCCATATAAAGCCACCTTCGCCCTTTTCTGATGGTCGAATGTATCTTCATGCTTAAAGTCTTGGTCGTTTTCTGATTATCTGAAACTCCGACATTCAGTACCGGATCACTAGCTAGGGACATACATGAATAATGCACTAACACTTGTATCATTGGTTCATAACTTGGGTAAGTCAACTCATTGTTTTCATGGTGTGGAAAAAGGTAGTTTCCTTGTTCATATAACTAGTTGACCTTAGCTTTTGGTTGTTTGTGTAGGGTGATAAGAGCCACAAATTACATAGGAAAAGAACACAGTTGTTTTGGCAGTTTGACAAGGATTAGATGTGCATGGGAATTATGTTGTTACCATGTTAGTGTATATGTCTAGTAACTTGAAATGTGGTGTTGTCTATGGGTGTGTGTATGCGTGTATATGTAGTGTAGATGTGTAAGCTACTTTAGGTTCATTGTTTCACTTGTCTTGCCTTGGGAACACATGGGCCGAAACATATGAGTGTTGGGGGACAAATTTGGAAGTCAAAACTATCTAGATCTATGGGATGGAATAACAAGGCTTCTAGTTAGGGAAATACTTAGGTTTTTGAGGTTGTTGGGAGGTGGTAGTGTTGGGTGGCTCATAGCCGATCCATGGGGAAAGAAAACATGGTTTTTGTGGCAAGTCAACATGGCTTGGAGATTATGGAGTGTTGGTGGTTGTCATTCTTGTGTAAGGTCTTCTTGTTAGGATAAGAATGGTGAGGTGGTGGTGAGTGTGTGTATGTAGCCGTATGTATGTATGTATGTGTGGGTAAGGGAGTTGTTCATTTCAAATGTATTTTCATGTGTGTAGGTCGAATCCCACATAGTGTTTTTGATGGTTTAGGAAGTCAACTTGTGTAAGAATAAGTTAATGTGTGTCCCTCATTCTATTTTGGTGTTTTTATGGGGAATTGAAGTGTAGAACATGAAAATCTTGGTGATGTGTGTATGTGTGCTCGTGAATATACATACACATATATATAATTTTGGTTTTTGCTACATATTAACTTGTCTATGGATGTACATATGTATTTGTATTAAAATTAGTACCCTTGTACACAATTAATTTGAGTTTAATTGTCTTTGTTGGACAATGCACATGGATAGTTCATGTAGATGAACATTGTTTGTTTTTGTTCTTGTTGGGGCAACAAGTTAGAATTCTTGTTTAATTGCAAGGATTTCCTAAAATCTATCATGAATTATAGGACTAACTGAGGCCTTGAACTAACTAATGGGTCTACTATTAGACTATATGCCTCGGGATTGACTCGTTGGAACCCTGTATAGCCCAACTATGATGCAAATGGTGACGTGTAATGCCATGAACATTGTAAGCATGTAGCTAAGTGTACGGATATGACCTGTGATTTCGACGGGTGTCACATTCTCCCCCTGTTAGAGGAATTTCGTTCGCGAAATTTTCGGTGTGGGCCATCTGAACTGGTAATCTCCTGAAAGAGATGTGGGTACTTGTGCTTCATCTGATCCTCACGCTCCCACGTGAATTCGGGTTCGCGTTTGGAATTTCAATGTACTTTGACCAACTTGACCTGACTGCGACGAAGTATCTAAACCTTCCAATCTGTTAACTCAAGTGGCTCTTCTATGAAATGGACCTGTTTGTCGATGTGGATTTCCTTTGGAGGGATAACCAATGACTCATCGGCAAGACAATTCTTGAGGTTCGAAACATGAAACGTGTGCTGGACACCACTGAGTTCTTGGGGTAGCTTGAGTTTGTATGCAACTGGTCCAATTCGTGCAAGGATCTCAAATGGACCTATGTATCTGGGATTAGCACGCTTTCCAAACCTGGGAACTCCTTTCCATGGAGAAAAACTCCATCACCCACCTGAAACTCTAAGGGTGTACGCCTCTGATCCGTATAACTCTTCTGTCTGTCTCTGGCAGCTTTGAATCTGTCCCTGATCTGGAAGACCTTGTCAGTTGTCTCCTGGATGAGTTCAGGACCTGTCAAGTGCTTGTCTCCTACCTCAGCCCAACACACAGGCGATCGGCACTTGCGCCCGTACAACGCTTTGAAAGGAGCAACTTTGATACTAGTATGGTAACTGTTATTGTAGAAAAATTCGATCAACGGTAGATGTGTATCCCAATTTTCCCCAAAATCAATTACACACGCTCTAAGCATGTCTTCTGGCATCTGGATGGTCCTCTCGCTTTGTCCATCTGTCTGAGGATGGTAAGCGGTGCTGAACTCTAACCGGGAACCAAGAGCTTCCTGCAACGTCTGCCAAAACTTCGAAGTGAAGCGGCTATCTCGATCAGAGATTATGGAAGTAGGCACACCATGCCTTGACACAATCTCATTGATATATAACCTGGATAATTTCTCTGTCTTGTCTGTTTCCTTAATCGGCAGGAAATGCGCAGACTTTGTTAAACGATCGACAATTACCCAAATCGTATCATGATCACGAGATGTCCTTGGCAACTTGGTGACGAAGTCCATAATGAACTCAGTTTAATTATTAGTGTGGTTTTTGTGTTTTGTAACATACGCACCGCAGCAACGCGTGGGCATTCCCACTAGTTAAGTTTAAAGTAAGATAATTTTTTATAAAATATTACGAGTGAAGAATGTTTGTTTTAAGATATAGTTTGGTTTTTAGTAAAAAAAATTTATGGAAAGGTAATAATACGTTGAATATTATTTTGCATTTTATTTTTAAATATTAAATAGTACTCTTATTATTTGAAAGAAAAACAAAAATAAACTTTTCGTAGATTGAATTCGAGAGATTGTCAATTTTAACCTTTTCCAACTTCAATCATGTAAAATTCAATCTCATATGGTTATATCTAAAAATTGTTTTTGATAAAAAAACTCTAAACTCGCGTGTTACGGCGTAGTCGACAATACAGGTCGGAAATGTAATTCAAACCTTAAAATGATTAAAAGAATCAATATGTAAGGTGTATGTTTGTGTGTGTAAGCACTTGTGCTTCACAATGGGGTAATTTTTTAAAGACAAATTTATAGAAATCAACCTTGTGTTTTATCAAAATTGCAGGTTCCAATCTTTATGTTTAATTTGCACTCAAATCAACCTTTCGCTATATATTTTCGTAAATGTTTAAACCTTTAGCATAAACCCAGTTAATTTTTCTGGTTAAACCCTCTCACATGCAAAACAGGGTATATTTGTCATTTACGCTAAGTCTTTTTACCAATATATACTTCCATTTTTTGGATAACTTTATGTGACATCATGGAGCTTTTGACAGAGAACAACTAATCCCTTCCTTTTTCTAAAAACAATCGAACGTAACACACTTCGATTATGACCTGCAACTCCATATCCACTTTCTTTTGGCAAAAACGCATCCCAGATTCAAACCTCATATACAATCACCACAAAAACTTCTTTCCCCATCAGATCTCATCGCCAGTCAAGACAAAAGCAAATCACCGGAAATTTCAACCACCTAATCGAAAACGATGGTACCATAGTGGTTTCCAGACCAAGCACGTAGTTTTTATCCTTCTCTTCTCATCTTTCCCCAGGTCTTTAAAAACCCTAACACTTTGTTTCTCTCTCTAGAACCATAGTCATCTCCACCACTATCGGTAACCCCCATAACAACCTCTGGCTGCCTCGTTCATGTGTTGTTCCCCCTCTAAAAAGCCTAGCCTCCGCTGCTTGTATCCCCCAAAACAACCACTGTCTACCACGTCTCCGTCTAGAACCAACTCCGATGGTGAATAAGTGGAAGATGTCGACCACCATGAACGTTCCACCCCCACCATCATCCCCACCTTCAACCTTCACAATCATCGACACCATCAACCTTCAGCATCACCTGTCACCATCATCGCCTCAATCACCACTACCACCTCCTCTGTCGCAATCTCCTTCTCCTCTATTGTACTAATCGGTGGAAGTAGTGGTATTGGTTTGGGGTGATTTGCTTTTTGTTATTCACGAGAACACAAGAATTGAGATGGTAATAGGTTTGGATAAATGAGTTTTGTTAATTCATAAGTCAAAACCTGCAACAAAAGTATGGGGTTGGGTGGAGTTAATAGATATAAGTTGATAAATTAGTTATAAACAATTTAATCTTTAACTATTTGGATTTTGCAAAACGAAATAGGGAACAAATAGATATACCCTCACATGTTTTGAATGTGAGAGGATTTAACTAAAAAAATTAACTGGGTTTGTGCTAAAGGTTTAAACATGTATGAAAAATATATAGTGAAAGGTTGATTTGAGTGCAAATTAAACATAAAGGTTGGAACCTGTAATTTTGATAAAACATAAAGGTTGATTTTTGTAATTTTTTCTTTAAAAAAAGCTACTATGAGACATGATAGCATGCTACATTCTATATACCATATGCAATTTGACATACATGCTAGTAAAAAAAATGAAAGTAGCGGTTTGACTCATTAGTAACTATTATTATACTAATAGTCATACTCAATATGTTGAAAGTGTCAAATCTGGATAGATTGCCGAGGAGAAGAAATCACATGGACCTTTATAAGATCCAAACTAAGAGAATGTTGGAACGGCTCATATGTAATCAACTTGCAAAGAAGCATACCCATAAGTTTTTTTCAAATGATAAAGGAAATGCAATACAACTGCTAATTAAGTGCACCATAAATTTCTATCAGTGGCATCGGAAAGTGAAATTGAAAGTTAGTGAAGAAACAATAGGTATCACGGAGATTACCAGTAATCTACGTGGGGTTAATACCTATGTTCGTCCGGGTTAATCCTTTACCCCAACCACAAGGTCAAACCCGTTTGATAATGATATAAGTGTGTGTGTGGTGAAGGTAAGTGAGAACACAAGATGTAAGTGGTTCGGTCAAGTGTTGACCTACGTCCACTGTGAACAGCCGATAGTATTATTAATGATCGAATACAAAGAGTACAAGTAAGTAATACTAGGCTAGCAATGACTATCCTTCGATGCTTTGGCAAGGAGAGGTATCCTTGTATTTATAGGAGAACTCGTGGGCTTCATCGAAAGGCCCACGAGTAACCATTCTTTATTGGGCTTGGTCTGGGCCCAAGTCCAATGTTCCTCCTGGAATTGGCGGGAGAACAGGTGTACTGTTCATGACGTCACTGGGGCAGCATGGTTGTTGCTCGAGGCAGACACGTGGCGCTCTGTGATTGGCAGACGGCGCCCCTGTCAGTCGTTGACCATGCTCCTGACAGCAGCAAGGTATGTCTGCTGTTTACTGTAGACGCTGGTATGGTGGAAGCATGGCTGCAGCCATGCTGCTGTCCTTGTCTTGTAGTTGTTGGACCACTTTGCCACCTGTAGCTTTCCTATTGGTGCGTACACTGTCAGCGATCTTTGTGAATCTTCCTTTTGTTGTCTTCTGTACTTTGTACGATGGTTGTCAAGGGAAGATTCCGCGTGTGCTGGTACGCGCTTATCAGTTGATGCTATTGCTTATCAGTTGTTGTTCTTGCGCGCCTCCCTGCATGTGCTGGTCGTTGCGCGCCGTTGGTTCCTCGCGCCACTGATTGGCGCGGGGAAACTGAGTTATGGGGATAGGGATGCCTTTTCCGCCTGGATTAGGCTCCCTATCCCTTCAAGTCCCCCTAGTCTAGGGTTTCTCCTATTCTTTGTGAAGAGTAGGTGGAGCGCTAGACTCAAAGTATGAGGCCGCGGATGAGAGCTCATCTGCTGGTGTGCCTTGAAATTCGTTTCTTTGCAAACTTTGGCGGAGAACGTCTTTTTTTGGTTTTACGTCAAATTTGCGCCATGAAAGAAGTTTGCCGCCATGACCTGTTAAGGCGCTGGGCGGGGAACGTCTTTTTTGGTTTTACGTCAAAGTTGCGCCATGGAAGACGTTTGCCGCCAAGACCTGTTAAGGCGCTGGGCGGGGAACGTTTTTTTTGGTTTTACGTCAAAGTTGCGCCATGGAAGACGTTTGTCGCCAAGACCTGTTAAGGCGCTGGGCGGGGAACGTCTTTTTTGGTTTTACGTCAAAGTTGCGCCATGGAAGACGTTTGCCGCCAAGACCTGTTAAGGCGCTGGGCGGGGAACGTCTTTTTTGGTTTTACGTCAACTTTGCGCCATGTTGTAGTTCTTCCGCAGTTGTAATAAATCTTGAATCATTGGCATTTAATTTGTCTCTCATAAATGGGAGTTAAGGCGCCTGGAATTCGAATGATCAGTTACTTGTGATGGAAGCTTGAGGGTTGCTGACGAGTCAGCCTCGTCTGCTGTGCTGACTGTTGGCTGTCCCCTCACTGTGGTGCAGTTACCAACATTTCGTCTGTGTCAGGCGCGTGTGTTGGCACGCGCCCCACTTGTTGCTTGTGTGGTTGTGCTTGTGCCACGTGTCAAGTGGCACGTGAAGTTTGTCAGACGCGTGATGCTTCACGCGCCTGATCAGTTTACGTTGGTGAGATCTGGTGACACGTGTCAGCCATCCGTCGCGTGACGGTTGAATTGTTTATCCTTGCTTGATCGTAGCCGTTCACTCGCGCATGAGGACACGTGTCGTCATCTGCTTCTCCAAATTTTGAAAAAGTGTGACGACGTTTGTTTCTCCTTGGGCCCCACTGTCATTAATGCAGTGGGTATATATAGGAGTTGGGATGCATGGTAGACGGTTACTTGTTCATTTGTTCATCCCTTCTTCTTACTTGCACTCTCTTAATTTCAAAACACTTCCGATCATTTGAAGTTTTCTTTGAATCTTCAAAGATTGTTTCATCAATCTTCAAAGATTTATTGTGAAACTTCTTGTTGATCTCCATTGCCTTCTTTGTTTGTTCTTAATTTTTTTCCATTTCTCCGTTCTTCTTTGAAGATTCCGACCGATCTTCAAAGTTTTCGTTGCAGCTGTTGAGTTTTCCGGTGAACTTTTTGAGTTTCCCGGCGAGTCTTCAAGCATTTCCAGTTAGTTTACCAGATTTTCTTGTCTTTTCTTTTATCTTGCTTGTGAAGATGTCTGAAGCTTCGAACGTTGGTTCTCCTTCCGGCAATGTTACCGGTAAAGAACCAGTGATGGATGATGTGGAGGAGGAGGTGCAGGTGGAGCACGGAAAGATCAAGGAGCGAAAGCTTATGACCAACACTTTTTGTGTGTGGACTGAAGAAGCCTTTGATAATTTTTGCAGGGGCTATGGCATATTGCCGGAGTGGGAGCCTACTCTGCCGTCTCCGACGGAGAATGTACTCTCTGCTGGGCCTGGGCAACTTGCCCTTTATGAAGCCCACTTCACCAAGTGTGGCTTCCGGCTCCCTTGCACCCGCTTCCAGATTGACACTCTGGTAGCCTATGGTGTTGGGCCAACCCAACTAACTGCCTTTGGGATGCTAAGGCTGGTGCACTTTGAGGCATCTTGCCGCGCCCTGGATATTGAGCCAACTGTGGAGATGCTCAATGTTTTCTACTTTCTTGCGCGCGACGAGATGTGGTTCTCGTTCAAGCCGCGCCCCAAGGTGCCTCCAATGGCCACCCATACCCCCAAGTCCCTTCATTGGGCTAAAGAAAAATTCTTCTTTGTGAAGAGGGGGGTCATCCCCATTAGTCTGCCGTGGAAAGTTATTGCAGACGGTCAGCGGGTGGCTGACATACCAGTGATGAAGGATTTCAAGAAACAAGCCTGGTTTACCACCCTCACCGCCAACGCCACCAAGCTTGAGTTTAAAAATCTCACAGATGGCATCTTTTGCCTTCTGGGGATGAGCTGCCTAACTCAGGGCCCAGGAAGGGAACCCTACATTGCTGCGGAGGGTAAGCACAGTTTCTAATTTAACTTCTTTGCATTGTATATCATATTGTGCTAACTGTTTCTTGCGCAGGTGTGAGCAAGTTCCAATTTTATGCCGCTCGTCAGGAGAAGGGTATAAAGTGGAGGCGCTTGGCGGAGGGAGAGGTGTCTTGCCTTGAGGCGTTTGTGGACAGGTTTTATTATCCTGACCTGACCGTCGCGCCCAAGCCTTATTATACCACAGGTGAGTCACACCAACTTTTGTTTTCTAGCCTGTTTGGCGATGATGCCTCTGACTCCTCAGTGGAGATTGTGGAGGTTCAGAAGGCGCCCGCGGGGCGTGGCCGTTGGAAACACGCTCCGCGGAGACGTAAACGTCGCCAACGCCCTTTGACAAGTTCTGATTCGGGCTCTTCCGTTTCAGTAGGTGAAGTGGTGAAGGGGCGGCGCCGAAGGAAGGACGGGCCCGCGTCAGAGGATGAGGAGGAGGAAGAGCCCTCCAAGTTGGAGAAAAGGAAGAAGAGGCGCACCACTGGCGCCACTTCTAGCAGCGCAGCTGCCAACTTGGAGAAAGCTGCTGCTGCCACCGGCGGGGAGGGTGGTGGGGTTGAAACCCCTGTTGCAGGGACCACTGCTTCCCCCTTGTCGCCGGCGCAAGGGGTGGTGCTAGAGAAGAGCTCCAGCGTTGGAGGGGTTACTGCCCCCACCTTTAGTGTGGGTATAGGTGCGGCGCCTACACGTCAGCCTCTGTTCCAGAAGCTGTTGAAGAAGAAAGCCCCTGGTAAGTTAATTTCTTTTTGCTTTTTCTGATGTCTTTTTCTTTAGTTGCTCTTAACACTTTGTTGCTTCTGCAGTTGCGCCTAAAATTGTGCCAACTCCTCCTCCCACATCTCCATCTGCGGAGGCGGGTAGGACGGAGGTGGATATGCTCTTTCAAGAGCAAGAGGCAGCGCAGCGGGAGGAAGCCCGCTTGAAGGCTGAGGCCGATGAAGCCCTTCGGAGGGCGGAGGCCAAAAAGAAAGCGGCGGCCGATGAAGCGTTGCGCAGAGCTGAGGCTGAGAAGAAGGCTGCCGCCGATGAAGCCAGGCGAAAGGCTGAGGCGGCCAAGAAAGCTGAGGCGGACCGTCTTCGTCTCCAAGAGCAACAGTTCTTGGAGGAGAAGGCTCGCCAGTTGAAGGAACAGGCGGAGCCGAGTGCTCATGCTAGCGCCGAGGGCTCTCATGACATGGATGGATTTGAGAGGGCCCTTTTGGCGTCAGGCGCTGGTGGTAGTGCGGAGGGCTCGCGTCAAGCTCGGCGCGAGTTCTCCAGAGTTGATGATAGGGAGCCATCAGGCGGGTATGATGGCTCCAGCTGGTCCGGGGGTGATGCAATTTGGCGCCCTCGTTGGGCGGTCAGGGAGAATACTTTATTCTCTAACTCCTTGGCCGCCGAGGAGTTTGTGAGGGAGGTGGTGCCTCCCTACGAGCGCGCGCACCAAGATATGCTGAGTCGCGCAGACCTTATGGCTGCCTTGTGCGTCAACCAGGCGACTCAGCTATCAATGATTGACTCGCTACGCCGCCGAGATGCGGCGGTGTGGCGAGATATTAAACGCTTGGAGGCGGAGAAGGCAGACCTTGCTGAGAAAGAGGCTGCCTTCAAGGCTGAAATCTCCAAGTACCGTCGCCGCGCCCATGATGCAGAGGCTAAAGTCACCAAGTTGGAAGGGGACGCGGCGGCGGATAAGCGCCGATGGACAGAGTCTTGCAAAAAGACAAATGCTGAAACCATGAAGTTAAGGCAGACTCTGGCCGAGGCGCAAGAGGAAAGCCGGGTGCTGACCCGGCAATTGGAAGAGAAGAGCAAGGCCCTCTCTGAACGAACCGCGCAAGTCGTAGAGAAGCGCTTGGAGCTTGAGTCCAAAGATGCAGATCTTATCAAAGCTACTGAGCGCGTCTCCTTCTTGGAGCAGGAGAGGGTCCAAATCCTCCATTCAAAGGAGGATTTGGAGCAAGACCTTGGCTCCGCCAAGGAAGCCCGCGCTGCGGCTGTCAAGGAGTGTGAGACAGCCCAGCGTCTTTTGGATGAAGCGATGGGCGCCCAGACGCAGACACAGGATGCCATCAAGTGGATGATGACTGATGGGATCACTGGGGTAAGTGTATCTCTTTTAGCGCCTTTTGTACTACCTTTTGAAGTTTTTATGCTAACTTAACTCTTTTTGCAGGTCTTCAAGAGGTTTTGGCAAGAGCCTAATCTGGGCGACCAAGTCGCTGCCGTAGCCGCCACCGCCCATGCTTATGGGTATGGTGAAGGCTATGAAGATGGTTTCTTGGCAGCTCAAAATGGTGGGCGGATCGAGGATGCGGAGCACTATGGGAAGCCACTGAAGGATGATTATGAGGCGGAGCTCCTCAAATTTGAGAAGGTGGACTTCCCAATACTTCAAGTGGTTGCAGATTGCAACAAAAATGCTGATCCTTTGTCCGCCCTCAAGTACTACATCGACAAATCTGATGAGCTGACCAAGGAGGAGGAGCGCAAGCGCCTTGAAGAAGAGCGCCAACGAGCCAGTGGCGAGGGCACTTCAAATGTCTAGTTTAATAGGCGCTTGTCTTCTCTTTTCTTTTTGTATTTGTAAATAACTTGTAATTACTAAGGGTTTTTAAGTCCCTCACGATGAATGAAAATTTTTGTTTTTCCTTATATCTTGTGTTTCTCGTCCTAACTTAACTTATCTAACCAAGTCGTCACCTGATTTAATAAGTTAGAATTAGGCGCGCGTCCTGCTAGATAGTCCGACGTGTTAAGTATTTGCCTTGAAGACTATAGCGGGGCGCGACTTGTGCCATAAGGTCCGAGTTAAGCGCGTGTGCGCCTTGCCTAGAAGACCCATGACTGCGCGCTGAACTAGTTTGCTCTTTGTCCAACTTGTTTTGTAAGTTTAGAAGACAAGGCTTTAAGTTTGTTCTAGCGGCGCGCGTCTTTAAGTCCGGCAAGTAAACTTGTCTTGAAGACCATCTTATGTGGCGTTGGTGTATGATTTTTATAAGTCCGACGTGCGCGAAGCATGTCTAGAAGACTTTATCATGTTAACACCGCCTTATTTGTGGTCCGACGATAGTTTTGCTTAAGTCTTGAAGACCTTGGCGCGGAAAAACAAGTAGAATGACAGATATAGGGAATAATTTTCATTGATAGACGCGGCATGTGTAGCCGTAATTACAAGTGTTTTACAAGTAGCAGCGGCGCAATTGTGCTGCATTCCAAGATCTGGGGATAGGTGTTCCATCAAGCCTTTCTAGCGCGTAAGCGCCTTTGCCAAGTATTTCTTGTATCTTGTATGGGCCTTCCCAGGTAGGGGCTAGTTTTCCAGGCTTTTCGGCGTTGGAAGCCTCGTTGTTTCGGAAAACGTAGTCGCCGATCTTGAATGTGCAGGCTTTGACGCGCTTGTTGTAATAGCGCTCTAGCTGCGTTTTGTACTTCGCCTCTTTGATTGCGGCGAGTTCTCGTCGCTCATCTAGGAGATCAAGGTTTAGGCGAAGCTCTTTGTCGTTGTCTCTCTTGTTGGCCATGAGTACTCTTGCGGAGGGGCAGCCGATTTCGGCGGGGATGACCGCCTCCGTTCCATACGTCAAGCTGAATGGCGTTTCGCCATTGCTGGTTTTTGTGAGGGTGCGGTATGCCCATAGGACATGGGGTATTTCGTCTACCCACCCTGTTCGTTTGGTACCCAGCCGTGCCTTGATGCCTTCAACAATCGTACGATTGGCTCGCTCAACTTGACCGTTGCCCTGAGGATGCGCGACAGATGTGAAGATTTGTTGGACACCCATTTGAGATAGCCATTCTTGTAAAGATTGGTCTTCAAATTGTGTGCCATTGTCGCTTACCAATTGTAGCGGTAGACCAAATCGGCAAACGATGAATTCCCAGATGAATTTTTTGACGTGTGCGCCGTCAATTTTTGCTAGCGGTTTCGCCTCGACCCACTTTGTGAAGTAGTCGATGGCGACGATTAGGTACTTTACATTTCCTGGAGCCGTTGGGAATGGGCCTACCAAATCAATAGCCCATTTTTGAAACGGCCAGGCCGCTGTGACTGGCACCAGGTTGTTCTTGGGCCGCAAGGTGTTTGGGGCGTGGCGCTGGCAACTGTCGCATTTGCGCAACTCGTTGACCGCGTCCACGTGCATGCCCGGCCAGTAGTACCCCGCGTTCATTAACTTCGCCACTACCATTCTTGGACCCGCGTGTAGTCCGCATGTCCCTTCATGTATGTCTCGTAGGAGGAAGGAAGCATCTGCGGAGTCTACGCAGCGCAATAGCGGTCCCAGGTAAGAGCGGCGATATAGGATACCATCGATGAGTTGGTATTGTAGGGCCTTGTTCTTGATCTTCCGGGCCTCTGACTTTTCGTCAGGCAGGGTGCCGGATGATAAGTAGGCCTTGATCGGAGCCATCCAAGATGCGCTTCCTGTTTGGATTATGTTGACTTGTCGCAGCGGAACAGATGGTTTGTCTAGGATCTCGACGCGGACTTCTTTGGCCATATGTTCAAAGACCGTTGATGCCATTTTGCTTAGCGCATCGGCGGGCTTATTTTCGCTGCGCCGGATGTGCTCGACTTTGCATGAGTCGAATCGGCGCATCAGCTGTTTGGCCTGTTCCAGGTATAACGCCATGGTCTCGTCTTTTGCGTCGTAAACCCCGTTGATCTGTCGCGCCACAAGTAGAGAGTCCACGTGTGCCTCCACGTGCCTGGCCCCCATTTTTTCCGCGATGCGGAGGCCTGCCAGCAGCGCTTCGTATTCCGCCTCGTTATTCGTGCTTTTGAAGTCGAGGCGGATGGCGTACGTGAACTCTTGTTTATCTGGGCTGATAAGGCGTAATCCCGCGCCAGCGCCATCCTCGTTTGAGGCCCCATCCGTAAATAAAGACCATTTTTGTGATGGGTCTTGCGCTAACGCGGGGGTTTCTTCCGCTTGACATTCGAGTACTTTATCTGCGGGGATTTCCGTGGCGAAGTCCGCAAGAACTTGGCCCTTGATGGCGGGGCGGGGTTTGTAATGGATCGTGTGTTCCCCAAGTTCAATGGCCCATTTGGCCAGGCGCCCCGACAACTCGGGTTTGGCGAGTATGTCGTTTATCCGGTAGTCCGTGAGGACATTTATCGGATGCCCTTGGAAGTATCTGCGGAGTCTTCGAGATGCGTGTACCAGAGCGAGGACCAGCTTTTCCATGATTGTGTACCTTGTTTCCGCATCTAGAAGCGTGCGGCTGATATAGTATATCGGCGTTTGCACGTTCTTGCGCTCCACCATGAGGACTGCACCTATTGCGCGGTTCGTGACCGACAGGTACAGTGTCAATGGCTCTTTGGGGAGGGGCGCTGTTAGCGTCGGAAGGTTCATTAAGCACTGTTTCATTTCTTTGAATGCCGATTCCGCTTCTGGTGTCCAACGGAAATTACTCTTTTTTAAACAGTTCTTCAAAGTGTCCACGAACGGAAATGACTTTGAGGCGTAGTTGGATAAAAATCGGTTGAGGGCCACAAGGCGGCCCATGAGAGTTTGCACCTCCTTGATGGAAGCGGGTGAAGGCATTCTTTCTATGGCTTGTACTTTTTCTGGATTAGCGCGGAACCCGTCGCGCGTTACGATGACCCCTAGGAATTTGCCTTCTTCCATCCCGAAGGAACATTTGCTTGGGTTGAGCTTCATGCGCACTTTGCGCAGTTGTGCGAACGTTTGCTGGATGTCTTTAAGCATGTCGCTTTCATCTTTACTCTTGATTACCAGATCGTCGACGTACACTTCAAGCCGTACGCCGATTTCGTTGATGAAGGCGGTGTCCATGAGGCGCTGGTATGTAGCTCCCGCGTTTTTCAGACCGAATGGCATTTTTGTGTAACAGAAAATGCCAGCGTCTGTGCGGAATGCCGTCTTATCTTCATCCTCCTTTGCCATTTGGATTTGGTGGTAGCCCTTATACGCGTCTAAGAAGCACTTAAAGCGGTATGGGGCTAAAGAATCCACTTTTAGGTCGATCTCTGGCAAAGGATAGCAATCTTTTGGACATGCTTTGTTGATATCTTTATAATCGACACACATGCGCCAGCCGCCGTTTGCTTTAGCCACCATGACTGGGTTAGCTACCCATGTCTGGTACCTGATTGGGCGAAGTATACCCGCGTTGAGCAGCTCGGTGACTTGTTCGTTCATGGCCTTTGTTTTCTCCGGGCCCATGCTGCGCTTCTTCTGCACTATTGGTTCCACTGAGCGGTAGACATTGAGTTTATGTTCCGCTATGTCGCGCGGGACCCCAACCATGTCGGCTGGTTGCCACGCGAAGACATCAATATTGCTGATTAGAAGCTGCTTTAAATGATTTCGAATGGCCTCGGAGATTTCATGGCCGATGATCACCGTTTGCTCCGGAAATTTAGGGTTAAGAACCCATTTTTCCGGCTCGGCGCGAGTGTCGGTTTTCACCATTTTTGGCGGCTTGGCGGTTTCTGTGGTATGGCAGTCTTTGTTACCTCTGATGAAGGCAATACCTGTTTTGGTTGGGAACCCCACCATCGCATGCGCCGTTGAAGCATTGGCGTTAAAGCGTGCGATGCCTTCCCGTCCAAGAAGAATGTCGTGATTGGAGTTAGCCGGTAGAACCATGAAATCACATATCTCCGTGCGCTCGTGGGTGCCGTCAGACCATGTTACTGGCATGGACAGCATACCCCGTGGCATGATGGTTTCATGAATGAAACCGGAGATTGGTTCGTTGACTGGTACGAGCTTTGCTTTGTCCTCCGGGTCTAGCTGTTGGAAGCATTGTTCGTACATGATGTCAGTACTGCTGCCGCCATCTAGGAACATGTATCGCGTGCGATAATGTCCGAAAATAGCGGTGATGACAAGAGGGGCTGTGCATGAGGCACCGCCTCTAATCTTAGGCATGAGGACGTCAGCCTCTTTCCATGAATCGCTTGGTGGTGGCGCTCGGGCGCGCTTTCCTTGGTAGGCACTTTTGCCCTTCTTTGTCATGTTGCAGTGGTGACGAGGGATCAATGTGGCGGCATGAGTATTCAGGTCGCGGATCTTTTTTCGTGATCCTTCCTCTTGATTCTCATCGCCCGTTTGATTCTTGCCTGTGCGGTGCACGTTCTTCACCAGATGGCCGAGTTGCCCTGACTTCAGCGCGGTTTCGATTTCCATCTTGAGGGTGTAGCAATTATCTGTGAGGTGACCGTAGTCGTTGTGGTACTCACAGTATTTGCTACGGTCTACGTTCTTGCGCTTGGCCAGGGGAGGGGCGGCCTTCAACGTGACCTGTTCGGTCTTTAAAACCTGAGATGGTGTCTTTGTCAGCGGGGTCCAGTCATAGTTTTTCTTTGAATGACCGCGCTGGTCCCGCGTTTGTTTGGGACTGATCATCTGCCTGGCGTCCCCGGATGGGGAATATTTTCCCTCATCCGCGGCGCCAGAGATGCGGCTCCAGACTGACTTGTTTTTATTTTTATTATTATTATGATGGTGTTGAAAATTGTGCGTCTGACTGAAAGACTTCTCAGACGAGGCATATATCTTGGCGGAGTGGATGAGTTCATCCCAGGACTCCGGTATGCCATCTTTACCTGTAAGGCATTTCATTAACTCTGGGCTGCGCACGTTATGCACGAACGCTGCCCTTGTGAGTTCTTCCCCGCACCCTATTAGCAGGGCCTCTTTGTTGAATCGAACAATAAAGTCCTCAATGGATTCATTGTCGTTTCGGCGGCACAACAGGATGTGCGCCTTGTCTTTCTTATGTTTGCGCAAATGCGAGAAATGGTTGTTGAATTTGTCGGTGAGGTCGTCAAAGTCTTTAACACTCCCCGCAGGGAGGTTATCGAACCAGACCCTAGCTGCGCCCGTCAGAGTTTGCGCAAATAAATGGCACCAAACCTGTACGGGCCAGTCAACCGACATTCCTGCGCACTCAAAGTCGTGCACATGGTCATCTGGGTCACGCAGGCCATCGTATCTGCCGATGCTGCTAGGAAGCTTTGCTTTTCTTGGTATTGTTGCTGTCGCTATACGAGCGACAAATTTTGACTTTTCGGCGAAAGCCTTTGGTCTGAATGGTTTGACCAAGTCATCATCCTCATTGTTGTTGCGTGAGCGATGATGACTCTTCTTTCCTTTGTAGCCTGAGTCGCTACTGGAGGATTCGTAGCCATCAGGCTCTGCTCGTTGCTTTGCGTAGCCCCGAACTCTGGCGTCTCCGCCGAGTTCCCCGCTACGACCAGCACCCGAGACAGCTGTGTCTTTCCCCTTTTTGGGCGGGATGTCATAGGTAAGGGCCTTGCCCTTTTTCTTTGCTTGTTGCAAGAGCTTACGCTGGTAAATTGCAGCGTTCTTTGTGTTCTGACGGAGGAGCCATTGGTCAAGGTCCTCCTCAGAGCTGGCACTGCTGTCGTCGTCGGAGTTAGCGTCCCGAACCTCAACTTCTTGGCTTTGAAGCCTGGAAGTAGGTTTCTTGACGACTGTGGGTGGTGTTATTTGGTCTTCCGGGAGCTGGGTGTTTCCTTCCCCGGAACGATTTATGGCAGCAGTGTTAGGGTTGGGTTCAGCCATGGGTGGGTTGAAAAGATGAGTAAAAGAGCGGTTCTAACCGTTGGATGGCGCCAATGAAGAAACAATAGGTATCACGGAGATTACCAGTAATCTACGTGGGGTTAATACCTATGTTCGTCCGGGTTAATCCTTTACCCCAACCACAAGGTCAAACCCGTTTGATAATGATATAAGTGTGTGTGTGGTGAAGGTAAGTGAGAACACAAGATGTAAGTGGTTCGGTCAAGTGTTGACCTACGTCCACTGTGAACAGCCGATAGTATTATTAATGATCGAATACAAAGAGTACAAGTAAGTAATACTAGGCTAGCAATGACTATCCTTCGATGCTTTGGCAAGGAGAGGTATCCTTGTATTTATAGGAGAACTCGTGGGCTTCATCGAAAGGCCCACGAGTAACCATTCTTTATTGGGCTTGGTCTGGGCCCAAGTCCAATGTTCCTCCTGGAATTGGCGGGAGAACAGGTGTACTGTTCATGACGTCACTGGGGCAGCATGGTTGTTGCTCGAGGCAGACACGTGGCGCTCTGTGATTGGCAGACGGCGCCCCTGTCAGTCGTTGACCATGCTCCTGACAGCAGCAAGGTATGTCTGCTGTTTACTGTAGACGCTGGTATGGTGGAAGCATGGCTGCAGCCATGCTGCTGTCCTTGTCTTGTAGTTGTTGGACCACTTTGCCACCTGTAGCTTTCCTATTGGTGCGTACACTGTCAGCGATCTTTGTGAATCTTCCTTTTGTTGTCTTCTGTACTTTGTACGATGGTTGTCAAGGGAAGATTCCGCGTGTGCTGGTACGCGCTTATCAGTTGATGCTATTGCTTATCAGTTGTTGTTCTTGCGCGCCTCCCTGCATGTGCTGGTCGTTGCGCGCCGTTGGTTCCTCGCGCCACTGATTGGCGCGGGGAAACTGAGTTATGGGGATAGGGATGCCTTTTCCGCCTGGATTAGGCTCCCTATCCCTTCAGTTAGGTTAGTTGAAAATATTCCACATAAGACATCCCAACCCAAGAACTTTATAGACGTGCACAGATTGTTTTTTTTTCTAGGAACCGAACCGGTTTCTGTTCGGCCCCGGTTTTGCCGGTTTGAAAGACCGGCTTTGGTTCGGTTCGATTTAATTTGGGTTCGTGAACCAATTCATGTGCACACTATTTTTTTAAGAAAAGGCATCATAAATATTTTTTATGTAAAGTTCGGCTTTTATTGATTCTAACAATCTTTTTAACATGTATAGGTATATATTTTTATGTGTAGAAACATTTTTGTATAATTTTGTTATATATAAATTTTTTATATAAAATTGTATTTTTTTTAATAAAATGTGATAATTAGTTATTTTTGTTTGATACCCTTCTCAAATGCTTTATAATATAATATAGATTATAGATATAGATTAATGGTAATTGTAGGTTGTGAATGTGTACAAGTAGGTTTTGCATGAAGGGTGGAAAGGGAAAAAATTACATGACGTTTGAGTTTGAAGAATGATACTTTTCCTATGCCATCTTAAAATTTATGTAAAATTACATTTATAAACATCTTTCCTTTTTTATAATGTAGTATATAAGTATATATATTTTTAGAGAGAGGCTATTGTACAAAGCCTCCTTAAAATACAAAGTGTAAGAAGCCATCCTGACCATCCATCTGCGTTTTAATCAAGATCATCGTACATTAATTACAATCACGTGTTTTTAATGGCAGTTAACAAGAGGAAGGCAAATTAGACAAATTGCCACTATAATAATTTGATTTTTTTAGTAATAGCGCCCAAATCATCTCATTTATGGACGGTTACATAATCAAACACTATAATCGTGGAATTCACACACATAAAACACACACAAAATCAATCTCTCTGTAATAAAAAAACAGAGCATTCCATCAACGAAGAAATAACAATCGATCAAAGTAGGATTATGGCTCCAAAACGCAAATCAAGTAAGTAAATGTTCATATTGTTATTTTCATTTTGATCGTATGCGAAAATAAATTAAACAATTGTGCCAGTTAATTCTAAAACCCTAAAAAAACGAACCAGGTGAAGGAAGAGAACGAAGAAGCAAACTGAATCATGACAGGCCTTCGAAGAGAACTAATACAGGTATGGTTTAGATCTGTTTTATGAAATTAGTAAAGGCGTTTTTGATGTTTTGAATGATGAACATCACAATTTAATGATTTTTTTTGATGAAATTAGTAAATGCGTTTTAGATGTTTTGATAAAAGTTGTAAAGGCGTTTTAATGATTCTAATGATTAATAAGAATTTGTAAGTGCGTTTGTGGTAAATAATAAAGGCGTTTTATTGATTTTAATGATGAATGAGATGATTTGTTTATAATAAATTTGTTTATAAAAATCAGTGTAAAATATAGTAAAATCCATGCATAATGAGTAAAGCGCGTGTTATGTTTTCTGTAGGTTTGGATGAAAAAAATGGCCAAAAACATTAAGAAGTATCTACATATACAGGGGGAAATGGATGAAATGGTTTGCTCATCAAAAGTTAGGTCATCAGTGGTTTGCTCGTCAGGAAAAAGTAAAACGCATGTGTATCAATGTTCAACAAAGTAAAACACATTTGTAAACCCATAAAACGCATGTGTATCAATGTTCATCAGTAGTTTGCTCATCAGAAGTTAGGCCATCAGTGGTTTGATTCAGCAGTAGTTATTAACTTCTTCTTCAGTAGTTACAAACACTTCATCAAAAGTTATCAATCAACAGTAATCGGTAGTTTCATTAATTACATAAAACGCATTTGTTAATACTTAAAACGCATGTATTTATTTTTTGACAGTGTGTAAATGTCGAAGATGCTACATCAAACATAATTGATGAGTATGTTGCTGGGGACAATGTTATTGATGAAATTGTTGGAGACAATACATCAAATAGGGTTGACGAGAATGTTGCAGGGGATACATCAAGGTTGGTAAAGATGATGGAAAATGTTTACACGAAGGTGCTAAAGCGAGTAAATAATATGAGCTGAAAGTTTTAAGATTGATAAGTTTGTTAGTTTTGCATCTTTACATTGTTGAATGTTATAGTGTTAGACCTGAATGTCTCTTTTGGTATTAAAAATGCATGTTTCATTTGATGTTTTGTACGAATCATATTAAAACGCATTCAATAAATACTAAAACGCATTTGATATATGGAAATCTATTTAACTGGTGATATAAAACCAATACATAAAACGCATTTAATATCACTTAAAACGCACGTACATTATTATTCATGCCACATTTTTACATCATGAAAAACAAACAACACAAACGCTACTTAAAACAAAATGATAATAAAGTAGCATAAAACATAGACACCAAAGACATTATGAAGGCTAGAAGGTTTAAAGTGATTTGAGAAACTTAATCTTCATTTCCATTGAGCACCTTAAAAGAGCTATGGATTTTTAGTAAGCTCTTCAACAAGATTTATATATCTTTGTTTTGAATCAATCATGAACATCAATGCCAATTCATGAAGACTAGAATCTGGCATCGTCTTCAGAATGTTACAAACTTCATCTTTTCTAAAAATGCCTTCATGGACATTGTTCAAATCATTCATCAAAACACTCTCCAAAAAATGATCCTTGATGATTTGTTCTTCAATCCTCATAATAATGTTTGACTCTGTCAAAACACATTGACATTGACATCTAACAGAAATAACAACATAAAACATCTTCCCCATTACAAACACTGTTACATTGAAAACTCTAGTTACTAAACCTCTGATTTGTAAACTACTGATTAGGCCTGTAAACGAACCGAACGAACACGAACACAAACGTGTTCGTGTTTGTTCATTTAACTTTAACCGAACACGAACACGAACACGAACACATAATCGAACACATTTTTGTGTTCGTGTTCGTTCATTAAGAAATTTGCCGTGTTCGTGTTCGTTTATGTTCGTTCATTTAAACCTAAACGAACAGTTCATGAACATAAACGAACACAAATGATCAATATAAACGAACACAAACAAAAACAAGTTAATAGTGATTCATGAACATAAATGAACGTTAAGGTTAGGGTTGAGAGCGACTGTGAAGTGTGGGGATGTGAAGTGTGGAGAGCGGCTGATAAGTGATATGTTTAGAATGTTAGGGTTAGGGTTAAGTTTTTAGAACATATGAATTAAGGTTACTTAACAAAAGGAAATAAATAATAAAAAAAAAGTTAAGTTTAATTAAACGAACATAAACGAACAAAAATAAACGAACATAAATGAACGAACATAAACGAACGTTCATGAACATTAATGAACGAACACAACGTGTGTTCATGTTCGTTCGTTTAATTAAACGAACAAAAAATTGTGTTCGTGTTCGTTCATTTATTTAAATAAACGAACATAAACGAACTTCCCGCCGAACAGTTCACGAACAGTTCATGAACGTTCGGTTCGTTTACAGGCCTACTACTGATGCGTAACAGCTGATGGAATAAACTCTGATTGCTTAAATCATCTCTTGGATCCTAAGTGCTGTTGACTCCAACAGACCTTTGTTACATTGAAAACTCTAATGACTAAACCTCTGATTTTATAACTGAATGTTTCATTTGATGTTTTGTATGAAGAATATTAAAACACATTCAAATAAAAACTAAAACGCATTTAATATATGGACATATATTTAACTGGTGATATAAAACCAACACATAACACGCATTTAAATATTTTGTTAATTTATTTAACAAAATATCAAAACGCACTTTAAAATATCATAAAACGCATTTGACCATTATCAATTACCTAAAAACCACCAGTTACCTCAAAACGCATGTTACATATCATAAAACGCATTTGACCATTATCAATTACCTAAAAATCACCAGTTACCTCAAAAAGCATGTTACACATAGAACGCATTTGCTTATTATCATATACAGGAAACAACAAAATTACCTTGCATCCTTCTGTGTTCAACCATGAAATCAAACCTCTCGCCACCATGTTCATCAGTGTTATTAAACATCTTCCTGTATAATATCTACATTCAAAATTAAACACTTATCGATCAACCTCTGTTCATCTCTGACTTTTTTGATCTGCAAAAATACATCAAAATAGTAAAAACTAACCTTCAAAATGTAGATTATGAGCATCGATGACATCATCTTCTTCTCCGATTATGATTTTAGGTTCGTTGTTTAGGTCTGATAAACAATTAAAAATCAAAATAAAATTACGATTATGTGAAATTAAAAAAACAGAGTAACGTACCAAACATGAGGATCAACTCTGCAATTGAGTATGATTTTGGTGAAAATTTTGATCAAGTGATGCAATGTGAATAGAGTTTTTGAATATTGTAAGAATTGATGATGAAGATCGTGAAATCAGTTATAAAAATTTGAATTCTGATTGAACGATAAAACAGGGATTGTTAAAATCATAATTATGAACGTGATTAATTGATGGATGCAAATGTCTATAATACCCCTCTCATAGTTGAAAATCAGTTTTTTTTTGTTTTGATAGACATCTTACACGTGGCATATTTTTGTGGCTTCCTACACTTTGTTGTAGGTTAAGCGACTTTGTACCCAATACTTTTTCTATATTTTTATTCTCCAAACTCATAGGTTAATTTTATTAGAGCTATTCTATCTTTAATTTCGTAAATTAATCATTAATGGACGTTATAAATTTTATACCAAATGAGTTCATCGATCAAATATACAAATAATCTTTCAAAAAAATACGAAACAGTGTAACCTTTTGTTAATTTTTTATTTGTATACCCGTACAAATTGTTCTAGTGTGATATAGTAAGAGTTAGGTTTTACGGTAGTCATAAAACTTGATTCAAAAAATTATAACGTTAAAATAAACTGATGATCCAAAAATATCTAATTTCTTTTTTTTTAACTTTTTTTTATCGAAATATCATAACGTTAATTTTAATCCCACCAAATTTGGCTAAAAAACGTGTTCTGAATTGATACCCGATTTAGTCCAATAAGACGACCCCTCTTTTTTGTCTTATCTACTTAGTCTTAGCATGGAATTTATTAATAGATAATAGTAATGCATATACTTTCAAACAACTAAAGCAACTAGGTGTATAATAAACACGCGTTGCGTGTTTTTCATATTGCTTGTTAAAAGGCATTTTTCGCATATCATCTAACAGCACAATGTCGTAAGCCAAAACACTTTATTATGTGTCCCAAATGTATAGCAAAGGTACGACGCATATGTAATCCAAATACACAAATCTAGAAATCTTAACAAAACAAATCAATAATTTACTATCTAAGAAATTTATCAGGTCCAACAGAACTAAAAATAAAAACCAAATTAAATTACAGAGAAATTGAAGTGATTTGACTGGCAGCGACGTCGTTCCGATGACCTAGTCGCATCATCTTTCACCATCATTCTAGTTATAGACAAGTGCCTAGCACTATTCGTTGGCATTGACAACATACCTTTTATCTTAGAATGTTGTTATGTTGCTTACAAAAGCATACAAACTCTATGGGAAAAAGGAAGTGTAGTGCACAATCTAATTCCAAAAAGTTGAGGCTCAGACCTGTTTTAACATGGAAGGAAGGGGATGACATTGCCCTGGTTGCAAAGGAGGTTGAAAGGGGAGAACGTAAGACACATCTTACACCTGCCATCCATCAATTCTACTACGCCAAGTTGTGAGGATCCCACTTTCTAAATCAAATTTAAATCATACTATGTTCGGTCATCATAGCCTGACACTATTATCGGAGATGAATCAGTGGCAATAAACTTGAAACACACGACAAAGCGTCATAATATTATCAAGTGCAGATTTTAAACAAATGTAAATTAACTGCAATTGGGACGTAAACACCATGGTCTTGCTAACCTGACAACTAAGCCGCATGACTATAGTCACTATGTGTTACCCGACTGACATGCCACACAAACATTATCAAGTGTTAACATCATTTGCTATCACGTTTCATTAGGCTTTTGTTTCGCTGTAGCAAACCATAGAACAAATGAAGGACACATTTAACATATACACAAATAATTGCCTAAACCTCAAGAAATTCAACATAAAATACCCAGCGCACAAAAGAAATCAAAAGCGGACAAAAAAAAATGTTTAACACTTACACAAATACATAGATGCATACACACAAAGCAAAACAAAAAGCATAGTATTCAAATCAAGTAGATGAAGCGCATATACCAAATTAAATCTAAGACAATGGTTTAACTCAACCACAAAATAGTGCATAATTATCTCTGTATAAGGGACAACTGGTCTGAAGCATAGCCGGAATCCTCACTCTCTTTTTGTTTCAACTGGTCATGACGAAAACGGTTGAGCTCTGCAAACGGATTTATCTACAATGCGCCGGTAATCCCCCATACATAACACATTGAAAGGAAACTGAATTTAGATTACATGAAATCTGTCAAATTATGTGGGGTAATATGCATACAATATTTACATTTTCAAAGAATACCTTATTCACTTACAATAATGTGATAATTACAATACTAATTAATAATTTTAAAACACTAATTTGTACACCAACTACGTACAAACACAAATTAAATTAACATTAGTTAGGAGAATCCCCAATCAATTTGCTTACTGAAAACCCATTTTTTCTATTGGAAACCTAATTTATGTAACAACACTAACTGATAACCAACCAAAAAAACCTATTGTTGTAACATAAAAAAGATAATCAATCGATGAAAATAGTAACACGGAAGCAACAATTAGTATGCGAGCATAGCTATGAAAAGCAGCGATGGTATCGACATGAACCGCCACCAAAGAAGCAAAGATAAGAAAAGGAGAGCATGTACCGTACACTCGCCGTCGCCATGGTCGGATAGCCGCTGATAGTGGTGGCAATGGTGGTGGGATGGCAACCCTGGCGGTGCTAGAAATCGGTTCCCACATCCAAAAATGTGTCTCTGCTGTAGAAAGATAAAGAGGGAGGAAGAAAGGTATATATGAAGTTGAAAGACTAAAACACCCTTGAATGCAAATGTGATTTACCGGATTTGCCATTACTCCAAAAAAAAAAAGTAAAAAACTACACCTCTTACAGGAGCCAAACCGGAACACCACATCAGACACAACAACCCCCAAACCAACTGCACCACATCATCCTTGGTTAAAAATATCAAACATATTACTATCTAACAGCTTTTAAATTAATATAATAATAATAATAATAATAATAATAATAATAATAATAATAATAATAATAATAATAATAATAATAATAATAATAATAATAATAAAACACCGTTCAAATCAGTTGGTTTATTAATATATTCTAATTAAATAACATATATAATTTTTTCTAATATTGATAATTTCTTAACAAAATTAAATTGATTAGGTGCTTTATTATCTATACTACATTATAAATGAGGAGACATTAACAAATATGTTCAAATTGTCCAAAGTTAAGATGGTATATCAAGAATTTCTTAATAATTTCATAACTTTTACCACTTTTCTTCCTTAAATGCCCCTAGAAGATAATCAATGAGTATTTTAATGCATAAAATATTCTAATATTATATTCAAACAATTTTATTATTCTTAAAATAACATAATCTTCATAAACATATTTGACACCCTCATAATTTAATAATAAATTCAATCATAGACAAAAAATGATTTGTGCCAACGCAGACCACCCGACCTACATCAATAAGTTACTCGTCTTTACCTCATACTGAACCACACGATAGGCCATTTTGTCATAATTACCTCATTACGGTGATAGCTCGTCAGCAATGCATCTCGCAACTTCAGAACCTTGCTTATATGATTCTGAAGCCTTTGAGAAGGGTATCAAACAAAATTAAGTAATTACTACATTTTATTAAAAAATTACAATTTTATATAAAAAAATTATATATTACAAAATTAGATAAAAAGGTTTCTACACATACAAATATATACCTATATATACCTTAAAAAGATTGTAAAAATCAATAAAAGTCGAACTTTACGTAAAAAAATATTTGTGATGCCTTTTCATAAAAAAAGTGTAGGCATGAATTTGTTCACGAACCCAAACTGAACCGAACTAAAACCGGCCTTTCAAACCGGCAAAACTGGGGCCGAACCGAACTGAAACCGGTTCGATACGAACTAGTTTAGGATTTGGTTCTTAGAAAAAAAAAACAATCTGTGCACGTCTATAAAGTTCTCATGTTGGGAGTCTTATGTGGAATAATTTCAACTAACCTAACTTCCAATTTCACTTTTCGATGCAACTGATAGAAATTTATGGTGCACTTGATTAGAAGTTTTATTGCATTGCTTTTTATCATACGGAAAAAGTTATGGGTATGCTTCTTTGCAGGTTGCTAATGTGGATCTTATAAAGCTTTCTTCTCCTCGACAACCTCTCCAGATTTGGCACCTTCTACATATTGAGTGGGACTATTAGTATAATAATAGTTGCTATTGATTTATTTTTTATTGGCATGTAAGTCAAATTGCATATTGTATATAGAACATAGCATGCTATCATGTCTCTTTGTAGACTTTAAAAAATTACCCCACTACGAAGGACAGGTGCTTGTGCTTACACACACACAAACATATACATTACATATTGATTCTTTTAATCGTTTTAAGGTTTGAATTATGTTTCCGCCCTGTATTGTCACTCCGCCGCAACGCGCGGGTTCCCTGCTATTTGAACTTAAAAGACTAACCACTCGATGCGGAAGAGAGAAGGTAGATGACGTGGTGAGAAGAGATCATTAAAATCCCTCTCCATTAATGATGTTGACAAGAGATTGCGAAGGTGGGTGGGGTGATTGGGATTTTGAAAAGAGTTAATTGTCAATTTAGTCTAAATAGTTTTTTTTTCTCATTCGTGTCCCTAACTTTTCTCATTTTTTGTCACTTTCATCCAACCCCCTAACTTCGTTAAGAAAAGTCAGTTAAGTCAGGGATATTTATGTCACTTTGTGTGTGTGTGTATATATATATCTCTCTCTATTCTTTTTGCCATTTTCATCCAAACACCCTATAATCTGCTGGTAAACCCGTCGCTAAACACTCCAAGTGCAGCTTTTATCCCCATTACCAAACACTCCTCCAATTGAACCACCTATAAAAACCCCTTTTTTCCTTCTCTCTTCACTCTGCATAAACAATGAACAAACACACACATACTGTGTGTTCTGAAAGCTTAACCGGTCACTGATGTGCGTGGTTTTAGCAAAATAAAAAGATATCATTTTCCCTGCCAAAAACTTTGATGTTTTAATTTAGAAACTTTGGTTTGGGATAAATGACCGATTTTTACTAAACCCGTTTTTACCAAGTTTTAAATTTATAAAGTAAACATTATTTACTTTCGAAACTAAAACCAACACATAGGCAGAGAACCTGATGTGCATAGTATAGGTTCTAGGGTAAGTATTGAGTATCGTATTCCAAGGTTCACACTTTCCCCTACTCAACCTTTCATCAATTTACTGATCAGGTTTTAAAAAGAAAAATAAAACGGAGGGGTTCTTTGATAAAAATAGTTTTTGAAAACGGTTTTGGTTTTGTAAAATAAAAAGATAAAAATAGTAGAGTAGTATATTATGCATTTCTCGGGGTCCTTCGATTTAATAGTTAAGTTTATTATTAAGATTAATAATTTAAGTTAATTAATTTGTGAGGAAGACGAGAGGGATCTTGAAATGTTGACTCTTTGATAGAGAAGCGGAGGCTACTACTGCGTAGAATGCTAAACCTCTCTAGCGTGCGTCCACCTAGGGTCTCCACTAGGGCCTCGCGTATAGCGGGCTCCTCAAACCGCGGTCAAGTATCTGGTCTTCGAACTCATCTTCTTCTTAACATGGAGGCTTCACATCCGATCTGGAACAACGCACACCTCGCCTTAGCTCTCGTGTTTCGTACTGTAGGATCTCGCCTTAGGGTCATTCCTGAGTGGTCCAACAACGAATCCCCTAAGAAGGTTAACGATCATGAAGACCGAGGGATCTCTCTTACAGTTGACTCAGGAGACTCGTATCCCCATTGGTTAACGACGTTGTACTAACGAGAACTAGATAAAGAATCCGTTATTTGTTTATCTTTTAAGTGACACTTTAATATTTATTGATCAGTTAAATATAAAGTTGTTTAAATGGATGACGGTTAAATAACCCAACCCTTAACCTCCCGAGCTGAATGAAGTCCTTGACAAAGGTGGAACATAATCCTAAAGGCGTATGATACATGAGATCACTGGTGCGCCCGTAGGGAATCCTCCAAATGCCAAGAAAATCACTACAAATACTGAATACAATCATTGATAAAGGTGGAACATAATACTGAAGGCATATGATACAAAAAGATCACTGGTGCTCCCGTAGGGAATCCTCCCTTTACCAAGAAGATTACTCAGTCATCTGGTATGAACCAGAAATGTGTCACTCAGATCTGGCCCACTTCAGAAGCCGTTTCTTAGAACCCGGTTCGGATATTAGAAGCCTGAAGGATCTGCCTCACTACTGGTTTCCTCGCCTTAAATCTAGCTCGGGGTTACCAGAAGTTGATTATACCTTTAGTTTATTCTAATTAAGTTAAAGTTTGTTAAGCTATTAAGTTAGTCATCATCAAACCTGCCACAAAGATAAACAAATAAGGATTAGAAGAAGATAACAACACAAATAACTAAAAATAAACTACTAGTAATAATAATAGAAGTCTACAAATCGAAATAGGTTCATGATGACAGAAAGATACAACTATAAGACATGATAAACACAAGAACATGGCTGCTCATAGACAAGCTATCCACCTCCAAGTGGTATGTAACTCTCTTGATCCTCACGACCCTCGATGTTTATTGCATAACTATACTACGTTCCTCTTCTTGGCCAAGCCGATCAAGGTAGGACGAGGCCTACCATTGAGGGATGTTAGGAGGGCCGGAAGGCCTCCCACAAGACCCCAAGATCTCTGGAAGAAGCTTGGAGTTCGACCCCAAGAGAGCACAAGAAGGGATGAACAAATGGTGAGGGTTGGCTTGCTATTTATAGACCTCCAGGGGCTGCACGGTCGTGCCAAAGTGTGTCGAGGGTGTGCTTGCTGTTACACGTACGTTCTGTTGCTGCATGGCAGAGTTTATCTATACGAGTTGTCTGAGCACGACCGTGCACGTGCATGTGACACGAGCTTGCTTGTCTATTTGTCTCTGATTTCTTGCTCTCCAAGTTTGCTGCGTTATCATCTCGCGTGCAAGGTCTTCATGCAGGTGAACGTGGGCGTGCAAGGTCCTTCCGGGACTGATTTTAGCGTTGTTTAAGTCCCGGGATTGTCTTCAAAAAACTGGGATTGTCTTCAAAACATACAGGGAACATGCTTCAAGTCTGGTATCTTCAGGAATCTCTAGTTTTGCTTGTTTTTACCCGGAAATCCTTTGTTTCCGTCTTGGAGCTCCAATTTCCTGAGAAATACAATAGAAACGAATTAAGCATCAATTATCACTAATATAAGCCTAATTGTAACCTATTTTGTGACTGTTTATGCTTGTTTTATATTTAAATTTTGTGAGTCATCACAATACCCCACACTTAGACTATTGCTTGTCCTCAAGCAATCACCCACAATACACTAAGGCAAACAGTAGCTAACAAACCCTCAACCCATTTATTTATTTTATTAGAAAAATAAAGAGTGCATGACACGCCTACCTGACCCGTATGATTATGCCCAACCCTATACCTACTCACAATGTTCACTCATCACTCGGGTTTATCATTTAAGTGAGTTTTGGGGGTGATCACTCAAGTTCTACCCAAGGTACGCACAGACCATAGGCTTATACACAAATCGAATCTCCACCGCTATAAAATGGTGAGAAACTGCAAATCACAGGGTCTTTTGAATGGTGAAGATGATATAGTGATAAATGGGTAGGAAGGGTGTCTACTGTCGTGTCTGGCTCGGGCAGCGGCTGTGACGTAATGGGTAAGTGTCAAACTTTAAATGATGGGCTTCATGAAACTCCTCCCCCTAAGACTTACTGCTCTGACGTCCCCACTTTGCAAATTTTTCAGTAATCACCTTCGCTAGGAATGTCCTAGAAATAAATCTTAAAATCGAATTATTTCTCTTTAGCCCGCTCTTTTCCGAGCTTTTTGACTTATTCTTCAAACTTTTTTTTAACTAGACAATACAAGTATTGCTTTCGGTGAAGCTTATTCTTTGGTATGTTAACTCTGGTTGGCTGTTTTTCTTCAGTTGCCAAAACTTTTCTCGATGGACACCGTGATGTCTGGTCTATTCTTCTTCATCTCGAAACTGCCCAAGAGTATCCCAATAGCCTGCAGCACGCCTTCTTTGCCAAGATCACGACAGTGGCTAAGTGTGATGAATAAAATGAAAAATGCTAAGGCTCAAGAGGGGTAACTAGGTGAGGGATAAATTTATAGAAGGTTGATGAAAGATGGAAGGGGTATGTCCTAGGTGCCATGATCACTTTTACAATCTCTCACCTCAAGTGTGGTTTCGAAAGGCATAAGTTGCACAAGTTCTAGCTGCAACACGCCAAGGGTGAACGTCTCTCATGGCCAAACGAAACGAGTAATATATATATGATGTACATCTGCAAGCGTGGTGCTCGTGATAAGGCTCAAGAAACTCACACGGACAAAAATGGTAGGATAAGGTAGCGGTTTCAAGCATAATTTTCGGGGTATTTTTCACTTGCCAAGCAACCTATTTTTCTACTTGATTTTATTTTATTTAAAATGGATCTCTCGGGTTTAATTAACATAATCTAATTTCGACTCTCCTTTTATGTGAACCGTTCGGCATAAATGCCTAATAGTGCCCACTTAGACGAGCCTAATAGACTATACAAACCTGCCAAAGTGACCGTGAATGAGGCTACGGGTATCAAACTGCTAAGAGGGTACCGGACAACCACAATGAAATGACAAAATGACCCGCAAGATAAAGCACTCAATGACAAAATGACCCGCATGATAAAATAAAATAAGCAGCAATAAGGGTCCACCCCACACTTAAAGTTTTTGTTTAATTTTAAGTGCCGAACTGGAGCAAAAGGCAAGAGAAACTAACACTCCCCTGATAAACGACAAATCCACTGGCGTGTGAGCGAAACCTGCATCCTCCAAACAGAGACGTCAAAAAAGGCGACTCCAAAATATCAAACTGTCCCCAACCTGTCCTAAAAACTAAAATAAAAGTAAACTAAATAGATAAAATACTAATAATAGGGATAGAATACTAGTGCCGAAACACTAGCGGGGTGGAACATGTCTAATCATAGATTAAACACGTTCCAAACATGCACTCGCGTGCATGAAAAGTCACAAAAAAAAGAAAAGAAAAAAAAGAAACTTGTTTAGAAAAGTTTTATACATACCTAAAAGTGAAGACGAGAGCTCAAAAGAGAAAAATGACGAAAAATGGCGGGTGGGGATCATATTTTAAAAAATTTTAAACGGTTTTCCATAATGTGGTTTTAAAATTTGTGAGGCAGCTTCTTAAATTTTAAAACCCAATTTTAAGCTCCGAAAACATTTTAAGTTTAAAAATTTACGAAAAATCTCACCCAGCTCATTTTCCACATTTAACTAAACTTACCTGCCGATCTTCATGGTACGACAAACCTCTTCTAAACGAAAAGAAACCAGAAATAAAAACCCTGCAAAATGAAAGTTGATGAAATTGGTAGTTCCGGTTTCCTCCACGAGAATTCTCCAAGGTAGCTAATCTTGAAGGACACCTGCAAATAAAAACTAAAACAACCACAATCTACGAAAATAAAGCAGAAATAAAATGAAAAATAAAAGTAAAGAAAACCAAAAACAAAAAGAAAAATAAAGTGAAAAAGAAAAAGAAAATGAAAAATAAAAATAAACCGAGCAGCCAAGTGACTTGGGTCTTTCTTTGGAAATCAATGTGTTCCCCGGCAACGAGGCCAAAAACTCGATGTGCGTGGTTTTAGCAAAATAAAAAGATATCATTTTCCCGGCCAAAAAGTTTGATGTTTTAATTCAGAAATTTTGGTTTGGGATAAATGACTGATATTTACTAAACCGGTTTTTACCAAGTTTTAAATTTATAAAGTAAACAATATTTACTTTCGAAACTAAAACCAACACATAGGCAGAGAACCAGACGTGCATAGTATAGTTTCTAGGGTAAGTATTGAGTATCGTATTCCAAGGTTCACACTTTCCCCTACTCAACCTTTCATCAATTTACTGAACGGGTTTTAAAAAGAAAAATAAAACGGAGGGGTTCTTTGATAAAAATAGTTTTTGAAAAAGGTTTTGATTTTGTAAAATAAAAAGATAAAAATAGTAGAGTAGTATATTATGCATTTCTCGGGGTCCTTCGATTTAATAGTTAAGTTTATTATTAAGATTAATAATTTAAGTTAATTAATTTGTGAGGAAGACGAGAGGGATCTTGAAGTGTTGACTCTTTGATAGAGAAGCGGAGGCTACTACTGCGTAGAATGCTAAACCTCTCCAGCGTTCGTCCACCTGAGGTCTCCGCCAGGGCCTTGCGTATAGCGAGCTCCTCAAACCGCGGTCTAGTATCTGGTCTTCGAACTCATCTTCTTCTTAAAATGGAGGCTTCACTTACGATCTGGAACAACGTACACCTCGCCTTAGCTCTCGTGTTTCGTACCGAAGGATCTCGCCTTAGGGTCATTCCCGAGTGGTCCAACAACGAATCCCCTAAGAAGGTTAACGATCATGAAGACCGAGGGATCTCTCTTACAGTTGACTCAGGAGACTCGTATCCCCATTGGTTAACGGCGTTGTACTAATGAGAACTAGATAAAGAATCCATTATTTGTTTATCTTTTAAGTGGCACTTTAATATTTATTGATCATTTAAATATAAAGTTGTTTAAATGGATGACGGTTAAATAACCCAACTCTCAACCTCCCAAGCTGAATGAAGTCCTTGACAAAGGTGGAACATAATCCTAAAGGCGTATGATACAATAGATCACTGGTGCGCCCGTAGGGAATCCTCCCAATGCCAAGGAAATCACTCAACTATTGAATAAAATCCTTGATAAAGGTGGAACATAATTTTGAAGGCGTATGATACAAAAAGATCACTGGTGCGCCCGTAGGGAATCCTCCCTTTACCAAGAAGATTACTCAGTCATCTGGTATGAACCAGAAATGTGTCACTCAGATCTGGCCCACTTCAGAAGCCATTGCTTAGAATCCGGTTCGGATATCAGAAGCCTGAAGGATCTGTCTCCCTACCGGTTTCCTCGCCTTGGATCTAGCTCAGGGTTACCAGAAGCTGATTATACCTCTAGTTTATTCTAATCAAGTTAATGTTTGTTAAGTTATTAAGTTAGTCATCATTCAAACCTGCCACAAAGATAAACAAATAAGGATTAGAAGAAGATAACAACACAAATAACTAAAAATAAACTACTAGTAATAATAATAAAAGTCTACAAATCGAAATGGGTTCATGATGATAGAAAGATACAACCATAAGACATGATCAACACGAGAACATGGCTGCTCATAGACAAGC
The DNA here is from genome assembly GCA_032199755.1 of Ambrosia artemisiifolia. Lineage (NCBI taxonomy): Eukaryota > Viridiplantae > Streptophyta > Magnoliopsida > Asterales > Asteraceae > Ambrosia > Ambrosia artemisiifolia. Next base: position 43,545,277 of record CM063518.1, read on the forward strand.
TATCCACCTCTAAGTCATATGTAACTCTCTTGATCCTCACGACCCTCGATGTTTATTGCATAACTACTCTACGATTCTCTTCTTGGCCAAGCCGATCAAGGTAGGATGAGGCCTAACCATTGAGGGATGTTAGGAGGGCCAGAAAGCCTCCCCCAAGACCCTAAGATCTCTGGAAGAAGCTTGGAGTTAGGCCCCAAGAGAGCACAAGAAGGGATAAACAAATGGTGAGGGTTGGCTTGCTATTTATAGACCACCAGGGGCTGCACGACCGTGCCAAAGTGTGTCGAGGGCGTTCTTGCTGTTACACGTACGTTCTGTTGCTGCATGGCAGAGTTTGTCTATACGAGTTGTCTGAGCACGGCCGTGCACGTGCATGTGGCACGGGCGTGCTTGTCTATTTCTCTCTGATTTCTTGCTCTCCAAGATTGATGCGTTGTCTTCTCGCGTGCAAGGCTTTCGTGCAGGTGTGCGTGGGCGTGCAAGGTCACTCCGGGACTGATTTTAGCGTCGTTTATGTCCCGAGATTGTCTTCAAAACATACAGGGAACAAGATTCAATTCTGGTATCATCAGGAAACTCCAGTTTTCCTTGTTTTTACCCGGAAATCCTTTGTTTCCGTCTTGGAGCTCCAATTACATGAGAAATACAAATAGGAGCGAATTAAACATCAATTATCACTAATATTAGCCTAATTGTAACCTATTTTGGGACTGTTTATGTTTGTTTTATATGTTAATTCTGTGAGTCATCAGTCAGCATCTCCGGTGACCAGCACAGGTGCCATCCTCTCCGGTGAGTCCATTTTCTTCGATAATTATCAACCACTTCACCATAATCCTCCCCCTCTATTCCGATAATATCCCAGTAACCCTTCCTCCTCCTCTTCCTTTGATAACCATCGAACCTAACCCCTTTATTGTTATGAATCCTGATAAACCAACTCATAAACCAACCCCTTTATTGTTATGGATCCCGATAAACTAACTCGTAATCCAAACCAACTTCAACAAAATTAGTCACACTACGTGTAGAGGCAACAATACAATAAGAAGCAACAGTGGCTTAAACTCAACAACCCTAATAATGTCTCTGGTTCTACTACTGTTAATAATAATAATAATTATTATTATTATGAGGTTGAAAAGGCCATACTGTTGGAAGGAAACGTAGATTCAAGGTCAAATTTACATTTCATACACGTGTATACTTAGGTTTCTAATGTTATGTATCTGTGTAGATCCAGTCTGATGGTGGAGGTGAAACAAATTAGGGACTGGATTGGAGAGACGAAAATGAATGGTGGTTGTGACGGTGGCAGGTGGTGGATGTTGATGTTAGTGTTGATGGTGGAGGTGGTGGGTGGAGATGGTGGTTATGGTGGTTTTAGAATGAGAGACAAATAAAGAGATATAAATTTAAAATGGGGTTTGGATGAAAATGGCAAAAAAAAGAGATATATATGCAAAGTGACAAAATACCCTGACTTAACTGACTTTTCTTAACAAAGTTAAGGGGTTGGATGAAAGTGACAAAAAATGAGAAACCTTAGGGACACAGATGAGAAAAAAAACTATTTGGACTAAAGAGGCCTTTTTGACCAAACCTCAGGGACTAAATTAGCAATTAACTCTTTTGAAAAAGGGATTGTGATTTGGCATTTTAGGTGATTGGGAACACCATCTCATGAGAGGGAGGGAAAGATGGGCGGGGGGGGGGGGGGGTGAGTAGACTAATGTGGATTATGACCAGTGACTAATGGTTGCTCCGTACATTGTGATATATTTTCTATTGTTTGTGCCAGCACCACCAAGATGATGGTCGTCTTTGCCACTGTCGCCGCGGATGCAACCATTTTCTTTGTCATATCTGTAGAGGATCGTTTTGTCAAAAACAGATTAGTTGATTATACAAGTCTACCAATCTAGGTGCGGAAACCCTAGATCAGTTACAATGTGATAGTTAACGAATCAATCACACAGATTTACCTTTTTAATATCCATTTTCATTAATTACTTGTCAAAAGATGTTATCAATAATGTTTACAAGTCAAACACACTGTTTCAGAATAAACACATGTGAATCCGGTTACGGACCGAACTCGCGGATCGATTACGCGTAAACAACTCGTTTCAGACGGGATGATCGAGACGAGACAGAAATATAGCAATAACAACGTCATCACAGATTCGTATTAATACAGAAACGGTTACAGACACTGTCATCAGTAGGATAAACGTCTATCTCGTGGCCGGGGGAGGTTGGGCATAACCTCCCCCTTGAGAGCATTCAAAGCATAAACTCAAATCACCAAATGATCACAAACACATGAGATTGCTATTTATAGTACAAAACCAAGTTCCAGGTTCGCCCCTTATCAATGGTCGAATGTGGAGCATTTCCACATTCGCCCATTTGTGATGGTCGAATGTGGAAACCTTCCACATTCGCCCAGTGTGTAATGATCGAACTTGGCTCAGTGTTTTGTCCTATATTTTACAAATGCGTCAGATCCATAAAATGCCCTTATGGATCACCACAATCTCATGTAACACTATACCTAGACTCAACCCTAGTCTATTCGACAGTGACGTCCACAGAAAGTGCATCAACAACACAAACCCTAGAGAGCACCTAGACTGAACACACTCACTCAAATGGCAAAAGTTACATCATAAAATAAAGTTCTTCCTTATATACTACTGCAGGTTCGACCATTCTTCTAGGTCTAATGTGGAAGTTTTCCACCTTCGCCCCTTTGCACAGTACGAATCAACCTTCATTTATTCCTTCGTCCAGTCTAAGCTACATTCGTCCCTTCATATCTACATTCGACCACATGAAAACCCACATTCGCTCTTTCGTAATCAGCTAAACAACTTTGATTTCGCAACCCAAAGCACTAGTCGCACATTATGCACTAACAAACTCCCCCTCGACTATTGCTTGGATTGTCTTCGCTCTTCGTCCATCTGTTTATTAATCAGCTTAATCCTGAGTTGTTTCTTCTGATCTTTTGTCATCTCGGGCTTAAGCTTTCGCTTCGTCGAACATTTCGGCACTTCATTCATTTTCACTTTTTCACCGAGTTTCTTCTCCAGATTACTACCTGAATTGATGTCGTATGCAAAACAAACTCCAGCCACCTGTTGATAGTTTCTCGCTTGATCTGCATCCTTCGGGTCACAATAAATCGGGTTGTAGTAGAGCATGATGATGTCTTCAAAAGCACAGTTAATGATCCACATCGGATCAAAAATGTGTATCTTCTTGTAAGCATCCTTCCCATCTTTCAACACAATCACCGCTTCGGCTGTTCTCCAATCATAATACCACAATTCAGAGCTGAAATGCTGCTAAATCGGCATCAAAGGTATCCTCTTCATTACAACTGGAGGTTTATACTTTAACGTCACTTTCTTCATACCTGTCTTTGGATCAATCTCTCTATGTACTTTCCTCTTAGGATACTGCGGTTTAAACATTTCCCACCTCGTTCTACTCTCCTAAGATAGCTTATCAGCAAACCAACCAAATGCATCACAATTTGCTGAAGCACCCGACATAGTGAATCTGCATATGTCTCTTACCGCCCAGTACGGTAGAGTCTGAATGTCATGGAATCTTTAGAAGTACAGAATGTCATGGAATCTGTAGAAGTACAGAATTCCTTTTTCCCATTTCACTGCTATGCATCTCAAATATCTCAGATATTTCCAACCTAAGGGTCCGCCTTTGAACAATTGGTTGTGAAACTTATAAAATCCACCCTGTGCTTCAGGTTTTGGTCTTTTATCGTCCATTTCTTTCAGATTCTTCAACAAAGTCTTCAAACCATCACTCTGTTCAGTCGTTGGTTTCTGATTACTTTCTCCAAACACATTCTTCATAAAAGTATCACTTTTCTTCTTAGCTTTGTATTCTGCTTCTTTTATATTTACTTCAGTAAAGTCTGGGAAAACTTCGTCACTTTTATCTCTGAAGTATTCAGGATATTCTTCATGTATTATATCCTTAATCTCAATCTCTTCCTTCTCAAATGTTTGTTCATCAGAATGATCTCCTGCATCCTTTTCAGGAATATCAGGTATCACCTGTTCTGCCATAATCTCTTCCAGTGTCTTACCCACTTGCTGCGCAATACCTTCAAGTATTTCTTTTGATACAGCAGCTGACACTTCTCCCTCTTCAAGATCTAGATCGTTATATTCTAGCTCGAATCTCATATCATCTGCTTTAAAGATTTCAGGAAACTTTCCTGTGAGCTCGATTGTCCGGACTCTTTTATTCAACATATCTCTATACAACTTCTTGTCATCATCCGATAAAGATTTAATCTTTCGGTCCAGAAAATATCATTGTGACCATCTACGTTCCCACCATACTTCTTTTTAGAACTAGATTGACCTTCACTACCTTTCTTAGTCTCTCTCTCCTCAAAACTAAACTTACTTGCATCATAATCATCATCATCACCACTATCATCATCATTCTTTTTCTCACTAGATTTCCCATCAGCATCATCATCATCATCAGATCCATCATCTGATTCATCATCATTTCCTTCATCTGATGAGTCCCCATAATCTAACTTTTCTTCTTCCTCCTCCTCTTCCTCTTCACCTCCCTTGAGTTTAGGAGCTTCATTATACAGTTTGTCTAGTAATTTGCTCATCCTCTCCTTATCTTTAATCAACTTTTTATTCTCATCCCTCATCCCAGTAATCAGTCTTCTGTTTCTCTTACTACGAGCATCAATCTCATCTTTCTCTTCCTCTAACTTCTTCAACTTCTTTTCCAATTCATCTTGATTTTCTTTAGCTGCCACAACAATCTGTAACATCGTTTCTTCATTCTTTTTAAATTTATCAATCTGAGCTTGTTGTGAAGTGATTATCTTCATCATCTCTTCCATCCTCTTATTCACAATCTCCATCACATCATCAGAAATAGAAACTTTAGGAACAGAAGATTTAGCTTCAGGAGTTTTCTGCTTCTTCTGGAATAAGTTCAGAACATTCTATAAAGTAGTATCCAGATCAGGAACTACCTCAGCTTCATTAGTAGTCTTCTTTGCTTTCTTTGCCACTGGAGAAGTAACTTTCGATGACGTGCCACTATCTGGGACTTTCTTTCCCTTCAATAACATCTCAATTTCCTTCTCTTGTCTTTTCTTTTCTTAGGATTCTCTTTCACATCCCTTTTTGACATTGTTTTATATTTGGGTTTCTTCTGCTTAACAACAATAGGAGAACCATTAAAATCGTCAGCACCAACACCAAGATCCCATTAACCTCTTTCTAAATCAATTGGACTTTGTTCTTCAATCGTCTTGTTTAAACATTCAGACTCTCCAACCACAGTGGCCTTGCGCTTAGAGGTCTTCTTCAAAGTCTCATCAGCAGAATCCCATCTCTCATCTTCTTCTGTCTCTTCAGAATCAACATAAGATTCTTCATCCACCAGTTGAGTACCTTTCTTTGCAACACTTTTCTTTCTTTTAGGTTGCGTCTTTGTCTGTTCAGCTTCATCAATCTTTGCTTTGCCCTTCCCTTTGGCTCCAACATTCTTTATTTGTCTTTTTCTCTTTGTTGTTGTATCTGCATGGACTAACGGATCATCTGTATCAGACTCACTGTTAGCATGCCTTGCCTTGTTCTCACCCGGATCCGTGTATCCTGGATTTATTAAATGCCCAAACAAATTCTTGTGAGGTGGTTTCTCATTATCAGGAACATTTTTGTAACCTTTCATCCTTATCAAAGTCTTTAAATTCATATGATCTTGAACCAGAATCTTTGTGGGATCTTTCTTCAAAGTTGGATACTTGATGTCAAAGATCATCTGCAAAAACCTGGGATATAACAGAAAATTCTTTGTCTTCAATCCCTTGAGAGGTTCAAGCATGTGATCTAGAATCATCCCAGCAACATTGAATGGTTTATTCAACACTAATGCAACCATCAACGAACTCAGGCTCTTCCTCATCACGTCATAACCTCCACTCACAGTACCAAACACATGATAATGACGTGGGCTAAATATTTGAATTGAGGACACAATTTCCCTTTGTTCAATGCCCCATCAGTTATTGGTCCTTTGTACTTCATTCTGCGGAAGCATAACCTCTGCTCAATCCATGAAAGACTTCTCGGATCAGTCAGTTCTTTATCTCTTAACTTCAGTGCCTGTCTAATGTCATCTTCAGTAACCATTGCAAGCTCCCCCTGAATACTACTGACAATTGCAGTCTTAGCATCCCAGAAATCATAACGTGCGTTTCTCCAGAATTCTTCAATGTGATCCTTATAAATGATAGTTGGTGTTGCAATAGCATCTATAATTCGGCTTCTTCTGAGAAAATCAACAATGCCTGAAAATTCTGTTAGTTTCTGCACTTCTCCAACAAACGCACAGCAATTGTGAGCACTCTCGAATGGCCAATCTTCCAGAACTTCTTGAACTGGAACCTCCACATTCTGTTGTTCAACTTGTGGTTCAGCCATTTGTATATCTGCAAAAACGACACATTGAAAATTCGTTAAAAACGGACAAAATCGACAAAATTTGAAATTTGGTTTTCAAACATCTACATTCGCCCAAACGTGCTTACGAATGTAAGATTTCTGAAGTACGAATGTGACAAAAATGGTTCGAATGTGAAGTTTCATAACAACAATCCACTTTCGTCCAAAATTCCCACTTTCGTCCTATGACTCTTTTACATTCGACCGAAAATGGCCAGGTTCGACCCTTATTCTGGTCGAATGTATCAGATTATTAAACCAAAAAATCAAATCTGCAATTTAGCTAGTTTTAACTTCTATTTTTCATTCATTTAGCTTCTAAACCAACTGACTAAGCATTCCTAACATTCAATTGTTTAGTTTTAGATGATTTTAATCATACTCTAGGGTTTCACAGGTTTTTAAAAAATCAAAATCTATCAATTACTGTGTTAAAACACTAGATTATGCTATATTCTCTCCCTAAAATCATCTACAACTAAAACCTAAGTATCAATTTTATCCATAACAAGCTTAAAAGGGTCCAATAATCATGTTCTAGGGTTCGTGCAAACAAAAACCCTAATTTGACTTCGTTTGATGTCCATTACCTACAATATTGGTGTCAAATTGATCACTATGATACCAGAAACAAGAATCCAAGATGATTAAAGTAAGGGCAACAAGGTCTTGTGATTTTGAAAAATTTTGAAAAAGTTTCGAATGATGGTTCGAATGTGAAGTCTGATATATATAGGATGTCACCTTCGACCTAATAGCCAGGGCGAATGTAAAACTATTTCCACATTCGACCCTATTTAAAGGTTCGAATGTACAAAATGTCATTTGAACTCTCACATTCGTTCGTTTTAAAAGGTTTGAATGAACAAAAATTTCCACATTCGACCCAACGAAGGGGCGAATGAAAAATGGAAATTTTGAAAATTTACCAAATCTTAATATCGAATCCCGTTCAAACAATTTTCAACATTTTAAGTCTCAAACATTCATTATTTCACATTTAATTGATACAAAACTCAGATTGGTTCATCAAGTTTCATAAAATGACCATCAAACTCCATCGGATATCGAAAATAATTCAGAAATGTAAAAATTATGATTTTTCTGAAATTTATGTTAAAACACACCTAAAATCTTTTTGAGTTTTTGTATCTTTTGCAAAATGTAAAATGCAGAAATATAAACACAAAACAGTAAATATTTTGTGATTTTCGGTGAGAGGATCATATCAGTTTTTGAGAAATCTGATCACACCGTTGATCGTTATTATATATTATCATTAGAAACAATGTGTGATCCGGCAACTACTGATATTGTTGTCCACATAAACTCACATGCAGACCGTTATGCAGTGCTTTAAAATGATACGCTATTAGATGTATTATACACATTTGTGGTTCCCACACACACGACATACTCCCGTATCAAGGAATTTGCACAAAGCTTCGTTGTAACGCGTGATTATGCCAATGTTATCCGTTTAGTTACAAGATATATAGCACAGAGGTGTACAGGTCAGCAAATGAATGCAGTAAAGTAACATGTGCATATATACCAGGTTGAGGCTGATATCAATCACAGATTTTCATCAGTGAATTGATACGATGCAATTAATGATCTTTGATCAATAATAAACATGACGTTCCTCAATTCAGTAACTTTTAGGTTTTGGCATTAAAGCTCTTTTAGCAAATATTCTGATTGAAACTAGGTCCGTAATTAATACGACAAAAGTTCAATCAGAATACTCCGGATAACAATTTTCATAACGACCCGAAACCTCAGATTTTGGCAACCCTATCAAACGAAATTACGGTACTAAGACCATATGCCCATGAGGTGTTCAGCCACTAATGAGTAGTTCGTTATGTTTGTATCATTAATGCACGCAGTAATAGGTCTACGAAGCCTATCAGCACATCACACGAAATCAACACACGCCTCATATTGCATTACATTTCTTTAGCATGTGTCAAATCCCCACTGATGTACTATCATTTCATCTTTTATTCCTGGAAATCATTTTGGGTTTTTCTATTTTTATGGCTTTTTAGATTTTTCAATGTTTTCGGTTTTTCTGAATAAAGACTCCCCCTAAAATGTAAAACATATTTTTGGGTTTTTGGATATTTTGAAACACAGTAAAAACTTAAAAAATTTGAAAAACAAAAGGTGATAAACCGAGGTGATGATCAGTCTTGTTTCTCTTTTATACTGTTAGCTTTTAAAAGATATTCAAATCTGGATTTATCAAAAGCTTTTGTAAAAAGATCCGCTCTCTGATAATCAGTGTGGATTTTGACCATATCGATCAACTCTTTCGCATAACATCACGGATAACGTGATACTTAATCTGTATGTGCTTAGCTTTTGAGTGATTGACTGTGTCTTTAGTTAATGCAATTGCGGCTTCGTTGTCATAGTGAATAGGGGTTTTTAGAAATTGCAAACCGTAATCAACCATCTGTTGCTGAATCCAGAGAACTTGTGAGCAACAACTAGAGGCTGCTACATATTCAGCTTCGCAGGTAGATAGTGCGACAGACGTCTGCTTCTTACATTGCCACGTCACGAGTCTGCTCCCTAAGAATTGACATCCAGCCATTGTGGATTTGCTGTCTTTGTCAGAACTGCCCCAACTGCATCACTAAATGCTATGAAGTCAAAATTATCATCATTAGGGTACCAAAGTCCTCTCGCTGGACAACCCTTCAGGTATCTTAGGATTCGCTTGACTGCCGTTAGATGACTTTGTTTCGACTTCGATTGAAAACGTGCGCAAAGACATGTAGCGAACATTATATCTGGCCTAGATGCGGTGAGATACATCAGAGATCCGACGATTGCTCTGTATGTAAATGGGTCTGTCAGCTCCCCCTTAGCGTCAACTCCAATCCCGTGATTAGGTTGTATTAGGGTATCCATCGGCTTTGAATCTTCCATCTGGAACCGGCTCAAGACTTCATATACGTATTTTGTTTGATGAATAAAGATCCCCGTTGGTCTTTGATCCACCTGCAAGCCGAAGAAAAACTGCATTTCTCCCATCGCACTCATCTCGAACTTTTCCTGCATCACTTTTTCAAACTCTCTGCACAAAAGTTCGTTAGTAGAACCAAAAATAATATCATCTACATAAATCTGGACGAGAAGCAAGTCATCCCCTGTTTTCTTGGTGAACAGTGTGCAATATACCAAGCCTCGTTTGAATCCTTTGGATAGCAGGTACGTGCTTAGCTCCTCATACCATTGGCGTGGAGCCTGGTGCAACCCATAAAGTGCTTTGTTAAGAATGTAAACCTTATCCCGGTGGATAGGATCTTCAAAGTCTGGAGGTTGACCGACGTAGACCTCTTCCTTGACCACACCGTATAGAAACGCGCTCTTGACATCCATTAGGTACACCTTGAATTTCTTATACGAGGAAAACGCTAGAAACATGTGGATAGCTTTTATACGTACCACAGATGCATATACCTCATTGTAGTCAATTCCTTCCACTTGATGAAAACCTTGAACTACCAATCAAGCTTTGTTTCTCACGATCTCGCCTCTGTCACCTTTCTTACATTTGAAAACCCATTTGGTACCAATCTTTTTCCTTCCCGGATGTAAATTTGTAAGTGTCCAGACACCCAATTTCTAGAACCGCAACAACTCTTCCTGCATCGCCTCTACCCAAGCATCATCCAAAAGAGCTTCCTTGTAAGTCCGCGGCTCAACCTTTCGAAACATAACAAGCAAACAACCGGTCATTCTGACAACCAGATTTTTTAATTTTTGCATATAAGGCTAAAGCGCCAATATTTTCCGGTGAGTATGCACTACGAAGTTGTCCTCTAGTCATGACACTGCTTCCAGGGACACCAATAACTTGCTCGAGCGGGTGAATACGATGAATCCGTGATTCCGTATGATCAGTTACTGTCACTCCCGTCTGAGTAGTCAAATTCTCCACTGCATCCAGATCATTTCCCGTGTTAGACGATGAAGCAACATCTGGATTTGGGTTCACTGGTGGTGCCTCTGTTGCATGATCTAGAATAGCTTCACTAAAGTCTTCATCATCTTCCGATTCTGAAGTATCAAGTGTAGTTGAAGCTTCTTGGAACATTTCTTCTTCTGCTGCAGGAACATTGGTATCATTAGAAGCTGCCGGAGGAGTTACGGTGATCGGACGCACCAACGGTGAAATCGCCGCGTTTTCACACTCGTAAAGTAATCTTAGAACAACCTCTTTAACCAATCTATCTAGATTGAATGATTCAAAGAAGTCTTTGTAATCAAATATCCAATCGGGACCATTTCTCTGTACGTTCTGAGTATACTTTTTAACGTCAACATTTGCCCAATCCTCCACCTGTCGAGTTCTTTTGTTGAATACCCGTTTGAGAGGGGTTGCATATCCAACAAAGTATCCCTCTTCAGCTTTCGGACTAAACTTTTCACCTGGATTCAACATTGTACACAGAGCCCTAAATGGTTCTAGATACTCCAAGTTTGGCTTTCGTCTGTTTAACAGTTCATAAGAAGTTTTGCCAAACTTATTCACTATTAAAACACGATTCAGAGTATAACAAGTTGCGAAGATAGCTTCATTCCAGAACATTACTGGAAGGTTGGAATCCGCGAGCATTGTTCTTGCCGTTTCTATTAGAGTCCCGTTTTTCCTTTCAGCGACACCATTCTGTTGTGGGGTATATGGAGCAGAATATTCATGATGAATTCCTTTATCTTCACAAAGAGCATCTATCTGTGCATTTTTTAACTCCATCCCATTGTCACTCCGAATTCTCTTAATCTTTAAACCATACACATTTTCTAATCGAGTGAACAGAACTTTCAAATTGGTAAACGTGTCACTTTTAAGTTGTAAGCACATCACCCACGAGAATCTTGAAAAATCGTCGGTAACCACAAGACAGTACAGCTCTCCGACATGACTATTACGCTTGACAGGTCCGAATAGGTCCATGTGCAGACTCTCAAGTGGCATTTCAACAGGGTTCACTTTCTTCGGTTTATGGGACTGTTTGTGCTGCTTACCCTTCTTGCAACTCACACACTTGTCATTTAGATGAAAATGTTTGACATTAACGCCTTCGACAAGCCCATTCTTCACCAAATGATTCATTTTTCTAAGAATATGTCCTATCCTCCTGTGCCACATTATAGTTCTTTCTCTGTAGCCTTCGATAGGAAACACGTAACTTGGCCCTGAGTTGTCATCGCTTTCGACATATCAAGAATGTAAAGATTATTAACTCTCGATGCCTTTAACATGATCCAATCCTTTGGAATAACAAAGCCTGGTTTGAGGATATAGCAAGATTTGTCGTCGAAGTGTACAGAAAACTGTTTGTCACAGATTTGACTAACACTTAACAGATTGTAATCAATTTCCTTCACATAGGAAATCCTCTCAAAACTCACTATCCCGTTACTCACACTTCCCTCCATAGTGATGTAACCTCCTTTATTTCCAGCAAACGCTACGTAGCCTCCATTAATATTCTTCACATCAAACAGCAACGCTAAATCACCAGTCATGTGGCCTGAAGCTCCACTGTCAACAATCCAAAGACTGCTAACAGGGCCAGCTGAAGCTCCCTGCACATGTCAAGAAAAATCATTAGTTCTTTCGGGGGACCCAAGCCTGCTTGGTCTTGGGTCTTTGAACATCAACTTTCAAAGATTCATTCACATCAACATTAGGCTTTGAATCGATCTTTTTATGATCGTTCAAACCTTTTTCATTTTGAGGTTTCTCATTTGACTTTGAGGTAGAAGCACCCGGAGAACCCTTAGGTGACTAAGATTGTTCCGAACGTTTTAGAATCCTGATCTGAGTTTTTGGAGTCTCAGTCGGTTTCGTAGTATCGTTCTTAAATGAAACTTTCTTAGTTACCTTCTCTGATTTAACAGAGACAGGTCCAACTGTCGACTTAATAGCAGGTTTTGGTGGAATCTTTTGTTTATCAACCATTGTGTTCACCATAGGTTTCTTCAAAGGTTTCTCCATAGCAATCCGGTTTCAACGATCATAGTTGAATTTACGATTATCCCTTCTTTGATAATAATTGCTTTGATTGTGAAACGGTGCTGGTTGAGGGACAAATCGTCTTTGAGGATAACTATGATTATCGACCGGCTTTCTAAAAGATTGCCTCATCTCAACTTCTTGTCTCTTATGTCTCACGTACGGGCAGTGAGCAAGTAAACGCCCTCTCTCCCCGCACTTGAAACACACACGGTATTCCTCAAAAACATTCTGAGCATGTGGCTTAGCATATGAATTGATCGGATATTGATCATCCACACATCTGCGTCTTAAACTCTCAGGAGCTGGGTCCTTTGAGTAAGCCGGCTCTAGAAAACCATTTGCCTTCTGTTTAGGCTTGATGAATTCAGTGACATGAACCTTAGGTTCTTTTGGAGTATCCAGATAGAGTTTCTTTAAAATTTCTGGTGGTACATCATTGGTCCTTTCGTGTTTAGGAAACCAGATTGTACTTTGTTGCCAGATTTTCTCAATTTTAGAATAATTTGCAAATTTTATTGGATACTCCTCGTCAGAGATAATCTTATCGAATCCTTCCATCCGTTAAAATACCTTGACGGGTTTGTCAACTGATTCATTTTTCACTTCTTTCTTTACTGATTGATTCACATGATGTGCATTTGTCATCGGATGAGAAATCTGAGAAGGTGATACTGGTTCATTTGTGATAATGTGATTTTCCTTAGGAATATCACCCACTTTTTCAGTCTTCTCACTCTCTGTGTCAGAATCATCAGTCACAGCAGTTACGCCTTCATCATTCAACCCCAAAATCGGTCGTACATCGGAATTTGGGTCTCCAACACTAGAAGTGTTAGATTCATCTTCCGATGCAGAGTCAGATTTGACTGAACTCTCCGGTGTTACTGCATAGCAGTTGTGACTCTCAAATAACACTGGAGATGGAACAGCCTTGTAATTTGCATTGCTGGGTTGTGATGGTTTTTCAATGATATGGTCAACCACATATGCAATGTGTTTATAACTTTCAAGCTTTTTGTTGACCTTTTCTGCAAAGCACTTGATGGTGGCCATTTCTAACTTTGTTTCCTCAAGTTCATTTATATAACTGTTAATTGCAAGTTGTTTTAAAGAAAGAGTTTAGTGGTATCGATCTATGTGTGTCGTGTCTTATATAGGGTTGCCGTCATATTTAGGTTCACTCCCCCCGTTAGAGCCTGCTGTATATAATTCTAACATGTTTCTTATGGATATTTTGACACTAATCTAGAGACCTTATAGGGTGGTAAAGTAACGAATCATATATTAAACCTTAAGAATACCTCTTAAAATGATTATTCTCGTAGGTTTTTTTTATGCCTATTACTGAGGTTAATCTTATCTATAATATCCATAATATTGTTGAATTCTTAAGTCTTCAGAATTTCTGCTAATCTCGACTTTGCTTTCTTATTCATATAGATTATTTCTTATATCATTTAACACAAATGCGCCTGCTCCCCCCGTTAGGCCTATATATATATCTCTATCGGGTAAATTATCACTATGATCAAAAGGTCATGCAACTAACCCAAAGTTTTTGGTAATAATTTAGGGTCGATCTTAAACCTATAAATGGTTTCATGACATTCCTCGTGAGTCCTGGGACTTGTCTTACAACAATAAGTTGTAAACAATAGTGATTTTTGTTAGATCTTAGAATTTTCGCTATGAACGTGACATGTATCTTATATAGTCGGCATCTTAATTGGTTTCTCTCCCCCGTTTGGATTTACCTATTTTATTTCTTCTGGTTTTATAAGGATAACTTATCACTATGCCAAGGGGTTATGGAACTAATCTAAATGCCTTGGCCATAATCTAAAGATAGCATGGGATAATAAAATGATGAAACATGTATTAAATCTTACGGTTACCTCATGTAGCATTTAATCCTAGCCTCCTCGAGTTACCGGTTAGGATACTTATGATGAACATTACATTCTTAAGCCCAGGTTACAGCCTTTCCGGTTGTCATTCCTGAATCATCTCTAAAACTTGTTAAGCGATCATAATTTCCAACATACTATATTTATCTTAAATCTGCGGAGGTCGATATCAATTAAGTCCAATAAAATGGTCTAGTAACCAATAATTTAAATTTCTATCTTTTGTCTAGCTGGTCAGAAGATACTAACGCAGAGTTTGACATATATAGGCGCACAAATCTCATACTAAGCGATATCAATTTAATGGGAAACAAAACTTATCGGATTAGGGCATTCATTTGTTGATCAACTTTCTCTCCTTGATACTTCGGATTAACTCAAATTGTAGCACCAAGTTCTTGCGATGTACCTAACTCTTATGTTTAGCTCATAACTTGGTTAAGAATATTATTTGCACATAGTATTATTCATTTAAATTTATGAACACATATATAACCTTATCAAAATACGCAAATTATATCGACCATTCCAAGTTCAAAATCCTTACTAAAGTCTCACAAGCCTAACACATACTTGTTTACGACTCTATTATAGTCCGTTTCCTTGGCACGGCTTCATGATTATCCTAGTTAACTTCAACGATCTCGGCGACTCTTCGGATTTCTTAGAATTTTTACGTGCCTGTAAATTCACAATTACATGACGTCAAGTGTAATCGTCAATTTACCTCACGAAATTATTCTAGTAATCTCCTTGTAGTCATCATTCACGTATCACACATGGTCTGTATACTAGTCACATTGGTTCTAAGTCCCTGTAAGCATTCTAGTGTTTAGGTACTCAAGTTCCAACTTATACCGTTTCTTACTTTTGTCAGTCTTACGTATTTTCAAGGCATTTCCTAGCTAGGTAATCTTAGAGCCTTAAACGCTAAGTTCTCTAAGTTGTCCTGGTGTGGAATAGGATATTCGGAGATATCCTATTACGCCACAACCGTTGCTCTGATACCAACTGTAACAACCCGACCAGGAGGGGGCTGGACGTTACGACAGTTTGGTAACAGACTTGCACAACGGAAGCAACGATAACAAATATTTAAATGTTATACAATTTCTAATCCAAAAATATAAATACATAACTAAAATAAATAGTCTAATATTTAAGCAGGGACGAAACGCGGCGGTCGTCGAAGCAGTTAACGGGTTGTTATCCACTAGCCAATCCGATCTCTACACGTCCACTACTCTAGAAGCTCTAATCCGCGATGCTTATAACTCAATCTTCTATCCCGATAATCTCTATTCCACCCAAGCAAATACCTCGTATACACGATCATCCCAATGCAGTACCTGAACACATGCTTAAAAGAGTTTGGGTCAGCAATTACGCTGGTGAGTCCGTGTAAGTAGTAAAGTGGATCCAAAACAAGTTTAACATTTAAAAGCCAGTTTACACAGTTTAACACAATTCAACACACGTGATGTACAAGCGACACCTCAACCCTAAACGAAGAATCAATAACTGCCATATTGATCCAGTGGCAAAATATATGCCGCAATGGTCTTAAAACCTTAGTGGAGGGTTTCCCGGGCCCCTAAGTCCCGGGTCCACCATGCGTGGGGGATTCCCCAAGTAGTACTACCCATATATTAAGTGGCTTATCCCTAAGTTAATGAGTGTCAGTATTATCCGGCAGTCTGTATCTTGTCACATCAAATAGTTTACACAAAAACAGTTTACACACACAAGCATGTATTCACCCCAAAACGTTTAAAACAGAAAAAGGGGAGTGGTATACGAACTCACCTTGGCAGCGTATCACACGATCGCATAGCTAATATAGTATTCCAGCGCCTCTGATCTGTCTATCCGTTATGCATCAAATCTATCATTTATTACAAGTGTTAGCGCGTGTAACCGAGCACCACGGTTACACGTGTGGATGACTAGAACCTTTTGCTTATTATGCGAGTTTATTCTAGTTATCAAATTATGGTTCTATTCTTCCATTACTATAAGGTATAGTCCTTAATCCGAAATCCATATGTCGAGTTTAATGTCTTACGTCACAACTATTGATCTTTAGTTCCTACGTTATTCTTGCATCAAGGTTTAATTGTCCTAGTTGTCTTATGTGGTATGTTCCAAGGTCTCAAATTTCCATCATCAAGTACATATATATTATAGCTTATGTCCGATGTCCATATTGTCCGTGTTATGATCCAATGTCTTGTTCATCCTATCCGTATCCTATTATTCCAATGTACACATCTTTGATTAGTGATTCATATATACTTATATAAAAATATAAACTATGCACTTTAGTCGAGTTGTTTATTATTAGTCAAGTCTCCACACGTGTCCGTATGTACAATACTTAACATTATAATTTTGAATGGTTCGAGTCCTTATGTTTATACCTCTCGGATCCTTAGTTTGACCGGACCTCCTGTCCGTTGACTTCTGTTGACCAGCTTCAACACTTAGTTGACTAGAGCTGTTGACCCGAGCGATAAAACCACCACTGCAATATACTACCATCACCACAATCCAACCTCCATCCATGTACATAACTAACCCATCACCAAACCTGTACAACCATAACCATCATCGGAACACCTCTCACCACCATAACCACCACCAGTGTATTGTACCCTCTCCGACTCTCCTGTAACCCAGCAACCACCAAACAACCATCATCATAAGACCATCATCTACAGAAAGCCTAACCGAAACTACAACAATACTACTGATAAAACTGAACCAGTGCCGCCATCATTAACAATAACCGGCACCACTGGAGCTTCAGCTTCCACCACCATCTGAGCACCATCGAACCACCACTGGAACCCACAGTTCATCACCAATCGCTGCTGTTGCTTGGAACCACAACTGTTGCTCGACCTCTCCACACTAACCTCACCGTCGCCGCCACCATCATACTAAACCCCCAAATCAAACAGTAACCCTAATCGGAACCCTAGCGCCGCCATCAGAGCTTCACTGGTCCTTCAATGACCTGTAATGGCGTCAACCACCGCCTCCTCCGTCGTGAACCACCACCATCTCTTCCTCTGCTTCTCTCCCGTTTCCCCTCTCTCTCTGCTCTGTGTTCTCTCTCTCTCTAGATCTACTGGTGTAGAAGAGAGAGGGGAGGGGTATATGTTGTTGTCCGAAGCACTCGCCGGAGTTCCGCCATGAGTGGCGACAGGAGCCAGCCAACTCCTGCTTCTCTCTCTCTCTTCGTATGCATTGGGTGTGTGTGTGTTTTGCAGAGAAAAGGAAAAGGGTGGGCTGGTTTGGGGTTTTATATAGGGGTGTTTGGTTAATGGTTTTTGAAAAACCATTTAACAATCAAATGGTTTGATTGTTGTTTGTTGTCAAGAGGAGGGGAGGACAAGTGTCCTCCCCAATGACTCATCAAATGGTCACCGGGTTGGTTCGATATCGGGTGTCGGTTCGATCTCGTGTCGCGAATTGGTTTGGTTACGTGACATACTCTCGTACATAATAACTTAATATAATGCTTCGGGTTTTTAGTACACACATAATATTATTTCTTTGTTAAAATAATTATGTAACTCTCTGGTTTGGCTTCGTATTTGATTATACATAAGTATTTTATTATTCGTCTATTTGGTTTAATACTTTTAATCACGAAAATTTTTGGGCCCTATGCCCGGGGTGTTACATTCTCCCCCCGTTAATGGAATTCCGTCCTCGGAATTATTTTTGAGCTTATCCATCGTACATAACTAGTATATTTAATACTTAGATTCAATGTTCGGGTTTGTATACTTGTGCGTACATAATTCACTTCTTAGTCCAATCATAATCTGTATGGCTCCATGCTACTTTTTGGTTTAAGACAGATGGTTGACATATTTCATTTTGTTCTTGGTTCGGTTTTCAGTCTCATTTTTGATGCATCATTGGTGTTTATATATAGGGTGTACCGCAGCTAACCCACCACACCAATGATACCTCGTAAATGTACTGAAAATATCCCCCAAAAACTCGATAGAGAACGTCTTGGAAACGTACCTAGTTGAAAATCCTAAGTGTGTTCCAAAAGTTACTAATTCTTAAAGTCTATGCTTTAGTATGAGTTAAACATAAAAATGTGGTTTAGTCGAGTCTTAGTGGTATCGATCTATGTGTGTCGTGTCTTATATAGGGTTGCCGTCATATTTAGGTTCACTCCCCCCGTTAGAGCCTGCTGTATATAATTCTAACATGTTTCTTATGGATATTTTGACACTAATCTAGAGACCTTATAGGGTGGTAAAGTAACGAATCATATATTAAACCTTAAGAATACCTCTTAAAATGATTATTCTCGTAGGTTTTTTTTTATGCCTATTACTGAGGTTAATCTTATCTATAATATCCATAATATTGTTGAATTCTTCAGTCTTCAGAATTTCTGCTAATCTCGACTTTGCTTTCTTATTCATATAGATTATTTCTTATATCATTTAACACAAATGCGCCTGCTCCCCCCGTTAGGCCTATATATATATATATATATATATATATATATATATATATATATATATATATATATATATATATATATATATATATATCTATCGGGTAAATTATCACTATGATCAAAAGCTCATGCAACTAACCCAAAGTTTTTGGTAATAATTTAGGGTCGATCTTAAACCTATAAATGGTTTCATGACATTCCTCGTGAGTCCTGGGACTTGTCTTACAACAATAAGTTGTAAACTATAGTGATTTTTGTTAGATCTTAGAATTTTCGCTATGAACGTGACATGTATCTTATATAGTCGGCATCTTAATTGGTTTCTCTCCCCCGTTTGGATTTACCTATTTTATTTCTTCTGGTTTTATAAGGATAACTTATCACTATGCCAAGGGGTTATGGAACTAATCTAAATGCCTTGGCCATAATCTAAAGATAGCATGGGATAATAAAATGATGAAACATGTATTAAATCTTACGGTTACCTCATGTAGCATTTAATCCAAGCCTCCTCGAGTTACCGGTTAGGATACTTATGATGAACATTACATTCTTAAGCCCAGGTTACGGCCTTTCCGGTTGTCATTCCTGAATCATCTCTAAAACTTGTTAAGCGATCATAATTTCCAACATACTATATTTATCTTAAATCTGCGGAGGTCGATATCAATTAAGTCCAATAAAATGGTCTAGTAACCAATAATTTAAATTTCTATCTTTTGTCTAGCTGGTCAGAAGATACTAACGCAGAGTTTGACATATATAGGTGCACAAATCTCATACTAAGCGATATCAATTTAATGGGAAACAAAACTTATCGGATTAGGGCATTCATTTGTTGATCAACTCTCTCTCCTTGATACTTCGGATTAACTCAAATTGTAGCACCAAGTTCTTGCGATGTACCTAACTCTTATGTTTAGCTCATAACTTGGTTAAGAATATTATTTGCACATAGTATTATTCATGTAAATTTATGAACACATATATAACCTTATCAAAATACGCAAATTATATCGACCATTCCAAGTTCAAAATCCTTACTAAAGTCTCACAAGCCTAACACATACTTGTTTACGACTCTATTATAGTCCGTTTCCTTGGCACGACTTCATGATTATCCTAGTTAACTTCAACGATCTCGGCGACTCTTCGGATTTCTTAGAATTTTTACATGCCTGTAAATTCACAATTACATGACGTCAAGTGTAATCGTCTGTGGATGCCGTTTTGCGACTAATGATTAGATATTAACATGTGTTAAGGGGCGAAGGAAAACAGTTTGGGCGAAGGTGACTTGTAAATGGGCGAAGGTAGTTTAGAGATGGACGAATCTGGAACAGACTGATCAGAAGAACACATTCGACCAGTCAAACTGGGCGAATGTGGAAAAGTGTTACATTCGACCAGTGAGTTTGGGCGAATGTGCAGACATTATAAATAGATTTTGGGTTTTTGTAATGTATAACGAGTCATTGAGAGTGTGAGTTTTAGAGGTGTGTTCCAGAGTGTGTTGAGAGTGTTTAGAAGTGTGCTAGATTAACTGTAATCAATCTGTAAGCGTTTATTTGGAAAAGTTAATCTATGAAAAGCCTTTAAAATGACGTTGATTGTGTTTTGATTGAGTTTATATCAGTTTGTTCTAAGCTAGGGTTTCCGCACCTGGTTTAGCAACTTGTATGATCATATAATCCTGTTGTCGTGTCAAATCACATCCTCTACAAAGTGGTATCAGAGCGTAGAGGATCATACAACAACAAATTGATAAACTCAGAGCTGATTTGGACATAAGTTTCAATTCACATCTGTTTTCATATAAAAATGGTTTTTGAGTGTTTTTGAAAGAATTAGAGGTGATTTTGTGGTTAAAATTCAAAATTCCAAGTATTAAAGTTGTTCCAAATCATCTCCGAAGCAAAACCTAATCAAGATCAATCAAATCCACAAACTTTTGAAAATCAGAGATCAAAATAACCGTTTTTCAAAGTGTAACCGTTTTTCAAAAGTAAGAAATGGGCGAACCTGAGTGTTGTGGACGAACGTGAGAGTTTTTGGTCGAAGGTGAGAGGATTTCTGGGCGAATCTAGAGTTTTTAGGGCGAACGTAGAGTTTTTCACTTGAATTTTTCACATTCGGGCAACAATTTTTACCCTCGGGAGATCGGGCGGACGAACGTGAAACTAAAACGGTCGAACCTAGGTTATCTTGGACGAAGGTAGAAAGGTGTTTGTGAGTTTTTACATTCTGGTGAAATTTCACATTCGGGTGAGTACTTTTTGGGCGAACCTGAAACAAAAGGGACG
This sequence comes from Ambrosia artemisiifolia, assembly GCA_032199755.1. NCBI lineage: Eukaryota > Viridiplantae > Streptophyta > Magnoliopsida > Asterales > Asteraceae > Ambrosia > Ambrosia artemisiifolia. The sequence goes on from CM063518.1 coordinate 43,566,549, forward strand.
AACCTGATCACATTTGGGCGAACCTAGGATAATTTTTGAAAAATTTTTCTAAGTGTTGAATTTCTCGAAGTCCGTGATCATGTGGCGTTATCAGACTACTCCTACACCAGCAACTACACAACCACAACAGCAGGTGATGGACCCATGGACTGTAGCAGCACAGAAGACGAGCACACAGTCTTCGCAGCCGGTTAACTACATGACTCAAAGTGCATCTCCAGCACCACAGTCTGACTACTGGGGAGTAGCAGCAGCGGTGGTAAACACTCAAACTACAAATGCTATTTCCACACTGATTAATGATTTGTCTTCAGGTAGCGGGACTAGGCCACCGAAGCTCATGGAGATTCAAGAATACAATCAGTGGCAGAAAAAGTTCAAGATACATTTGGAAGGCATGGGAGTGGAAGGTGCTGAAGCATGGAACATGATTGCTAAAGGTTACACACCACCAGTTCTGGAGAACACAGGTGAACCAGTGCCATTGGAGAGCATGGCTGAGGATGAGAAAAAGAAGTTTGCTGTGGAAAAGAAGGCGTTTTCCCAACTGACACAGGCAATCACAAATGATCTGTTGCATCAGTTTGGGACGTGCACAACTTCTAAGGCACTGTGGGATATGCTTAAAAGGAAGCATGATGGAAATGAGAAGACTCGAAGTTTGAGGACGGAAGAACTAATAAAGGAGTTTGAGAATTTTTCTTATGTTGGAAATGAAACTTTGAAAGAACTAACTCCTAGATTTAATCATTTGATTTCTGAATTGTCTAGTTATGGTATACAGATTCCTATGGCAAAACAGGTGGACAAGTTTGCAGATGCATTACCACCTAACTGGGATCAGCATGTGGATGTTCTGAAGGAGAAGGATGCTTATCAATATTGGTCTCTTCAAGAGTTCATTGAGAAGCTGGAAAACAAAGAATTGGAAGAGAAGAGGAAGGCTAGGAGAGCACAGATTCCTCAGAATCCAAACTTATACTTTGGAGGATCTTCAGTTCCAGCGAGTACAAGTTCAGGAGGGCTAGTTGCACCACATGTTGCTTGTATTTCCAATGTTGTGGAATCACCTATCATTAACTACCAACAACAAACTTCATCTTTATCACAACCACAACCACAAGTTCCATATCAATATTCATACATTCCACCATTCTCCCCAAAGCAACAAGCAGCTTTCTACACTGCTGGTCAAGCTCAACAACAACCAATGAATCAACCGAACCAACAAACGGTGGTTTTGGAGACTTCCAATCTTGGAAATGTGACAGTTGAAGTTGCTCAGCAACACATTGCATTAGTCTCTGCAATGGTTTCTTCCTACAATGGGTTAGTTGCTAGTCAAATTGGTAATAACAACTTGACCAATGAAGACTATGCACAGATTGATAAGGAGGAAATGGAACTCATTGATATTCAATGGGCCTTTGCGAGCATAATGCGAAGAGCAACAGAGTTTATTGAGAAGACAGGTAGAACAGACTTGGGAACTTCTCCTAACACAACCTACGGGTTCAATAAGGAGAAAGTGACATGTTTTAACTGTGGAGGTAAAGGTCACTTTAAAAGAGAATGCACCCAACCACCAAAACAAGGCAATAGAAATCCTTTCAATGCCAGTTATCAGAACCGTCAACAACAAAACCAAAACCAAGTTTCTTACCAAAACAACCATCAAAACAACTTTAATAACAACCAAAACAGACAACCAAACACACCAAACCAGACACAAACCCAAACACCAAACAATACTAACCGAACAGTCATACCAATCACTACACCAAATGAACAACAGAATACCAATCAAGCATTGGTTACTCAACAAGATGAAAGGTTTGACTGGTCGAGTGTTCAGATAGGTGTTGAAGAAATTACCACTGGGGGAAATGTGGCTTGTGTTGCATATCAGGTTGATGATTCTGTGACGATGGAGAAGGAAGGTACTGAGGTTGACAGTGATGAGTCTGAGGCTGAGATGGATAGGGAATTTGAACCGGTTAAGGTTAATGCTGAGGTTGATGTTGATGTTCAAACTGAAGAAACAAATTCTGGAGTTGTGATTGATACTGTTTCTGACATTCCTGAGGAGTGTGAATCGGTTTATTCTGATTCAGACAGTGAATCAGATACAGAAGCAAGTGTTAATTCTCTTGATGAAGATATCGATCAGTTGCTTGCAGAAGCAGATTTTCTGATGACAAGGAAGTCGTGCATTGCAGATGATGCTTTCACAAAGATTGATTATTCCAGATTCTTTGCAGGAAAGGAAGCTCATTTCGCATTGATGGCCATGACTGATCCGCCAAAACCTGTAAGTTCTGCATGTAGTACTGATAATACTAGTGACAAATACTGTGGTACATGTGATAGATTGACTGAGGAGGTTAAACAACTCCGTGTTCAACGTGATAGTGCTATCATGAACAGTCAATCTACTCGCAAAGAGTTGAATGCTTTCAACAAGGTATTAGATGGCTACAAAAAGGACATTTCCGACTTGAAAAATACTTTGTCTTTAAAACAATTGGCAATTAACAACTATATCAATGAAATTGAAAACACCAAGTTGGAAATGGCCGCCATCAAATGCTTTGCTGAGAAAGTAAACAAAAAGTTGGAAAGTTACAAGAATATTGCTTATGTGGTAGACCACATCATTGATGATAAAACCACCAATTATCGGGCTGTACCATCTCCGGTTCTCTTTGAAAACCATAATTGTCACCAAGTGACACCGGAGAGTTCGGTAAAATCTGATTCAGCATCGGAAAATGAATCCAATACTTCAAGTATTGGTGATCCAAATTCCGATGTTAGACCGATTTTGGGAATCAATGATGAGGGTGTTACTGCTGAAAGTGTTGACTCAGACTCAGAGAGTGATGATACTGGTTGTAACCAAACTGTTAATGCATGTGAAATTCCAAAAGAAAATCACATCATTACTAATGAACCAGTTTCATCATCTCAAATTGTTCCAATGAGAAGTGTTCATCATGTGAATAAGTCTGAGAAGAATGTTGAGAAGAAAGATCTTAATGTGGTGAAGAAAGATCTTGAAAAGAATGATAAAAACGAACAATGTGACAAACCTGTCAAGGTATTTTATCGGATGGAAGGATCCGATAAAATCATCTCTGACGAGGACTTTCCAATAAAAAATGCCAACTATGCTAAAATTGAAAAGATTTGGCAAGAAAGTACTATTTGGTTCCCAAAACATGAGAGAACAAATGAAATTCCACCAGCTTTGTTAAGGAAGTTGTATTTGGATGTTCCTCAAGAACCAAAGGTCCATGTCACAGAGTTTGTTAAACCCAAAAACAGAGCTAATGGTTTTAATGAGCCTACTTACTCAAAAGGGCCACTCCCTGAGAGTTTAAGGAAGCAACAGTATAATGATCAATATCCTATTAGATCATTTGCTCAACCAAATGCTCCGAATGTTTTTGAAGAGTACCGTGCGTGCTTTAAGTGTGGGGACCGTGGGCATTTACTTGCTCAGTGCCCATATGTAAGGCATAAGAGGCACGAGGTTGAAGTGAGGAATTCTATGCGAAAACCGATTGATCATTATGTGCCACCTCATAGGAGAGTTGTTCCTCAACAACCACAACCGTTTTATAATCATAACAATTTTCAAATGAGGAACACTCGTCCAATGCACTATGATAGAAGGAATCGGATTGCGATGGAAAACTCGTGGAGGAAGCCTGTGGTGAACACAACAGTTGAGAGGCAAAAGGTTCCACCAAAACCGATTGTCAAATCAAGTGTTGGATCTAAGTCTGTTAAATCAGATAAGGTTACCAAGAAGGTTACCTTTGCTAACAATGTTCAGAAACCGACTGAGAATCCAAAGTCTCAGATTCGTATCCTGAAAAGGACTGAACAATCTTGGACACCAAATGGTACTCCAGGAGCCTCAACTTCAAAAGTAAATGAGAAAAAGGAAACTGTTTTGACCAATCAGAAAAAGATTGATCAAAAAGTTGTTAAAAATGTTTGTGATAATGTTACTGTGAAACCTGATGTTGAAAGACCCAAGACTCAGGCTTGGGTCCCCCGAAAGAACTAACTGATTTACATTTTGTGTGCAGGGAGCTTCAGCTGGCCCTATTAGCAGTCTTTGGATTGTTGATAGTGGAGCTTCAGGCCACATGACAGGGGATCTTGCGTTGTTGTTTGACGTGAAGAACATCAATGGCGGGTATGTAGCGTTTGCAGGAAACAAAGGTGGATATATCACAATGGAAGGGAGTGTGAGCAATGGGATAGTGAGTTTCGAGCGGATTTCATATGTGAAGCAGATAGACTACAATCTGTTGAGTGTCAGTCAAATTTGTGACAAGAAATTTACTGTGCATTTTGATGACAAATCCTGCTATATTCTGAAACCGGGCTTTACAATTCCTAAAGAGTGGATAATGTTGAAGGCACCTCGCGTCAACAATCTATACATTCTTGATATGTCCAAGGCGATGACATCACAGGGGCAAATAACATGCTTTTTGTCCAAGGCGACTGAGAAAGAATCGATAATGTGGCACCGAAGAATGGGGCACATTCATCTGAAGAAAATGAATCAACTTGTGAGGAATGGACTTGTCGATGGAGTAAACGTGAAACATTTCCATCTTAATGACAAGTGTGTGAGTTGTAAAAAGGGGAAGCAACACAAACAGTCCCACAAAGTGAAAAAGGTTAACTCTGTTGAGATGCCACTAGAGCGATTGCACATGGATCTTTTCGGACCGGTCAAGCGCCATAGTCATCTTGGAGAGCTTTATTGTTTAGTCGTCACTGACGATTACTCAAGATTTTCATGGGTGATGTGTTTGCAAAATAAAAGCGACACTTTTATCAATCTAAAAGTTCTGTTCACTCGATTGGAGAATCTCTACAATGTGAAGATAAAGAGAATTCGGAGTGACAATGGGACGGAGTTCAAAAATGCCAAGATAGATGAACTTTGTGAAAACAAAGGGATACATCATGAATATTCGGCTCCGTACACCCCTCAACAGAACGGTGTTGCTGAACGAAAGAATAGGACTCTAATTGAAGCGGCTAGAACAATGCTTGCTGATTCAAATCTTCCAGTAATGTTCTGGAACGAGGCGATTTATGCAGCAAATTACACACTTAATCGGGTTCTAACAGTGAAAAAGTTTGGTAAAACATCTTATGAGCTGTTACACCGAAGAAAGCCGAACTTAGAGTATCTAGAACCTTTTGGGGCGCCTTGCACCATGTTGAATCCAAGCGAAAAGTTTAGTCCCAAAGCCGAGGAGGGTTACTTTGTTGGATATGCAACCCCGCTCAAACGGGTATACAACAAGCGAACTCGTCGTGTGGAAGACTGGGCTAACGTGGAAGTTCAACGATATACTCAAAATATTCAAGGCACGGGTCCTGATTGGATGTTTGATTACAAAGATTTCTTTGAATCATTCAATCTAGATAGCTTGGTTGAAGAAGCTGTTATTAGACTACTTTACGAGTGTGAAAATGCAACAACTTCACCGTTGGTGCGTCCGATCACTGTGAACCCCCTACCAGCTTCTAATGATACCAATGCTCCTATACAAGAAGAAGAGATATTTCAAGAGGCTTCAACTTCATTAGACACTTCAGAATCTGAAGATGAACAATTTGAAGAAGCTATTCTTGATCAAGCTGAAGAACAGGAGGCACCACCAGTGAACCCAACTCCAACTTCTGATGTGGCTTCATCATCAAATACGGGTCATGATCTGGATGCTGTAGAGAACTTGACTGTTCAGACGGGAGTGCAAGTACCTGATTATCCGGAATCTCGGATTCATCGTATTCACCCGCTGGAGCAAGTTATCGGTGATCCTGGAAGTAGTGTTATGACCAGAGGGCAGCTTAAAAGCGTTAATACGCCAGAAAGTTTTGGTGCTTTAGCTTTATATGCCAAAATTCAACAATCTGGTAGTCAAAATGATTGGTCGTTTGCGTGTTATGTGTCGCAGGTAGAGCCAAGGACATACAAGGACGCTTTAAAGGATGATGCCTGGGTGGAAGCTATGCAGGAGGAGTTATTACAATTCCAGAAATTGGGAGTTTGGACGCTCACGGATTTGCCGCCAGATAGGAAGAAGATCGGCACCAAATGGGTGTTTAAGTGTAAGAAGGATGATCGTGGGGTAATTGTTCGAAACAAAGCCAGATTGGTCGTGCAGGGATTCCATCAAATCGAAGGGATTGATTATAATGAAATCTATGCACCGGTAGCACGAATCGAAGCTATTCGGATGTTCCTCGCGTTTGCTTCTTATAAGAAATTCAAAGTTTACCAGATGGACGTGAAAAGTGCATTTCTGTACGGTAAAGTCAAGGAAGAGGTGTATGTCGGGCAGCCACCAGGCTTTGAAGACCCAATCCACCGGGATAAGGTCTACGTGCTAAACAAAGCTTTGTATGGCTTGCACCAGGCTCCGAGGCAGTGGTACGAGGAGCTAAGTACATACCTCATCACCAAAGGATTTAAGCGCGGCCTCGTCGATTGCACCCTCTTTACGAAGAAGACGGGAGATGATTTGCTTCTAGTACAGATATACGTTGATGATATAATATTTGGTTCAACTAACGAGCTTTTATGCAGGGAGTTCGAAACTGTCATGCAGGAAAAGTTCGAAATGAGCGCAATGGGGGAGATGCAGTTTTTCCTAGGCTTGCAGGTGGACCAAAGACCCGATGGGATCTTCATTCACCAGACGAAATATGTCTCCGACATCTTGAGCCGGTTCCAGATGGAGGACTCAAAGCCGATGGATACCCCGATTCAACCCAATCACGGGATTGGAGTGGACGCTAAGGGGGAGCTGACGGATCCTTTTACATACAGAGCAATCATCGGATCTCTGATGTATTTGACGGCGTCTCGACCAGATATTATGTACGCAATGTGTCTCTGTGCCCGTTATCAATCGAAGCCGAAACAAAGTCATCTGACGGCGGTCAAGCGTATCCTTAGATATCTGAAGGGTTGTCCCTCAAAAGGTCTTTGGTACCCTAATGATGATAATTTTGATTTCATATCTTTTAGTGATGCAGATTGGGGCGGCTGTGACAAAGATAGCAAATCTACTACAGCTGGTTGCCAGTTTTTCGGGAGCAGGTTAATCACCTGGCAATGCAAGAAACAGACTTCCGTAGCACAATCTACCTGTGAAGCCGAGTACATTGCAGCCTCGAGTTGCTGTTCGCAAGTACTCTGGATTCAACATAAAATGGTGGATTACGGTTTGCAGTTTCTAAAAACTCCTATTTACTGTGACAACGAAGCCGCAATTGCTTTAACTAAAAATTCGGATAATCATTCTAAAGCGAAACACATCCGGATCAAATATCATTTTATCCGTGATTGTTACGCTAAGGAATTGATTGATATGGTCAAAATACATACTGACTACCAACGTGCAGATCTGTTTACTAAAGCCTTTGATCGTTCACGCTTTGAATATCTTTTAAAAGTAAACAATATAAAGGAAAAACAGGACTAATCAGCACCTCGGTTTATCGCTTTTTAGTTTTTAGTTTTTATATTTTGCTAATTGGGAATTTCTCTTTGCTAATTGGGAATTTCTCTTTATTATCATAATCCTCAAAGAAGTTGATGCTTTCGAGTGGATTGTTTCTTTCAAATTTTTGTTTTTATTTTTTTTTTTTCAGAAAAATCAAAATCTCAAAAATATGTTCTTTATTTTAGGGGGAGCTATTTTTCAGAAAAACCAAAAACAATATAAAATTCAAAAAGACCTAAAAATTAGAAAATCCAAAATGATTTCCTGGTAAACCAGAGGAAATGATAGTACATCAGTGGGAATCTGATACAGGCTAAAGAATTGTATAGTTTATAAGGCGTGTGTTGACTACGTGTGATATGCTGATAGGCTTCGTAGACTAAATATTGCGTGCATTAGTGATACAAACATAACGAACTACGCGTTCGTGGCTGAACACCTCATGGGCATATGGTCTCAGTACCGTAATTTCGTTTGATAGGATTGCCAAAATCTGAGGTTTCGGGTCGTTATGTTATGGTTATCCGGGATATTCTGATAAACTTTTGTCGTATTGATTTACGGACCTAGTTTTATCAGAATATTTGCTAAAAGAGCTTAATTGCCAAAACCGGAAGTTACCGAATTGAGGAACTTTATGTTTTAATTGATCATAGATCATTATTACATCGTATTGATCATCTGATGCAAATCAGTGATTAATATCAGCCTCAACCTAGTGTATACGCACATGTTACTCTGCTGCATTCATTTGCTGACCTGTACACCTCTGTGCTATATACTTTGTAACTTTTACGGATAACTCTGGCATAATCACGCGTTACGACGAAGCTTTGTGCAATTACTTGATACGGGAGTATGTCGTGTGTGTGGGCACCACATCGTGTTAGTCTAATACACCTAACTCGTATCATTTTAACGCATTGCGTAATTGTCTGCATGTGAGCTTACGTGGACCACAATATCAGCAATTGCCGTATCACATACTGTTTCTAATGATAATATTAAACAAAAAGATCAACGCTGTGATCAGATTTCTCAGAAAACTGATATGATCCTCTGACCGGATTTCACAAAATGTTTATTGCTTTCATTTACTTTGATGCATTTTATTTTGTTGCAATTTACTTTTAGTGTCAAAAAGATACAAAATCCAAAAAGATTTTAGGTGTGTTTTGATAAAATTTCAGAAAAATCCAAAATTTTGCATTTCTGCTTTATTTTTGATAACCGGGGATGCTTGATAGTCAATTTCTGAGATTTGACAACACCATCTGGGCTTTGCATCATCCTAAAAGTAAAAATTTGTGTTTTGGAAGCTTAATGGATTGAAAAAAGGTTGAACGGGATTCGAATTCGTGATTTGAAAAATTTTCAGAATTTTCCATCTTACGTTCGCCCCTTAAATGGGTCGAAGGTGGAAATTTCTCTACATTCGGGTTGGTGAAAAATGGGCGAATGTGGGTTTTAACCTAAAAACCACTTTCGGGTGAACCAGTTTCACCTTCGTGCCATTCACTTGGGGCGAAGGTGGAAATTTTTTTTTACACTCGTCCATTCTAACCGGGCGAATGTGGACATCTATATATATTCTCTTCACAGGTTCGACCAGTCATTCTATTTTTTTCAAAATTTTTCTTCGTAACAAGACTTTGTTGATTTTGAATCTCTTGCTTGTGCCTTTTGATCCTTGGATAACACTGATCATTTTCATATAATTTTCACAGGTAATGGACAAGGATTCATGCTCGAATCGTTTGATTTATCACCGAACTTAGGGTTTTAGAGTTCATGGTGTTTAACTGCTTGTTGATGCTTATTTTTGATACACATTCATCCCACATCAGTTTTAGGGGGAGAATGTATGAGGGATTAGTATATAAACATGGTTTAATCGTTGATTGATCGAATGAAACACTATAAACCCTAATTTCTTTTAAAAACTGATATAGAATGAATGTTAAGGACAATTGATGGTAGACGAAGCTTAATCGGCCATAGTAGGATTGATTTTAATCAAAATTAGGGGTTATAAACACGGTTGGAAAATTTTCAAATTTTGGGTATGAACCTTTTCCACCTTCGGGTCTTCGTATGGACGAAGGTGAATCAGTATGGACGAAGGAAACCTTAAACGGGCGAATGTATCTTTTTCATCAAAATCACTTTACATTCGACCAGAAATTTACACCTTCGGCCATAATATCTTACATTCGACCATATTGTTTGGGCGAATGTGAAATTTCAAAACCTAAATTTTGAATTTTTGACGATTTTGTGTTTTGACGTTTTATTTTGATTTTCCATTTCAGATGGCTGAAGAACAAGCTAATGTTGATATTCCTGTGGAGACTGCAGTGACTGATCCTATTCCAGAGACTGTACCAGAAGGAGAATCATCAAGCGGTACAAAATGGCCGTTTGAGAAGACTCATAACTGTTGCGCGTATCTTGGAGATGTGGAGAAGAATGTGGAGTTCACAGACATTATCAAGTTTCTGAAGAGATGCAGAGTGGTTTATGCTTTGGCCACACCAACTATTATCTACAAGGATATAGTTGAGGACTTTTACAACAACGCCAAGTATGATTACTTTGATAATCAGACGATCATTAAAAGCAAGATTCAGGGTATGGAGATGTTTATTACTGAAGCAGATATCAGAGAAGCTCTCCAGATCCAGTTTGAAACAAGTGAGGATCCAAGGGAATTGTCATGGACTGAGCAGAAAGCCTGTTTCCTGAGAATGAAATACAAAGGACCGATCACTGATGGTTCTATGTATAAAGGGAAACTGAGCGTGCAGTTCAAATATTTTGCTCACGTCATCATTATGGTATTTGGATGTGTTAGTGGAGGTTATGACGTGATGAGGAAGAGTTTAAGCTCGTTAATGGTTGCATTGACTCTTAACAAACCATTTAACGTTGCTGGGATGATTTTAGATCACATGTTGGAGATGTTGAAGGGTTTGAAGAAGAAATACTTCATGCTTTATCCTAGATTTCTGATGATGATCTTTGATCACAAATATCCACACTTGAAGAAGGATCCAACACAGATACTTAATATGGATCATATGAATGTTAGAACCTTGGCTAGAATGAAGGGTTATAAAGGTGTGCCTGAAAATGAGAGACCACCTTACAGGAGATTGTTTGGAGCCTTGGCTAGAGAGGATTACAATGATCCGGGAAAGAATACAGCGAGGCATCCTGATAGTGACAGTGACAATGATGATCCATTAGTTTATGCTGATGCAAGCACGAAGAGGAAGAGACAAGTTGTCAATCCCGGAGCCAAAGGGAAGGGTAAGGGAAAGACAGATCAGGGGAGTTCAAAACAACAAGTGGTGAGGAAGAAAACTACTGCTAAGAAGGGTACGAGTTTGGTAGATGAGGAGTCTGTTGATTCAGAAGAGACTGAGACTGAAGAACAGTGGGATTCGGATGCTGAAAATGTCCGGACTACCAAACAAAAGGCCACTTTGGTTGGTGAGTCTGAATCACTTAACAGATCGATTGAAGAAGCTAAGAAGAGCAAGCAATCTGTTGGTGCTGAAGATGAAGGGTTGACAATTAATTTGGATGAGTTGAATGAGGGTGAAACTGTTGTAGTGAATTTGCCCAAGCCCAAACACAAAACCATGGCTAAAAAGACCAGTACAAAGCAGCTGAGAGAGAAAGAATTAAACTTATTGTTGAAAGGAAAGAGATTACCTGATGCTGGTACATCATCTAAACAATCTTCTCCAGCAACGAAGAAGCAAAAGACTAAGGAGGCTACACCATTACCAGTGGATCAATTTAATATTGCCCTGGATAATGTTCTTGATATGTTTACAAAGCCTCAGAAAGGAAAAGAAGTTAATGTTGAGCCATCTAAGTCAAAGTCCAAATCGAAGAAAGTCACTGTGGATGATGATGTGATGAAGCAGGTGAATAAGAAAATGGACGACATGATGAAGATGCTAGTGGCTCAGCAAGCAGAAATTGCCAGATTCAAGCAAAATGAAGAGAAAATGCTTCAGATTGTTGTAGCTTCAAAGTCTAATCAAGATGAGATAGATGAGAAGGTAAAGAAGCTAGAAGCAAAGAATAAGAAGCTTGAGGGAAAGTGTCTAAGAAACAAGAACAGATATAAGGCAATCAAAGAAGACAACAAAGAGTTGAGGGCTGAAAATAAACGCCTTAGTGATCTGATTGACAATCTATACAACGTTGCACCCAAGCTGAAGGAGGGTGAAGAGGATACAGAGAAAGAGGTTGAACAGGTTGATTTTGAACCATCTGAATCTGATAAAGAGGAAGATGAGGATGATGAGGATGATGAGAATGAAGAATCGGATAAGAGTGGTGATGAAGGTGATAATAATGATGATGATGATGATGCTGAAGGTTCGGGAAGCCAAAAGGAGGATGATAGTAGTAGTAGTGATGATAATGATGGAGGAGATGATACTTCGAAGTTTACATTTGAGAAAAGACCACCTTCAAAGAAGAAGAAAGACACAGGTGAGTCAAGTTCGAAGAAAAAGAGTGAGAATGTTGATGATGAGACTGTGTTCTGGAATGAGAAGGTGAGGTCCTTATCTGATGATGCAAAACAAGTGTATAAGGATATGTTAGAGAAAAGGGAATGGACCATTGAGTTCACAGGTCGTTTTGCTGAAATATTCCAAACTGATGACATGCGATATGAATTGGAATATAACGATCCTGATTTGGAAGAAGGGGAAGTACCTGCATTTGTGGCAAAGGAGATATTGGATGGACTTGCACAGAGGGTAGGGAAAACGTTTGAAGAATTCATTGTTGATGAGTCGATTCCACATATTCCTGAAAAGGATATTGGAAGTCACTCAGATGACAAAGAGACCCCTGAATTTGAAGAAGTTGAGATAGAGGATATTACACATGAGGAATATCCACAGTACTTCAGACAAACTGATGAAGATGTGGTGTTTCCTGATTTTACTGAAAGACATAATACGTCTGCGAAAAGAAAGGCAAGGAAGAGAAGTGCTGAGTTTGTAGAGAAAGTGCTTGGAGCTGATTTGCCAGAATCTTCAAGTAAATCTGATGAGTTGAAGGAGTATTTGAAGAAACTAAGATTAATGGATGAAAACCGACCGAAGCCTGAAGCTCAAGGAAACTTTTATAGGTTTCATAATGCGAAGTTCAGAGGCAGAGCTCTTGGGTGGACATACTTAGGCAGGCTGAAGTGTTTAGCTGCTAAGTGGGAATCTGGAATCTTGTACTTTTACAGATTCATTGACTTGCTGACTCTACCGTACTGGGCGGTTAGAGATCTTTGCAGATTCCAAATGTCTGGTGCTTCAGTGAATAATTCACACGTCGGTTGGTGTGCAGACAAATTGGTTTGGGAGAGTAGAACTAAGTGGAACAGATTTAAACCACAATATCCCCGGAGGAAAGTTCACAGGGATATTGATCCCAGAACCAAGTTGAAAAGGGTTACCTTGATTTATAAGGCACCTGAAGTTATGAGGAAGATACCTTTAATGCCTATGCCTCAACACTTCAGTGCTGACTTCATTTTCTGGTATTATGATTGGAGGAAGGCAGAAGCGGTGATCGTGTTGAGAGATGGTAAGGACAAATACAAACATGTTCATGTATTTGATCCTATGTGGTTAATCAATTGTACCTTCGAAGACATCATCATGCTCTTCTATAATCCGATTCATCATGAGCCAAACGATGCAGATCAAGCAAGGAAATACACACAAGTTGTGGGTGTTTGCTTTGCTTATGACATTAATGCTGGAAGTAATTTGGAGGGAAAGCTTGGCAAGAAGGTGAAAATGGCAAATGTGTCAAAGCCGGTAAAGAGAAAATTAGAGCCGGAGATGACGAAAGAACAGAAGAGTATACTCAGAATCAAGCTGCTGAATAAAGCCATGGACGAAGATAGAAAACGATCTAATCAATAGTCGAGGGGGAGTTTGTGGATGCCGTTTTGCGACTAATGATTAGATATTAACATGTGTTAAGGGGCGAAGGAAAACAGTTTGGGCGAAGGTGACTTGTAAATGGGCGAAGGTAGTTTAGAGATGGACGAATCTGGAACAGACTGATCAGAAGAACACATTCGACCAGTCAAACTGGGCGAATGTGGAAAAGTGTTACATTCGACCAGTGAGTTTGGGCGAATGTGCAGACATTATAAATAGATTTTGGGTTTTTGTAATGTATAACGAGTCATTGAGAGTGTGAGTTTTAGAGGTGTGTTCCAGAGTGTGTTGAGAGTGTTTAGAAGTGTGCTAGATTAACTGTAATCAATCTGTAAGCGTTTATTTGGAAAAGTTAATCTATGAAAAGCCTTTAAAATGACGTTGATTGTGTTTTGATTGAGTTTATATCAGTTTGTTCTAAGCTAGGGTTTCCGCACCTGGTTTAGCAACTTGTATGATCATATAATCCTGTTTAGTTGTCAAATTCATCCTCTACTACCTCACGAAATTATTCTAGTAATCTCCTTGTAGTCATCATTCACGTATCACACATGGTCTGTATACTAGTCACATTGGTTCTAAGTCCCTGTAAGCATTCTAGTGTTTAGGTACTCAAGTTCCAACTTATACCGTTTCTTACTTTTGTCAGTCTTACGTATTTTCAAGGCATTTCCTAGCTAGGTAATCTTAGAGCCTTAAACGCTAAGTTCTCTAAGTTGCCCTGGTGTGGAATAGGATATTCGGAGATATCCAATTACGCCACAACCGTTGCTCTGATACCAACTGTAACAACCCGACCAGGAGGGGGCTGGACGTTACGACAGTTTGGTAACAGACTTGCACAACGGAAGCAACGATAACAAATATTTAAATGTTATACAATTTCTAATCCAAAAATATAAATACATAACTAAAATAAATAGTCTAATATTTAAGCAGGGACGAAACGCGGCGGTCGTCGAAGCAGTTAACGGGTTGTTATCCACTAGCCAATCCGATCTCTACACGTCCACTACTCTAGAAGCTCTAATCCGCAATGCTTATAACTCAATCTTCTATCCCGATAATCTCTATTCCACCCAAGCAAATACCTCGTATACACGATCATCCCAATGCAGTACCAGAACACATGCTTAAAAGAGTTTGGGTCAGCAATTACGCTGGCGAGTCCGTATAAGTAGTAAAGTGGATCCAAAACTAGTTTAACATTTAAAAGCCAGTTTACACAGTTTAACACAATTCAACACACGTGATGTACAAGCGACACCTCAACCCTAAACGAAGAATCAATAACTGCCATATTGATCCAGTGGCAAAATATATGCCGCAATGGTCTTAAAACCTTAGTGGAGGGTTTCCCGGGCCCCTAAGTCCCGGGTCCACCATGCGTGGGGGATTCCCCAAGTAGTACTACCCATATATTAAGTGGCTTATCCCTAAGTTAATGAGTGTCAGTATTATCCGGCAGTCTGTATCTTGTCACATCAAATAGTTTACACAAAAACAGTTTACACACACAAGCATGTATTCACCCCAAAACGTTTAAAACAGAAAAAGGGGAGTGGTATACGAACTCACCTTGGCAGCGTATCACACGATCGCATAGCTAATATAGTATTCCAGCGCCTCTGATCTGTCTATCCATTATGCATCAAATCTATCATTTATTACAAGTGTTAGCGCGTGTAACCGAGCACCACGGTTACACGTGTGGATGACTAGAACCTTTTGCTTATTATGCGAGTTTATTCTAGTTATCAAATTATGGTTCTATTCTTCCATTACTATAAGGTATAGTCCTTAATCCGAAATCCATATGTCGAGTTTAATGTCTTACGTCACAACTATTGATCTTTAGTTCCTACGTTATTCTTGCATCAAGGTTTAATTGTCCTAGTTGTCTTATGTGGTATGTTCCAAGGTCTCAAATTTCCATCATCAAGTACATATATATTATAGCTTATGTCCGATGTCCATATTGTCCGTGTTATGATCCAATGTCTTGTTCATCCTATCCGTATCCTATTATTCCAATGTACACATCTTTGATTAGTGATTCATATATACTTATATACAAATATAAACTATGCACTTTAGTCGAGTTGTTTATTATTAGTCAAGTCTCCACACGTGTCCGTATGTACAATACTTAACATTATAATTTTGAATGGTTCGAGTCCTTATGTTTATACCTCTCGGATCCTTAGTTTGACCGGACCTCCTGTCTGTTGACTTCTGTTGACCAGCTTCAACACTTAGTTGACTAGAGCTGTTGACCCGAGCGATAAAACCACCACTGCAATATACTACCATCACCACAATCCAACCTCCACCCATGTACATAACTAACCCATCACCAAACCTGTACAACCATAACCATCATCGGAACACCTCTCACCACCATAACCACCACCAGTGTATTGTACCCTCTCCGACTCTCCTGTAACCCAGCAACCACCAAACAACCATCATCATAAGACCATCATCTACAGAAAGCCTAACCGAAACTACAACAATACTACTGATAAAACTGAACCAGTGCCGCCATCATTAACAATAACCGGCACCACTGGAGCTTCAGCTTCCACCACCATCTGAGCACCATCGAACCACCACTGGAACCCACAGTTCATCACCAATCGCTGCTGTTGCTTGGAACCACAACTGTTGCTCGACCTCTCCACACTAACCTCACCGTCGCCGCCACCATCATACTAAACCCCCAAATCAAACAGTAACCCTAATCGGAACCCTAGCGCCGCCATCAGAGCTTCACTGGTCCTTCAATGACCTGTAATGGCGTCAACCACCGCCTCCTCCGTCGTGAACCACCACCATCTCTTCCTCTGCTTCTCTCCCGTTTCCCCTCTCTCTCTCTGCTCTGTGTTCTCTCTCTCTCTCTCTAGATCTACTGGTGTAGAAGAGAGAGGGGAGGGGTATATGTTGTTGTCCGAAGCACTCGCCGGAGTTCCGCCATGGGTGGCGACAGGAGCCAGCCAACTCCTGCTTCTCTCTCTCTCTTCGTATGCATTGGGTGTGTGTGTGTTTTGCAGAGAAAAGGAAAAGGGTGGGCTGGTTTGGGGTTTTATATAGGGGTGTTTGGTTAATGGTTTTTGAAAAACCATTTAACAATCAAATGGTTTGATTGTTGTTTGTTGTCAAGAGGAGGGGAGGACAAGTGTCCTCCCCAATGACTCATCAAATGGTCACCGGGTTGGTTCGATATCGGGTGTCGGTTCGATCTCGTGTCGCGAATTGGTTTGGTTACGTGACATACTCTCGTACATAATAACTTAATATAATGCTTCGGGTTTTTAGTACACACATAATATTATTTCTTTGTTAAAATAATTATGTAACTCTCTGGTTTGGCTTCGTATTTGATTATACATAAGTATTTTATTATTCGTCTATTTGTTTTAATACTTTTAATCACGAAAATTTTTGGGCCCTATGCCCGGGGTGTTACATCCTCCCCCCGTTAATGGAATTCCGTCCTCGGAATTATTTTTGAGCTTATCCATCGTACATAACTAGTATATTTAATACTTAGATTCAATGTTCGGGTTTGTATACTTGTGCGTACATAATTCACTTCTTAGTCCAATCATAATCTGTATGGCTCCATGCTACTTTTTGGTTTAAGACAGATGGTTGACATATTGCATTTTGTTCTTGGTTCGGTTTTCAGTCTCATTTTTGATGCATCATTGGTGTTTATATATAGGGTGTACCGCAGCTAACCCACCACACCAATGATACCTCGTAAATGTACTGAAAATATCCCCCCAAAACTCGAAAGAGAACGTCTTGGAAACGTACCTAGTTGAAAATCCTAAGTGTGTTCCAAAAGTTACTAATTCTTAAAGTCTATGCTTTAGTATGAGTTAAACATAAAAATGTGGTTTAGTCGAGTCTTAGTGGTATCGATCTATGTGTGTCGTGTCTTATATAGGGTTGCCGTCATATTTAGGTTCACTCCCCCCGTTAGAGCCTGCTGTATATAATTCTAACATGTTTCTTATGGATATTTTGACACTAATCTAGAGACCTTATAGGGTGGTAAAGTAACGAATCATATATTAAACCTTAAGAATACCTCTTAAAATGATTATTCTCGTAGGTTTTTTTTATGCCTATTACTGAGGTTAATCTTATCTATAATATCCATAATATTGTTGAATTCTTAAGTCTTCAGAATTTCTGCTAATCTCGACTTTGCTTTCTTATTCATATAGATTATTTCTTATATCATTTAACACAAATGCGCCTGCTCCCCCCGTTAGGCCTATATATATATATATATATATCTCTATCGGGTAAATTATCACTATGATCAAAAGGTCATGCAACTAACCCAAAGTTTTTGGTAATAATTTAGGGTCGATCTTAAACCTATAAATGGTTTCATGACATTCCTCGTGAGTCCTGGGACTTGTCTTACAACAATAGGTTGTAAACTATAGTGATTTTTGTTAGATCTTAGAATTTTCGCTATGAACGTGACATGTATCTTATATAGTCGGCATCTTAATTGGTTTCTCTCCCCCGTTTGGATTTACCTATTTTATTTCTTCTGGTTTTATAAGGATAACTTATCACTATGCCAAGGGGTTATGGAACTAATCTAAATGCCTTGGCCATAATCTAAAGATAGCATGGGATAATAAAATGATGAAACATGTATTAAATCTTACGGTTACCTCATGTAGCATTTAATCCTAGCCTCCTCGAGTTACCGGTTAGGATACTTATGATGAACATTACATTCTTAAGCCCAGGTTACGGCCTTTCCGGTTGTCATTCCTGAATCATCTCTAAAACTTGTTAAGCGATCATAATTTCCAACATACTATATTTATCTTAAATCTGCGGAGGTCGATATCAATTAAGTCCAATAAAATGGTCTAGTAACCAATAATTTAAATTTCTATCTTTTGTCTAGCTGGTCAGAAGATACTAACGCAGAGTTTGACATATATAGGCGCACAAATCTCATACTAAGCGATATCAATTTAATGGGAAACAAAACTTATCGAATTAGGGCATTCATTTGTTGATCAACTCTCTCTCCTTGATACTTCGGATTAACTCAAATTGTAGCACCAAGTTCTTGCGATGTACCTAACTCTTATGTTTAGCTCATAACTTGGTTAAGAATATTATTTGCACATAGTATTATTCATGTAAATTTATGAACACATATATAACCTTATCAAAATACGCAAATTATATCGACCATTCCAAGTTCAAAATCCTTACTAAAGTCTCACAAGCCTAACACATACTTGTTTACGACTCTATTATAGTCCGTTTCCTTGGCACGACTTCATGATTGTCCTAGTTAACTTCAACGATCTCGGCGACTCTTCGGATTTCTTAGAATTTTTACGTGCCTGTAAATTCACAATTACATGACGTCAAGTGTAATCGTCAATTTACCTCACGAAATTATTCTAGTAATCTCCTTGTAGTCATCATTCACGTATCACACATGGTCTGTATACTAGTCACATTGGTTCTAAGTCCCTGTAAGCATTCTAGTGTTTAGGTACTCAAGTTCCAACTTATACCGTTTCTTACTTTTGTCAGTCTTACGTATTTTCAAGGCATTTCCTAGCTAGGTAATCTTAGAGCCTTAAACGCTAAGTTCTCTAAGTTGTCCTGGTGTGGAATAGGATATTCGGAGATATCCTATTACGCAACAACCGTTGCTCTGATACCAACTGTAACAACCCGACCAGGAGGGGGCTGGACGTTACGACAGTTTGGTAACAGAGTTGCACAACGGAAGCAACGATAACAAATATTTAAATGTTATACAATTTCTAATCCAAAAATATAAATACATAACTAAAATAAATAGTCTAATATTTAAGCACGGACGAAACGCGGCGGTTGTCGAAGCAGTTAACGGGTTGTTATCCACTAGCCAATCCGATCTCTACACGTCCACTACTCTAGAAGCTCTAATCCGCGATGCTTATAACTCAATCTTCTATCCCGATAATCTCTATTCCACCCAAGCAAATACCTCGTATACACGATCATCCCAATGCAGTACCTGAACACATGCTTAAAAGAGTTTGGGTCAGCAATTACGCTGATGAGTCCGTATAAGTAGTAAAGTGGATCCAAAACAAGTTTAACATTTAAAAGCCAGTTTACACAGTTTAACACAATTCAACACACGTGATGTACAAGCGACACCTCAACCCTAAACGAAGAATCAATAACTGCCATATTGATCCAGTGGCAAAATATATGCCGCAATGGTCTTAAAACCTTAGTGGAGGGTTTCCCGGGCCCCTAAGTCCCGGGTCCACCATGCGTGGGGGATTCCCCAAGTAGTACTACCCATATATTAAGTGGCTTATCCCTAAGTTAATGAGTGTCAGTATTATCCGGCAGTCTGTATCTTGTCACATCAAGTAGTTTACACAAAAACAGTTTACACACACAAGCATGTATTCACCCCAAAACGTTTAAAACAGAAAAAGGGGAGTGGTATACGAACTCACCTTGGCAGCGTATCACACGATCGCATAGCTAATATAGTATTCCAGCGCCTCTGATCTGTCTATCCGTTATGCATCAAATCTATCATTTATTACAAGTGTTAGCGCGTGTAACCGAGCACCACGGTTACACGTGTGGATGACTAGAACCTTTTGCTTATTATGCGAGTTTATTCTAGTTATCAAATTATGGTTCTATTCTTCCATTACAATAAGGTATAGTCCTTAATCCGAAATCCATATGTCGAGTTTAATGTCTTACGTCACAACTATTGATCTTTAGTTCCTACGTTATTCTTGCATCAAGGTTTAATTGTCCTAGTTGTCTTATGTGGTATGTTCCAAGGTCTCAAATTTCCATCATCAAGTACATATATATTATAGCTTATGTCCGATGTCCATATTGTCCGTGTTATGATCCAATGTCTTGTTCATCCTATCCGTATCCTATTATTCCAATGTACACATCTTTGATTAGTGATTCATATATACTTATATACAAATATAAACTATGCACTTTAGTCGAGTTGTTTATTATTAGTCAAGTCTCCACACGTGTCCGTATGTACAATACTTAACATTATAATTTTGAATGGTTCGAGTCCTTATGTTTATACCTCTCGGATCCTTAGTTTGACCGGACCTCCTGTCTGTTGACTTCTGTTGACCAGCTTCAACACTTAGTTGACTAGAGCTGTTGACCCGAGCGATAAAACCACCACTGCAATATACTACCATCACCACAATCCAACCTCCACCCATGTACATAACTAACCCATCACCAAACCTGTACAACCATAACCATCATCGGAACACCTCTCACCACCATAACCACCACCAGTGTATTGTACCCTCTCCGACTCTCCTGTAACCCAGCAACCACCGAACAACCATCATCATAAGACCATCATCTACAGAAAGCCTAACCGAAACTACAACAATACTACTGATAAAACTGAACCAGTGCCGCCATCATTAACAATAACCGGCACCACTGGAGCTTCAGCTTCCACCACCATCTGAGCACCATCGAACCACCACTGGAAGCCACAGTTCATCACCAATCGCTGCTGTTGCTTGGAACCACAACTGTTGCTCGACCTCTCCACACTAACCTCACCGTCGCCGCCACCATCATACTAAACCCCCAAATCAAACAGTATCCCTAATCGGAACCCTAGCGCCGCCATCAGAGCTTCACTGGTCCTTCAATGACCTGTAATGGCGTCAACCACCGCCTCCTCCGTCGTGAACCACCACCATCTCTTCCTCTGCTTCTCTCCCGTTTCCCCTCTCTCTGCTCTGTGTTCTCTCTCTCTCTCTCTCTCTCTAGATCTACTGGTGTAGAAGAGAGAGGGGAGGGGTATATGTTGTTGTCCGAAGCACTCGCCGGAGTTCCGCCATGGGTGGCGACAGGAGCCAGCCAACTCCTGCTTCTCTCTCTCTCTTCGTATGCATTGGGTGTGTGTGTGTTTTGCAGAGAAAAGGAAAAGGGTGGGCTGGTTTGGGGTTTTATATAGGGGTGTTTGGTTAATGGTTTTTGAAAAACCATTTAACAATCAAATGGTTTGATTGTTGTTTGTTGTCAAGAGGAGGGGAGGACAAGTGTCCTCCCCAATGACTCATCAAATGGTCACCGGGTTGGTTCGATACCGGGTGTCGGTTCGATCTCGTGTCGCGAATTGGTTTGGTTACGTGACATACTCTCGTACATAATAACTTAATATAATGCTTCGGGTTTTTAGTACACACATAATATTATTTCTTTGTTAAAATAATTATGTAACTCTCTGGTTTGGCTTCGTATTTGATTATACATAAGTATTTTATTATTCGTCTATTTGTTTTAATACTTTTAATCACGAAAATTTTTGGGCCCTATGCCCGGGGTGTTACATTCTCCCCCCGTTAATGGAATTCCGTCCTCGGAATTATTTTTGAGCTTATCCATCGTACATAACTAGTATATTTAATACTTAGATTCAATGTTCGGGTTTGTATACTTGTGCGTACATAATTCACTTCTTTGTCCAATCATAATCTGTATGGCTCCATGCTACTTTTTGGTTTAAGACAGATGGTTGACATATTGCATTTTGTTCTTGGTTCGGTTTTCAGTCTCATTTTTGATGCATCATTGGTGTTTATATATAGGGTGTACCGCAGCTAACCCACCACACCAATGATACCTCGTAAATGTACTGAAAATATCCCCCAAAAACTCGATAGAGAACGTCTTGGAAACGTACCTAGTTGAAAATCCTAAGTGTGTTCCAAAAGTTACTAATTCTTAAAGTCTATGCTTTAGTATGAGTTAAACATAAAAATGTGGTTTAGTCGAGTCTTAGTGGTATCGATCTATGTGTGTCGTGTCTTATATAGGGTTGCCATCATATTTAGGTTCACTCCCCCCGTTAGAGCCTGCTGTATATAATTCTAACATGTTTCTTATGGATATTTTGACACTAATCTAGAGACCTTATAGGGTGGTAAAGTAACGAATCATATATTAAACCTTAAGAATACCTCTTAAAATGATTATTCTCGTAGGTTTTTTTATTTTTATGCCTATTACTGAGGTTAATCTTATCTATAATATCCATAATATTGTTGAATTCTTAAGTCTTCAGAATTTCTGCTAATCTCGAATTTGCTTTCTTATTCATATAGATTATTTCTTATATCATTTAACACAAATGCGCCTGCTCCCCCCGTTAGGCCTATATATATATATATATATATATCTCTCTATCGGGTAAATTATCACTATGATCAAAAGGTCATGCAACTAACCCAAAGTTTTTGGTAATAATTTAGGGTCGATCTTAAACCTATAAATGGTTTCATGACATTCCTCGTGAGTCCTGGGACTTGTCTTACAACAATAAGTTGTAAACTATAGTGATTTTTGTTAGATCTTAGAATTTTCGCTATGAACGTGACATGTATCTTATATAGTCGGCATTTTAATTGGTTTCTCTCCCCCGTTTGGATTTACCTATTTTATTTCTTCTGGTTTTATAAGGATAACTTATCACTATGCCAAGGGGTTATGGAACTAATCTAAATGCCTTGGCCATAATCTAAAGATAGCATGGGATAATAAAATGATGAAACATGTATTAAATCTTACGGTTACCTCATGTAGCATTTAATCCTAGCCTCCTCGAGTTACCGGTTAGGATACTTATGATGAACATTACATTCTTAAGCCCAGGTTACGGCCTTTCCGGTTGTCATTCCTGAATCATCTCTAAAACTTGTTAAGCGATCATAATTTCCAACATACTATATTTATCTTAAATCTGCGGAGGTCGATATCAATTAAGTCCAATAAAATGGTCTAGTAACCAATAATTTAAATTTCTATCTTTTGTCTAGCTGGTCAGAAGATACTAACGCAGAGTTTGACATATATAGGCGCACAAATCTCATACTAAGCGATATCAATTTAATGGGAAACAAAACTTATCGGATTAAGGCATTCATTTGTTGATCAACTCTCTCTCCTTGATACTTCGGATTAACTCAAATTGTAGCACCAAGTTCTTGCGATGTACCTAACTCTTATGTTTAGCTCATAACTTGGTTAAGAATATTATTTGCACATAGTATTATTCATGTAAATTTATGAACACATATATAACCTTATCAAAATACGCAAATTATATCGACCATTCCAAGTTCAAAATCCTTACTAAAGTCTCACAAGCCTAACACATACTTGTTTACGACTCTATTATAGTCCGTTTCCTTGGCACGACTTCATGATTGTCCTAGTTAACTTCAACGATCTCGGCGACTCTTCGGATTTCTTAGAATTTTTACGTGCCTGTAAATTCACAATTACATGACGTCAAGTGTAATCGTCAATTTACCTCACGAAATTATTCTAGTAATCTCCTTGTAGTCATCATTCACGTATCACACATGGTCTGTATAGTAGTCACATTGGTTCTAAGTCCCTGTAAGCATTCTAGTGTTTAGGTACTCAAGTTCCAACTTATACCGTTTCTTACTTTTGTCAGTCTTACGTATTTTCAAGGCATTTCCTAGCTAGGTAATCTTAGAGCCTTAAACGCTAAGTTCTCTAAGTTGTCCTGGTGTGGAATAGGATATTCGGAGATATCCTATTACGCCACAACCGTTGCTCTGATACCAACTGTAACAACCCGACCAGGAGGGGGCTGGACGTTACGACAGTTTGGTAACAGACTTGCACAACGGAAGCAACGATAACAAATATTTAAATGTTATACAATTTCTAATCCAAAAATATAAATACATAACTAAAATAAATAGTCTAATATTTAAGCAGGGACGAAACGCGGCGGTCGTCGAAGCAGTTAACGGGTTGTTATCCACTAGCCAATCCGATCTCTACACGTCCACTACTCTAGAAGCTCTAATCCGCGATGCTTATAACTCAATCTTCTATCCCGATAATCTCTATTCCACCCAAGCAAATACCTCGTATACACGATCATCCCAATGCAGTACCTGAACACATGCTTAAAAGAGTTTGGGTCAGCAATTACGCTGGTGAGTCCGTATAAGTAGTAAAGTGGATCCAAAACAAGTTTAACATTTAAAAGCCAGTTTACACAGTTTAACACAATTCAACACACGTGATGTACAAGCGACACCTCAACCCTAAACGAAGAATCAATAACTGCCATATTGATCCAGTGGCAAAATATATGCCGCAATGGTCTTAAAACCTTAGTGGAGGGTTTCCCGGGCCCCTAAGTCCCGGGTCCACCATGCGTGTGGGATTCCCCAAGTAGTACTACCCATATATTAAGTGGCTTCTGTATCTTGTCACATCAAATAGTTTACACAAAAACAGTTTACACACACAAGCATGTATTCACCCCAAAACGTTTAAAACAGAAAAAGGGGAGTGGTATACGAAATCACCTTGGCAGCGTATCACACGATCGCATAGCTAATATAGTATTCCAGCGCCTCTGATCTGTCTATCCGTTATGCATCAAATCTATCATTTATTACAAGTGTTAGCGCGTGTAACCGAGCACCACGGTTACACGTGTGGATGACTAGAACCTTTTGCTTATTATGCGAGTTTATTCTAGTTATCAAATTATGGTTCTATTCTTCCATTACTATAAGGTATAGTCCTTAATCCGAAATCCATATGTCGAGTTTAATGTCTTACGTCACAACTATTGATCTTTAGTTCCTACGTTATTCTTGCATCAAGGTTTAATTGTCCTAGTTGTCTTATGTGGTATGTTCCAAGGTCTCAAATTTCCATCATCAAGTACATATATATTATAGCTTATGTCCGATGTCCATATTGTCCGTGTTATGATCCAATGTCTTGTTCATCCTATCCGTATCCTATTATTCCAATGTACACATCTTTGATTAGTGAACCACCACCATCTCTTCCTCTGCTTCTCTCCCGTTTCCCCTCTCTCTCTCTGCTCTGTGTTCTCTCTCTCTCTCTCTAGATCTACTGGTGTAGAAGAGAGAGGGGAGGGGTATATGTTGTTGTCCGAAGCACTCGCCGGAGTTCCGCCATGGGTGGCGACAGGAGCCAGCCAACTCCTGCTTCTCTCTCTCTCTTCGTATGCATTGGGTGTGTGTGTGTTTTGCAGAGAAAAGGAAAAGGGTGGGCTGGTTTGGGGTTTTATATAGGGGTGTTTGGTTAATGGTTTTTGAAAAACCATTTAACAATCAAATGGTTTGATTGTTGTTTGTTGTCAAGAGGAGGGGAGGACAAGTGTCCTCCCCAATGACTCATCAAATGGTCACCGGGTTGGTTCGATATCGGGTGTCGGTTCGATCTCGTGTCGCGAATTGGTTTGGTTACGTGACATACTCTAGTACATAATAACTTAATATAATGCTTCGGGTTTTTAGTACACACATAATATTATTTCTTTGTTAAAATAATTATGTAACTCTCTGGTTTGGCTTCGTATTTGATTATACATAAGTATTTTATTATTCGTCTATTTGTTTTAATACTTTTAATCACGATAATTTTTGGGCCCTATGCCCGGGGTGTTACACATTACACGTTCAAATTCTCTGCAAAGAAGTTCGTTAGTTGAGCCAAAAATAATATCGTCTACATAAATCTGGACGAGAAGCAAATCATCCCCTGTTTTCTTCGTAAACAGTGTGCGGTTGACCAATCCGCGTTTGAATCCTTCAGACATGAGGTACGTGCTTAGCTCCTCGTACCATTGGCGTGGAGCCTGGTGCAACCCGTACAGTGCTTTGTTAAGAACGTAAACCTTATCCCGGTGGATAGGATCTTCAAAGCCCGGAGGTTGACCGACGTAGACCTCTTCCTTGACCACACCGAGGCAAACGCTAGAAACATTCGGATAGCTTCTATGCGTGCCACAGGTGCATATATCTCGTTGTAGTCAATTCCTTCAACTTGATGAAATCCTTGCACTACCAATCTGGCTTTGTTTCTCACGATCACGCCTTTGTCATCTTTCTTACATTTGAATACCCACTTGGTACCAATCTTCTTCCTATTTGGAGGTAAATCTGTAAGTGTCCAGATGCCCAATTTCTGAAATTGTAACAACTCCTCTTGCATCGCCTCGACCCAAGCATCATCCAAAAGAGCTTCTTTGTATGTCCGCGGCTCAACCTGCGAAACATAACACGCAAACGACAAATCATTCTGACAACCAGATTTTTGTATTTTTGCATATAAAGCTAAAGCACCAAAACTTTCTGGTGAGTTGACACTGCATAGCTGTCCTCTCGTCATAACACTTCTACCAGGGTCACCGATAACTTGCTTTAGCGGGTGAATACGATGAATCCAAGATTCCGGATGTTCAGGTACAATCACCCCCGTCTGAGTAGTCAAGTTCTCCACTGCATCCAGATCATTACCCGTGTTGGACGATGAAGCAACATCTAGATTTGGGTTCACTGGCGGTGCCTCTGTTGCATGATCAAGAATTGCTTCATCAAAATCTCCATCATCTTCCGATTCTGAAGTATCAAGTGTAGTTGAAGCTTCTTGAAAAATTTCTTCTTCTGGTATAGGAGCATTGGTATCATTAGAAGCTATTGGAGGAGTTATGGTGATCGGACGCACCAATGGTGAAGTTGTTGCGTTTTCACACTCGTAAAGTAATCGGATAACAGCCTCTTCAACCAAGCTATCTAGATTGAATGATTCAAAGAAATCTTTGTAATCAAACATCCAATCAGGACCATTTCCTTGCACGTTTTGAGTATACCATTGAACCTCAACATTTGCCCAATCCTCCACCTGTCGAGTTCTTTTGTTGAAAACCCATTTGAGCGGGGTTGCATATCCAACAAAATATCCCTCTTCAGCTTTAGGACTAAACTTTTCTCCTGGATTCAACATCGTACACGGAGCCCCAAAAGGTTCTAGATACTCCAAGTTCGGCTTTCTTCGGTTCAACAGCTCATAAGATGTTTTGTCAAACTTCTTCACTCTTAAGACCCAATTTAGTGTATAATTTGCTGCATAGATCGCTTCGTTCCAGAATATTACTGGAAGATTTGAGTCTGTGAGCATTGTCCTTGCCGTTTCAATAAGAGTCCTGTTTTTCCGTTCAGCGACACCATTCTATTGAGGGGTATACAGAGCAGAATATTCATGATGAATTCCTTTGTCTTCACAAAGAGCATCCATCTGTGCATTTTTGAACTCCGTCCCATTGTCACTCCGAATTCTCTTGATCTTTAGACCATAGACATCCTCCAACCGAGTGAACAGAACTTTCAGATTGTTAAACGTGTCACTTTTATGGTGCAAACACATCACCCATGAGAATCGTGAAAATTCATCAGTAACCACTAAACAGTAAAGCTCTCCGATATGACTCTTACGTTTGACAGGTCCAAATAGGTCCATGTGCAACCGCTCAAGTGGCATCTCAAAAGAGTTTACTTTCTTTAGTTTATGGGATTGTTTGTGTTGCTTTCCTTTCTTACAGCTCACACACTTGTCGTTCAAATGGAAATGTTTGACATTGACACCTTCGACAAGTCCATTCTTCACCAAATGGTTCATTTTCCTGAGGTGAATATGTCCCATTCTTCTATGCCACATGATTGATTCTTTCTCTGTAGCCTTCGATAGAAAACATGTCACTTGGCCCTGAGTTGTCATCGCCTTGGACATATCAAGAATATAGAGATTGTTGACTCGAGGTGCCTTCAACATTACCCACTCTTTTGGAATCTTAAAGCCTGGTTTGAGGATATAGCAAGATTTGTCGTCAAAATACACAGAAAATTGCTTGTCGCATATCTGACTGACACTTAACAGATTGTAGTCTATCTGCTTCACATAGGAAATTCTCTCGAAACTCACTATCCCCTTACTCACACTCCCCTCCATTGTGATGTAACCTCCTTTGTTTCCAGCAAATGCAACATACCCTCCATTAATATTCTTCACATCGAACAATAGTGCTAAATCACCTGTCATGTGGCCTGAAGCTCCACTGTCAACAATCCAAAGACTGCTAACAGGGCCAGCTGAAGCTCCCTACACACATCAAGTAAACCAATTAGTTCTTTCGGGGGACCCAAGCCTGTGTGGTCTTGGGTCTTTGAATATCACCCTTCAAAGATTCATTGACATCAACATTTGGTTTTGAATTAATCTTTTTCGGATCGTTCAAAACTTTCTCATCTTGAGAATTACCACTTGATACTTATTACACAGGTAATGGACCTGTAATGAAGACGAAATTGGGGTTTTTGTTCACGAACCCTAGTTTTGACAATCTGATCAATTCTGGACAGTGTTTGATGATGTTTTTTATTGGGATTTAGTGTTTATTAGTTTTAGGGGGAGAATGGTATATAATCTAGGGTCATAACATCAGTTTTAGGTGTTAATCGATTGATTGAAAATAATAAACCCTAGATTACTATGAAAACTAATAAAAACTAAATAATAAACACAATTGATGGTTGATATGATCTATTCAGCCATGTTAGAGGATAGTTGAAAACTTTCTCATCTCTTTCATTTGATTTTGAAGTAGAGGCTCCCGGAGAACCATTAGGTGTCCAAGAATGTTCCGAACGTTTCAGAATTCGAATCTGAGATTTTGGAGTCTCAGTCGATTTCTTGATATCATTCACAAATGAAACTTTCTTGATAACCTTCTCTGATTTAACCGAGTTAGGTCCAACAGTTGATTTAACAGCAGGTTTTGGTGGAACCTTTTGTCTATCAACCGTTGTGTTCACCACAGGTCTCTTTAATGGTTTTTCCATTGCAATCCGGTTTCGACGATGATAATGAAATTGTCGATTATTCCTCTTTTGATAAAAATTGTTTTGATTATAAAATGGTGCTGGTTGAGGAACAAATCGTCTTTGAGGATAATAATGATTTTCAACCGGCTTTCTCATGGATTGCCTGATCTCAACCTCGTGCCTTTTGTGTCTCACATACGGGCAGTGAGCAAGTAAATGCCCTCTCTCCCCGCACTTGAAACATGCACGGTACTCTTCAAACACGTTCTGAGCATGTGGCTTAGCAAATGTATTGATGGGATATTGGTCATCAACACATCTGCGCCTTAAACTCTCAGGAGCTGGATCCCTAGAGTAAGCTGGCTCAAGAAAACCGTTTGCTTTTTGTTTTGGTTTGATGAATTCAGTGACATGAACTTTTGGTTCTTTAGGAGTATCCAAATACAATTTCTTTAAAATTTCTGGTGGTACTTCATTGGTCCTTTCATGTTTAGGAAACCATATGGGTACTCTCTTGCCAGATTTTCTCAATTTTAGAATAGTTTGCAAATTTGATTGGATATTCCTCATCAGAGATAATCTTATTGGATCCTTCCATCCGATAAAATACCTTGACGGGTTTGTCATCTGAATTCTTCTTAACCTCTTTCTTTTCTAATTGTTTGACACGATGTGCATTAGCCATCGGATGAGAAAGCTGAGAAGGTGACACTGGTTCATTCGTGATAATGTGATTTTCCTTTGGAATATCACTCACGTTCTCAGTTTTCTCACTTTCAGTGTCAGAATCATCAGTTACAGCAGTAACTCCTTCATCATTCAAACCTAAAATCGGTCGTACATCGGAATTTGGATCTCCAACACTAGAAGTGTTGGATTCATCTTCCGATGCAGAGTCAGATTTTACTGAGCTCTCCGGTGTCACTTGATGACAGTTGTGACTTTCAAACAACACTGGAGATGGCACAGATTTATAATTTGTGGTTTGTGATGGTTCATCAATGATGTGGTTAACTACATATGCAATGTGCTTGTAGCTTTCAAGCTTTTTGTTGACCTTTTCTGCAAAGCACTTGATGGTGGCCATTTCTAACTTAGTGTTTTCAAGTTCATTGATATAGCTGTTAATTGCCAATTGTTTTAAAGACAATGTTTTCTTTAAATCAGAAATGTCCTTTTTGTAACCATCAAGCACTTTGTTGAATGCGATAACTTCCTTGCGAGAAGATTGACAGTTAATTATAGCACTCTCAAGTTGTACCCTGAGTTGCTTATTCTCATCTGTCAATCTGTCACAAGTACCACAATACTTATCACTGTGAATATCAGTTGTGGATTCAGAACATACCTGCTTCGGAAGATCGGTCATAGCCATGAGAGCGAAATGAGATTCCTTTCCAGCAAAGAACTTAGAATAGTCGATTCTGGTAAAGGCGTCATCCACTATACATGACTTCCTTGTCTTCAGAAAATCAGCTTTAGCCAGCAATTAATCAATGTCAGCGTCTAAAGAATTCACACTGGCTTCTGAGTCTGATTCACTCTTCGAATCTGAATACACTGATTCACTTTCTTCAGGAATATCTATGACTAAGTCAATCACAATTCCCGAACTTTCCTCTTCAAACTGATCTTCAACCGTATCAGTCGTCTGAACATTCATCTCCTCAATTGACTCTTCAATCTCAATCTCAGTTTCTTCAACTTTCTCAACTATCACCGACTCCTCAATATCAACCTGATGAGCAACACAAGCTACATTCCCACCAGGTCTTATCTCTTTAACACCAATTTGAATATCAGTCCAGTCAAAACCTTCATCATTTTGAATCACCAAAGCTTGATTTTGATTGTTATTCTATGGTTGATCATTTGGTGTTATGATAGGAATGACAGTTCTGTTTGGGTTATTTGGTGTTTGAGTTTGATTCTGGTTGGTTGTATTTGGTTGTCTATTAGGGTTGTTCTGAGAGGTGTTTTGTCGGTTTTGGTAATTGTTTTGGTTTTGATAGTTGTTGTTTTGATTTTGATAAGAAACTTGATTTTGAGATTGACGATTCTGATAGTTTGAGTTGAATGGGTTTCTGTTACCTTGTTTTGCAGGCTGTGTACACTCTCTCTTGAAGTGACCTTTACCACCACAGTTGAAACATGTGACTTTTTCTTTGTTGAAGCCATATGTTGTGTTTGGAGTAGTGGCCAAATCAGTTCTCCCCATTTTTTCAATGAACTCAGTTGCTCGCCTCATGACGCTTGCGAAAGCCCATTGTATATCGATAAGCTCCATTTCTTCTTTATCGATTTTAGCATAGTCCTCATTGGTTAGATTGTTGTTACCAATTTGACTAGCTACTAACCCATTATATGAGGCAACCATTGCTGAAACCAAAGCAATGTGCTGTTGAGCAACTTCCACAGTGACGTTATTCATGTTGGATGTCTCCAACACTACTGGGCTCTGATTAGCCTGATTCATCTGTGAAATGTATTGTTGTTGTTGAGGTTGTTGTTGTGGTTGGTTTGCAGAATAACATGCTGCTTGTTGCATAGGAGAAAATGGTGAAACGAAAGAATTTAGGTATGATTGTTGTGGTGGTGGTGTATATGATGGTGGTGTATAAGACGATGTTTGAGCTAGATAGTTGATCGGTTGTTTGGGTGGTTCCATAACACTTGAGACACATGCTATATGAGGAGCAACTGTTCCACCAAGACTTGAGTTACCCACTGTAGATGATGTACTAGCATGGTACAACTCTGGGTTTTGAGGAATTTGAGACCTTTTTGCTTTCCTCTTCTCCTCAAGCTCTTTGTTTTCTAACTTCTGGATAAACTCGTTGATGGTCCAGTACTTGTAAGCATCTTTCTCCTTAAGTACCTCAATGTGTTGATCCCAGTATGGTGGTAATGAATCAGCAAATTTATCCACCAAATCTGACATAGGAATCTGAATATCATAACTTGACAATTCAGTTAACAAGTGACAGTATCTGGGAGTCAACTCTTTCAGTGTTTCATTCCCAACATAGCTGAAGTTCTCAAATTCTTTCCTCAGCTCTTCCATTCTTAGCCTTCTCGTTACCATCATGACGATTCTTCAACATATTCCATAGTTGTTTGGAAGTTGTACACGATTCAAACCGATGTAACAGATCATTGGTGATCGCTTGGGTTAGCTGAGAATACGCCTTCTTTTCCACAACAAATTTCTTCTTCTCATCATCAGTCAAACTCTCAAGTGGAATCTGTTCACCGGTATTCTCTAACACTGGTGCCACATATCCTTTTGCTATCATCTGCCACGCCTCAGTTCCTTCAAGTCCCATTCCTTCCAGATGAATCTTGAATTTCTTTTGCCATTGGTTGTACTCTTGCATCTCCATCAGCTTGGGTGGTCTGTTCCCGCTACCTGAAGACAAATCATTGATTAGAGTAGAAATAGCATTAGTAGTTTGAGTGTGTTAGCTGCGGCTGCTACACCCCAGTAATCTGCTGCTGGTTGTTGTGAAGATGATGCAACACTCTGAGGAATCGAACTCGTCATTGCTAAGTAATTGATTGGTTGCGAAGACTGAGTATTCGATTTCTGAGCAGCTACTGTCCACGGGTCCATGGTAACTTGCTGTTGTTGTGTTGTACCCGGCCTCGGTGTAGTCAGAAATCCCCACATATTGTTCTCGGAGTAGGAAATACGACACAGTTGAAAATTTCACCAAACAGTTTCTACGTTCGCCCTTGTCAAAGAGATCGTGAGTACGAATGTGCAAAATTCTTCACTTTCGCCCTCTAATTCTGACCCGAATGTAGAAATCAAATGACAAGATCCACATTCGACCTGAATCTCTTCACTTCCGTCCCTCTGCTTTTCACTTTCGACCTCGCGATCACCCGAAAGTGGAACTTTGACCAGAAAGTGGAAAATCAACACAACACACTCCTAGGTTCGATCAAAAAGATGTACTTTCGACCACTAAAACTCCTTGGTTCGACCTAAACTCCCACTTTCGACCCTGAGCTCTCTAGGTTCGACCCATTCATGTTTAAAAACGGTTATTTTGATCTGAAATTTTCAAAAGTTAATGAATTTTGATAATCTTAATCAGGTTTTGATTCGGAATTGATTTGGAACAACTTTAATACTTTGAATTATTGATTTTATCCATGAAATCTAATCCAAATCCTTCAAATTGCATCAAAAACCACTGTTCTATGAAAACAGAGAAAATTTGATCAAATTTGGGTCCAAATCAGTTCAAAAACTATCAATTTGTTGTTGTATGATCTCTATTGGCTCTGATACCACTTTGTAAAGGATCGTTTTATCTAAAAACAATAAATCTGATCATACAAGTCACTATTCCAGGTGCGCAAACCCTAGAACAGAACAAAATGATAATCAATGAATCAAACACACGAATTAAGCTTTTCAAATCTCATTTTCATAGATAACTTGTCAAAATATGTTTACATAAGCATTTACAAGTTAATCTGATCAATACTTCACTAACACACACTCTAGAGAGCTCTACTCTGACTTACAAGACACACACTGATCAAAGTTAACAATAAAAACAAACTTCACATATTTATATTCTGCGGGTTCGCCCCTTTCGTGAGTACGAATGTGGAAGTTTTCCACATTCGACCTCCTATATAGCTCGAACCTGGAAACTTTCTTCTATCTAGCCTACCTTCGTCCCATAAAACCTACATTCGCCCCAACACACTTTCACCTTCGCCCTTACGATATTTCCAAAACATGTTTATGATACCAATCCGAAGCATTAGTCGCACAATATGCATCTACAAAATCCTAAAGCCCAATTGGTGCATGTGGGTTTGGTAAAAAAGATGAGCAATGGGAGATGTTACCGTCCTGTCGATAATACACGTGACGTCCATTAAGTGGACACGTGGTGGGCGGCAGACACGTGGCGTCCGCCTGTTGGCTACTCTAGGGCGGTGGGTAATCATCCCTTTAACTAGAAACTGAGTCAAAAGTCTTCTGTCAGAGATATCTTGGCTGGGGGGCTGTCACGTCATCGTCCTTTCTGACATTCAGTCTGGGCGCGACCTTTGATTGGTTGAAGACTCTGACGGGCAGCTTACTGCGTCGGGAACAGTTGTCCAGGGCAGTCCTGCCCTGGGGTGTGTGTCTAGATGATGCCTTGAAAGGTATCTTTTAGTTGAGTCAACGAAGGTTTGCTTATCTTGTTGGAGAAGCTTCGTCGAATAACGTTCTACTAACGTAGAACGAGCGGAACAGTGTGCGTCCAGGGTGAGGTGGTCGCATGAAGATCCGCTGAACAAAAACAAGCGGAAGGGCGCGCATCCATTATTTCATGGACGCAGAAAGTTCTGCTGACGTAAAACGTGCGGAAGGGCCTGCGTCACGCCTTGAATGGGCGCAGCGTCCTGTTGGGGGTATGGTATTACT
This sequence comes from Ambrosia artemisiifolia, assembly GCA_032199755.1. Classification (NCBI taxonomy): domain Eukaryota; kingdom Viridiplantae; phylum Streptophyta; class Magnoliopsida; order Asterales; family Asteraceae; genus Ambrosia; species Ambrosia artemisiifolia. The sequence goes on from CM063518.1 coordinate 43,601,287, forward strand.
AGTTTTTGGTACCATATCCCTTCAAAAATCTTAAACAAACTTGATAAACATTAAAACTTTTATAAATTTGTAACCTTTTTATAAACTTTAATGTTTAATATAACTTTTATGAAAACTTTTATAAACTTTGCAACTTTACTCAAAGTTTTCATGTTATCCATTTATATAATTAAATCCATTATAAATAGTTTTAAATAACGAATTTTAAATAGATATCGGATTTGAACTTATAATATTAATTCAAACTTTTTGAAATGAACATTCTGATTACATGAAGGACTAGAATTGACAACTTGTTAAAAGATGAGGGTGACGGTTGTCACAGTATCAAAGTCCCATGCCTTCCTGTATGTCTAGAACGGTATGCTTCATACCGTTCGATGCTCTGTTTCACATTAAAGTTAAATTATAAGTTAAATTGTTTCAACTGGCAAATTCCGTACCACGTTTAACGTGATGTTAATCGCGCTTTCGGAGTAATTAACCTGGGTTAAGGTTAATTTGGATTAATTGAGCCGTTATGAGTCCTACGATGTCCTCTCGAAGTTCGTAGAAGCCTTGATGCTTTTAAAGAAAGAGTTCGCTCAATTAACGTTAACAAACTGACCTTAGTGAAAATTTGTCAAACTTGATTACCATAAGGTCATTCTATGTAAATACGACATGTATTGCTATTGAAACGATCGAATGTGAAATCGGCGTGGTAAACGGCCAAATACGCAACGTTTTGGAAACGTGTAAAGTAACTGATCCGAAATAATTATTTATTAGAAATAAATTTATTTATTAAGTTTCGAAAGTTTTTGGATCGTCTAAACAAAGTAAACCGGGAATGAATAAGTTAACGCGTGTTTTAAAAGTGCGTGTCGGGCGATGAAAATAATAACTAAATTGCTTGTTTTAGTTGTGTTTTTAATTACGAACATAACCGAATAGTTTTCGTGATATATTTTCAAACCAAAATATAAAACCGAGCCTAAAACGTTTAATCGAGTTCGAATACGTGGTACCAACCCACATACCCAAACCCTAAGTATAAAAACTCACTTTCTCCCCTTCCCTCTTCATTTGTTGTAGCCACAAAAACCCTATATATCACACACACACACACTCTCTCTCTCTCTCACCGTTTCCTTTCTATCTCTCTCTCTCTCTCTCATCTGGTCTCTCTCACCCCCTAACTCCTCCGATCTCTCTCCTCTCGTGGCTCCCCTCTACCTCTCACCACCGGTCAGCCACCACCATGGATGGTGGTGGAAGCACAATGTAAACAAAAGATGACACGGATGGATGGTGGCTCGTGATTGGTCACGAAGGAGCAGCAGGTAAGGTGGTGGTTCGTTTGTAGGTTTTGATGGTGGAGGGTTTGACTATGACGACGGGTTATGGTTATGGGAGTGGGTGACGAAGCAAGGTCAAGGGTTGGGTTGTTGGGTGACGGCTGTGACGATGAGTTAATGGTGGTTGGACAGTGATAGGTAGTGTCGGGTCAGGTGGGGTCTCGACAGGTGGGTAATGGTGACGAGTTAGAGGGGGTTTGGTTGTGGCTGAAGGAGATCGATGGTGGTGACTGTGTGGTTGTGCTGATTAGCAACGGTGGAAGTAGTTGTTGTTGGTGGTTGCTGGTGCGGTGGTAGATGCGGCCCGGTGGTGGTGGTTATGGCCGATAGTGGCGGTCACGAGTTGGGGTTCGAGTGGTGGTTTCGTGGTGGGAGTGGTGGCTGTTGTATTTTGAGGCTGTGGTGGTTCGGTTCAAGTCTCGGGTTAGATCCGGTCAGATCTAGTAAACCCGGGGTCGAACGGGTCAGATTTGGTCTTGTCAACATGCGGTCAACTCTGGTCATTTTCGGTCGAAGCTGGTCAACTGTGGTCAAACAGTCAACCCAGCCGAATCCGATCAAACATGCTCAACGATTTAGTACCGATCAACTCATGGATCGAAACGCGCGGGTAATTTCGGTATAATTAGTTCGTATTTATTATTGTTTTGTTTATAAATGCATAATTAAAAACTAGAAAATACGAACCCAAATTTGTGTTGGCTCACGAAACGAACCAAAAATATAAAAAACGATAATATGGATCGTAGTTTGTTAATGAAGCGTGACTTTGGGTTGTTGTTGGTCTAAAATTGTGGACTATATATGTATATATATATATATATGAATATATAAATACGTGTAATTTATTTAATAGTCAAAACGTATAAAGTCTTGTGGATTGGAAATGCGGAGAAATATATCGTCGTCTTGTGGTTGGAAATTGATTTTGGGAAATTTGTAGACAACGGGTTTTAAAGGTTATTAGTAACTAAATGATGTTTGTTGTTCGGATTGAAAAGATGTATGAACGTTCGATTTTATTTGGAAAGCCTTTTATAAAAAGCAAAGTCTTGAGATTTGTAAAATATCTAGATTCGGGAAAAGATGTAACAATTGTTATAAATAAATTTTAGTTATAACAATTATCTTTCCACAAAGTATATTTATCCAAAAATAATTATACAAGACGAATACAATTATCCGATTTACGAGACGAGTTACGATTTGGAATGAGTTATACGTTTCGTGGTATTAGTCAAACGACGTGGTTACACTCGAATAGTAACAGGTGGCAACTTGAGTTCTATGTCGTATGTTAACACAAGAATTATGATAAGTCACGATCGGTTTGTCGAGTTAAAACACTTAGGACTAGGGTTCGTACGCACGAGTCTAGATAGTTGGATAAACTATCTTTTAATCGGAAAATAAGCTAGGCTTGTATGTGATAAACTTTTAAGGTGTCCTTTGTTGGTAATAGGGCACGAGGAAGTTGGTCAAAGCTTCAGACTTTGTTTGCTAGCTAAGCAAGGAAATTAAGATGAGTTTCACAGCCTCTTTTTAATATTTTGTTTTGAGGGAAAGATATGTTTTTCCAAATATTTTTACATGTCAAAATGTTTTTAAATGTTAAAACGTGATAAGTGGCATGATGAGTACTTGGGTTTGTAGTTTTACACCACTCGGGGTGAGTCCTCGCTACTATTGGTGCCTGACAAAGCCCATCCCTAATCGATAGCGCCGATTATGCAACTATGTATGTCAGGGGTGCACGTATTCTAAACTAAGTTGTTGTTTTTTGAGAAATAACTACTGCTCACGGGACATTATTAATCTTGGTTTAGTTATGGGCTCAAGGAATTGCTCGTCATAGTTTGTAGGAGTTAGCTACTCTTTACAAGGGTCACTACTTGTGTTTGTTCCGCACATTTTGTTTGTTAAAATATTTTGTTGTTATAGAACTAAAACCTGTGAACTCACTAATATTTTATATATTGACGTCTTTTTAAACATATCTTTCAGGTAACTAAGTGCTGAATAGATATGAGGCTAGTACGGCGGAATATGGGATGCCGAACACTTGTCAGGGATATCATCTATCATTACCATTGGGTTGGGACATAGACAGAAATACCCCAAGTTTAAACTTTATGATGTAGTTTTGTGTAAAGTTCGTGACAATATACTTATTTTCGACATCTTAATAAAATGATCTTTTCTAATTAAATATAGTTTGTGTTAATCTTAACTATGATATGCTTTCAAGCATTGCACCACGTGTTTCCGCTATTGACGTGGTGTGACATAAGTAAACATTATCGTCTATGTATATGTGTGTGTATACCTTTTTGTGACAATGACTGGATAAAGAACTCGTTCCACCTCGGTATGTGCTTGTTTCAGACTTCCTCCTATGTTCTGGACTGCAGAAGTGATCAACAGCTCGAAGCCAGTTTTCAGGTTTCAAACCCTCGTACACTCATACATACATACATACATACATACATACATACATACATACATACATACATACATACATACATACACTCATACACTCATACATACATACATACATACACACTCACACACTCATACACTCATACATACATACATACATACACACACATATAACATATTTTTAAAAAAAAATCTACATACATAATATATTTTTTTTTAAATATTTATACATTATGTATTTTTTGAAAAATACATATTTACTTACAAATATCATTTTTTTAAAATATATATACATAATATATTTTTTTAAATATTTATACATTATGTATATTCTGAAAAATACATATTTACTTACATATATCATTTTTTAATATATATATATATATATATATATACATAATATATTTTAAAAAAAATAAAAACACACAATTTAGTATAAATATACATACCTAAAATACTCACAACATACCTACTTACACACATACAAATCAAATACTAACAATATAAAGCATAAATATTAAAAATAAAAAATAAAAACAATTAGCGGCGACTAACCGGTAGCGGCGACGAAACTTCACGTGGTTCACAAGATTGATGCTTCCCTACAAACATATTATCATAAAATAAAAAAAATTAAACAAACTAATAGAAAAACAGAAAAAAAAACAGGAAAAAACAGAAAAGAAAAAAAAACAAAAAAAAGCAGAAAAAAGAAAATATAGCAAAAAAAATTAAAACTTATCAAGACAGAGATGAGGGAGAGAGTGAGAGGAGAAAAACGGTGGTGGTGGTGCTTCGGTGTGGTAGTGCTTCGGTACCAGTGGTGGTGCTTCGGTGGTGGGAGTCGAGTGGTGGTGTGGTGGCCGGTGGGAGGGAAATAGAGAATGAGGGAGATAGAGAGAGACTGAGAGAGATGAGAGACTGGGAGAGATGAGAGCGAGAGAGAGACTGAAGAGGAGGCAAAGTGAAAAAGTGGGAGGGAAAGAGAAGGATCCGGCGGGTTTATTTTTTTTTGAACTTTAGCGGCGACAGTCGCCGCTAAAGGATTTGGTACAATAAAGTCTCCATCGTTGATTTCCCGTCCATTCAACGGCTCTAATTGGTTCAGAATGTGTTAGGTGTGGGTCAAAGTATTAGCGGCGACACCAAGACAGGTCGCCGCTATTGATGTCTTCGCTAAACCCTCTTTTCTTGCAGTGTCTTCAACCGTATGAAGGAGAACAAAGAACGTCTACACTTTTTTTTTCCAAATGCTGACCTTGTCAATATCTCCCTTTCACAAAATGACGTAACCGCCCCTTATTTAACCGATATGTTATACAGCTATAGGTTTTCACAATGTCAGGATATAAAGAAGGCTATGCAACACACCCGTGTACGTACTTCGGTCTTCCAATATTTTCACGCTTGAATTAGAGCTGTCCAAAAAGCTCGTGGATTGGAGCTCGCTCGAAGCTCGCTCGGATTTAGCTCGAAAGGGTTGCTCGATATGGCTCGATTTGAAACTGAGTCGAGCCGGCTTAGATCAGTTAGAAAGTGAGCCTAGCTCGGGTTGGTTCGTAACAAGCCGAGCTGGATCGGTTTGGCTCGGTTAATTCTAGTTTTTAATATATATTATTTTTATATACATTCAATATATTATAAAATGTTAAAAAAGAAGGGAGAACATGTTACATATTTAATATTTATTAATAGTAACGCAGAGATTATGTGCTTGGATTAAATTTACAAGCAATCAAGTTATTTTATTACCATAGCATAATGATAATTGTCAAAGTACTCAGGTTATCAAAGTGAATAGTGTTTTTTTATTTCAAAGAGATCAGTATTTAAGAGTTCAATTGGACATCTATTGCATATTTGGAGGGTTAATTCATATGTTGATGAACTTATATTGTATTTCGTTGAACTTTTAGACTTATTTTATATTTGCTTGAACTTGATTTTAGCTTGTAATGTATTAGATTGAACTTATGTTAAATGTGTTATTTTTAACTATTTAATACTTTAATATTTTAGACTATTGAATTTTAAAAGCTATTTTTCTTTTTCGTTTCGAGCCAAACCAAGCCGAGTTAAGTCGGCTCGATTTAAAACCATGTCAAGCTCGAGCTTTGATTTTCAGCTCGGTTTCAAATCCAAGCCGAGCCCAAGCTTGACCTGACTCGGCGCGGCTCATAAACACCCTAGTTTGAATGTGTAATAACGCGCCTATGTATTTAGGAACCACAAGGCTGAGTACCTTTGCTTATTCTATTTTCAGCTTTTCTAAATACGAATTTTTGCTAGACGCGGTATCATCCGCAGAAACATATAGAAAATTAGATTTAAGATATCTTTTTATAATAGAGTTGAAGTATACAAAAAATACTAGACTGAAGAAAGTAATGAAAATCATTTGTTGTTAGATTCATTACAATCTATTAATAATCGAATGCAATGAACAGTGTATACAAATGAACAGTAGGCCATCTCTAACTTACGCCATCCCATCTGCTTTTACCACACCTTTTGTCTCTCTCTCTCTCTTCCCCTCTGTCAAAACCAAACTTCTACACCCTTCTCTCGGTCTCTCCTCCCAACTCCTTCGTTCACCTCTGGCCTTCTTCTAACCACATCACACTACACATGCTCACCTTCTTCTTCATCGGGTTTCAGAGGCGATACCGTAGCGTCATCATCACCCCATATGGCACGAGCAACGCTGTCACGGTCCCTTTACACGGCAGCGACAAACGTCTTCAGTGGCTTTTCTGACTGATAGCTTTGAACCCCATTACTCCACGGCCGTCTATGGCCTTCTTGGATGGCATTTGTGCCCGACAGCTTCCAACGCTCCGACTCCGCCGCCTACATCCCAGGCCGCCATCACCTATGAGTTAACAGCTATGTATCTTGCCTTTCTTTCAGATTTCTCTTATGAGGTTAGGGTTTTAAAGGATTGCTTTTTTGGGTTTGTTCAATACTTCAATATAAGATAATGAGAAAGTATACAATATAAAGCCCCTTAAAATAAGAAGTGTAAGAAGCCACTAGAGTTTGCCACGTGTCAAGTTAATCTAACCACAGTTAAACCACAATTTAAACCTATTATCTTCTCCCCTGATCTAAATACAGAACATAAACCTAACTTACCCTCCTTTGAAGTTCATCGATCGAGATCTGACCACCACTACCACCACCGCCACCACCACCCAAACCACCACCACCAAAACCACCACCCTCCCACGGCGGTTCTCCACCACCATCCGCATGTTAACTGATGCTCCGTTAATTCCTGAAATGGAGAAACCTTGAATCTTCGTAAAACTGACTAATTTTAAGCTCTGTGTGTGTAGCTACAAAGACTGCTCAGGTTTTAGTATGATTCCAGTAAAGTAATTGTAAATCTTTTCATAATGGATTCAAATGAATGATCTAAAATTAATTTAAATGGAACAAATTCTTCAAAGCAAAAGCAGGGGAGCAGTCGTTTTATATCAACTAAACTGACAAGAAAAAGATGGAAACAGGTTACTGGCAGGAGGAGGGTTGGGAACTAGGCCAGCACCACCTCAGATTTGGATGAGGAGGAGGAACCAACAACCAAGGTGTTTGTTGCAATGGCTGCAAAATGAAGGTGCGTTTGTTTTTTATTTTGAGTGCGTTTGTTTTTTTATTTTGAGTGCCCTCACAACTATTGAGTGCGTTTGATTTTTTTATGAGTGCGTCTGAAAATTTGATGAGTGCGTCTGAAATTTTTGATGAGTGCGTCTGAAATTTGATGAGTGCGTCTGAATTTTTAATGAGTGCGTCTGAATTTTAATGAGTGCGTCTGAATTTTAATGAGTGCGTCTGAATTTTAATGAGTGCGTCTGAAAATTTGATGAGTGCGTCTGTTTAACCCAGGTATGGTTAGGGTTTTTAATCTGCATTCTTAATCTAATGGCTGAGATTGCTTCTTACCCTTCTTACGTTAAGGGGGCTTTATACGTTATCTCTTTCCTAAGATAATAAAAGGAAGTTGGGCATTAAAGATGGGTTTCTTTGACCCGGTTGTTGCGGATGGTTGTTATAAAAACAATAAAGGTAGGCTCAGTTTGCAAATTGACGGTTATAGAGTCAAAACTTAATACTGTTGTCTATTGGTGTTTATCTTTCTCATATCTCTTTTATGTTGTTTTGAACTGAACAGAATGTGGAGACTTGAAGCTTGCACAATAAGCTAAAGGTTTATAATCATCACTATATTATTATTGTTATTGTTATTATATATAGATCTATAACTAATCATGTATATACTTTGTTATCCTTCTTTGTTAGAAATATTTTTTTGTATATACCCTAATTAAAAACATTTCGTAAATCTTGCGAGTTGCGTCACGGGCGAATGTTATGGCTGTCGTAAGATGCAAGATGGTTAGAAGGGATGGTTACCGAGAATGACTGGTGGCAGGTGCTCTTGGGATATTGATATGGAGAACCTGTGGTGAAGGTTGTGGTACAAGGGTTGGGGTGAAGAACAGGGTGAACAGAAGTCAATCGGGCCAATCGTGGTCACCCAAAATACAATCCGAACTTGAGGTATACCCAAACCCGACCCTCGATAATTATAAACATATATATATATATATGTTAACCGTCCTACCTTAGTTCTAACCTTAGCTGAAAGTCTTTGTTTGTTGCATGTATTGTGGTCTATTCGCTTATTTTAACACTTTTTTGGTAGCTTTATTAAATGGTTTTTTGGTAAAAGAAAAGCCCACATATAGGCCAACTCAACTATTGGGTGTTTGGCAACAAAGATATGAGCAGTTAAAGGGTTGTTTGGCTATGGCTATAAGAAACGGTTGTTTGGCTTTGGGTATAAGAACAAGTACTAGTAAGCTCACCCAACCCATCATTTCATTTGTTTTCCAACTTTATAACTTTAACACTTATACCGTAACCTTCTGCAGATACCAAATATCCTTTTTTAATTCATTGTGAAATGTGAATATGAATTGCTGTGAATATGAATTGCTATGTTGATATTGTCACTACACGTTGTTTGTCTGGTTTGGAATCAAGTGTCTCCATGTTGCTACATGCATTTGATAAGCATTGAATAAATTTTATCTCGCGGTTTCTTAGTATTTTTACTGGCAACATGCCTTATCGCCACAAAGGCGAAAATGCGTTTTCGTAATATCGCGTGTCGGTATGGGTTTTGGTTACACTCGAATGGTAAGTCGCGTAACGCGCGCTGGTTAATTACACTAGTTAATATTTAAAGTGAAACGTAATAGTGCATCAGACCAAAATGTCGTTAAAAATTAGAAGATTAAAGTGATAAATCAAACATCATGTCAATGGGAAGTCGACTTCACTTACGAAGATGGTAGAGATTGTTAAAAGAAGACTCTTTTATTTGGTATAAGCTAGCTGAGAAGAGATAACGTACAAAGCGTTTTAGCGTAAGAAGCTTTCTGAGTCATTGGATTTAGGCGGTGGCAAGATGGTAATTAACAAACCTAATCATACTTCAGTTAAGCTAACCAGGGGCAAAATAAGGAAAACCGCGTTTTCATTTTCAGAGATCGTAACAACAGAGTTTAAAACAATCGATCTAAACGTAAAATCAAACAAAATTCTTTCAACGATTAAACATTATTTCAAACCGATTAAATGTTCAGAATCATCACACAATCAAAAACATTGAATTGCATCAAACGACAGAACATATTTGCAGAAAATTCAAAAAACAGAGCATCATAGTAGAATTTTTAAAATTGGTATAATCCTATTCAAAAAAACACAATCAACGCATATAATATTCACATAAACATACGATTTTAATAAATATAATTAGAATTAAAGAAAAAAATGGATTTGAAAAAATTCCAGATTAAGAACAGCCACAAACAGTCAAACTCTGTATGTTTAAACGCACCTTATAATTCTATTAGATTATAAGGTGCGTTTAAAAAAGGCAGTAACAAGTTATCAAAGACAGACAACAGACACACTCACTGCGATGTTTGGACGCACTCTTATAATTTCAGACGCACTCACTATAATGTTTGGACGCACTTGTATAAAAAAATACAGATTATGTTTTTTTATTAATTTATTATTCGTACAAGTAATGATTAGAAAATGCAAGTTGCATATTATACATGATTATTTTATTGGTAAAAAACTAAAAAATCTTACTGTCTAATAAGTATGATTTGATTGGTAATAAATTTAGTTAAATCTTGAAATTCAATATTTAACTACTACCTAATTAACTTTCTATTTTAGTCTATAAAAACACTATCATGTAAACATAATGATTCAACTAAAAACACAAAAAAAAAAATGGCTGAAAACCACATAGATGCAATAAACAACATGCAGGTCAAAACTGTGGTTATGGTTGACTGCATTTCAGAGGAGAGAGATGACCTCAACTCATCTTGTGTAGTTCTGGGTGCACAAAATGAGGTTCAGAGGCAGTATATGAAGAACCTAGACCTCATAGAGAAGCTGATGAAGGAGGAGAAGACACCATTCACAGATGCAGCTATTGAGCAACTACATACTCAGGCATCTTTTGACAACCTTATTTGTGAGTCACTTAGCAAAACACAGGCATGCATCCTGAAGAACATGGAATCAAAACAATAGGCAAGGGATGCAATCTTGGGTGCCAAGTGATGGTGGTGGTTTTATGGTGGTTGTTTTGTGGTGGTGGCTTTAGTAACTCTTTTTTTTGTGGTTTAAGTGGTTTTTTTTGGGTTTAGATGGTGGTGGTGATGGTAGTGGTGTAAATGTGGTGGTGGTAATGGTGGTGGTAATGGTGTTTATGTAACTCTTTTTTATGTTTCTAACATTAATGATATAGACGCACTAATGGTTATGTTTGAACGCACTTGTTGTTTCATTTAAAAGCACTTATGCTTAAAACAGACGCACCTTTACAAAATTTTAAAAATAACTTATAACAGTACAAAGTTCAGACGCACCCTTTTTACATTCAGACGCACTCATTAAAAAACCAGTAACATTTTCAAGTCAGAACATCAGACATCTAAGTCAACTCCTCATCATCATCATCAGAAACTTCTAATTCAATCTCTTCATTATCATCAATGTCATCTTCCACATTATGATCATCTTGTTCACCTTGCGGCTTGGTTGAAGCACCCTCCTTCGCATGTTTTCGTCGATCATGGCCACTCGCTCCGCATATGGCACATGTTCTCTTCGTTTTGCCGGATCGACTAACCTGCTTTTCCTTGCTGGACTTTATGCGCTTCTGCTTTCCACGCCCTTTGTTCTTGATACCATTCGGAAGTCGAATAGTGGGTTCAACATTTAATGGTTTCTCATAACCAAGAAGAGAAGCATACCTGTCATGCTTATTCTGATGACTAGGTCTCTTAAACCTACCCTATCTTCTTAACCATCTCTTTGATTTTATCACTAACCAAAGTTAACTCGGATAAATCTACAATTAGAGAGTTTGCAAGATATTCACCGCCCAAAACTATCTCCCGTGTAATACGCCTAGCTTCTTTCGTCTTGTCATCACCAAACTCTCCTGTTTCAAATGAATACTTGATATCATTTGGAACAACATCTTTTGCCCACCTCCTCAAAATGTATCTTTTCGAGAATCTATAAACTTTCATCAACCTTAATACAAAAAATATGCCTACACAGCAGCCCGTACTGCTCGAACCTCCTACATGTACATAATTTAGTCACATCCTCAACACCATCAACAACTTCCTTTTTGAAAATAACCTTTAAAAAGGTAAAAAAAACTATACTGATGAGTTTGGACGCACTCGTGAATATGTTTAGACGCATTAATATTTAAAAAACCAAAAAACTATACTGATGATTCTTGGACGCACTCATTAATAATTTAAACGCATTCATTATTAATGACCATGTGCTTGTGGATCATCAACATAAACCTTTAAAAAACCTTCTTCATCAGCCCTTTGCATATGAACACTTATTAATCCTTCATAAGTGGCATATATTTCTTCTTGAATATCAAAGAAGATAGTCCGTGTAAATATTTTAGCAGCCTCTTCCTCGATAGGGTTTGTAGTCCACATATCAAGAACTGTATGTCTTGAATCATGGTCATTCTTCCTATGATTGAATCTCTAAGATTCAAGGGATGTTTCAAAGTGGTTGAAAAACTCAACAAGAGTCAACTGAGAATTTGCCACTTGGGAAAAAAAATTAATGATTCTCACTCTCGGATCTTGACGTTGTCCTCATTAAGCCAGACATAGGTTCATCGCAGTAAAATGGAGGGATCCACATTGTTCTCAGGTCAAACATGTCCGACAACCAATTGTTCTCAATTAGTTGGTAATCGAAAATAAGTACACCCCACTCGAAATCAAAAGTCTTCGGACTAATGGAGTCTGTCCACACAATTGCACAAATTCTCCTTTTGAACTCATCATCACTGCATAATGCACTACCCATCTACAAAAAAAACAAAAAACATGGAAACAAACGCACTGAATTAGAAATTTAGACGCAGTCACATTAAAATACATAAAAGCTAACAAACGCACTTATATATAAGTTTGGACGCACTCACTGCAATGTAACAAAATAAACACTATTTAAACGCACTCGTATAGAAAGCATACGCACTCTTTAAGTAAAATAAATAATTCATACAGACCTTATCAGAAACCTTCTTCATGATATGCCACATACACAGTCTGTGTCGACTATTTTGAAAAACCAACTGGATTGCACTTTTCATAGCAGGATCTTGATCAGTTACAACCACTTTGGGATGCTTTCCAAAACATTTAGAAAACGATTGTAACAACCATGTGTATGATTCAGTTGTCTCTGATGAAAACAAACCTGCCCCAAGTGTGACATTCCGACAGTGGTTATCAATTCCGGTAAATGGTACAAAAACCATCTTGTACCTTCAAAAACAAATTAAAAAAATAAATTAAAAAACTAAAAACATATAATAGTTGGATATCAAACTTAAAAATTAAAATTGAAAATATACTTGTTAGTGTTAAATGTTGCATCAAACGAAATCACATCTCCAAATTCCATATAATTCCTCTTGCATAAAGCATCAGTCCAAAATAAACCGGTTAATGCATTCTTTTGATCCACAGAATACTCAAATGAAAAATCTGGCAGGAACTTCTTCTTATCCCTAAGCTTAGACACAATCATATCTGCATCATACTCACTAATGAAGCTGTTTAAGCCACCTTTAAAGTTCTTACAATCAGTTGCAGTTGCACCAACATTCTCAAAACCTCCATACTTAGTCTTCATAATGTTAAATGCTTTGCTAGGACCCATGTTCAATGAAGACAGCTCACATATCATCTCTTCTTGAGTATGTGTCCGCTTCCTATTTGCTGCTAGAAAATGAATGTCACTTTCATGTACAAAAGGATGATTATGACCTTCCACAAAGCCATAAACCTTGAATGTGTTTCCATCCTCAGAAGTTAGCTTAATATGTGCCAGACATCCAGTCCGGATAGACGGCCTTTTCCTTGACTTAGCATCTTTATTAGAACTCTCTGCACCTACTTTGAATGGCTTAAAACCCGCCTTATAGCATACAAAGTACCTAAGCCTTAGAACACCTTTTCGTACATCCGACGTACCCTTTCGAATAGAAAAACCACCAGCCTTTGCATATTTGGCATAAAACTCATATGCATGCTCAATACTATGAAACTCCATGTTGACTACAGTTTTGAGAGAATCAGCTACATCAGGGATATATGTGTTACTAGCTTGGTCATCAACAGGAACATCAGTTGCAACACTTTCAAACAACAAACGCACTTAATAAAACTTCAAACTCACTTTTTAAAATGATAGTTTGCAAAGCTCAGACGCAATCGTGATTAACTTAGACGCACTTATATATTATCAGTATCAAAACTAATTAGATACATTTTAAACGCACTAATGATATAACTTAAACGCAATTTATTATGATCAGTATTCAAAAAAAAATTAAAATACCTTGAACTCTGAATTCGTTGATGAGGTTCAAATTATGAATATCAACATTCTGGTTAGTGGTTTCGATCAAGTCTGAATACACATAAAAACATCATGTTACCAAAAAATTAAAAACACAGCGTCTTTGTTTTGACTCAAAAAACAGAGCATGATAATCATACCATGAAAAGCATTATAATCAGGCACAGGATTCGAATTCTCAGCAGAACTCTCTACTCGTCAACAGACAAGTTTAAATCTGATAAACAAAAACAAAAATTAAACAAAAAACTACTGAAAAATGGATTAATTAACTATGAAGACACGTACCGAACATGATGAATTGATCAAACGTGATGATCAAATTGAGATTGAAACGTAATGTGTGTGTGATCATCTAGTGTTTTCAGGATTCAAATTCTGATTTGAAAAAATCATTTACAAAAATAACGAACGAGATTAACGTAATCAGTCGCGTGTAAAAAAGACTGTAATGCCTTTGGGTTTAACTTATATTAAGATTAACTATAGTTTGGTTAGGTTAACTGGGGTTTGGTTAATAGGACACATGGCATCACCTGGTGGCTTGTAATGCTTCTCACGTTAATAAGCTTTATATCGTATACTTTCTCTAAGCTAGAATAGTTCTAAGTTTAAATACCTTGAAAGAGAGATGTTTTCAGTAAGTTGATATGTTATAATTTTAAAATACTTGTTTCTTTTCCAACCTTTTGTTGGGTGCTATATCTATATACGGATGTTCCCGTTAGAAAAACAAAAGAAAAAAATACTCCATCCGTTCCAATTTAAATGTCCCATGTCAAAAAACACACATTTTAAGAAATATTTTGTTTGTATGTGGTAAAATGACAATAACATCCTCAAAAGTAGTGATTGTGTTTTGTCTTGTATGGGCAAAACTGGAAATTACATTTTTATTTTTGAAAAGAGACATTTAATTTGAGACAAACAAAAAATGAAAGAAGGACATTTAAATTGAGACGGAGGAAGTAATTCATTTCTTCTTTTGCCATTTTCAAATATATTTATCAAACTTCCCATTGATTAAATTTCTTAAAACTAAATTTAACAATTGGGTGACACAAAACCCTATCAACAAAAATTTATTTTTTATTTCTTTTTAGTTTTTATCCTTATAGTATTGTGAAAACCCATAAGAAGATTTCTAGATATTTGAGGATCGAATAAATAACTCAATGTTAAATAAACTATTACGGTATGTATGTGTTATTGTTGACATTTTGTACATTTTGATTTAAAAAAGGAGAAGTAACGTATATAGCTTCTTAACGTAAGAAGCGTAAGAAGCAATCTCAGTCATTAGATTAACAAGATGTCTGGATACAGATTAAAAACCCTAATCATACTTGGGTTAAACTAACCAAGGGTAAAATAGGAAAAAACAGCCTAATTTGAACAGATCGATTCAGGTCGTAACAACAGAACTAAGTGACCCTGATTTTTTATCGTTTTCAGATCGATTCATGTTCAGAATGATTACACAATTCAAAAACAAAAAAAAATCGATTACAATGAACGAAAACGTAAAGATCAGTATTTGAATCTAAAAATAATAAAAAACAGAGGATTAAAATAATCATATGAACAATTATGAATCGTAATAGTTGTCGAAATACTCTCGATTTTGTTTCAATAAGGATGATTAAACATAAAAAATCGGTTAAAAAAGTTGCAGAGGAAGAAGATGAAGTTGGTGAAAAACAGAGCACTTTTAAATCTCAGACGCACTCATGAAAATTACAGACGCACTAATCAAAATTTTCAGACGCACTCATCAAAATTTCAGATGCACTTAGCAAAATTTCAGACGCACTCATTGAAATTTAGAAGCACTCATTAAAAAGTTTGGAAGCACTCATTAAAACTTTAGAAGCACTCATTAAAAAGTTTGGAAGCACTCACTAAAAATTTAGAAGCACTCATTAAAAGCTTGGAAGCACTCATTGAAAATTTTAGACGCACACATCAAAACCCAACAAAAATTTTGGACGCACTCTAGCTTTATAGGTGGACGCACTCTAGCTTTATTTTAGACGCACTCTATCTTTCCATCTTTCTGTCTCTATCTCTCTGCTTTATCTTCTCTATGTTCAATAATTCCCAAAATTAAAGAGCTCGATGAGTTCTTCATCTGAACATAATGAATTTCTTCACTGGTTTCAAAAGAATCCAAAACTAAAATCATTGACATCTTTCACCAAAGACTGAACTGCATAGTGGAAATATTCTTCTGACGATGATTTTATCGAGCTTAGTACTTCACCCATGTGCTTATCACCCTCTCAAGCTGTTTCATGATGGTTTTGACTTCTGAATCTTCTACACCATCTCTCTACACTTTTGATTACTTCAAACTCTTCGAGATTACATTCAAGGTGATTTATCGTTTCTATATCCGAATGGAGGGGGGTGGTGGTGGTCGGAGCCGCGGTGGACAGAGGCGGAGCTGCGGCAGAGGTGGGGGATGATGATGATGATGGTGGTGGTGGTGGTGTTGTTGGTGGTGGTGGTCAGATCTAGATTGGATTGTTTCAAAACAGAGAAGAGGAAAATAGGTTTAATTGAGGGTTAACTGTGGTTAGGTTAAATTGACAGGTGTCATTCTTTGGTGGCTTCTTACACTTCTCACGTTAAGAAACTTTATATCATATACTTTCTCTTAAAAAAATGCATAAAATAAGGTATCAATTGGTATGAAAAGTTGAACCACAAATTTCTTTGGTTCTAATAAATCTTTTGTCATACAACTGAATTATGAAGTAGAAACTGAAGGAACAGGATTTGCAATAAAAGTAGGAGTTTCATCTCCAGGCATTAATACAGAAACTTCTCTTGCATAAATATTTATCTGCAAACATAACAACCATATCATCACACAACCAATAAAACCAATCAGTATTTATCTGTAACTTTGACCAAACATTATAAACCTGGAGAAGAACTTTTAATCTAGAGTTCAATTCCAGAAAAAAAGTAGTAATCTAGAGCTGATTGACCAGCAAGAAACACAACTTTGACTTTTAGTTAAAATACAACAATCTAGAGTTGAATTTCAGCACAAACACACACACAAAAAAAAAAAAAAGCAGTCTACAGCTGAATTGACCAGCAAGAAAAACAATGTTTGGCTTGACTTTTACCAAATATAAAACAAAAAAATAAAAGAAACAGCAATTTAGAATTAAATTTTAGCAATGTAGAGCTGAATTGACCAACAAGAAAAAAAAAAGAAAAAGAAAAGACACTCTATAGTTGAATTTTAGAAGAAAAAGCTGGCCAGCAAAAAACAAAATTTTGGGTTGAGTTTCAGCAAAAAAATAGTAATAATCTAGAGCTGAATTAAAGCAAAAAACAGCACTCTTGAGCTGAATTGACCAGCAAGAAACCAATGTTCGAGTTTACTTTCAAGCAATAACAATGATATCAATGCAAATATTTGATGAACTATGAATCAAGGTGCAGTTAATTGGCATAACTATTGATGTTTCTATTCTTCATATATGAAATTTGTTGAGTAGTATGGACTGGCATTGAACAGCATCACCAGATTAGTGAGTAAGTACAACATCATAAGTTGATAATATGAAAATAATCTCAATTATAACATCAATAAAAGACATGCATACAAAGAATTTAATTTCTTTTTTCGATAAATCATGGGGCGTGTTTCATTTATAACGGATAGAGAGAACTATGATGCCAACACGTATCATGATTCGTCAATTTTTACTCTTTGATGCATCAATTTTTTAAACCGATCCACTCTTCCTCTAAAATCCGTATTTAATAATTTCGTTTAAATCTGGCATCGTCTTTTTACTGTTCGATGCTTCCCTCATGATAATCTAGACACTTTTCTTTAAGTTGACTAATAACATGTTATGTTATATATATAAGGCCTTGTGATATAGCTTTAAGTTATTAGGTAAATAGTTAACCTTCTTAAACTAGATTACTAGTTACACATTATAACTTACATATTATAGAATTACATATATAACATACATGCAAATAGTTTTTTTTTTTATATGAAAACTAACTTATATGACACTGACAAGTCAAACATGATGAGGGTTTCCTGCACTTTTGATTTGTACCAAAAAGCCACATGGGGTTGGTAATAAACAATAATGGTTTTAGGGTACCAAGATTCAAGGATATTAAAAGTAGATAAATTTACTAATTGAAACTTGGACATCACCACATGTTTGTAGCCAATATAGGTGACTTCTTGGTCCTAACAAATCATCAAAAGCAAACACACCATTATATTAATGTCTACCTTTGCTTGTGTCTATTTCATAAAGTATCAAAGATTCATATAAAGTAGCGAGTTAATTCTTTATTCTAATTTTTTAATACCATTTTATGTTTTTTAATCAATGGTCCTGTTCCTGTCTTAGCCATGAATTTCAAGCAAACTGTTTTGTATTTTGTTTCTTAGTAAAAAAACGTAAGTAAATCAATTAATGGATCACTTTTTAGTCAACAATCATGGATCAGATAAAAAACAGTCTGATTGATATAATGAAAGAGGTATAAGAATAGCATCTCAACTATTTATTAAAATATGACTTAGGGCTAAATATGATATTTTTAGTTACGCTATAATGCAAAATTTAGTTGAGCTACGTTACAACCCATACAGGAAAACTCATTCTAAAAAACTAGTTTGGTGAGAGGAGAATCATTTGGGTTATAAAACCCCACATTTGTTGCCGATGCAACTATTGTGGGAGAAGTCCCATACCTTACGATGGTTCCACTCCGTAACAATGGTGGCTTGTATGGAGTCAATCGTGACCAACGAGTACGTTTGCCCTTAAGAAGGGTCGATTGTTATGAAAGGGAACCACTGCTAAGCATGGGACTTGTCCCACATCGATTGTATGCACCACAAATGTGAGGTTTATAACCTAAATTGTCTCTCTCTCCTATAATACTAGTCTTCTAATAAAATCTCAACCATTTGTTACTTAGGGTAAAATTGTTTTTTTTACACTACAATGCTAAAAATTTAGTAGAACTATATAAAATTAATGATGATTTAGATGAACATACGTTTGACATTTCAAATCAAGCATCACATTAGAATATGATGGTAGTGGGCCTTTTTGTAAAGGGTGTTCCACAAAATGAAACCTGATGATAAGTAAAGTAACAAAATATCAAATCTGTTGCAAGTAATCATACTTTTTCCTTAACAAATAGATGATTTGTTGCTATTGAACTAAAGTGATTTTTAAAACAGATTTTCCTTTTGAGTAAATAAACTTATTATTTTAGACTTATGGGCTAAGCAGTTAATATCGCCGATATATCCGCTATATCGGTCCGATATATCGGTTATCGGTCATCAACCGATATTTTGATACCGATATTTTGACCGATATTCTGTACAGATATTATTGGTGATATTGACCGATATGTGACCGATATCTTACCTATATTTGACCGATATATCACCGATATTCCCGATATCAGTATCTTTCTTATTAGTTCTTCTATTTGTCTTGCTTCTTATTGATGTTGTTAGTGTTTTAAGTCTTAATTGTTAATTGTCAGTGTTAAATATTAGTGTTTAAAGTCTTAATAAGTTCCCACTTGCTACAATTGTTATTGTTTTGCATGTTGCAAGAGGTCAATCTGTTAATTGTAGGAGATTATATTTAATTGTTAGTGTTAAACTTCTATATATATGGATTTTGTATGATATAAAAATTACCGATATCCCACTGATATTTCACCGCGAAAACCAATATATCAAATATCGGTCCTCGACCGATAACCGATATTTTCCGACATTAACTGCTTAGCTTATGGGCTACTAAAAAAATCCATAAATGTTTCTTTTAACGAATTATCTAAAGTCAAGAGAACATCAATATCCTCTTAAACTCAATAAAAATAAGTTTATTGATTTTTAAAATTTTAAATATGCCCACAAATCTGAAAAATAAACAAAAATGATGAACATAATCACTTAATAAAGTTTTTTTTTTCTTTTTAAAGTAAAACCATCTACTGTCTAGTC
Source organism: Ambrosia artemisiifolia (assembly GCA_032199755.1). Classification (NCBI taxonomy): domain Eukaryota; kingdom Viridiplantae; phylum Streptophyta; class Magnoliopsida; order Asterales; family Asteraceae; genus Ambrosia; species Ambrosia artemisiifolia. The sequence goes on from CM063518.1 coordinate 43,621,120, forward strand.
TCACATCCTTTTTGGACAAAATCATAGATGAAAATACCCAAAATCTACTTTTAAAACCACTAGACAAAGAAAAAAAAGTAGAAATAAAGCCATTATTCACTTAAAAACACCTAAGGGGAAGGTTATGGGTTCAAGTCCCACAGGGTGTAGAAATTTGCCGTTCAAAAAAAAAAATAAATAAATAAATAAATAAATAAATAAATAAATATGTCTTAATTCGTATTTTATTGAGAAAAGGTTGAATCAATTCTTGCCAGCAAGCTATATTATTGGTTAAATATATGTCAAAAGTATAAATCATATGAATTATGAAGACCGAAGTGACATTGTAGTTATATAAATTGAAGTATAAAGGGACATTGTAGTTTTAAAAATCGATGATGTGGCGTCCCAGTCATTTATTTTACATAATGAGTCTCCACATCATCATTTATCCACATGTCAGATTGTCAATATATTAAATACTATTTCATATATAACCGATTATTTTTTAATATAACTATTTATTTTGTTACATATCATATTTTTTCTTGTTCGGCCACCACAATCACACCATTGTCACCATTCGTTTAACCACCACAATCTTTCAATGACCATGGAATCGCTCCATGACCATCTCCATTAAGACATTTACTACCAAAGCTAACGTCCCTCCACCATCACAACACTACAGAATGCCCTAAATCGAGACGCGCCAAGAGTAAAACTCAACACAATGTAGAGCGCAAAAATAACGATCCTTCAAAAGCCCAAAATTATTGTAGTTCTAGTGGGAGGAGCAGAAGTGACATGGTTGTCACTAGGTGAAGTTTGGCGTATAGCACGTTGGTCTCATAAATAAAAAATATTATCGTCTACACCTAATACTAAGTAACTTGTAGTGTCACATGTTACAATTGTTTGAGCCCAATGAAAGGCTTTCTCACTTCTCTTATTTTCTTCTACAACGCTATTGTTTTTTTCACCTATAGTTCCTTTCAAATTCACAAATGCTCATCACTACCTATTGATTATTTATATATTTACCACGTATGTGTGAGTATAAAGAAAAATAAATAAAGGATAAATATGTAAGCACTTTACTTTACAATTCTATGTGTAAGAATGTGCTATACTTGTAGCTAAGTAAACCAGTGAATTGCCTTTTTTTCTTTTTTCATTTAGAGGTAGTTTGTTTCTTTCCCCGGACTAATGACTTGGTTGTTCAGTTCAACTCTATACATGTTCAGTCCAGTTTGTTGATTTTCGACTGGCTTGTACTTGATTATATGAAAATCGTTTCAAATTCTTGCTAACCAATTTAACCAACCAATATGATCTAATTGTCAAATGCATGACGTGAACAGAACTAAACGCTTAAACAAAAATGAGTGCCTCTTATCACCCTTAGATGAACAACAACATCTTGTCTATGTCTGAGGCGTCTAGGCCTCACATGAACGCTTTAAACTACCTACTTAAGATGCTGTATGAAAAAGTCCATCTAATACAATTCCAATTTAGTTAAGTTTACTATTTTTCAACAATATGCTACAAATTTTCTTACATAAGATGTTATACACTTTAATCTTTGAAATTTTGAATGACAAAGCTAAGATTGGTCCATTTATTAAGCATCTAAACTAATGGTCAGAAAGAAATTCTAGACATAGTTTTATACCACACCTCTATTTTAAGTCAACATTTTAGCCCTTTTAAACAAAATAACTTTGACCAAATTTATTTCAGTTGAAAAGAGACAAACATTTTAACCATTAAAACAGAATAACTTCAAAATCTAATGGAATGTTTTATAAACTATAAATAAATAAATACTACGGAGTAATTAAACTCAAGTAAATAAGTAATAACCACATTATTAAAAGGGTAAAAAGGTAATTTTAACAAATAAATAAAATACTAAATATTAAAAACATAAACTTAGAAGTAGTTGACGTACTTTAGTAGAAGTGAAGTCAAGTTTCCCATGTTGCTGTGTCTGAAGATCTCCAACACTCCGGGCAGCAGCAGCGGCGGCGGAGGACGGTGGCCGGAGAAAGCGTTCGAAAAGAGCCATAACAAGAAACATACAAATAAGAATAGCAGTAGCAACCAACCCAAAAGACACTGCACTGACTGAGTTATCGAAGTTCCTCCAGTGTTCATCATCACTACCAAGAGTACTACACCTAGTACTGTGGCTGCTACTACATGGACTGCTTAGTGGAGCTACACTTGGTGGGGATGTTCTCATTCTCTTTATCTTTCTCTCTCATCACTTTCTGGAGCTAAGAAGGATATGTGTTTGGAGATTTATTTTGGGTTTTGTTTGATGAATCTTGGAGAGTGAAAATTGTGGTTTTGAAGGTGTTGTGTGAGAGAAGGAAGAGAGAGGGTGTGAAAGAGGGTACTAATGGTTTTCTTTCTTTCTAACAAAATAATGTTACAAAAAGGGGTTAAATAGATGAATGGAAACTACCGGGTAACCCGTACGTTGCGGCATGACCATTAAACTGAAAAAAAAATGATGAAAAAAACATTGAATGACGCACACGCATGGCGATGAGTTAACTCGCCATATTAAAAAAAAGTTAAAAATTATCAAAGAAAACGTGAAGTAGAAACGGTAAAAAAATACATATAAAAAAGAAATAAAAAAATAAAAAAAACTTTAATGACTTGCTCGCATATGTTTAAATGACTTGTACATTATCAGACACAATTTCGTTTTATAAGTATCTTACATTGAAACGTATGTAAAAATATAGAATCAATAAAGAACATTCTCATTTCTTTTTCTTTTAAACACCACACGCATAGCGGTGAGTCAACTTGCCATATTAAAAAAAAGAAAAGTTAAAAATTATTAAATAAAAAGTGAAGTAAGTCGAATCCACATAAAAAAAAGAAATTAAAAACTAAAAAAACTTTAATAAGTTGTTCGTCTATACTTAGATGACATGTACATTTTCACACACAATTCTGTTTTAAAAGAATCTTTGATTGAAACGTATATAAAAATATAGAACCACTAAAAGACCTTTTATTTCTCTTTCTTCTAAACACAAGATAATATTATAAAAAAAGAGTAAGTTTGACCTATTTTATATAAAAAGATTTAAGAAAAAATATAAAATCATATTGTTCTATGAATAACGTGTCACACCCTCAAATTCAACTTGCGGGGTTTTACAGCGAGGCGCGAGACACACCATGATCCAAGTCAATGGTCACAATAAACGACAACTAAATGTAAAAGGTACGTAAACCATTCATTAAGTTTTAAAAGTATTATCGACAACATTGGAAGCATAAAACATCTTTACATCCCAAAAAAGTAAATGTTATAAGTCTGACAACGTTTAAAACAATGCAACTGAATCCTAGACGATATGCGACTCCGTGAGCCTATCAACCGCTGCTACCTTAGAGACCTGAGAAAACATGCTAAAAATGTCAACATATAATGCTGGTGAGTTCACAGGTTTTAAGTAAAACGTTTCAAAAGTTTTGAAAGATCATTCACGTTACTACCAGGTTATAAGAACGCTAGCTAAACGTATGAAAGATACTACTACAGTGCCATGTATGAACCACCCGATGAACTTTAACGAACTACCGCATTCACGGCTAACGAACTACCGCATTCATGGCTAACGAACTACCGCATTCACGGCTGAACGAACTGGGACTCAAACGAATCATATAGTAAAGAAATGATAACACTAGTATAAGATGAAATTTAGAAATACAAGTACGTAGCATGTTTCTCCCCTAAAAATGAAAACACTGAAAGTGGGCCGTGAAACTCACCTTAGGTTGTGTCCTCAAATTAAAAGAATAACCGACCCGAGCTGATAGTCCCAACTATTGGCGACCTATCATAAAGTTTGCATAAGTGTTTTGACTAATAACCTGAAGGTTAACTAGTCCCCGATTGTCCAGATCATGACTACGTGTGCTAGAAAATGTGTCGGAACGTTAACCTGACACACCCGACAGACCCGACATCCCGTTGGATACGGTTAACACACAAGAATCATACATAAAAGACTTAGTTTTTTTAATCAAAAGTCGCATTTATGAAGTCGTGGGGTTAAACCAGAACAAAATCCACTTGGTTCGACTTTAACATAGGTCGAATGGGGTGAATATCAGTTAGTTAGACCCTTTTGGTGTTCATTAGACCTTTTAGTGCTTGGTTCAACCCTTCGAAAGGTCGAACCAAGTTCCCGTTCGACCCAAATGCTACAGAAACTCAAAAAACGCACCAAATCGCATCAAAACAGTCCAAAAACATCACGAAACATCATAAACCATAGCAGTTGATTACATCTAACCTATCCCCATAAAACCCTATGATTAATTCCCCAAAACCCGTCTACTACATGAAGAAATCACAACTTACCCAAAATGGCAAATTATGGAAATGTCACATCAATACATGTAATCTTTACCCAAAATGGAAACTTATCGAAATTACCTTATAAACAAATTATTATGTATAGATTATTGATGCATGGTTGAAAAGCCTCAAGTTCTAGTGCTTAATTTAAAATTTTTAATGTGCATTTGAGTTCCGAAGGATATACTTTGATATGATTTATGTTTTACAGTACTTAATATGTTTAGAGTGTATTTTGGGAATCAAATGAGGCAATGGATTGAAGCTCGGAGGAACCGGGTGTAAGAAACGAGCAACCGGAAGCAAAGAATGAAGACTGGTTGTGTTTTTGGGAATTCATATGGAATGAAAATGAAGACGTGGCCACGAAAACAGAGTAAAACGGAGTTGAAACGAAGAAGTTATTGTAAAATGGCCCCGCAACAAGAATCACCCAATTCTCATGCCAATAACTGGGAAGCAATTGTGGATTTGGCATGTGAACTACTGAGTGTATGTTAGAAACTTGGTAGGAAAATGTGGGATAAAACCTTCATGCTTGGATTCGATGGACAAGTTGAAGGAGAATGAACAGATTGACGCATGGAAGGTAAACTACCAAGCTTATCTTGGTAACTCGGTAGGAAAATGTTCACTTCGACCATCGTGAGTAAGAGATACTTGTTAGTTTTTGTATATTTTTGTATTTTTATTTGTTTCTCTTTGTTTGTGTGTTTTTTTTATTTTATTTTGTGTGGTAGGTAAATAAACGTTGTGGGTGTGTTTTTTATATAACCCTCATGAGACCTCACTCATCCTCACTCGTCCTCATAAACGGGCTACCGGGAGGTTTAAAGGATCTATATTAGTTAGTGTATATTTTGTCCAATGATCATAATTAACTAAAAGATTACTTGGTAATGCTTTTCAACAAAAAGTAAAACGGATAACTCTTAATGTTTTTGTGAGAAGCTTGCTTCTACACACTTGCGAGTTGTAGGTTTATTTATGATGGAAGTTGAACTATTTTGTTGAAGAACACATGGTATTGAAGAACACATGGTATTGAAAAATGAAGAAAAACAAGGTGCATCTATTTCCATCTCTTTAATTTTGATCATTTACTTAGATTTAATAAGTGGTTTGTAAACTGTATATTTGTTGATTGGGGTGAATTCTTTGGTTTGGTTTTATCACATTCCCTTGCACACTTTGAAAACTTTCCATACACATTGAGGACAATGCGGCCTCTAAGTATGGGGAGGGGAGAAAAATTTAAGCATTTTGAAATCCACCATTTAAACACTACACATTGAGGACAATGTTCGACTGTAAGTGTGGGGATGGGGGAGAAAATTTGAATTTTTTTCAAAAATGTCCTTGTTTAAGCATTCTAAAAACGCAAGTAACTACGTCAACTAGGGATGTACGAACCATTTTGGTCTTTTGTCATGGTCAGGTTCTGAAAATTTTGCATGATAACTCTCAACTAGTTATGGTAAAAAGAATTACGGGTGGTTATTTGGGAGTAGTTTGCTTGAAAGGTCGATTTACTACACACATGTCATATACCTACCCATCTTTCAATGTGAGATTTTGAGCCACCGCAATATGTGACACTTTATAAAATTCTACATATTTTGCATGTTGTGTTCTTTTGAACTGAGTGTGCCATTGTATTTGCATAAGGTAGAACTTGCACCTTTAATACGTTTACCACCCTAGACCAATTATGAGCACAAAAATGATTAAGGCATTAGGTTAAGCCTTTTTATTTGAAACCATTTTTTTTCCTTACCCATTACAATATCCCTTAGTTAACCAATTTTGAGCCTTAACCGTTTTATTTGACCACCCATTTGAACCCAATTGACCTGTTAGCCTTTTTCACTTTAAACCCGAGTGATGAAAATTCGATTACAGGTTGTTCCTTTGTATTGTAAATAGTTTACAGTTATTATTGTTAGTGTCTGATTCAAAAAAAAAAAATAGAAAGAGTGAAATCCATCCTAGAAAAGCACAAAAATATGCTACAATTAGCCATTGAAATATATATATATATATATATATATATATATATATATATATATATAAAGGCACAACATTGCCTTATGAGAGTAGTTGGTTATTTGTGTAGTTTAGTGTAGTTGTTTGATGTAATAAAAGTCGAATTTTCATCATCTTAGTCACTTTAAAACATCCCTTCCATACCATTCGCCCAACCACATTACAACCCTTTAAAAGACCTTTTGACCTGTGTTCACTTTTGTGTGATTTGGTGAAGTGCGATTAAGTTGCAAGTATATACTCACGTGCATTATAATCGGCTTTGAGTGTACCATATATATATATATATATATATATATATATATATATATATATATATATATATATATATATACTAGTGCATCAATTCTAGTCAATTAAACCGTGTGGAGAGAACATTGTGAGGGATATGTGTGTAGTTTATTTGCTTCAAAGGTATGCTAATCTTGGATAACCACTTGAGTTTTCAAAGAATGATTCATTAAAGGTTGAGCAGTCCTTGATTGTAGAAAAAATAGGAATTGGGTATGACATTAGACCTTAACTCATTTATATTTGAGGATGGGGATTATGCTTTGTGTTTGGATCTGTGAAAGTGTATAATAAGTTTGCTTGAGGACAAGCAAAAAACTAAGTGTGGGGATGTGATGCGTGGTTGAAAAACCTCAGGTTCTAGTGCTTAAGTTTAAATTTTAATGTGCATTTGAGTTCCGAATGATATACTTTGATATAATTTATGTTTTACAGGACTTGATATGTTTAGAATGTATTTTGGGAGTCAAATGAGGCGTTGGATTGAAGCTCGGAGGAACCAGGTGCAAGAAATGAGCAACCGGGAGCAAAGAATGAAGACTAGATGTGTTTTTGGGAATTCATATGGAATGGAAATGAATATACTTGTGGATAATATGAATGAGGACTGAAAAACGAAGACGTAGCCGGGAAAACGGGGTAAAACGGAGTTGAAACGAAGAAGTTATGTAGAAAACAAGAAAACCGAAATCGCATCGTCAGGTCTAGCATCGGCGACGCAAAAACTGGTGTCGGCAACGCCACTGGTGTAGGAAAACCATCAAAATGGCATATTCCAGCTAAAAATGGCGTAGGGGAGCTGCAGGTGGCGTCGGCTACGCCAAAACTGGCGTCGCCGACGCCAGATACTCGGTCAAACTCAATTTTGACGAATTTTAATGCTTTTTATGAGCTTTTTGACCCTTGACTCGGTATGGAATTAATAAAAACGGATGTTGGGGGACCTAAAACATTATCTTTGATCCTCCTAACATCTAAATATCATATGAATCCATCCAAATCATCCTGTCATAAAAGATTCAAGCTCCTACAACCACGCTTGTCTAATTCCTTTGAATCGCCCGGTGGAGACTTATAATCTAGGGTTCTTGAGCATTTGGGTATTTTTCTTATTTGTTTGTAATTGTAATTTGAACAAACTTGTTAGTTGCGTTAATCTTGTTTTAAATTCTCTTTGATAATTGTTTCTTGCGCCAATTACTAGGGAAATGAATTCGGTTAATTATGATTTAACTTGTTATTAGGGTTCATATGTTCTAGACTAATAATGTGTAGTTTAGTCCATCTTTGATGTTGATAAAACTTGACACCTAAACCTATTGAAACAATTAACCCGTTAATCTTCATTCCAATTGTTTGATTAATCCCAACTTGTGATAGAACTCTAGGTTGTTTGTTGAATCCGGTGTAATCTCCATCTTTATTCTTATTGTTACAATCAATCATTTTCAATCAAATCTTTTCATTAATCAAATCATTTTTTTCACTTTCTTAGTCATAATCTTGAATCATTCGTTGATTCACAAACTTTCAAATCAAATTTCTTAAATGAACAACAATTACAATTTTCATAATTTAATAACATCTTCATAACAGTGACAATCTAAATCAACTAAGAACGATTTACACTGACCACAGACTCTTCGTGGTTCGACCCCCTTGTTACCACTAGCTACATAGTTTGAGGTAATTAGGACACTATAAATACTATCTTTGACCAAACCACGACATCCGATGAATTATCATGTATATGGAAACCCTCAATCATATTATCAATCAACACAATGAAGAACAAACCCTAAATCTATCACAAAACCCCCAAAATGGGTAAAACATCCTCAATTATCAATTACATCCTATAACCACTATAAATCATTATCTAAAACAGTTCTAGATCATTAACATATCATTTATACATCATTCAAACATAATATAACACATAACAACACATAACAACTCATTTAACACCATTAACATAAGGAACCAGAACCATACCGCCGATTTTCTCCATTATTGTTCCTTGCCCCCAGTGTTGAGGTGGATGCCACATGTTGTTCCATGCCTCCCTTAAGGCCAAGACCACACCATGTATTTATAAAATAATGTAACTTTCTATTCCCAATTATCACCCTAATTTCTTGCTAACCGTATCTCACAAATTATAATTATTTATATATTCATGTGTTTGCAGATGTAACTTCCCACTTCCTCATGATCACCCTAATTATTTGGTTAGCGTATCTCACAATTATTTCTATGTATATATTCATGTGCTTGCACTTCTTCCAGCACATAAGATTCGAATGTTTTGATTGTGGTTAATGCAGTTCATGCTTCGTTAATGATTATGTCACACACCAAGACAAATATTTTGGTTAATTTATTATGACTTTAACCGAACCGATATAAATGTTATTTCCTGCCGCATCGTGCGGGCACTCTACTAGTTTTGTAATCAACATAAAATAATGTACTATAAACTACATCATAACATACAATATGTCATTTTATGTTAGATCGTGTATCCCAGGAAACTCTCTGAAGATAAACTAGTTTATATGTATATATATAAATATATATATATATATGTTTAGGTTCGTGTACAAAGGCAAAACAATACAAAACATGATGAATAAATCCAAAAAATAATGCATACATATCAATTTTTAATACTTCTCACACTTATCACCAAAATTTGGCATTTGTACAGGAACCTTACCAATTTTCCTACAAGATCCTCTACCTATATATATATATATATATATATATATATATATATATATATATATATATATATAGGTCAATTATAAATTGAAAACCCGCTTGAGTTGAGAAAACCTTCGAAAACCCATGTAAAAAAATAATTTTTTTCTTTGAAAAAAATAACAAATGTAAAATACATGTTTGTAAGCGTTTTGGGCCAAAAAAAATAAAAAAAGCACCGATGAGATTTTTTTTAAAAAAATAAACAAAGTTGCTAAAAACATAGGTAAATAGCTGAAAACATATGTTTTTTAGCAACTTTGTTTATTTTTTTAAAAAAAATCCCATCGGCGCTTTTTTTATTTTTTGGGCCCAAAATGCTTAAAAACATGTATTTTACATTGGTTATTTTTTTCAAAAAAAAAATAATGATTTTTTACATGGGTTTTCAAAGGTTTTCTCAACTCAAGTGGGTTTCCAAAATATCCTTTCCCTATATATATATATATATATATATATATATATATATATATATAACAATCCATTTATATGTATATATTTTTAAAAAAGTTTATCATGCAAGCATCTACAATCATCGCATAATTATAAAGCATAAAGAAAATGCATCACACGTGATATATGCATGCTTGCCAATACTAATTTGACTTAAATGAGTAGAAGAAAAACGACACAAGGGTGGAGTCGAATGTTATCACGTTCTCCACTCCACTTGCTCCAATATCTAAATAGGGATGGTCTAGAACAGTAAAACCAAACAAGCACTAAGGGCATCTTCAACAGAGTCTCGCAGACATTTCCTCTCTCCATCGCGGTGGCAGTTGCCCGCCTTGCCCGACCTTGGCCTCTCTCCCCATTTCCCACGGACACGGATGGAGTCACGGCTCTTTCCCCTCCCCTTCTCAAAGCATTCCTAGTAGAATCCATATATATATATTGTGAGAACCGTGAGAACAAGTAAAAAAATCAATCAAAATCAAAAATTTTTAATACAAAACTCATTATAATCAAAATACAACATTAATAAATGAATTTTCTTTCCAAATAATTCATCTTTTTTTGCAAAAACACTTTCAAATTAACTTTTTACACATGTGTAAATGAAACAGTTTACACATGTATAAACAGTAAATTTACACATGTGTAAAAACAAATTATTTTCGTATACGTTTGAATTTTTACGCGTAAATTGTGTTTTTGAGATTGTATTTTAGTAATAAAGACAAGTGTAAAAAGAAATTTTGAATTTGAATGGTTTTAGATGCCGTTCTCACGGTTCACACGAAATATAGGTGTTCTCAAATTAACTTTCCCCTATATATATAGGGAAGAGATAATTTGAAAACCATCTTCACTTGAGAAAACCAAGAAAACCACCCTTATCACCATTGATCATAATCATCCAAAGGTTGTGATTAATCCATTAATTTATTTAAAAAGTGTAAGATATAAAAGAACATGTGTGGAATTAAAAAAATAAAAAAGGGTATTATGGTAAAAAAGACAAGACACCTTCTCTCTTACTTTTTTAAGAGTAAATTCCTTTTTGAGTCCTTGTATTATGGTGATTTTAACTAGTTGAGTCCAACATTTTCATTTTTAACCATCTGAGTGCCTATGTTTTAATTCTGTAACAATCTGAGTCCAATTTTCTGACGCCATCCATAAAATCTGTTTGTTTTGTGAGAAATGACAAAGATACCCTTATCAATTAAAAACAAAATAAAAAATCATAAATAATATAAATAACACCCATTACCTCTCTCTCCACTTCACCTCTTCTTCATCTTCATCCCCCCCCCCCCCTCTCTTTCTCTCTAAAATTTGCAGATAACCACCACCATAATAGACCATCATAATTACCACCCCACCGCCAGACCAAAATACAACCACCACCAGATCAAAACAACCAACTGTCAGACCATACCATAACCACCGTCGGATCAAACCACCAATCATTGGACCGGACCACCATCACCGAGCCTTACACCACCGTCATCTTTGCTACTACTAGGGCTTCAATCACCACCCAAAGCTCTGCAACAGAAACCACAACAAAAACCGACCCAAAGACATGTTGAAATCACCAGTACAATCATTGATTTGTTGGGCGTTCGACCGACGATGATGGGGGTTAAGGAAGACGGTGATGGGGGGAAGACGATGACGAGCATCAGATCTACAATCAAAGATGACGGTGGGGGTGAGGTGGTTAGTGTCAGATCTGCAATCAAAGATGACGGTGGGGGTGAGGTAGTTAGCGTCAGATCTGCAATCAAAGATGACGATGATGGGGTTAAGGAAGACGGTGATGGGGGGAAGACGATGATGGGGTTAAGGAAGACGGTGGTGGCGAGGTAGTGCGTGGATGGTAGTGGTGAGGTGGGGTAGGAATGGCCAATTGGAAAAGATAAAGTGTGTGCAGTTGTGTGTGTATGTGTGTGAGAGAGAAGGGTGGTGCGGTGGTGGTGGTGAGGTGGTGCAGCACAGGAGCAGTTTATGGTGGTGGTAGGGTGGAGTGGGGTGGAGTTGGGTGGGGAAGACAAAGTCTTCATGTATATATATAATATTTATTTATTTATATATTATTAAATCTTTTGTGCATTATAGACTTGTTCATTATAGTTTGTGCATTAAAGAGTTGTACAACATATAAAAAGACTATAATACCCTTATACTTAACTGACTTGGTTAACGACGTTACCAAATTGGACTCAAATGGTTATAGAATTATCAACTAGGCACTCAGATGGTTAAAAATGAAAATGTTGGACTCAACTAGTTAAAATCACCATAACACAGGGACTCAAAAAGGAATTTACTCCTTTTTTAATATCCTTTCTCTTTTCTTCTCTCTCCTCTCTCATCCTCCATCTCTTTACAACCAGACATAACCAATGTTTTTTCTTTTAAATACAACCAATCATTCAAAGTTCACAAAATATGAATTCTCAAAATAAAAAAATCGGATGGTTTTTTAATCTACAAATGTTTATAAACTAAAAAACAGATGTTACTATTTTTAACAAATTTTAAAATATTACAAAAGTAAAAAAAATAACATCTAAAAAATACATATAACTAAATAAATAACATTTACATGTGTCGGGAAGATGAATAAAAACACTAAACATGTTACAAACAAAAAAAAACATAAAACATTTCATTTCCAAACTTCTCGCCAAAACTTTGTTTCCAAACTTCTCGCCGAAACTTGTTTCCAAACTTCTTACCAAAACTTTAAAAATCTGTTTACAATAAAAAAAGACCGAACATGTGAAACAACAAATTATAATTTATAACCAAAGCATAAAAATCATATGATAGATCATAACCAACACAACAAAAACATATGTTTTTAAATGAAAACATAAAAACATATGTTTTTAAATGAAAACAAATGTATCGATACACAATCATACAAACAAAAATTCTAGATCCAGAACAAAATTACCCAAAAATTTAACAACTATATAGGAGGACATGAATCTAAAAAAAACAAAGCGACAACATGAATCTAACAACGAAAGAAGACAAACGAATCATATTAAAAAGAAAAAACAGATTAAAACGACTAAAAAAAGTTATATTCAGTAAGCCTTTTTAACATATAAAGATACAAATTTAGATCCGATGAAACTAAAGGGATTATATCATTTCAATTCCTCATCACCTCCTCACCCTTCCTGCCTTCTATGAAATAACAAAAGAATAATAATATCAATAATATAACTTTAAAGAAAAACACATGGACATTACAACTTAATGATAATTTTAATAATATTACTTTGAATGAAAAACATTCATGGGTTTCAACTAAAACCTATTTGTAATAATATATATATATATATATATATATATATATAGTATAAGTATATACAAGAAACCCAAGTTATTTGGTAAACCTTAGAAACCCAATATGTGGTTAGAATTAAGCCACATCACCCAAAGAAAAAACCATATTATATTGCATTGAAGGGTATTATAGTAAAATCCCCCATGTCACATCATCTCTTTTTTCTTTCATAGTACAAAAGTACAATCATCACACACACTCTCCCATAAATATACTTTCTTCTCTCTCATTCCCCCATTTCTTCAAGATTTCAAAAATTCATCTCTCTTTCTCTCTCTTTCTCTCTCTAAGCATCACAGTACACTACCACCACCTCCTCCTCCTCCCACCACCACCACCACCACCAAATCCGGCCACCATCTTCAACTTCTTTATCTCTGTGGCCAATAAAACGGAGCTCCGTCTTCATCTCCTTTTTCTCCATGAAAGCGAAATCATGAGAAATTCCAGATCCATGGCTGTAAGTGACTGATTCAGGTCGTATTTATGCCTTGTTGTTCGTGGATCGTGAGAAATCCCATATCCATATTTCATCTCCTTTTCTCTATGAATTGCTTTATGCCCTTATTTCGTGATTGTTGGTTTTGGGTTTATAAAAATAAAAACAGAGGGTTTGGTGTGGCAAAGAAGGAAGGAAGGAAAGAGGATGTAGCTGCTAAGTTGACTCAGAGGTAATTTTGATAGGTCTTCACATGTTGAATTTGAAGGTAATTTTTTTTTTGTATTCTTTACGTTTGAGTAGTGTTTTTTTTAAGATTTGTCTCTGTTTTTTGTTTATGGTCTATGTTAAGCATTTTTCACCAAAATCACCTATTTTGTTTTGCTGTTGGTATGATTTCTGTTTATTATGATTTCTTCTGGGGGTGTGTTTTATTACTTGCAGCTACTACATGATGTTACTGGGTTTTTTGAATTAACATGTGTTAACTTTCCTGTATGGTTTTCTGTTAGTATCACAAATGTTGATTTGAGTAACAGTTGATACCACTAGATTTTCGAATTAACAAGTGTTAACACAGGTTATTTTTGGATGTATCATAGATCATTATTTGGCAACACATGATGCCACAAGATTTTTTAGATTTACTATGCTTTAAATCATTTTTTTTATGTTAATATGTTAGATGATGGTTGGGTAACACATGTTAACACCTCAAACTTTTTGTGGTGCAGATGGTAATGAAGATCCCCCACCGCATTACTTGATTGCAACTCCCAACGGAACCAGGTTTTGGATTCCAAATGTTGTCCAGAAATACATACCTATTGTGGGGCAATCTTTTGGTATTTTTGATGAAGTTGTGGTAAAGAACCCTGACGTTGTGCATACTAAAGGTTCTGGGAAAATCGACGTATCACGAAGACCCCCACTGGTTAACATATGTTAACAAACGAAGTCGAAGGAAGCCGACAAATGATGAGTTGGTCACACCGGTTAATATCTCATCTATTGTTTTGCAGTTGATAACGAAGACCCCCACTGGTTAACATATGTTAACAAACGAAGTCGAAGGAAACCGAGAAAAATATGTAGAAAAACTTTTTAATAACGTTTTCTTTTTTGTACTCAATGTATAGAGTTACTAGATTTATTTTGTTAAAGTGGTTAATTGTTTGTAATTATACTTTGTAATAAAGTGGTTATGGTATACGTTTCCCATGAAAGTCACTAGATTTTATTATGTTTCTTTGCAAGAAGACATGGCCCCATTTTACCAGAATCGGTGTTTTTTTACGTTTTTTAATCAATTACGTTTCTTTTACGTTTTTTAGCATAAAAGTCAGTAGATTGTATTATCAATTACGTTTTGTTTATGTTATTATTACAGAATGATATTTCTTGTGTTGATATTACATGTTAACAGTTAGGTTCTTTTTGTTATTAACAAGTGTTAACAAAGTTTTTATACATCAACTTATTAACAAGTGTTAACAAAGTGTTAACAAAGTTGTATAGGACAGATTTAATACAACTGTTAACATGTGTTAACACGTTAACACATGTTAACAGGTTTAGTAAATCTGTCCTATAGGGTTTTCCTTTTTTTTCAATAAGGATGGTAAGATATGTTAACACATGTTAACACTTTTAATATATCAAACTTTGGTGTTTTGTTTTTAGCACCAACTATCTGATGATTTGAGCCAACACCATTAGATAACACATGTTAACACTTTTAATATCTCAATTATGATTTCTTGTTTTTAGCACCAACTATCTACAAAGTTTTTATACGTCAACTTATTAACAAGTGTTAACAAAGTTTTATAGGACAGATTTACTAAAACTGTTAACACGTCATAACAAAGTGTTAAAAAAGTTTTTATACGTCAACTTATTAACAAGTGTTAACAAAGTTTTATAGGACAGATTTACTAAAACTGTTAACATGTCATAACAAAGTGTTAACAAAGTTTTTATACGTCAACCTATTAACAAGTGTTAACAAAGTTTTATGGGACAGATTTTACTAAAACTGTTAACATGTGTTAACATGTTAACAGACGTTAACAGTGTTAATATCTCTACTAAGGTTTTTCTTTTTTTCCAATAAGGCTGGTAAGATATGCTAACACATGTTAACAGTTTTAATATATCAAAATTGGGTATCTATGTCGCCAACTTTTTTGCGTCTAGCGGTTACTTAGTGCATATGACCTTTTTAAAACCTTTGATATGTATAAGTTAAACTATGCGACGCCCATGGTGTCCCTTTTGGAATCTAGGCTGTATGTGGTTGCGTAAATTGCTGCTTTGTATTATCTTGTTAACAGTTGTTAGTACATATATCAAGCACTACCAACTGTTAATACACGTCTCACTCTAATCACCACAAACGTGGTTTAAAGGTTTTTATCAGGTTAACACATGTTACCATATTTGCATACACAAGGATAACACATGTGATCACACATCTCAAACTGACATAGTATTTTACTCTTTTGTTTAACTTAACACATGTTAGCTTACAACCATAACAATAACACGTGTTAACAGAAATTATAACAGTGTTTTTTGTGCTGATTCCCACAGGTTCAGACCAAACATTAAGGACACAACTACAAAGAATATCTATAAAACATAACACATGTTACATATTCTGACAAATAACTTACACATTAAGGACATAACTACAAAGAACTTGTTTAAGGACACAACCACATTAAGGACACAACCACAAAGAACACCTTCAACCCCTTCTTCTCTGTACACACTGGACATCCTCTCTGACCGTCTCCAGTCACCTTCTAACACCGCGGATGAATATCTTCACAATCAAAGCAAAACCCACTTCAATTTTCTTATATAAAAATAATTAAACTGAATAAATGAAAAAAACCCAAATAAAAAACTGGGATATCACCCAACAAAAACCCAAATCAATAACACATACATACCTGTTAAAATTGAAGATCATCACCAATGTCGTCGGATCTAAACATTTAAGGTCATGGGAGGGAGGGAACGATAGAGGAGAGAGGAGATGGAAGATGGAACGGTGGTGGTGGGGGTGGTTGATGAAGAACACCAAGAAGATGAAGATAAACCAAATAGATCCGGTTACCACCACTATTGCTAACATTCAACAACAAGATGGAGAACACCAAGAATATGAAGATGGGGGAGGGAAGATGGATGAGAGAGAGAGAGAGAGAGAGAAAGATAAAGACGAAAATGAGAGAGGGTTGCTGAGAGAGAGACGGAACGACGGTGGTGGTGGTTGATGATTTTTTTGAAGGTGTATGCTTGTTGTTTTTCATTAGTGTAGAAGGTGGTTGATGATTTCTTTGAAGATGATGATGATGATGAAGAAGAAGAAGAAGGAGGGAGGAGAGAGATTGTGTTGGGATTCTAAATATGATAAGAAAGATGAGAGAGGAGAGAGGTGATGGCATTGGAAAGATGAGAGAGGAGAGAGGTGATGGTATTGGAAAGATGAGAGAGGAGAGATTGTGTTGTGTCCCCAAAATGCCCATCCATATGTCTTTATGTATTAAAATACTAATATATCTATGGTAAGGTACATTGACTCAATCCTAGCCATGGATGTTATGTGATGGATGGCTAGGATTGGGTTTCCATAGTTTACCAAATAACTAAGGTTTGTAATATAACCATTCCCTATATATATATATATATATATATATATATATATATATATATATATATATATATATAATTTTGAACCAAAGCATATCCAATCTATCTCTTACTAAAACCGATTTGTGATGATAAAAGCCCCAAATTTTGAACCCACACAACAAAAAAAAACATATGTTTTAAAATAACATAATCAACAATACAATTCTCGAAAAAAACATATGTTTGAAATGAAAACAATTGTTTTTAAATTATAGAAAAACATATACAACAATACAATTCTCGTTTACTAAAACTGATATATGGATATTTAGTTACAACAAACAAAGCTACAACAAATGTATTTTAGTTCAGATCTCGTTTACTAAAACTAATATATGGATATTTCAAATTAGAGAAAAAAAACAAAAAAAATAAACAATTTTCTTAGGTGTCGTCATCATCATCAAAATGCAAAAAGAAGACCTTTGACTTCCTTAACTATGTTAGTAAAATATTTTATTAACCTCAAGTTCAACTTCAATTAACCAAAACAAAACCAACAAACTAAAATCATGAGTTCTTGACAGTGAAAAAAAAACTGAATCTGACCCAATAATGTTGAATCTTGTATAAACCCACCACTCGATCTTGCTCATATTATACTCGCAATCGATTGTAGTCGAACAGATTTCGTCACATCAGATTTCGAACACGTCTAAAACACGCCATCAACTCCACCATCGCTCAGATCTGAAACCAGCAGCTCAGATCGTCACCAACACCACCATCGCCATCACAACCACCTCCTACCATCCTCACAAATTCGCACACCATTCAGATCTGAAACCATCCACATGTGTATATGTTGTATGGAAAGAGGAATGTGTGTCTTGTGTGTATGTTTGGAAGAGGAGTTGAGGGTTTTGAGAGAAAGAAGAATAGATAAAGAGAGAGAGAGAATGAGGAGAAAAATGAGCAGAGGGTTGTAAGGGATCAGATTTTATGTGAAGTACCAAGATTACCCTTTTCTAAAAAAATAAAAATATTACGTGGATCAATTCTAAGCCACTTGTTGGGGTTTAATGAGTTTGCTTAACTCATAAAGGTTTTCTAAATATAATTGCCCTATATATATATATATATATATATATATATATATATATATATATATATAGGGGAAAGTTAATTTGAGAACACCTATATTTCGTGCGAACCGTGAGAACGGCATCTAAAACCATTCAAATTCAAAATTTCTTTTTACACTTATCTTTATTACTAAAATACAATCCCAAAAACACAATTTACACGTAAAAATTCCAACGTATATGAAAAAAAATTGTTTTTACACATGTGTAAATTTACTGTTTGTACATGTGTAAACTGCTTCATTTACACATGTGTAAAAAGTTAATTTGATAGTGTTTTTGCAAGAAAAGATGAATTATTTGGAAAGAAAATTTGTTTTTTAATGTTGTATTTTGATTATAATTAGGTTTGTATTGAAAAAAAATGATTTTGATTGGTTTTCTCATTTGTTCTCACGGTTCTCGCGATATTTAGCGTTCTCAAGATAACCCTCCCCTATATATATATATATATATATATATATATAGTGGAAGTATAGGGAGGAAACCCTTCAAAATGGAAAAACCCCAAAAAACCCAATACTTGGTTCATATTGTGCCACATCATCCCACCCATCATCAATCTATATTATATTAGGAAGGTTATTTTGGACATTTTACACCATCCTCTTCTCTCTCTACCTATATATATTGTTCCCCCCCCCCCCCCTCTCTCTTCATTTTTCTTTCAAATTCAAATCAGATTCTCTCTCTATCCCCTCTCTCTCTCTAGAACCACCACCACCACAACCACCACCACACCCACCACCGCCATCACAACAACAACAACTTCTTCTCCACTTCTGTTCAAACGAAAAAGAGATAAAACTTCTCAAACGAAACAGAGCATCGAAGCTGAATCAAATTACCTCGGGAATCATGAGGTAAAAATGCTATCATTTACTGTTGTTTTCTTTCTTTTTTTTCATCGATTTTTTTAAACTGAAAAAAAAGTTACATAAAATCAAGATTCAAAGAAATCTATCTCTAATAAAATTTACCCTGAAAGCATGTTGTAAAGAAGGCCATAGACCTCCAAAAGAGGGATCTTTAAAAAAAATGAGTTTTGGTGTTTATAGACCTTTTACTTACATGTATTTGCTTTTAAAAAAATGAGAGCATAATGTTGTTATCTGCTTGTTATGATTTAAAAATGGGTTAATCATGTGTTTTTCTTTATATTTTTTTTATTATTACAAAGCAATAGACTTTGGGTTTTGTTAGAATAATAATAATAATAGTTTTGGGGATAGTTTTTGTTTGCATACCAAGTGTTCGATCAAATGCTTGAATGAAAAAAAACTTTATGTTAACCTTTTTGATTTATTATTATTATTATTATTTTGTTTATGTTAGATTGTTATTGGATTGGGCACATGAGGTTGATAGATCGCATGTGATTGATGAATAAATGGGTAGTCGTTTTATGTTAGTATATGTTAACACATGTTAGTGTTGTCCCATTATGTGTTTGAGATTCAGACTAACATGTGTATCTGTTCCAGTGTTCGTTTTCACGAGTAGGTTATTGGAAGAAGGCGGCGTTGGTGATGTGGCTGTGGTAAGTGATGTTTTTTATAAAGATTTTAAATTTTTAGTCTTTTGGTGAATAGGGTGTTTAAATAATTTTTGTATTCTATTTAATAAATTTTTGGCAAGTGAAATTGTTATGAACTCGTATAGGGTGCATGTCTAGCTTTTGCGGTCCGAGTCTTGTATGCTCACACACGTTAGTGATGCTAACACGTGCTAGTATATGCCCAACTTACAGTTGTTAGGGTCCAAATGACATACGTTATTTTTCAGTAAACATGTGTTTTAGAATATGCTAACACATGCTATTAAATTTTTGGCAAGTGAAATTGTTATGAACTCATGTAGGGTACATGTCCTGTTTTTGCGGTCCGAGTCTTGTATGCTCACACACGTTAATATATGCCCCACTAACATGTGTTAGGGTTCATATGGCATACGTTATTTTCAGTAAAACATATGTTTTAGAATACATTACATATGTCAGTGGTGTCTCATTATGTCCCACTAACATGTGTTAGGGTTCATATGACATACGTTGTTTTCAGTAAAACATATGTCTTAGAATATGCTAACACATGCTACTGATGTCTTTTTATTATATTATATATTTCATGAATATGAGAATAATTTTTTGGTATATGGATTTAGATTTTTTAAATTTATTATTGTTGGATTTCAAACCCTGTTAATCGTATTTGAGTAGTTGTATTAACATAGTTCTAAAATTGAATATGATACACTTGGCACTGCAGATTTGGTGTTGTTTATACACATGTTAGTGATGCTAACAGACGCTAGTATATGTCCAACTAACAGGTGTTGGGGTTCATATGACATACGTTAGTATATGCCCAACTAACATGTGTTAGTGTTCATATGTCATACGTTATTCCAGTAAAACATATGTTTTAGAATACACTACATGTGTCAGTGATGTTTCATTATGTGTTTTGGAGAGCCTAACTAACACGTGTTATCTTTTTTTGTAGGTAAAGAGATGTTTTTCTGTTAAAGATGAAGATGGGTATCAAGAACGAAGAATAGCTAGATCTTTTTTATGTTGTTATCATAGTTTTTATCATTCGCAAATAATTATGTTTGTATGAAAAGTTTTTTGATACATTTTTAGTATTGATTGTAATGAGCGTTTTTATCATTTCTTAATTAAATATACATTTTATATGTTCTTTTTATTTTGTTCTTTTTAGTATATGTCTGTTAACACATGTTAGCGATGTGTCACACGAGGTCAAAAATTTTTATCACAGCACTAACGTATGTTAATATCAGTGCTGGAAAAGTGCCATAAAGTAGGAGAGAGATGATTTGACAAATGTCAAATCAACCTTTTTAAACCTAGGATTCAGAAAATTTAAGTGGCCCACTTGCTTATTTAAGATTACCATATTGCCCTTGCTCTTATTTATAACCACATAATCCAACTTGCTTTTGATTATTATATATAATTAATCAAGGACCATTGATCAAACATGATCAATGGTCCTAATAGAGTTTCCAGGGTTTTTCCATTATTTGAGGTTTCCATATTATCCACTCCCTATATATATATATATATATATATATATATATATATATATATATATATATATATATATATATATATATATATATAGGATTGGGTTCATTTGAGAACCCCCTCCAGTTGTGAGAACTTGAGAACCACTCTAAACCAATAATATGATGACACATATACCTATTATCATTATATTATCAAAGGGTATCATAGTAATTTAAACCCACCCCATCCCCTCTCAACAGCTTTATATTCCAATTTTTTCAAAAAACACACTCACACACACGTTACTCTCTCACACACACTCCTCTCTCTCTCTCTTCTCTCACACGACTCTCTCTCTCTCTCTCTCTTCCTCACACGTCTCTCTTTCTCTCTATAGATGATGACAGTGGTATTGGGATCTGAATGGTGGTGGTACGGGGGCGGTGGTTCGTGGCTGTAGAGGTAGGGGATGGAGGGAGATGGTTGGGGTCCGATGGTGGTTCTTGGGCGGCGGTCGGTGGTCGGCGGTGAACAGATCTGAATGGTGGTGGTATGGGGGCGGTGAACAGGTATGTTATTATTATTGTTTTTATTATTATTATTATTATTATTATTATTATTAGTTTCTTTTATAATTATTATTATTATTATTATTATTATTATTATTAATTTTTTGTCATGGGCTTTTTTTGTGAACAGATACGGTGGGATGATGATGGTGATGGGACGACGGTGATGGTGATGATGGATGGTGGTGGTATGGGGGCGGTGGTGTGGGATATGGATGGTGGTGGTTTGGGGGCGGTGGTGTGGGATATGGATGGTGGTGGTATAGATGAAGACGGTGGAGGGGGGGACTGTGGTGCTGTTGGCGATGGTGATGGTGGTGGGATGGTGGTTTGGTGATGCAGATGGTGGTGGGATGGTGATGCTTCGAAGATGGTGATGGTGGTGGTGGAGGCGATGGTTCTTGGTGGTGTTGGGGGGGGGGGGGTTCTGAACAGGTTTTTATTTACTATTATCATTATTATTATTATTATTATTATTTTGTTATTATTATTATTATTAATGTTATTATTGTTGAAGATGATGATGTGTTTGTTGATGATGAAGTTTTTTTTTGCAGATGAAGGTTTTTTTTTTTTTTTTTGTAAGGTAGATAAAACAATAGTGTAAAAACCTTTTGATTTATGTATTTTTTTTGCAGTGGTTTAATGTATTTTTTTGTAAGGTAGATAAAACAATAGTGTAAAAACCTTTTGATTTATGTAGTTACACTGGATGGTACAATGTATTTTTTACACAATGTATGGATGTTTGATTTGGTATGGTATGGTAGTTACACTGGTGTAATACGAATGTATAGATGTTTTGACTTCGTTTTTACACTAGTGTTTTTTGTGTAGTAGGTTGTGTATGGTAGAATTACACCGGTGTAAATAATTACACCAGTGTTAATCATGGTAGAATTACACTGGTGTAAATATTACACCAGTGTAAATTAGTTCCGTCAGATCTATGTTATTATTTGTTGTAAAAAATTAAAGGATTTAAAAAATAAAATATAGTTTAAAAAATTTGATTTTGTTAATTATTGAATAAATAATTCATTTAATATTATATTAGTTATATTTCTCTCACACGGTGGATTTACCCTAATACCCCTAATTGTACTTTACTTCATTAAAATATTCATAATACTAATTTAACTTGCAAGTAAAGACAAAATAGACAAACTTTTGATCTCAACCATTGATTTCACAAGATCAATGGCCTATAATGGTTCTCATGGTTCTCGCAACTAGAGGTGGTTATCAAAATAACCCAACCCTATATATATATAGGCTAAGTATCCATAGAAAACCCTATATTAGGGTGAAAACCGTGAAAACTCTAACTTCCCAAGATTTTTAGGGCCTGAAAATTTTAGGGCATGTAATATACATAATTCTAAGCATTTTGAGCCAAAAAAATCAAAAAAGTGCCAAGCGTTTTTTTTTTTTTAAAATAAAAAACCTTTTTCGGGTAACACATGTTAGTGGAAAATAACATGTGTTATTTTCGTGTAACATGTGTTACCGGAAAACTTTAATTAAAAAAAAAAAACGCTCGGCGCCTTTTTGATTTTTTTGGCTCAAAATTCTTAGAATTATGTATATTACATGCCCTAAAAAGCTCGGGAAGTCAGAGTTTCCACGGTTTTCATACTAATATAGGGTTTTCTATAGAACCGTATATATATAGGGACAGGTTCAAATACAAAGTAATGAAAACGTGCGAAGTGTGCGAAGGCTCACTTGTACATGATAATTACGTAATGCCTTCATGAATATACAAAAACATTACGTAATTATCATTACGTAATTATCATGTACAAAGTGCATGATAATCACGTAATGATAATTACGTAATGTTTTTGTATGTTCATGAAGGCATTACGTAATTATCATTACGTAATTATCATGTACAAAGTGCATGATAATTACGTAATGACAATTACGTAATGCTTTCATGAACATGCAAAGACATTACGTAATTATCATTACGTAATTATCATGTACAAAGTGAGCCTTCGCACACTTTGCACGTTTTCATTACTTTGTAGAATAACCGTCCCTATATATATATAGGGGCATGTTCAAATACAAAGTAATGAAAACGTGCGAAGTGTCACTTGTACATGATAATTACGTAATGCATTCATGAATATACAAGAACATTACGTAATTACCATTACGTAATTATCATGTACAAAGTGCATGATAATTACGTAATGATATTTACGGAATGTTTTTGTATGTTCATGAAAGCATTACGTAATTATCATGTACAAAGTGACACTTCGTACACTTCGCACGTTTTTATTACTTTGTACAATAACCGTCCCCTAGATATATATAAATTTAGGATTGGCATATTATGTTATATACGACACGATGACCTGAGGGAACACGAAAAGATAAGTTTTTATACCATTTTTTTTCCAAAGATGAACCTATTATAAAAAGGTTAACACCATACACTATTAGAAAAGTGGTCATTTGCTACATATGTTTCCTACGAAAAAAATGTGTCGCAAATTTTGACAAAGTTGCTACACATTTGTGACGACAAATAAACTTTATTTTTTAAACAAATTTGCTACACAACAGGGACAAATACATAGGAAGTTGCGTAGGAAATGACGCAGGAAATACATTGCAAATGTCCCATACCATATTTCCGTAGGAAATACGTTAAAAATCGCGTAGTAATTAGTTTTCGACGAGGGTTTTTCTAACACCAAGGTTTTATTGAAAACACGTCACAAATTTGAATTTGCTACGCATTTGCAACGAAAGCTTGATGTTATAAAACCCTCATCGGAAACAAATTATTACACATTTACTACGCAATTTTCAACGTACTTTCTACAAAAATTTGGTGTGGGAAATTAGCGATGCATTTCCTACACCAATATCCAACGCAATTTTCTCAGTATTTGTCCATGTGTTTGTAACAAAGTTGTCTAAAAAATAAAGGTATGTTTTGTCGTCACAAATGAGTATCAATTTTATCAAAATTTGTGACTCGTTTTTTTCCGTAGGAAAATTTTGTAGCAAAAGAACCATTTTTCTAATAGTAATAAGACACGATAAAACCTGTTTAAAAACACTGTAGATATGACATATTTAAGAATCAATATCACTGTGTTTTAACTTTTAAGAATGTGTAAATTATATGTGTTAAATGGGGACGTATGGGCTAGTTGGGGAGTTAGAACAAAACCAACGGATTGGGTTGGGTTGGGATGTCAGATTTGTTAAATTAATCGTAAAATTGGGGTTTAGGCTAGTTCACTCGATATACCTATTTATTTCCTACAAGTTTATATTTATCCCAACTAGTAAGGTTCCCGCGCGCGTTGCGGCGCGTACGTTGTCATTATCGTTTTGGTTTATGGCGAGCAGAATAGATATTTGTTATCCAAAAGATACATGCCATGTTTGCCTTAGATATTTGTTATCCAAAAGATACATGCCATGTTTGTCTAACATGTTAAAAGGAGGTGTACAAAAGGACTACTGTTAGAGTTCTGAAGCATGTTGTGTTCATCATTGCTAACATTATATTAACCTAAACATGCCAAAAGCTGGAATACAAAAGGACCATTGTTGACTCCTAAAGCATGTTGTGGTGACGATCACTATTTTCAATATAACATGGCAAAATATGGCATGCAAAAGGGTTTATGTTTCTTTGTTGCCTGTTCAGTCCGGGTATCTAGCACGCTTGTTGTCGCTAACTGGGTCTGCGAGAAAAAGCTGTGAATTAGTAGATGGCAGAGCTGATTTAATGTGTTACTTGAGTGATCATATGTATTACCTGGTTCTTCAAATGTTAGTTGCCTTTTGCTTGTAGAGGTCATTGGTGTTTCAGTGTTCTTTTGTATGGTACCTGGTAAGCGGAGACTTTCTGGTGGAGTGGTTGCCAATTGTTTTGAGCTCTTGTTGACCGCCAAAAGGTTTCCTGTAGGGCTTGCAGTTCTGGTATACTGAACATGCATTATGTGATCGTGATTCATGGCGTCCAATAGCGGTTTGGGTATTTGAAAGCGATCTGTGAAACCTTCTTTGATGACTACATCTTTGCACGACATTCCTACGATGTTGCTTAATGCTTCATCAAAAATCGTTGCGGTTGTTGTGTCTGTCTTGTCTTTTATTTTTGTGAAGGCAATATAAGCAAACCTAGGTTCTTTCTGATCTTCGTCAGTTCCGCACGACCATCCTGTGGGGGTTTCAAAAGTCTTTCTGGGACATTGTGAGCAGCTTGTGTAATACCAAGGTTTATCATTCAAATAGGAGACGATTTTTGCGGTACAGATGAACGTCTTACCCTGTTCATAAATGTGTGCATGTTTTTTAAAAAAGTACAGCTTTTCTATTTATGCGGAAGACGGAAAACTTACCCGATTTTGATCAATATTTTGGTGTAGGAGTTCTGAAATGGTTTTTGTGCTTCTTTCGGCTTCAGTTGCATGCATCACCTGTGGTTCATGTGCCATGTCTGGTTGTCGCTGCTCAATGAATCTGATGGAGTTATCATTTGGTTAGATGCTAAACTGTGTGTGTATGAAGCTTTTTTGTTTGTGCATACCTGTTTCGCAATGCTATTGCTTCAGTTGTTTGTGGGTTGAAGTATGTGTATGTTGCCATTGTTGAAGTCAATTGAAGCTTGTCTGCATGCAACATGTCAAAGTCAATATAAGTAGCAACACATTACGAAGCTGTGCATTACTATCAGATTTAATTTAGAGCAACTAATGGTCTGATCTTTCCATGATCAGATCAAATGTATCATCATTTACCTCTTGACCTTACATGCCTTACATTTGGGTTTTAAATATAATAAGCTTGGCATATAACATATTGACACCTCATCTTATGAGTTGTCTATATGGGAATGTTATGATATGTTGGGAATCTCTTATGATGTGAAAAAAAGAGTAGCAACTTAATTTTAACACACTAAAGAAACATACATCTTTATAGAGACAAATTTTGTTGTTAGAATGTGAAAAAAATACGAAAATATCAGGGAGATTTTTGTTCTGGTAGTCAACATCTTTAATAAAAGGTATTTTTTTTATAACCAGCTTGTTTATAGGTGTGCCACTGGGTCAAACAATTCACTCGGGTTTGAAATACAAAAAAGACACATAATTTCATTGTATGACAGCTCCTGGACCAAAGTACACAGCATATACCCCTTTTTTTTCAATTGGACGGAACAAATTACTCAATGAGTACTGCACTTAGTTCACAGCAAACACACACTGAAAAAATAAACTATTACTCCATGTGAGTGGTTTGTTCTTATAGCTTTCTTTATAGAAAAATAAAATAAAGCCTAGCCCACACAATCCCTTTCCACATATGCAACAGATAAAAGTAATAAGAATATAGTAATTCACACCTAAAAAAGTTTTTAAAATATCAAATGCGCGCTATAACAAAGATGGTTATAATATATATATATATATATATACACATATATACATGATCAGGGAAACCATTTTGTGAATTCATGGATTCTTGGTATTCTTGGTAATTAAAGAGTTCAGTCCGCAAATAAAATTGGCGCTAAATGACGGATATTGCAAGCAAAGTCGTACATCTATTGTGTGCGTACAACAAATCAAGTACCTCTTAAAATGGTTTTATCACATTGAATTTCCTAGCACTTATAAGGATCAATGGGCAAAAGAAACATGATAACATCAGGAAGCATTAAAATGACATACAAATCTAAACAGGGTGTTCATAAAGTTGTATTGGTTAAGTGTATAGAATTTTATGTTTTTGGCTCATTTCATTTATTATTGGCAAGAAATAACAATGTAGTTGTCTTACCATAGTGTGTGCCCACGCGAAGTGATGTGACTACTGTGATTACTGGTTCTTCTGCGTTGAACATAGCCTGTCTATTACAGAATGGTAGTGCTTCCTCCCATAATGTAGCTGCAATCTTTTCACCGCTGTGTTGTGCAATTTGTAACATCAGAAGATATGGGTATATATACATAATGCATAATAAAGTGTTCTGAATGGTTATTTAATCAGATGATCTGCATTACTTTTGATAAATACTTTTATTTACCTAAATCCAGTGATGTTAAAAACTGTATTGGTTTACCTAATGTCCTTGAGATGAAGCCGCAGGAAGTCGCGGCCATGCACAGTTTTTCCTGGTGCTGAGCCTTCAAGCTTTGCCATGAAGTCTATATAAAATAAATAAAATTCCTGTTATATGTATGTGTTTGCTAATATCAGTTATGAATTATGTTTACCTGTATACTGCTCGTAGTCTGGAACGGTGCGTAAGCCTAGATCAGCGTACGGACAAAGATAGAAACAATTTTCAGGAAAGTCTTTGGGTGTTGGAATCGGATTTAAAACAGCATTGGTTCCCAATCGAATGCTTGCCGGATGAGGTGACATTCTTGGTGCTGCTGGTTGTTCATTACATATGTATTTGTCTAGTATGTAACAGTTTGTCAGTGTTATTTTCTTTTCATACATATCTTTGTCCATCCAGTGCACGCTCGCTTGAATTCCATCCCCCTATTAATTGTATGGGTTTTAGAAATCTATAATTTTGGAAATTAATGCATCATTATTAGTAAATGCGGCTTACATATTTGTCAATCAGGAAGTAGTAAGTGTCGCTGTTCTTGCTGCGTGGTTGCCATTTTCTGATGAAGCGAACTTTAACCGGTACTGGGGCACCTCTAGGAAGAATAGAAGCTAGTCTGCCCTCCTGCATCTTGAGTTACCTGTCCAACATTGTTCATGCATTATGTATTGAAACAGAACATTATTGTAATATGTGTATTTGCGCAAGTGGGTGCACATTTATGTTTGTGTGTTACTACTTATGAATTGTGAGGTTAACCTCATGGGCTTCAATCTCTGCTAACAGTTCAGAGTACACGATATTTTTGGTTTTTCCATATCCTAAGTCTCCATGAGACGTGAGTAGTATTTTTAGACCGCTAGGTGAAGTTGCTCTAGAGAGGGCAACGTATAACTGGCCATGGCTAAAAATGGGTTGTGGCAAATAAACAGCTATTTTTTTTAATGATTGACCCTGACTTTTGTTAATGGTCATTGCGTAACATGTTTTTATCGGAAATTGACGTCTATTAAAAACAAAAGGCAAGTCTTTGGAATTATGCACAAAATTTATTCTAGGAATGTAGACACGATGGCCAACAGCAGTTCCTGTGATTATGTGTGCCTCAATGATTCTAGGTAAAAGTTTTGACACTAACAGTCTTGTACCATTACACAAACCTGACTTTGGGTCAATGTTACGCAACATAATCACAGGAGTGTTTACTTTAAGCTTTAGGCAATGAGGTGGTATACCATTGAAGTTTAACATGTTAAGATATTCAGGGGGATACATGAGGTCAATATCTCCGCGATTTTTAGAATGAGGTGTAACTGAATCGACGCTCAAATAGGTTGAACATTCCCCAGGTGAAGATGCAAGAACTAAGGCGTTTATTTCGTCGGCTGTTTCATTTTTAGGGCATACAATTGCTCTTTCTGATAGATTGGCAGCATTTGGGCTGTTCAGGACATTGTTGTCGTAGACAAACTTTATAAGTTCTTGCAAGCTGTTTTCTTCAGGTTGAATCAGAAGATGTGTAGGTATGTCGATAATCTTTGTGTCCATTGGAGATTCTTTGAATGGATACCCAATCTTTCCGTCACCAACATCCAGCAACCAGTTTGAAAATGTAAGCACAGCCTCTTTATCATGTATGCATGTTGCAGATTGTGTTAACCGCATGTTTTCGCACAATTTAATAACGACAAACTTCTTCCACAAATATGACCTAGGAAGAGAAGATCCTATGACTTCCGCTTTTGTAGCCTTGGGTTTCACAGGCAATGTTTGGCGAAAATCACCCCCCAACAAAACGGATTTACCACCGAATGGGATGTCCTTGTTTCCAGTAATGTCTCTTAAGCTTTTATCAAGTGATTCAAAGCATCTACGGTCATTCATTGGAGCCTCGTCCCAAACTATAAGGGACGTTTCCGTTAGCAATTGTGAGAGTTGTGTGTGTTTCTTTATATAACATAATGAGTCATCAGTTAAGTCTAATGGTATTTTAAAGCGAGAATGAGCTGTTCTCCCTGAAGGTAGAAGCAATGACGCAATACTTGATGCTGCTACAGCAAGAACTATCTTCCCGGTGGATCTTATTTTATTTATGATTGTTGTCCATAGGAAAGTTTTCCCTGTGCCTCCGTGACCATAGATAAACAAAAGTATCTGATTATTTTGCATTACCGAGTTGACAATCATATTAAACACTCTTGCTTGTACAGAATTCAATAGGGATTGCATTGCGCTACTCTGAGTTGCTAGCTCAGCAGTGTCATAGCATTTTTCTTCGGTAAGCAGTCGATTTATTAGCATTGATACCATGGAATCAGGTGGCAAAGGAAGGCCAAATTCAGAGAGTGACCTGGAACCTGAGCTAGAGTTCAACAGTAACTCCAACTCATACAGTACATGTTGTTGCAGGATTGGTTCATTGAACTCACTGGTTGAACAGTTAGCAACTTCATTTATGTTCCTAAGAATATCATCCGACATTTGTGTCCAGTGTTGTCTCCAGAATTCCAACGGATTGCTTATTTCGCAATGAAGCAACATATTACTAAACAAAACCCTCAACTCTGCAGCGCTAGCCCATGCTGATGCCTCTATAAAAGCCGTACTCCACTCTTTGTCGTCACCAATCAAACCAAGTTTCTCGCATGCTGCTCGATATGTTGGATATACAATGTTTGAAACTGTTCTTATATCCTCAAAGGAGCAACATCCTTTTTGATGACCAAGAAGCATTCTTAGGTAAAACAGTTCGCCACATGATGGATGAACATAAGCTAACCTGCCAATCGTAGGATTTATGTTGATAACCCTTCTAATCCATCCTTTTCCTGAAGGCTCCCAACGAAATCTGCTTAAATAATCAATGTATCGTAGATCACGATCATTTGGGTTAGCTTGATTATTCACCAACCATTCTGTGAGTGTTGTCTTTCCAGTAGTTGGATTATCAAGCACTTGTTTTAACTTTTGCTTGTCTTGAAAAATAACGTTTTGCATATGTTCCAGGTGAACAGATAAAAGTTGAACGGCAGGGTTTCGGTGATGTATGGGGAATTCAAGTATTCTCCATGCTGCTTTGTGTGGACACACAAATCTACCATCTACAAAATTGGCAATCTCATTCATCAGTCTCTCAGTCGGTGCTGTCGAGCTTGAGCTGTTTTCCGCAGATCTCGTAATAGAGTAGCAAATGCGGTCAGCGCCTTTGGATATATACTTGAAAAGATACTTGATAATCATGCTCCAACCGCAATATTCGACGTTGATGTGCGCCTCAAAATGCAGACATAAAGTTGGATTATATGGGACAACAAAACCATTGTCAAGAGGCACTCCTGATTTATCAATGCATTCACCCTTTGGTAACCTTTTGTAGTGAACGTATCCTTGCTTGTCAAACCTGGTTGCGTGTTCGTACGATTTAGGGAACGATTTTGAGCACTTCCCATTTTTCATGCATGGAGCATTTTGTCTAGGGAGACCGCATGGGCCATGCATCATTGAGTCGGTAACGATACGATGCAACGTTGGATCAACAGCTGAATTGGGAATTTCGGCTGAGATAAAACGGTCTACATCTTTGGCATCCCTTATTTTATTTTCTGGTGTAACCCACAGTAACATATGACAATGAGGAAGGCCCCGCTTTTGAAATTCAATTGTGTATAGATCTGCATAAGATAAGTAGATTAATAAGGTTACGGGAAAACATGCTAAGGAAAATGCTTAACAATTTTGGATAGCATACCTGCTGCAACAGTACCGAACGGCCTTTGTGTCTTTAAAAAATTCCTTAGTGCAGTAACTTTCATTTGAAACACTCTTGCAATGATGTCAGGTCTGTCCTGCGCATTTGGGCAACCAGCAGCTACTAAGCACCGTTTTATCTCAGGCCACCGGACATTGCATGTGAATGTAATAAAGTACTGAGGATTGCCATGAACCCGACATATGGCAAGTGCATCTTGATAGTGCTTGTACATGTATCTTGGTCCGCCAATAAACGAAGAAGGCAGAATTGTTCTTTGACCAACTTGCTGACCCTCAGTGTCACCCTTTTGAAAGGCGTCGTGGATACCGCGAAGATATTCAGAGCGAAAGCGGTTTTGATTAGCACGTACGTAATCAAGCCTACACTGCTCAATGCAAATGTACGCATCCACCAAATATTGCTGGAACAGGCGACCAGCTTGTAACAGCAATGTATATGTATTTTGTCGATCATGCAATTGATAAGCGTAGAACATATTCATGGTAAGTTTGTCTTCCTTGGGGGGCGCACGACCAACCAATCGTAGCCCAGGTGACCAGCCTTGTTCTGCAAACGGAAACAGTAGAGGATATAGAAGAGGCATGTATGAGGGATGTAACTTGCTAACACGTTTTGGAACACCTTCCTTGCTGTGGATAACAATATCGTAGGTACTTGCCAATGGATCATCATCATGAATGATAGCACCCAAGCAATTGCCAGTAGGCATTTCATGATTCCTTCCTACACTGTTGAAAAGGGTGATTGCAAACTCGGGTACCGGTTCAGGCGAACACAAATCTTTTGCATTCTTAAAAAGCTTAACATATCCGTTAACCTCCGCAAGAACGTGTGTAAGGGCGGCAACAATATCAGCAGACAATTGGCTACGGTCACTGTCCTGGAAAAAACGTAGCCTGTTTGCAACCTCATTTTCGGTGTCATAGACATACATTTGCAAAAATCTAGGATTAGCATCCGTAGGAGGGCATAGAGATCCCAACCAGTGTGAAATTTGCCCAGCAACTTTAAAAACATAAGGACCAGCAGTTCGATTAATAGCATCATCTATGTCTGCCCCAAATGATGTCATTGAGAACATAGAATTGTACGCACGAATGTTGGCCATAAAATGAGGGTTGCTATATAAATCCTTTATAGCTATAGGTGGATCTTTGGGAAAATGAAGTCAAACGGCACCTGCCTTACAACACATGTTGTATCTAGGTCTATTATATTGAGGCGATGACTTAAGCCGTTCTTCAAACCAAAATGAGGCACCACAATACTCACAAAAGTTGTTGCAATCCCCTAAGTCAGCGTACATTGGTCCAGGGGTACGCGAATCAGCCGTAGAAGATGATGATGCGGCTGATGGCGCAGCGACACGTTGAGCAGAGGCAGCTCGTAACATCGCTGTTCGTTTTGCTACCTGACCTGTACTTTGACAACCACCAGCAGCACCGGCGTTTGATGACGCCTGACCACAATCTGGGTATAGAGAGGTTGATGGCATACCAGCAGATGAAGATGGGGCACGTGAGTCAGCCGCAACAGATGATGATGCGGCTGATGGCATAGCGACACGTTCAGCAGAGGCAGCGCGTAACATTGCTGCTCGTTTCGCTACCTGGCCCCTAGTTTGACAACCAATGGCAGCATCAGCGTCTGATGACGCCTGGCCACAATCATTGTTTGAGGTTGATTTTCGCTTTCTTGGAGGCATAACTTATAACAATAAATGTCAAAGGAAAAGGAAAGAAACTACAAAAGAGCAATGAGTGATCATGTGAAACGACAAAACAATGACACAAAAAACATAAACAAACCTGAGTAAATACGGTTGGGAACGCAGACGAAGAAGAGTATCGGAAGCTGCAATGAAACACAATAAGCAACAGACATAAGCGCAGGCGAAGATAATGATGACAGCGCAAGTATGGTAATTCGCTATGAAGCTGTTGTGGTCATGATCACTATGTCTCTCTATATCTTTAAAGCTCTATGTATAAGTGCCTATGCGGATCTCAAACATATACATCAATTCTTCCTAATAAGAATTAAACAACAAAGAAAAAAGAATCTATATTTTATTCAGTGAAAGCTATAGTCAAGACCTTTTATATAGACTCATAAAGCTCACATCTACATAAAAGTGACAAAGCATGTTAATGAAAATTATCTAAGAGGGACTTCCTTATCCAGGCTTTGATTTGACCAGAACTAAAACAAATTCAAACAACCTTAATAGTAAAGTAAACTAATTAAACAATCATGAACAGCTAACTCTAAAAAATACATAGATATGAATCTAGTATGACGACCATAATTGACGAACAAAAATAAAAAACAAATCAAGTCAATAGTAACTCAACAATCAATAGACAATCCATGCTTTAGTTGAAGTTTTTGAAGCTCTACATAACACTAACATAAGCACCAGGAACAACCACAACCATAACTGATAACATCAACTTAATTAAGGAGGTAATGAGGACACATAATTCAGCAACACATGAAGCAACTGATTAGTTCTCACACACAAAAATTGTAGACTTTTATAATATATAAGTACTAATATTTTTAAGAACTGTTATAAATTTTCTTTTCTTTCTAACACTAATTAACTGGAAACTGTAAAACGGCATACAAAGCTAAGCGCTAAACAACAACATTTTGTCGAACATGTGGAGTGCATTCTTCAAAGCAACCCAGGACAACAATAACATGACAGTCAAAGTATCCAAAAAAAACATAACACCGTTAGTGTTACCTACGATCATGAAAACAAACAGCAATCAAACTCGCATGGCATCAAAGGTTTATCAATTATAAAGTAAGGACGAACACCTAACGTGAACTAACAGAGAGCGCGGAAGTAATTTAGGATTAAAATGGTTGAAGATGAAGTGAAGATGAAAATGAAGCAAGCAAACAGTACCTTGGAATGATTCAACTGGAGAAGCACTCGATCAGCGAAAAGAAGCTGGAACCATAAACATACAGTCGATTAGGGTTAAAATGGTTGGAAATGAAGTGAAGCTGAAAATAGGGATGATGAAATCAATGGCAATGGGCAGTATGGTATGTTGAATAAAGAAAGCAGTCATGAAACCCTGTTTAGATTTCTTGAAAAAAAAAAATGGAAGCCTACCCTGTTGATCTGTGTTGAAATTGGGTTGCCATTGTCGCCTTTGGATGGTAGGTAACAGAGGAAGAGGAGGAAAGAAGCAGATGAAAGGATAAAGAAAGAAAAAGAGACGAAGGCTCCTACGCGTGGCAGGCAAAGCAGTTGAGAAGGGAACACGTGTGAAGCCAAATGGAAGCACATGTTTGGTTTGATAACTATTCATCTTTATTCACTGTTTATCTTAGGTTTCAATTTATACATAGTATAATGGTAACGCTATTATATAAAGTCTTTCCTAAAGTCTTACCCTTTTAAATATGCAAAACTCATTTTTTTTCCTCTACTTAAAATTTACTTTTTATATAAAAAAATTGCATGTGCTTTCACTTTGGCATGTATTTATCCAAGATATATCTCAAGCAACAATTTGATTCACCAAAACTCTTACTTAATGTACGTTTTACATAATGAAATGAAATAGAGGACTTCTAAAATCATGGTGTAGACCAAGTTAGTAAGCGCTTTATCTCAGGCACTTACTTAGCATCTCTTTGTGAAGTAGTCGTGTCACCTCCAAGGTGAAGTTCTTTCAAGTATGATCATATTCAATTGCTAATCACAAGTCACCTATTAGGTCCTTATATTTATTTTTTAAATTATATTTTATTGTTAAACATATAACAATTCCTCCATTAAGTGATGAGAAGTGAAAGCTGATATATGATGTTACTCCAACAGTGAAACCCATGTAATATTTGAGAACCATGCCCAACGGTCCATTGATGACTCTTTTTGGTAGTATTACAACCAAGGATTCATATAAATGTATATTATTTTTTGGCTACTTTCATTGATAGTTATATAGCAAAAAATTGACCATTTTAGCAATTTTTTTATTTTATGAATGAAGAACGCATAAATGCTTCTAGAATCTACTTTTAAAATTCACATGTTCTGCATTTTTGTGATTTAAATCCGCACTACTTTGATGGATAAATACATAATACCACTAGGCTTGGATGCCATTGAATTTAGAAATATATTTATTTTGTGCTTCTATTACACCAAAACATGTTAAACAAGTTTGTTAGGTTGTGATATTAGGAGTTTTAATTTCTAGCTTGATTAACTTTGAATTTTTCATTCGATTGTTATAAAATAATAATATCTTAACAACATAATAAAAAAGAAACCGACTTTGTTTTTTTTTTTTTAATGTTTGTGAAGTGAAAGGGACCCGTATCCTTTGTGGATTAGGGTTTAAACCAACCCACGTGTCACATCCCGACCAAGGTGAGCTGGACGGAATACAAATTTATGTCAAACTTGCACAATGAAAGTAATATTTATTATGTTTAATATTTAATACAAATTCTAGTTCCAAAATGTAACTATACAACTAAATTAAATAGATCATTAACTATGCAAGGACG
Organism: Ambrosia artemisiifolia; assembly: GCA_032199755.1. Classification (NCBI taxonomy): domain Eukaryota; kingdom Viridiplantae; phylum Streptophyta; class Magnoliopsida; order Asterales; family Asteraceae; genus Ambrosia; species Ambrosia artemisiifolia. Next base: position 43,657,673 of record CM063518.1, read on the forward strand.
AATTGCGGCGGTCGTCAAAGCAGTTTCATGGAGAAATTCTCTAGTTGAAGCGATATCTACCAAACATATCTCTAATCCTCAAGTGGTGCAGTCCTCGAATTGAGTATTCTCTACTAAGGCTTCTAGTAACCCACTATCTTGTAACTCTATCCGTGAGCATCTCTATCCATAACTTGAATATAGTCTCATACATCAGACCATCCAATAGCGGTATCTGAACACATGCTTAAAAGAGTTTGGGTCAACAAATATGTTGGTGAGTCCGTGTGTGCGTTTAAACTGATTTCCAAATAAGTTTTTATCATGTCAAAACGAGTTCGCAAATTCACACGGTTTTACACAAAACAGATTCATTATTCCAAAACAGGTTTGTCATTTCAAAACAGGTTTCACAAGTTAATACGGTTCAACATAGTGTTTAGCACTGGTGATGTACAAGCCAAACCTCAAACCTGACACTGAATCCATCTACTCTTATTGTGAATTCCCATGACAAAATACATGTGACAGACCTCAGTGGAGGGTTCCACGGGCTTTCGGGTCCACTGTGTGTGGGGTTTCCCCAAGTAGTACTTCCCATATGTTAAGTAGCCTAATCTCTCGTTGGGTTAATGAGTGTGGTGGTTTGGTAATCGGGAGCAAACCTTGTCACATCAGACTGGTTCATCATTATCACATCTTACTGGTTCTATCAATGGAAACATGTGTTCACCCCAAAATAGTTTAACAGTAAAAAGAGGGGAGGTTCACGGAACTCACATGGATAGCAATGCATAAGTACGATTATGTAAACCGGTGTCCGGTATCGCGTATCCTCCTCATCGAGCCCTATGGTGAAAAATATTATTAGTGTTTATGTTTTGATTGTATTAGTTACACATGGGGACGAGTCGAGCGTATGGTTTCTAGTCTTTAGGTTGATGTCGCCTCTATTATTTGGCTCTAATTCAAATATACATACATGTATTATAGCATAGGTTATTCTACTCAACTTATGTTTTAGACCTCAATATACGAAGTGTCGAGGTAGCATCCGCTCTAAGCTTTACACGAGTTCATAGCTTAATACACAAGTCGTTACTACCGAGTCGAGTTCTAATCTTAGAGATCATTGTTCAATGTCCCAAGTGTTGAGTCCGTTTCTTATGTCCATGTAGCCAAAGGTATGATTGCTTCAACATCTAAGCAGTTAATATCACCGATATATCCGCTATATCGGTCTGATATATCGGTTATCGGTCATCAACCGATATATTGATACCGATATTTTGCCCGATATTTTGTACCGATATTATCGGTGATATTGACCGATATTTGACCGATATCTTACCGATATTTGACTGATATATCACCGATATTCCCGATATCAGTATCTTTCTTATTAGTTCTTCTATTTGTCTTGTTTCTTATTGATGTTGTTAGTGTTTTAAATTAATTGTTAATTGTCAGTGTTAAATATTAGTGTTTAAAGTCTTAATAAGTTCCCACTTGCTACAATTGTTATTGTTTTGCATGTTGCAAGAGGTCAATCTGTTAATTGTAGGAGATTATATTTAATTGTTAGTGTTAAATTTCTATATATATGGATTTTGCATGATATAAAAATTACCGATATCCCACCGATATCTCACCGCGAAAACCGATATATCAAATATCGGTCCTCGACCGATAACCGATATTTTTCGACATTAACTGCTTAGTTCAACATTTGTATCTCTATATATAGGTAGATTTATATTCATGTCCGAACCTTATGTCCCTGGTCCATTTCCAAATGTCGAGGTACACTCGATTATATATTCATTCTTACTTAGTATGTAATGTTCATAACCACGTCCAAAGTTTAGGCTCATTGGCACCGGAAGCGATCAGGTTTCTGACGAGACTTCAGCGGGTAGTCCACAACAACTTCTCGACTCCCTAAGGGCGAGGATTTGTTTTCTCTAGATTAGGGTTCTCTATCCAGAAGGGGGCGACGGTGCAGCTTGTTGCCCGCCTGCCTGCCTGCCCTCCCTATGTAATTTACCCCTTTTGATAGAAATGAAAATATTTGACCTTGATTAAAAAAAAATGTCCATATTTCAAGTATTAAATACATAACTCGACTCATGTCAATTATTAACAATTTCGGATCTCAAGTCTTAAGTATCCATAGTTCCCAATGTCCATGCTTACTATATATATTTGGTTTGTTTATCAAGCTCGACAAGTCCTACACGATACACACATACACAAAATATAAATGTTTATAATTAACTATAGTTATTGAGTTATATGGTTTGCTTATACCTCACGCTCAAACCATAGTTCATGTTCGACCAGCGGCTGCCTCGGTTGACTACAGTTGACAGTCTAGTTGACTATTGACTTCTACTGACCAAATTGACCTCTGTAACCTGTCACTATTATTCACTCTAACTTCACCACTGTAACAACCTTAGAGCATTCACAACCCATCCACCAAATTTCCTCCATCAAATTACACTAAAAATCACCATTTCACCCCTAAATCTTCTCTCTCCTAATTAAAATAATCATACTTTTATCATTACTTTTTCTCTCTCCTCAGTCACAACTACTTACAAAAATATTAAAATATATATAGGGGTGAACAGTAGCTTTTTATATTTAGGGTGGAACAGTGCTTCCACCAAATATTTTCTCTCTCCTCTACTCACAACCACTTACACTCACCCTATATAATTTGGTGGACACACTCATTTCGATTTGGTGGATGGGATGTGAGTGCTCTTGGCCATTATCAACAACAAATAACTATCCCATATCGGTGCTTATTACCATAACTTGACACCTTCACATGTTACTATTATCTTAGCCTTATAATTATAACAACATACCTCACTAAAGATTGAATACAAGAGAAGGGGTTTAATACTTACTGTATTGGTCAGAATCTCTAATTGTCATCGCGAGTCCCCATCGGAAACCTTATCCTCTATACAACAATCATCAACATCATCACCTCCTGTCACAAATCTAATACCGAACACCACTGAACGCCATCCTTAAACACTATAGCACCGGCCGATCAAGGACCCTGGCCGAAATTCCTCTTCTCCGATCCTCTTCCTCTCCTTTGCCTTGATTTCTCTTCTGTGTGTCTTTCTCTCTCCCTCGCGTCTCTCTCTCTCTCTCTCTCTTCGGTGCAATTGGTATGGAGGGGTGGGGTGGGGTGGGGTCAGTGGCGGAACCAGGATTTTTTTCTTATGGGTTCCCTTTTTTGGGTGTTCAATTTTTCACAACCATATGTTAGAATTTTCGGGCCATGTTGGGTCGGGTTGGACCGGGTTGCGTCACAGAACATAAATTTTGAGTTTAATAAAAACTAAAATTACTAACGACCTAAATTTCATATCAAATTTCAAGTACATACCAAATCACGAGTTCAACTATCCTATAAAAACCATAGTTCACAAGTAAATAGCTCATATCAAATTTCATGGCATATTAATTATTTGAGTTAGAAAGAAAAAAATAAAGAAAGTTTACCTCAAATTTTGCCTACTTTGCTGCTCAAAATCATCAAGTAAATGAGGGCATCACTCGAGATAATCATGGAGATATGAAGGGGATGGGTCGTTTAATGCGTAAAGGAAACATAATGATGCTGCATCACCGTTTAGTAGGTCTGAAGGTTCTCATATATTTGATGTCACATATTCTCACCAGAATTCTTTGGTCCACGACATGGGGGTGAAAGAAAGGAATAGCGGACCTCATTTTGTTCTTTCCCATTAGGTGATGAATATCCGGCATACTTAATGCTCTTTTTCTGTGTAACATCAAATATATGAGAACCTTCTCTTGTGATACTATGACTGTGTTGAACTTAGCTCAATTGGTTATCATGATGATTTGGTTGTTCATGTACATTACCAAGACCAATCCCTTTAAATCTTTAAAAACGCATATTCTGAAGTTTTCGCAGCTGAATCTCCACAGCAACCTGAAAAGCATCACGTCGTTACAACATCCCCAACATATATGCAATGATAAAATAAGCCAAAGTTTTCATTGCAAATATTGTTGGAAAAATAGTAGTGAAATTGATTTTTCACTAATTTTGGACTTAAATAAATGTATTTATATATGTTCTATATAAATAGTTATTTCTTGGTTTGTGTAATATATTGTGAGAGTATCACAACGAACCAAACCACGTCCAAAATAAAGCTAAGATGAATGAGATATCGAAGCTTGAAAGTTGTAGGTTGGAACAACCTAAGATGAGGAAATGGATTGAGTCGCCTTTGTATTTTTGACCTTGAGCACATGGTCTGGTACATGGCGGAAGGTTGACGTAAACCGTAACTTCAAGTGGCGCGCGTACTAGTTCGCATGCGCACAGAACCAGGTGTTCAGGACCGCGCGCGGGTAGTGCATGCGCAGCGCCCTGGTCCGCGTCTCGTGACTGGCGCAACGCTAGAACTGATATCTTTGACCTGCTCAAAGGGAATGTTTCAACTCTTGTCTTAAATGGCCAAAGACCGTTACGGTCAAACCACTTAAATCCTATACTAATGCTAATTTATTATCTTATTTATTTTGATACTAAATAAGATTAATGAATCATTATATGTGTGTTGACTATATATATGAACCAAGTGGTTCATTGTTAATATACCGAAAAATACACAAAAATGAGATGAAAGAATCTCTAGATAAAAGCTCACAACAAAGTGTTGTTCCAAAACGAGAGGAGGACTCTCAACCTTTTCAACTTTCTTTTCTTTTTCCTACATGGTTCATAAGCACCTAATAACCCGGTGTTATCTCTGGCTGAGAGCCATCTCCGGCAGTACTACTATTGTTCCGGTTGTTGTACCCTGGGAGACAGACCGTCTGAGAGGAGGCGCGGAATCTGTTTTAAGGGCCCCGTGTCAAACACGATCCTCAACCAAAACCGTCAACGATTTCATTGTTTTGCAGTGACGATTAGTAGAAGATAATGCGGTTGAAGTTGCTTGAATCAAGATTAGGTACATTTTGTATTTGTACTTATTTCGTTTATTTTTATTTTTGTATACAGTATTGTACTTTTATATTTCCTACGAATAACAAGAGTATTGTTATTATATTTATTTTATTATTAATTTAATAAAAGTGAACTCTATTTCCTACAATCTTAAAATAGACTTTCGTGTAGATTGTCGATACAATCTAAAAACCTTCTTATTAAGGATTTTTGGGTTCACGAAAGTATAAAAATATTAATTGGGATTTTGTTAAAATCTAATAAATATTTTTTGGAAATATATAGTACAACAAGTCGGTTTAATGTGATGATTGGAGTACAATCTTTAAACCGATATACCGTGTTTACAAAACGTAGTTTGATTCAAGTTTTCGGTTTCATGGGTTTTTTGTGTCGGGTTTAGATAATCCGAAGCATTAACAAATATTAACATGTATTTAGACGTTTCAAATACTAATTTTCTAATGAGCGTATTAGAAAAGACGTAATATTTGTTAACCCTTGAAAAATATTTGCTAGAGGTTATTTCTAACGAGCGTGTTAGAGATTAATCTTAGTAAAATATTTTCTAATGAGCGTATTAGAAAATATTTTGGCAACCCACATAGAAAACGTTTGGTGTACGTTTTCGATCTAACAAGCGTGTTAGAGATCATTATTTGGAGAAATAATGATTGTTATCAAATGTATAGAAATACATTTTTTTCTAACGAGCGTGTTAGAACTACCTATAGTTCTAAAATAATAATTTTAAACCTTTATATTTCCTAACGAGCGAGTTGGAAAATATTATTTTTGTAAATAATATGGTTTAAAACATGCGTATTTTCTAACGAGCGTGTTAGAAAGTGATTATTTTAGTAAAATATAACTAGTTTCAAAATGTTGAGAACATTTAGATTTCTAATGGGCGTATTAGAAATTAGATATGTAAACAAGTTTTGAAACATGTAGTTCTAACGAGCATGTTAGAAAAGACGGCGTAAAAGAACAACGTATGAAAACATATCTAATGAGCGTATTAGAAATGGGTGTTTACAAAAATCATAAGTTTATTTTAAACTTATATTTTCTAACGAGCGTGTTAGAAATTGATGCTTTTGTAAAAACGAACAAACTAGACGTTTAATTTTCTAACAAGCGTGTTAGAAATGGCTTATTATATTTATATATGAGCCAAATAAAAAAATTAAACGGTCTTCTAATTGTTTATTTCAACGGGAGTGTTAGAATTGGTTGTATATATATAAACCAATAAGTTTTGAAACGACTTTGGTAATCGTTTATTTCTAACAAGCATGTTAGAAACGGTTTAGTTATATAACCAAAACACCATATAACGATGAGCGTAATCGTTTGTATTCTAACAAGTATGTTAGAAATGGTTACTTATTGAAACCGAATATTTTAATATTTGGTACACGTATAGTTTCTAATGAGCGAATTAGAAACGATTTATCATAGAAACCATGTACTTTAACGATTTATAATCGTTTATGTATTTTAACGATTTATAATCGTTTATTTTCTAATGAGCGGGTTAGAATTGGGTTGACTATGATAAAATAATTAAGATGATTTGTAATCGTTTTATTGTCTAACGAGCGAGTTAGATGTGGTTTTAAATAATAAAACTATTTCGAGTTTATAATCTTGATTTGTAATCAAAGCATAAACATATATAGTTTAATTTTTAAAACAGTTGCAAAAACGAGAAATGTTTTGAACAAATAAAACATGATTTTGCAATCGGTTCGATACTCGTATGAGAAGTATCATGTCTTGAACCATATAATAGACTTGAGAGACTATTTAAAGGAAAACAACCCGATGTTGTTTTTGACATATTTACTTGTTCGACTACTTGTGAGTAGTTAATTATAAACAACCTTGTTGTTTTGAACAATGTCATTGAGGGAGTACCTCGAAACATGCCACAAGGCGATATAATTGCGATTATTTCATCGAACGATAAAGTGTTGAAGAGAATAACACTTTGAGATTTGATGTTTATATATCCTTATGAATCCGTTAAAATACTTTTGTTATGTTTTATATATATTTTGGATTATCGCTTATTTTTTTTAATATTCAAGTGATTTAAAATATAATAAATGATATATATCAAAAGGAAATTAATGTGGAATTGTTTTTCTTCGACGATTTACATTCGACTAATTTAATAAGGATATATGTTTTGACGGGTAATGCAAGGAGTGTCTTGCAAGAACACAATGAGCGGGTTGTGATCATGACTTATGTAATAAGTCACATACCAAACATCAAACGTACAACATGATGAGCGAATCATGACAAACGTGGCAAGTGTATTGAGATTAAATACATGAAAACGGGGTATGTCATCTAATGTTGAGAGCTTCAACATGGAAATACACACTTGGGAATTTTTCGATGACTATAACATATGAAAGAAATATATGTTAAGATTGTAAATTCTTTAATAAATTTTGTTAAATTTATTGTAAGACATTACAATAGTGATGGATGTGTAGATGTTTCTACAACCATCAATGTTGTTTGACCTATGTGGAGGATTTGTCTTTTGTTTGAGAGTTTCTCATTACATGGTTTTAACAAAACAACATGGAAATGTATATATCACTTTAGGCGCATATGTGAATGCTATGTCATTGAGTGTCAATCCAATTGGCTTTATCTCAAGACTTTAGTGATTTTATACTAGTATTGTTCATCGTGTTGATGATGAATATATTCATCAAAGTGACTTACATTAAGACTTATGTTTAAGTTCTTAAGAGTCAACGGTGAAGCCTTGGAGATTAAAGGCAAATGAGTTTTGACCCTAATGGATGAAATTAATTATTGTTTTGAGACATTCCTAAAACATAGGTTTTGGAATGATAAAACAAACTCTAATTATTGTCTAACTAAAACGTGAATGTTGGAAAGAGATAGTGCATTGTCTCTTTAGGCTGTGAAGAATCAGAATGATGCATCTTCTGTTCACATGCTAGAGTATTGGAGTCTAAAGCATGCTAGACTAATACTTGTTAACGTTATGTGATGACATAATAATTATGGATTTGTATAATCAAAACTATAAATATAACTTCAAGGATAACTCGTGAACCGATTACATAGTTCATGAATTAATGATACTATTCGGTTTCATATGAGGAGTACTCATAATGCTCAAAGTGCAAGCAATGTTGGGGGAAGAGCCATTTAAGAAACAACCCGTAAGGGATGTAAAAATGGTATTGAAAAGTTTTCTCAAACTTCATACGAAAGGGAGAACCTTTCATCACCCCATTGGATATTATCCAATAACACTTAAATGTGGGGGTGGCTTGCATTTTAAAATGGGGTGAGTCAATCGAGTTGATTGGACTCAAAAGCCAATTGGTAAGATTCAAAGTCTAGCTAACTTTGAATCACATCACCAAAGGCATGGAAACGTGTTTAGCCATGAACTAAGTTTCATGTCATTCTAAAGACAAAAAGGAAGGTTCAAAGGGTAACACCTACCTATCCTGCTACCATAACCAGATCTATGTTTAGATCACATGTTATAAGTCTTACGAATTGACAAAATGGCAAATTGAACAGCGAGTCAAGAACACGTTAGAACAACTTATCTCAGTTGCAAATGGATCCAACAACCTGATGGTTGATAAGAGATGAAGTTGTGTGGAATGAGACTAAAGCCCATGGAAAAAGGGACATGAGGGAAACCTAACCTAGTTGACTGGAGATCCCAAGATCTAGGTTCAATAGGAAAACTTAATCATGAACCGAAGGGTGGTCACTATGGGGGCATAACTAATATATATGTTTATATACAAGCTAGTATATATGGTTATATACATATCCTCTAAACTATAAAAGGGTGTTTAATTACGTCCTAGTCCATTCCTATAATATTCAGTGACATTATTGTGATGATAAGCATAATATATGGTTAAATGATTTGTGTAAATCATAGTATACCATAATGCTTTTAATGATTTGAAGGAAAATCACCTATGTTGGAGAGAAGTGTGGTCGCTTCGAATGAAATTGTGGGCACAATTTCTAGAGCTCCCGCAGAACCAGGAGAGTGTTCCATGACCATTATTGGACACGATAATGAGGGGATGGCCTAGTTAGGGAAAGTATTGTGTGAAGTGTATTGTCGTTTACACAAATGGGGGTATGTCCAAAGACATCAAGTTCTACCTACCGCTAGTAGGCTAAGTATGTTTCACAAAGGAAGGTTCAAAGGTTACGCCTATCTATCCTGCAATACTCGACTGCTGAGGTTTCATTGGGGAATTTGTGTGTTTTAATCGATCTCCATTCATGTGGGGGATTGTTGGAAAAATAGTAGTGAAATTGATTTTTCACTAATTTTGGACTTAAATAAATGTATTTATATATGTTCTATATAAATAGTTATTTCTTGGTTTGTGTAATATATTGTGAGAGTATCACAACGAACCAAACCATGTCCAAAATAAAGCTAAGATGAATGAGATATCGAAGCTTGAAAGTTGTAGGTTGGAACAACCAAAGACCGTTACGGTCAAACCACTTAAATCCTATACTAATGCTAATTTATTATCTTATTTATTTTGATACTAAATAAGATTAATGAATCATTATATGTGTGTTGACTATATATATGAACCAAGTGGTTCAATGTTAATATACGGAAAAATACACAAAAATGAGATGAAAGAATCTCTAGATAAAAGCTCACAACAAAGTGTTGTTCCAAAACGAGAGGAGGACTCTCAACCTTTTCAACTTTCTTTTCTTTTTCCTACATGGTTCATAAGCACCTAATAACCCGGTGTTATCTCTGGCTGAGAGCCATCTCCGGCAGTACTACTACTGTTCCGGTTGTTGTACCCTGGGAGACAGACCGTCTGAGAGGAGGCGCGGAATCTGTTTTAAGGGCCCCGTGTCAAACACGATCCTCAACCAAAACCGTCAACGATTTCATTGTTTTGCAGTGACGATTAGTAGAAGATAATGCGGTTGAAGTTGCTTGAATCAAGATTAGGTACATTTTGTATTTGTACTTATTTCGTTTATTTTTATTTTTGTATATGGTATTGTACTTTTATATTTTCTACGAATAACAAGAGTATTGTTATTATATTTATTTTATTATTAATTTATAAAAGTGAACCCTATTTCCTACAAATATTATTTCCAAACATAATATTTCTATGAGTAATACTCCTAGTAAAATATATGCAACAGAAGAATTACAACTTTTGTTCTTTTTACCTTCTTTGCACCTATAACCAGACAACACCTTCAGCTAGCAATAGCAAAACTTTATAAAAGCAATGATGAGTAGATCTTCCATATCTTACACCAGATTTATTGTAATGACCCGGTCAGTCGGTGACGGGTCGTCGGGTCGGGTATCAGAGTTGCACAGCGGATTCGTATCGTGATAGTCTTGACCTTTCCAGGATCCACGTCATCGCTATCTGATTGGTTACCTGAACACATGCCAAAAATAGTTTCTGTCAACATAAAGTTGGTGAGGTCGTGTATTTTATAAACAGAATGGCCAGTTCTATCTTTTGTATTTCTTTAAATAATTCTTTTAAATAAACATGCTTTACAATTCTATTGGGGAAGATTCTATTAAATCAATTCTATTTTATATCAATTCTATTATATCGATTATATTCTATTATTGCCATTCCTTATCGATTGGACCACTCTGCTTGTGGTAACTTGCTTATAACTACCCTCTAGTTGGGTAAAACCTGGTTCCTGTCCTCTCCTGGAACAAGAATGGTTCCTGCCCATTTACCTGAGCAAGAGAAGGATATGGCGATACCGTCCAGTACTGTCCTCGTTGTTTCTATTGTCCCCATATTCATTCTATTATTCTTTATAACATTTCTATTATGTAAAGCATTTCTAGGTTTTTTAAGTGACATGTATTCCCCCAAAACATTAATAAAACAGTAAAAGTGGGGAGTTCACGATACTCACCGGTTTGCGTATAATCTTCTAGCTAATCTTCTTATTATAATTATATTTCATATATATATTGATACGTTTTACACGTGAGACTTGTTAAATTGTAATACTTAGGATATATATTATATATACATTTATACATATACAACTTGATAGATATCAGATAGTCCTAAACTCGGGGTTCATTATTGATAGCTATTATATGAGACACGACCCGGACATCCTACATCTAGCTGGCCATTACAGCTTGGCACTCGTAACTAATAAAGCTGGCCATTACAGCTTGGCAAAGAAAAGGAAAATATTATTATTAACCCGAGTCTAGAGTATCGTCAATATACCAACTTGTATTTATATAAACATATATATTTTATATATGTTTATTAATGTTATATTATTATTATCAAGTCCGTACGTTAATCGTATTATATATATAATCTTTATAATTATAATTCTCCTCTCCGCGTTATATTGAACCGGGTTCTATTCCGGGTGTTGACCGAGTCACTGAGTCGACTCGGTATTAGACTAGTGTTCCCGATACGGTTAATTGGTACCTCGCAATCAAGTATAATCACCATATTAGTATTAGATTATAAGATTGTAACCATTAATCCGATAGATTAATACTTACCGAATGAATAATCGGATAGTGATCGGAAATTGTATCGAACCGGTATCGGACCCGTCTTCCGTATTTGATACCTTATAATAATCAACATAGAAATATGTCAATAATCATAATATAATTACTAGTCAATACGGGATTTATATAATCAAGAATCAAAGGATATCTATTGGAAACCAAATCCCAATTAACTCATAACAAGGAACCCAATCGGTTAAAAGCTTGTGGACTTTTATCTTCACACACATCAACCGATCAAAGCCAATAATCAGACGATAATATCCAACCCCAAAATCGGATCCTAAAGAGGAACTCAATCGGGTATATGGTTGTTAAGCTCAATATCACACACACACATGGAGGTGTACGTGACTGTATTAGAACAACCAGGTGGTTCTCTAGAGGCTTTTTGGTATCGAACAAGCAACATGATGTCGGTTTATCGATCATAACTCGGAAACAAGAACTCAGGTTTGAATATTATGCGCTGATGACAGTCACCGGAACTGGTGACTGTCCGATTAACGAATAACACATGGTTACTGGTTTGGTTTATCAAGTGTTATAACAGAAACAAGAGAATAATATGATTTGTTTTAAGGATTCGATGACAGTCACCGGGTTTGGTGACTGTCCGATTACCATAGCTAGGCGGTGGGTCATCGGTTCACAACAAAATAGAGAAACGAAGAGGGTAACCGGATAGGGAGGTGGTCGCCGGTTCTAAACATTAATACAAAACAGAAGAGGAGTTATCGGGATTTATATCAGAAAGGAACCAGATGATTACCGGTTATATTATCAAGATGTCGGAGGAGGATGAAGCTTCATCGGATAAGCAGGCGGCGGGTGGCGGCGGTGGTGACCGGAAGCAGCGGAGGCGGCGGCGGCCGGCCATGGTGGCTGTCCGGTGACCCTGCTGCTTTTGTCGAGTAAACACACAAGTGTGTGTGTGTGAAGTTTGTCTGCAAAGAAGAAAGGAGCAAGGGTGGAGGGTTTTTATACTCAAACCCAATTTAGGGGTGTTTGGTTGCAGGGATAACAGCTAGATCCAAGGGTGTTTGGCTGCTGAACTAGGGTTATACATAGAGCGTTTGGCAGCGAGTATAAAGGCAGATTTTGAAACGTTTGGCTGCGTTAAACCGAGATAATAAAATTTTAATAATTATTCTCTATATAATCGGTTGAACCGTTGATCGCGAGATTCGAACTTGAATATTTTATTTAGTAATCGGGTGGTCGGGTACGACCCGACCCGTTTACGAGACCCGTAACACCTCGAGGTGTTACATTCTCCCCCCCTTAGGAAATTTCGTCCCCAAAATTTGATGTATCTTATCCTTTATACCCTTACTCTTTAAGGATATTGCAAATTTAAACCGAACATTTATCAGTGAGACATGATCAGTTTTTGTGGTTTACAAGGAACTTGATCTTATATCAATTTAAATCTACGTTTTAACCTTTCTTGCTATAGTCACGTTAATACAGATATATGGACTATCTGTATTTTCAGGTATGACTGTTAAAGGTTTTTCCGTATAGATTGATATCTTTCTTTATACTGTGAATATTTTTTTTTTAGTCTTGTTCCTCGTTAGAGTGAGAAATAGACTGAATATCATTCTTATATAAAGACAATTCAAAGATACTTGAGATTCTAATTGTTTTTCTTCTGAAAGATTTACAAACCTTCAGCAACCATCACTAGAGTCTCAAATCAATACGATATACTCATCGTTTGATATTCGGATTTAATTACAATGATGGATTCTATATGGTTCTAGAGAGATAGATACGGAAGTCCCTTCATTATCATGACTTGAATGGGATCCGAGCTACTACCTCTTTTATTCGAACTTTAGAATTTGCCATCATTGTAATTCCGATTCTTAAAGAGTAGAAATGATTTCTCAGATCATTAGACGTATCTTATCCGGAATCAAAAGGTGTCGGAAAAGACTAATTGAACTTGTTGAATTACGTGGTTTCAACAGTTCCTTTTTATCTCTAGAGAGATGAAAGGCATCATCATTGATGAGTCTTTTAGGAAAGATCTTCGAATTATATTCTAATAACTCTTTCTTTGATAATGATTCAACTGACATTGAATTCTTATCACTTTTCCTTTTTCCATTATCTTGACCTACTGAAATCGGTCATTGAGATTTCTCTTAAATCATCGATAATAATCTTACTGACTATTTCATTGATGATTGACTGCATTGTATCTCATTACATATTATTTGACTTTTCTTATTGTATTATCGTGAATGAGGTCTTTCACAATTCTACAGTCCATATATGTAACTTTATTTTTATAGTCTCGGAATCTACCGGTAACAGTCGTTGTTACGATTCTTTGACTTTAAAATTCTAAGAACAATGCATTATTCATTCTTTCTCAAAATCATGATTATCATTCAGGTTTAATGCATGAATACTTATTGCGTTAAGTATTTCTGCAATTTTTCCTTCTTGATATCATTATTTCGGAATTTGTTAACGCTCTCGATAAAACATTCTATAATTTCTTTTAATATATATATTCTTATTCTGATAATTATTTGGCACTTCGTATGCCTTTCTATTATTCAGACATATCGGATGTCTTTTCAATTTATAGTTCTTTATTTTTTGATTTATATTCTTTTATTTATCTATTTATATCCAAGCAAATACTGATATTCATTTATAGCAGACACTATAAATCCAGTATTTCTATAATATATGCTTGCTTGGAATAATTCTTTTATATTTATGTATTCGATTAAAGTTTATACTTTCAGCGTCTGAAAACACTTTCTGATAAACTTATATATAGGCAATCTATCATATTTTCTTAATCCAATTTACTATAAGCGAAGCTTATCTCGTCGGGATAATTGTATAGATAGTTCTTGCCAGAACAGTGATTTCTTATAATAACTCTCACAGCCTTCAACTCGGAACAGGAATTCCGTCATTCCTTGGCCAGAGAGTTTCACTGGAAAAATGAGCATAATTCTATTCATTTTTCGTTTTCACCTCGATTAGACCTGGTGAATCTCTACATGATTCCACTTGGTATTAATCGTATTTCGATATATTCGTTATAGATTATTTTCTTTTGATAATTCGTTGGATTCTACCATTTCCGGTTTCTGAATCCATATAGATTTTCATCTGTTATTTTATAAGGATTTAACAAATCTTTCATCACTTCTTATTCATGATTTTCAACTTGGTAACACTTGACCGTTTTACCAATTCGATTGTACTATAACTCACGCGAGTTTTTATACAGAAGTGATTGCGAAGATAGTATCATATATCCTTGCAAAATAGCTTTGTGACAAATGTCCGGATATGCCTTCCGTAAGGGTCCGGATTTCCTTTGTCACAAGGGTTGCATAGAGGACACGCAACTATATTTAATTTTTACGTTTTGGTTGGCAATCAAAAATCAATAAACTGATTTCTTTGATTCATAGAATTTAACCAATCGATGGTTTTTATTCTGCGAATATATTCTTAGTCGTATTCCACGGAGGAACTTCAACTAGATTGCCAATGATATGATCGTATTCTCCAGATACGATACGCTGATAATTCGAATTTATATTTCTTATCATTATTCATGTTTTATTATTTCCTTTAATATATTCATGACACAGACAAACTGTGATCTTGATAAATTCTTACTCGAATGTTCCTGTGCCTGTGACATTCATAATTATGTCGCGATCATAATTACTATTTCACCTCACCTAACATTCCAGTATTTTGTTTATTTTAATCACAATTGGTATGTGTCCTTCACACATTATTCTAATATTTTGTTCTTTATTTTCTCTTGGATTCTAAATTATATTATTCGGAAATAGAATATGTTGATCTGAGTCTAACGAAATAGACTATCAATCGTTCGGGAATTTGATCGCATCAAGGAACATTCAATATAATATCCCAATCTTTTTATCTTTCTGACTTGTTCGAGTCATAGAATTAAGATGGTATTTATATTGTTGCATCATCGAATGAATAAGAGTTCGGTTTCGATAGATCCAAGTTATTGCTGTCACGAGAATTCGAGATGGTAATATTTCCAATCAGAATATTATTTAAATTCTAGAAATAATCGAGGATAATGAGATATAACTGAGATTTCGATATATGCACAAAGATAGATTTATATTATAAAACGGAGTATATAATGTTCATCGTTTTTATTGGAATAAAATATCAAGGAAGTTATTTAAACGAATATAAATATAGAATCGTGCCGAAAATACTCTTGACATATATATATACGGATATTAATTTGAGTAAAGATTTTTATGAAAAAGGACACCAGAGGTGGAGTTAAATATGTTTCGGTAAAATAATATAACTGTGATTCTATATGTTTTGAAATAAAACTTTTAAGAAGATTTATAATAACAATATTCGTTTGAGTTATAAAACGGTATCTACTTTTGAAAATAATAACAAATCAAAAGAGTCGGATTAAAAATCTTTTCATAGTATCGAAATTCTTTAAATAACAACTTTTCTTATTACCGTTTATAAAATAAAATAGGTTTCTCAAAGTATTAAAGTCGAAATTGTTAAGATTAAACGAATAACTTTTTGGATAAATATTCTAGGGAGAATAATAGTAATACCGGTTAATATTGATATCAAAATACTTAAATTCTCAAATAACGGATTTCTTATTATGGATTGATAAAATAGAATAGATCGTCTCAAATTATTAAGATCAAAAATTTTAATGTTTATATAAAGTAGTTTTCGAATAAAACTTGAGACAAATTTAAAGTTTTTCGATAATACGAAGAATATCACTACTTAATTATAATGAAGATTAATAAATTTTCTCAATCTTTATAAATTTTATATAAATCGTTTATTTAAGACTGAAAACGGAGGGGTACTTATATATTTTTACTCAAAACCGAAATACTGGTTTAGTATAAAAATAATAATGACTACGAATAAATTCAATATACTTTCTAATTATACTGAAAATATTTTAAATATTTTAAATAATTCGCAAAATATATCTGATCTTGATTAAATAATCGAGGGGAAATTCTTTAGAAACATAATATTCATATGTCTTTAGCATATCGAGATTTATAAAATTTCGAGATTTACGAGATAAAATAATATTTCTGGAAACTTGATCACAGGAATGTTCAAGTCGGAGCATAATATTTGTATTCTTATTTATAAATTTTTTGGAATAACGGTAAGGTTAACGATCTGAATTTCGATAGGAATAGTCATTAAGACTTGGAATAATTCAACAAACTTATCTGAAGTTTCTTGAATCAACGACGAATAATTTATGTTTTATAATCTATTTATTTTTCTATATAAATATATATACTTTTTATAACTTTCGTCATTTCTTATTTATATCTCGATTTATTTTCTGATTTCTTTTAATATATATCTGGTTTCTATTCTGTATTGTTTCTCAATTATTATAGCCTTAATATCCTGTAAGATTTCCCAGAAATTATATGTGCATGTAAATTCACAATTGTGTACATAATTGTCAATTTACCCCACATAATCATTCTAGTAATATCCTGTAGTGGATTCGTTTTAATTTCTAATATACTATTATGGTTCTCACCAACTTTATAATGGTTTGGCATTTTAGGTAACCAAAAATTTTTCTATCTATTATTCTTTCTAATATTCCTGATATAACTTATATCTTTCTAAACAAAAATTCTTTTAAATGATATTGTCGTAGATCCTGGATTGGTAAATACTTCAAGACTATCATTAAAAGATTTCGAGACTATCAATAAGCGCAGCTCTGATACCAACTGTAACGACCCGGTCAGTCGGTGACGGGTCGTCGGGTCGGGTATCAGAGTTGCACAGCGGATTCGTATCGTGATAGTCTTGACCTTTCCAGGATCCACGTCATCGCTATCTGATTGGTTACCTGAACACATGCCAAAAATAGTTTCTGTCAACATAAAGTTGGTGAGGTCGTGTATTTTATAAACAGAATGGCCAGTTCTATCTTTTGTATTTCTTTAAATAATTCTTTTAAATAAACATGCTTTACAATTCTATTGGGGAAGATTCTATTAAATCAATTCTATTTTATATCAATTCTATTATATCGATTATATTCTATTATTGCCATTCCTTATCGATTGGACCACTCTGCTTGTGGTAACTTGCTTATAACTACCCTCTAGTTGGGTAAAACCTGGTTCCTGTCCTCTCCTGGAACAAGAATGGTTCCTGCCCATTTACCTGAGCAAGAGAAGGATATGGCGATACCGTCCAGTACTGTCCTCGTTGTTTCTATTGTCCCCATATTCATTCTATTATTCTTTATAACATTTCTATTATGTAAAGCATTTCTAGGTTTTTTAAGTGACATGTATTCCCCCAAAACATTAATAAAACAGTAAAAGTGGGGAGTTCACGATACTCACCGGTTTGCGTATAATCTTCTAGCTAATCTTCTTATTATAATTATATTTCATATATATATTGATACGTTTTACACGTGAGACTTGTTAAATTGTAATACTTAGGATATATATTATATATACATTTATACATATACAACTTGATAGATATCAGATAGTCCTAAACTCGGGGTTCATTATTGATAGCTATTATATGAGACACGACCCGGACATCCTACATCTAGCTGGCCATTACAGCTTGGCACTCGTAACTAATAAAGCTGGCCATTACAGCTTGGCAAAGAAAAGGAAAATATTATTATTAACCCGAGTCTAGAGTATCGTCAATATACCAACTTGTATTTATATAAACATATATATTTTATATATGTTTATTAATGTTATATTATTATTATCAAGTCCGTACGTTAATCGTATTATATATATAATCTTTATAATTATAATTCTCCTCTCCGCGTTATATTGAACCGGGTTCTATTCCGGGTGTTGACCGAGTCACTGAGTCGACTCGGTATTAGACTAGTGTTCCCGATACGGTTAATTGGTACCTCGCAATCAAGTATAATCACCATATTAGTATTAGATTATAAGATTGTAACCATTAATCCGATAGATTAATACTTACCGAATGAATAATCGGATAGTGATCGGAAATTGTATCGAACCGGTATCGGACCCGTCTTCCGTATTTGATACCTTATAATAATCAACATAGAAATATGTCAATAATCATAATATAATTACTAGTCAATACGGGATTTATATAATCAAGAATCAAAGGATATCTATTGGAAACCAAATCCCAATTAACTCATAACAAGGAACCCAATCGGTTAAAAGCTTGTGGACTTTTATCTTCACACACATCAACCGATCAAAGCCAATAATCAGACGATAATATCCAACCCCAAAATCGGATCCTAAAGAGGAACTCAATCGGGTATATGGTTGCTAAGCTCAATATCACACACACACATGGAGGTGTACGTGACTGTATTAGAACAACCAGGTGGTTCTCTAGAGGCTTTTTGGTATCGAACAAGCAACATGATGTCGGTTTATCGATCATAACTCGGAAACAAGAACTCAGGTTTGAATATTAAGCGCTGATGACAGTCACCGGAACTGGTGACTGTCCGATTAACGAATAACACATGGTTACTGGTTTGGTTTATCAAGTGTTATAACAGAAACAAGAGAATAATATGATTTGTTTTAAGGATTCGATGACAGTCACCGGGTTTGGTGACTGTCCGATTACCATAGCTAGGCGGTGGGTCATCGGTTCACAACAAAATAGAGAAACGAAGAGGGTAACCGGATAGGGAGGTGGTCGCCGGTTCTAAACATTAATAGAAAACAGAAGAGGAGTTATCGGGATTTATATCAGAAAGGAACCAGATGATTACCGGTTATATTATCAAGATGTCGGAGGAGGATGAAGCTTCATCGGATAAGCAGGCGGCGGGTGGCGGCGGTGGTGACCGGAAGCAGCGGAGGCGGCGGCGGCCGGCCATGGTGGCTGTCCGGTGACCCTGCTGCTTTTGTCGAGTAAACACACAAGTGTGTGTGTGTGAAGTTTGTCTGCAAAGAAGAAAGGAGCAAGGGTGGAGGGTTTTTATACTCAAACCCAATTTAGGGGTGTTTGGTTGCAGGGATAACAGCTAGATCCAAGGGTGTTTGGCTGCTGAACTAGGGTTATACATAGAGCGTTTGGCAGCGAGTATAAAGGCAGATTTTGAAACGTTTGGCTGCGTTAAACCGAGATAATAAAATTTTAATAATTATTCTCTATATAATCGGTTGAACCGTTGATCGCGAGATTCGAACTTGAATATTTTATTTAGTAATCGGGTGGTCGGGTACGACCCGACCCGTTTACGAGACCCGTAACACCTCGAGGTGTTACATTTATTATTTAGGTTACTAAATTAGAAAAGATTGCTAATCAATTTTAGCACAATACACACCATATAATAATCATAATAATAATGGGAACTGATTTTGGGTTTGATTAAACTACCTTCAATTCCAGTAGTGTTTAGATGGAGGAGGAGGAGGGAAGGAGTCGGAGGAGTGGCGGAGGTGGAGGAGCAGTCGAGAAGGAGGAGGATGGCACGACTGAGAGGGGCGGCGGCGGAGGAGGAGGAGCAGTCGATAGGAGTCTGTGTGTTTTGGAGGAGTTGTCTCTGTGTTTTTTGTTTGGAAGGGGAAGGGGTTTGTTTTACCCTAATCTGAATTTAAAAAAAAAATTGGAAACATAAAAATCAAACGGGTGAACGGGGATCGAACCTGGAACCTTGTTTCTGTTGATGGAGGGTTTCTACCACTAAGGCACCTACACCTTTTAGTAATGGGTTCCTAAGATAATTTTCTTATGGGTTCCTTTTTTTTTTTTCCTATATACATTAACACTAAATATTACAAACTGACTGGGTTCCCGGGAACCCACGGGTCAAAGCCTAGATCCGCCCCTGGGTGGGGTGGGGTGTGTGGTTATAAAATATGGTGGGTGAATAGGTAGTGGGTGTGAGATGGTTAAGAGATGGGGGTTGGTTGCTGCCGTGGGTGCCACCAGGGACGGTGACCGGAGCTCCTCCTCCGGATCCTCTCTTCCGGTTGCTTCTCTCTCTCTCTCCACCGGACATATATGTGTGTGGGTTGTGAATATTTATAAGACAAAATGAATAGACATTAGAATGAGGTTGGGTTTTGATAAAGGGGCTGGCTAATGGTTTTGGTAAAACCATGTAATAAATTAAATGGTTTTAGGAGTGGTGTTGTCAACATATGGGATTGCCATGGGGAACATGGCACATAAGCCATGTGTCTCCATGGGGTGACTAACCCATGAGTTACGGGGCCGAGTTCAGGTTCGTAACGCGTATCAGGTTGTTCTCGTAACGTAAGTTATTTAACAATATTTGTATATATATTGGCTCAGGTAACGATTTCGAACATAAACGTATTATTACCTATTATTTATTCATTTTGGTTATTTATTCGGTATAAAACAGTAATGTTGCGCGAAAAATTATGGGTCTAAAAACGGGGGAGTTACACCACATCAGATAAAATGCCAAAGCAAGTGGCCTCTTGGGGCTCATCAGCTACGTGCACAGACTTGTGGCAAAAAGACGAAGACGATCCGACAACAACGTCCTTCTAATAATACTCCGCAGAGCCTTGCACAGAATAGACGTGTCTAGCGGAGACTACAGAAGGGACAATGTCACACCCTCAAAATCCACTGCAGGGTTTTACCGCGATACGCATGACAAACCAAGATATTCCTTGCCATTAGTTACATGGAATGACTCTAAATGTATAAAATCATTTAGCTCGTTTTTAAAATAAAAAAATAATGTTCTAAGAGTTCACCAAAATATTGCGGAAGCATTAAATGAAAGTAAAATATTAAGTTTCGTGCAAACAGCCGCCCAAAAACCATTGCGAATGTAAAACGAAATAAATAATACTTTAATGTTCAAAACAATGGACTCCATTTATGGACCTCCATTTCTTCCCTAGGTACCGGTGTTAATGTAAATTCTGCAAAACAAGATGCTAATTTCTTGACTAATTCAAGATATTCAACTAATTTTTTACCTTTGACTGTATAAGATCCATTAAAATGGTTAGTAATTAACAAGGAATTAACAAATACTTCTAAATTTAAAACATGCATATCTCTAGCAAGTTGTAAACTAGCAATGAGAGCTTCATATTCAGCTTCATTGTTGGTTGTTTGAAATGCACATCTAATTGCATGGGGTATTATGTCCCTTTGTGGCGATTTTATTAGTAATCCTAACCCTATCCTCTCATATTTGAAGCACCATCAGTGTATAAAATCCATTTTTCTGAGTTTTCATGAGTCAAGAATGAGAGGTACCCTATCTGGCACCACATATCCTACAACCCAAGAGCGCAACATGTTGGGATACCAAACCCAACGGTTAGTATCCCAATATGGATCCTATGATGGAGCTTGCTGCCCCTCGTTAGCATGATAAGAATAATAGTTATGAGAATGGTTCGACATGGTTTCCTACAATACGTTAGATCAGTATACTTATTTAAGGGAGATAACAAATTGTGCATCAAGGTTGTGAGTGTAACTAATGCAGTACTTATGCTATGATGATTATAGACTAGAATGCAATTCCTAGTTCACTATAATCAATGGCTCTGATACTAATCTGTCGCACCCTCAAATTTCCACTTGCGGGGTTTTACTGCGAGGCGCGTGACACACCAGGATCCCATAGCCATAAGTAAAATGAACGACTCTAAATGCCCAAACCATTTAGTTCGTTATCAAAAACCAAGTTTAAAAGTCAACCATAAGTTTTAAGAAAATGCGGAAGCGTAACCAAAACAGTTAAGTAAATAGTTATGCGCAAAACAAATGCACCCTAACCAAAGTAAATGTAAATAAATGATAAAAATAGTTCGTAAAGTTTAGTATCCCATGAAAACAGGATGCATGACCTAAGCGTGCTCTAATTTAGCGACCTGCAAAAGCATGCTAGCGTATGTCAACATAAAGTCGGTGAGTTCACAAGATAAGTAAAGTAAATGTTTAGGTTTCAAAAACCAGTAACCACTTGTTCATCGCATGCCAAGGGTAGCTAACCCATTCAAGATAACTAAACACAGATAATATTGAACTGCTAATTAAAGTGTACTCACAACAGTGAGCAAAAGTGCCTTGCATCATTGCCTATCAACAATGATAATGTGTTAAGCCACAGTTCACTCCCGCACTCCTAGCACGGTGTGAGGTTTGTTAAACCTAATAGTGCTATCAACTAGTAACCCGCTTGCCAACCCGACAACTCATTCGGTATATGAAGGACTTAATGATAGTGTGTGGTTTAGTTCATTGAGGACAAAAGATGTGAACTAGTAAAATCCGATTCACCCTGTGAATCCATATATCACAAAACCTAGGATAGAATAGTAGTCCCAAACCGGACTAGAAAAAGTGAGTAATTCCCAACCAGGAAATAATGTGTGTGTCTCCAACCAGATACGCATGCTTTTGAGAAAAAGTGGTGAAACTCACCTTAGGTTGCAAAGCTAAAAGCCAATCCAAAAGTAATAAGGATGTGCTATTGACTCCCTGTTATATGTGTCATCATGTGAGTACGTGTGTACATACCATACACCACATAACTCGTTTGTTCAAAACGTTTAAGAATGTGAAACCATTTAAGTGACAACTAGTGTAACTACATGCACAAGTAAACCCTACGAACTCGTTGGTGAACGTTATGATTAACATCACTTATACACTTCCAATACATCTCATACAAGTGTACACGCAAGTTCAAGTCATAATAAAGTCATATAAGACTCCAAATAAGCACATATGCACATATGTCACAATCTGTGTTTTTAGGACAAATTATGCACCGCCAAAACGATTTTTCTAAAAATACTTGCACAATGAATTAGACAACAAAAAATTTTACTGAATATTCCTATGAGTCCATTTGTCGTTCCACTATTTTTTTTCGTGCCAAAACCTCATTGAAAAATTATGAAAAACACAATTACTACAGCTAGGTTCTGAAAACTTTTGCATCAGGTCAGTTTATGATAAAAAAAATTCAAAATTCATGTATTCATCTAAACAAGATGAATCCACTTGGAAAAGCCGAATTATTCACTTATCAACCTACTGACCAAATTTCATGACCCAACTCTTTATAGAACTCTAGTTACAGCCGATTAAAGTTGACCTAAGTTTTTGATCCGCAAATCAGTTTAGACCCTTATCCAAATAAAATTCCAAAAACATATCAAACGGCAACCAAATCGCATGATTTTACCCATTAAAGAAAGCTAAGACCATGTAAGACATGAACATAACAAGAACCAATCAAAAAAAATATTTAAATTCACGTTATGGAGCCTACAAGTCAACATTCACATTCTGTCCAGATTTTAAACATGCAATATTCTCAACTATATCAAACCCTAGGTGAATATTATCGATCAAGAACCTTAAATAAGCATCATACAAGACCTATCATATATTAACATGATCAATACATTCAAGATTCCTTGTAAATAATATCATCTAAAAACCTTAGACGCTCAACATCATAAACATTCAATAACATGCAATCATATCGAATAATCAATCATAAACCCTATGTTTCACATGTTAATCTTTTAGAAAACTCAAGTTTTAATCTTTATAAATTTGTATCTGGTCTGGACAAACATGTTTATAGTGTCTTAAAACATAATAAAGAAGATTAAAACACAAGGAATCAATTATCATACCTAAGGCTCTTCAAACAATCAAACCAAACAACTTTATTCCTTCCCGAATGATATTCTTGAGCCTTAGCAGGTGTATGAGGTTATATTTTTCGTATGGGGGCTGTTATGGACGATTAGGGTTGTGATTATGGGAAATATGGGGCTTAAGATCGCTTAAATAGGTGTTTAAAGCTGGTTTACGCGTCAGACCCCGCCGAACGGTCGTTCGGCCTCAGTGAACGGTCGTTCACTTTGACAAGGTGTGTTTCGGGAGGCCCAGTTCAACGTATTGCATGTTTTCTTCGATGTACTTGTTATTTTGGACTATACCAAGCGTAACCCCATGTTTTTAGACCCCAACCATCCTAACGGTTCATCGGTTACGAGTTTGATAATACGTTCGGTTTAAAATCACATAATCACATAACAGTTTACACATAGTTTCACAGAAACACGTAATTGCAATTAATATCAAACAATTAATTCACAATTATCTATTTTCTCAATTCACCAACGTTCAGGGTTTGATACTCGTGTGCGTAGTTCGGTAATTCCCCGAATTACCTTTTTATGTAGTTATTAGCCTATAACTATGCAACGTGTGACTCACCTAACTAACCCTAGTTAAGTAACATGCTGTGAATGTAAGTAAAGTTAACTAGAGTTTAGTTAAAGTAGGAACCTGAAAATCCAGGGTGTCACAACTTACCCTGACTACCTAGGTTATTTAGGTTTTGTATGACCCTTGACGACAAACGGTCATCAAAATGGCGCCATTGCGGGGAGCTAGTGCGTTTAGTATTACATTGCTTATTTTTTTAGTGTTTTGAAAAAAAAGTAAAAAAAATAAAATAAAATAGAAAATCTAAAAAAATTATATATATATATATATATATATATATATATAGGGGAAGGCTAATTTGAGAACACATATATTTTGTGCGAACCGCGAGAACGCTATATAAAACCATTCAAACTCAAAATTTCTTTTTACACTTGTCTTTATTATTAAAATACGGTCTCAAAAACACAATTTAGGCAGAAAAATGTAAACGTATACGAAAACAATTTTTTGTATACATGTGTAAATTTATTGTTTATACATATGTAAACTATTTCATTTACAAATGTGTAAAAACTTAATTTTAGAGTGTTTTTGCAAGAAAAGATAAATTATCAGGAAAGAAAATTCGTTTTTAATGTTATATTTTAATTAAAATTAGGTTTGTATTGAAAAAAATGATTTTGATTGGTTTTCTCATTTGTTCTCATGGTTCTCGCGATATTTACCGTTCTCAAGATAACTCTCCGATATATATAAGTGTTATTTAATTTTATTAGATTTCACTTTGGGTGTTTTAGTTGTGCATGTTTTTCTTTTACATGTGTAGAACGCCATGAATTGGGTTGATGAAGACAATGAACAATGCTATAATTGTGGAAGTTTCGCTCACTAGAATGAAGATTGTAAAGATTGTCCAAAGCCCATACCGCCAGTAGATCCTTATTGTTTTTGTTGCGGAAAAATACATAGGGATGAAGACTGCACAATATTTTGGAGTGATCCAGAATATTGGGATGAAATGTGGAAATCTTGGTACCGAGCAACCCCATGTCGTGAAAACAATCATAGTTACTATAACTATGAACCCGAAGAGGCACCATTTTCAGGTAACCATGACGATAATAATAATTATTATTATTATTATTATTATTATGAAAAATTACAATTATTTTATCCTACAGGTTACCCTCAAGATCAATATCAAATTCCTCTCGATGAAGACAAATGTGTATAAATGACATATCAAAGCGAGGAGGAAAATAACCTTGCTCGAGCAGAAACGATCTTATCCAAGCTCGAGGAATTTTTATCAACACCCAACCTCTCAATTCATCAAAGAATTGGGTACTTAAGTTTGGAATGCGAGGTGTTATCGGCGAGGATAGATATAGCATAGTCCATGTCTCCCTTACCTGATGATATTAGAAACTATTCTCAAGTTAAGGATGAGGTTGTGGAGACTAATACCACACTAAATCCTTCACTTGTTTAAGAGTTACAAGTACAAAACGTTGTTGTTGTTGTTGTTATTGATGCAGGTGTCACAAGTCCTTTTCAAGATTCTCACAACTCTCATCCCGCACTGATTACCCTCATAAACAAGGTTCGGGATGAAGATTCAAAGACAAATATTAGGAATGTGAGATTGCAAGACATCGGGCAAAGGCTAGTGAGATGGTTCTTCCACAGCAACAAAAAGCGCCCAATTCACATGCCAATCTTTAAACATATGTTTATTTGGCATGTAAACCACCGAGCATACAATTAAACTTGGTAGGCAAGTGCGCGCTTAGACCACCTTGATAGTCAGATATGATTCTTGTACATTTTGTATATTTGTTTATTTTGTTTTATTTTTAGTTTGTATTTTGAGTCTCTTTTGATTTATGGGAATACTTAGAGTTCAACTTGCAATCAGAAAACTTCGCCTGTACTCAATCTCCATTCAGGCAGGGGAAATCTGTACACCATCGGTGTATAGGCATCCTAGAATTTTATGTTTTTATTTTTCTTTTTCTTTTGAGTCTTAGCTTAAGGTCTGTTTATCGGCCGCGAATGAAATGCTATACGACTCGATGGGGAGGAACTGCAGAAACTCATACGCGCAATACCTATATCCAAGGGAGTCTATTCCTTTTTATTGTTGTTATATTTTTTTTTCTATTTTATTTTATTCCCTATCTTACATTGAGGACAATATGTATTTCAAGTGTGGGGGTGGGGAAACTTCGTTTTTATTTATTCTTGAGTCTCTTGAGTCTAAAAAAAATTAATTAAAAATTAAAAAAATCGAGAAAATGTTTTGAAAATTGTTCCTAAAAAGCATTCTAATCAGACATAAAGCAGCTCTTTCAGTACATACCAGTTATTTCTTGATTGTTTTGGCAGTATATCCTTTGTCATGCTCTATTTGTGGAAAAGTAATATGAACCGTTTTCAGCACGTATTTTTAAGTAAAAATGTTTAGAATTGCCTGACTAGGTTTAACAAGCTATTGGTAATAAATATATGCACACATCGGTAATCCATTTCCCCACTTTTGTGAGCTCTTGAGCCTACTAGATAATAGATTGACTTATATATATGTATTCGTTTGTTGAGAATGGGTCAAATGTTTCTCTGTTGCAGAACTTGTGTGATTTGATACATGCTGAGGTTGTAGACTAGATATGCACGTACATGACAAAGGCGATTTAGGATTCCCTTTTTTGTTTGACACCTTTTATTTGTTTTGTGTTTGCTTGTTTATCTAAAATAACCTTTAGTAGAAATGTTGAGCCTACACCCTTTCGTTTGTTAAACCTGTAAAATTACCCAAATCGACCCGTTAACCGTTGTTAAGAAAATTGATGACATCCATTGTGTTCTATGTTTATGTTCAAGTGTTTGATCTATGTCAAGTTATGAAGAAAAAGAAAGAAAGAAAAAAAAAGAGAAAAATCAGAAAAACACAAAAATAGAAGTTGTTCGTTATGGTTAATTATGACCAAAGTTGTGTTTAATTGTGTGTATTGTGAGAATAAGGATTGTGAATCATGTTAATTTCACCATTTTATTTTAGCCACTTCTAGCCAAATCTATCATACCTTTACCCTAAGCCCAAAACCCGTAAGTCCTTTAGATATGTGCATTGTCTATAGTTGAGATGTGCTTGTTATACAAGTCTATGATAACAGGGTTACATTTTTTGTTTTGAGTGAATAATACTAGCGCATTACATGCTAGTCCAGATATTAAACCGGGTGGAGTGAAAAATTTTGAGGGGTGTGTTGCATGAGAATAAAACCCAGAAGCATGCTAGATTTAGTCGGGTTACTTATGTTTTTGAATGGAAATCAATCTGACTTGCTAAATTAACACATCTAATGTTGATCTGTAAATGGGGTATGACTTTGGACCTTAGCTAAGGTATGATAGGGCAACAGGAGTGCTAGTCTGTGATAATGTGTTGAGCAGAATGAATAAAATTTTTTCAAGATGAAAAAAGATAAGTGTTGGGGTGTGAGGTGTTGTGAAAAACACCTTCTTAATATGTTAGTATTGTATATATTTTAGTCTTTTATTGTGTGCTTTTATTTGGTCTTAGTTATTTATTAGTGTACATGTGTTTTGTAGGTGTTCGTGAGATATGAGCTTAATACGAAGGAAAATGATCAAGTCGTGTACACTTGAAAGCGAGCATGAAAAGTGATAGATGTTCATGGACGTTGGAGCGCTGAAGAGGAACTTTGGATAAGCCAAGAACACCCAAGTCGAAGGCTTGACTAATAATAATAATAATCATCATCATCATCATCATCATCAGTTCTCCCATATCTGTTGCAATTTCTTTTATTGCATTTATCTGCTCATCCATCATCTTTAGACGTTTATCGAGCTGGTGACCTATCTCTTCCATTTCTAGTTAAAAAATCTGCTAAGACATTTTTGTCAGATTTTATAATCTCAATATCAAAGTTATACTCAGATAAAAGGGTTTGCCACCTGATGAGTCTTTTGTATTCAGGTCCGGATGGCAAATTATATAATAATAATAATAATAATAATAATAATAATAAATGATGATGATGATGATGATGATGATGATGATGATGATGATGATGATGATGATGATGATGATGATGATGATGATGATGATGATGATGATGATGATGATGATGATGATGATGATGATGATGATGATGATGATGATGATGATGATGATGATGATGATGATGATGATGATGATGATGATGATGATGATGATGATGATGATGATGATGATGATGATGATGATGATGATGATGATGATGATGATGATGATGATGATGATGATGATGATGATGATGATGATGATGATGATGATGATGATGATGTATATCAACTATAACCTAATAGCTCATCTAACATTTATATGATAATAGATATAACATAGAGAGAATGAGATGTAGAGAAATGGGAGAGTGCTTATTATTTTTGAGTGCATCATACAATATACAAGAGCCACTATATATAGGGCTACATCATTAATACAAACATAATGAAGCATTGTAGGTTATGTATGTGGAGAGTCACCACTTTATTAATATATTTATAACACTCCCCCTTGACTATCCACATGATGAAATACGCTTAATGATGTTGCCTCATTAAAAACCTTTGCTAGGAAAACCCAGTGGGATAAAACCATAGCTAAGGGAAAAAGAGTGCAACGCGTATTGTTCTCCCCCTGATGATTTAAGCTCCTTGAGTCGACACTTCGATCCATTCTTTTATAAATTATGCATAGAAAATAACTTTGGTAAAATATGCTTGGTTCTTTCTCCTTTGATGAATGATATTAATTCCAGGCTTCTAGTCCGTGCTCTCATGTGTGTACTTCTTTAAACAAAGTCTTCATGTCAGACTTCTAGTGCCTCCTCTCGTATAAGATCAACGACCGTGTTGTTTTACATTCCCTGCATCAATAAGACTAACCAAACCCTTTTTTTTACAGGTTAGTAAAATACAAACTCATGTCTTTCATACCTTGAAAGTATTAAAGTATTTGATTTTAAATCATTTCAATGTCTCCTTACTGGAAACAAACTATATCTTATTAACACATTAACATAAATTAATGATACACAAGTTATATAAATATGATAAAAAGATTATAGAGATAACGTAGAGAAAGAGAGAATGAGAATGAGAGAACTCTATTATATTCATTTTATACCAAATGTTTTAACAATCTCCAACTTTCTTAGAGATTGACCTTCAGATATTAAAATGTCCCAACATCTTTTGGATGTAACTTGACAAAAATATGGTTAACAAATGCTCAACTTGCATATCATCTCGTCAGGACATATGATAATATAATCAACATATCCTATAAGCACATGAACGAGTACATCATATTCATGTCTCTTTTCTTTGAGATAACTACCCTGTTGATTATACTATGTTTAACTCCGACTATTTTAGTCCGTACTTAGAAATTGTTAACTTCATATAACATATTTCTCGAGCTTTTAGTCTCAATGCCTCTTGCATTTACAATCGGTCATGGAATTCCTTCCATGTTAACCAATCATGTACGTTAATGAGCTCTTCAAGAGTTTTGTCGCATAAAGCATATTGTTTTCCATATCATATTCAAAGAACTCGTTACCTGTTTCACTTCCATTTCGTATTATACCATCTTACATACTTTATAATCACCATATGCTTATTATTGCATAAGAATTACTTTAGTAAGATGATTGCTTTTAAGCGCTAAAGTGCCTCATGGAACTTATCATGAGTTCCTATTATATTTAAATTTATCAATGTATACAACATATATAATGTATTTGGATCCAAATATGTATACAACAGTTACATCGTTCTCGAGAACTTGATTTATATGATTTTGAAAACTTAAATCCTTCATGTATTTCATGTAAAATTCATTATCATATATTTAAGATATCATAATATTCATTAGACGCATATCAATTCTCTCTTATATTACCAGATTCCAACATTGTTGCATCCACCACAAGAGAATTTTCTCCTCATAATTTTTCTTGAGTCTTTACGAAAAACTCGTGCCGAAATTGTGCCTTATATTTCATAATGTCACTTTTCTCATTATGATCCTGCACAAAGGCTCATTTGTATACAACACATTTTATAACTTTTAGTTGTATGGACCATTTATCCAAAACTTCTAGGTTCATGAGAGATTTCAATTCTGCCTTACTTGCGTCTTTCAATATTGGCCAATCATTTCACATTTCATTTATCGGCAAATCTTAGTTCATGATCCTCATCATTTTCATTATTTCAAGCGCTATATTTATACAAAATTATCATCGACGTCGATTTTGTTTCGATTCCATATATTTCTAGACATGATATAATTTACTGAGATCTCTTTACTTTCAGGTACCTGAGGTTCTTTTGGAACCATCATGTCTAATGTCTCTTCAAGAGACCCTTTACTATACCTCGACTCGACCATTTTCATTACCTGCTCCATTTTCGAGGATTTTTATTCATGGAACCGACTAGTCTACCACGCCTCAGGCATGCCATAGACTTATCACCAATGTATGGTTGTCCTTTCTAGGACACTAATTCAATTGGAGCACTAGCAGTTGATACATGTGACATAGCTAGTCACTATATTTAGGTTAGTGAATACATCTGGTAATCAATTTATTCTTGTAAATGAATTATCCTTTGTACTTTCAGTTCACACTTATTAATTTGAGGATCAAGTGATAATTCATTTCATCTTTTTCAACTGCTTTTTATCTCCCCCTCATGTTGGAAATATTGATTGTTAAATAAAAATCAATCAATCAAATCGCACCTTTAACGACTCTAAGTACGTGGTTATCAATATATTCTTATCCAACATATATTATCAACATTCTTTGAAGTCCCATCTTTTGTGTATTGTGGTGGATCAATTGCAAAATATATTGCACATCAAAACAATAGATGGGAAGTGTTTGGTTCCTGACCGAAAACCAATTATAATGGGGAAAAGGTTAAATAACTTGTTGGCTTAATGTGAATAATATTACATCATGTAAAAATACATGTCCCCATATACATATATAAACCTTTGCTCTCATGATTATTGGCTTCACAAATAATCATATGCGTTTAGACATCATCTTTAACAAAAGCAACAACATTTGTCACATGTAGTTTGACACTTATTTCAATAATCATTAAGAAAATGGGAATCAAGATCACCACATTTATCAAAACTAATATGATAGTATAGAGTAATGTGCTTGCTATCTTATCAGCTAAGCCACTTTCAAGCAAATTTCAGGTTGCGAATTTGATAACCATTTAGACGATGCATCGATTTTAGAACACTAAATGGTATCATGTTGGGATACACATACCCTTTTATCATTTCCATACCATATTAGAGATTTACACCCATATTAGTTGCTAAATAATTATCTTCCCCTTGAGAGCAAACATTGTATGTTTAATTACCA
Source organism: Ambrosia artemisiifolia (assembly GCA_032199755.1). Lineage (NCBI taxonomy): Eukaryota > Viridiplantae > Streptophyta > Magnoliopsida > Asterales > Asteraceae > Ambrosia > Ambrosia artemisiifolia. The sequence goes on from CM063518.1 coordinate 43,690,035, forward strand.
TGAAGAATCTTCTGGTCCTTCTATATTTTTCACATCATCAGTGACACGGAATGGTCTAACCGGTCAAGCCAATTTATTGTAATTCATGATCCGAAAACTTCTAGTTTACGATCATATATTCTTTAGTTGTACTCGTGTTTGTCTAATACACGATAAGAAATACGAGAGAATATTGTATAACTATTTCAAACATTCTTGTTATACACATGTTTCCCATATCTTATTCTCGTATGATTACTCCCTTAATGTGCAACTTCTTGTGATCAATTTCAATATTAACATGTTGACCTTATTTACATGATGATCTTTACAATTTTGCTCATTCACCATGATCACGACTTTTATATCGAGCATGATCATTATCACATATTAACTTATTTGATCTCATTTACTTGAGCATCATAATAATTTCCTTAATTACCATGATCATGAACTTTACATTGATCATTATATCATCACATTCACTTCAAGGAATGGACTATAACTACATAACTTTCATGGTGTCATCAATACAATTTTCTTAATTATGTATATGATCACAACTTTTATACAACTCTTTATATCATCACATTTCCTTTGAATGAAGTACAACCATATCTTTATATTGATCAATAACGTCACGTTTACTTTAGGGAACGGATTATAACAACGTAATTTTCATGGTTGCACCATTATAGCATTCACAATATATGAGTTATGAATACGAAACATCAAAATCATTAAGTAGTTATAAACATTAGTATTCAATATGTATTTGATGAGAAATGTTAATAGAATTTATAAGATACATGAAACTTTCTATATCATATGCATGTAATATAAATGGTTCAAAATTATCTTTAATGCGATTAACATGATTTAGCCATAGCTAATATTAGTGTAATGACAAATCAACAACATATAATGAATATGAAAATTCTTTGTAAAGGTTTGTCTGTCAACTAAACTTTTAGTGGAACACGAATGACAAGTTAAACCTTTCTTTACAAAATGTTAAAGAATTAATATAAAATGTTTTATTTCATAAATGACAATTTAATATTAAAATTTAATATAATATTAAAAGGAATTAAATTATCCTTTATTACACAAGACTATCCATAAAACAAACCTCTTGGGTTTCTTTTTTTTTTATATCATGTCACCATGCTTTACTATAAAAATTTCTTTGCAAAACAAGATCACTTTGCTAATGTGTAAAGCTAAATATGAAAATAGAATATAAAATAAGAATATACCATTTTTCTTTCAATAAACAACATCAAACATTTTTCAAGAATAGTTATCTTTCAACCTTAGTATGATTTATAATATGGCTTATGTTTAAGATAAATAAAATAAAAATAATGAATAATGAAACTAAATATAGCCCAAAATTATATGGATTACAATATTGATTTTGTATGAAAGGTTGTCAAGTTACCTTATGAAAAATATGCTTCACTCCAAAAGCAATTCGTGCTGATAACGTGTTGTATATCAACTATAACCTAATAGCTCATCTAACATTTATATGATAATAGATATAACATAGAGAGAATGAGATGTAGAGAAATGGGAGAGTGCTTATTATTTTTGAGTGCATCATACAATATACAAGAGCCACTATATATAGGGCTACATCATTAATACAAACATAATGAAGCATTGTAGGTTATGTATGTGGAGAGTCACCACTTTATTAATATATTTATAACAAATAATAATAATTGAAAGAAAATGAAGAAATGAGACCATGGTCTCTTTCTCGTGAATGGAGTAAGAACAGAAAAGAAAAAAAAAAGGAAAAGCAAAAATCAACATCACATAGGCCAATATCCCAGTTAGTCAAAGCCCAAACGCCTGATCCACTCAGACCTAATGCTTCACGCAGCCCAGCTGCCTTATGCAGCCCAAACCAAGTTTTATGTCTAATTATTATTGATTGTTTGCTGCCTTATGCAGCCCAAACCAAGTTTTATGTCTAATTATTATTGATTGTTTAAAGAGGGTTGGCTAACAACAATTATGGGAGATATTATATTCAAGGACGAGGGGAACAAAAAAAAAGCGCAGCTTTTGGCTGCCTAGGTTGGATGCAGGAGGGTTCGACGAGGCAGAAAGAGAACAAGGGGATGGAGGCTTCTACCATAACCATGAGCGGTTAAGTCATCCGTGTTTCCCCCGGGTGAATCTTTGTATTGATTTTGTATTATGAACTCGTTTTGATTATGTATGAACTAGTATTTTTACTACTTGTGTTGGATTGAATAAATGTGTGCTCATATTTGATATCACTTGTTCTGTTGACGTGACTAGTATCATTAGGAGGGTGATTGGTATTTGTATAAGGATAGCTAGGCGTATGGTTTATGTTAAAAACATGTCCCTAGTTATTAATCCAATCTAAATTGTTATGGTGACAAGATAGGATAACTAGGTTATTGGGTTGTAATAGCTTAATTAGAATGTTCGGTTACGTTTAAAAATCGTCCTTAGTTATATCGTGATAGGATAATTAGGTTGTTCGGTTACTCTTGAAAATCATCCCTAGTTAATAGGTTGTTTGGTTACTTTTAAAAATCGTCTTTAGTTAAAGTTACAAACCAATAATCCCAAGGCCATGTCTATGTGGTGTTCTTATGGGTAAATCGAATAAGTTGCAAGATTATACGAATAGGATCTCAGGTGGAAGTTACATTTTTCTTTATTATTTATTTAGATTAATTTGTTATCATTCCAACATTTCTATAAAACAAACAAAAAGATAAAACTAGCAAGCTTCATAATTATAACAAACTTCATAATTGCATTTTGTATATTTATTTTGGTAACTAGCTTCGACAAATAAACAACCATTGTGATGCTAACCACATGCTCCTCGTGGATTCAATATTCCCTACTTACCCCGGCTACCTAGGTTATTTAGGTTTTGTATGACCCTTGACGACAGACGGTCATCAAAGATTAAACACACGATGTTTAGTGATTTTTTATCATAATCTGACTCTTAACAACTCATCTTAAACACCTTGCTGTAATGAATCATTTTTAATAAATTCTCAACATGTTTATATTATAAATAAAAATAGTGATAACCTCAGAACATACATGGGAACACTTTGTAAAATTTGAGCGGTCTACTTTCAAGGATAAGAATTTTATAAAAATTTGTTTTCATACCTCAAAATCTGCCCACAAAACGCAGATTTTAGGAAACTAATGATAATTTCTTAGATGTTGATTTCCTTGACCCATATGATGCATATTTGCTATTAAACATATAATGGTTGTTAAATGAGATGTTAGTCAATGGTGTGATAACTTTGCATGATGGATGAATTGCATGACCTTGATATGTTTCTACTAAGACTTTCTGGTAAATATGAACTCATGTGAACATTGTATGACAATCTGAATTTCATGGAAGTCTAATGGTCACCAACGGTTCGCTGGGTCAACTTCATGTATCTGTTACACTTGAGTTACACTAAACACTTTGATCATTAAGAGTTGGATAAAAGGGTTTGTTAAAAATTGCATGAGCTTATACTTGTAGAGTAAAACTTGTAATAGGGAGTCGTTAGCGGGTCATCTATTATCTTCTGGAGTTTAGATTTATAGCTCAACGCAACCTAATATGAGTTTAACTACTTTTTATGAAAGCATACATCCCGTGAGGGACTACTTATCCCCGGGAGGTACCAGTTATATTCATGGGAGGAATCTTCTTTTACTATAGTTTAAATTCATGCATGTAGTTAGATAAACAACTTCTATCATGAAAGTCCTTACTCTTATACTGAATTAGTTGTCCGATTCAAACTAGGAATTAGTTGATAACGACATTAGGTTATGACAAACCTCACACCGTGGTGGGAGCCAGGCGTGAACTTTTGAACTTATCACCATTGTTGATAGACAATGGTGGATGGCAATAACTCGTTTTCAGTCAGTTTTCGGTACCACTGAAGCTGATGCCTTGGCAAATTTAGGATCATCCTTGAATTTACCAGAAGGATCCAAGATTCCCATCATTCACATCCTGAAGCCAGCAACTGTAGAACTGCATCCTGATGATAACACTGTGCAATCCTAAGGATAACACTATTCTTACTACGTGGAATCAAAATAATAACATCAACACCTGTCCATCCTCAAGCTAATGGACAAGTAAAATCCTCCAATAAGATCATCATCAAAAACTTGAAGAAGAAGCTTGGAGAAAAGAAAGGAAAATGGACAGAAGAACTTCCATTTGTACTATGGGCAGATAGAACCACTTCCAAGAATGCAACTGGCCAAACACCTTTCTCCTTGGTCTTTGGAACATAAGCAATGCTCCCAACAGATATGGTAATGCCCACAGCCAGAAGATATCTTCAGGATGCAACTACTAACTCAGAAGCATTGCTACAAGATCTTGAAATAGTGGATGAGCTTAGGGATGCTGCTAAATTGAGGATGGCAGCCTATCAACAGAGGATTGCCAAAGCATTCAACAAGAATATAAGGATAAGAAGATTTTAAGAAGGAGACTTGGTTCTAAGGAAAGCCTTCCAAAACACTACCAAGCCAAGTAATGGTAAGCTAGCTCCTAAATGGGAAGAACCACATTTGATTGATTCTGAGGCTGGTAAAGGAGCATATTGGTTATCAACTATGGAAGGTGAAACACTACTGAGATCTTGGAATGCAATCCATCTAAAGTATTATCACATATACGGTATGAAAATAGTTTTACTTTATTCATATTTCATTTTTCTAACGATATCATGGTCTAGTATATAGTCCATCCTGAGAATTTGCAGTACCATCCTGAAGATGGAACTTTGAAGGCTAGAGGGTTGGCCACCCTCTCCTACGTTAAGGTGTCTGACACCTTCCTAAGGTTTAAAGGTTTTCACCTTTCATATTAGGTTAGCAACCACGCTTGGAGTGCACGTTATTCGTGTATATCTTCAGGATGGTGGGACCAGTTCATGTAAAAGTGGCTGACAATCTCATCATTTTTGGAGCGTACATTGAATCCCTAATGTTTAGACATTTTTCAATGTCTCTTTCTCGTATTTGGCCTAGTCGCTAGTGGCCTTGTCGCCAGTTATCTTTAGGCTGTAATGCCAGTTTATCTTCGGCCTTATTGCCAGTTATCCTCGAAATATTACATTTGGCCATGTCGCCGGTTATCCTTAAGATGTTACATTTGGGCCTTATCGCCAATAATCCTAAAGATATTACAATGGGCTTGACCCCGGTTTCTATAAGGCTTTGTCACCAAAATAATAACCTTGTTTACCTTTCTACAGGTTATCTTCAAAAGTTATGAATAATCCTTTCTTGAAGAGGAAAAAATATCTTTAAGTCTATCTTGAAAATATAAGAGATAAAACACTAGGGACATCCTGAAGATGACGAAGACCATTCTAAGGATGACAAAGAAAGATTCATAGGAAATATTCTGACGAGTAAACAGAAGAAGGACTTAGGAAGTATCCTAAGAAGAAAAGAACCTGGGAAATATCCTAAGGATATATCGGGAACTGGGGACATCCTTAGGATGTTATTATTGAAGCTAATACTTTGAAGACCAATTGCTGAACTGGGAACAAAGGTATAACTCTATAACTTGTATAATTCTATTCTATGTTTGTTATTCAACAGCATCGCAGGATATCAAAGGAATAAAGAAGGAACCCAAGGATAGAGAGCCTAAAGATTGCTAGTTCTATTTATCCATAGGGACGTCAACCCCTGGCTTCATGCTAAACCAAGACCCATCCACCAGGGGTCAACATCTATAGTCCAGGTCAGGAAAAGATTTGGGGCTTCGTCCTGAAAACCAAGATCCCTCCACCCCAAACCTTTCATTGTTCATACATGCATAAGAAAGTAAAATTTTCAAACTGTTTACAAACCAACCATCAAAAAAACAACCACAAAATTCTAAAAACGTGGGTTCCGGCCTAGTCATCTTATCCTTCATTGCCCATTGTAACATCAAACTCCACAGCCATCTTAGCATCTACCACTCTAGCCTATGTAGCCACAGCCTCAGGAACTTCAAGTTATGGAGGAACAAGCTTATGTAACATCTCCTTTGCATCCAAGCTCCTTATCTTCTCCTGCCAAGCTTCAACATCCCATTCATCCTGATTGAAATTGGGATCCTTAGCCTGGAGGGCAATTTTAGCCATGGCTTGAAGGACAGAATGGGTGGCAGATTTCTCAGCCTTCAACTACTTCAGCTTAGCTCCAATTTTGGATAGCTTCTCTTCATAATGTTACCCCCTTGCAAGGGAAAGCCTCTTGTGATCCTCCAAAGCTATCTTGGCATCCTGAATATCAGCAGAAGCTTCATCAAGGCATTTGAGCATATACTCGTGGCCCTACGAAGAAATAAGGAAAACAGGTAAGTCTTCTATTTTATATTTTATCTTAAAAATATTAAATGATATCTTCAGGATGGCACTATAGTGTTAACTGGGAAATTTTAGCCAAAACGTCAGGGGCTGAAAGACCTTTAAAGGGGGTGGCACCCTGGCTGGAAGAAGCTCCGGTATTCTTTCTCTTCTTGGAGGATGTAGCCTTTGGCCTGGAAGGTGGGCTGATCATCCTGGAACTGGATGGAGATGTAATTCTTGCAACCTTGGTGACATCCTGACTATCTATGTCATCGAAGTCAAAGAATGGCTTCTTGGCTGAAAGTGACACAAAAACAAAGTCAGCAAGTGAAGAATAAATAAACCATCCTCAGGATGTAACAGGTAATACTCACCAGACATCTTGGTGGCTTAGCTAGTAGTGTAGCTCTCTTCTGCTTCAAAGGTTCTAGCTAAGACAGGTAAGTCTATAACAGCCTTGTATCTAATGATAGAATCAGTTAGAGGGGGAGCAAGTTTGGCAAATGAAGCACGTGTCACATAAAATTTTTCAGAATAACAGTGATATCCTCAGGATATAACTACAAAATTTTTAAACTTAAACATCCTAAAAAATCTTTACCACTTTTCAGCTAAGACATTGGGATATCGTCCCGAAAAGGATTGGAATCCCTCTTCACAAAGAAGAACTTTGATTTCCAAGACCTGTCAGACTTAATGACATTATACAGGTAAAGAGGATCTTTGTTTATAAGCTGAAGAAACATAACGGATGGAACCATGAGTTTTCAACTTATACAGGTAAGACAGGTCACCAATTTGAAGATTGATACCATGATTCTCGATTCTCATAATAAAGATCATAAAGATCCTCCAAATCTCAGGCATAGCCTGAGCATAGGCCATCCCAGTAACGTCAAAGAAACCTTTGATGAACTTGGGGAACATATATCTTAGGCCAAGGTGGAAAGGCAGGTACATGAAGCAGACCCAAACAGAGGATGCAAAATCAGACTTTGCATTCTGGTCATATGGCCGGAACACAGCTGATTCAGGGAAGGCCCCTGAGTTTTGCAAAAAAAAAAAGGATATCTCTGTTTGTGAACGTACAGACTTCATTTGCAGGATCTTGTAACAGGTTTTGTTGTATAAAGTCCTTATGGACTCCTATACTTCCTACAACCCTTGTTAATTTTTTACCCATCCTGAGAATTCTTTGTATAAAAAGTTTGAAGATTGGTAAAAACAGAGAGAAGCAGATAAAAAAGAAGAAATTATCTTTCTGATAATCTTGTTGTGATTATAAAGGAAGGATTGAAGTCTAGATATAGACGGTGAAAGATAATAAGGTGTAACGGTCATCCCTAAATCATCACCCAAAATATAGTCGTTGATATCCTGTCAGATGTCTAATCATCCTCAGAAGATACGCGTCAGAATTAAAAATATTATAACCGTTAAGATACTAACGGTAACATATTTTTGGGGACAATTGTTGGTGGTGAAATCTTCAGGATAGAACCAACCTATATTTTCTATGTGACATCCTCAGGATACTACAGACAGAACAGGATTCAGGATGACGTTGAATATTAACTTATGCGCATTCTGAGGATGGACTAACAAACTATCTTATTGGTATATGAATGCAGGATGATTTTACCTCATATTCTCTATGTCACATCCTTAGGATACTGAAGGACTAAGCAGGGTTCAGGATGTAACTGTGTTTTACCTTGTGTGCATCTTGAGGATAGACTAACGAATTATCTTATTATGATGATATTGCAGGTACACTTAATCAATATTAAGGCTTGTAACTGATCCCCAACGGTCATATTGTCTTATTATTATCAAAAGAGCTGATGATGCAAGATCTAAACGTGTGGAACAAGTCCAACGATAAAGAGAAGGTCAAACTTGTAACCGACGAACATTAATTGTAGGCGAGAATCATGGAAACAATTAACCAACATCTATATTGGTTAACTACTGACCTGAAACAATCCATAAAGCTCATTAAAGGCACCGGATATTGTGGGATCTCTTATTTACTTCATTTGTAATTATAAATAGGGGTGATCAACGAGTATAGGACACTTCTCACTTGCTTAACACTTCATAGACACCTGATACTTTCTCCACACACACTACACTCATATTGTAATCTTAGTGGCTCGTTCATCACCTATCCAAAGTTGTACTTATTTTTACCTTATTAATATTAACAAACAAGGCAGGGGCTTAGACTCCTCCCGAGGTTTTGTGCCGGCGATCATCTACTGATCAAGGGCTTTCCGCGTACATCGAGTGTTGTTCTCTTGTTGCATTACATTTACATTCGTTGATCTTTGCCTATTTCATCATTCTGTCAAAACAGTTACATCCTCAGGATATAACTGTACATCCTAACCAATTTCTTTTCCATCCTGAGCATAGTTGTCATATTATTGTTTCTTTATTATTACAAACTGCCATCTTGAAAATAACACTAAGTTTTCGTCATTTCACACATTTAGCACTATACCTCACTTTTACTAATTTGAAAAAACAAGATTATTTTTAGTAAGTAATTTTTGACCAAAACAGGTATGAAGTAAATGTAGAATTGCTATGGAGGGAAGGGGACACGGTAGAGGAAACATAAACATGACCCAGGCAAAACTGAACACACTCATCAATGAAAGGGTGGTTGCGGCCCTAGCATCTTTTCAAGCTGGTAACACTTTTTCGCTCTACTCATTTTTCCTAGACTTTTGCCATAAACTCTCTATCTCATTCGTATTCTTACTTCTTGTGCTTAGGCCAACCTGCTCATAACCCTCCAGTTTGCACCTACAAATCATTTATGGACTGCAAGCCCCAAAATTTTGGAGGTTCTGAAGGGACAGTCGGAATGTTTAAGTGGTTCGAAAAAGTTGAGTCTTGCTTTGCAATGTGTAACTGCCCACAAGCGGATAGGGTTAAGTATGCCACTAGTACACTTGAGGATGCGACATTGTCATGGTGGAATGCTCAAGTGCAAATGCTGGGAGTTGACGTGGCTAAAGCTACGCCTTGGGCCAATTTCAAGGAGTTAATGAAAGATGAGTATTGCCTTCGTGATGAAATTCAGAAATTAGAGTCTGAGTACTTCACCTTGAAAATAGTGATACTAGTCATGTCAACAGAACAAGTGATATCAAATATGAGCACACGTTTATTCAATCCAACACAAGTAGTAAAAATACTAGTTCATACATAATCAAAACGAGTTCAGAATACAAAATCAATACAAAGATTCACTCGGGGGAAATAATGGATGACTTAACCGCTCAGGGTTATGGTAGAAGCTTCCATCCCTTTGTTCTCTTTCTGCCTCGTCGAACCCTCCTGGGTCCAACCTAGGCAGCCAAAAGTTGCGCTTCTTTTTTGTTCATCTCGTCCTTGAATATAATATATCCCAATGTAGAGGTATGGTGCTTGACCCGACATACCATCTTTATTACTTGTCACTTCTTATATTATTTACTAATATTGGGGTGTGGAGGTAACCCCTTAACTGGGCTTGGTGCCAATGGGCTATGTGCCCATATGGTTAAGGGTCCTTAATATCCAGACCATCCAGCCCAATAGCGGCCCATGGAAGCTCTATACAAGGGGTCTTCACCTATCATTAGGGCAGGAGCTATGATGTTATCACACTCATACTTACCCCCACAATAACACATGGCCGGCCACCGCCGCCGCCATCTCTTATGTGTCTGTACGTTGGACTCCACTCGTTGTTTCCTAGCAGTCACCTCCACATCCCACCTTTCCTTTCCTCTTTACAGATCTGGATTTGAACGGAGAAGATAGAGATCGAGCTGCAGTTCCACTATTCAACACTGTCGAGGCATACATCGGACAACCATTTCGGTTAGTATTTCTTCTTTGGCGCCATCCATGGGACCGGTAACGAACTACACTCGGTTTTCTTTTCTCCAAACCTCCAGATCTGTTCTTCTTGGCGGCTTCTTACCTGAACTTCAAGGTGTGTGTTTATTCAAGCTTCAAACGAGAACTTTGATCATAAACCTTTAGATCTGTTCAAACTTGTGTGTCTGTGATATTCTTCACAAACATATACTTCCGATCGAAAAAGACAAAAAAAAAAAAAAAGAAGAAAGGAAGGGGCCTTTATTGCAATAGCAAGAAGAAGATAACTACTGGTGGAGTACACATCTTAATGCAAGATGTACAACATTCTTCACTTTTTGTCTAAACTTTCTAAAGATAAGGCTGGACACTTTGTCTCATATCCTCCAAGAAAAGCCATCTACATTCAATGGTCTCATCAAGCGCATGACATAAGATGCCTCCTTGCTCGGAAATCCATGCTTACCGGACTCCTCGTCCACCAATGAAGCTCTTGGCGCACCCCGCGGGAACATTGTTTTCATCCGCCAACGTGAAGTGCTCCGTGCGCCTCTGCGGAAACATGACATTCATCCGCTACACAATTCTTTGGACAACCCGGTAGAGCATAGCCATCATCCGTTGACGCAGCACACAACGCCAACCTCTTCGCGCAACCGCGGAGCATGGCTTCCGCCTGACGTAAAACGTACAAAGACATCACCCGCGGAGCAAGCCTTCATCAACTAACACCAAGCACTTCGTGTTTCTCCGCATGACCGTACTACTGGTACTAAACTTACCCTGATATTGAGTTTTATAAGTTATTTGTCATGCATATTCAAAGTAATGACACTAAAGGACACATATCAGTTGCCAAAAGTCAGTTTCCATATAATATTCGTCACGAATATATGCAAATTTAAGTAAGGAAATAGCTCGTGACCTCTCACATGCTCATGATGTCAATGTCAGTTTCCTATGACATGTGCATTATCTTATTCACATTTATCCATCCATTTTTAATACTGTTTGGTTGATGTGAAACTACATCAAGATTGGATAAGGTTTTGGCTTCATCAATCCACGGGGAGATTGTTGGGACAAAGAGGATTGAAGAAACCACCTTTTGATAACCTTAGTCCAAATCATATTCTGCTTAAGTATGGAAACAACTGCTGAAGAAGAAACAAGAAGTACTGAAGAACAAATTCACAAAGTACTGAAGAGTAACTCATCAGAAGTTCTGAAGTCTAACCAGACACTACACTGAAGAACTACTGAAGACAAACTACTCATCAGCAGTTTGTCACTCATCAGCACTTTGTCATCAGAAGCTTCTAACCGACTGAAGACTTCAGTAGTTTTATTATTATATTGTTTTGTTAAAGTCTTGATTTCAAGTTTCGATGTACAGACTGTTGTAACCTTATCTTTAGCCGAATATCTTTGTTAAATATCTTAGATAACTTCAGACAACAGTTTAGTATGTTTGTCTATAAATAGATGAGTTTGTTCATCTATTTTAGATATGTGATATTTTGTAATTTCCTTTGAAATCAATTGAAATCCTTCGGGCTTTTTAACTTATAATCCATTTCACATCTGAGAAACATAAATTGCTTTACTGCTTTATACTTGAACTGTATTTATTGTTTCTCATTTACTACTCAGTTAAGGGGGAGTAATAACTCCTCTTAAAAGTGATCTTTTAATCTTTGAACACTTATTATTCCGCTGCTCATTAACTCTTACATAAATCTGTAACATATAAGTGTTCATCAAAAGAGGCCACTGATCCAACAACGTGGCAAGATTTGCTAGCGTGGCATGCTGATGTGTCACTCCACGTCTGCACACATCAGCATGCCACGTCAGCAACTTTTGCCACATCAGCGTGCCACGTCAGCAACTTGTGCCACATCAGCGTGCCACTTCAGCAACTTGTGCCATGTCAGCAACCCAACTAACGACGTCAATTAGTTGGGTGCTAGATTCCAATAAGTCAATAGTTCAGGTTATATACGGCTAAATTTTTAGTTGAGGGTGCCAGTGGCCAATTTCGAATAGTTTGGGTTATTAAAATCCAATTCCACTAAAAAATATGTACAAATAATCAAATCACCAACTTCGATGAAAACAACCTGCCGCAAGAGAGAGAGATCAAATCACATTACTAACAACTTGCTTAGTAACTCAATGAAACTCAATTACAAGTTCACAACATATATCAACAGAAATAAAGATTGCGAGCAACAAAGGCAACGATGCATACCCACGTATCCTAATGATAAAGAGCATATTGGCTTCAGGATTGACATAAAATCCACCCTTCAACCTCGCATCTCTTTTCAGCTGAATCAACTCCTTTTGCTACATTAATAATATTTATATCAGTCTAATTCAAGTCATATACGTAAAACCAGAAACAAACAAACAAAGTAACTGAAATAACAATCGTACCTGAGCTTCATACTCCTCACTGTTGAAGCTTACATTAATCGATCTAATTTCAAACAACTGAAGCTTAACAGCTTTGACATCAGGATCCGCAAATTGCCCCAAATACACAAAATGAAAACTATAGCATTAAAGAAGTTTAACTTAAACCAAAAAGACAGACCTGAAACCTAGGCAGAGCACCGCCGCAGGGTTGTCGAATCTACTATCGATCTGCAATTGATGGCTGATTAGGAAAGTTGGTGGTGCTGGTGATGATGATCGGTTGATATACAGAGATGAAGAAAAGGATAGAGAGAGAGCAAGAGGAAAAAAGAGGAAGAAGGTGTCAATAAAAGACACATGGGGAGCTTTAATCTTGGTTGGGTGATACGTTGTGAGAGTATAAAAGGGTCCAATTAGGTTTTGCCAGCCATGTACCAGACACTATAAAAAAAGAAGGTAATTAAAAAAATATTGGCTAATACGGGCCTTAGAAGGATTCGAACCCGGGTCAACCACTTATAAGACAAACCATCACACCACTACACCACCAACAGAAGATTTTAAGATTATTGAAACAAAACATCTTTATCTACTTAAAATTTTAAGACAGAATGAAATCACTGTTCAATTTCAGTTTGTATATTAATATAGTGTAATGTATAAAATGATCAAAATGAGCATTAACTAAAAGCTTGTATGCATGTTTTTTTTATTTATGTTTATGATAGAATGAGTATTTGTGTCATTATTCATTAAAAGCTTGTAGCTATTAGGAGTTTTTTTTAAACATTAGCATATAAGCTTTTTAATACAAAGCTCTTTCTCCTAACCTAAAAGTTTCGAGCTCTTTCAACCAAACAAGGCTTTTTATAGAGTATGAGTTTTTTTTATTAGAAGCTCGAAGCTTGAACCTCATAAAAGCTCTTAAAAGCTTCTTGTCTCTAGGAGTTTTTTTTTAAAAGCTTGAAACTAGAAGCTAATAAAAACTATTTACCAAACATACCCATAGTTGTTTCAATATATTTTTTTAAAGCTATATATGAAATGGTTAGTCGTTAGAAGGCCGGGTTTCACAAATAAAAATTTATCGGTACCGTCCATTCTCGTCAGATCAAAGACTCTGTCAAAGAGCTCTAACGCAACCCTTGTGAGGTCGACCACATCAACCACAAGCAACCCTCACGGCCTACCAAATTTTTTTTTTATAATGCTTAAAATGTGAAAAGAAGACAACAAATCGAATTTGTATACTATGATTAAATCATAAAAAGGAAAAAAAAAATTCAAGGTTTGGTCATACTCAAAAATGGGTATCGAATAAAATAAGTAAAACACTACTTACCAATAAAATAAGTAACAATAATAAACTCACTCCTCAATTTCCACCAAAAAAGAAAAAAAGAAAAAAAACTTGTTACGATCGTACACACTCATGGCTAGCGTGAACAATCATGTCTTCTTCTCCACCCATAAACTCTGTCCATCCACAAACCCCGTCACATATTCACCCACCGTCTCCATCTCTCCATCCAAATTGTTTTCTCAATTGAAAACCAATCATAAGCCATACCCACTGATCAAATCAATAGCAGAGGATAAAGAGGTGGTGACAGAGTTCACACCAGATGAAACAAATGGAAGTGAATTGGAGAGTGGAGATGGGGAAGGGATTGAGAGGTTTGCGAGTAAAGCGATTAATGCTTCGATTGTTCTTGGGTTTGGTACTCTTGCTGTTACCAGGTTGCTCACTATTGATCATCAGTATTGGCATGTGAGTTTGGTTTTATTATTTGAATTTTGGTTGTTTTGTTTTTGTTATTGTGTGTTTAATTCTGTTAATTGTCAGTTTGGTTGATCCTACATGGTTTTGCATTTTGGAATAAGTATTTGTAAGAGATGATATGATTAATTGGGTAAATATGACATATCCTGTAAATAATAAGTACAAATGTTTACACACTTTGTTTAATGGGAATAAGTATATGTAAATTATATAGTTACGCGGTTAAATACGTGGTTGTAGAAATTACGCGCTTAGCCTCCGATTAGTCGCCAATTGGTCCCTAGTCGGATGTTCACCGAGTAATTTTCATTTAATCAGCCAATTAATATCTAGGCGGTTAACAATGGTCGAATCCAGTCCTAATCGCCAATTAGTGGCAGGCTGTCTTTTCAAGAATCCGTCTTAGCCTGTTTCAGCCTAATTTTCCGGCCGAATTTAGACTAAAAGTTGCCTAAATCTCTAAAACATCCTAAATGAGCTATGAACAAGTCCTAAACAACCCTAAAACATCCTAAAGTAGCCCTAAACAAGCCTAAAACATCTCTAAAATCCCTAAAAATGTATTTTATACTATGCGCCTAATTATAAAAAGCCCTCGTTTATTAAGCGCCTTGCGCCTAGGCGCTTTGACAACTATGCTCCATAGTTATGTATTGTGGCTACATGATATACTAAATCGCTCCCTCGTTTTAAGAATTACTTAAAAGGGTCAACCTTATTAGGTTTTTGACTTCAGATCTGTCAAAAAAGTGGAGAAAATTTATGACAACAATACATTAATGTTTGAAAATATGGTATAAAAGATCATATTAGGTGCTAAATGGTGAGCAAGTGTACGGAGAATGCTAGGATTTGAATATGTTGCTTTGAGGCATACTGTATAGATGTGATTTGAGCTAAATCACTAGCAAGATCTTAAAATTTGATTCTTTAGTTTTTACATAAGAGATTGATTCTTTCATAATAAAACTTCGCATAGATGTTCTTGGTGATGATATTTTTAATAAACTCTAGTGTTCTTGATGCACAAAAAAGAATAATGGACTGCTCTGGTGGGCTTCGTTTAAAAAGGCGAGGTGCTCAGGAAAAAAACAACAGGGGCAAAAAAGTGCACCTTATGTAGTTTTGTGTCAAAATTTTGGTCTTTAGTAGGTTTACATGTAAAAAACAGCTAAAAGGATTAAGAAATTATGAAAGGTTTACTTGATACTTATGTTAACATGTAATACTGTTATAGAGAGATGTAAATCTGGTTTCAAATAAAGCTTATTATTTTTGGTTGTACATAGATGCGCGCACCTTGGATTTTGACATCTAAACGGCTCGGATTGCCTAATGTTTTATTAATTTAAGCTCATTAGATACTTAGATCAAAACCATATATTTTAGATGATGGACAAATTTTCTTGTTTAATTTTATCATATAGGGATGGACCCTTTATGAAATACTTAGATACGCTCCCGAGCACAATTGGATTGCTTATGAAGAAGCACTTAAAGAAAATCCCGTTTTGGCTAAGATGGTGATCAGTGGGATCGTTTATTCTTTGGGCGATTGGATTGCACAAGCAAGTTCTTTACTTCCAGACATCTTGGAAATTTTGTTTCTCAACACAGCGTTTCCTATTTCAGTTACTTATAAATGGTTTTTTGGATGAATTTTACAGTGTTATGAAGGAAAGCCACTATTTGAATTTGATAGAACCCGATTGTTTCGGTCAGGCTTTGTTGGGTTCGCTCTCCATGGATCCCTTTCTCATTACTATTACCAATTATGTGAGGTAAGACACTTATATTGTTAACACATTTTATCAAATATTGTAAATTACAAAAGATGCATTACATTTGTTTGTTTGTTTGTCATGTTTGTTTAGGCTCTTATTCCATTTCAAGATTGGTGGGTCGTTCCTGTAAAGGTTGCGTTTGACCAAACCGCATGGGCAGCATTGTGGAACAGCATCTATTTTGTGGTCTTGGGGTTACTGCGGTTTGAGTCCCCTGCAAATATATTCAGTGAACTCAAAACAACATTCTTGCCATTGTTAATGGTAAGAACCCCGTTAAGAGTTGTATTGGATTATAGATGACCTAACATAATCGAAGCTAAAGCATCGTAGTGTAGGTCAAGAAAAGTTTTGCACAAGTTTTGTCATGTCACCGGGTTGGGTTGGGTCACAGAATTTAATCAAAACTAAAACTGGCCCACATTTTAGGTCAAGAAATACAGACAACTATTAAGCAGATAATAAGTGTTATGGTTTATCTCATGCTAAAAGCCTAAAATAACTTCAAATTCCCTCGATTCCCTTTCTTTTGTGCTTTCATTGTCTGAAAATATACGGTGTCACTTGAATATCAGATAAATATACGATACATAAAATTGTTTGTATGGTGTTTGATAGGCTGGATGGAAACTATGGCCGTTTGCACACTTAGTAACTTACGGTTTGATTCCGGTGGAGCAAAGACTTCTTTGGGTGGATTGTGTGGAGCTCGTATGGGTAACTATACTCTCTACGTAAGTATTTTCCTTCAACGATCTTTCAGTTAGTTGTGCAGTATAGCCAGGTGATGCAAACACATCCTTAAATTATTTTATTTGTCTCTTTGTTTAGGTACTCGAATGAGAAATCAGAAGCACGGATTACAGATACAAGCTCAGAAGTAGACCCAAACACTCCATCAGAAAAACAATAAATTATTTGCATCATGGATTATTTGTACTTTGTGCAGTATGAGTTGTTGCAGTTATTTACCTGTAATTATAGTTTATTATTGGTAATGTATAGAATGCTGGGTTTTGAGGAATCAAAACCCATGGTTTTTTATGAAGATAAAGCATGAAACAAAATAAGTCCCTTGTAAATGATCACAAACCTTTAAACAAAAAAATTTGAAGGATCAATGTGTGTATGTTATTCACTTAAAAATATGAAAATAGAGAAATTCCAATATGCTGTATCAATGAAAATCAAGATTTAATCATTTCTCGGTTCATACATCATAAGAGTTGCATTAGAAATTGAAAATCGAATTCCAACCGAAAGTATTCAGTGATGGTGTAACCATCGTCCAAACCAACGACTTAAGGATTCTGATTGGTAGTACTCGTAGATGATCAGCTTCTCGTCAGCGTTAGAATATCATCTTTGGGATCAAAATATTGAGAACGACAAAAACAACTGATTCAATCATACAGAGACCTTGGGTTTGTCTCCCATGTAAGTCGGCTTGATGGATCGCTTCTTGACCATCTCATCCCTATTTATGAGGACTTAGTGTTAGGTATCAAATAGTATAGGGACTAGATGGTAATTGTCCAATAGTTAGGTAGTTGATAATATGTGTGTTGTGTATAAATACATGTAATGAGGTTGAATAATACTAGCCATTAAAGACGCATCCTCCAATTTTATACCTTGGCCTACATTGTGATACCCCGTAATCACTACTAGAAAAGTGGCATTTTGCTACAAAATTTTCTTACGCAAAAAAATGCGTCACAAATTTTAACAAAGTTTTAGCAAATTTGCGACACAATATATGTACAAATTCTTAGGAAATTGCGTAGGAAATGCGTCACAAATTTCATACACCATGTTTTCGTCACAAATGCGTTGAAAATTGTGTTACAAATGTGTAGTAATTGGTTTGCGACGAGAGTTTTTCTAACATTAAGGTTTTGTTGAAAATGCGTCATACATCAAGATTTATGACGCATTTTCAACAAAACCTTGATGTTAGAAAAACCCTCGTCGCAAACCAATTACTACACATTTGTAACACAATTTTCAACGTATTTGTGACGAAAACATAGTGTAGGAAATTTGTGACGCATTTCCTACGCAATTTCTTATGAATTTTTGATATATTGTGTCGCAAATTTGCTAAAAAAATTTATAGATTTTTTTTCGTCACAAATGAGTAGCAACTTTGTTAAAATTTGTGACGAATTTTTTTCCGTAAGAAAATTTTGTAGCAAAATCTCATTTTTCTAGTAGTGAATAAGATCACCAATTTCTGGCTTAAGGCCGAAAATGAAAAGATATGTCGCATAATCTAAATACATTTCTTTAGAATTCTTAACTTGATCGAATAAAAATTCGAAATCTTCACAGTACTCCTCGATAGTCCCTTGTTGCCTCAATGCCATAATATTTTCCATTGCTGATTCCATGTTTGATTGTTAACCTAATTGAAGAAATGAATTCAAGGAATTGACAGAATTGAATCAGATTTGTTTGTAAGAAAGGAAAAAATTTCACGAATACGTTAAAGAACACAGAAGAAACTGATTAAAATTGAAATGAATGGACAAGATGGAATAGAAAGAACAAAAAGAAAGGTGAAATGGAACAAAGATGATTTGATGTAAGAAGAGACAAAATGAAACAGAAGAAAGAATAGATCTGGAAACAAAATGGTGATTGAAATGAAAGAATTAGGTGTTTGACAGTGGATTATGGTGGTGGTGATTGGTTATGGTAGTTTGTTATGGTGGTGTAGGGTGGTTATGGATAGGTAGTTATGGTGGTGATTGGCGGTTAGATGGAGGTCGAAAGGTTTGACAGTTCTGATACCAATTGTTACGATACAAATGGTGATCAAAGAAAAAGCTAAAGAATTAGAGAAGAACACAAGAGAGGAGAAGATTAATACAAATCAATAGCTAGTATTATTCACCCTCAGTACATGTATTTATACACAACAAACATATTATCAACTACCTAACTATTGGACAATTACCATCTAGTCCCTATACTATTTGATACCTAACACTTAGGACTGCATCTATGACATTGGCTTATTTCTTCTCTCAGTTGGTCATATTATAGTTCAAAATAAAATCGTCATATAGGTAAGAGTTCAACATCAAATTCGTATCTAGCTTGTTGATGGGAGCGCCAAGGATGTTATCGTTAACAAATATAATTCTGTGTCTTCCATATGTTAGAATAACAATGATCCATCTTGCATCTTACACACGTACAACGACTCGGCAAGGTTCAAAATGTGCATGTCTAGCTTGTTGTTGGATCAAGTCCAACTGTTTCATAAACACCATGATATTCCATATTCTTAAGAGAAGGGGATTATGGTGGCTAGCATGAACCAAGGTACATCCAAAGAGTATTTAAATGCATCGTTAACATGTTCCTCGAGAACAAGAACTAGAGGTGTAAGACCCTTGTATAGTGTTATAATCTACTTGTTTAATATCATAAGCATGGTCTTTTACATAACCAAATTCATTCCATTGGTTTAAAAGATGATACATGATAGATTAGAATTTGTTGGATATTCACAAAACATCTAGTACTTAGTTATACATGCCCAAAGTTACAAACAAGGTTGCATCATAAAGATATTTGCGGAAGCGATTAACTTCGAGTTCGCATTCGGTCCCAAAACTCCATGTATGATCATCATCCGAGTCTCCAGAACTAATACCTTGGCTCGTATATGAGCATATAACCCAATCAATGTTAGTTTTTTAGGTGTAATGAGAGATAACGAAAGGCAAATATTTTGAGTTGAAGCCCCGCCGTAGGGTGAATTCTGCTCGCCGTAGGCTACGGCTCCAAGGCCGTAGCTTACGGTCCAAAGCTTTTGGTCCATTTGATCAATTAGGCCGTAGGCTACGGCTCAGTGTCGTAGCTTACGGTCTGGAGGGGCTATACATGAGTTGTTTCCTGCATTTTTCTTCCATTTAAACCATGTTTACCTAGCACTAAGTCTCACCTAATGAGCAGCCAAATTCTCATGATCTCAGACCCCTCTAAGTCTTAAATTTGGGTCCCATTACAAGGCTATATCGTGAGTGTATCCAATCCGAATCCTTTGATCGAATCTAAACCATTTACCCTTCAACAATCTACCCAACGACCCGTTAAGGTTCAATCAAAGACGATTTTTGCAATGATAATCACAATACCTATAATTTGACTATGAAAGGTACCAATTCATATTTTCATTGATTCAAGTTTACATCTGTGATCGGAATAACCAATTCCTATGGTTCTTTCGTGTAAAATCAATTCACACATTGCAACAAGTTCAATGAAATCTACTATGAATCCCATTCGTCGTATTGGACAATATCCTATGCACGACCCGCCTTGATGGGTTGTGCTATAATATTTGCGTTCTACCATTGTGGCGAGGCCTAGTGTCCATGGCCACATGCAGTGGCGGATCTAGGCCACAAATTCAGTAGTAACGTTTTTCATTTTTTTTCATTTTAGTAGCAACGTTTTCCAAATTTCGTAAAAAAAACGAATTTTCCACTACGCGCGCGAAGTTGAGCCACAACGTCCGCGGCTTCTTAAATATGTCCGCCCTGGCCACATGTGCCATTTCTTTCGGTCTTATTCGCCTGGCCAGAGAGCTAAATATCAAGGGTTTGTATCCACATAGGATGTCCAATACAATAAGTGGGAATTTGCATCTATATTTAGGTAAGCAACGGTCCATGACATAACCTACCATTATGTGAGTTTAAAAGTCATAGTATGACTTACCTTATTCGTGCCCTTTTAACTTCAATTCCTTGCCCGAGCTACTCCTCGGAGGTCTCTTGTGTGAATCCAATTAGGAACCGAATTCGTGGATCGAATACGCGTAAACAACTCGTTTTCAGACGGGAGATTCGAGACGAGACAGAAATTAACGATAACAAAGTCATCACAGATTCGTATTACTACAGAAACGGTTACAGACACTGTCATCAGTAGGATAAACATCTATCTCGGGGCCGGGGGAGGTCGGGCATGACCTCCCCCTTGAGAGCATTCAAAGCACAAACTCAAATCACTAAATGAAAACCAACACATGAGATTGCTATTTATAGTCCAACACCAATTTCCACCTTCGCCCCTTTGCTTTGGACGAATGTGGAATATTTCCACATTTGCCCCTTTTAAAGGTACGAATGTGGACCAAAGTTCACCTGCGCCCCATTGTATAGGTCGAATGTGGAATGTTTCCACATTCGCCCTTTACCTTGGGTCGAACGTAAACTTTATGTATTGTCCTATATACTTACAAATGCATCAGATCCATAAAATGCCCTTATGGATCACCACAATCTCATGTAATACAATACAAAGACTCAACCCTAGTCTATTCGACAGTGACGTCCTCAGAAAGTGCATCAACAATCTCCCCCTTGGACGTTGCTGGCGAATCCACAAATATCTTGCACATCAACAGTCAGAATCACACGTCTCCCCCTCAATACATGCACTATTGCATTGAGCTAGAAATACAATATCCTTCGTGAACCGACCAAGTAATGCACTACGGACCCTCAGCATCAATACGCAGGAAGTCAGCTAGACCACGTATATCATTTGCGAATTCAGCCGGTCGCTGAATTACAACCAGATCACCTAGTTACGCCAATGTGAAGTCGACAATGTAATGCACTGCAGTCTCGTAGCATCAGTACCCAGGAATGTCATCTTAACCAAGTACATCACGTGCAATCCAACTAGCCTGATAAGACCCCTACTAGAAGGATTCCATACTGACCGATCAGATATTCAACGTAACATGTAGGTACCACCACTAATTTACGTCTCATATCTGCACTTAACCTTTGCATCACCCTTCACACCAACTGGAGAAGTCTAACTGTCAGTACCCAATTAAATATCTCAAATGTGACTATGTGCAAAACAATCCAATCGAACACTAGTATTTCTATGAAATTCTTCATCTGTGCTGACTGTGATTGCATTAACACATTCTTCTCTTTGAAAGACAGAGAAAATTCCTAGCATCTTCAGTCAGTTATTGTTGAAGTATCAGACACATTATGCATCAACAATCTCCCCCTTGACTGATGCTTCACCAAGATTCTCTAAGATCCCGTATAATCAATCAATCATGTTCTTGAGTAACTTCATCTGTTCAACAGAATACAAGCCGTAGACGAGTGGATCAAGCAATCAGAAGTTTTCAGCGGGAACTACCAATAGCTCTTGAAATTCTTCAGGACTGTGATCTTGAAACTTTCGTTGAACCTACATGCCACATGACTCCTACTAGGATACCTCATTACTTTCAGAACATTGAAATCTCAAACTTGATTTCCTTCTTCATAACAACTCCTTTTTAACAAGTTCCTTCAATCACACAGGAACTGGGTTGACTGTTCTCATCATGCGGAATAAAATCTGTCTATTTTCTGGCCCATAATAGTCATTTGAATCTGATTATCATACTGTTGATTCTCATGACTACCCCACAATAAAACGTTTCATCATCAATTCTTCAACAATTTGGGTAAACCTCATCACCATTCTTCCGAAAATCTTCAAAAATGCCATGAAAATTTTCGAAATTTTTTTACCCCTAAATTCTACGTTCGCCCTTGGGAACTTCACTTTCGCCCAAAATAGGGACCCGAAGGTAGAATATGAATGATAAATTCCACTTTCGATCAGTTAACCTCACTTTCGTCCAATAAAACCCACTTTCGTACCCCCGATGACCCGAAGGTAGAAATTGATACCGGAAAGTGAAAAATTGACACAACAAAATTCCAAGTTCGCCCTAAACATCTCCACGTTCGTCCTAAAAATGCTACATTCGCCCAGTTTAATTCCACATTCGCCCTCCCGTTTTTCTAAAAGGGGCGAATGTGCAGAACAAACATGTTCTTGTTCAATATTTTCTTCGAATTAGTCCATAATCACTCTAATTCTTTGAATTTGATGATGAAACTTGTTCAGAAAGGTGCGGAAATGAAAACCTAACCTTCGAATTCACAAAAACATGGAGAAATCACATGATTTCGGGTTCAATTAAGAATCTAGGGTTTCTAGGGTTTCAACCTTTCATTCAAAATCTGATTTTTACGTCTGAAAACATGAAAAACGAGCTGTGATTGATTCAAACGACAGTTAGATCGTTCAAATCGGTACCACGGCTCTGATACCAGTTGTGAATCCAGTTAGGAACCGAATTCGTGGATCGAATACGCGTAAACAACTCGTTTTCAGATGGGAGATTCGAGACGAGACAGAAATTAACGATAACAAAGTCATCACAGATTCGTATTACTACAGAAACGGTTACAGACACTGTCATCAGTAGGATAAACATCTATCTCGGGGCCAGGGGAGGTCGGGCATGACCTCCCCCATGAGAGCATTCAAAGCACAAACTCAAATCACCAAATGAAAACCAACACATGAGATTGCTATTTATAGTCCAACACCAATTTCCACCTTCGCCCCTTTGCTTTGGACGAATGTGGAATATTTCTACATTCGCCCCTTTTAAAGGTACGAATGTGGACCAATGTTCACCTTCGCCCCATTGTATAGGTCGAATGTGGAATGTTTCCACATTTGCCCTTTACCTTGTGTCGAACGTAAACTTTGTGTATTGTCCTATATACTTACAAATGCATCAGATCCATAAAATGCGCTTATGGATCACCACAATCTCATGTAATACAATACAAAGACTCAACCCTAGTCTATTCGACAGTGACGTCCACAGAAAGTGCATCAACATCTTGCTTGACGCTTAGATGCATTCACATAGACATTTAAGCATTGGCTGTTAGTTGCGATTTCAAACAACCACACACACGCGTCTATCAACAATATTTCTATCTTAATTATGTCAATAAGCGCTTCAATGAAGTCGAGACTCATTGTGGTGTTTTATCGAGTACTTGGTGGACGATGTTTTGCAAGCTTTACTCATTGGTCATTTAGACCATGAAGATCCCACTCATATTAATTTCAATGTTTATACTTTATATAATCATCATTATTTTTAGCATCAATCACAATTAAAGATTTGAGACACATAGAATATCATCAAGATTCATAGGTTCTTACACACAATCCATAAACCCACCAAGGTCATACCTTGAACTTCAAGGACCTCCCATTTAGGTCAATGTTAATCATGGTTTACTCAAGATTTTATCATATTAAGGCTCTCTTATACAAGAGGTGCCTTCCCTAGCTAACAATTCATCAAAAGCATACACCCTATAATTTCACCATTATCACATAGATCAATAGAATGACAATTTGGATGAAATCAAAGGTTACCTCGATGATTATTGGGTCTTAGATGACTAGAATTTCATTCATGCAATAGCTAATACCCATCTTGCCTGAAATTCAGAGATTAAGGCTTGTGTGTGTAGTGTAGTGTGTGTTTTTGGTGTGGATTAATAATCAGGGAATGGAATCCTTGGTTTGTTTTGTGAGGGTTATAACCCAAGTTTGTCACTTGATAACCTTAGTCCTTCTAGATTCAATAAATCAAGTTTTATTTTATTTATTTACACTAATGGTTCCTTTCAACGAATATGTATTTGAGTTATGGTTCCATTAGCGTCATATTTTGATTTATTTAGATTCCAAGTACGCGTATTAAATAATAAATATACTTAGGAATTTTGGGGTGTTACAAGAGGAACACACCTTATCCTCATATTTGGAACCTATTCTTAAATAATAATACATACATAAGTGTATTGCTCTGTTTATCTTTATCCAAGATGGATCTTAAATAGAAAAATTGTGTACTGGATATGATCCATTTAGAGCTATCTTTTAAGAATGAGAGTGGTGCTCATACACACTAGTCAACAACCCTTCCTTTGTCCCTCAAATCATGCACAATGGCCACACGGGAGGGGTATAGTGAAACGACCAAGCATGGCAACGGAGGAGGGCGTGGTCAACATGTTGATCCGTTCTGATTGTATAAAATGGAAAACATATAATAAACGTGTACCTGACAGATTAGTGAGACATGAGAATTATGCTGTAAGGCGTATTGGAAGATGACATCCTTGTTAGTGTGATTGGGTTCTCTTTAGTATGTATCGTTATGATGGCTAATGAACTTTGATGAGTTTGATCGTGTGTGTGTGTGTGTGTGAGAGAGAGAGAGAGAGATGGGGGATGGTTATTATGAGAGTTATGGTGTTATGAGTGCCAACCCATTAACCTCTAGTAATCCCTCTATTTAAACATCACATCAACATGCAAAACTTACCCTAAATAGCAAATATCCAGATCTCGTCACATAACAACATTGTCCGACATTATCCTACTGTTCTAGCATCATCCTAGAGTGAACCCTAAACTCATACAATCAATAAAACACATCATATCATCCTAAATCTTTCAAAATCATTCAAACGGGTCAAAGCGCCTATTATTAACAATACACAACTATGAACCTCCAAACTCATCAACAATCATGCTAACAACCTATTTATCTCAGAAACATATCAAATACAAAAGAATCCACACTTTTAAATCCTAAAAATCCTATCTTTACACGATTACATCACATAGAACAAGTATGAAGGTTTAGGTTTGTTTAGAAACTAATTTTAATGGGTTTTCAAAGACACAAACATTTAGAAATCAGGTCTGGACCTTTAAGGAGCAAAACAATAACTTTACAAAGGTTTGGAATGAAGAACACACCTTGGATTTTGCTAAAGAATGATGTATGATCTTGTAAAGGTGATTTCTAGGTCAAAAACGTGTTACATAGGTTGGATATGGTGTGGAATAGCTTTGAGGTGTGTTAGGGTTTCAAAAATGATGTTTTGCAACACAAGGGTGGTATTTATAGGTGTTTCTAGTCGTTCTAACTGCAACAGGCAATTACGTGCACTAACAGGCGATTAGAACACGTGATTACACGTAATCGCCTATAATTATAGGCGAGTAGGGCTACTCGCCTATAATTACATGCAATTAAGCTACTCACCCCTGATTACATGCAATTAGACTACTCACCCCCTATAATTACATGCAATTAGGGTACTCACCTCTGATTACATGCAATTAGGCTACTCACCCCCTACAGGGCTGTTTGGGTTTTCGGCGCGTTAAACACTATTTTAACACATATAAGCACGTATTCACATACCGACAAGTCACATAGCGATTATAAACACATAATGCATGATAACTAACACGCTCATATTCGTTCACCAATTCTCGGGACTCGAGACTTGCGTGTGTGCAGTAAACCCGGCAATTCTACGAATTATCAACAACGGAAATCGTAACTCGTGTGTGTGTGATAACCCCAATGATCCTCCGAATCATTGATCCCCGGACAAATACGTACGCGACTCGACTCGACTCAACTAACTCTGTCCAGTATGTTTGAAAATGTTTTTCGCTTATGTGTTTTATAAAATGTTAACCTAAATGTGTCGGGTGTCACATCATCCCCTTGTTGAAAGTATTTTCATCCCGAAAATTGCTTGGAGCCAAAAACGAAAGGGACAAAAGAAAGAAAATTTTTTCCGGTCGTCACAACATGGTGTAGTCATGCCTTTGTGAGGGGGGGGGGGGGAGAAGTAACAAGTGAATCCAATTCATCTTTAGTCAACTTGCGTGATTTCAATTGTCGTTTCTTCGTTAAGATGGAGACATTCAGCCATGTTACTTTTAAACATCTTACAGTCTTAAACATTCTCTTCTAAGGCTCCTCCACTTAGGGGGTGTTTGGGATTGATTATTCAAAACAGATTATGCGTTTTGGAAAAGCAGGGGTGGAGCTGCTTATAGATTATTGCGTTTTAGTAGCCTAAAAAACTGATTATCTGCATTTTCAAAATTGCAACGGTCAAAAAAGCAATTAATTCACCCAACTTCCCCACTCCAATGGTCAAAAAGCCATTCAAAATTTACCCGTAGAGGTTGTTTTTTTCCTATATATTTCAACAATTTTAACATTTTTTACTATATTTCTTCCTCTACCTCCAAATTTTTATAAAAAATCTCTCAACTACATATGTCCTCAACCGTTGAATGGGCCGATGAGGAAATAGTTTCTTTGACAATGGTAGGGATGGAAATCAAACCCGAACCTGATGGGTAAACCCGAAACCCGACACATTTGGGACGGGTTTGGGATCAGGTAAGTGGGTATGGGTCCGGCTATGGGATTAGATTTTCTTTTTTTCGCGGGTTTGGGATGCGTTTGGGATTTGATGATATGCCCGTTTACCCATCCCAATTACCCGATAAAGTATATCCGTTTACCCGAGTAGATACCCAATATAATTTCTATTATATCTTTTTAAATATGCATGCACAATATATCTAGTTATCCATCTACAATGTCATCTTGTGCTAAAATTACCAAAAAATAGTGTATACTATTTGTTATCTATGTCTTTGATTGTTTTTATATGATCTACATATTTTATATTTATAATTTGTAATCATTTACATATACATTTAATATTGCTAAATGTAATTGGTTAATTGTTACCTAATAGATGCCCGTCGGGTTTTTGGTCAGATATACTCAATGAATAAGTTTTATAAATTAACATGTTTACCTGAAACCCGCGGGTATACCCAATACCCGATGGGTAATTACCCGACACAAACCCGACGAGTTTTGGGCCGAGTTTGAGACAAGCATACCTAATCGGGTATGGGGATGGGATTACCATAACCAGTCCCAAACCGGACCCATTTCCATCCCTGTACAATGGAGTAGATTCGCGTTAAGAAAGACACAACAACGTCAAACGATTTTTATCCATTTTAGGATAATGTGTTAGCCGAATATTACGTGCTAACGGGGGAAGGTGAAACAAATAGCACTTCTGATGCAATGTTGAGTAAGTGGAGGTGTGTGTCACACCCCAACCAATGGCGGAATACATCGAGGTGCAACTTGTGATAGATTGTTCAAAGACTTCATAACGCTAAATTGTGACAATAGATTTAAATAGATTTCATTCGTATCTAAGATTCAACAAGTATACAATTTTTTCATGAGAAAAATACATTAACTTGAACATGAAGTAAAATAAAGATTGTTTCGTTTGTTTCTAAGGCCGAATCCTAAGTAATGTTTCTTGTATCGTCTCATCAAGCTTTTCCTGCAACATGTATAAAATATCCGTCAACACATAAAGTATTGGTGAGCATACTAGTTTTGGTTTACATACATAGTATTTAGAATGGTTTACTCGAATCTCATACTATAGCATTGCACATACATACCATACAAAAGAACATAACTCAATCCCGCGAGTCCACTGCATATACCTAACATATTCATGCTATGTTCGTTTGTTTCTTAACAATGACCCATAAAGGGGGCGGGGTGCTACTCCTATAGCGCTATACATGTTAAGTGGGCTAATAATAGTTAATGAATTATGTTTAAGTATTAAGAATCGTAAGCATGGCAACTAGCATATATGTATGTTTAATAGATTGAGCATGATAGTTTAAGAGTATGAAATCGTTTAAGTTTTGATAGTGATACATGTTGAGCCCCAAAGAATAAAGAATAAAAGGGGGACAAGTATGAACTCACCTGAAATTCCATGTGTAGGTACTAGCAAAATAAAAGTCTGAACTTGAATTAATTGAACAGCTTGTATCCTATTACAAATAAATGAAGCCTTAATTCTAATGCAAATGAGTTCATTTTGTTTCATGGTTGTGAAGATAGTTTATCAAACTACCTAGACTTTTAATGTAAACAATACGTGTCTTAATGAGTGTATGACTTAATGAACCGATAGTAACTTGGTTTGTTTTCTTGAAAATATGTGTACGTGTAAAGTTATTTAAAATATATACTTTAATATGTTATTTTTTAGGGTCGCGTCTTGGAGTAATTGTTTAAGACATAGTTTGTATTAAGAAAACATTATTGGTATAACTTGACTCGAATGTTAACTTGCTTCGTAGGTTGGATAGTGAATATATTAGATTTATATATATATATATATATAAGCATATATACTTCTAGTATGATAAAGTAAGGTTTGCTAATAAAATTTACTTGTAATATGTAGCTTTAATTGTACGAAATAATAGATTTTGACCCTCCGATATGTTGCTTATATTTTATAAAAATTTGGGCAGAGTCTCCTCTGTTTTTGTAAGAAACCAGACAACACAAGTCGTCTATTTTATCTCAAAACATCAAATGTACAAATACACTACACTACACATAGTTTAACTTTCAAAAGCAATAATAAGCAAGTACATGTGCATTTTGACGTGTGTCATGTATATATATCCCAAGATTTGATAGTCGATAATATAGCTTGTATAAGTGTAGATTAGTTATTATTAATAGTCCGAAGACAAAATGGTAAAAACGACTAGTATGAGACTTGAATAATCGTGTTAACAGTACAAGTATTCATATGCTTCGCCTATTGAAAGATCATTAAGTTCAGACAATTTTTTCATCTTCAAAGGTGGCTCATCGGAGGCACCTTGTTCATCCAAATCAACAGGGTGATTGTCCTCAACTTCCAACAGATGCCCACAATATTCAACCAACCGATCAAATGCATTCGGCGGTATCTCAGCATTGGGAGGAGGAACAAACAGTTTCAACATACCTTGAATCGCGTCCTTCTTAGCTTTGCTTGGATTCAGCGACCGAGACGACGATGCCATTTAATTCCAAGGAAGAAGAAATACAAGAGAAACTTTAGAGATGCTAATTTTTTGTTAACCACAAATTTACCTTTTATAGAAAGGGAAGTACACTTCCATTAATTACCATTAATGGAAAGGCAGTCGAGTATCAACAGCTGACACACGCCGCCATCCTTGTCAGTCCACTACAAGTTGACGTCACAAAAAGTCTGACACAGGTGCCAATTTCTAACACTGACGTCAAGTAATGATTACATTCGGCACATCAAATGAGAATTGTTAAACACAACATAAAAAAGGAATAGCCATACATGCAAAATATAAATTGTTCAAAGTGCTACAACCATTTAAGGAAAAGGAGGGACAAATAACAGCATTTAATCATAATATGTGATGTCAATGTACGCGTCTGCTTCAGCCTTCTCAGCTTCCTCATCCTGCGCACCGCCACCTGCGGCCGCAGAGGAAGATCCACCTTCTTCACGCGTGGTTGCTGCTAGCTTCTCCTCCTCTTTCCGAGCCTTCTCTTCCCACTCTGCACCCAAGTGGTCCGATTAATCAAAGTACGCGCGCAACTCACCAATTGGATCATCAGTTTTTAAACACTGATCAACAACCTCGAACACATCAAAGGTGAGGGCCTCGAACTCTTCCTGCGCAGCGGCCACTTCTTCTTCATACGGCTTCCCATAGTACTCACTATCTTCAAGCTTCAAGTCCGCAGCATGGTGATAAAAGCCTTCATTGAAACCTAGTTGAAGTCCGTTCTTCATGGAAGCAGTGGCAATCTTTGCCACAGCATCTCCAAACTTGTGTTCATTCCAAACACGCTTAAAAATCTGCCAAAAACTCAAAGAAGTCAAGACAGATTATTTCATAGCCATTAATATACAAGGCAAAAAGATGCTTACCCCTTGAATCCCATACTGCATCATCCAAGTCAACCGCTCACGCGCAGCATTGGCAACTTGGGAAGCATCCTTCAACGCTGTCTGAGTTTGATGCAAACTCACCTCCAGCTGGTCACGCAAAGAATCCAACAAGGCCATCTCTTCATTCAGCTTGTCTTTCTCCTTCACAAGGGAACCATTCTGAGACTCTAACTCTGAAACTCGAGTGGTAGCCTTCACCAAGGCCTCATGCTGTTCATTCAGCTTTATAATAGTCTCTGACAGTTCGACCTGTTTAGCATCGAAGGCTTTGTGTTTCTCCTCGGCTTCTCGGGTCATTCGAGCAACATCATTCTTCAACTTCTCCACAGCACTTCATCCGCGCTCGAGGTCCAAATTGGTCCACTCACGGGACTCGTTCCAGAGCCTGGAAGCCTCTAACTTATCAGCCTTCAAACTTTTAATCTCATTCTCTGCAGCGTGGACTTGACTTTTGTATTGCTCAATCTCAGATCGCATGTCAGCTCGGGCATGTTGGAATTCTTCCTCCCTTTTCATTTGAGCCTCCTACGCACTCTTTAAACTCTGCCAGGAGCGCATAAACTCTTCTTCTCGCCGCATAAATGATCCAAAACCCCCGAAGCACAATGCCAAGTTCATGCTCATATCTGGAAATAGTGATCTCCGATCTATGTTGTCTTGGTAATCGCGTCCACTAGGAGGCACCGCATACGCAATGAATTCCTCTACATGCAATGGATTGGTGAGGCGAGTGGTTTCCTAATATCCCACCTGGGCTGATATGGTTTGTTCGGATCATAATCAAGTGGAGCAACTCTGCCTTTACTACTCCCAGACTTCCTAGATCCGCGAGCGTCCCGGGAGATTTCAAACCAATACTTTTTAGGAGTTGTAGTAGAACCTTCATCACTTTTCCGGGTTTTCTCTACAACATTCTCCAAAGTGCCAGGCTGTGGTAACTCAGAGGGGTGAACAACAGAATCTCTTTTCTCCGCACCCGAGGGATTTACCAGGAAGTCCGATGCGTCAACATTTACTCCCGAGGACGACACATCATCCACCTTCTTTTTCCCCTCAGCTTTTTCCAAATCCTTTGGTTGTGATAAATCTCCAACAAGAGGTGATTGCTGAGTTTCTTCCACATTCTCAACATTTTTGGGATCCTCGAAAGGTTGTGACTGACTAACATGCTCAGCATCAACTACCTCCTTCTCAACAGGCTGCACCCCATCCACAACCGGTTGATCTCGCTTAGAGGCTCTTTCGGTTGTCACAACGCCGTTTTTGGAAACATTCCTCGACGAAGACATTATAGCTGCGCAATAAGAGAATATGCAATAAGTTCTATGTGTGCACACATGAGAATAAATCACAAAAAACAAGAGTCGACTTACCAGTAGTCTGCTTCACAGACTTAATACGAACAAGCTTTCGTTTTGGAGGTGGTTTAACAGACACCTTCACTGTTGAGCTCGTGGGCGCAACAGAAGGAGCAACTGCAGTTGTTGGAGTGACAGCTGCAGTACTTTGCACAGTCTCTTTGACATTCTCAGAAGTAGACCTAGGTACTTGAACCTGTGTCTGCACTAAAGCTTCCATGCGCTTCTGGAACAATTCCGCAGGCACGTCTTAAGTCGTGTGCCCCGGAGACTGTGGCCGAGAACGCTTGTGAGCAACGTCCTCATCAGACTCTGTGGCTTCATCCTCTTCATTTGAAGGCACGGAGGATGACCCCACTTTCTTGCCTTGCTTTGGCCCCTGCCTATGATGCGTCGGCCCAGCTCCTACAGTC
Organism: Ambrosia artemisiifolia; assembly: GCA_032199755.1. Lineage (NCBI taxonomy): Eukaryota > Viridiplantae > Streptophyta > Magnoliopsida > Asterales > Asteraceae > Ambrosia > Ambrosia artemisiifolia. The sequence continues at coordinate 43,722,641 of CM063518.1, forward strand.
AGTATAATAAAGGTTAAGGGTGGAACCACAAAAGACAACAACAAGCATTAAGTTCACCTGTACATGCCCTCTTCTTACGACCTTGAGAGGAGGCCTATAGATCGATTACGACTTTCTTCAACGGTTGAATACCCGCTCCTGTCACGAAGGGCGCGGAATGTCAGTACGTGGATAACGTACACAACTGCGCACCCTTCGGGCGCAGGAGGTGTCCGCGACACACAAACACAACGCAACAATGAGAGCCAAAAGCTTGACTAACCTGTCCGACCATAGTGGCGTGGTGGATCTACAAGTTGGGGCATCAAAAAGTTAACTTTCAGCCGCTCAATCAAAGGCACAACCCCTCTGGGTACTGTCTCATACACCAACTTCGCTCCACCCCTCTCTTCGAACAGATCAAACTTGGTCATCCCTAAAGCAGTGGAACAATGATAACGAATAAGGGAATAAAACAAGAAAGGGTCAAGATGTGATTGCAGACACATACCTTCCTCTAGCGCACAAGGATCATAACCATCAGGGACACCTAAATGGCTAAGCCCCAACATCTCTAACACACCCTCCAGACACTTATCCATTGACAGCGGAGTGGCATGAGAACACAGGGATTTGTACCACTTCTGATTCTTGTAATCGGCCATTGGAGGAAACTGTGCAATCCTTTCTTTCACACCAACGGCCATCCGTTGTAACGACAAGGGAATAACACCCCTGTTAACATAGAAAAACTTTTCTTTCCAATCATACATAGATTTGGGTGATTCCGACACCACCTGCATCACTTTACTCCGAGGAGAAACGCTATACCACCCAGGCCCACCACGAGCCTCCTCAAGAACATAAAAAACATTCAGCATCTCGAATGACAGATCCATGTCCAAGGATCGACAAGTTGCCTCGAAATGGATTATTCTTGACAAGCCAAATGGAGTCATCTGTATAGGATGCACTCCATACTTCTGAAAAACATTCGCCAAAAACTTTGTAATAGGAAGACGAAAGCAACATTTGGTGAAAAAGGCTTTGTACAGGGTTATCTTCCCCGGTGGAGCTTTCAGTGCAGTCTTACCGTCGGCAGGTAATTCCGGCTCCCAGGCGGGTTCAATACCATATTGATCAAGAAATGTAGCAAAGGCAGTGCCCTCCAACATGATGACAGTAGTGTCAATGCCCTTTTAAGTGGGTTCCCCTTTTGTAAAAGAAAAAGAGTATGCAAGAAGAATCGACGAGAGAGAAATGTTAATGAGGAAGATGGAAAGGAATAAGTCGGAAATGGGAGAACTGATTTTTTGAAATCATTATATTCTGTCTACAATTAATGCAGATGACGACAGCATGGGTAGGAGCAAACGACTTTTGGTAAACTCAACCATTGTGAGGGTCACAGGTGTCCCGGAGCAGTCTGAGAGACGGCACACGCATACTCACGCTCCTACGCGCCTGACACACACCCTGCTAATTCGCCTGATGGGACACCAGCTGTCACTGTGCACAACTTGCTTGTGACAGGCACTAAGTTGTCACCTCTCCAACCTCGCACAAGTGTTGACAATTGTCCTCCACCTTCACATGACGCGTCCCATGTGCTGCGAAAAATTAACGTCACACAAAAGTACCGTTCTCCGCACTCCGCGTCTTTCCTCACTCCGCATTAATTATTTTACGCACTTCAATACCACCGCCAAAGCACAGTCTCCGCTACAAAAGCAGGATGAGCTATCATCCAGACATCAATCATTTGAGTCTAGCATCCACCCTCTTCCCTCAATCACTCGAGAAAAGGATACACACTGGACTGAGGGGACATGATGGGATTGGGTACTAAACTACTAAACGGGTATACCCAAACCCGGAATCAGGATCCCGCGGAGGAACTCTCCGCGCATTAAGGAAACCTCTCCAGCAAGCAATGCAATAACTACCTTCCTAAAATCATGGAGTGATGCCCGCGCACAGAGCGGTAAAGCGGTAATCGTTCCATGTTTCCTTATTTATAGACTTCCTTAACTACTTTACTAATATAGTTTAGGGTAGTGGAGACAACCCTAATCGGGCCTGGCCCATTACGATTAGGGTTTTGGGAAATGGTGGCATACGTCCACCTCTATATAAGGGATCACCTCCCTAATAGAGAGGACACTCTTTGCAAACCACAAGAGCTATCACTTGATAGTATCCCCATTCACCCCGTTTTTGTTATAAACTACTACCTTCTGTAGTCGTCTCCCTACCCGAGTTCTATTCTTACTTGCAGGTCAGTCCAATCCAAGAAGTTACTAGTGAAGGATCAAGTCTGTGGAAACCCTAGTTTATGTTTCCCCCAAAGGAGGTTAGGCCATTTGTTTCTTCACTTATAAAAATATTTGTTCTAATTAAGTCATTAAAGTTTATTTTATGTTCTAATTCTATATAATTTACCTGAATAGCAAGTATAATATCTATGATTGGAACATGAAAGTCAACTTTAGTGACCTAATTAGAACATCAAAGTAAAGGTGACTTATCTAATTGGGAAAAAAATGTTTTACAAAAATTGTGAATATTTTAAAAAAATTGCAAAAATTTAAAAAATGTCTACATTTTTAATTTTTTTAATTTTTTTAATTATAGAAATTGCAAAAAATAATATTTTTTGCCATTTTTAAAAAAGTTCTACATTTTTTAAAATTTTTCGTTAGTTTTTTACTTTTTTTTACTTTTACATATTTTTATAATTACTTGAATATTTTCTTTGTATTTTTATTGTAATTTTCATATTTTTTCGTAATTTTATTTTTCATAAATTTTTTGAAATTTTAAAAATATATTTTCTAATTTTTTAATCCATGTTGTATTGATAATCTAAGTCAACATTTAAAAAAATAACCAAATAAAAGTCATATATGGATTGATGACCTTCTAAATAGGTAAATTGTCTATGATTAAAGTATTAAAATAACTTTAGGTACCTAATTGAAACAAAATTTTTTATGAGTAACTTAATTGGAACACTACTGAAACTAGGTTACTATTTAGCAAAGTTACCCCTATAAAAATTGAAAAGTTAAGTGTATCTCTCTCTCCCTCTCTCTCTCTCTCTCTATATATATATATATATATATATATATATATATATATATAGGGTTAGGATATTTTGGAAACCAATCCTTATTCGGTAAACTCTGGAAACTCTGACTTCCCAATATTTTTTTTTTGAAAAAAATAGGGCAAGTAATATACATGATTTTAAGCATTTTGGGCCAAAAAAAATTAAAAAAGCGCCGAGTATTTTTTTTAAAAAAAATTAATATTTTGACTAACACATGTTAAGCGCTAATAACAGGTGTTAACCATGTGTTAACTATATGTAAACAGTAGACGTTTTTTATTTTTTAAAAAAAACGTTCGGCGCTTTTTCGATTTTTTGGCCCAAAATGCTTAAAAAAATGTATATTACATACCCTAAAATTTTCATAAAAAAAAGTCGGGAAGTTAGAGTTTTCAGAGTTTACCATATAACAAGGGTTTTCTCTATATACTTCCACTATATATATATATATATATATATATACACATATATAATGGAGAGAATTACACAGATTGTCCTTTAGTTATTAGAAAAATTACACCTTATGTCATTTATGTTAATTTGTTACTCATTCTGTCCTTTATTTTCTAAATTTGCTACACCCCTTGTCCTTTAGCCTAACTCCGTTAAAAAACTTGGTTAACTTATGTACACTTTTAGCCCTTATAGTTTCAACATCCCAATTCAAGCCTTTCGAACCCTAACCCTTGAGCCCATTTCGATTAACCTCGAATTCGACCACAACAATTAACGAAATCATAAGGTTGTTATAGAACATAAAATTCTGATTAAAACCATGTATAATAAATAATCGTACTAACCTGATCGTTTTCGAGGCTAAATTGAACGATTAAAATTGCAACTGGTTGATCTTGTTCTTCAAATGGCAAACGATTTGGTGGGTGTTTCTGGTATATTTTTCCATAGAAATGGTCGACTAAAGTATAAGATGTTATAATAGGTTTCAATTAATGGTATAGAGGCTCGGTTTGCAAGTGGGTTTTTAAACGTTTAAAGAATTAGTCATTTGGATGACGATCTGGAACCTTTAACATTTAATATTGGAATGTATGGTGCAATTTAGAGTTGTGAACACGTGGGTTGGTCCAGATTTAAGTTTGGGTGCGATTTGGAGGTGTAAGATCCGTTTTTGTTAACGCGGGTCAAGTTCGGTTCGGGTTTTTGACCCGTTTTGCGATCCGTTTTGAATCGGTTGGATTTGATATAAGTTTTTAACAATTTTCGATCAGGTTTTATGTTTGTCGGATTATGTTTGTGTCACATCCCGCCAAGGCGGAAACACGGGGATGCGACCTCGAAAGGTTTTCAAGCACAAGGTTCAAGCAACGCATAATTTATTTAAATAGATACCATCTAAGGATGGATGATGTCACAAATTATTTAATAAACATAACATTGTTTGGAAAAATAATAAATTGTCTAGAATTCATGACTCAAATATTGAAATAAGGTAGAACTGACAAGACCCGATCCAGAATGGTACCACTTGGTGCATGCTCGAACATCTCTCCCAAGTCCCCGCATCTCATAGTCAATTACCTGAAAAACATGCATAAAAGATTTGTCAACAATAATGTTGGCGAGTTCACAGGTTTAATTGTACTAAATAGAGTGCTCGTGTCATTCGTGTATGACCAATCATAGGCTAGCTAAGCGAGTGATTTCTGTGCAAACCATGAGTTCCGTAACCAAACCTCTTGACTGTTGTGCCTCGCACATTGTACACTAAAGACTATATATATATATATATATATATATATATATATGGTAGAATACTAATAATCTTTCGTATGTGACCAGTTAGAGCCACTAACCAAGAGTGGGGGTGTCAATCCAATAGATCTATTAAAGTATTCCATGGCTTTTGATAGTTAAAGGTTATGGTGCAATGTATATACGAGGACTATTGAGATATGATGAACCGATTGTCTCATATTCCACATGGCAGTCACGATAGAATAACACATAATTGAATTGTACTAGTGTTGTAGCATGTTTATTCCCCAAAATGAAAAAGTGTAAAACGGGGCCGTGAAACTCACCTTATAGACGTGTGGCCTAGTGAAGCTGGAAAGTGAGATAACCATCGTCTAGACAATGATTTCCCTATGATAATTAAGAGTACGGGAAATTGTACGTTCTTATTGTTTATCATAGAAATTGTTCACCCGACATCAGGGACCATGGTATTGGTGTATGTGGATCATGTCCCTGTGCACATGATGCTTTTATAGTTGATTTACATGTACTTTTAAAACATACGGCTTCGGAAAACCCGAGTACTTTATTGTAAGTTGACGTTTATAGTAAACAAAGTGGTCCCCACATGTCGTTATGGTTCAGGAATTGACACCAAGTTGTCATGTGTGGTCGGTTTTTGGAAAACATGCATTTTATCATAAGGTTATGCCTTTCTATTGTGAAATTAGTACTAACACATGTTTCGACTTTGTTTAATGTATGTTAAGTTATCTAACCAAAACAATATGCAATATAGACCATGATCCCGATGGTTTATTGGATCGAAATGGGTCGATCTAGGCTTGTTAAAGCACCCTCGATGCCTACCAATGTGTTCTAATGGTTTTGTGGAGAAAACCGATTGTGATTACCATAACAAAAACCTTTAATTTTGAACATAAACTAAACGAGTTTTGTTTATAAGAATCAACCCTTAGTTGCTTGTCTAGGTCGTGCCATGACTTGAAAACATTACTAGATCTACCATTTGTGACATAAGGCCGATTATTTATCAACAAGTGGTGTGTGGAGGTGATGTGATCATGTGTGTCGAGTCATAGGTGCTTTGTGTGAGTAAAAGAGGGTCGATGTAGTTTGTCGTGGTCTTTAGCTTACACATTACAATGCTTATGGACAAAAGGACCGATTAGGAGGGTAATGGGTCGGGTTCACAATGGGGTTGAGAGGTTTAAATCTTTGAAAGGATAGAAGGGTTGGATAACATACCTAGTTGAACCAAAGTGGAATTGATTTCTCTTGATCCTCTCTTGCTCGTGCCTTGGTGCCTTCGGTTATGGCTTGGTGATGGCCGATGGGTATCAAGAGTTAGAGAAAAGTGATGGTGTGATTGTTGAAGCTCCTTGATGTCACACCCCGCCAAGGCGAAAACGCGAGGTGCGACTCCGGATGATTTCTAAGCACAAAGGTCACACGAGCATTAATTAAAATAAAACAGGGACTTCCATTAAACAACCATGTTTCACAAACATAACGTTAATTGCTCAAATTAAAAACCATCGCGTAAAATTGTTTAGGTTAAAATGACACAACAACGGTTCAAAAGGTGGTATCCCATAAATGCTCGCACACGACCTTCCTAAGTTCCATACTCCATGCTAATTTTTTGAAAAACATGCATGTACAAATATAGGTCAACATAAAGTTGGTGAGTTCACGGGTTTGTATATGATGGACATGTAATCCAAAACCGACTAAATTACCACCTAGATAGGGCAATAATTAATATGTGATCTGACATGAGTCTATAACGAAACCTTGACATATTGTGCCTCGCCCATTGTACACTAAAGACAATGATATAATGTGAAATACAAGCACTCTTTTGATATCTGTCATCTGGTCAGAGCGACTGACTAAGAGTGGTGGTGTCAACCCAATAGATCTATTCCGGTGTTTCATGGCTATGTCCAAAGCTAATGGTTATGGTGTGATGTATGACACGAGGGCTTAATGGATCATGAACCTTAATGTCTCATGTTCACATAATAGTCATAGTTGTAACTAAAAGTTGTACACATGTTTCCCCCCGGAAAATGTAAAACAGTGAAAAGGGGTCATGTAAAACTCACCTTGTGTGTGTCTGAGAAGGAACTACCAAGTGTAGAGCTAGAATATTCAACCTATGTGTCCTATGTAAGAAGGAACATTTTAGGTCTATGCTACTTGTGTTGTCTACAAGTTGTTCACTTGTTTTGTTCATCCTTATAACTTAACCCCTTAAGTTATATGTTTCTTTGATGTAAGTATTTATATATTTAACATTTTGTTTCCCAAAGATATAATGTTTATCTTTTATATGTACAATATTAGGGTTTCTATGTGTAATTTCCCTTTAATAAGAATCTCATGCCTTGTGTTGTTAGATATATATACATACCATGTTCATGCATTTTTATATCCCTTGGTGGATGTGGGTGCACTCAGATGTTGTAAGTTCTAACACTTTTAACTCAACATGGGTGTATGTCCACTACATACATATAATTTAGTCTACTAGCTTTATAAATCTAGTGAAAACATATCATCCTTGGTTAGAATACCATTTTCATATATCTATAGATCTTTGTGAAAAGAACATCATTTCTTATGAAAACATAACTTTTATTTGTAAACATGTATTCCTTTGCAAGCCTTGTTTAACCTAAAGAATTTCCATATGGTTTACAACTACTAAAAATGTTATTGAGTTTAGTGATCAACTAATTTTGTTATCATAGTTTCGGCCCATATGGTTGTGTATGTATACATATTTCGGTACTAATGTATGTGTATGTGTATGTGTATGTGTATATGTATATTTTCGGTTCTAATGTGTGTATATACACATATTTTCGGCTAATATTGTGTATTCTAAATCACCTATCCACTTGTTCTACTTGGTATTAGTTACAAGTTTTAACATATAATGAACAACTTTTCATATAAATGAAAGTATAAAAATAAAATCATAAGTTTAAGGTAATTGTTATACCTCCTAGTGAATCAAGAAAAGTGAGGGATTTAAGGGCCTTGGTCTTCCTTGTTTAAGCTCCTTATACCCCTAATGTCCCTTGGTTGGTGGAGGTTTCGGTTAGGTGTAGTGAGCCGAAAGGGGGGGTGGCCGAAGGTGGTAGTGGTTTGAGTGGTGGTGATGGCCGATTGTTGTGGTGGTGGTGCGGCAAGGGAGGGAGGGAGCTGAGAGAGAGTGAGGAAGATAGTGAGTGAGTTGAGAGTTTGATTTGGTGCACTTGTTCTCAAACACTTGGTCTCCTATTTATACTAAGAGGTATGGCAAAGTCAACTTGGTGGATTGAAGTGGTGATGGTGACCCTTTCCCTTCTAGTGCAAGACTTGGAAAATGGACATGGGGATGGTGATGGGTGCATGGTCATCTAGGATTTTGTGTTGACAAAATGGGAAGTCAAAGAACCATGGGTTGATGTTCATGGGTTTCTATGTTGGTACAAGATTTGGATTATATTGTTGGAGGTTAATCAAGGTTTTTAGAAGGATGATCATGCTAGTAAAACATGCCTACGTTAGTCAAAATAATATATAATTGTGTGTACATTATTCGCTTTTTAACTAGTTGTATTACTAGTCGTTTACGGACATCGTGCTCGGTTAATTGGTATGTATGGACATTGTTCGTTTTTGTTCTTGTTTCGATCACAATTAGGACATTATGTCCAGTTGTCTTAATTTCCAAAGCTAGGGTTTTGTATTGGTTTCCTATAGTTCCTGGTAAACTAATCGACTAGCTACGAAATTGTATCCACTAGTGTGTCTAATGCAAGACTGTATGCATCGGAATTGGCTTGTTGGGACCTTGTATGGCCCAGTTATGATGTAACATGTGAAATGTAATGCCATGCACAATGATTATGTGTAGTTAAGTGTACGGACGTGACCTGTGATTTCGGAGGGTGTCACACTTGAGCCCCCTTTTATAGTAGCCGAAGGTGAGTATGGACAAAATTAAAAAGGGAAGGTCTTCATCACTAGTTCATGTCATGGATAAGAATGTGGTTCATGGATTAGTGAAAAGCTATGAGTTGAAGGTTAGTTGTCTTGGTTTGGAAAGGGACATAAGGGTTAGATGGTGATGGATCGATGCTAGGTAAGAGACAAACCATATCTTCCAATTTGGTGATAATGCAAGACACATATCTTGGCTCTTCTTGTATGGATTCGACCGAGTGTAATAAGGTGCGTAATCTTTCTATTTTGAGTGCAATTAATGTCCAAGAATGAGGTATGACAAGGGCTTAAGCTACATAAAGGTGTAAGTGAGGTAACCTTGTCTTATGTGGGCATGCATGATCAATGAGGACAAAAATCATTAATGGATTTTAGATGGTTGTGGAGGTGTTGCTTCGACCGAGATTCAAGGGAAAGGGACAAGTCTTACCAAATGAAGCTTATCAAGGGTGATGAGGTAGGATAACTAACTTGCTATATAGGTGAAAGTGGTGAAAGGGACTTATGCTTGCATCTCACTCTTGTTCTTGTGCTACTTCGGCCGAAATAAACAAAGTGATCCGTGTACATGTGTTAGTGAGGAATTACCATGTGTTAGAGTGTGGTAACCTCATAAAAATGCTTTGTGATGGTTTGGAGTGGATTATGTAGCTTTCCACTTTGGGCGTTGTCACATGCACAGTTGTTTTGTATTGTGTGGCAAATGGGTATCTGGTTGCTCTCAGTTGAGCGTATGATCGACTTGACTGTTCAATGCCAATTGTTTTTGTACAGTTCGGGTGTTGTATGCATAAACGGTTGAGTTTTCTTAATAACTAGTGCTTCACTAGACTGGGAGGGGTATAGTGTGTGCAGAATGTCTAATTATGCACATGAAATGACAATAATAAGTAAAATGCATACGGATGTTGACCTGCATCGTTGACTGGTGTCACAGTTTGACGTGAATTCGCTTAACTTCGTTTATATATTTGTGAATGTTTATATATAAAATGAGTTTTTATAAAAAACAAAATATGTTTTTCATCAATCGTTTTACTTCAAAATTATGGTTTTGATCGGAATTTGATATAGTTTAAAAGCCCTATGATTTCGTTTCATGCCTTATCTTAGTTTCGTCGATTGATTTAAGGTTAAGGCTTAGGGAAACTATAAGGGCTAAGAGTGTAAATTGAGAAAATAAAGTTAAGCAAGTTTTTTTTTTATCAAAGTTAGGCTAAAGGATAGAGGATATAGCAAATTTAGAAAATAAAGGATAGAAAGAGTGAAAAATTAACGTAAAGGACATAAGGTGCAATTTTTCTAATAACTAAAGGACAATCCGTGTAATTCTCTCTATATAATAAAAGAAAACCCTATTTGCTAACATATCGTTTATTTAGGTCATCTCCCCCCTTGAGTGTGTCACATGTAATTAACTATGGCTTAATAAAAATATAAAAATATTGAGCGACACATGGCACTAGGTGAAACTTCATTCCTTTTATTTCCTTCCAAAAGTCTTTTTCTCTCTCATGTCCCCTCCCCCCATTTTTAAATGTTAATAACTTATATATACGAGATTTTTTTTAAAAAAAAATACACCAAATTAACGAGCGTTTTATTATCTTGCAAACGAGTACCATAGTAATATATAATAAACAAAAAAAACGTCTTTTTTAGTAGGTTTTTGTTCTTACAGCATTAATCATGCTAAAACCATTAAATATGACTTCTATTTTCATCCAAAGTAGAATAGGTTAAAACTACTCATTTCCAACAAAAGACACACCTTCAAGACCACTGCCTCAATCACGCCTACAATGGTTGTTTCTGCCTATTCTCCTTATACAAAGGTACATTTTTTTAATATACAATTTCATTCTTATTCACATGATTAAAATTGTTGTTTTATCATATTCTAGTATATTAATTTATGTTTTACACATTTTATCACTTTATTTAGATTTGTGAATCTCGAAAAATCTTCCAGGATATAATCTAGTAAAATATATAAAAGTTATACGAATTTGATAAAAAAAAGTCGGAGAAATTAATAAACGGATCCAAACACCCTTATTCGTAAATGCTCCACACATACATCTGTCTTCTTTACATTTCTCTCAACGGGTTTTAGGGTAATTGTATTTTGAAAAGTTGCATATAAAAAGCTAAATGAACATGTGTTTCTTTTTTTTTTCTCGCTCAAACTTTCGGTATAAAATTGATTGACAATTAGTTGTATTTAAAATAAAGTGTCTTATGGCATTTTATGTTGTACTGGACCATTACCGTTCGACCAACAATGGTACCGACACTGGTAATTACTTTTACCTTTTTTGTTTCAATAAGAGTCTATTCGATATATTTTGTTATTCATTCACTATCCGTACCAAAAGAGGTACCTTACAGCATCATAGTTTTCTAACTCACAACTTTATGTTTTTAGCTTCTATTTGTTTAATTGTGATATTATCATAGGTATTATTTTATATTTTGTACATATACCGAATTCTCATCACATCTCATAAGCAAGTTAGTCAAACTTTTAACCATGTTTCAGCGTGGCAAATTTTAAGACACAAACTTAGGTGGACTAATGAGAACCCTTCATTTGAAGGGAGTTTTAATGGCTTTACCTCTTAATACCCGACCTTAAAAAATTAATTAAGTGGGTTTTTGATTAAGAAGAAGATAGTAAATGTTAAAAAGAAGAATATTTTTATTCAGTTGATTTTGTTTTTGTAAATAATTGTAATAGCATTTTTTGAAATCAAAATACTCTTATATAGTTTAATACTTTTCCAAAAATATTATAAAATTAAGCATTTTTGCTCACTTTAATATGTGTATAATATTATGGTAACTTTTTATAAAACATGTTTATATACTTTAATACTTTTCAAAGATATTAGGTACTGCTTAATAAAAAAAATAAAAAAATATCATTAAGCGACACATGACACTAGGTGAAGCTTCATCCCCCTTATTTCTTTTCAAAAGTCTTTTTATTATCTTCCAAACGAGTACCATAGTATTATACAATAAACGAAAAAAATGACTTTTTTAGTAGGTTTTTGTTCTTATTGGAAAAAAACATGATGTGTCCTGGTAATTCATTAATCATGTCTAGGTAAGTCACTAATCATGCTAAAACCAGTAAATATGAATTCTATTTTCATCCAAAGCGGAATAGGTTAAAACTACTCATTTCCAACAAAAGCCACACCTTCAAGACCATTGTCTAAATCACTCATTGCAATGGTTGCTTCTGCTTCTACTCCTCATACAAACGTTCATTTTTGTAATATACATTTTCATTGTTATTCACATAATTAAAATTGTTGTTTTATCATATACTAATACTTTATGTGTAACGACCCGGAATTTACCGAGTCATTACCGATTGGTGATCATGACATAATTATATTTTAACAAAGATTCATATTATACTATTATACAAAACCCAGTTTTCGTGGTACAATATCCAAACGAGAACACACTTTTAAACATTCAACATAACAATACATTAGAAGTTCAACAACAACACAAATCGACCGTAGCCTTTTTAAACCTATTGGACCAATTGGGCCGATTATTTATAAACACGATTACTTCTCTTTCAAACCATACACAAGCTCGGGTTCCTCAATGACTTAATCTTCCTGAAATGCATGTTAAAAGTACGTTAGCCACAAAGCTAGTGAGTGATGTCAGATTCGATTATGACTCGTTTTTAATAAACATGCAACACTTTCTTTATGGTTCGGTCATTCTAAGGTAGAATGTATTATTGATGGAGCACCGTACAAATGCTTATAGTGGTTCCAAACCTCTACTTGGTTCGGAAAATACATTCCCATGATACCGAATGGATCCATTCTACGTGATTTCTATTCGACCGATTCTATTAACACTTTCATGATCATGATCCGATGACACATTTAGACATATAAAAGTAAGACAAAATTACAATTTTTGTCCTTTATTTTGTCTAAAATTATGGAACAAGTCCTTTAAAAAGTTTACTTTCAGTCTTTGTCCTTTATTTCAATGTTTGCTTACAACTTTTGTCCTTTACACTAACCTGGTTAGTTTTTCTCAGTTAAATCCCTCACATGCATTGCACGTGAGGGTATATTTGTAAATTGCCTTCTCCTTTTAATCAGATTAAAAAACCCCCTCCCTCCTTATAATATTTCAATCGTTCTTCACAATCACTTCAATTTAGGGTTTCAAAATTTCAATCGTTTCACAATCACTTTCCCCATTTCAATCGTTCCTGGCCTGAAAAAGATGGTATTTTGTTGGTGTGGTCAAGTAGCTGTTGTGCAAACCTCGTGGACTGCAAGGAACCGTGGTCGATGTTTCTATGGTTGTCCTGTGGTTGGATCAAGATGCCGGTTCATTGGTTGGTTTGATCCACCAATGTGTGAAAGATCCATGGATGTCATCCCTGGTCTGCTGAGATCCCGTAATGAGAAGAACAGCTAACAAAGAGTCGATTGACTGCTAAGATGCCAATTTGCTCCAAGATGCCATCTAGTTCATGAACTGAAAAGTGATCAATATCCATCATATCAACAATGTCCAGAAGACCCCTTTCATATTGACGACCTGGAAATTTTGTAAATACCCCATCATGATGCAACTTGATCGAAAACAACCGGGGTGAACCAACTGCATTTGAACAATTACAAAGTTACAACCCAAAATTTAAAAAAAATAAAAAACTAAACTAAGGAGAATCACTGATAAACTCACCTTAAAGTTCATCAACATCACTCTGTTCAAGCACTTGACGAAATATGTACCGAGGTTTTCTTTGATTACCTGTCATTATCGTTTTTCAACAATCATCTAGGGTTTTGGTTTTCTCTGTGTTAAGGTTGGGGATGAGGGTTTCAGCTGTTAAATGGGAGGTTATAAGGGAGGGGTTTTTTAATCTGATTAAAAGGAGAAGGCAAATTACAAATATACCCTCACGTGCAATGCATGTGAGGGATTTAACTGAGAAAAACTAACCAGGTTAGTGTAAAGGACAAAAGTTGTAAGCAAATATTGAAATAAAGGACAAAGACTGAAAGTAGACTTTTTAAAGGACTTGTTCCATAATTTTGAACAAAATAAAGGACAAAAATTGTAATTTTGTCTAAAAGTAACATGCATTCACCCTGAAAATTATTATAAACACATGGGGTACGTGCACTCACGTTAGTTAGTTCGTATCGAGTAGGTTCACTAGCCGTAGGATTTCTAGATGCTCCAGGTTCCTGTTAACCATAATCAAAGTAATATATATATATATATTATATATATATATAATATATATATTCATATAGCTGGTCGTTACAACTTAGGCGTATACGTAATCTAAACTAAAAATGACCATTACAGCTTAGGCACTCGGTTCCTAAAGTTTTGAATAAAACACTTACCCGAATGTTAGTCTTGACTAGAATATCAATCAGCTATTACTTAAAGCCGATTATATCTTGATGTTTGCTATTATTATTATGCTAATTGGGTTTTGATATGTAAGGCTTGAATAATGGTGAGAGATCCTATTGGTTTGGGAGGGACAAAAGGGATGGTTTTGCATGGTTGAGTAGTGGTTTAGTAGTGTTTAATGGTTTAAGGGAAAGTGGTAACAAGGATGATCCAATCGGTTCTATATAGTCAAGGGAGAAAGGTGGTTCATGCATGTATTATGGTCATAGCCTCTAGGTGTATGATGTGTAATTTAATTACTCTCTTGAGTGTTGAAGTGGTGATACATAATGACTTAGGTGGAGATTCTTTCTTTTTGGCGGCAATAATATTTATCAAGGATGGGCCGATTTTGTTGTTGGGTTAAGTGTTTAAGTGAGCTTTCATAATATTAATCAAATATAGGTTACACAATGGTGTTGGGCCAAAACCATATGGTTGGCCCATGCTAGGCTTGGGCTCTAATTGCCCTATTTATTATCGGGTATTAACAATGGGCTCAAAACTGTATTCTACTGTTTTGGGCTTTGGGTTAATGGGCCTCTTTATCGGGTCCTTATAACATTGGTTCATAGGCCCAAACATTGCCCATATAATATAGTTCATTGGGCCGAGCTCTTATATCTGGGTAAGGTTATTGGGCTTCACCATCGGGTGGCCCATCATTATTATAATAAACTTTTATTAATCATTTTATTATTCTAATCCTTGTTTATAATGACGGTTATAATTTTAGGGTTGTTACATTATGTTACACATTTTATCACTTTATTTAGATTTGTGAATCTTGAAAATCTTCCGGGATATAATCTAGGAATATATATAAAAGTTATATGAGTTTGAAAAAAAAAACGGTGAAATTAGTAAACGGATGCAAACACCCTTGTTTGTAAATGCTCCACACATACACCTGTCTTCTTTACATTTCTCTCAACATTTGTTTCTTTTTTTTTTTCTCGCTCAAACTTTCGGTATAAATTTGATTGAAAATTAGTTGTATTTAAAATAAAGTGAGTTTTGGCATTTTATGTTATACCGAACTAATACCGTTCGAACAACGATGGTACCGACACTGGTAATCATTTTTATGGTTTTGGTTTCAATAAGAGTCGTTTCGGTATATTTCATTATTTTTTCACTATCTGTACCAAATCGGTACCTTACCGCAACGTAGTTTTCTAACTCACAACTTTATGTTTATAACTTCTATTTGTTGAATTATGATATTATTATTATATATTTTGTACATATACCGAATTCTCATCACATCTCATAAGACACTAAGGTTTCCGGGCAAACGCCGTAGTGCTCACCGTACCAGCGTGGACCTGGTTTGAATAACATAGTCTGGACGCGTGAGTGATTAGAGCTTATTAAGAGACAGGTGTGATGATCATTGCCACACAATTAAAAAAGTCACCGTTAAAAAAAACATCTCCTAAGGAGGTCCCACTGGCATATATTAAAGATATAGGTTGGCATGAAAGGTAGATTCTTTCATTATTTGTATTTTGTTGTTATTTTTTATTTATTTCTTTTAGTTTCAATTTCACTTTTTATACTAAAAATAATAAATGTATTTAACTCATCTAGTTTATATTTTGATTTTTTTTCTAATAACTTGAGTTTGTTAACAGTTTTTTAAAAATAATGCATACGTAGTCTAGTTTTTTTTTTTCTTGACATTCCCGTAAAACAGATTTGTTGAAAACGAAGTTGTAATAAAAATAAACTATTATTATTGTAAGTTATAGAAATTAACCGGTGCTATAACAAACCCAACTAATACTAATAGAACAATATCAATACCGATAGTTGGCCCGCCACATCATGCGGAGAACTCCTTAATGGTAATATTCTATTTGCTTTGAAATTTTGTTATGTTTATTTAACATTTGTAGGTTAAAGCAGTATGTGTCTACTTGATGTTACATTTGTTTAAACTTAAAATAATAAAAAAAAAGGTGAAATAGTATACAACGGCTTGGGCGGCGAGTTAAGTTTGTAGGGTTGAGTTCAATTTTATTCACGAAATGTTGAAAATTTTATCAAGTAGGGCAGATATTTGAGTTCAAATATTTTTAGTTTTTTACTCATAATATAATCATCGAAAATACCTTTTTCACTAAAATAGCCTGTTAATACATAATATGCAACTGTGTTATGCGTGGTGGCCGGGGCCGTTAGATCGTGCAATCAAGGTTGCGGCGTGGGACTACGAAAAGGTTGGGAAAAAGCGTAAATAGAAAACTCAAATTTTAACACCAAGTGACTCATATATCGTAAAACGTAGACGAAGTTGAATGTATGTGGACATGCACTAGAAAGTCGATTGAGGGGGTCAAAAAAACATAAGGGATCAAATGTGACCACCAAACAGCGTTGCTAAGTAGCAACCGAATGAAAAAAAAAACTGAGGGACTAAATGTGACCATCAAAAAGTGTACTACCGTACAATGACTACGTAAAACAAAAAATAATTAATAATTGAAGTCATTGATATTTTGTTAAAAATTATAAAAAACTACAATACATAAAAAACACAAAAGATAAAAGTGTTACTATTCATCTTCATGTTAAAAATTTTTATATATATATATATATATATATATATATATATATATATATATATATTATATATAGGGAATGGATATAAAGAAAACCCTCCTTATTTGGTAAACTCTGGAAACTCTGACTTCCCAATATTTTTTTTTTTCGAAAAAAATAGGGCAAGTAATATACATGATTTTAAGCATTTTGGGCCAAAAAAATTAAAAAAGCGCCGAGTATTTTTTTTTTTAAATAAAATTTTGACTAACACATGTTAAGCGCTAATAACAGGTGTTAACAATGTGTTAACTATATGTAAACAGTAGACGTTTTTTATTTTAAAAAAAAAAAACCGTTCGGCGCTTTTTCGATTTTTTTTTGGCTCAAAATGCTTAAAAAATGTATATTACATACCCTATTTTTTCAAAAAAAAAAATGTTGGGAAGTCAGAGTTTCCAGAGTTTACCAAATAAGGAGGGTTTCCTCCATATACTTTATTATATATTACTATATATAAAGCATATGTATCATGTGTCTTAAAATTAAGACACTTATACAACTACACAATCTCCACCGTCTAAGTACCACTCTACAAATCCAAACGCCAAATATCTTGATCCGCATCACTCACCACTAACCAATGAAAACTCGTTACACCACAATTCATGCATCATAAAATACATCACACGGATTATAATCTACACCATTCTTATTAGACACAGCTACACCACACTTATTGTAATCCAACCGTCCATTTTGAAAACTTTTTGTTGCTTCCATTGTGAAAGCCTTACATACGCATGTAGAGAGAGAAACCAGATATACAGAGGGAGGCTGCAGAGAGAGATAGAGAGGGAGAGGGAGAGCGGGAGAGAGGGGGAGAGAGATGGGTAGAGAGGGGAGAGGGAGAGAAAGGGAGAGAGAGGGAGGGGGAGAGAGAGATAGGGAGGGAGAAAGAGGGAGAGCAAAGGAGAGAGGGGGAGGGAGAGGAGGAGAGGGAGAGAAAGAGAGAGGGGGAGAGAGGGAAAGAAAGCGAGAGAGGGAGAGAGAGTGTGTGGTGGTGGTGGCTAGCGGGTTCCGGCAAACTTCGACAACCCGTTCATCTAGGGTTCCGAAAAAAATATGGTCAAATGATTGTTTTCCTATGATCCCCGCTAAGTCTTGTAACATCAAATGATTGTTTACCCAATGGTATGGATATAATACGAATTTTCCTTGCACGTGTTACCGTTGTAGCTATACCTTTGGGTCTATGGCTCCAAGAACCATTTTTACTTAGTTTTACTCACCCGACCCACACGTTCACAAGATCTACCAATGTTTCTAATTTACACAACTATATAAGGACCATAGAATTTTATTGACTTTCCAAAAACATTAAACATATAATATCAAGTTTAAAGTCACGATTATGACTTATCTTCACTCTTTCCCTTTTTACTTCAAATCTTTTCCTTCGTGGCTTCTTGAAGCCTAAACTTTTGCACCTAGATGACTATGAGCTTATTTAAGACATGTTTACACATTAATTAATGATTCACTAAACGAATTCATTATCTTGCAAGCATGATTACTTGCTACGTTTTTACGATTGCCTAGACACATGAATTCCTACTTAGATATTTTATCAAATACCTGGCGTGCATTTATATTCTAAGGTTATTTCCAACATCTTTAGGACATCATGGATCCATCACTAGCCATGATTATCACTCCTAGCAAGTCAACATACTTCATATATCATGGTTTCCTACTAATGCACTTAGTGAGAGCTATAATTATGAGGTTTTAGTTGTGATTTCTACCAAAACAATAAAAAATCCATTCCTTTCATATCATTAGTTCATATGAACATAGTCATCACACATGAATTTTGCCAAACATAACCAAATTAAAATGTATTGAGGTTCCCTAGCAAGAGCAACCTTTATTGACCACTAATTACACGTTTTATAACAACCCAAGATTTGCATCATAACCAAGCATGAATATAATCATCAAATTAGGTTAATTCAAAGTTACTTATGAGTGTATTTGGCTTAGATGGTCTGATTTAGGGCTAATGCAAGCAAAACCCACCCTTGGTTTGGATTGGATTTACGCAAGGAATTGTGTCTTAGGGTTAGTATATGTGTTTTGTGTGTGTTTGAAGGGTGTGGATTGACATATCTGATGAGAATGTCGATCCCCCCTTCATTTCCATTCTAATACCCTTTCTAACTTTAGGCACTTGACACGTCTAGCCTTCTAGTTAAATTCCCATGTTTTTAACGTTAAAACACTAACTAGGTTAGATCTTGCAATGGGTTTTAGTCCTATTTGACTCATTATATTTTACGGGGTTATCTTCTATATTGGTTATTTCGTATTATTCAATATTTGTTCGATTCAATTGAAGCCTAATGTATTAATATTAGAACATGACATGATTAAAGAATTTGGGATGTTATGGATATGTTTATAGGAACGTATGTTTGTGTTTTTTGATGTGTCTTTAGAGTTAAAGGGACGAGGTAAATGATTATTAGATGAGAAGGGTGGTTAAATTTATAGTGATGTCTAGTTAGTGAGTTTATAAACCTTTTGTAAGTATCTATGTGATTGTGTGTAAGATGTAGCATACTTATGATGTTTAAAAGATGAACCCTTCGGGGTAAAGAGTATTGAGATAGAGACGGGCCATCAGTAGACTTGTCCTAAGAGGGTTGGTTATGGTAGCAAAAAAGGGTTCACTTCTTAGTGATTTGAGCAATTGTGTATTAACTTTGCACTTTATCTTTTGCTATCATAGCCAAGCCGCTGATGCTACTGCTGCTAAATCAGCCGATGGAGCGCAACGTTACCGGGTCATAGAACTTTTGGTGTTAAATTGTACCTTGGAGTGCCCTGTACAATAGAGGAACTAGTGTAGATGAAGTAGTCGTGTGTAACGACGTTGAGTGAAAGATGAAAGAATAGATCGTGAGTTAAAGGTTATAGAGTCATAGTTATGGATCGGTTCCTATGATAACTCATTCATAGTTATGGGTCGTCTTAAGGAGTGTATAGCTCTATTAAAGTATTCAACTAAATAATGTTGATTTTATGCTAATGGAGTTTGGTTTTATAAATATGGTGTTACAATGTGATTAAAATACTTTAACCTAAACTATTAGAACTCACTTAGCATACTTTTGCATTTATGCTAGATTGTTTGCAGGTAGATAGTTTTGTAATGGAAGCTCTTGTCTAGAAGATGAAGTTACTCTTGCTGATGGACAAATCTATTGTTATGGATGCTCTTGGCTACAGAAAAAATGCTTTTTTTTTTCAAAACAGTACACTGTGATATGACCGGACTTTAGGGAGCCCAATTTTGGGGTTTTACATGATAACACATTATGGTTGAAGAAGTCATATGTCATCCAAAGATCTAAGAAAAAAGTCTTTGGAGTTTTCAAGAATAATAGGATGAAAAAGGTCTGATGCTCCCACCAAAGGTATATCTCGACAGTCAAAACACATGATCCAAAAACCAGCATATTCATGTATAGGCTTAAAGGATCCGAATGTGTGTGACCTTGAGCTTATGGATCACTTTCTAGATCCGGATTGCGTCTAGAACTTATGTAATATTGAATGGAGACTCTTTTTATTTCGATAGAATATATACATGATTGATTTTTATGGGGTTTAAAGTAACTCTATAAGTAAACTATAATACTTTACAATATCCCTTAAGCATCTTGGGTTTTGTTTTGGCATATATGTTGGTTGTTTTAGCACACACAAATTGTTTTTTTTTTCTTATCCGTTCCACGGTGTTTTAAATACAAACGTGTTTTTCATATCGACTTGTGGTGTGCGTGGTTTTAGTAATTAAAAAGATATCATTTTTCCGATACCAAAAACTTGGTGTTTTAATCCAAAAACTTTGGTTTGGGTCAAATGACTTAATTTTACTAAACCGGTTTTACCAGGTTTTAAATTTATAAAGTAAACAATAGTTATTTTCGAAACTAAAACCAACACATAAGCAGAGAACCTGACGTGCATAGTATAGTTTATGGGTATGTATTGAGTATCGTATCCTCAAGGATCACACTTTCCCCTACTCAACCTTACATCAATTTACTGATAGGGTTTTAAAAACAAAAATAAAACGGAGGGGTTCTTTGATAAGTTCTTTGATAAAAATAGCTTTTGAAAAAGGTTTTGGTTTTTATAAAAGAAAAGATAAAAATAGTAGAGTAGTAAATTATGCATATCTCGGGGTCCATTTGATTAATAGTTAAGTTTATTATTAGAATTAATAATTTAAGTTAGTTAATTTTGTGAGGAAGACGAGAGGGATCTTGAAGTGTTGACTCTTTTATAGAGAAACGGAGGCTAGTACTCACGTAAAATGCTGAACCTCTCCAGCGTGCGTCCACTTGGGGTCTCCGCCAGGGCCTCGCGTATAGCGGGCTCCTCAAACCGCGGTCAAGTATCTGGTCTTTGAACTCATCTTCTACTTAAAGCGGAGGCTTCACTTCCGACCTGGAACACCGTACACCTCGTCTTAGCTCTCGCGTTTCGTACCGAAGGGTCTCGCCTTAGGGTCATTCCCGAGTAGGACAACAACGAATCCCCATTGGTTAACGAACTAGGTCGATGGATCTATCTTACAGTTGGTATCAGGAGATCGTACCCTCATTGGTTTACGGCGTTGTACTAACGAGAACTAGATAAAGAATCCATTATTTGCTTATCTTTAGTGTGACACTTAACATTTAGTGATCAATTAAATATTAAGTTGGTTGAATCAATGATAACTTAATTACCCAACCCTTAACCTCCCGAACTGGATGAAAACCTTGGTAAAGGTGGCACGTAATCTTAAAGGCGTGCGATACAAGAGAACACTGGTGCGCCCGTAGGGAAACCACCCTTTAATAAGAAAATCATCCAATCATCTGGAAGTACCAGAAATGTGTCTCTCAGATCTGGTCCACTTCAGAAGCCATTGCTTAGAACCCGGTTCGGATATCAGAAGCCCGAAGGATCTGTCTCACTACCGGTTTCCTTGCCTTGGATCTAGTTCGGGACTACCAGAAGCTGATTAAACCTCTAGTTATTAAGTTAAGTTAATCAATTATTATTTTATATTTTCGGATGAGCTCACAAGTGCATGGGGTTTTACACACCATGGGTACACTCATGAGTTCTTCTAACAAGTTAATTATTGATTTTAGGATTAAGTTATCATCAAAGCAACCTGTCACAAAGATAAACAAATAAGGATTAGAAGAAGCGGACACCACATATAACTAAAAATAAACTACTAATAATAAAAATGAAAGTCTACAAACTAAGTGGGTTCATGATAATAGAAAGATACAACCATAGAATATGATCAACACAAGAACATGGCTGCTCATAGACAATCTATCCATCTTCAAGTGATATGTGGCTCTCTTGATTCTCACGACCCTCAATATTATTGCATAACTACTCTACGATCCTCTTCTTGGCCAAGCCGATCAAGGTAGGTCGAAGCCTAACCATTGAGGGTGTTAGGATGGCCAGAAGGCCTCCCACAAGACCCCAAGATCTCTGGAAGAAGCTTGGAGTTCGGCCCAAGAGAGCACAAGAAGGGATGAACAAATGGTGAGGGTTGGCTTGCTATTTATAGACATCCCAGGGGAAGAATGAGCGTGCATAAGGGTGTCGAGGGCGTGCTTGTAGTGACACGCACGTACTGTTGTTGCATAGCAGAGTCTGTCTGTACTATGTTGTCTGGCACGGCCGTGAAACATGTAATGGCACGGGCGTGCATATATGTATGCTTCTGGTTTCTTGCCCTCCAAGTTTCCTGCGTTGTCTTCTCGCGTGCAGGGCCTTCGTGCAAGTGAGCGTGGGCATGCAAGGTCACTCCAGGACTGATTTTAGCATTGTTTAAGTCCCGGGATTGTCTTCTGAACATACAGGGAACAGGTTGGAAGTCTGATATCTTCAGTAATCTCCAGTTTTTGCATGTTTTCACCTGGAAATCCTTCGTTTCTTCCTTGGAGCTCCAGTTTCCTGATATAATCAAATAGGAACGAATTAAGCATCAATTATAACTAATGTAAGCCTAATTGTGACCTATTTTGGGACTGTTTATGCCTGTTTTATATGATAATTCTGTGAGTTATCACAATACCCCAAACTTAGACTATTGCTTGTCCTTAAGCAATCATTCACAATACACTGAGGCAAACTGTTGTTAACAAACCCGCAATCCATTTATTTTATTTTAGATCACTTGAAAAATAAAATTTCATGACATGCCTACTTAACCCGTACGATTTTGGTTAGACCTATACCTGCTCACAATGTTTACTCGTCACTCAGGATTATCATTTGGGTGAGTTTTGGGGTGAACACTCGTGTCCTGACCGAAGTCAACTCAAGTTATAGGCTTGTATGCAAATTAACTCCTCGTCTCTAAACCAACTAACTAAGGTAAATCAAGAGGACTTTTATTCAGGTTGTAATGTAGGGGTGTAAATTTAAACTAACTACTTTTTTTAACTAAATACAAGGGGGATGAGTCACCGAATCACAAAGGTGCGTAAAGGTTGTGAAGATGACGAAGCAGCGAAGCGTGGAAAAGGGTGGCTAGCTAACTGAGCAACATTTTCTGCATCGATCTCTGAGAGGAGTCGGGTATTTATCCCGAGCTGTTTCATCATGGCTATCTCATCCCTCAACGTGTAGTCAATGTTACTTCCTTTTCTGACTTTTCTCTCGGCTCGGTATCGAATAGCACCCTCATGGATCAGTAAAGTATATTCCATCTGCGAATGAGTTGAGTTGTTTCTGCACTTGCCATCATGAGACCACTGGCCACGCTTCCTACACTTGTCGTATCTTTTGGCCCGTCTCTTTGCAGCGCTTTTTGATTGTCCACAAAAGAGTGGATTTTGTTCCATCTTCCGCCATAATTTTCTTTCATCTTCAGTCTTCTCAAAGATGATCTGTATTACTTCTGGTGGCATACGAGGCTAAGCAAAGTGGAAACAGCGAAGCAAGTGTTCGTCCAACGGATGCATATTGAGAAAGCGAGGGGAAGCAAGAGAGAGAATGGAGATCACAGAAAGAGAGAGTAGAGAGAGCTCAGAGTAGGAGAGAGAGAAAGAGAGAGAGGGAGAGCGGAATTCCAGATCTTTAGGTCTCACCAGTCAAAGACCAAATTTTAACTTTGAAGAACTTTCGTTAGGATCTTTTTTTGATTTCTCTCTTTTTGGTTCACGCTCTCTGTTTATTTTTTCCCTCCCCTACATATTATTATTTCATTCATTTTTTTAGAAGATCTCCCACTTGGCCCCGTCTTGTGTTGTTCCCTCGTTTGTCAACGGTGTTACTTTTTTCTTCAAACTTGCACTTCGCGCCCTTGGTGATGAAATCTTGAAGCTGCTGTAGTGACGCGTGATCTGGACTCATTTATTGGGTGAAGAAACGAAAGGCTAAGGCTCAAAATGGTTTTCTAGGGAAAATGATTTATTTAGGTAGAAACCTAAATGCCTCTATCATTTTAATTATAATTACTGGTTTTAAAACAAGAAAATGTATAAACACACAAGTTCTAACCGAGTCGGACTAAGGTCGGTAATCTCTCGAGAAATGAAACGAGCAAAAATATATGATGAATATCTGCAAGTGTGGTGCTCGACTAAATGCTCAAGAAACTCACACGGACAAAAAGGGTACGATAAGGTAGCGGTTTCAAGCACAATTTTCAGGGTGTTTTTCACTTGCCATGCAACCTATTTTTCTACTTGATTTTATTTTATATAAACGGATCTATTGGGTTTGGTTAACATCATCTAATTTCGACTGTCTTTCTAGTGTGAACCTTTCGGCATAAATGCCTAATAGCGTCCACTCGGACGAGCCTAATAGACTATACAAACTTGCCACAGTGACCGTGAATGACGCTACGGGTATCAAACTGCTAAGAGGGTACCAGACAACCACAATCATATGACAAAGTGACCCGTGAGATAAAATAAAGTAAAGCAGTACTAATGGTCCACCCCACACTTAAAATTTTGGTATAAATTTTAAGTGCAGAGATAGAAAAAGGGCAAGAGAAACTAATACTCCCCTGATAACGACGAATCCACTCGAGTGTGAGTGAAACATGCATCCTCCACCGAGAGACGTCAAAATGGCGGCTCCAAAAATACCAAACTGTCCTCAACCTGTCCTAAAATACTAGAAAAGAAAATTAAAGTAACAAAGATAAATAAAAACTACGTCCTAAGATAGATACTAGTGCCGAAGCACTAGCAGGGTGGTACGAGTCTTAGCATGCACCAAGCATGCCACAGCATCCACAAATCCAAAGTTCCGATACAGTCATCTAACAAACAACCACAAAAGAAAAGAAAAATAAAAATAGTGTTTAATGTCAACAATCATCATCATGAAAACCTGCAGAGAAAGAAATCAAACCAAGTGGGCACGGCGGGAGCGGCGGCTGGAGCGGGACGTAGAGGTGGAGCCAGTGCAGGAGGCCATATGCCTGAAAAAGTCCTCGCGGAAGGACCGGAACTCAGCAGTCAACGTGTCAAGTCGATCTAGGATGGTGCGAATCATACCTCTTGACTGCATGCGGTCAGTCCTGGCAACTGGTGGTGGCGCTGTCTGGCGTATGGGGCTTCGACGTCTAGAGCTCTGGCGTCTGGCTGCAGCGGCCGACGACTCTGGACCTCTGGAAGCAGCTGCTGCTGAAGACTCTGCCCCTCCTTTCTCCTCCGGGTCTGCCTCTCCACATGCTGCCTCAAAAGCTGTTCTTTCATCCCACAACTCCTTTTTGTTGTCAATCAGCTTTAGTGTTTCTTTGTCAATAACCCCAACATTCTTCATAACCTCTATACCCAAGGGTCAGACCCGCTCAAAGACAGTCAGTCCGGACACTGCCTCAGGGGTAAGGACCCCTAATGATGTGGCGAGGGGAGTGATATATGGGCCCCCGTAGATAAGACTGGCTGGAGTAGTACCAAAGCTGCGAGTGAAGAACTCAGCTATCACGTGGGCAAGATTACAATGCCTCCCGTCAATGATGCAGTAGAGAAGGAAAGCTTCCCGCTCATTCACACCCCCTGTGTTGTCCTTCCTGGCCCCCAAGGTGCTGGCGATAATCATGTGGATCCACCTGTGGAGTGGGTCAGGAAAGCTGGATCTCTTATGCTTCCTGGGGTCCCACTCTACCTCTGAAATGGTGGACCAAAACTCCTCAGGTGTCATACCCTCGGGCCACCAGTAAAGACTGTCAGTAAAGATAGGCTCAACAGTCTCCCCCTATCTATATAATCAATCCCATACGTACCCCAAACTCAGCTAAGGTTATCCTGTACCAAAGCCGTGCCATCCTAAACCCAATACACCTAGTAGAAATCCTGTTAACACTTGCGGCAGGAGGGGCGTACACAAATGAAGCCAGGAACTCAAGAGTAAGCTCCCTGTACACCATCTCCCTGATCTTGAAAAATCGGTGCCACTGATGAGAAAGTAGGTGTGTGAACCTGGGCTCGAGCCCAACATGCTCAAGAGCATCGTAGTCCACTGGCAGATGGGGTCCTAATGATCTCCTCTTGATTACTCTCAGCCTGTTGCGAGCATAACTCTTTGTCCCGTTCGTGTTGAAATACGTCCAAGGGTGTACCACATCAGGAATATCCCCCTCTGGCTGAAAAGTGTAGGTCTTAGGTGAGGGTAATGAAGGTGACTCTCCAGACTGGTGTGAATGAGGTGAATGGTGGGAGTCTAATGATACTGATGGTGATCTCAAAGCTGCCCTCTTCATTCTTGGCATGGACCTGCAAAACAACAGAATCAGTTCAGCTTTACTAACTTAAGTATTTTTACAGAATATAAAGAGCTTAGGTCCAGTGGCTGTAAGCCCATGCTCAACTAATGAACATGGCCTTGCGACTCAGTCTGCAGTCCGTGTTCCTATTGGTTCGATTGTTTAAACTGTTTTTTGCCTAAAACACCCTAAAACTGATTTTAAATTGCAAAAATAACTTAAATTTAAAACTTAAAAAGTTCTGGTGGGTTTTTAAGGTTAAGCACGCCCTTGAACCTATGGTGCACGACCGTGCTTAATCTAAGGGGTCAGATTAGTTACGCAGGAAATTTCTAACGGTTTCCTAGTCAAGCACGCCCTCGCACAATGCTGTGCACAGCCGTGCTTCTGTCTGATGTGACGGGTTTTCAAACCTGTTAGTTTTCTTGAAAAAAATTTCACAAAGTTTCTCAAAAATCTCAACCACATTACATTCCTAGTGTTCCCCTAACCATTTTCCTACAATATCATGCTCAGATTCGGGCCACAAACACTAGAAACCTAAGATTTTTATCAAGAACCTAACCCACTCAAAAACTCAAGAAAACGAACAGATATGGACATAAAACACTTAAAAGATGTTGGGGGTTGGTTATACATACCTTGTATTGAAAATTGGAGCTTAAAATGGAAGAAAACGGTGGAAAATGGAGGTTTGGTGGTGGGTGCGACGGTTTGCGAGTGGGAGGAGGAAGAAGAATGAGGTTTGAAAAGTCAAAGTGGCTTTTTAACCCCAATATTTATGTCTGCACGTTTGGCACGGGCGTGCTTCCCTGCTCAGTTCCCTATTTTTTGCGTTTTTCAATTTCAAAACTGTTTTTAAGGGTCCGGTTTTAAATTTTTTAGTCGTGTTTCCCGAAGATAATTTTTAAAACCCCATTTTAAGTTCGAAAACAGTTTGATTTTTAAATTTTTGAAAAACATCACCCAGTCTCATTTTTCACATTTTCTGCACTTACCTGGCGATCTTTAAGGGATGATAAATCGACCTCTAACGAAAATAAAGAAGAAATAAAAACCCTCCAAAATGAAAGTTGATGACTTTGGCGGTCTCAGCTGTCCTCACGGGAATTCTCCAAGGTGGCCAATCCGGAAGCAAACCTGCAAAGAAAGACAAAAACATCCGCAATCATTGAAAATAAAGCAGAAATAAAATGAAAAAGAAAAATAAAGCAGACCAAAAACAAAAAGAAAAATAAAGTAAAAAAGAAAAATAAAAAGGAAAAATAAACCGATAAGCAAAGTGACTTGGGTCTTTCTTTGGAAACAAATGTTTTCCCCGGCAACGGCGCCAAAAACTTGGTGTGCGTGCTTTTAGTAATTAAAAAGATATCATTTTTCCGGTGCCAAAAACTTGGTGTTTTAATCCAAAAACTTTGGTTTGAGTCAAATGACTTAATTTTATTAAATCGATTTTACCAGGTTTTAAATTTTTAAAGTAAACAATATTTACTTTCGAAACTAAAACCAACATATAGGAAGAGAACCTGACGTGCATAGTATAGTTTCTGGGTAAGTATTGAGTATCGTATCCCCAAGGATCACACTTTCCCCTACTCAACCTTACATCAATTTACTGATCGGGTTTTAAAAAGAAAAATAAAACGGACGGGTTCTTTGATAAAAAAAAGTTTTTGAAAAAGGTTATGGTTTTTATAAAAGAAAATATAAAAATAGTAGAGTAGTAAATTATGCATATCTCGGGGTCCATTTGATTAATAGTTAAGTTTATTATTAGAATTAGTAATTTAAGTTAGTTAATTTTGTGAGGAAGACGAGAGAGATCTTGAAGTGTTGACTATTTTATAGAGAAGCGGAGGCTACTACTCGCGTAGAATGTTGAACCTCTCCAGTGTGTGTCCACTTGGGGTCTCCACTAGGGCCTCACGTAAAGCGGGCTCCTCAAACCGCGGTCAAGTATCTGGTCTTCGAACGCATCTTCTTCTTAAAGCGGAGGCTTCACTTCCGACCTGGAACACCGTGCACCTCGTCTTAGCTCTCGCGTTTCGTACCGAAGGGTATCGCCTTAGGGTCATTCCCGAGTAGTCCAACCACGAATCCCCATTGGTTAACGAACTAGGTCGATGGATCTCTCTTACAGTTGGTATCAGGAGAGCGTACCCCCATTGGTTAACGGCGTTGTGCTTACGAGAACTAGATAAAGAATCCAGTATTTACTTATCTTTATTGTGACACTTAACATTTAGTGATCAATTAAATTTTAAGTTGGTTGAATCAAAGATAACGTAATTACCCAATCCTTAACCTCCCGAACTGGATGAAAACCTTGGTAAAGGTGGCACGTAATCCTAAAGGCGTATGATAAAAGAGATCACTGGTGCGCCCGTAGGGAAACCTCCCTTCATCAAGAAAATCATCCAATCATCTGGTAGTACCAGAAATGTGTCACTCAGATCTGGTCCACTTCAGAAGCCATTGCTTAGAACCCGGTTCGGATATCAGAAGCCCGAAGGATCTGTCTCACTACCGGTTTCCTTGCCTTGGATCTAGTTCGGGACTACCAGAAGCTGATTAAACCTCTAGTTATTAAGTTAAGTTAATCAATTATTATTTTATATTTTCGGATGAGCTCACAAGTGCATGGGGTTTTACACACCATGGATACACTCATGAGTTCTCCTAACAAGTTAATTATTGATTTTAGGATTAAGTTATCATCAAAGCAACGTGTCACAAAGATAAAAAAAATAAGGATTAGAAGAAGAGGACACCATAAATAACTAAAAATAAACTACTAATAATAAAAATAAAAGTCTACAAATCAAGTAGGTTCATATAATAGAAAGATACAACCATAGAATATGATCAACACAAGAACATGGCTGCTCATAGACAAGCTATCCATCTTCAAGTGATATGTAGCTCTCTTAATTCTCACGACCCTCAATATTATTGCATAACTACTCTACGATCTTCTTCTTGGCCAAGCCGATCAAGGTAGGTCGAAGCCTAACCATTGAGGGATGTTATGATAGCCAGAAGGCCTCCCACAAGACCCCAAGATCTCTGGAAGAAACTTGGAGTTCAGCCCAAGAGAGCATAAGAAGGGATGAACAAATGGTGTGGGTTGGCTTGCTATTTATAGACCTCCCAGGGGAAGCACGGGCGTGCATATGGGTGTCGAGGGCGTGCTTGCAGTTACACATATGTACTATTGCTGCATGGCAGAGTCTGTCTGTACGGTGTTGTCTGGCACGGCCGTGCAACATGTAATGGCACGGGCGTGCATATCTGTAAGCTTCTGATTTCTTGCCCTCCAAGTTTCCTGTGTTGTCTTCTCACGTGCAGGGCCTTCGTGCAGGTAAGCATGGGCGTGCAAGGTCACTCCGGGACTAATTTTAGCATTGTTTAAGTCCTGACATTGTCTTCTGAACATACAAGGAACAGGATGGAAGTCTGATATTTTCAGGAATCTCTAGTTTTTGCATGTTTTCACCCGGAAATCCTTCGTTTCCACCTTGGAGCTCTAGTTTCCTGAGATAATCAAATAGGAACGACTTAAGCATCAATTATAACTAATGTAAGCCTAATTGTGACCTATTTTGGGACTGTTTCTGCCTGTTTTATATGTTAATTCTGTGAGTTATCTACTTGTTTTAGTGAACTCTTCTCTGATTTCATCTACTTCTATGGAACTATGAGTCCGGTTTATTTGCCACAATGGTGAGGTGTCTAAGGTTTGTGACGAGGAATTCTAGGGTTTCTTGATGTGAATTTGGGGGTTTCCTAATGTTTTCTTAATTTAAACCACTGGCAATATTCTGATCAATCATGCCAATCTTCAAATCATAGCAAGATTACTCACATTCATGTGAGCTGATATTCGGATCCTTTCCTGGTGAGTGAAAGCACCACATTGTGTTGTTGGATCTGTGATCTTGGATCTGTGTTGGTTTGATAATTTTCCAGATTCACGGGTGTCGAGTTGGTAATGATTTTTAATGAAGTCAAATGAGGTCTTCGGATTCGTATGATGATTTTGTAAATAATCGGATAGTGTAGACCTAATACGTGTCTTGGCGGAAGGAAATCATGTTGGAAAAATAAGTTTTTTCATTGTTTTTAATTTTTTTTTGGTAACTATGAAAACGGCCATGATAGATCGGACATCCTAATCCGAAAAAAAATGAGCCTCATATTATTAGTTTTATGTATTTTGTTTTTTCCCCATGTTTTATGTCGTGTTTTTTTTATCTATTTTGTGTTATTTGATTATTTGATATACATATTAAATGTAATTACTATTGTGTGATGATGTGGATGGTGATGATGATGTGGAGTTTGTAGAGG
Organism: Ambrosia artemisiifolia; assembly: GCA_032199755.1. Lineage (NCBI taxonomy): Eukaryota > Viridiplantae > Streptophyta > Magnoliopsida > Asterales > Asteraceae > Ambrosia > Ambrosia artemisiifolia. Next base: position 43,753,639 of record CM063518.1, read on the forward strand.
TTTTTAGATTATGGGAAAAATGAGGTTTGTAACACGGATATGACGATGATGTGACTTGTAACACCCTATCCCATTTACATGAATAAAGTAATGTTTATACTTGAAATATCATTGCCAAAATGACGTTAATTACGTTATCAAGTTGGTCAAAATACGAATTTGAAAGTTTAACATATGTAGTAAGTTATCAATGATCATTACAACCCAAATTAACCGAGTTTAGAACTTATAAACACGAGATTATGTGAAAGCCAATAACACGCAACGTAAGGTTCTTCACAAAAATGAGCTTGATCCTCATCCCTACCCCGAGTCATGTACCTAGGGTTGAATACGAAATACAAACCCATACATACGCGTTAGAATAGTCGCATTGGAACAAAACAACAAACAAAAAAAAAAAGAAATATGGGATCCCGCTGTAGCTTACGGCCCATGAGCTGTAAGCTACGGCTTATGCTCTTTTGAGAGAAAATAAGGTCGTAGCCTACTATCTAGGGACCATACGTTACGGATTGCGTTTTCTGATCCTTTTCATCATGTGGACCATAGCCTGTGGTTCCACACTATAGGTTACGGTCTGGACTTCCTAATTTGCCTTGTTTCAAGACCTTAAGAGTTCCAAACCTCCTTGTTCAATCCTTTCTATTACTAGTGGTTCTAACCTGCTATCTTAGGCCTGGTTTACCAGATTTTAACATGCTCACATCACACCCAAACGAATCCCATACCGGCCCTTAATTCTTGCCATGTTTTAAACATGGTTCAATGAATCCATTATGACCCGTTTGGAAGATTTCACCTAATGCTAACACCATGGCTGGACAACACACACTTATAGACAAAATTCAAGGTTCTTATCTGGAAGATCAACTCACCATTCTGTTTTAACATATCCAACTTACTCGTGGCATTCTTAAACTAACTTAGGCGCAAAGATTATATCTAGGACTTATTCTAACTATTCCAATAATCCCATTTTCTAGAACTTCCTCAAGTGACTCATGATCTAATTTAAAATGCCCGGTCCACATTGCTCATGAGCAAAATGGATTCACCGGTCAATTATCACTTGGGGCTTAGATGGTTATCATGTTAATGTCACATGAATATGTTTACAAGATTTAAGTCCTAGTAGGACTTACCTTTAAGTGTGCTCCTTCCCATGAACTTGCTTCGAGTCGTGACTGTCCAAGGTCTCACCTTTGTTACCTAGAGGTCGATTTGATCAGATAGAGGTTATTAGAATCAACCTTCATCACAAATACATATGATCATGCAACCTCCTATTCCTTTTCCTTAAGTTCAATTCATTTTAACGAGTTTCATTAAAAAGCCACTCATTGTGGCATTACATCAAACACCTAGAGGGGGATATTTACAAGCATTATGAATTGATCTCCTAGACCATAATGATTTCCTCCAAATCAATTCTAGGGCTTATAGTGCACAATTAATACCAAGCATCATTATTTATCATAATTCAATATTTTAATAGCATAAGATTATCAAGCATCCTAGGTTTCTCTTGTAAGCCATGAACCCACCAAGTTTACAACATGAACTTCCATGATTTCCCCTCTAGGCCTATGTTTTTATAATATCCCCAACTTTATTTTGATTTGAGGCTTTCTTGGACTAGAGACACATTGATTAACTAACAATATATCAAAAACACAAGTTCATGGAATCCACCATTTTACAATAACCTACAAATTACCAATAATTTGTGTGTAACAAAAGGTTACCTTGATGATTAATAGGCAATAGATGCTTAGAATTTCAAACATGCATGGGCTAATTGCTTGATCCTTGGCTAGATTGGACTAGAATGTGACTTAGGTCTCTCTTAGGTGTGGTATGTGTGTGTTTTACGTGAGAAGGAACCAGGGAAAATGAGTTCCATGATGGTTTGCTAGTATTACACACAGCCAAGTTTGACCTCTTGGCAGAATTAGCCCCTCAAGTTGTTTTTTTTTTTTTTTTTTTTTTTTGTAATAGGTGTTTAGCATTTGATAGTTTTATAAGATTAAACCTTAGACCGAAGTATTATTTAAGATATAGCGCGTTTATTGAATTTGAGGCTTTACATGACTGTTTATTTGGGTTTGTGTGGTTTCTATATTTAAGTGTTAAGCTTATATTTTTACCGCTATTTAACATAAAGTATGAAATTATTACATATAGTCGTTGTCTTTTGGAATGTATGTATACTATAAAGATCAAATTCCATTTGTTCCAACATATAAATGAACAATATAAAAAAATAAAAATATTTTTTATTGTAATTACTCTAGCAGAGTATTTACACAATTTCTTTTTAGATTTTCTTAGTAAAAATACATGTTTAACAGAATGAGAACAAAATAAATTAAAAAAATTTATGTCGAGAAATCATGTGATGCGTAATGCTTAAAGCGAGAGCAGAGGAGGAAACGTTGTGTATAAAGTATAGACACCGGGATTTAACGATGGCCCATTTTAACCATGGTAATAAAAGAAAACAATACACACGTGACAAACAAAATAAGCTAATTTTGACTTAATAATACTAATCCATACCAAGGTACCAACTTACTCACTTGTTTATTAATTGGTTACACCATCACCAGACATATCATACGTTACACAAGTGAAAACACCTTAAAATCAAGTCTAGGGGAAAGTACAATAAAATCACAAAACAAACTGCATTACGTCCAAACGTTAACGACTAAACCAACCACCACCGAAAATATAACAGCATCCTTCAAGGGCGAGTCGCGACAGGAGTGTTGCCAATGCCACCAGGATTCGGAACCTCAAAACCTGGGTTTGGGACTAGCGTATCATCGCCGCCTGGCAAGTAGTTGCTACCACCGCTCCCGCCATAACTAGGGACCGTGATACCCGGGAAACCATTGTTTCCACCAGTAATTGGATTGTAGGTGAAGGGGTTGAACCCTTTCTTTGACTTGGGTTTGATACCTCGTCCAACCCCTGGAATTAGGTATCCGCGATCATGGGAAAAGAAGTTTTCGGGGTGTTTGATGTCATCGGGTTTCTTGAGGTTGGTGTTTGGAAGGTCTCGGACAGCCATTGTCATCGAGATCACAAGGTTTATTAAGACAAAGACAAGAGCCATCACTGAGTACATAGTTTTAGCCATTTTCTTGAAAATTAGCAACTAATGTTTTCTTAGGAATGGATGAATGTATGTAGAAAGGTAAGATGGGTATTTATAGTTTGGGACATCCACCTACCTCCCTCATGCACATGGACGTTACATTAAATATGTGAAACATGGTATGTATAAACTGACGCATATATAAAAGCAGAAGAAAACACAAATAAAATTTATAACTGCGATATATGGTACATTTTCTTCATATCTTTTATGTGTTGTGTGAATACAAATAAAATAACATGTATACACAACTCATTATCGAAAATTGTTAGACTAAATGATTGACGTGTACTATTTTGATTATACTGATAAAAAGGCAAAATTGATTTATAACTTAGAATATTTCATTTGCGGTTTATGAGATATATTACTTAAATTTTAATCAGTTACACTCACAAAGTTTCATTTTCTTGTTCATTTTCTTTATCACCCTCGCATAATAATCATAGATTTACACTTGATTTCTACCTTATTTCAACCACAGGTATGAAAATGAGCAAAATGGTAAACATCATTTCCTGGCTAGCTAGCAAAATCCTATAGAAATCAAGTATAATTTTCTTCAACTCTGCCTATCTACTCGGAATCAATCAAAGGTAGTCAACCTAGCTTGATCAGAATGGGAGGTAGTCGGTTAACTCATAACGTGTTTGACTTAAAAAAAAATAAAACATATTTCTATGTCTATAATGTTAATGAATGAATGTTAATTTTCAAGGAATGAGTATCAAATTTTGAACTACTTTAATATTTGTAACGTGTATCTTTATTATTTATATTGATATTCACGTATATTGTTATAAATATTAGTAAAAAAACGTATATTGTTATAATAGTAAAGTTATGATAGTGGATTTGTATATAATTTAAAAAATATATATACTTTATAATTACTTCCCCAATCTATCAACTTCTACAACCGTTTGAATGGTATTGTTCTTAAGAAAATAATAAAATATAAGAGTTAGAAGTATCATTTATTAAATTGTTAGGCCGGGTTTATCAACCACTAGATCATTGCCTATAAAATCAGACTCGCACAATCATTTCTTTCCACACATTTCAATTTAGATAGCACTTGAATATGTAACTATTATAATAGTCGTTTGTATTAAAAAAATAGAAGGAAAAAAAAGATTGTGTGAAAAAAAAAAGATTTCACGAATTTAGTTAACATGATTTAACTGAGTCCTATTGCTTAAGGTTTATGTGTATTTCAACCTAGTTACGGATCCTTCTGCAAAAGGTTTATGGGTATTTCAATTTTAATTGTTCAAGCAAAAAATATGTGTTCAAAATGAAGTTTAAATTAACCAAACAATAAGAGATGAAATAGTGAATGAGTACAACGGTGTGGACGGCTAATTAATTATATTTGTATAGGCAAGTATTAAATTTTATTTATGAAATTATTACAGTTTATTAAATGTGCAAAAAATTGTTGTATCAATATGTCAACTGGTCATTTTTTTTCCAAAGCTAAACTATTTTTCTTAACATAGAAGTCTTTTGATCTGATTCTTATCATCAACTCAAATGGCGGACCGAAGAACCCTGTCATGAGAAAAGACAAGGCGAACCCTATCACGAGAAGAGACAAGGCTGCCGACACCAAAAAACCGATTACATCACGTCAAAATTAGTTACACCATTTCAACCAATCTACACCTTTACGTGTGTGTCTATTTTTAAACCATAAAAAGCTTATCGATTTCACCTCCGCAATGATTTCCGCCATTTTTCTTTCTTTATGCAAAAAGATCCACTCATTTCTTTCTTTTCATATCATCCAACAAGCCATGGCCGGCCCTTAATAGGGGCGGCGCGGGCGACGGCCCTAGGCCCGAAAATCCTAGGGACCCGAAGTTTTTTTATTTTTTTGAAGTTTTTATATATATATATATATATATATTTGGGTTGTGGACTATTGTAATCATTTCTTTAACATTTACCCACCTAATAAGACGAAAAATCACTAAATTTTTAAACATAGCAAAGAAAACCCAACCCAAAACGGGGGTTTAAAAGGCAAAAGAGTTTACCGTTTACACAACCAATTAACGCCAATCATTACAGACTTCCAGCCGTAAGCCCGGATATTTTATAGTGAGTTTTTATATTTCATGATTGGGTTTAAAATATATGGGCCCGGTTTAATTGTTGTGGCCCCAGGCCCAATTTTTTTTTACAGTTTTCGGGGACGGCCCTGCAACAAGCTATGATGACCGATCCCTAAAACACTTCGCCTTTCATCCACGACAAACCCACATGTTTATACATATCCAACAAGTCCCAAAAAGGCATAAATATGAGGAACTCAAACGGATTAGTGAGTAATTGTGATGCGACGACAACTAGTTGTAGCCGAAAAGAAGAGTCATGCACTGCTACCTCACTTTTATTAAATACTACCCTAAAACACCTTAATTGATGACAACACTACCTTAGAGTACCTTAAAACCATTTTTTTCTTTTTTTATTTGAAATTAAATTAAGGACTTTAATTTCAAAAAAAATAAACATTAAAGTAAACATTCATTAAAACAAATTAAAAGTTGCTAAAATTCAAACTAAAATAAACGAAGTGCAAATAAAAAACAAGTACGAAAAGTAAAAAAAAAAACAAATCTAAAATCATAAGGTGTAAGGCCAAAAACCCGGAAACCTCGCCGGTTGGCTCATTGCAATAAAACATAGTTCTTAAACCAATTAAACATTCATAGGGAGCGAAAAACGTCAAGTACCAATTACATTAAACATCAAGTTTCTAAAACTAAACATGAAATAACATCAAAGGTCAACTAAGGTCACTAGGATGCTAGATTTCTTTAAGTATGGTAGCCTTCTGACTCATGTAGTGACTTGCTATCAAGCATCAAATTTCTTTTTACCTAACATACATGTTAAAAAGTCAATTACCATGTGCAACTTCTAGTTTTAATTAAACAAGGAAGTAGCAATTTATATCTTTAAACATTTCATCCAAACACTTTCAATATCGATTGCACATATCAAATAGTAATATAATCGTCTACATCAACTGCAAGAACTCACCTAGCGGGCTTACACCTGTGTAAGGCACCCTTACATGCTAGTCGCCACGCTCACAGGTTTCAATCAATACGGTTGTTAATTCATCTTTCATCTATTACTTAGCTTATTAAACTCCAAATAAACATCAATCATTTATCAATTAAGTATCAGTCAATATGAAACTCATATCATTCGTCAATTAGTATTCAAAAAGAGTTAGTCAAGTACATTAGTTTGTAAACCATTTCATTTGCATATACATCAGCCCGAAAGGTTTTGCAACTGGTAAAAATGGGCATCTAAAACTCACCTGGTTGCATGTAAATCTTCCAGCATAAAAGTTACCATGTGAAATGCATCACTTTCTCTATTAGTGAACGATAGTTTCGCACACATAGTGTCACATACACTTGCCTAATTACCGTTAGGACTTGTCAAAACCATTAGCGGGATCATTACAGAGTGTCACATAATGTTGCATAAGCATGCGACACAGTGAGTCGCAAACACATGTGCGACTCTGGAAGTGTCACAGATGCCATGTTTATCCAATCATTGAAAAACCTCGGATCAGGGCAGTCTTATCCAATGGACCCATGAGTTTCACATGGAGCGTCGCATGAACAGTGTAACATTATGAAGAATCATCCGTAAGTCAATTTTTAACCATAAACCTTAACTTTCTACGTCCAAAATTTGTTTAAATCTCATGAAGCAAGATCCATTATAATCTCGATAACATGTAAAATCCAACCTTTTTTGTAAAAACCCATCCTTAACCTCAAAACCCTAAACACCATAAAATCCAACAGATCGGAAGTGATTGTTACCTATGTCGTATAATCAGAGTTATCAAGAAAGGTAAGTAAGAGGGTGTTTGGGATTGATTTTTCAAAACAGATTATGCGTTTTGGAAAGCAGGAGTGGAGCTGTTTTTAAATTACTGCGTTTTGGTAGCCTAAAAATCTATTTCAAAACTGAACTCCAAACACTAAAAACTGATTATTTGCGTTTTCAAAACGCAATAACCTAAAAATCCATTTCAAAATGCAATCCCAAACACCCCCTAATCAGATTCTAAAAGAAAGTATCAACAATCAAAATTCAGCAAAGGATAACAAGTTATAATATTGTTCAGATGATATTAAAAGTTAAAAAAAAACGTATGGGTTGCTTGGGAGTCTTGCTAGGAGCTAGGTTACCTATCATGGAGTCCAAAAACCGATGACTCCGATTTGTGTCGGGCCATATCTTATTTTCGATGACATAACATAATGTTTTGAGTAGGCCTGGCAATTTCAACCTATCTAGTTGAGTTTGGGTTATTTTGGGTTTAAAATTAGACCTTGTGGGTTGAAATGGGTTTAGTATAATTTTCAAGGGGGTTAGGAAGAGTAATTTTAATTGTAAGAAATAAGTAAGTGGTTAGGTTAGGATGGGTATGTCAATGGGTCAGGATGGGTATATTTAGATAACCATACAATTTTGATTTAAAACTCACCCAACACCAAAAGCGTTGATGCCTCATGAAAATAAAATTCATTAAAAACAAAAAATTATATCTTTTGCATTTGTTATAACCCCGATCGGTTCGAAACCGTCGGGTCGTTAACGGACGACTAGGTCAAAACAACATGGGTCGTTAACGAGACCGATCTCATCGAAACGGTTCGAGTTGTTAGTGGGCTTGAATGAGTCGAAACGGTCTGGGTTGTTAACCGTCCCGTTCGGGTCGAAATGGTCTGGTCGTTGACGGGCCCGTTCGGGTCGAAACGGTCCAGGATGCTAACGGGATCAGTCAGGCTGAAACGGTCCGGGTCGTTACCAGGTCCGGTCGGGTCGAAACAGTCCGGGACGCTACGGGACGGGTCAGGTTGAAACGGTCTGGGTCGTTACCGGGCCCGGTCGGGTAGAAACGGTTCGGGTCGCTACCGGGCCCGTTCGGGTCAAAATGGCCTAGGTCACTACGGGGCGGGTCAGGTTGAAAAGGTCTGGGTCGTTACCGGGCCCGGTCGGGTAGAAACGTTCTGGGTCGCTACCGTGCCCGGTCGGGTCGAAACGGTCCGGGTCACTACGGGACGACTCTGGTTGAAACGGTCTAGGTCGTTACCGGGCCAAATCGGGTCAAAACGGCCTGTGTCGCTACCGGGCCCAGCTGGGTCGAAACAGTCCGGGTCGCTACGGGACGAGTCAGGTTGAAATGGTTTGGGTCGCTACCGGGCCCAGCTGGTTCGAAACAGTCCGGGTCGCTACGGGACGGGTCAGGTTCAAATGGTTCGGGTCGTTACCGGGCCCGGCTGGGTCGAAATAGTCCAGGTCGCTACGGGACGAGTCAGGTTGAAATGGTTTGGGTCGTTTCCGGGCCCGGCTGGGTCGAAACAGTCCGGGTCGCTACGGGACGAGTCAGGTTGAAATGGTTTGGGTCGTTACCGGGCCCGGTCGGGTCGAAACGCTCCAGGTCGCTACCGGGCCTGGTCGGGTCGATCGTTCCGGGTCGCTACGAGACGAGTCAGGTTGAAATGGTCTGGGTCGTTACCGGGGCAGGTCGGGTCGAAACAGTCAGGGTCGCTACCGGGCCCGGCCGGTTCGAAATGCCCCGGGTCGCTACAGGACGGGTCAGGTTGAAACGGTCTGGGTAGCTACCGGGCCCAGCTGGGTCGAAACACTCTGGTCGCTACAGGACGGGTCAGGTTGAAATGGTTTGGGTTGTTACCGGGCCCGGTTGGGTCGAAACGATCTGGGTCGCTACCGGGCCCGGCTGGTTCGAAACAGTCCGGGTCACTACCGGACGAGTCAGGTTGAAATGGTCTGGGTCATTACCGGGCCCGGCCGGGTCGCTAGCAGTCTGGCCCGGGTCATTGACGAGTCCGATCGGGGCGAAATGGTCTGGATCGCTAACGGGATCAAGATAGGATAAAAGGAAAACAATTATTGCAAGATGAACCTATGCTAATCCAAACCATCTAGAGGCAAACCCATCCTGACCCGACCCAACCCAACCCATCCTAACCCATTTTTTTAATCTACCCATCTTGACCCAAACCCATCCTAACCTAAACTCATCCTGACCCAATAACCAACCCAACCCAACCTACCCATTTTGCCACCCCTATTTTTGAGATATATGACTAAAGGGTCACACATAACATCACATTTTCTACCCGTTGTGTACATTTTTTTCTTGCTTTCTTTAGTCCGACGTCTAATTACCTCCCATAAACAAAATAAATAGAATTCTAAATAATACCTAACCTGGCCTATTTTCCTCAAAGACATATCAAAGGTAAAGTAGGGTAAGAAAAGTCTTGCCAATGAATATATAATGCTGGTCGGGCCTGAATGATTTTATGGCAAAATATTGTCTGGTCCAAACCAACTGCCATCGATTTGATGCTCACCAAATCACTGGAGGCTGCATTTACTTCTTACGACATACATTTATTTAGGGAACATATAACACAGGCTTCTTACTGTTTTGTTAATTACATGGATCCACCCCTTCATCCACACGTTGCTGACACGAAATCTTGGTGGTGTCAACTAGATTAACTAGCAATCGGTTACTGCGGCTATTTATGTTTGGATGCTTGTATAGTTGTATATGTGAATGAATGAATATTCTCATGGCCCACTGTTAGTAGTTAACAAAATTTATAACGTAGCCGGTAGCTGGCAAATTTTTATGCATATATATTTATATGTGGGGAAATATTTATACAAAGCACTAAACTTGTTGTTTTTTTTCTTACTAAAGTCACTTAACAATTTTTACACATAAATCTACACTTTCAGTTTTTGATATTTAAAAGACTAATGTTAACTCTTTTGTTGTAATGAGTATAATTGTTTATATGATTTTTTTTTTTTTTTTTTTTTTTTTGCTTAAAGTTTTTTTTTTTTTTATTCTTAACTTTCATATTGTCATTAATTAAAACGAAATACGAACGTTACATCACAATAGAAGGTAGACGGGCAACAAGTTGCGCCGCCACCCCTTTTTGAATTGCGAACACTAGTCTATTAAAGACAAATCCTTGCCCCCCTGGAGATGAACTATTGCTGTGGACGACCCGTTGGACCCTAGACAAGAAACGAATAGCTTCTGGCGCTAGGGAACCAAAGGTATCAAAGGCCAAGGGGATAAAGACATGTTGGTTCTCTGCACAGGCTTTAGCATGCTTATCCATCTTCTTCGATTCCGCCTTTCTTAATGCTTGCCCAGCTACAAAGTCTGTTTCCCTTAACCCAACCAGGGGAGATACCCCTGTGAGGTCCACACAAGCATGTTTCCCCCTCTCCCAACCAAAGACAAGCAGATCCGCTGGTCGCAAGGTGGATCTCCCTTCCGCAGGGTCTGTGAGAAAATTTACAGGGGCCTACTTTTTGGCAGAAATCCCAGCTCTTCTCAGGATGTCCTCCAAAACGTCCCTCACCCAGTCATGCCGGTATTTGAACCCAGGGAGCTCTTTGCATTGAATTGCGTGCTCCCCATATTTATCCATGCAAGCTTTACGGCAGATGGGGCATGATTCATCTTCCGGAAACATAGGGATCATCAACCGGTACTTGAGTATAGCCCTGTATTCCACTGCGGACATGCATTGACCCAAACCCTCAATCGGGATAACGGTCAAAAAATCCTGAGCATGAGGACCCTTCATGCATTCAATCACCGCCTTCTGGCGGGAGGACAACTCAAAAACATCTCCCAGGCTTTGAGCAGTTTTGCTAAAAAGAGCATTCGCCAAAGTTTTTTGTGGCTTTGAGGGGGCGGTGTCCTTACTAGAAAAACCGCCAATATCAAAGTCCGGGAGATAGACATTTAAGCGTTCGAGCGCCCGTTGATAGTCCGGGTCTAGCCCGATGACCCTACTGTTTCGAAGGATATGATCCTGAAGTTCCCAAGACTGAGATCTAGACGCCACAAAGGCATAAACCCCAACATCTCGAGCTGAAAGGAGGCCCAAGCCACCTAAACGCATCGGCAAGGATGCCAACCGCCACTGGAGATCTCCGAAGAAGGGGCCACCACACACGACTATATCTTCAATAGCCTCCCGGAGGCCATCATCGAAAAGGGATACCGCATCCACCATCAAGTGGGGTTGACAAGTTCGCAAACCAAAAAGCAACTTAGCGACCCCCATGCATGACCTAAGCAGGAGGAGTTCACTTTGGGGATCTTTAAGGCGGGGCAGGAGTTTCATAAGGTCCACCGCACCCGCGGCCCGCCGCCCTGCTAACTCCCCAATAAAGATGGGATCTCGGCTAACAGCCCCACCAAGGAGCTTAACCCCTCTCTCTGGTCTACCAATCCCTCTCGGGAAAAGCCCTTCCTGAACTTTCAGCTCGTCACACGTCGGCCAAAAGACCTCTGTTTTCTTAATATTGAGATGAAGCCCCAGAGATGGCCCATGCACGTTAATGATGTCTAAAGCCTTAGCAACCTCAGTTGCGTTGCCTATAATTGTCCCATCATCCAAATACCAAGCATGAAACGAGAGGTTACACTGTTCCTGAACCCGCATGATAAGGGGGTGTAAGGCAAGAGCAAAGAGAAGGGGCCCCAAAGGATCTCCTTGCTGCACTCCGGTAGTAGCCCCAATACAATCATTACCCACATACAGCCTAGCAGGCTGGGCGTAAAGGAACTGGACCCACGGATAGATAGATGGGCATCGCTGGTGAACCTCTTGGAGAAAGGTTGTGCGGTCGACCATGTTGAAGGCATTGGAGAAGTCTACTGTAAGTAGAGCCAAGGAACCATCCGCATGAAAAGAGTTGAGGAACCTGTTGGCACTGTGAAGCACCGCCTCCGCCCCATTTGGCACCCCTACACCAAATTGAAAGTCCCCCAGGTACTGGGCAATGTCTTTCCCAACCTTCTTCATAGCCACCTTAGAAACCAGCCTTCGCCAAATGCTCCCCACCGCAATAGGCCTAATTCCATTATCGGGCTTCAATAACGGGGTGAGGGGGGCCGAGGCAACAAACTCGGCAAGTGTCTTAGGGCAGGCTCCCCTAAGCCATAAGTTAACGACTTCCGTAATGGCCGCAAGCAAGCCTGAGGAAGTCGCCAAGCCTTCGCCACCAATAGCATCCAACAGGTGTTGGGCCCGTATCCCGTCCCTGCCACATGACGTCCCTTTAGGGAAAGATCGGATACATCTGAGCACACAGTCCCCATCTACGGATAGAGCGGGTTGGGTGATAGGGTTAGAAGGCAAGGATGGAGGCGTCACCACTGGGTGTTTATCAATGAGGGCTTTCATGGTCGATTCACATAGAGGGGCAACCCCACTAGAGCACAAAACCTTAACCGCCGCCGTGAAATGCCCATCCCTGACTTTTCTAAGACATTGCTTAATATTAGGTTCCCTTTCATTGTCCTCTTCCCTTCTGACTTCTCCCCTAGGTACCACAACCTCCCCCACGCTATCCAAGAGGGAAGAGACCAAGACTGCAAACCCAGACCCATCTTTCCATACTGCAAGCGCTTGCATGATGCTACTACACTGCAGAGATTTCCTGTTCCCTGATCTTCGCTCTTGCCTAGAGGACGGTCTGACCACCCTCAAGGTTAACCGCGGAAGCAATAACAATTTTACCCAATTGTCAACCGAGCCTGGCGACGCCACCACTTTGCGTAAGGCACCCGTTAACACTTGGCCGAACATCATACGACAACTGGGGGGAATGCTTTTAACAGTTTGAATAGGGAGGGAAAAAAGACGCTCGAGGAGGGCAACATCCCCGACCACCCCGGTGGGGTGCCGTGGGTTTGCGTCGACTACCACTTGACATGGTTTCTGTATCCCAACAATGAAATCTTCGACATCTCCCGAAACCATGGCGAACGATACAACCTCACCATATGATTTAGTTTTCTAAAACGGTTTTGGAGTTTATATGGTTTGAATGTGGTTGTTAGACTATGCGTTGTGAGTTAACTAAAAAGTAAAAAGTGCATGACACCATATCACATTAGTATCATATAGGTAGTGGATCTTTAACAAAACTATCCATTCCAAAGGTGTTGTAAGATAACTGAAAAAGGTGTGTGACGTGCACAAATGATTGGTTAAAAAAAAAAAAGCAATCTCTCTCTCTCCATCTTTGCCTCCCTCTCTCCCCCCCCCCCCCCCCCCCTCTCTCTCTCTCACCCCGAAGGGGCTGGTGTCTTTGATGCAGGTGTTTTGGTGTGTAGTGCCGAAAGTAGCTAATGTGGCTATGTGTATTAATTACTCCACAACACACAGCCTTAGATCAAAACAGCTATGAAAACACGTTTTTTTCATCGATATTTAAGAATTTAAATTGATAAATTGTTAGTGTTTTCAAATATTACTGTTTTTTTTTTCTACGTGTTTTAGAAAAATACCAGTTCAAAGAATGATATTATGGATGGAAGCAATCTTATCAAAGATAAAAATACATGTTTTCTAATATATTTTAATGATTTTATCATTGTGAATCTTTATATATTAATAATTCTCAATCTTTATGTATTAAATAACTACATTAAATTTTAACAGTTATTTAAGTTAAATATGTATAATGATCAGAGCCAACAACAAGCATACAACATTAGTAACTAGAATAATGCCCGCGTGTATACGCGGTTCACCAACGTGCTTCTATTCTTACCACTTTAATCAACGCATTTTATCAGTATAATCAACAATTATTGGAACACTCTATTTTCAACCTAAAAGCCAAGTTCAAATCCAAGTAATGAAAAAAATTAATCTAATAACAAAACCAATAGATAACTAAGCATAACTGATTAAGTTTTTATAGTCAATATAAATCAAAATTACAACTTTTAATAAAGTTGTTAATAACCTGCATCATAAAATACTAAATACATATCAAGAAAAACTATTAAAAGTTCATATAAAACATACTACACTTAATCACCTTCCTAATCATCATCCATTTCAGACTCGGATGACTCCTCTGCTTCAACCATTGCCGCTTCCTCTTCCAGATTCATGATTCTTAGGCGAATCATTTGTTCCAGGTTCAAACTCGCAGTGCTTCTACGCTTGTTAGACATGCGTACCTTATCGAGTTCCACCAGCAAGTCATAGTCATTGCAGTTTTCAATTTCATCTCTTGACATCAACCGATATTCATCATCGGTAAACAGAACACTTGCAACATTAAGATTTTCAGCAAAAAACCAACTTTGGACATGAAATACCTCCAAAAGTTCATCAAACTCATCCACTTCAAAGATTTCTTCCAACTTAGCAACCAGTCTGCTTTCTTCAATGCTTGGCAACCTGATGGTTCTTCCAAACTCATACACTTCTCTTTTAAAGTCTTCATCCATTTGCATAATCGCCTTTCTTGAACAAAAAACTAATAATGTAGTGTCACTCATGTTTACAAAATACCTACGCTTAATTCTGCAGAACCTCCAACTCACAACCCTTACCATTGTTGAATTTGTTTTTTTTAGAAATTGTGTGTGTTTATTTTGAAGAAAGTAAATATGTGATTTATATTTACTGATTATGATTATATACATATATTAAAACGCGTGTACGGGAACTGAAGTGACAACATCGATTTTCAACACTAATACTAATTAATATTTGATATCCTATTAATTGTATGATCTTTTGAAAAAACTAATCCCTGCAGGTTATGCTCAAAAGTGGCGCTTGTTATTTCAGGATATTATATTTCGAATACTAAATATAAACTAACAAAGTTAATGGTTATTATTATTTATCTAATTAGTATAAGAGATTTCTCTTAATATATAAGATTTTTAATATATACCAAAAATTACCTTAAATATAATTGTTAAATTTGTATGATTTTTAATAGTAATAGAATTTTGTGTTAAACCAAAAACAATATACAACATTTACATTTAATATGAAATCAAAGGTTGCCAAAAAAAAAAAAAGAAACGAATATGTTTTGAATTTTTTAAATGAAAACCGTTAGATATTATTGTGTTGGATATTTACCAAAATTTGAGTCAAATCAAAACCTTTAAAAATCAACCAAATTTAATAAAAAGTCAAAGGTTAACAAACATAAAAACTTACACACCGAAAAATATTATCAGTATACAAAAAACAGCACCACCAATAACCCCACTAATTACCATTACCCTTAACAAACATTAGAAAGCTTGAACACACGTTGATTCTGGAAAAACATGAAATGCAAATTTGTTTGTCTGCGTGTACACGCGGTTCACCAACGTACATGTATTTAGGGAATTATAAGGTTTAATAAGAAACCGTAAAAATATTGTATTAAAGGTATAAAACAACGAATACAAATTTAATTCAAAATATCACTAAATATTTCTTTATACACCACATTTCTGGTTTTAGTTTTCACATTCCCATCAGCATCAAGTATAAGTAATTTCACTCCTGCCCTGCTTTTAACTCTTGACAATGCGACATAAAGTTGGCCATGTGAGAATACAGGTTCTCTTAAATACAATCCAACCTTAGATAAAGACTGACCCTGGCCTTTATTGATGGTCATTGCGAAACATACGCTTATTGGGAATTGACGCCTTTGAAACTTTACTGGAATCTTGATATCAGATGGTATCATATTTATTCTAGGAATAAGAGTTTTGATACCTATGTTTCCACCGAATATGATTTCGGCCTCGATAACACGCTTTGCAAGTCTGGTGATTCGTAATCTCGTGCCGTTGCACAAACCATTTCATTGATCTATGTTTCTCAACAACATAACGGGTACACCGACTTTAAGTGCTAATCGATGATTAGGCAGCCCTGAAATTTTTAAACCATTAAGGACGTCAGGAGAGTATAAGTCTTCTTGTGAACGGTTATTACCGTTCTCAATCTGACATATACTATCAGAGCTAAGATATTCGACTTCATCTCCAGGCAACAATGCAAGCAATCTTTCATTAATCTCATGTACGACTTCGTTTGTAGGTGCAAGTATTGCTCGTTCCCCAAAGTAATCTTTATCTTTGTAAAGTTGAAGAAGCGAAGGGTAGACGAAGTCAATTAATCTAGAAATCAGATCTGACGAATCCTTAATAAGAAGATCATCTGGAATGTTCACGTCTGCCTCATCATCATGAATAGACTCACCAACCTTACCCTCACCTAATTCAAGAAGCCAGTTTGCAAATGCCTTTGTTTCTTCAGATTCAGATGTGTTGTTACCCAACGTTAACCTCATGTTTTTGGTTAATGTAAGGACTTTGCAACTATTCCAAATAGGAGAAGAAGTTAATGAGGCATTTAAAATATCTCTTCTACTACCATTGGGAACAACAGGAAGGATCTGTCTAAAATCACCACCCAAAACCATAACCTTACCACCGAAAGGCAACCCAGAATTAACTGAAGAAGTTGACTTCAAGACGTCCTTCATTGTACGATCAAGTGCTTCAAAAGCATGCTTGTGAATCATTGGAGCTTCATCGCAAATAATTAACTTAGTTTGCTTCAATAAATCAGCATCATCACTATTAGGCTTTATACCGCACAAGGACTGTTCAGTAACATTCAAAGGTATACAGAACCTAGAATGCGCTGTCCATCCACCGGATAACAAAAGAGAAGCAATACCACTGGATGCAACGTTCAAAACAATTTGTCCTTTAGATCTTATAGCAGCAGACAAAGTTTTCCATAAAAAGGTTTTACCAGTGCCTCCAAAACCATAAACAAAGAATAGACCACCTTTGTTACAATCAACCGCATGAATGATTTTATCAAAAATTGAACACTGCTCATCAGTTAAAGAACGTGCGTTTGTAGCAAATTCCTCAGCCAGCGCACCTACTTGATAATTCAGCTCATCAAGAATCAAACGGTTATTTGCAGATGCTATAGAATCATTATTAGGATAAGGCATAGAAGGAAATCTACGTAGGCTTGAGTTATTCCGAAGCAACTGTTTCTCAATTTCAAGCAATGTAAGGTTCTTGATTTGATCATCAGGAAGAGACAACCCTAATAATGATAAAGTGTGTCATTATTAATTTAAAACATAAGGGACGTAAAAAAAAATTTTAACGTAAATTTTTTACCTTCAATTTCGAATAAATCTTCGTGTCTACGCATAATACCATCTGACAGGTACTTCCATGTTTTTTCCCAAACATGCTCAGGCCTAGATAAGGTATTAGACAGCAACATCATCGCAAACAAATTACGAAGAGTGTATCCTGAACCAGTATAATGAGCTTCCTCGATAGCTTCTACTTATTCTTTGTCATCGTCTAAGAGACCAAGAGCATAACATGCATCACGAAATGTTGGTAAAAGTTTACCATTGACCGTTCTTATCTCCTCAAATGATCTAGGGCCTTTTACTTTATTGAGAAGAACTCTCAAGAAATACGCCTCACCCATGGATGGAGTAACCATGTGAACACGACCAATTGAGTTACCTGTCTTTCGAAAGTCCCATTTTTTTCGTCTGTTTTCCAACCAAATTTACTTGGGATTTCAATGTAACTTAGTTCACGTGCCACAGCCTCACTTTGGTTTAGTTCCATCCATTTTAGAAACATTGTTGAAGACACAGTTGGTTTGTCGAGAACGTTTTGAAGACTTTCTTGTGGACCATATACCACACTTTGCTCACCGGGCAAATGAAATGGAAGCCTTATAACTGGAGGGTATCTATAATGCACTTCATTTTTAAATATCCTCCATGAAGCTTCACATGCAGAAAGGAACCTACAATCAAAATGTTTTTTTTGATTTCATCTTTTTGAACCACTTCTTGACCTTCTCCATCATCCTCTAGAAAAGCAACTTTAGCCCTATCAGGTCCTTTATTAATGTATTTGAATAAATACTTAATTGAAGCAGCATGGTTATACCAGTCAACATTGATATGTGCTTGGTAACGCCTTAAAAGTTTTGCGTTATAAGGAACCACATTTTTGTTGTCTAACTTGGCAGTTCCTTTTTCAACAAATAGCCCTGAGTCTCTTCTTCTATAAACAGGATATCCTTTTGAATCTAACGTTGATTCAGAAGAAAACTTCTTTGGAAATTTCTTCAAGCACTTACCGTCAAACATGCACGGACAGTTGGGATATTCACGTCCGCAGGGTCCATGAATCATAAAGTCACTCACAAGACTAAACAACTCCGGATCTACTCTCTTATCAGGGATTTCAGCAGAAACAAAACGATCAACATGGTCAATCGTGGGAAGCTTACTGTCATCTTTGAGAAACAGATAGATGTGAGCGTGGGGTAGACCACGTTTTTGGAACTCTATAGTATAAACCGCTGTAATATTAAGTTAAAAAATGTAGTTAGAAATTTTATAAATACAAACATGATAGTAATTATATAAACAAATAAATATTATATAAGTATAAGTGAATTATGATGATAATTTATGAATACGTATTTAAACTTAATTTTTTCGTAAATAATTTTACCTGCTGAAGTCTTGCCCAATAATTCTTTTTCATGTAAATCTTTCATGATTGAGTCTAGCTTAACTTTGAATAGTCTAGCTAAAATGTCTGGCCTATCTTCTGGATTTGTCTTCTTGTCCTTAAGAAACCTTCTGATCTCAGGCCATTTGGGATTGCATGTGATTGTAATAAAAAAAATCAGGGTATCCATACCTTTTACAAATAGCCATTGCATCAAGATAATTTTCCCTCATGTAACGTGCACCACCAGTAAAAGAAGAGGGTAAAATTACTGGCGTCCCTACTTTTGACAAATCAGTAGGTCCATTTTGGTTCAACGTTTGAAGATCGGTATAAGTCTCGCATCTAAGTTTACTTTGGTTGAAACGGAGATAAAATAAGCGCTCACTCTCGATCATGGTATAAACGTCAACCAAAAACTGTTGAAGAAGTCGCCTTGCATTCAAAATCAATGAGAACTTACCAACTCTGTCTTGAATATGATATGCAAAATACTCTCTCATTGAACACTTTGAATCTACTTTCTTGTTAGATTTCCTTTCTTCCCTGTGTAGTATATCAACCCTATAACAATCTTCTCCAAAGGGAATAAGCAATGGATACTGGAGAGCTAGATATGACGGATGAAGTTCACTTATACGCTTAAGACCCTCTGATCTTGACTCGACAACAATATCTCTATTGTCTAGCTGATCATCATCGTTTGACAAAATAAGAGCGGCAATTTCTGATGAAGTGGGTAAGTTGTAAGTTCGGCCGTCTTTAGATCTCCTACCAATAAGGCGTAATTTAAGGTTAACTTCATGATTTTCTTGAAATCTATCACGTACCATCCTATAGCTTTTCACAAGCTGATTATTTGAGTCTAACATGGACTTCAAGTACTGAATGATTTCAATGTCAAGTTCGTGAGAAATATCCTTAGTCTCTCCTTTTTCATTACTGAAAAGATAAAAAAAAATTGAGAAAAATTAATATTTACATAAACAGGTAGAAAATAAGTAACAAATTGTAGAATATTACCTATAAATGTTTTCCCTGTTTGAGACTTCATTTTCAGTGTCATATATATATAACTGAGAAAATTTCGGTTTAGAACCATCCTTAGGAATAAGACCACCCAAGGTGTGATAATTTTCACCACTTATTCTGTATATGAAGGGAGCCTTTCCTCTATTGATATTTGAGTCAACCTTGCCTCCCATTGAAGTAAAACAAAACATAGAATGGAAGCGTCGAATGTGTTTTAAGAAATATTTGCTCTTCGATTCTGTGTTTTTGAAAAGATTCTGATAATCTAAACTGCCCTCTTTGAAATCTGGAAGTTGTACCTTTCCATAACAACAACATATCATGTAAGTTGTTCTTCCAGAAACATTAAGGCCTCTACCAGCTTCTGATCTCCACAATTTTGCGTTACACATTTGACATACAACCGTTTGATCACCGTGATCAAGATAATCTTGCAAATAAAAAGCAATAAAATAATTAACGCATAAAAGAAACCAATATAGTTGTAACTGTTTTGTAAATTTAATATTTACCTTTAGAGACACCCTTATATTGCAAGTCTTTAGTTGGTTGAGGGTTGACAGCTTCTTCGTCAGACAAACTAACCATGCGAACAGGTGAGATGCAACGTCGATTACTTCTTAATGTATTCATGGTTTCTGTTTGAGCCGAAGATGAGGCAAGTGAAACTGTATTAACATTAGTGAGTCCACCTGAAATTAATAATAACTATTTCAAACTCTATATTAATAAAATTAAAAATTTTGAAAATTAATCGACACATAGCAAGTTGTACCAGATGTGGTTGGATAAGTAGGAGTCGTAACATTAGATTGTTTTTGAGTGCAAGTAACAGAATTTACTTTACGTCTTTTTGCATCAACTTGTAATATTCTAAACTTTCAAAACTCTACAGAATGTTGTGTTCTGAGTTGAGGGACTAAAACAATAGATAAAAATTAAATAAGTTTGGACATAAGTATAATAAAAATTTAAGTAAGATATAATTATAATACCGTTTGTAATATTGGACAAAGGAGTGCGTTCTGTAGAACCTGTTGATACATAAAGTAAATAAAAAAACGGAGTAAAGTAAAAAAATTGACATAAATTGAAAAAATTAACGCTTCAAATTATTAAATGTTACAAACAATTATTACCAGAAAAAGATGCGTTAAAAGGGTTGTTAGAGCTTGCTGTAACGGATGATATATCGATTGAAACCAAACTATTTTTGAATTGTGAGGGATTTGTATTTTCACATTGCTTAACACTCTTTCTCTTAGCATCCATTTGCGTATTTCTGGATTTTCGAGACTCCGATGCAATGTTAATGTTGACTTCAAACGTATAAAGAACATATAAAGTAATATTAGTGTAGATGCACTTTATGCGACTAATGCTTTGGATTGTGACTTAACATATGTTAGATGTTTTGAAGAAGGGCGAAGGTGAATATTATAGGGCGAAGGTGACTGATAGTGGACGAATGTACATGTATGGAGGGCGAAGGTAGGATGCTGACTGAAGAATTTACACGTTCGTACTTTGTAACAGGGCGAATGTGGACAAAGTCCACATTCGTACTAGTGAAAGGGGCGAATGTGCAGTCCCTATAAATAGTTTTGGCTTGATTTGTAAGTTAGAATAGTTGGTGATAGTGTGTGTGTTAAGGTCAGGTTGCTCTCTAGATTAAGGTCGTGTTAAAGTGTATAGATTAACTTGAAAAGGCTTTGTATTGAATGTTTTGAACAAGTTATCTATAAAATGTTGATTGAAAAGGTATTTCGTGTGTTGTGATTTGCGTATTATCATTTTGTTCAGTTCTAGGGTTTCCGCACCTGGAATTGTGACTTGTATAATCATATTTTCCTGTCTATTGCTAAAATTCTTTGTTTATAAAGTGGTATTAGAGCCATAGAGATCATACAACAACAAATTGATAATATCAGAGCTGATTTGGACCCTATTTTGATCAAATTTTCTCGGTTTTTCATTGGAAATGGTTTTTGATACAATTTGAAGGTTTTGGACTTTAATTCGTGGTTAAAATCAACATTTTCAAGAATTAAAGTTGTTCCAAATCAATTCCGAATCATAACCTGATAAAGATCATCAAAATCCATAAACTTTTGAAAATCTCAGATCAAAATAACCGTTTTTCAAAGTGTAACCGTTTTTTAAACATGTATGGGTCGAATCTGGAGAGCTTAGGGCGAACATGGACTTTTTAGGGGCGAACCTGGTTATTTTCTGGGCGAAAGTAGCTTATTTCAGGTCGAACCTAGGTGTGTTGTGTTGTTTGTTCCACATTCGGGTATAAAATTCCACTTTCGGGTGATCGGGGGTATGAAGGTGGAAATCAATTGGACGAAAGTGAGTTTTGTCTGGACGAAAGTGGAAAGTGTTTGCTGATTTCTACATTCAGGTCTCATATTTTACTTTCGGGTCTTCATTATGGATGAAAGTGTAGTCTGACAGGGCGAAAGTAGAAGGGTTTTTGGAAAATTTTCTAAGTGTGGTGAATTTCTAAGTTTGTGAACATCATGTGGGGTTTTCCAACTACACCGAGACCGGGAACGACACAACCACAACAGCAAGTGACCATGGACCCATGGACAGTGGCAGCTCAGAAATCGAACACTCAGTCTTCTCAACCGATTAACTACTTAGCGATGACTAGTTCGGCCACCCAAGCTAATGGAGATGCAGGAGTACAACCAGTGGCAGAAGAAATTCAAGATTCATCTTGAAGGCATGGGGTTGGAAGGTACGGAGGCTTGGCAGATGATAGCTAAAGGATATGTTGCACCAGTTTTAGAGAACACCGGTGAACAGGTTCCTTTGGAGAGTTTGACTGATGATGAGAAGAAGAAATTTGCAGTGGAAAAGAAGGCATATTCTCAGTTAACTCAGGCGATCACAAACGATTTGCTACATCAGTTTGGGTCGTGCACTACTTCTAAGCAGTTATGGGATGTGCTTAAGAATCGTCATGATGGTAACGAGAAGACGAGAAGGTTAAGAATGGAAGAGCTGAGAAAAGAATTTGAGAACTTCAGCTACGTCGGGAACGAGACATTGAAAGAGTTGACTCCCAGATATTGTCATTTACTAACTGAATTGTCTAGTTATGATATTCAGATTCCTATGTGAGACTTGGTGGATAAGTTTGCTGATGCACTACCACCGTATTGGGATCAACACATCTAGGTACTCAAAAAGAAGGATGCTTACAAGTATTGGACTATCAACAAGTTTATTCAGAAGCTGGAGAATAAAGAACTCGAGGAAAAGAGGAAAGCAAAGAGATCTCAGATAACTCAGAACCCAGAGTTGTATCATGGTGGTACTTCAGCAACTGTGGGAAACTCTAGTGTTGGTGGAACAGTGGCACCTCATATAGCTTGTATTTCAAGTGTCATGGAACCACCGAAACAACCAATTAACTACCTAGCACAAACCTCATCTTACTCACAACCATCATATACTCCACCACCACAACAATACACTAATTCTTTCATTTCACCATTTTCTCCAATCTATTCTGCTAACCAACCACAACAACAACCTCAACAACAACTTTACATGACTCAAATGAATCAAGTGAATCAAACCAATCAGAAACCGGTAGTATTGGAGACATCCAATATGAATAACGTGACTGTGGAGGTTGCTCAGCAACATATTGCGCTAGTCTCAGCAACATATTGCGCTAGTCTCAGCAATGGTTGCTTCGTATAACGGTTTAGTTGCAAGTCAAATTGGGAATAACAACTTGACCAATGAAGACTATGCACAAATCGATAAAGAGGAGATAGAGCTCATAGACATTCAGTGGGCTTTCGCAAGCATTATGAGAAGGGCAACCGAGTTCATAGAAAAGACCGGGAGGACTGATTTGGGTACTTCTCCAAACACCACTTATGGTTTTAACAAGGAGAAAGTTACATGCTTTAACTGTGGAGGTAAAGGACACTTCAAAAGAGAATGCACTCAGCCTCCTAAACAAGGTAACAGAAACCCATTCAATTCAAACTACCAAAACCGTCAACAGCAGACCCAAAACCAAGTTTCTTTCCAAAACAACAACAACTATCAAAACCAAAACAATTACCAAAACTGACAGAACACCTCTAACAACAACCAAAACAGACAACCAAACACAACCAACCAGAATCAAACTCAACCACCAAATAACCCAAACAGAACAGTTATACCTATCACTACACCAAACGAATAGCCAAAAAATAACAATCAGAATCAAGCTTTGGTGATACAGAATGATGAGAGGTTTGACTGGACTGGCATGCAAATTGGTGTTGAGGAGATAACTATTGGTGGGAATGTGGCTTGTGTTGCCCGACAGGTTGATATTGAGGAGTCGGTGATAGTTGATCAAAATGAAGAAACTGAGAGTGAGGTTGAGGAATCGGTTGAAGAGATAAATGTGGAGACTGAGACTTTTGAAGTTCAGGCTGAAGAGAGATGTTCAGGAGTTTTGATTGACTCAGTCACAGATGTTCCAGAAGAAACTGAGTCAGTATATTCAGATTCAGATAGCGAATCAGACTCAGAGGCCAGTGTTACTTCTTTGGATGATGACATTGATCAGTTGCTGGCAGAAGCAGATTTTCTAAAGACGAGGAAGTCGTGCATAGTGGATGACGCCTTCACCAGAATCGATTATTCAAAGTTCTTCACTGGGAAGGAAGCTCATTTTGCTCTAATGGCCATGACAGATCCTCCAAAACAGGTAAGTTCTGAGTCTAGCACTGATGTTACAAGTGATAAGTATTGTGGAACTTGTGACAGATTGACAGAAGAAAACAAAGAACTTCGCATTCAACGCGATAGTGCGGTGATAAACTGTCAATCTGCTCGCAAAGAAGTGATTGCTTTTAACAAAGTACTTGATGGATACAAAAAGGACATTTCCGACCTAAAGAAAACTATTTCATTAAAACAATTAGCAATTAACAATTACATTAATGAACTTGAGAACACTAAGTTGGAAATGGCCACCATCAAGTGTTTTGCTGAAAAGGTCAACAAGAAGTTAGAAAGTTACAAGCATATTGCTTATGTCACTGACCACATCATTGATGATCAAACCACAAGTTATAAGTCTGTGCCATCTCCGGTGCTTTTTGAAAATCACAATTGTCATCAAGTGACACCGGAGAGCTTAGTAAAATCAGACTCTGCATCGGAAAATGAATCAAATACTTCTAGTGTTGGTGATCCTCATTCCGATGTGAGACCGATTTTAGGTTTGAATGATGAGGGAGTTACAGTTGAAAATGATGATTCAGACTCTGAGAGTGACAAAAGTGATAATGTGAGTGATATTCCAAAAGAAAATCACATTATTACGAATGAATCAGTGTCACCGTCTCAGCATGTTCATCCGATGGCTAACGCACATCGTGATAAGAAGTCTGAAAAGAAAGAGGTTAAGAAGGAAATGAGTGACAAACCAGTCAAGGTATTTTATCGGATGGAAGGATCCGATAAGATTATCTCTGACGAGGAATATCCAATTAAGTTTGCTCAACTATTCCAAAATCGAGAAAATTTGGCAAGAAAGCACAATATGGTTTCCGAAACATGAAAGAACAAATGAAATTCCACCTGAAATTCTAAAGAAACTGTATTTGGATGTTCCAAAAGAACCAAAGGTTCATGTCACCCAATTCATTAAACCAAAACACAAAGCAAACGGTTTTCATGAGCCAGCCTACTCGAAGGGTCCACTTCCTGAGATTTTAAGGCGTAGACAGTATGATGATCAATATCCTATCAGAACATATGCTCAGCCGAATGCTCAAAACGTGTTTGAAGAATACCGTGCATGCTTTAAGTGCGGCGAGAGAGGGCATTTACTTGCTCACTGCCCGTACGTGAGGCACAAAAGGCACGAAGTTGAAGTTAGGCAATCCATGAGGAAACCGGTTGATAATCATTACTATCCACAAAGACAATTTGTTCCTCAACCAGCACCATTTTATAACCAAAACAATTTTTATCAAAAGAGGAATGATCGTCCATTTCATTATGATCGTCGTAACCGGATAGCCATGGAAAAACTGTGGAGAAAACCAATGGTGAACACAACGGCTGATAGACAAAGGGTTCCACAAAAACCTGCGGTCAAATCAAATGTTGGACCTAAATCTGTTAAATCAGACAAGGTACCCAAGAAGGTTTCATTTGTGAACGATGTTAAGAAAACGACTGAGACTCCAAAATCTCAGATTCGTATTTTGAAACGTTCGGAACAGTCTTGGACACCAAATGGTATTCCGGGAGCCTCAACTTCAAAATCAAATGAAAAGGTTGAAAAAGTTTTGAATGATCCTAAAAAGATCGATCCAAAACCAAATGTTGAAGTAAATGATTCTTTGAAAAGTGATATTCAAAGACCCAAGACCACTCAGGCTTGGGTCCCCCGAAAGAACTAACAGGTTTACTTGATGTGTGCAGGGAGCTTCAACTGGCCCTATTAGCAGTCTTTGGATTGTTGATAGTGGAGCTTCAGGCCACATGACAGGGGATTTAGCATTGTTGTTTGATAGGGAAGAAAATAAATGGAGGGTATGTTGCTTTTGCCGGGATCAAAGGTGGATATATCACGATGGAAGGAAGCGTGAGTAATGGTATTGTGAGTTTCGAGAGGATATCGTATGTGAAGCAGATCGATTATAATCTGTTGAGTGTCAGTCAAATCTGTGACAAACAATTTACTATTTATTTTGATGACAAATCTTGCTACATTCTCAAACCGGGCTTCAAAATTCCAAAAGAGTGGGTTATGTTGAAGGCACCTCGCATCAACAATCTCTATATTCTTGATATGTCCAAGGCAATGACATCCCAGGGGCAAGTGACATGTTTCCTATCGAAAGCTACTGAGAAGGAATCGATAATGTGGCACAGAAGGATGGGACATATTCATTTGAGAAAGATGAACCATTTAGTGAAGAATGGACTTGTCGACGGCATGAATGTTAAACATTTCCATTTGAATGACAAGTGCGTGAGCTGTAAGAAAGGAAAGCAACACAGACAATCCCACAAAGTGAAGAAAGTTAACTCTGTTGAGATGCCGCTTGAGCGATTGCACATGGATCTATTCGGACATGTCAAACGCAAAAGTCATCTTGGAGAGCTTTATTGTTTAGTTGTCACTGACGATTATTCAAGATTTTCATGGGTTATGTGTTTGCACCAGAAAAGTGACACCTTCAATAATCTGAAAGTTTTGTTCACTCGATTGGAAAACATCTATGGTCTTATGATCAAGCGAATTCGGAGTGATAATGGGACGGAGTTCAAAAATTCCAAGATGGATGAACTTTGTGAAAGCAAAGGAATTCATCATGAATACTCGGCTCCGTATACCCCTCAACAGAACGGTGTTGCTGAACGTAAAAACAGGACTCTAATAGAAGCGGCGAGAACAATGCTAGCAGACTCGAATCTTCCAGTAATGTTCTAGAACGAGGCGATTTATGCGGCAAACTATAAACTTAATCGGGTTTTAACGGTGAAGAAGTTTGGCAAAACTTCTTATGAGCTGTTACACCGAAGAAAGCCGAACTTGGAGTATCTAGAACCTTTTGGGGCTCCGTGCACAATGTTGAATCCAAGATAGAAGTTTAGTCCGGAAGCTGAAGAGGGATATTTTGTTGAATATGCAACCCCTCTCAAACGGGTATTCAACAAAAGAACTCGGCAGGTGGAGGATTGGTCTAACGTGGAAGTTCAACGGTATACTCAAAATGTGCAAGGGAATGGTCCTGATTGGATGTTTGATTACAAAGATTTCTTTGAATCATTCAATCTAGATAACTTAGTTGAAGAGGCTGTTATCCGATTACTTTACGAGTGTGAAAACGCAGCGACTTCACCATTGGTGCGTCCGATCACCGTAACTCCTACAACAGCTTCTAATGATACCAATATTCCTGTACCGGAGAAAGAAGTGTTTCAAGAGGCTTCAACAACTTTAGATACTTCAGAATCGGAAGATGATGGAGATTTTGAAGAAGTTATTCTTGAAAATGCAACAGAGGCACCGCCAGTGAACCCAAATCCAGATGTTGCTTCATCTAGACGATTCTGAAGTATTGACTACTCAGACGGGAGTTACTGTACCTGAAAATCCGGAATCTCGGATTCACCGTATTCACCCGCTAGAGCAAGTTATCGGTGACCCTGGTAGAAGTGTAATGACGAGAGGACAGCTGAGAAGTGTTAATTCACCAAAAAGTTTTAGTGCTTTAGCTTTATATGCAAAAATACAAAAGTCTGGTTGTCAGAATGATTGGTCGTTTGCATGTTATGTTTCGCAGGTCGAGCCGCGGACATATAAAGAAGCTCTTTTGGACGATGCCTGGGTTGAAGCGATGCAAGAGGAGTTATTGCAATTTCAGAAGTTGGGAGTCTGGACGCTCACTGATTTACCTCCAGGACGGAAGAAGATTGGTACCAAGTGGGTCTTTAAATGTAAGAAAGACGATAGAGGAGTGATTGTACGGAACAAAGCCAGATTGGTAGTACAAGGTTTTCATCAGATCGTGGGGATTGACTATAATGAAATATATGCACCTGTGGCACGCATAGAAGCAATCCGAATGTTTCTAGAGTTCGCCTCCTACAAGAAATTTAAGGTGTATCAGATGGACGTCAAAAGTGCTTTTCTGTACGGAGTAGTCAAAGAGGAGGTTTACATCGGTCAACCACCGGGCTTTGAAGATCCTATCCACCGGGATAAGGTTTACGTCTTGAACAAAGCACTGTACGGGTTGCACCAGGCTCCACGCCAATGGTACAAGGAGCTGAGCACGTATCTCATGTCGAAAGGATTCAAACGCGGATTGGTCAACTGTACTCTGTTCACGAAGAAAACAGGAGATGATTTGCTTCTAGTCCAGATATATGTTGACGATATTATTTTTGGCTCAACTAACGAACTTTTGTGCAGGGAGTTTGAACGTGTTATGCAGGAAAAGTTCGAAATGAGTGCGATGGGGGAGATGCAGTTTTTCCTCGGCTTGCAGGTGGATCAAAGACCAACGGGGATCTTCATTCACCGGACCAAATACGTATCCGAAGTCTTGAGCCGGTTCCAGATGGAGGATTCCAAGCCGATGGATACCCCGATTCAACCTAATCACGGGATTGGAGTTGACGCTAAGGGGGAGCTGACGGACCCGTTTACATACAGAGCAATCATCGGTTCTCTTATGTATCTTACCGCATCTCGGCCAGACATAATGTTCGCCACATGTCTCTGCGCACGTTTCCAGTCGAAGCCGAAACAATGTCATCTGACAGCGGTCAAGCGTATCCTTAGATATCTGAAGGGTTGTCCCTCGAGAGGACTTTGGTACCCTAATGACGATAATTTTGACTTTATCGCATTTAGTGATGCAGATTGGGGCGGCTGTGACAAGGACAGCAAATCCACGACAGCTGGATGCCAGTTTTTAGGGAGCAGGTTAGTCACCTAGCATTGTAAGAAGCAGACTTCGGTCTCACTGTCTACATGTGAAGCCGAGTACATAGCAGCCTCGAGTTGTTGCTCTCAGGTGCTCTGGATACAGCAGCAGATGGTGGATTACGGTTTGCAATTTCTTAAAACCCCTATACACTGTGATAATGAAGCCGCGATCGCATTAACTAAAGATACGGGCAATCATTCTAAAGCTAAACATATCCGGATTAAGTATCACTTTATCCGTGATTGTTACGCTAAAGAATTGATAGATATGGTCAAAATCCATACTGACTATCAACGTGCAGATTTGTTCACAAAAGCTTTTGACAGATCCCGCTTTGAATATCTTTTAAAAGTAAACAATATAAAAGAAAAACAGGACTGATCATCACCTCGGTTTATCGTTTTTTTTGTTTTAAAAGTTTTCTTTAAAGTTTTTACAGTTTTTCAGAAAAATTCAAAAACCCAAAAATATGTTTTACATTTTAGGGAGAGTATTTTATCAGAAAAACCAAAAAACATTGAAAAATTCAAAAAGTCATAAAAATAGAAAAACCAAAAATGATTTCCAGGATAAAAAGAGGAAATGATAGTACATCAGTAGGGATCTGACACAGGCTAAAGATATGTAATGTAATATGAGGCGTGTGTTGATTTTGTGTGATGTGCTGATAGGCTTCGTAAACTAAAAACTGCGTGCATTAGTGATACAAACATAACGAACTACTCGTTTGTGGCTGAACACCTCATGGGCATATGGTCTTAGTACCATAATTTCGTTTGATAGGATTGCCAAAATCTGAGGTTTCGGGTCGTTATGTTATTGTTATCCGGGATATTCTGATTAAACTTTTGTCGTATTGATTTACGGTCCTAGTTTAATCAGAATATTTGCTAAAAGAGCTTAAATGCCAAAACCGAAAGTTACCGAATTGAGGAACTTCATGTTATTATTAATCAAAGATCATAATTACATCGTATCAATTTACTTATGCAAATCAGTAGTTGATATCAGCCTCAACCTGGTATATATGCACATGTTACTTTGCTGCATTTGTTTGCTGACCTGTACACCTCTGTGCTATATATCTTGTAACTAAACGGATAACTCTGGCATAATCACGCGTTACGAGGAAGCTTTGTGCAATTTCTTGATACGGGAGTATGTCGTGTGTGTGGGAACCACAACGTGTTAGTATAATACACCTAAATCGTATCATTTTAAAGCACTGCATAACAGTCTGCATGTGAGCTTATGTGGACCACAATATCAGCATTTGCCGGGTCACATACTGTTTCTAATGATAATATAAAAGTTTAGATCTACGCTGTGATCAGATTTCTCAAACAACTAATATGATCCTCTTACCGGACATTGCAAAATGTTTACTGGTTTATTTACTTTTATGCATTTTAGTTTGTTTGTCAAAAAGATACAAAACTCAATAAGATTTTAGGTGTGTTTTGATATAAATTTCAGAAAAACCAAAATTTTTACATTTCTGCGTTATTTTTAGATAACCGATGGTGTTTGATGGTCAATTTCTGAGATTTGATGAAACCATCTGTGCTTTGTATTATTCTAAACTGAAATAATGCGTGTTTGAGACTTAACGTGTTGAAAAATGTTGAACGGGATTCGATTTCGTGATTTGGTAAAAATTTCAAAATTTTCCAACTCCCATTCGCCCCTTAATTGGATCGAATGTGGAAAATTCTCACTTTCGAACCTTGTTAATATGGACGAAGGTGGTTTTTAATTCAAATTTTTCACCTTCGGGTCTAGTTTTCACATTCGTCCAAAACAACAGGGCGAAAGTGGCCATCTATATAAATACTATCTCACATTCGAACCTCATTCTGAACTTTTTCAAAATTTTTCTAAGTTACAAGATCTTGTTGCCCTGTTTCTTTTCAATCAAGAATTTGATTCCCTATCATTTGCTGATCGTTTTGAGTCTATTTTCACAGGTAATGGACCAGAATCACGACTGGAATTAGGGTTTTTATCGTCGAACCCTAACTGATTCCTCTTGGAATTTTTGGAATGTGTTAATGCAATTTTTTGATAAAGATTCAATCCTTATTAGTTTTAGGGGGAGAATATAGGAAGAATTAGATTAATTTGTTGTTTAAGACTGTTAATCGATTGTTTGAGGGTTACGAACCCTAATTTTTCTAGAAAACCAATAAGAATTGAATGTTAAATGAAATTGATGGTTCAAAAGTCTTAGTCGGCCATTTTAGGAGTAGTTTGAATCAAAATTTAAGTTCAAAACACAACTGATGCAAATTTTTAAATTTTGGGGTCAAACAGTTTCACATTCGACCCAAGTGAACGGGCGAATGTAGAATCCAAGGGACGAAGGTATACAAAAACGGGCGAATGTACTTTTTATTTAAAGAATTTTTCACATTCGTGCCAAATTTTCACCTTCGAACCATAAAAATTTACTTTCGTACCCATAAAACGGGCGAAAGTGGAATTTGTTGTTAAAACCTAAATTTTCTAAGTTTGTCGTTTTTGTGTGTTTTGACGTATTTTTCTGATTTTTGTTTTACAGATGGCTGAACAACCTGAAAACATTGAGATTCCAGTAGAAGATGTTATTGTTCAGGATCCGGTTCCAGAAGCTGAGAATGCACCACAAGCACGGCCGTATGAAGCTCCGCATAACTGTTGTGCATATGTTGGTGACGTTTTGAAGAACACAGAGTTTACAGGAATTGTGGATTTTCTGAGAAGGAGTAGAATCATCCATGTCATAGCTACACCAGCCATAATATACAAAGACATTGTAGAAGATTTCTGGAAGAACGCGAGATATGATTTCTGGGAAGATAAGACGATTATCAGAAGTGTTATTCAAGGAATGGAAATGTTCATTACTGAAGACGATATCAGAGAGGCTCTCAAGATTAAGTTTGAAGAGAGTACAGATCCCAGAGTTCTATCTTGGACCGAACAGAGAGTTTGTTTTCTTAGGATAAAGTACAAAGGTCCGATAACAGATGGAGCACTACACAAAGGAAAGCTGAGTGTGCAGTTTAAGTACTTTGCACATGTCATTATTCATGTCTTTGGATGCGTTAGTAGTGGTTATGATGTAATGAGGAAGAGCTTGAGTTCGTTAATGGTTGCGTTGACTCTCAACAAACCATTGACCATTTCTGGAATGATATTGAACCATATGCTGGAGATGTTGAAAGGTCTAAAATCCAAGAAGTTTGTGCTGTACCCTAGATTTCTGATGATGATCTTTGACAACAAATATCCTAACTTGAGAAAGGATCCAACGATGGTGTTAGGTCAAGATCACATGAATATCAGAACGCTTGTGAGGATGAAAGGTTATAAAGGTGTGCCTGACAATGAGAAGCCACCGAATAGACGATTGTTTGGAGCTTTAGTTAATCCGGGTTACACTGACCCAGGATTGAACAAAGCAAGACACGACAAGAGTGATTCTGATACTGATGACCCTTTGGTGCATGCTGATGCAAGTACTAAGAGGAAGAGGCAAGTTAAAAACGCTGGAGCCAAAGGGAAGGGCAAAGCGAAGATTGATGAGGGTGAGTCAAAGAAACAAGGTGCAAGAAAGAAAACAACTGCAAAGAAAGGTACAAGTTTGGTTGATGAAGATTCAGTAGATTCGGAGGAAACTGAGGAGGAAGAACAATGGGACTCTGAAGCTGAGTTGGTAAAGACTACCAAACGCAAGGCCACTGCGGTTGGGGAGTCCGAATCACTCAATAAATCTGTTGAAGAAGCATTACAGAAAGATCCGATTGATGTGGAAGGAGAATTAGGTGTTGATGTTGGAGATTTTGAAGGTTCAACAGTGGTTGTTAACTTGAAGAAGCCAAAGCACAAGTCGATGGCAAAGAAAGTTAGCACAAAGAAACTAAGAGGGAAAGAGATTGAGCTATTGCTGAAAGGTAAGAAGATACCTGAAGCCGGTACATCATCAAAGGCAACTTCACCGGTTACTAAGAAACAGAAGAAGGCGAAAGAACATGAAGTAGTACCTGACTTGGAAGCTACTTTAGAGAATGTTCTGAATATGTTCAAGCATGATGAGGAGAAGACAAAAGTGATTGAATCTTCCAAATCGTCAAAGGTTACTGTTTCTAATGATGTGATGAAACAAGTTAACAAGAAGATGGAAGATATGATGAAGATGATTGTTGCTCAACAAGCTGAGATTAATAAGTTCAAGAAAAATGAAGAAAAGATGCTTCAGATTTTTGTTGCTTCCAAAACAAATCAAGATGAGATTGATAGGAAGCTGAAGCAACTTGAAGAGGATAAGAAAGAACTTGAGGAAAAATGTAACAGAAATAGGAGAATGATAAAGCTTGTGAAGGTTGATAACAAAGAGTTAAAGAAAGAGAACAAACGGATGAGCGATCTACTTGATAAACTCTATGGTGAAGCTCCCAAGTTGAAAGAGGGAGAGGAAGATAAAGAAAGAGAAGAAGAGCAAGTAGATTTTGAAGAATCAGATAAAGAAGAGGATGAAGAAGATGAATCAGAGGAAGGTTCTGATGATGAATCTGATAAAGATGATAAAGATGATGATGCTGAGGGATCGGGTAGTAAAAATGATGATGATGAGAGTGATGGTAGTGATGATGATGATGGAGATGACACTAGCAAGTTCACCTTTGAACAAAGGAAGACTAAGAAAGGTGATGCAGAAGAGTCAAGTTCGAAGAAGAAAGCTGGTGAGAATGTAGATTCTGATGAAAGTATATTCTGGAATGAGAAAGTGAGATCATTATCTGATGATGCGAAAGATGTTTATCGTGAGATGCTTGAGAAGAGAGAGTGGACAATTGAATTCACTGGAAAATTTGCTGAGATCTTTCAGACAGAAGATATGAGGTATGAATTAGAATACAATGACCCTGATCTGGAAGAAGGAGAAGTGTCTGCTGCTGTAGCTAAAGAGATTTTAGATGGTATAGCACAGCGAGTGGGAAAGACATTGGAAGAAATCATGGCAGATCAAATGATTCCAAATATTCCTGAAAAGGATATTGGAAGTCATTCTGATGATAAACATACACCAGAGATGGAGGAGATTGAAATAGAGGACATTACTCATGAAGAGTACCCTCAATACTTCAGAGAGAATGATGAGAATGAAGTATTCCCAGACTTCACCGAATTACGTCAAAGGGAAGCTAGAAAGAAAGCTGAGAAACGTAGTGAAGAGTTTGTAGAAAAAGTATTTGGTGTAGATAAGCAAAAACCGTCTGAACAGAATGATGATCTGAAGACGCTGTTAAGGAAGTTGAAAGAAACTGATGACAAAAGACCAAAGCCGGAAGCTCAAGGCGGATTCTATAGGTATCACAACCAAAAGTTTAAAGGCAGAGCTCTTGGTTGGAAGTATCTTGGAAGACTTAAATGCATTGCAGTCAAGTGGGAAACAGAAATTCTGTACTTCTATAGATTTCATGACCTACTAACTCTACCGTACTGGGCGGTTAGAGACATTTGCAGATTTCCAATGACTGGTGCATCTGTGAATAATACGGCTGTGGGTTGGTTTGCTGATAGATTGGTCTGGGAAAGTCGAACAAAGTGGAATATGTTTAAGCCACAATACCCGAGGAGGAAAGTACATAGGGATGTTGATCCTAGGACGGGTAAGAAGCGAGTGACTTTGATTTACAAAGCTCCTGAAGTGATGAGGAAGATTCGTTTGATGCCGTTACAACAACACTTCAGTGAAGATTTTATCTTCTGGTATTATGATTGGAGGAATGCAGAGGCTGTGATAGTGTCGAGAGATGGGAAGGATAAGTATAAGAAGATACATGTTTTTGACCCAATGTGGCTCATTAACTGTACGTTCGAAGACGTCATCATGCTTTACTACAACCCGATATATAGTGATCCCAATGATGCATCGCAAGAGAAGAAGTATCAACAGGTTGTCGGAGTGTGCTTTGCATATGATATCAACTCCGGTAGCAGCCTGGATCTGAAATTGGGAAAGAAGGTGAAGATAGTTGATGTACCGAAGCGTTCAACGAAGAGAAAACTTGAGCCTGAGATGACTAAAGAACAAAAGAAGCAGCTGAGGATCAAGTTAATGAATAAGGAGATGGATGAAGCTAGAAGGCAATCCAAGCAATAGTCGAGGGGGAGTTTGTAGATGCACTTTATGCGACTAATGCTTTGGATTGTGAGTTAACATATGTTAGATGTTTTGAAGAAGGGCGAAGGTGACTGATAGTGGACGAATGTACATGTATGGAGGGCGAAGGTAGGATGCTGACTGAAGAATATACATGTTCGTACTTTGTAACAGGGCGAATGTGGACAAAGTCCACATTCGTACTAATGAAAGGGGCGAATGTGCAGTCCCTATAAATAGTTTTGGCTTGATTTGTAAGTTAGAATAGTTGGTGATAGTGTGTGTGTTAAGGTCAGGTTGCTCTCTTGATTAAGGTCGTGTCAAAGTGTATAGATTAACTTGAAAAGGCTTTGTATTGAATGTTTTGAACAAGTTATCTATAAAATGTTGATTGAAAAGGTATTTCGTGTGTTGTGATTTGCGTATTATCATTTTGTTCAGTTCTAGGGTTTCCGCACCTGGAATTGTGACTTGTATGATCATATTTTCCTGTCTATTGCTAAAATTCTTCGTTTATAATTAGTTTATATAATAAAGTGAATAACAAAATAGTTATTTCTTATAAGATGAAATATGTTATTTAAATAAATAAAAATACCGTTTGAGACAGTAGACAAAGGCGTTGGTTGCAATTGACCTAAAAAAAATACAGAAACAAATAAAATTTACGTTAATCATAAATAGAGATTGGAAGTTAATCATAAAAAGTGTTATTCGTTTACTGGGTGTAGAAACATTCAATGTACTTTGGAAGGTTGAGCTTTGCGGAATAGAATGGTTGGAATATTGAATTGAGCCACGGTTAAATATTCCAGGTGGCGGTAAATGTTGTAGTAGATTATTATGATAAGTGACCTTGCATCTCTTTGCATCCAATTTTAATTTTCTAACGCGGCGACACTCGGCCGCGTTCTTAATTTTTTGTTCATTAGACAAAGCTGTGAAAAAAAATTAAATTACTTACATAAAAATAATATAATGTAAATAAAGATGTCACTAATATGAAATTTGTGTGCCGTTTGAGATATTAGATAATGGCGTCCGTTTGTCATCACCTTATACAAAAATTGAAAACTTAAATGAGACAACACAAAAAATAGAAATAGAAAAACATTGTAGATAGACAAAAAAAAATTACCTTTTGAAGTATTAGACAGTCTTTTACGTCCCATTTCACCTAAAAGGAGTAAATTTCTAAATAAAATGTTTAATAACAGTGATACATATAAACATTCAAAGATACATAATAATAAACTAACCATAGATTTATCCCTAGTTAGGCTACCAATAGGGAAGTATTATTGAGAAATAAAAGAAGGACATACATTCAACTTGTACAATAGAAGATTTGATCAGAAATAAAAACAGCCAAGGAGAACTCTTGAAGGTTTCTGTGATGTGATTTCTTAGTTTTATTATTAGTTTGAAAGTAGTATGGTTTTTATAAACTTAGAATTAAATTATGAGTTTAAAAGTGATAATTAATATGTTTAATTAGTTACCATTATTAAAGAAGACTAAAAATTTGAATTTCTGGTGTAATTTCTAAAAAGTCTGAATGTTTTCGAAAATGAATTTTTCGAATTTTTTTTAATTCGAATTTTAGTAACTCTTTGGTATAATTACTTACCATTATTAAATATTTCTACACATTTGATTGTTTGGTGCCATTAAAACTTATACATTCAAATTTTTTAAATAATTCGTATTTTAGAATGAACGAAATTTTTAAACTCGAATGTTAGTAAGTCGTTAATTACAATAAATGTGTTTAAATTGAAGGTAATTATTGGAAGTTTATAATTTGAAGGTAATAAAGTCATTCTATTACTTACAATTTATATATTAAACTACTAAAAATAAATTTTGTTAAGTATAAAGTTATCAATAAAATTTACTTATAGTTGTTGTAAAATTGTTTTATTTGTATTATTGAGTGTATTAAATGAGACTATTTACTGGAGTATTATCCATAAATGTAAATGTGATTGTAAAATATCTTATACATTTTTTGTAAAAAACTACAAATGTTATATTTGTAACAAATGAACATTGGGGTTATATCATAAAAACGAATTCAGCAATGTAAAATTTTCACCAACTTGATAAAAAGAATCATAAAATGCAACCAGACAATTTATATATGTAAAAATAGTCTCAAAAACCAAACAAAGCATTATTTAAATGAAATTTGTCCAAAAAAACAAACAAACCATAAACATAACGAAATTATCCAAAAAACCCAACCAAGCATATTAAAAACGAAATTGTCCAAAAAATCACACGAAGGATAAATGTTTAAAGAAATTGTTCATTGTTCCTATTTCTCAACCTTAGGAACCAAAAGGGGGATCTCAGGTGATTTCTTTGCAGCTTTTGTTGTAGATTCACGTGCATCATCATCCAGGTCATACACTTTGTCCAAGCTACACTTCACTTCCTCATCATCACGTACAGCACCAACTCTAAAAGATGACTCTAGAGTAGAGTTATCTCCAACTGAATCCTACAATATTAAATGAAATGTAAAATTTGTTAGAATAAACTACATTAAAAAGTTAATTATAATATATGATTAAATAAGTAAAAGAACAACCTTCAAAGACAATGCATTCTATGTTGAAGATTCATCTATATCAATGTTTTCAAAAACAGGTTGATCGACCTGAAAAAAAAAGTATACATGTAATAGTTCAAAGTAAACGTTGATAATATAAAACAAAAAAAATTAATAAGAACAATACAAAAAATGTACTAATGATTCATAAGAGTAATAATAAAGGAATATTTCAATGATAATAATAACCTGAATGTCAGGGAACCTCTGTTCCAGCGAAGCAACTATTGAAGAATCATCGGTAAGTTTGCGTATACCATAACCATCCAGATGCTTATCAATGTTAAATTGCCCAATTTTAATTTGAAAGCAAACTTTTTATGTTCAAATGAAGCAAATGCAGCAGGAGTTGTTTTCTCTTCAACACAAACCTAGATAAAAATTTTCATACATATATTAGGTATAATAAGATATATTGTTTTTGGTAGAAAAAAAATAAATTACCTGCTTGGATTTTTCCAGCAGCTCCATCGCTGACATGCCCAAAATTTTTTTCGCTTCTCGATCAAACAATGTGAGTGATGTTATTCCAGTACAATCTTGTACCCTTATTGGAATTCTAAACCTAAAGGAAGTAACAACAACAAATTATTTACTAAATAATATCGTAAAATTTTAATTTATGTTTATGAAAAATAATTCTTACACAGGATCAGCAGATACAATATGCTTGGGACAGTCATTGTTGATGCAAACCAAAACCTGCTTAAATGAATTAACATCTTTTTCATCTTGATCTTCATCATCAGGTAACATCAGAGTTGGCTCAACCTTGCGATTACATGACTCACAACCTAGGTAATACCAATCATCGTTGGCATCCACACCCTTCAGTGTACCAACAACAATTACTTGTTTGTTGATCTGCAAAAAAAAATAATATTAATGTCAACATTTAATTAAAAAAATAATTCCACACAAAATGACCATTAGTGTATACATTAAAATACGTAAGTGATAATCTTTGGAATGGAATATAAACATTCATATTAGATTATTATATTTCGAAACTGATATACCTCTGATATTAACGGAAGATCACGAATAGTGCTGAAAGGCGTTTTATTCAAGAATTCATCAGCAAGATTCATGCTACCAGACGATCCAAGAGATCGTTGAACAGAAGAGGAGTCGGTAGCAATAAACTTTTCAATATAACTGTTAAAGGTAAAAAAAAAAGGCTATCAGTTATGTATATATAACAAAAAATATATGTATATCTATCATAACAGAAAGATAGATAAATATCTTACCTTTTCTTAAAGGCAAGAATATCATCAATCTGTTCGTTGATAAAGAGCCGAGTGATATTGAATCCATTTTGCACAGTTATATTCCCTATAATAGATTAAAAATAACAAACACTTATATATATAAAAAAACTAAAAATATGTACAATCTAAAAAAACATGAATAAAGGACAAACCTTTGTAGTTGTTTAAACTACCAAACTGAACAATCAGAACAACATGGACTTCCGCTTCATTATGCTTAATGTACTCAAACATCTGGTCCGAATACTCATCCCACAAAGTTAAGTTAATTTTGACACCACTACATAAAAATACATTGTTTATTAAAAGGAAAACATAAAAATATGGCTTCCTACTGGTTGATAGTAAACAACTAAATTAACATAATGTTAAAGATGATGAAATAACAAACAATTTAATTGAAAAGATGAACCACATACTCTAGATCAATCAACACAAGACTCGTCTTGTTCTTCCACCCAGATTTAGTTTCTGTTGGCTGTGGCGAAGTCCATTCTTCAACAAACCCAATGAAATCTAAAAGATAAAAAGTTAACTAAAATAGTATAAACGAAGAAAACAAAACATATATAAAAGTTTTACAGTTAGTAAACAAACCAATTCTATTTTATGCAGACAGGTTACCAGATTTAATTGTCTCAAATGAAGAAAAATTAAAACCATAGTGGCTGCCTTGAAAATTTTTACATTTGGTTATATTAGTTTCAAAAGTAAATGACAGTATGTCACTCTTAGCAAAGTGTTTAATAGATTTGTTATCTGCTAGTTGCGGTCTAAATATGTAGTAAGCTTCATTTTCTTGCAAAAAAATTTCGGGTTTCTTCATATAGCGATTCCACACCATCGCTTGCATTTTAGAACCCTGTTTAACCATTAAAAAAAAACAAAAGAAGTATAATCAGAAATAGTATAAGAACACTTGTATAAACAATAAACGAAAACCGAACTGATGATAGAAAATCTAACCTGTTCATCCATAACAACCATATCAATTGCAAGAGTTTCGCCTGGTATCTTCCGATTTGGTCTTTTCCAAATTCTAAGTACCCTCACTTTGATTGTATAATCATTAAGCCGCCAAGTAATGTCATTTAAAAAGGTGACATTGTTTGGATCCATAATCCTGCAATTTTATAATATGTAACACAAAACAGAGTTAATGCTACATTCCATGTATTATATTGATATATAAATAAAAAATGAAAAAAAATAGAGTAGATACTACCTGATCAAGTCTGCAAAAAAATATTCACTCAAAAGTTGTTGATTAGATCATGCTATTTATAATGCATTTGAAAGATTGTAATAAGCTATACGAAATGTATTTTTAGTATTCTCTCATGAAATGGAAGCCGAATTATGATAATGTAAATCATACTTATTATTATAATAAGAAAAAAGAAATGTATTTTTAGTATAGGATTAATAAATGGAAACCGAATTATAATAATGAAAATCATACTTAATAGTGTAATAACAATAAACAAATGTATTTTTAGTATAGGTTTAAAAAATGGAAACTGAATTATGATAATGGAAATCAAAATGATTTAATTTACATGTTTCCATATGAACTTTTAATTAAATATATATAGATTACCTGATGTTTACTATGATTTAATATGTTAAAAAAAGGGAAATGTATTAAATAAAAAAATGAAAAACTTTACAACATTCAAAAAATTATTTTGAAATTTTCAAGAAGAACGATTATTATTTTATGATCGTAAACATTTATGTTTAACTTTTTTATTGTGATTTGACTAATAATGATTTATGAAAAACTAAATTTGTTAGAATTGTACTGAATAATATGATATAAATCTATGAGTTTAAATTGTATAGATCGTACCATTTATTATGAGTTTAAATGCATATGGTCAACTAAAAACGGTTTTCTTTCAAATGTTTAATTAACATCGTGCAAAAAAATTAAACAATCCAAAAAATGTAGTTGAAATTTTTTGTGCAAAAAATGTTATTTATTGGTTTTAAGTTTGAAACTGCATAACAAAATTTTTTTTACTTAAGTTACAAATTTAAAAGTTCATACTTAATTTAAAAATTGACTAAATTTAATAGTTTACTTGACTAAATTAAAAGTTGACTAAATTGTATATCAAATACGGACTTCAAAATAAAGTCAAAAAATGTATATTTTCATAACTTAAAAAATTTAAAGATTTCAACTTTTATGAGGACTTAATATATAAAACAAAAAATCTAAAACATTCAACGTAATTAATAAACATTGATCTAGTCTAATGATTGTTCTAAAATTTTTACCATTTTACCTAATTGATTGTAACTTACTATAATACTATAAGGTTGAGAGATGGTTAACATACTTTAGAAAGCATTGCATTAACATTTACAATTTTAAACTACTGCTAGTAACATAATATTCATGATTGTCAACAAACCATAGCAGGATATTCTGTTAAGAAGACATAACATCCAAAAAAACTACCACCAGTAAGTATGTGACCACTAAGTCTGTTTCGCTGTTCACAAAAAAGTACCACCACTAAGGTGCAAAAACTTACCAACCAAAGTGTTTTCATCACCAAAAAACTACCACCACAACCATAACTAATTAGCATCTACCCTAACAACTTTAGTTAGCTGAAACAGACCTTGTTTGTTGAAAAAAAGGAAATGCATCTGATCACCAGACTGCAGCTCCTGATCTTTAGCAAAGGCTGACATACCTCTGATGTTGTAACGATAACTTCGCCTCGAACCTTCAATACCAACAGAAACTCCCCAACTAAAACCCTCACAGTCTTTAATAGTCAAAGCCCTCTTCCTGTTCAACCCATTCTCCCTTGCCCAATCTACCTGCATTCGCTATAAAAATAAAAACAATTATCAATCATCATAAAAAGGTACATATACATAAATCGCAATATAATATAGGGAATTGAATAGATAAGACTTACAAAATGCTTGTCAACAGTGAAAACAACTGGAACGCCAACATCATCAACAGCCTCTTCCTCCTCGTCATCATCAGATTCATCAACCTCATTGTCCATATCATCACTCAGCGGTTCGGATTCCTTGTCTTCCTCCCATAGTTGTGGAGGAAGAGTAAGCTTGTTTTTCTTAAAAAACGACACCTCATATATTTTCTATTTTATTAACAAAGAAAAACATCAAAACATACAAATCTATCAAAAATAATAACCATATTGTATTGCGATTTACATTAGGATAAATAAGACAACAACTATTTAGAAGTCGACAAACAAACCTCATCGTAAATTTCAAAGACAATTAGATGATCTTTTGTTATCTCAAACGTATTCTTCATATGAGGCCATCCTTGAGTTATGTAAATCGCACCACAATCATTTTCAAGCTTGATTTGAAAAGCATGTTCTGAAGCAAAGATACATAAGTATTGGAAAATAATATGTCAGACATGTTGATATCAGCGAATCATAGGCCACTTAAGCAACAATATAGAAACAATTTATACATGATATTATGAGAAAAAAATTTCATGATAAATCATTCAACCCTAAATATATGTAGCGAGTTAACCATTGTACATATGTATTGGCATAAATATCAAATCAGTTTAGAAAATTGGATTTGAAAACATGACCTGGAAATGAGCTGCACAAAATCGAATCCGCTGGAAGGGCTTTATTGAGTAATCCATGAAAAAAAAGGGACTGATATGCTGAAAAGTGGTAAACAATGTTGAAAAGTTAATACGTTTTACTCTATTTAATGTCTTATATAATGTACTTAACCAACAGTAGAAAATAATTACCAGGCGTCTTTCATCAGTTAGTGGGTCGTCTAACGTGCAGTAGAAAAATTTACCAGGAGCAGCTACAACATCCTGATAGAAGGTGATCATTCTAAAACAGTCGATAATCTCCTCATATTCAAACAGAAAGTTGCAATTAGACGGGTACTTCAATTGTCTAACTATGTCCTTCCAGCCATTGAAAAAAAACCATTTGTTAGCAATTTGCATGACCTTAACTTCAAAAAAAAATTTCATCCACAGTGTGAATATTGGTTTTCCCGGTTGGGTAATTATACTTCTCAATCCACTTTGTGTAATCAGAAGGTAAGGCCTACACATTAAAAAAAACATTTGAATGTACATATAATGAATATGAATTAAATAGCATATAGGATAGTCGACTGACTCTAAGAAATCTAAAAGTATTTCATCATTCAGACTGTGAAATTGCTTACCAAACAAACACGTTCGTTGCTTTCGGACCTCACCCAGAAACCGTAAACCATTATGTCGCCATAGTCTGAGAAACCTGTTTTAGTTCAAAACCATATTGGATTATGATTGATATGAATCTATACAACTATAACCTGTTTTAGTACAATATTATAACCAAATTCAGACATTCATGAGAGAAACAAAGAGTATATTACACATTTAAAATAAAGAAACATTTAATTGAAACATATAGACTGATTAATTTAAAAACAATAATTCGTAAGAACCCAAAAAACATAATCAATGATTAATTATAAAACATGTTTCATATTCTAACAAATCCCTAAATTCTTAGAACCTTTGTGATTATTAAAAGGAATAACAGATGTATACTAAATAATCATAAACCACAAAACATTAAACATGATCGGTACCTAAACAGTTAATTGACCAAATCTGAATGATGAACCAAAATCCCTTACAATCTGAAAACTTAATAAAACAGATAAACAATACAAAATTGATGCATATTACAGACAATACATGATCATTAAAAGATAAATCCGATCTACACATATAAACACTACAAAAATTATCGAACATGAATTATGAAACACGGTCCATCAAACATGAACCCTAAAAAACTAAATATTAATAAAATCGATAAATAATAGATTTAAATGCAAGTATTTAAGTAAATAATTGAAATCAAATAAAAAGGACATAAAAAAACATCAATCGACGGCGAAGCAATTGAAAAGCCCAAAAATAGGAGATGAAGAAGATGATGGTACCATAGAAGATATAATACCTTGAATAAGTGATGAAGAAGAAGACGGCAGGCGTGATGACGGCGAAGCAATTGAGCAGAGGACGATTCTAGGGTTTGGGTAAAGGTGGGAGGAATAGGCGATATGTGATATAATAGAGCTCCGTGTTTCTTTTGTGACTTTATATATTTTTCAGACATTTTATTTTTAAAAAAAAATCAAAATTTTATTAATTCTCACATTAAGCCACTTGACACAATATGATAGGCTACACTATTGAGCAGCAACAGGGAATGCCAAGTGTACACATAGCTTTTCATTTATTAGTTGTATAGATTTAGTATGTGTGGTTAAAATAAAATTTTCATTAGACACGGAATGTAGCCCACTT
Organism: Ambrosia artemisiifolia; assembly: GCA_032199755.1. Classification (NCBI taxonomy): domain Eukaryota; kingdom Viridiplantae; phylum Streptophyta; class Magnoliopsida; order Asterales; family Asteraceae; genus Ambrosia; species Ambrosia artemisiifolia. Next base: position 43,798,192 of record CM063518.1, read on the forward strand.
ATAAGTCTTGCAGTGCAGCCTAGATTAACCACGAGCGTAGCCCACAGCACTGTTGACAACTTGACATCATCTAAAAAGGACCCAGCAGAGTAGCCGGCCCATGAATGGATCTATAATCCATTCACAACATTAATTGATCACTATATAAACCGGCCCAGATTAGCCTATATAAGCCTTTATTTGTACTGACCCAACAGCATTAGGCACTATTTGACGGGGTGCAAACGGCCGAGCTGCTCGTGAGCTACTCGACCTCAGCTCTATAAAAAGATCGAAACGAACCGAGCCTTATGGAGCCCGAGCCGAGCTTGAGCCTAAAACAAAACTCATTTATTTATCGAGCCCAAGCTCGAGCCTAGTGTAATATTAGTTTTACTAATATTTATTTAATAATATTTACCCCTCGTGTAAAGTTATTTAGTAAATGAGTCCGAGCTCGAGTTTCACTTATCGAACTCGCGAACCTATTATTTATATTAATTTTATTTAATACATTAACTAATAGTAATAAACGAGCCAAGCCTGAACCGAGCTCGAGCTTGAGAAACTTCCAACGAGCCGAGCTTGAGCTTTGAAAACAAAGCTCATACCGAGCCGAGCTCGAGCTCTCATAAATTAATCAAGCTCGAGCTTGGCTCGGCTCGTTTGCACCCCTATGTTTTGTTTCGATCTAACCTGGTAAATTGACCAACTAATGCGCAAGCCGAAGACCATATGCAACAAAACGGTCTGGTTCATGTGGTGACCCATTTTTGTTGCTTTGTCTGCTCCATATCCCATCCTAAATGTTACATTATGTTTTTCTTTAAACAAAACAAATACTAATATTGGGTATTAGAGCACACGGATTGGGAGCCGGGAGGGGATAGGAAACCCAGGCCCTAATGACAACCACCCCCCCCCCCCAAATCGTGGAGCTACCACCTGAATCTGGGAAGAGTTCAAACACCCTGGACCAAAAAAGAAGACATAGCCAAAGTGTACATGAAGAAACGTTGCCTACTACATCAAGATTGTTTGGAACACAATCTTCGAACAGTTCCGTCAATATTTGGGACAGACCCACGGCAATTTTGATGAAATTGTTTGCAGGTTTAGGGACACAAATGCAAAGTCTACAAGATTACGACTTCAACGAGCTGATGAATTGTGAGGGTGGCCTAACAAAGGAGGAAGAGATCGAAGTGGCCTATGTCGAATACAAACATCGCAACGGGAATGATAATTAAAACACGTTTTGGCACGGAAAATTTTGAGAAACCATCCCCAGTGGGGAAACTGGTTTAATTTAAGTTATTTTTTTATTTAATTATGTATTTTTTAGTTATATTAAGTAACCTTATTTGAATTATATATTGTACATTTAAATAAGTACTTTTATTTTAATTGAAATAGTTTAGTTTTAGGGGAAACGGGGAAATCTAGGATGACACCGCACAATCTAGAAAAAATTGAGAAAAGTTAGTGAACAAATGACGTAGTACAGACGTGACAAGTGGAGAAAACAAAGAAAAATGAGACGACTCCTTATGCTATTAATTTTTTTTAGAGATAATCACTATCATCATGAATTAAAGAGTTAGCTCAGTCATGACCAATTTATTAAAATCTATCTAAATCTAAAAATTTTGTTTTCAGTTATTCTCTACAAAACTACTTCCGAAATCTCATAGTTGGCCTCACCAGGCACACATACACTCATTCTCTTCTTTATTTCTGGTGGCAACATATGCATTAATATGATATGGATGGAAAAATATCTTTCAAGAATCAATCAAAGAACTGAAAATTATAAGCACATCAAACAAAACATTATCAATCATAATGATCTATATATACATCTATACATCCATACAAAACCTCGAATATCACTAACGTATATACTTTTATGACTTCGATATAGCATCTTTACTAGAATTATTGTACTTCATGTGAGTATTCTATTGTGTCCTGTATTTAGCTTCAATGGAGAAGATGCTGTGAAATGAGTTAAACGGGTGTATCATGGATTTCCAGAAACCATAGTTTGTTGGTGTTAGTTTGAAGGCGAATTTGTGGGAGTTGTGTGCTGTTTTCTCAGCAGTGGAGAAGGCAGAAATCATTGCCATATTTGCAACAGGAAGGCTGCTGTATGGCTGGTAGATAGAAGAGAAGGAGAGGTACAGAAGGGGTTGGCTGCTGCATGACAGAAGTTTGCTGTCGGCAGGCTTGGGGAGGTAGGGTTTCTGGAAGAAAAAAATTATGGCTCTGATACCATAATAAACCTCAAGGTACTGTGTTATTAACTTATCAAATAATGCGTGCAAGATGGTCCTATATATAGGACATAATATTACATGGAAAGAAATCAATAATTAATAGGTGGATCATATCTAAATAATATGCAGATCTGAATGTAAAGCCTTCAATACTGAAGATCTCGAGTATATTGTCTATCAGAGAGGGAAGGAATGTACAAATGATTGCATACAATCTTTCAACTGTTGTTGAATTCGTTGAGTTACATCATTATCGTTATAGTCACCGCTTAGTTCATCATCATGTGACCGATTAATTATCATTATTGAATCCGTATGTTTCGTCATCTTGGAAGGTTAATGGAGCTTTTTCGGGGAAGACAATGCTTTGATACCAATGTTGTGTCCTGTATTTGAGACTGTGAATCAGTGGTCAAATACTTCTAACTATTGACAACTTCAATGGAGAAGAAGTTGTGGAATGAGTTAGAGAGAGAAGGAATGTAGTTAGAGAGAGAGAGAGATAGAGCTTAGGAGGGAATCAGTTATTATATTCGATGATTGAAACGATTACAATACATCAACTTATATAGTCAACTTATCTAGCTGACTTTGACTTTCTAACTACCACCTAACCCAACTAATTTCCCCACCCAATTAGAACAAACTATTACATATCATATTCACAAGCTAACCAGCAGCAATAGGGGACATTAGAGATAACTCACCCGCTAAAACCGCACCAACAACTAGTCTAGTCAATTGTCTTGCATTTGACCCTGGTGACTCTTAGTTTGCAGTTTGCACCTGTTAAAAATAATAACATTTTTCATGTTAATTCAAACGTTTATGTTTTGGGCTTATAAGTTTTTTAAGTGATATTTCAGGATAATGGACAACTTGTTTATTAGGCTTATTGGGCTTATCGTGGGCTTCCAGTGACAAGAGGCTAGGGTCCATATGTTGGAGTATATATACGTTGTTGTTGAGATATTTTGATCATTCTTATTATTATTGTTTCACACACACTCCCGTATTCTCTCTCTCTCTCTCTCTCTCTCTGGAACCTTCTCATCGTCTAGGGTTTCGTCTAGTCAGTAAGTTTGTGATTATTATTGTCCTTTTCAAGCTATTACAACTTATGATAATCATCAGTTGAATAGCTAGACTTTGTATTCTAATATCTGAATCCATCTATTGTTGGATTCTAGGGTTTGGGGCTACATTTTGGGTTTTTAATAAGATCGTGTCACCTGTGTTTTGTCGCTATTTCTTCTTGTTCTGAGTTGATGATTGTATTTGTTACGAGTGGTATGTTGTTCTTGTGTTGGAACCCTAATTTTCTATAGCACCCTTCACGTCCAACAGGTTCAAACAAGCCGCCTGTGATGTTAACTACGTGTTGCCATCCACGGTCCCAACCTCAATCAAAAGCATAGTCACCAATACATGAAGGTCAAGCTCTTCGTTTATAGTTTCCATCATGGTTATACAATGAGAGCTCTCAATGTTTAGGGTTAGATCGTGTACGGTCGCAATGTAGATGGCCAATACAATGTTGGTTGTGTGCGTGTTGAGCCCACCCAACGCCCCAGCCATCGCGGATCGGTTAGGTTTTTTTGTGTGTTTAATTCCACCAACAAATCTACATTTGTTTTTAAGATGTTTATCACTATGTTCTCGTTTGTTTTTAAGACGATTTTCACTATGCTCTCGTGTATGATCACTTCGCATACTATGGATTTGCCTCGGCCTTCGATCCATTAACCAATGTGAGTTTCTTATCAGAACAATAGTTTCTCGAGATGCTAATAACGTCAATGTTGGGGGAAATCGGTTTTGTGATAATCTAACACATCTTGCATGCCTTTCGAGATAATGTTCATACCCATGGCGTCGCTAGTGGTGAAAGTGAAGCGGATGTAAAGATTCTTCCCCGCGAACACGCATTTAATGTTTTGTAATCGTGCAAAACGACTTCATTTGTTAAACTTGGAAGCTAGAGTTTGGAAATTGTTGGGTGACCCTAAGAAGAGTTTCAACTCGAAAGCTCTTTTTGCGGTGGCAAACCTCATGATTGGTGCCCTCATCATACCATCTTTGAGGACGCTAGTCGTACCACCATAGGCGTAAATAGATTTACAGCCTCTATTGGTGTTGGCCACCAAACACTCTATGGTGACCATAGGGATGGTGCACTCCATCCCATCTAGTAACAGTGGACTCGTTACACCCACTGGTATCTTGACATACCCATTAGTCTTTCTCCTAAGGGTGGAAGGGCACTCACTACCTTAGTATACCCTAGAACCCACCAATTTGCACTGCCACCTCATTCTACCCTCAAGTACCCTCACACCACAAAATCACTGACACCACTACCATCAACCCACTCAAGTTCCCTCACACCACTAATGATCGTTCCAAAGGTCACTTTTGACTTGTTTCTTCGGGTATGGGTACCTGTGAGTTTGTACCTGCACGCTTACCCTCAAGGGGTGGCGGCAGTGTTACCAACTCAGGTTCGAACCCGTGATACCTACCCGCAGGGCGCCCCGACCCCTCTAAACTTAAGCTTTGACCATTGGTAAGAGTTTATTATGGCCGTTGATTTGGCGTATTATGAAAGTGTTTTGTGTCAGACATTAACCTATGACTTTTGTAGTTAAAATTAAGAATATAGCACTTACCAAAGGGCCTTCGGCCTAGTGGTATCAAGTTGTCAGATAAGGCTTTGTCTTTTCAAATGATGAAGGATTCAAACCCCATAAGTGACAAAAAATTTATCCGTCAAAAAAAAAAGAATATAGCACTTGAACTTTGTTCAATTTGTCTTGATAAATGGATTCTCTCTCTCTTGGTTCAAAGTAATCACTTAAATCTATACGAACTATACCTCATGTGTCACAATTTGTGTGCTAAAAAAAATCTTCTTTTATTTCACTTATTTATATTACATTTTTAATTAAATTAAAAAATATATATTATATATATATATACAATTTGCAAAATCTGATCTGAGAGAGCGATACTGTTTCACTTAATACAACTTGCTAAAGCGTCGCTTCTATTATGTACAAGCATGTGCAGCACTGTGTAAAGAAAGCATATTGTCCCCTTCTCTTTCCTCCTCCTTTGACACCTTTCCTTTTCCTTCTTCATTTCTTGTTTACTCTTTGTCTGCTCCTCCTCCTCTAGATGCATCCCCATCATGCCATCCAAAAGGTACTGTCACAGATTTTAACTTATGAAGGCGACCGGAGAGACAAAGTCGAGTGAGAGCGAGGCGGCGGTTCTACTCGGTTTTTAACCACCACCGACACCCCTTGCCGTTGAACCACCTGGGCAGAGAAAGAGAGCTCCGACTCCTTTTCGGGAGCATCGTTTCCCCACCTACACCTTTCGGTTTCCACCTACACCTCTTAATCTCTCTCTCTCTCTAAAACCTCATAAGTCATAACCAGTCTCCTATCCTTCCATCTAAAAGACTCTCAATACAGGAACCGGTGACGATGACCGGCGGATAAAAACGGTGACCGGCACGTTACAGTTTCGGTCGACTTCCGACCAACCCTGTAAGAACCCTTTTTTTTGCATGTTCGTTATTTTTTACATCTATTTAGTCAAATTAAAAGCTTCTACAACAAGCTAAGGTCAGGGGCGGATCTACGCTTAGTTAGGGGGTTCCCAGGAACCCGTTCGGTTCGAAATTTTTAGTGTTATTATATATAGAAAATTGGGTAGGAACCCCTAAATATTTTATAAAGGAACCCTTAACCAATTGTAAGAGGTGCTCTAATGGTAAGTCCCCTTTCCTTCTAACATATAGATGTGATGTTCGATTCCTGAATAGCCCCATATTTTCTTTATTTTTTTTCTGTTTTTTAATATAAAGTCTAGGTTTTTTTTGTTTTGTTTAACTTAAACATCACATAGTCAGCCACCGTTCACCATTTCAAACTCATTTCACATACCCACAACCCCAACCGCCCTGCTCCTCTTCTACAACCCTCGCCGCCGGCCCACCGCCCTCCTCCTCCTCGCCTCCGTCCTATAGCCGATGCCCTCTCCATCGCCGCTGTCCACTGACCTTGGGTTTTCTGTTGCTCCTCCCCCCTCTCGGGTTAATTTTTAATTTATGTTATTGTATAATAATAATTTGCTGTGATTATTATTTGATTTTAGGATTTTAGGGTTTAGGTATCTGTTAGGTGAATTACTGATAATTGTTAATTAGTGTTAGTTTGTTGCTTTCTAGACCTAATATTAGTGTTTGTGGTTTGGAGTAAAGTGGATTACTGAATGCATTCGTAGTTATTATGTTTTTGATTGTTAAGAAGGAAACTTTATTAAGATGAGAGGTTTACCTATTTAAATTCTATGATATATTGTTGCAATGTTGCATATTATGATGTCCATTATACATTAAGATGTAGGAAGGGTAAAATTTTGTCAATTTTAAAACTTTTGCAACATATGGATCAAAGGTTGCAAGAGGAATTTTCTATTCTTCTTCGCAAAACGAAGTATTTTTGCATTAATGTATTGCTAAGATTTAGGTTTGTATGATTCTATAGAAAAGATCCTATGTTGTATATTGCTTTCCCTTGCTAAATTCATGTGAATGAGAATAGTTTATCCATTGATTAATGTGTTAATTTATTGTGTTAAACTATGAGTAATTGATTAATGTGTTAATTTCTTGTGTTCTTGTTTTTATTCAAGTAATGCAGCTTTGATAAGAATACGTAATGAAATAGAGGAAGAGCCAGACGAGTCTGCTACAGTATCTAGTAGGTTAGTTCAAATGCTACCTCCTCTCAAGTTGTTTGGTTCAAGAAAATTAAGCATCTTTAAAAGTAGAATCTTCATCTTCATGTTTTAATATGTTGATTGGAATTTCAATTAGGGATTGTTTAAGAACAAATAATGAATCGTATCTTATTTGAGTAGATATGTTACCCGACCCGAACCGTCAAACCGACCCAAATGTTACCCGACCCCGAACCGTCAAACCGACTCAAAAATTTTTAAGTTCGTCATATGAAATCGGAGTATCTAAAAAAGTGAACCCCTGGAAAAAATTCCTGGATCCGCCACTGGCTAAGGTTATGGACAAGGTCCGGTGAAATTCCTTGGGGATTCCGGCAAGTTGGTTAGCAGTTACAGGAGACGGGCAACCGTCTGTCGCGGCGCTCCGTCGTTGCTCCTCCGGGAGTTCCGCCGTCGATGGTGGCCGGAACCCCTTGGGCGTCCCTTTTTCTCTGTCGGTTCTCTCTCTAGAATGGTGTGTCGGCGTTTGTTTATGTGTAAGAGATGAGTGGTTTTGGAGATGCAACCTTACTAGTCGTCTGAAAACCAAATTGTGGTGTCGATGAAGGTTCACCATCAATAGAAATGAAGAAGAGGGTGCTTGGTGGTGGCGGTATTGTGCTGATTGTTGTACAGAGGAAGAAGGCTTTTGGGATGGGTTGCTTGGGTTAGTGGTTGTATAAAAAACAAATGGTATTATGCTGGCACACCGTTTTGCTTAAAAAAAATTAGAGAGAGAGTGTGTGTGCTTTATTTAAAGGTTGCAAAGAAGCTTTAATCCACGCATGTACCAAAATATGTACTATTGTTTGTGTTATATTATATCTTACTTTTAGAAATTGTTACGGACATTACTTTATATCGTGACTTTTATAGAAAATAAATTTACACATGTTAGACGCCACTTTGCAAACATGTAACAAAGTCATGTTAGTGTCATTATCGTAACGCTTGAAATGGAGTAAAAAACGTCAGGTTGTCGCTGCAACGCGCGACACCGGTAAAAAACTAGTTAGTAACAAAACGTAATATATTAAATCTTCGGTACTAACTATTTAGCATATTTTATTAAGACAAAATTACACATATTGTCCTTTATTTATTACTCAAATTGCTCCTTCTGTCCCTTGTCTATCATTTGCACTCATTCTGTCATTTATTTTCTCAATTTGCTACACATTCTGTCATTTATCCTAACTAAGTTAAAAAGGTTGGTTAACTTTATTTTCTAACTTTACACTTTTAGCCCTTGTAGTTTTCCTAAGCCTTAACTCCAAATAAAACGACGAAACTAAGGCACGGCCTGAAACGAAATCATAGGGCTTTTAAACTACATCGAATTCCGATCAAAACCATAACTTCGAAGTAAAACGATTGATGAAAAACATATATTGTTTTTACAAAAACTCATTTTATATATAAACATACATATATATATATATATAACCGAAGTTAAGTGAATTCACATCAAACATAACTTGACCGAAACTTGTTAAAAACTTATATCGAATCCAACCGATACAAACCGGCTCGAAAAACGGGTCAAAACCCGAACCAAACTTGACCCGCGTTAACAAAAACGGATCCTACTCATTCAAATCGCAACCAAACTCAGATCTGAGCACACCCACCTGTTTCTGGATCCAAATCGCACTAACATCTGGAAATCCACACTAACATCTGCAAAATCATGCGTCAAAAATTTCCGAATTTAAAACTTTAACGAACCCACTTGTAAAACCAGTCAATTATACTATAAATTGAAACCTAGTATAGATTCATACTTCATAATCGATCAGTTTTGTGCAAAAACATATAAAAAACATCCATTAAATCATTCACAATTTGAAGAACAAGAACCAAGGGCTGTTATTGTCAAAATTGTATTAGTTTTAATAGTTTGTTGTAATAAGGGCTTGTATTGTAATAACTAGAAAGATAAAGGGTTAGAAAGTGGGCGGGAACGTAATGTTTGTAACGGTTTGTCTGTTAAATACCGTTAGTGGTTAATGAGATCAATCAGCTTGTTTGGTCTTGAATCTCTTTCTCTTGTGTTTCTTTCTTTCATAACTAACATAGCTCATCATGTGGCATCAGAGCTCTCGTCGATCTGAGCTCCGGGACCGCCATATCCACCACAAACCGTCGTATCGCCGCCGTCTCAATCGTCTTCTCCGATCAAGTTTTCAATTCTTTCATTTCTTTTCTAATTCTTCATTCATTCTTTCATTTCTATGCCGGATTGATTATTGTTGATCAATCTACTCCTGGTTTTGATCAATTGTGATCAAATCCATCCTGTTCCTACTTCTTTTCATTTTTTCAATCGATTACTCATGGCAAACAATACTAGACAACAAGAAATGGAGAAACTCAAAAAGCAATTAAAAGAACATTCAGAATCCATAAAGAACAGTCAAACCCTTCAAGAAAACAATGCAACTGCTATTGCTCAATTGACCCTAAACTTACAATCAATGTTCGATGGCCTTAAACAACAAATCACTGATTTACAGAAACAGAACACTACCCAGAACCTTCATAATGATAATAATAGTAATCACCTACACAACAACAACAATAATCTTCAAAATGATAATAATAATCACTTTTTCAATAACCAACACCATAATCAGAGGGTAGCAAGATTGGGGAAGTTGGATTTTCCCAAATTTAATGGTGATGATGTTGATGGCTGGGTTTATAAGTGTAATCACTTTTTCCTAGTTGATAAGACCCCTGATCACCTGAAAGTCCATTATGCAGTTGTCAATCTTGATGGCATTGCATTGAAATGGCACCAAGGCTATTTGATGAGTGCAAATAGACCCATTGAACAAATTAGTTAGGATGAATATGTGAGATCCATCACCACTAGATTTGCTGAAAATCTGTGGGAGGATGCCATGGAGGAGTTAAAAAATTTGCAGCAGGTTGGTACCTTAGATGAGTATTGTAATGCATTTGATGCATTAATGACTAAGGTAACACTCTCAGAGGAATATGCTGCTAGCCTCTTTGTAGGAGGGTTAAAACCAGAAATAAGATGCTTGGTTAAAGTTTTTAAACCAAGAACTCTGAGAGATGCCATTGCTATGGCCAAGCAGCAAGATAAGGTGCACACTACCTTATTTGGAAGTAAAGAAGCCAAGAAGACAAGTTGGACTGGCAGCTCTTCTTTTACTTCTAATTCAAGAACAAATTATGGGTCTAAACCTACCAATGTAAGTGCTGCAAACCCTCCTTTATTGCCTACACCAGTTAATACTGTTAATGGGAATAAGTCTGTTAAAAGATAATCTAATAAAGAGGCTGATGAAAAAAGGGCAAGGGGTGAATGTTTCTTTTCTCCTGAAAAGTATTCTGCTACACATAAGTGTAAAAACAGACAATTATTCATCATTGAAATCAATGATGATGATTGTGATGAAGAGGAATTGGTGACAGAAGTAGCAGAATTGGCTAATATGTTTGGACAGCCTCAAATATCCATTCATGCTATCAATGGTATTCCATCTTATTCCACAATGAAAATAGCGGGATCCATTGGAACTAGAAGGCTGTATATACTAGTGGATTCAGGTTCCGCTCACAATTTTATTAGTCTAAGATTGGCCATGCTACTGCAATGTGCCACTATTGAGGTTCCTGCCTTAAAAGTGTCAGTTGTTAATGGAAATCAGATTGACTGTGCTCAAATTTGTAAAGGTTTTAAGTGGATGATGCAAGGAATGTGGTTTGAAGCAGATGTAATGGTCATTCCTTTGGAAAGTTATGATATGGTGCTAGGGATACAATGGCTCTCTCCTTTAGGGGACATTGTGTGGAACTTTAAGCAATTAACTATGGAGTTCCAGATTAATGGGAAAAGACAAGTACTGAAAGGGATTAGTAACAATGGAATAAGTTTGTGTTCCATTGAGAAAATGGACCATATGTTGAATCATCCAAACCAGTTAATGACCACCCAAATGTATGGCATTCAATTAATCTCCATTGAGTGGCAAAATGGTCAAAGTACCAATGTTTCCAATGAAGTGGAAGATTCAAGAATAACTGAGTTGTTGAACAAGTTTAAGGTTGTATTTGATGAGCCTAAGGGATTACTACCTTCAAGAGAATGTGACCACAGAATCATTCTTAAAAATGAAGATGATGTAGTTAATTTGAAACCTTACAGATATCAGTCAGTGCAAAATGATGCAATTGAACAAATGACTGAAGAACTTTTACAATCAGGGGTGATAAGAAACAGTTCCAGCTCCTTTGCTGCCCCTGTGGTCTTAGTAAAAAAGAAGGATGGTACATGGAGGATGTGTGTTGATTATAGGCAGTTAAACAATGCTACAATCAAAAACAGCTTTCCAATACCTCTCATTGATGAACTGTTAGAAGAATTGAAAGGGGCTGCTATGTTTTCTAAATTGGATCTGAGGTCTGGATACCATCAGGTCAGAATGTTTCCCAATGATGTTCATAAAACTGCCTTTAGAACCCATCAAGGGTTGTTTGAATTCTTGGTTATGCCATTTGGCTTAACCAATGCCCCTGCCACTTTCCAGTCTTTAATGAACCAAACTTTTAAACAATTTTTGAGAAAATTTGTTTTAGTCTTTTTTGATGATATTTTGGTGTATAGCCAAGACATTCATCAGCATTTGGTTCATTTGGAAAGTGTTTTGCAAGTTTTAAAAGACCAAAACCTGTTTCCAAAAAAGTCAAAGTGCTCATTTGCTGGTTAACAAGTAGAATACCTGGGCCACATTATTAATAAACAAGGGGTGGGTACTGATCCTAAGCAGATTGAGGCTGTGATTAACTGGTCAACACCCTTAAATGTGAAACAATTAAGGGGATTTTTGGGGCTGGCAGGCTATTATAGAAAGTTTATAAGATCTTTTGGGATCATAGCCAAGCCATTGACTGAGTTGACCAAAAAAGACTCATTTCAATGGAGTGAAAAGGCTCAACAGGCCTTTGATCAGCTCAAGCATGCTTTGACTGAAGCTCCTGTCCTATCTCTACCTGATTTGAACAAAAAATTTATAGTAGAAACTGATGCTTCCTCAAAGGGCATTGGAGTAGTGTTGTTACAAGATGAACATCCACTGGCTTTCTACAGTAAGGCATTATGTCCTAGACAAATGTCCCTATCAGTGTATGAGAAGGAGCTCTTAGCAATAATCATGGCTATTAAACAGTGGCACTATTATTTAGTGGCCAAGCCCTTCATCATTAGGACTGACCAAAAGAGTTTGAAGCATTTGTTATCCCAAAAAATAACAACTCCACTTCAACACTCTTGGTTAGCCAAACTTATGGGCTATGATTATGAGACACAATATAAAAAAGGGGTGGAGAATGTGACTGCAGATGCTCTTTCTAGATTGGAAAGTTCTGCTATTTTTAACATGACCCTGAGTTCTTTTGACCCATTATTGCTGCAAAGAATCAAAGACAGCTGGGAAAATGATATAATGTTGCAAGTTGTTATTGAAAAGCTTAAATAAGGCCAGGAAGTTCATAAGTACAAGTGGAATGATGGTTTGCTCAAAAGAAAACAAAATTTGTTATATGGGCAAATTCGGAATTAAGGAAAAAATTGGTTAAGTTGTGTCATGATTCTTCTATGGGAGGGCACTCTGGGGTCAATGCCACTCATCAAAGATTAAAGACAATGTTTTTATTGGAAAGGGCAACTTAAGATGGTGAAACAACTGATCAGATCTTGCCAAGTCTGTCAGCAGGCTGAATATGATAACAGTGCCTATCCAGGGTTATTGCAGCCATTACCTGTGCCTACTGCTGTGTGGGCAAACATCAACATGGATTTCATCACAGGTTTACCAAAGTCACAAGGAAAGGAAGTCATGTTTGTTGTGGTAGATAGATTGACTAAGTATGGTCACTTCATGGCCCTGGCTCATCCTTTCACATCTCTTAATGTTGCTCAACTGTTCTTGGACAACATTTATAAGCTGCATGGCTGGCCATCTACTATTGTGTCTGACAGGGACACAGTCTTTGTTAGCCACTTCTGGAAGATATTTACCAGACTGCAGGGAGTTACTCTGGCATTATCTACTGCATACCATCCTCAGTCAGATGGCCAGACTGAGGTGGTGAATAGGTGCTTAGAGACCTATTTGAGATGCATGACCATGGAAAGACCTAGCTCATGGGTCAAATGGTTGTCACTTGCAGAGTTTTGGTATAATACAAATTTCCACAGTTCAATCAACACAACTCCATTTCAAGCCTTGTATGGCTATGCTCCTCCCTTGCATGTTCCCTATGTGCACAGGGAATCTGATGTGGCCACAGTTGATGAGTTTATGATGACTAGAGAAGAGACAATTAAGCTGCTCAGGGAGACTCTCTTTAAAGCTCAAAATAGAATGAGGCAACAAGCTAACAAACACAGGGTGGATAGAGAGTTTATGGTTGGAGATTGGGTCCTTTTAAAGGTGCAGAACTATGTACAATCTTCTATTAGGGGCAAACCTTTCAGCAAATTGTCACCAAAGTACTATGGTCCCTATTTGGTGTTGCAAAAAGTGGGAAAAGTGGCCTATAGGTTGGATCTTCCTGATGACTCTAATATACATCCAACTTTTCATGTTTCATTACTTAAAAAAGCTAGTGGACCTCCTACTTCTATAATCCATATTCCCAAAGGCCACAGATTCACTCTTAAGCCTGAAGCTATAGTGGACTCAAGAGTAATCAAGAGAGGAAATAGAGCAGCAGGACAGGTTCTTGTGCAATGGAAGGATAGGCCCTTATCAGATGCAACCTGGGAATTTCGTGATGAACTGGCCTTAAGATTTCCAGATTTTCAGTTCAACAATCTTTGAGGATAATATTTTCAATAACCGGGGAGTATTGATGTGAGAAAAGGAACTAAAGAATAGTTCAGGGGCTGTTATTGTCAAAATTGTTTAGTTTTAATAGTTTGTTGTAATAAGGGCTTGTATTGTAATAAGTAGAAAGATAAAGGGTTAGAAAGTGGGCGGGAAGGTAATGTTTGTAACGGTTTGTCTGTTAAATACCGTTAGTGGTTAATGAGATCAATCAGCTTGTTTGGTCTTGAATCTCTTTCTCTTGTGTTTCTTTCTTTCATAACTAACATAGCTCATCAGTTAGGCTAAAGGACAAAAGGTGTAGCAAATTGAGAAAATAAAGGATAGAATGAGTGCAAATGAAAGACAAAGGATAGAAGGTGCAATTTGGATAATAAATAAAGGACAATCTGTGTGATTTTGTCTTTTATTTATTTAAAACACGGATTTTTAACCTAGTTTTATTATAAAAAAATTGTAATGAAATTACATGAAAAGATATTCCATTGCATCAATTTAGTAACATTTAGAAAAATAACTGGGTCATTCTCAAAATAAAAGAAAATAAACGAGTCTTTTCTAACTATGTGTAATTGCTGATAAAGAAATCGACTTCAAATCAAGTAATTTGATTGTCAGTAAGTAAAAAAAACATAATTTGATAAAGAAAACAACTTAGAATTATAAAAATGACGTGTTTGAGTCAGGAATGGGTAATCTCTGATTTATATTCGATCTTAACACCGTATCCTATACTCGTTACTCATTACGTACCCACTCATCTAAAATAAACCTATCAAACCAAAAAAAAACAGCTAACCTTTGTTTTAAACATGTGATGACCACTAAAAGAATATGGTACTCCAAAAAATCCAAATGAAAACTATATGTGTGGACAGGGATTCATGATAGCCCCACTAAAAATATAGTAAGGAAATAGATACGAGTAGAAGTTAAAGTTGGTAATGTGTAAACTGGGTATAAGCTTCCTTGCCACATCAGCATTTCTTGGCTCCAAATTCCAAACTTGTGGTACATGCCAACCGGATCTTAAAAAAGCCATCATAATTTGTAAGAACATATTGATTACCAACAAACTACCATCTAAGCATTGTGCATTCAAGATGTCTTTGAGGATAAAGACGGTAGTGGACAGATTTGTGGAGGAATTGAAGGAACCACTGGATGCAGACATTCAAGACAGAATCATGAAGGAGAGGGAGATGCAGAGCTATATCCAAGAGCGAGAACGAGAAGTCGTTGAACGCGAAGCAGCCTGGAAAGCCGAACTCTCTCGTCGCGAGGTCCCATTGCTGTCTTTTTTCTTTTTTTTTTTACGGACGGCTATTCTAGTTTACACCAATTATTTTATACTATTTCTTTTGTCCATGTTTAAACTTCTGCGTCCCTCTCTTTCTACCAAGTGGGCTAGTCTCACATAGTCTCACATTACGATATTGTGTTTTCAGTTTTAAGATTATCAAGCCTTTAATAT
This sequence comes from Ambrosia artemisiifolia, assembly GCA_032199755.1. Classification (NCBI taxonomy): domain Eukaryota; kingdom Viridiplantae; phylum Streptophyta; class Magnoliopsida; order Asterales; family Asteraceae; genus Ambrosia; species Ambrosia artemisiifolia. The sequence continues at coordinate 43,813,578 of CM063518.1, forward strand.
GTTGTTTGTTCAAGCAGAAATTGGAAGACAGGAAGCTCGGTTGAAGATGGAGAGAGAAAATTAGAGAAAGAGAAAAATGTTCTAATGGAGACAGCGTCTAGTCAAGATAATCAAGATGGGGCCCTTGAGATTACAGTCAGTGGTGAGAAGTATAGATGTTTAAGGTTCTCAAAGGCCAAGAAGTAACAGCCACAACTAGAGGTGTACAAAACCGGGTTTTTTTAATACACGGGTTTGGTTATGTATCCGGGTTCGGGTATTTTGTACACCTCTAGCCTCAACACAACTGTGTTTTATTCATTTTATTTTTTATTTTATTCATGTGTGATCTAAGATTATCATTCATTGTTTCAACTCCGTCTTCAATTTGGCCATGTTTGGCATTCCTTATTTCATCTCCTTATGACTTATCTCCTTAATCAAAAAGGAGATAAGGAGATAAGTTTGTTTGGGTAATGGGTTGAAAAGGAGGTTTTTGTAGGTTGAAAAGGAGATAAGTTATAAGTAAGGATTTGTGACTTTTTTTATTAAGGAGATAAGGAGGTAGAAGAAGGAAATAAGGAAATAAGGAGTTGGAGAGCCAAACATGCTCATAATATTGTGCTTGGTTCAACCTAAACCTTTTTAGAACCTGGTTACCACGTTATTGTAAACAGTTTACAACCTGCAAACACCCAACCTTCAACAGGCATCATTGTCGCAAAAATTCTTTATAGTAAAAAGGTTAACAAGGCTAAAATCTATGTTGCAGACCCTTGGGGGTTTACCAACCGATAGTAGTATCAATTTCTTAACATCAGAAGGATAAAAACAAAATCGTGTTAATACTAATTACAAGTTTAACTTAAAATTTGACCCTTTATTTCAGAGAGTCGAAAATGCCACCAGTCTTCACTGCCTTTGTCTCATCCGCCTCCCAATTGCAACATCATCAAGAATACACCAAAATTTTCTTGTTCCTTTCGACTAAAAGGAAAAGAAACCCGGAAAAAAGGCAATGTGAGCTCCTAGAGTCTGAAAAAAAAAAAAAAAAAAAAAAAAAAAAAAAAAAAAAAAAACCATTTCAGCGACTGATTATGCTGACTGCATGCATTATTATCCTTGGTTCCAAAGCACACAGACAATATATTGAACTTACTACAACCTCTCTCCAATCAAGGCATTATAGCTCTAGTCGTCCTTTAAGGAATAGCATTGAGGGGCAAGCTCAGCTAGCCACAAATAATCAATTCTAGTAACATTGCGCACATAATTACGTGTTGTTTGAACTAAATTGTAGAAAATAATGCACTCGGATTTTGAACGCCGTAAAACAGAAGTTGGGTGAATCTCTGCAATCTGACCATTTGCCAAAACCCTGACAATCATAAACCAAGACTTAATACTCTCTCAAAGATAGCCTCAAGATAACAATTAAAGGTGATATTTCTTTTCCTTGGGCAAAGTTGCAAGCTGAGACTTTACAAATTTGACTATTCTGTAGGGGTGTGAAACTCCGGCACAACAAGAACCTAACACAATGGGGTCTACCAGTGAACACGTGATGGCTTTGCGGGTTGACCCATTTACAATTACATTTGTTTTTCAGAAGATATTGTTTTATGTCATAACTGAAACTGATTACTGATTGGGTATTTCAAGTTTAAATTCAAAAGATAAAAGAGGAATTCAATTAGCATTTGAACGCAAGTGTATTATATACATCTACGTTTTTTGTTGTAGTTTTGCGCCTTTCGAGTAATGATATGCAAAAACAAAAAATTTGGGTTAAACAATTGTTCATGTCAACCAGTGAAAATTTGTGTAGAGTTTTGGTTCATGCTTCTAACACAATTTTTGGGGTCGTATCAGGTTCAACCCAACAACCCATGAACACAAGCTAGTTAACACAGCTGCTATTCTAGTTTAAGTTTCTGTAAGTTTTATGGTAAGATACTTGTTTCTTATAAAGATGTAAAAATGGTTATGGTGAGTCATTCATTACCTGTATGTGCCATCAGGTTGCTTTAAGGCTGCATTCAGGAAATATGAAGCAGCAAGGCATCTGCGGAGCTGAAGCATGTCATCTCCACACGACGATATCTTAAGTCCCATTCGTTCTACATTTTCCCGAATTTGACTACAGGAACCCAACAAATAAACATTAGGAATCCTGACCAACCCGTAAAAATAATGCATATCAAAACTTGGATACAACACTTTTTAGGGATAATTCATATACCCCACTAAAAACTAGCTGTAATAATATATTTACCATACAAAAAGTTATGATAGCATGCATATATACCCATTTACCAATTTATGACATGTATACTCTTTCCCTAAACTATATGAGAGTAGGGAGTGGATGAAGAAATATAAAGTTTAAATGGTCAATTCAAATAATGAAACTTTAAGTACCTTGAATGTGTATATGTGATGCTAAATTTTTTGGTTGGGTTAAAGCATGTTTTTAGGGGTATATACGAAACTGCCCCTTTTTTCAATCATCATAAAAAACCCAAATGATTTATATGACTCAATTGTGTTTCTTTATTAGAGAACATAGAAGAAAAGAATTAACAAACTTGTAAATGTCACGAGCATGCTTCAAAGAACGGTTGTTAATGAAGTTATCCTTGCACCATTTCCTCAAATTCTTTTCAGCCTTCTCGTTACCATTGTCCGTCTTGTTCTTCTCCAAAAACTCAATAGAAGCACGATACACGTTAACTAACGTCAAATGGTCTCCCTCTGGGCTTGAGAAAGATTTAATAACAGTCCGTGACTGCCAAAAAATATCAGTTAATATCTACAACTTATTAGCAATCCAACATAGCTGAATGCGGGAAGGTGGTGCATACCTCTTCTAACTTGTCACGAGGAACATAAAAGATGGATTCCACCGATAGCATTGATACAACGATTAACATTTCTTCCAAACAATCAAACTGGCTAGCTAAAATTAGTGCCTTCGAATCATTTGGTTCTAATGGAAGACGGGCCATTTGATGTCCAATTGGATCTGACAATTTCTTTTCATCTGTCAATGCTCCTAACAAGTACAATAATTCCAGTGATCTGATCACGGCCATCCTGTATTGGTAAACATAATAGGGTTTCTTTACCTTGCTTGCAAAGTATGCATTTGGTCATTTGCATAAAAAGAACTAACTTTTTACCTATCAGGTTTCTCCATGAAGTCAAACCCAATTATGTCATCAACACCAAGAGCACTAAGTTGCAAAATAACATTTGAAAGATTGCATCTTTTGATCTCTGGCACTGTGGAATCATCAAGTCCCTCAAATCGGCATTCTGGATAAAGTCGAAAGCATTTCCCAGGTCCTTCACGCCCTGCACGTCCACTGTAACATTGGGCAAAAACTCAAATCTCGATCACATTCCCATTATTTACACACACATAAAGAAAGAGAGAAAGAAACAGACAAACAGGGTCGCTCAAGACATAACCAATAATAAGTAGTGAAATACAGGAACCACATAAACAATGGTACCCGTTGCTTTAAGGCTTTAACTGTGATACGTAAGACCGCCTCCCTTTTTCTTCCCAGTACATATATTTATCACTAAACGTACAAGTACTTATGTGCTTCTCATGGTTCTTTACTTAAAAATGGTTATGTATTGTATGCATCCCTGTATATATATACCATCGAAAAGAAAAGCAACTTCTGACTGACACGTAGTTTAATGTGCCTTGCTTACCTTCTTTGAAGTGCTTGAGCTTTTGAAGTTTTAACAACAATCAAAGATTCAATCCCACTGTCAGGAGAGTAACTGCGCACTTTCACCAATCCAGGATCAATAACATACTTGACTCCAGGTATTGTTACTGACGTTTCAGCAATGTTTGTTGCCAAAATAACCTAACAATAACAACAAACAAACAACAATCAACTTCATGATCACACAATAAAGTACAAATATGTTTGATCATACAAAATACCGGTTGTGTTTACCTTTCTGAATCCAACTGGAGCAGGTGTGAAAACTTTCATTTGCTTCTCTGATGGAAGAGAAGAGAACAATGGAAATATTAAGAGTTTCTGATTGGCTTCAGGTAATTTCTTGAGATTTTCACGCACAAGACCTTCAATAGATTCAATCTCTTCTTGGCCAGATAAAAATACAAGTATATCACCAGGCCCTTCCTCCAAATGTATCTAAAAAGAAGGGGAAATGGTCGGAAATTAGGAGAACAACGCACTTATCAGCTACTCTAGACCGGCTCGCAATAAGCGCGAACCAAGCCGAACTTAAACGAGCTGGTGCTTGAGCCTAAATTGGAATTGGAATTCATTTAATAAACGAGCTCGAGCACAAGCTTCTCATACCAAAATTGACTAGGCTTGCGAGTATAAACGAGCATGTTATTTTAATAAAATATAATCATCTTTATTTTTAATATAACAAATATATAATAGCATACCAAATAGTAAATACTCACACATATAAAAATTATGATAAAACTAACCAAATAAAACATATTTACTATATGTAAATAACTATAATAAATATAAATAATTATATGCATATATTTGAAATAATTAATAATAAGTGGGTAGAGCCCAAGCCGAGCTCGAGCGTGAATAAGCATTAATGAAATGAGCTTGAGCTTTAGACATAGAGCTGAAAAGGAGAAAAATGAAGGATGTCGAGCAATAACCTGAAATATGGTAACTAAGGCTGCATCCAAACAGTCAGTCTCAGGTTGGGCAGTGTAGAGGATATCCACAGGAAATTGCCGCCCCATTACATGAACAGCTTTTGCACCACCGAAATACTCAGAGAAGCCACGTGCATCCAAACTAGCAGACATGATAATTAACTTCAACTGATTTAATTTTCGGACTTCATTAGATTTTTCTTTCACATTGTTGCCCTTTTTCACATCATCATTCGATGACCCGTTAGAAATCTGAGATCTCTTCTTTTGTACATCTTTAAGCAAACCTAGCAACACATCGGTTTGAACTGTCCTTTCATGAGCTTCATCAACGACTATAACCGAGTACCTTGAAAGCTTAGGGTCCAAAAGTGCCTCCCTGTGAGCATATGAAGCGTAAATTATTTGAATACTATGCAAATAATAATCTGTTAATCATAATGGTTTTAACAACTTATAAGTGAACCTTAATAGCAGTCCATCGGTCATGTACTTAATCCTGGTTGAAGGGGAGGTCATATCCTCAAACCGAATAGAGTAACCAACTTTCTGGCCCAATTCAACGCCGCATTCTTCAGCTACACGTTTTGCAACAGTTACTGCAGCAACACGTCTTGGTTGAGTGACTCCAATCATTCCTCCATTCTGACAAAATCCTCCGTTTAACAAATATTGAGGTAATTCTGTCAGAATAAAATTCACAAAATGGAAATGTTAAGTATATGAGTGCTTAGAATGTCTAAAGCATGTAAACCTGCAAAAATCAAATATTCAGCCAAAAAACCAACAGAAAAGGGATCTTCCATACTTTATATGAGATATAAAGACTTGCCCAACACACTAGTTGTGGAAGTTAAACATAATCATAATATTGGTTTTAAGTAACATGAGGGGTTTAAATTCACGTAGGTGAGGCACCTTGTATTATAAAATTGCATATAAATAAACTATACATCACATATTATGTTGATCATACTTAAACATTAAAAAAAAAAAAAAAAAACCCTTAGGCCTTAGGTATAAGTAAATGTTAGTTAATTATACACGAAAGTGATAAAGTAACAGTCCTAATAAAGTTCTAGTATTCTACAGATCTTCATCATCATAACTGAGCATGGGTTCATCTCCCTATCATCAGCCGCTCCAACATCTTCTTCAATCTCATGTTCAACATGACATTTTCCTTTATCATTTGTTCATGGACCAGACCCATGCTCACTTATTATAACTCATTAACTCTGGATGCTCTAGTTACATAACCAGACTCATATTCTCCTGCATCTCTATCAACCTCAGTTCCACCTAAACATGAACCAAGCAGGAAACCAAATCTGCCTGATGGTTTTCCTGAGTTTTTAACACTAAAGATACAATAAACATATGATATGCAAGTCTGCATCCCGTAAAACACATAAACATACATACATACATACAAAGTAATTAATAAATAAAGCGAAATCAGAAATTTAAAAGTAAGGAAGGTGAAAACTGACGTGTTGTCTTCCCACTTCCGGTTTCACCAACAATAATCAAGGTATCATTTTTCCGAACCTCTTCTACAAGCCTTTTCTCAACTAAGCAAATTAACAAATGATCAATAAAAAATAAAAAGGTGAGCAATATTATGTAGGCAGGTGAAGAGTGAGTACCTGAAGCAATGGGTAAAGATCTTCGCTGTTGCTCAATCTTCTGTTTCCTAAGAGAATAATAATAACAATAATAGTTGAGTAAATGAAAATAGTGAAAAGTAGATGTATGTGTTTTGTTAAAAATGAACCTGGCATAGAAGTCTGAGCCATTGATGAATCCAGATTTGAATGGAGGTTGATTTCTGTTGTTGTTTGAATTGAAGTTTCTTTTGTCTCCCGTCGTCGCCATAGAAGGCATCCCTGACCACAATCAAAACAAATGCAACTACACCTGACAAATGCAATAAAACTGAGCTAAAAAGTAAAGAGATTCATCTTTTAAAATATATATATATATGAAGGCAATAAGGGATTGTAGTCGATAGATTAAAAGATTTAGCAATTAGGTGGGCCAAAACTTCGTACCTGGTACCCGGCGAGTAGCAAAGGAAGAAGAAGAAGGGGTTTGGGGGAAAGGGGCAGGGTTTTATATTTTGCTGTCCACCAACACTTACATATGAAACCGACCCGACCCGAGACCGTTTCATTATAATTTTGTTTTGGGGCTGGTTCTTTTGCATCTTTGAGATGATCAACTTCTAGTTGGGCTAGCTAGTGATGAGGCTTGAGAAATTGGTTCGGGGGTCAAAAATCACCAAGCACGGAATGGGACCTAAATTTTTTTCTATAGCTATGTTTCGGATTATTTATTCGGATCGGTAATTCGATTCGGGTCGAGTCAAACATTAAATATAATAATATCAAAGATGTTATGGTTTTATTTTTCCCCATATTATAATCTAATACTCCCTCCGTCCCATTAAAAGTGTCTTGATTTGAAAAACACAAAGTTTTAGGCATATTAAATGATTGTTTTTTTTGCTTGCCATATGACAATACTACCCTTGTCATATGTGGGTCCATGATGTTCTTTGTTTATTTTAGTTGTGTTTTTAAGGGTAAATTTGGAAATTGGCTAATAATTTTTGAAAGTGGACACATGAAATGGGACAAATAAAAAAGAGAATATGGACACTTTTAATGGGACGGAGGGAGTAACATAAACATTAAATCAAGTCACAATTATTTTCAATCCTAATTCTTAAACAATTTGATAACTTGACACAAAAGATTGAATAATAAATAAATAAAAAACACCACCATCCAAAGCAGTACCAACGGCCAGCAATTATAAGAATATGGAAGCCAAAGAAAAGATGATAGATATAGTTATCTTGTGGCACTTAGATGGTGACACAAACAACAATCAACCCCCATTTGTAAATATTATATTAGGTTGGTTTAATCAACACTCAACAACACAACAAGACAACAATATATGAATATATCCATTAGTTACTAACTGCCAAAAAATATATAATTAAAATATTAGTAAAGTAGATGTACCTTGGTTCTTTGAATAAAGATGAAAGTATGAAACTTCAACTATGTGCAGGGGTTGAGAAGTGAGATTGAGAGACCCCAGAGGGTTTAAAGTTTTACTTAGGTTAAAGAGTTTTAATCATAGTCACATAGTTCGCGGTGCGCTCCGGTACGGAACGTGGAACGGGGTCGCAATTCGCTAGGTCCCTAAAATTTGGTACGAGTGGGGGTAGGCTCATTTCGGATCGCTCCGGTACGATGTACCATATAATGTGGTACGATGTACTAGTTAAACTTAATATTAAGCTATTATTAAGCTTTATTTATGATTTAATATATAAATAACTTATATATACAACATATGCTATATGTACTAAGTAACATTTTGATGCACTAAATTTTAATAGTCTAGGGTTAAAATTGACAAAAACTATAACTAAAGGGGAAATTGTAATTTAGTTGAAAGAAAAGGTAAATAGGAAAAAGGAAGACAATTTTTATTACGACCCTACAATCATCTTCTCCCAAACTAAATTTTTTATAACCCTAAACTACATCAGCAATTCAGCCGCCCCCCTTGTCTCTTCCATGGTGGCTCCATCTAAAGTTCTAAACTTAAAAATAAGAGGTTTGGATTGCTCCAGTTCATGATCCGAACACGATCCGGTAACAAAAGCTGAAAAACATCATGCTCTGCCTCTTGATTCGGTCCACATCAAGTACGATTGAATAGCTTTTTTGGAACGTGCTTGTGGTGGTCGGAAAAGCGATCCCAAGCGTTCCCGGATCGTGTTCGTACCGCGTTTCGGAACGGACGTACCAAGTCGAAAATCGTGGCATGCTTAGCGAACTATGTGACTATGGTTTTAATTGGTTTTTTTCTAAAGAAAAAAATTGGCAAAATCAAACAATTGGGTTGTACCTCTCAAAATGGGCCCAAAAGAGAAAAAACAAAGAAAAATGATAAACTCGGTAAAACAACCGATATTTGGGAATCTTGTATCGTCCAATATATCGTTAGTTTTGGTTTATTTAATATACCTATTTTTTTTCACAAACAACGGGGGGTCGAAACCGTATATACCTAAAAAATTATATGCGAATACTATATAATCGAAACTTCTGAGCGAAAATTCGGGGGGTCGGCCGCCCCTCCCGCCCCTTAAAACCTACGCCCCTGGGCTAGCCTTTCGGTCCACACTTCCATATCCCATTCTTTCCTTTCAAATGTGGGATCTTGAGTTTGTTCAACCATTTTCAATCGTGCTTAAAAGACTGAGGTCATTGCAAATTTTATCATTTGATCACTGATGTGTGAAATGTGTGATAAATATATATTAAGTCCAATTAATTTCAAAACAAGTTTTAAATGGGAAATACCCACTAAACCACACACTACCGGCAAGTGTACCGGTCGAAAGTAGTAAAGCAAATAAGTCCGACTATCAAACCGTGGACATAGTAATAGCGGCTCTCGTTACTAAACTTTCGTCGAGTCCTAGTTTAATAAATTGAAGTGATGGTGATTTAACTAAATTACTAAAAATATATAAAATTAAAGTAAATAAACTGCAAACAACTTAAACAAAGCAAACGAACAAGTAGAATTGGATAAGATCAAGTAATGAGAAAATGGCTACCTAGGTAAGAATCAAGGTGACTGACTAATAGCTCTCGGGATTGGATAAATGGGTTTTGGCCACCGGGATCTTAAGATGCACTAAACTAGACCAACACTGGAACGCGAATCGCTCTCCAACATGTCGCAATACTGAATCTAGGGAAGCGTGTAAACTCACCAGTCTCGGGTTCAGATCACCTCTCGGTCTCTCCAAACTATGCTAAGGTATCCTAAATCTGAATGTCCTCTCGGCCCCCTCAGAAACAATACATCCGGGATGTGTAAGGGATGCAAGGGATAGTTATTCTAACAGGTTTCTAACACAAGATGCTAACAAAACAGGCACGCTAGGGGTGACTCACTCTCGTGCAGACCACGGTCCCAAATACCTACCAAGCTAGACACACTGACACCTAATCTCCTCTCGGTCTCAAAGGTGGTAGAATGCTAAATTACCGAATAATTAATTAACTTGTTTCTAGGGTTTACTGTGTCTAGCAACCACAAAATATATCAAAAACACCAAGTCTAAGATACTAACAAAATCCTAGATCAAAAGATACAAAATCAATTAAACTAGAATTAAGCGAAACAAGTATTGATATTCGGATATCAAGCACGCATATACAAAAGAAACCTTATTAGAAAACTCTTTACCAAAACATTATCCAAAACATAACATAGATCCAAACCGAAAACCACTATTCAATTGTCACCCATCATCAATACCTAGGTAGCACTAAAAGTTTAGCTACTCATAGTCATGGAAATCGATAAAAACATAGGTTCAAAGTGATAATAAAACATAGTATCAAGTAGTTGAAAACACAAAGTAATCAAAAACCAAAACTAGTATTTTAGATAAACGAACCCAAGCCTTATAATCCCTCAATTATTCTTTGATTAGAGCTGCTCGATCCCAAAGCTGTTGCTTCTTCTTTCGGCGGCTGTTCACTTTCTTCGATCCCCAAAAGTAATATGTGCCGTCTTTTTTGAAGCTAGAAATATCTCCATAAATATTATTCTCCCTTGTATATAAGTTTTTACTTTGGGCTCGTGGACTTGAGTCCACCAGTAACATTCATGCTTTTTTTTTTTTTTTCTACTACTACTATTATTATTATTATTATTATTACTACTAGCTGATTACCCCGGGAGGGTCCCGGGGTTGAAAAATATAATCATGAATAATACTAATACTAATAGTAATAATTATTACTCTTGTAATTAAATAAATAAAAAAATAACCTTGCTATAAGGTGACACCATGTGTTGCAGTGTTACACGATTCTTTCTCATAGCTTCTCTTGATGAAGTATACATATCCATCTTTAGAAAAGTAAAATTCCAATGATAGCATGACGATTCGGCTGAATTTCAACATCGTAGATAAGAAGCTGGTACTCGTCGGAAAGATAATAAAACGCTCGTGTTTTTTTTCCAATAACCTGAACACTTTGTGTTTTTTTCCTGTATGAACGAAACCCCACAAAAAATAGTCGTTTTTTTCTCCGTTTTTTATATAGCACTATGGTACTCGTTGAAAAGATAATAAAACGCTCGTTAATTTGGTGTAATTTTTTTCTTTAAAAAATATCGTATATAAAAAATATTAACGTTTAAAAATTATGGGAGGAAATATGAGAGAGAGAAATTTAAATTTGTTTTTAAATTATTTTTTCCTAAAATAACTCAATCTCTTTTAGGGTTTTATCTTTTTCTTTTTTTTTTATTAAAAAATCGAAAAAATTCAAAATCACTAAAATCTTTCAATTATGATGCCACGTGGCAGTTTCATGGAGAGGTTGAAGCCACCATTACACGCCACGTCAGCAACGTTCAATTCTTTTATATATATTAATAGATTAGCTTGACTCGGGTGTTCTTAGCTCGACCACAATTCCTCGTTTACGCTCCAACGTCCATGAACACCTGCTCTCAAGTGTTGGTGTCTCGATTAAAATTCTTTCTTTTTGAGCCCATTTTCCCCAAACACCTATAAAACAATAAAATACGTAAATACATAATAAAAACGACACGAAACGACTAAATACCTGACCAAATAATATACAAAATACATAGGAAAAGAGATGTGTTTTGCAACACATCAATCACGGAAGGCCACTATTTCTTTCTCTTGTTCATCCTTGACTTTCTTCAACTCATCCTCAACCTTTTCAGCTTTTTGACTTGATTGTTTAAAGAAATGTCCTTTTGGGTCAGGGATTGCTTGAGGGTGGCCACGTTATCTTCAGACTCATACAGGTCATGGAGAGCCGAATAGAAAATGGTTTGACAGATGTTCTTGACCCTACAAACAAGTAAATGTTATTATTAATTTGTTTAGATAAAGTTTTGATAAAAAGCTCGAGTTACCATGAGAAGAAGCTTTTGAGCATTTTGAAAATCCAAGCCTTGAAAAGGATTTTTGCTTGAGGATGTGATCTCGATGTTTTTTCTCTTTTTAGAACTTGTGGGTTTGGATTTTGGTGGTGGGCTGCTCTTTTTTGAAGATATCACGAGGGCATCCATCTCCTTCCTCATCCCAAGGCTATCAATGTCATCTAAAGAGAATGCGAGGATAATTTTTGCTGATACAATTTTGCCTATCAAGTATGAATTAATATTAGAATTGTGTATAAACAATTAACAATTGCAGGATAACTTACTTGACATCATGATGTCTTGGCTGGCGGATTGGGAACTTAATGAATCAAAAGTTATTTCTTGATTCAGTAACTCTCTTACTTGTTTAATCCTGTTAGAGGATTCTTCGGATGCAAATGCAATCTGGTCCAGTTTTGTTCCTGAAAACAAGGAGAATGATATGTTACTGCTATTTGTAGGGATGCGAAAGTTATTCTTAAGTTACCATTTTTTATCCAAAATTTGGGGATGTTTATTCCATTGGGGATGGAATCTCTTTTAACAAAGAAAAACTTTGATTTCCAAAGTCTACATTGCGTAGGAAAGGAAGACCGCTACTGATTAGTTGAAGAACAAATCAATTAGAACCATGTGTTCTTAATTTATAAACTAGTGACAGGTCATTGGTTTGAAAGGGAATTTTGTGCTTCTCAACAATCTTGTTCACAACGATGATAATCTTCCACAAATTGCAGGTTGGGAATGGAAATTTGAGACCAGAAGCAAAAGGAACAAAGAGAAAGCAAGCCTATATGTCAGAAACAAAGTCGGATTTAGTATTCTGATCATAGGGACGAAATATTGTTGAACTAGAAAAGGCTCCAGATTAGCGGAGTAATTCAATTTTTTTATATATGAATGTGCAGATTTTGTCCTCCGGGTTTTCGAGAAGACCTTGGGTTGAGAAATCTTTGTGGATTTCACCGGCGGCGGTGAGGCAAGTGTGTTCGCATGCCATGAAAATTGGTGAGATTGTAGAAGAGAGAAGGTAAAGAAGAGAGTGCATAACTTTCAGAGATAAGATGAATTTATCAAATCAGGTTGGACTGGTATAAATAGGCAGGGTTACAGATAAAGTTTTTAACGGCTAGTCTATATTTCCGATACCACTTGAGTTTTATCTTGGCCAATAGTAAGACAGGAAAATTATAGTCGTTACTATCCTTAGAGTAATGTTATAATTTTGGGGACAATTGTTGGTACTAGAAATCTTAGGATATTTCTATTAATATACATCTTCGGGATGATCAGGATACTGCTATGCTCGGGATATATCTGTGAAATATATATATATATGATGTATCCTGAGAGTGACTAACAGTCCTTGTCGATTTTAATTTTAATTGCAGGGTCTGCCTCAACTAACTTGCTAAAGACTTGGTATTGCTTGGATCTCGGAGCAGTAATTGCTGACCGTTAGAAAACGTGTAAATGGATAAAGTAACGGCTACAATAACTAGGCGTTGGCTATCCCGGATTTGTAGAATTGTTAGCTATTCCATTTTTGTATAAATAGGGATCTTGGACAATCGTTTAGGCTCACTCACTGCTTGCTTATTTCAGCTAACACTCCTTTGCTACACTCACTACACACTTGCTATTTGTAACACATTTAGTGGATCGTTCAATCGTTTCCAAAGTTGTACCACAAAAATTCTTTTGATAAAATAACAAGGCAGGGGCGTTTGACTCCTCCCAAGTGTAAGACCCTAACCCGTAATCACGCAATCAACGCCTAATCATAGGGTTTTGACCTTACTTAAAACCACTCCCGATTAAAACTTAGATATTTAAGAAAACTTAAATTATTGTGATCAATACTTTTTGATTTCTACACTTTAACTATTACAACATATGATAAGATTTCACAATTTCACGGGAGACTCTTGAATTCTATTGCGGAAGCTGAGTGTTCGGGCGTGTTCGGTTCTTCTCGCGACTTGATCCTTGCTTCGGGTCGTCCATCAAATGTTTACCTAGAACCATCACACAAAGAATGGTTAGTGGGTTGTTAATAATGCATTTAAACTAGTATGAGAGTCGTTACTCGTCGAAACGGAACGAACCAGGCCAAACGGCCCTATCTTAGGAGTACAAACTGCTGCAACTTATGCGCAGCAGCTGTTCGAATCGCTTTTACCCCTTCTAAAATCCAAAATCTGATTTCGACTTTCAAATAAGAATTGTTCTACGCTCAGAGAGCTTTCCAGGCATATAAAGAACACCTCCTAACGGTTTTTCTAAGATTTTATATGAAATTTTAAAAATCAGGCTGTCAGGCTGTCCGTTTCCATGGTGAGCGGCCGCTCATACTTCTTTACAGAAGGTTTGAGCGGCCGCTCACTGGAGTGAGCAGCCTGCTCACTGGGACCTGCTGCAGATTTGTGATTTTAAAGCATGGGAATCATGTCGCAATCACATTTGATGATTCCCGAAACTTAAATATTGACTTGTCGACTAAATAAACCTCTGTTTGACTGATATTATAGGCCAGTTCAGGATTCTATGACCTAGTTCATAATTTTATGTATTTATGTCGATTTTTACCCAAATCAACCCGTTAAGGCCTTGAATCAAACAAGGCACTATTTGACCATACAAAATGCCTACCGATTTAGTTGTCAAGTCATTAGACACTTGATCAACAAAAGCGTTTGTCCGATTTATTTCATTAGGATTTAGAATTATTAGAATCAACCTCTAGTAATCTTTTAAATCCCCAAAATGCCCCTCATGGCCAAATCTTTCGATTTAGCCATTCGTGGCAAAACTTCTTGTTTCAAATCCAATGTTTTTGACTCAATGACTTGTTTAAAAACATCTAAGTCCTTCTGGACTTAGAGTTTCATCCTTTCTCAAGTTTTCACTTTTTTGGTAGATTCTAAGCATGTTTGCGGGCATTAGACATAGTTAGGGAAATAACTTACTTGATTTGCACCCATGCTTCATGTGGGTAGTTTTAGTACCCATGTTGCTGCGCCCGAAGGCGTTTAAATAGCTACGGACTTACCGGGTGGCCTTGAACCATATCCATACCTTGTGCTTATCCTCCATGATTCTTAGCATCAAGCGTGCATGCACAAGTACATTTACCTGCGTGCTTTCTAGATAGACACATTAATTTCTCAGAAGTCAAATGATAATACTTTGCCATTTGATCCGCTTAAGCCCGTGAATCTTAATGCTTGGAATACAAGCATCAAGTGTTGGACTCAAATGATGAAGACTTCACCATTTGACCCGTTTAGACCCATAGTCCAAGATACTATATTACACAAGTTTTTACCTATGGTTCAAGTGACACAACTTGACCCATTTAACATCATGATTAACGATTTCATTCTATTGATTCCATTTGGATTAAAACATCATTTCTCACATACCTTCTTAATTGACTCGTTTGATGAATTTCACCATTCGGTCATAACTCATTGTCTCAATTAAGGTCGTAAACCACGTTTTGTTTTGAGTGCACATAAGGCAACTCATTTAATACATTCCACCCCCTTGGGATTTACCATTATCACATACACTAGATTTAAGACGAATGTATACAACAATTAAGCTATGTTATAGTCTAGTGGTGTAAGTACAACTTACCTCATATCCGTTCTTGCTTCCATACGCATTACTTGCATCCGTTTGACCCGTTTGCATCCCTAGTTCTTGTACCTAACTTAGGGACATGTCAAACTTGATTATTAGAATACATAACATGGAATTAATTCACTATCCATAAATCATGTATTCATTACCCATTTATAGCTAAATCCATAGCCATTTTCTTATATAGAATATGCAATTAACTTGGCTTATTACAAACCAATATCACATACGATTGATAGCTCTTACATGATTCTAACTTCTTAGTTTCACTAGTGTTCACCAAATTGGCATTTAATCAAACACGTGGTGTGCACCCACCAATTTGTTTAGTTTCAAAAGCTCAAGATTAGCCAAAGCATAACCATTTGTCTAATCATCATCATATTACATTATTTAAACCACTTTGCCTAAATTTCTCATATTAACAAATCCTAAGAGTCACAAAGATTACTAGATATAAGTTGATTCAACCTAGAGGTTAAACCCCAAAATTCTACACATATACATAAGCATATGATCAAAATCAAATACACATATTAAGTGTGATTTGTAACCGGATTATACATGTTTAAGGCTCCCCAAGACTAGGGTCACCCATATTAACCATCAATTCCACGTTTTTATCAAAACCTTAGATTTTCATAGAAATCAAAAACGAATTATGGCATCAATTTCGGCCAATAAATGGTACCTTGTTGTAGTTTAGGACCTATATGACCCATTTCTTGCTCATGCACTGAAAGCCCCTTGATTTTGGCTTGGATTGAGTTTGAGCTTGAGGTTTTAGGGTTTGGTTGTTGTAGTTTAGGACCTATATGCTCATTTCTTGCTTTACAGACATGTAACATATGTAACACAAAAAACTTATTTATTTTTTTAAAAAAAATCCACTCAGCGCTTTTTTGATTTTTTTGGCTCAAAACTCTTAAAAACATGTATATTATATACCCTAATTTTTTTAGATGATAAAAACCTCGGGAAGTCAGAGTTTCTAGGGTTTCTTCAATTTAAGTGGGTTTTTATTCTAACCATCCTATATATATATATATATATATATATATATATATATATATATATATATATATATATATGGGGAGGATAAACTGAAAACCTCCCGTAGTTAAAGAAACTTTGTAAACTCCATCTTAACCATTGGTCATCCATCATTAACGGCTTAGATTAAATCTACTTTTTTAAACTTTATCAAACTATTATTTTAGTCACAAAAAGTTCCAAAAGGGCAAAAATGACATTTTGTTACAACACTCTCTCTGCTCTCTCTTTTTTCCTTCTCTCCTGTTTTCTTTCTTCTGTAATTTTTCCTCCCTCATCTCTCTTCTTTTTTCTCTCATTTCTCTCTTTAAGATATTTGTTTGTTTTTGTTAAGTCGTAACATACACTCTCTCTCGCTCTTTTTTTTTTTCATGCTCACATTTTGTTCTTTTTTATTATTGTTACAAGTAGTGTAAAAACACATTACATATATTTTAAAATTGTAGGTAACAACAATTTACACGTCTAATATGATTGTTATATTTGTAACAATAATCTTACAAACTAAACGATAAAAAATGTAACAAAAAATTTGCAATTAGCAGTACGATGAAAATTTGTATCAATAATTTTGTAAATAACTTGTTACATAATATATACATGTAACTGGATGAATTTAACATTGTAACATTGAAAAAACATATGATTTACAAAACATATGTACATGTAACCAGATGAATTTAACATTGTTACATAATATATACATAGTCTGTGTCATATAATTTACAATGTTACAAGAAAAAACAACATATAATTTACAACTTAAGAATGTTACAAAAAAAAAAATCCAAAACCAAGCCCTTGTTCTCATCTTCATCAACAACCCATCTACATTCATTTGAAAGAAATTAAATGTTAATTAAACAATCTTTTAAAAAAATAAAGAATAAATTTCTAAAAAACACCACCCGAATCAATCAGTGAAAAACACACCCCAAAAACAACTCATAGTGATGATGGTAGTTGCTAAAAAATTTAGATCTAATGGTGGTGGTTCGATTTCAGGCTACAAAGTTTAGAAGAAATCACCTTTATCTGTGTCGGGCTTGTCTTCACCGCTGCCTTATACCACCACCCCTAATTCTTAGTGACCGGGTCTCTCTCTCCCTCTCTCCAACAAAACGGGTCTTTGTTACAGATCTCTTAAACAACGCCGCCTTATACCATTGTAGTCAGACACCACCATCCATCAAACACCGCCGCCTTTTACCACCACCCCTAACACCACCTTGGTTCAGGACGAGGAAGTCCTATCAGATCTCTTCTTATCTTTCAACTTCCTATTTTTACTTTCCTTATTTGAAGAATCGTCCGAATCTGAATCAGAACTTGACGAGGAAGAAGCCTCCTTTTCCTGTGATTTTTATATACATACGAACCACCACAGTACAGAGGGAACCGAATCTTCTGTCGACTCCCTGTAAATTTGTATGTCACATCCCCAATTTTTTTTTTGTGTTCATAAACCAAGTGTGTTAATGGTAGGAAAAAGATGACGGTTGGAGGTAGGAGATGTTGAAGAAGAAAGAGAGGATAGATATATATGGATTTTTTTTTTCAAAAAGAAAATGAGAGAGAGGATAGATGTTATGTATTTCAATTAAGAGAGAGAAAAAGGTGCAGACACTTTATGCAAAAGGTCAATCAATTGGCAGGGGCACATGCCACAAAAATGTTCAATACCCAAAATGCCCTTCTTGGTTTGTGAAAAAAAATTAGACGTGGCATTATCTCAGCCACATATTGGGTTTCATAAGTTTCTTTAACTCAATAGGGTTTTCAGATTATACTTTCTCTATATATATTATATCCAAATTTGAAGTAAATATTTATGTATGTCGCTCTGATGTGTGTATGTGTGTTGTATTTGTCATATATACATAACAGATTCACACAATGTTTCGAGTGATAAGAATGACAAAATTGTTACGAACACATAAGTCAAGACACGAAAAATGACTTAAAAAAAGAAACCTGTGGGCTATTGTAAGAATTATATGGAGGAACTCTTTTATGAGCATGGTAAAAGAACATGAATATGTAACCCTCTAAAAACTTATTACAATAAAAGGTTTTAGAGAGTCAGAACCTTTACCTAACCCATCAGAACCTTTAGGACCCGGAACCACATAGCCTTTTAAGGTTCGATTCGTGGTTCCTAATTTCAACAATAAAAGGGTATACAGTTCTGGTGGATTCGAGTCGGGTCGATTCCTGACCCTTTACACAGCCCTAGATAAGAGACATACTTATGAGTTATTTCACAAAATCATCTTATCTCATCATCGGAAAAAAAAGGTTTGATTTCTCGTGTATAAACAAATATAATTGCATTTGAGATTATCCAAAGAAAAAATATAACAGAAAGTTATTGTTATTTTGTCATTACAAAATTATATGACACTCAAAATATATAATTATTTTTTACAACATATATGTTTGAAAATTCTCTTTAATTTTGTTAATTACTAAGAACTTTATGAAAAAGGAAAAATAAAAAGAGAAAGATGTTGAAAAGTCTAAGTCTCGTTGTTTAATTTTATTACTTGTTTTCATCATGTTGCATAAGTGTTTTGTGCAGGATATTGTTCCAGTTTGTTTCTAGCCAGATAAACTAAGAGCCAGATAAACTCGGCCAGATAAGATGATCGATGACTAGTGGGCTTATGGTTGGATGGATGCTTGTATAGTTGGGTTGTAGATACTGGGCTCGTGTAGATGGGCTGAGTAGATGGAAAGACTTTTAGAAGGATACTGGCTATCGGGATGAACGAGTTTTCAGAAGGTTGATG
This sequence comes from Ambrosia artemisiifolia, assembly GCA_032199755.1. NCBI lineage: Eukaryota > Viridiplantae > Streptophyta > Magnoliopsida > Asterales > Asteraceae > Ambrosia > Ambrosia artemisiifolia. The sequence continues at coordinate 43,832,757 of CM063518.1, forward strand.
CTGAAAAGTGCTGAAGTCTCTTTGTGGGCTCATCTAATATATCAGCTGGCCCACACAAATAGCCCAACTGTTATTACACCGCCATACCATTGACCTACCTTGTATAAAAAGGGCTCTCACACAATAATATATGGTTGACACAGAACTCATTAGTCAATCAATACAGTTTCTCTGATTAATAGTGTTCAAGAACATACTCTTCGTCGTTTCATACATCCTCTCAGATATTCTTTGATAGGTCTAGGGTTTAAACTCAAAGTTTGAGTTTTTGTTCATCCGATAGATATTTGGTTCAGTTCTCTTGTAGATAATCTGTTGTAGATATTCTGGAGAGTTCATATTTTCTTTTCAAGTCATATTTGTATGAGAAGAGATTGTTGTTTTAAGTTTAATAAGATTGAAGTTGTTTCTTAATCTGTTTATCATGTTTTTTTGACATGGTATCAGAGCATAAGGTTCAATCAAGCTTAGTCCTGGTGATTTCCGTTGCATGACAACGAGATCTGGTTCAAGACTTGGTCAAGCTTGGTTTGTAGGTTCTCGTTGGTATTCAAAGTTTGTTCAGACCTGTGTCTAAATCGGTTCAGATCTGGCTGGGTTCTTGTTCTTGTTTGAAGTTTGTCCAGATCTGGTTATAGATCTGATTTAGATCTACTGCTTTCATTCAGATTTGTTTTCATATTGGAGGTCTTGTTCGAATATGTGTAAAGATCTGGTACTTGGTGGAAGTTTTTCTACTACTACTTATTCAAGAACACTTAGGGTTTGAATCAAGTGTGACTTTATTGATGTCCGCTGCATGATAACGACAATTGGTTCATGGGTGTCTTCTTCCTCATAGATCAGTAACTTTAAGTGATGGTTTCTATCTATGAATTTTACTATGGCAAACCCTTAATTGGGACCTTTCTTGGTGAGGTCTCTTTAATTTCTAATTATTATTTAACAGTTTCGCTGACTGGATGTTGCTTGGTTAGTTTATTACAAAATTGATAACTGTTCTGTGGTATAGCAATCATATTATGATTTGTTTGTTCCATTGATTGCTCTTCTGGTCGTAGATCTTGAGGGTTCGGGTGAGAATCCGTTTTGCCGAGTGTTAGTGCGTTTTATGATATTACTAAGTGCGTTTTAACAACATGATCATGTGAAATCATTAAAATCAATGAAAAACTGAAAACGCATTTATAACTTTCATCAAACGCACAAACAAGCTCATTCATTCTCTTGCTTCACCTGTTTCATACAAACGTAATTTTAGGGTTTTCATTTCTTCTTCGTTTTGATGAATGCTTCGTTTTTTTTGTTTACAGAGTATGATTTCTTTTTTTGAGTTTTAAATTTGTGAATTCCACGATTATAGCAATTGATAATAACTATCCATAAATGAGATGATTTGGGCGCGATTATTAAAAAAAATTCAAATTATTATACTCGCAATTTGTCTAATTTGCCATTCTTTTGTTAACTGAAACTAAAAACACGCGTGGTAATTAATTTAGGATGATGTTTGATTAAAACCCAGATCGACGGTCAGGATTGCTTCTTACACTTTGTATTTTAAGTAGCCTTTGTACAATAGCCTCTCTCAATTAGAAGGTGTTCGTCTATAGATGATTACCATGTTGCTTTCATTCCTTTTTGTGGTTTGAAAAACTCTTATGGTATGTGTTGTGGAGGTAGGATGCGGGTTCCCAAAAACCTTGTGAACATCTTTTTTTATGATTATTTAAACTCGATACTCATGGGAGGCACATGAGCTCATTTCTAGTGATTACCAAGGTTTTTAAAACCGGACCGGACCGGCCGGTTCAACCGGTCGGACCGGGATCCGGAGGTCACGACGGTCCGGGTCGACCTATAAGACCGCTGTTGCACTGACCCGTCCGGTTGGACCGGAGACCGGAGGTCGGACCGGGAACCTCTTTGTTTTTGGACCGGACCGGAGCTTTTTTTCTTTATCATTTTCGCAGCCATGAACCACCAAACGCCCAAACCATCTTCGTTAATCATCATCATTATCGATCATCTTCGTCAAGCATCCTCTTCTTCATCAAGCATCATCGTTCGTCTTCATTAATCATCATCTTTCATCTCCTATTGCAGGTTACTGATATCTTCATCATCGATGAAGAGGTGGGTTGGTGGTGAAGGTTTGCTTGGAGATCTGTTGATGTTTATGTAATAGAAGAATAGGCTTTTATTTTTTTTGTCAGTTTATGTAGGCTCATCTTTATATGCAAGTAGTTGTGACTTTTTTTTAATAAAGAAAACAACTATTTTGTACTATCAAAATGTGAATACAGCTGTAAATGTAATACAAGTTCTATCTTTAGCCCTTTTAGAATGAATATTGTCTATATTGACAACAAATATAAGGAAGACAATATTTAAAAAAGAAAGATTTTAACAAATTATAATATTAAATATATTTATAGTATTTATAATACCATCCGGTTCGTAAATCCGGTCCGACCGGTTCGACCGGTCCAACCAATGAACCAGTAAGAAGACCGGTTCGACGTCCGGTCCGGTTCTAAAAACATTGGTGATTACTTAAGAATTTCCCATGCCGCAATATAATTAAAGTTTTTGTTCTTGTTTAGTTTCCTGATGCCATCAGTACGTACATTACATACATGTCTAATTCGCTGTTTTACCGATTAAGAGTTGAAATTTCCAGCATTATTGTTCATATCCCCTTCCATTTTGAGTGTTTGACACATACCATAAACCCAAGCCTTGGCCAATACCACTTCTTTCTTCTTGCTATTTTTCATCTTGTGTGATGGGTACGGTTTATTCGTCAAACTTCCATAAAAGTCGAATTAAAAATCTATAAAATCAAAATCCATGTAAAATATGTACATGAATACAGCTGAAGCATGTTTACTTCCATTAAATCTGTAGGTTTACTTCTTGGATCACAGTAAATAATTACATCAGCGTACTAGTTAATTAATCTACAAGTCGCGATCCTAGTTATCCCCTCGCTTGCTATTGTTAAGACTCTTGCTCATTGTTCGCCTTCCGATTCCTGCATTTCCTTTTGTCATCATGGCAACGAATTCCCCATAGTCGATCCTTCCATCCTAGAAAAAGGCAGACATAAACTTGTTTTCAAGAATGTGGATTTCTGACATGACCCCTAAATATGACATGATATTGCCGGTTTGGGTATGGTCTAAATGGGTTCCGGTCAGTTTTGAGGCGAACTAGCGGACATATTTTAGAAAATTCCAAAAATGTGTTTTGTACCATAACTCAACCGAATTGGTGCTTTTTGCTGCAAATTTGTTTTTTTAGAGTATTAATATGCAAAAGTCTTGTCGTGTTCAGGTTTATGTGCTTGAGATGATTTTTAGGTTCATGTCTTGTTCAGATCAAAATAGGGTGCGGCCCACCAACCCAGGAACACGACTAAATTTGTTATCGATTCTTTCAAATGTTTACGTGAAATGAAAAAAAGGTCTATTTTGGTTCTGGTTTATCTCTTACGGGTCAAGCGGATAAAACCGTTAGTTTATAGAACGGGTCGAAAGTTGTCCACTGTGTATTATTAATGGGAAAGAAAGAAAAAAAAACACTTTTTCTTATATAAATAACAAAACTTTTGGAATCATTTTTGATACAAGTTAAAACTCCAGACAAAAAGTTGCTGGGATCAATTGTTTAAACCAAAAATAAACCACTTATTTTGACCCAACCCATTAGCCAAACCCCCAAAATAAACCATTGTTTCGACCTGACACCCAACCCAACCCGTCCATTTTGCCAAGCTTACTCCAAATCATGTTCTTCCCTCATGCATCAAAAAGGAACAATTTCCATCATTTAGACTAGAGGGAGTGGAGGGGCGGGAAAGAGGGGCGTGATGCGCCATGTGGCACTTGTGGGGACCGTGTTTGAATGGTGAAAATTGTGGGGAGTGGAAGGGGGGGGGGGAGGGAATAATATTATATTGTGTTAAAGTTAAAAAAAAAATAAAAAAAAATGGACCAATCAGAAAGCACCAAGTCACCTCCACCTCTCCACCTCCGCCCGGCTTTCCCCCACCGCCCACCCTCCCCGCCCCCCTCTTCCCGCCCCCTAGGGACGGTGTTCCCACCCGGCAATCAATTCCCGCCCCACCTTCCCCGCCCCACTCCCCCTAGTCTTAACTTGTTAAACTTACATTATCTTGATCAACTTCTTTAATGATATCTTCCACAAGAATATCAGTCATATTATGATCTATACACGCTTGTTGAAGCTCATCAACTGTGATATAACCGCTTCCATCCTTATCAAAATACCGGAACGCAGAAACCAGATGCTCCTCGCGATCCAATTTGTTTAGATGCATTGTAGCAGCTACAAACTCTCCATAGTCTATTGTGCCACTATTGTCCACATCAGCCTGTACCAATACTAGATCAGTTAGCTTAACATTTTAGTAGTAATATATCTTTTTTGGATAAAATGATTGATGAGATTTTATGTATTAAAAAAATACACTTTGGAAAAATTGATAAAAGTAAGAATAACACGACACCATGCAGTAAGAACTAGTTGTACCGCATCCATAAGGTCTCGAATCTCTGTGTCCTTTAGAGTTGAACCAAACCTTTTTAAACCAGCTTTAAGTTCATCAAACGTTATTGCACCGCTGTTATCCGTATCCATTGCCTTGAACATTTCCCTCAAACCAGCTATCTCTTCTTCAGATAAGCTTTCAGCTATTACCTAACAACGCACAACAACAAAAATACATTATATATATAGAAAGAGAGACGTGTTCAAATCAGAACCATTAAATCACAAAATAAAACATAGGTTTTTATGTTTAAAACAAGATTATTATTATTATTATTATTGTATTAAACTAGTTTTTGGATAATAATGCATTTACTATTTACATATAATGGACAAGCCATGTTTACGGATCAACCCGACCCAACAGGTAGTAAAATCAACCTGTTTCAACCCAAACCAATTACACACATCCATTTTCCCATCTATATGGATCACAACCCACTAAATAGAATGGGAACAGGATAGAAACATGCGTATACCCGCAAAGCCATTTTCTTTAACTTATTCATTGCAGAAAACTGCTTCAAACGAGAAAGAACTGCAGGATCAAGTGCTCTATCAGGAGCGACACCATTTTCACATATCCATGGATGACCTATACATACAAATTCCATTAACACAAATAATTCTATTCACACAATTAATGTTTAAAAAAATCAACACATACAGAGAACTTGGTGAGCAGTTAACCGTTTTGCAGGATGAGAACATAACATCTTCTTAATAAGATCCTTTCCACTATCGGATATAAGTGGCCATGGGTCTGATTCAAAGTCTATATGTGCCTTCAAAACTGCATCAAATATCCCTTGTTGGGTTTCTACATAAACAGAAAAGAAAAGTCAAACAAGCATTCAGGAATGTCAATAAATTATGCAATATACATGAGACATAGGAGTGTTGATGCATACCAGCCCAAAATGGAGGTACGCCACTTAGAAGTATATAAAGTATCACCCCAGCGGTCCATACATCTGCTTCTGGTCCGTAATGCTTCAATAGCACCTCGGGAGCAACATAATAAGGGCTTCCAACCACATCTTTGAAAATTTGACCTGAACAACGAACCAACTACAAGTTAATATTCCATAAGATGTTATGCCAATATATATGTCACGAAAAAGTCGCTCAACCTAATTTTTAATTTTGTTATGTCCCTCAACTTTAAAAAATACACTAAAAATAGGATGATAAAGTCAGGTCCACCTGGCTTGAAGAAAATCGAGAGTCCAAAATCAATGGCCTTGAGTGAAAAATCGTCATCTTTATTAACCAACAAAAAATTCTCCGGCTTTAAATCTCTATGCATAACTCCAAGAGAATGGCACGCTTCAACAACACTAACAATAATCTTTGTCAATTCAGCAGCCTTCCTCTCACTATACTGTCCTCTTTGAATAATCCTATCAAATAATTCTCCACCGTTACAAAGCTCCATAACAATATGAACATACAACGGATCTTCATATGCACCCTTAATTGTTACAATATTCTTGTGACCCGTTAAATGGTGCATTATTTGAATCTCCCTTCTAACATCCTCCACGTCCTCTTTTGAAATCAACTTCCTCTTGGCGATAGATTTGCAGGCGTATTTTATACCCGTTGAATTCTCGGTACATAAATAAGTTGTACCAAACTGCCCTTGACCGAGTTTCTGACCCAATGTGTAAAGATCACGAATGTTAGCAGTTTTATGACCAAGGACATAATAAGCCTGATTTGCATTGTGACGGTTCATGGTGGTTTCTTTAACCCTAGGTTTTGATATGCAATTTGAACTTGATTTTTTTGAATTGGAATTTTTTTTCCTGGTCTTTTCTGGTGCACGGCTTTGAGGGTTCAAAGTGGTTGATAAGCAGTTTGAACGGTTGTTATTTCGCTTAGAAGATGACTTTTTTCCGGGCTGATTGAAGCCCTCATCGACACTTACTGCATAAAGTCCGCGGCATGTATTGCCCATAAAAACAATCAAGATTCTTTGCGGTTTCTAAACTTTCATCCTCTTCCTCAACCCATATTATTATCATCAAATTTACTGCATACAAACATAATTTCATACCATTTAGCCACATAAAACCATAATATTATCCTCATCAAATTTTACTAAACACATGCATTATTTCATACCAATTAGCCCAAAAAAAATACAATGTAATTCTCATCAACATTTGCATATTTTATTTTTTGTTGGGTAAAGGCATGCATCGGTATTAGACAAATTTAAGCATAACTTCATACCAATGAGACACACAAAACAAAACCATGTTATATTCATTTGAATTAACCAAAAACATCCTAAACATCCGAACATGGAAAATAAAAGACATTCTTTTTCTATCATCTTATATAATAGAAAACTATTATATTATGAATAATAATTGAAGGGTGTATCATTTATCAAAGCACATTATTACAAATCAACTGAATCTCAAATATGGAAATGAACAAAAGGGCATGATTGTTTTGGATATTAAAAAGTACCAGGTTGAAAGAAGAGAAACTGGTTGAAGGAAAAGATGATGAATTTGGTGGTGGGTATGTTTTAATTGAAAAATATGTTGTTTGAGAGATTACATGAAAATAAAAAACCGTCTTTTAAAAAAAAAACATAAACTTATGTTCTTCTCCCCCTCTTTTAGGCTAATTTCATTTAAAATGCATATTTTATGATGCCACCAGAAACTTTTGATTAGAGGGTCCCAAACAATTTATATTCCAAATTCATTAATGGATTATATGCTTACCAATTGGTGTCATGTAAATAGAGTAGTAACCGGATAAAGTTTTTTAAAAGAGTATTAAACTATAATAATAAACCAACTCATTTGAATAGTATTTTTGTCATCATTGTAAAATGCTGATATGTGAAGGGTATTTTAGTGATTTGATCCATACCCATTACACGTGTTGCATTCCTGGTTGACACTACAGTTGTCCTCATATCCTCAACCCACGACTTCTTCCACAGATCACAATCATCATCACCCACACCGTTCTTCTCTTCTTCTCTCCCTTATCCATTCTCATCTTCTTCTTCTCTCTCTGCTAACCCTTTGATCTTCCTCAACGGTGGTTCATCTTAAAATCGTCTTCAACACAATCAGACCTTGCATCTCATATTCTCATCTCCTCCATCGCCGCATAATCATCCTTATGATTGTGGTGGTGTGTATCAGACTCTGTTCACGGTATGTTCAGATCTACCCAAGGTCGATATAAGTTTCAGAGATGAAATCGAGAGTTAGAGAGACGGACATGATAAGGTACAATCCGCATTTATAACTGTTGGTTAGATTAGGGTTTATTTGTTTGATTTTAGGGTCGTTCTCTGGCTTCATAGTCATCAGCCCACTACCATTTACAAAGCAAATTACACAAAACAAATTTGAATTAAATCTAACATGTAATCAATATGTTTGTATACTGTATTCAAATGTATTAGGTTTCTAATTGTATATTTTGGATTTTATAATTGTTATTACATTTTATGTGTTAGAGATGATTAAAACATATGATAGCTGTTATTTGATCTGGGTTTGTGTTTAATTTATTGTTTATATTGTTTATGATTTAGAATAGTGCAAAATTTGTGTAGAAGAGTGAATATGGCTAGCAAAGGGTTAATGGAGCAGGATTTGAGTAGCGGCATTGCATCCGCTTTCTACAGAGGTTATTTCTCGCCAGGCTATGATTAATATTGGTATATTGTTGTGATTTGCTTTAAATTTTGTTTGATTTATTTGTGTATTGATGGTATTGTTGCATTGTTTTATGTATTAGGTGTAGTTGAAAGATTTTAGCTAAAACAGGAAGATATGATCATACAAGTCACAAAACTAGGTGCGGAAACCCTAGTTATGAACAAACTGATAATACTCGGATCAAAACACGTAAAACATCATTTCAAAGGCTTTTTCATAGATTAACTTTGATAAAAACTTGATACAATCGATCACCTAGTCAATCTAATGAACTCACACACTATCACAAATTAACCTTGAACCTGACCTCAATACTCACACAAACTAAAACTCTCTCTAACTTGAAAACACACAAAAACTATTTATAGATACTGCACATTCGCCCAGTTGTATGGTGCGAATGTGGAACTTTTCCACATTCGCCCACATCAACAGTACGAATGTGTTCTTTATCAAGCAGTCTTTCACCTTCGCCCCTTTCATCTTCACCTTCGCCCATATAGTCTACCTTCGGCTCTTCAGGAAAACATTCTAACACATGTTAATTAGCTAATCCAATCACTAGTCGCACTTCGTGCATCTACAAACTCCCCCTCGACTATTGATTGGATTGTTTTCGATCTTCGTCCATAACCTTGTTCATCAGATAGATTCTCAGCTACTTCTTCTGATCTTTCGTCATCTCAGGCTCCAACTTTCGTTTCACCGGCTTAGGCACATCGGCCATCTTCACCATCTTACCAAGTTTAGCATCCAAGTTGCTACCGGAGTTTATATCATAAGCAAAGCAAACTCCGACAACTTGTGTATACTTCTTTGCCTGTTCTGCATCATTTGGATCATGATGAATCGGATTGTAGAAAAGCATGATGATGTCCTCAAATGTACAGTTTATCAACCACATAGGATCAAATACATGAACATGCTTGTATTTGTCCTTTCCATCTCTCAGCACTATCACTGCTTCTGCCTTCCTCCAATCATAATACCAAAAGATAAAATCAGCACTGAAGTGTTGAGGTAAAGGCATCAAAGGTATCTTCTTCATCACTCTTCTCAGAATCATCATCCTCCTCATCATCCTTTTCTTCTTCATCATCAGAAGGCTCAAAATCAACTTGTTCCTCCTCTTTTTCTTTGTCTTCCTCACCTTCTTTCAACTTTGGTGCTTCATTGTATAAGTTGTCCAACAAATCACTAAGGCGTTTGTTTTCAGCCTTAAGTTCTTTGTTGTCAGCTTTGATGACTCTAATCATACTTCTATTTCTGCTACACTTAACCTCAAGATCCTTATTATCAGCTTCAAGTTTCTTCACTTTCTGCTCGATCTCATCTTGGTTAGTCTTAGAAGCAACCACAATCTGTAACATCTTTTCTTCATTCAGCTTAAACTTAGCAATCTCTGCCTGCTGAGCTACAATCATTTTCATCATATCATCCATCCTTTTGTTAACCTACTTCATCACATCATCAGAAACAGTAACTTTCTTCGATTTGGATGGCTCAGCTTCCTTTGCCTTCTGCTACTGAGGATTCTTAAACATGTCTAGAACATTATCCAGTGCAACATTGAAATCATCAACTGGTAATGCTTCAGCTTCTTTACTCTTCTTTTGTTTCTTAGCAACCGGTGAAGATAGCTTTGATGATGTACCTGCATCAGGTATCTTTTTCCCTTTCATCAACTGGGCTATTTCCTTCTCTCTCAACTGTTTAGTGCTAGACTTCTTTGCCATAGACTTATGCTTTGGTTTAGGCAAATTCACTATAACAGTTTCTCCTGTTTCCAACTCATCCAGGTTAATACTCAATCCTCCTTCTTCAACATCAACAGACTTCTTCTTCTGTGACACTTCTTCAATTGTCTTGTTTAAAGATTCAGACTCACCAACCATAGTGGCCTTACGTTTGGTGGTCTTTATTCTTTCCTCATCAGAATCCCACTGCTCATCTACCTCTGTCTCATCTGAGTCAACTGAGTCTTCATCAACTAGACTAGTTCCCTTCTTTGCAGTAGTTTTCTTCCTAGACACTTGTTGCTTAGAACTTCCCTGATCAGTCTTTGCTTTGCCCTTCCCTTTGGCTCTAGCATTGACTACTTGCCTCTTCCTCTTAGTGTTTGCATCAGCATACACCAAGGGATCATCATTATCAGAATCACTGTTGTCATGCCTTGCTTTGTTCTTGCCAGGATCAGTGTAATCCTGACTAGCCAAAGCACCAAAAAGTCTCCTGTGAGGTGGCTTTTCATCATCCGGCACACCTTTGTATCCTTTCATTCTCACCAAAGTACGAATGTTCATGTGATCTTGACCTAGGATCATAGTTGGATCCTTCTTCAATTCAGGGTACTTATGGTCAAAGATCATCATGAGAAACCTCGGATACAACATAAATTGCTTCTTCTTCAAACCCTTTAACATTTCAAGCATGTGATCTAAAATCATACCGGATACATTGAATGGTTTGTTAAGAGTTAACGCAACCATCAAGGAACTCAAACTTCTCCTCATCACGTCGTAACCACCGCTCATACATCCGAATACATGAATAATGACATGTGCAAGATACTTGAACTGCACACTCAACTTCCCTTTATGCATTGATCCATCAGTAATCGGACCCTTGTACTTCATCCTCAAAAAGAAAGCTTTCTGCTCGGTCCAAGATAGCTCTCTGGGATCTTCACTGACTTCAAACTTTATCTGTAGTGCTTCCCTGATGTCTGATTCTGTCAAGAACATCTCCATCCCCTGAATCTTGCTCTTGATAATAGTTTGATTCTCCCAAAAATCATACTTAGCATTCTTGTAGAAATCTTCAACTATGTCTCTGTAAATGATTGTTGGTGTAGCTAAGGCATGAACAATTCTGCTTCGCCTTAAAAACTCCACAATTCCAGCAAATTCGGTATTTTTCTTAACATCTCCAAGAAAAGCACAGCAATTGTGTGACGGTTGGAATGGCCAACCACGTGGAATGGCTGCTTCAGCTTCCTGAATAGGATCTGGTATAATATTCTCCACTGGTGCTTCAACGTTTTCGGGTTGCTCAGCCATCTGCACATCAAAAACAGAAAAAATACGTCAAAATATGAAAACGACAAAAAGTTACAAATTTTAAAACTTAACAGTCTCCACATTCGCCCGTTTAGACATGGCCGAAGGTGGAATTTTGGTACGAATGTATACATCTTAGCACGAATGTGGAAATTTGTTTATCAAAAATCACATTCGTCCATTTAATACTACATTCGCCCATCCAGTTCTACATTCGCCCGTTTCAAATAGGTCGAATGTAAAACTAAAATGCCCCAAAATTTGAAATTTTGCCAAAATTGTTTTTAACAACTGATTTTGATTATTTTGTATCCTACTAAGGCCGATTAACACTTGGGAATCAACAATTTCTATTATCATTCAATTTACATCAGTTTTAAAGAGGAATTAGGTTTTATTTGTTTCAATGGATCAATTAACCCACTAAATCATGTTATATATCTAATTCCTTGATTATTCTCCCCCTAAAACTGATGGAGATTGAACCTGTATCAAAAACAACAATTAACAACAGTCCAATCAACCCAGAATGTAAACCCTAGGTCGAAGAACTAAAAGCTTCGATTCTGATATGTTTTGTATCCATTACCTGTGAAATAGGGCTTAAAATGATCAGTATACACTAGGGAATTAGAAACACTGATCAACGAAATCACAGCAACAAGGTCTTGGTAAGAAGAAAAATTTTGAAAAATTTCGAATGAGTGGTCGAATCTGTGATGTGGCTTATATAAGCAGCCACATTCGCCCGTTTGGGGTGGTCGAATGTGGATGAATTCCACATTCGCCCCAAATGAATGGCACGAACGTGAAACCTGTTCACCCGAAGATGGATTTTGTTTAACAAACCCACATTCGCCCAAATCAAACACCCGAATGTGAAGATTTTTCCACATTCGACCCAATTAAGGGGCGAATGTGAAATGGAAAAAATCTGAAAATTTTGCCAAATCACGAATTCGAATCCCGTTCAACATTTTTCAATCCGTTAAACTTTAAAAACTCATAATTTCACTTTTTGAATGATACAAAGCCCAGATGGTTTCATCAAATCTCAGAAATTGACCATCAAGCACCGTCGGTTATCTAAAATAAAGCAGAAATGTAAAAACTTTTGGTTTTTCTGAAATTTTATCAAAACACACCTAAAATCTTTTTGGATTTTGGATCTTTTTGATAATAAAAGTAAAATGCATCAAAGTAAATGAAAGCAGTAAGCATTTTGTGATGTCCGGTAAGAGGATCATATCAGTTTTCTGAGAAATCTGATCACAGCGTTGATCTTTTTGTTTAATATTATCATTAGAAACAATATGTGACACGGCAATTGCTGATATTGTGGTCCACTTAAGCTCACATGCAGACTATTACGCAATGCTTTAAAATGATACGAGTTAGGTGTATTAGACTAACCCATTGTGGTGCCCACACACACGACATACTCCCGTATCAAGTAATTTGCACAAAGCTTCGTCGTAACGCGTGATTATGCCAGAGTTATCCGTTAAAGTTACAAAGTATATAGCACAGAGGTGTACAGGTCAGCAAACGAATGCAGCAGAGTAACATGTGCATATATACTAGGTTGAGGCTGATATCAACCACTGATTTGCATCAGTAAGTCAATACGATGTAATAATGATCTTTGATCAATAAAACATGAAGTTCCTCAATTCGGTAACTTTCGGTTTAGGCATTTAAGCTCTTTTAGCAAAAATTCTGATGAAACTAGGTCCGTAAATCAATACGACAAAAGTTTAATCAGAATATCCCGGATAACCATAACATAACGACCCGAAACCTCAGATTTTGGCAATCCTATCAAACGAAATTACGGTACTAAGACCATATGCCCATGAGGTGTTCAGCCACGAACGCGTAGTTCGTTATGTTTGTATCACTAATGCACGCAATTTTTAGTCTACGAAGCCTATCAGCACATCACACATTGTCAACACACGCCTCATATTACTATACAATTCTTTGGCCTGTGTCAGATCCCCACTGATGTACTATCATTTCCTCTTTTTATCCTGGAAATCATTTTTGGTTTTTCTAATTTTTAGGTCTTTTTGAATTTTTCAATGTTTTTGGTTTTTCTGATAAAATGACTCCCCCTAAAATAAAGAACATATTTTTGGGTTGTTAATTTTTCTGAAAAACAATAAAAATTTTAAAAGAAAAATTTTAAACTAAAAAGCGATAAACCGAGGTGCTGATTAGTCCTGTTTTTCCTTTATATTATTGACTTTTAAAAGAAATTCAAAGCGGGATCTGTCAAAAGCTTTTGTAAACAAATCTGCACGTTGATAGTCAGTATGGATTTTGACCATATCTATCAATTCTTTAGCATAACAATCACGGATAAAATGGTATTTAATCCGGATATGTTTTGCTTTAGAATGATTTTCGGTATTTTTAGTTAATGCGATAGCGGCTTCGTTGTCACAGTGTATAGGGGTTTTCAGAAACTGCAAACCGTAATCCACCATCTGCTGTTGGATCCAGAGCACTTGCGAACAGCAACTCGAGGCTGCAATGTACTCGGCTTCACAGGTAGACAGCGCCACGGAAGTCTGCTTCTTACATTGCCAGGTGACTAACCTGCTCCCTAAAAACTGGCAACCAGCTGTAGTGGATTTGCTATCCTTATCACATCCGCCCCAATCTGCATCACTAAAAGCAATGAAATCAAAATCATCATCATTAGGGTACCAAAGTCCTTTTGAGGGACAACCCTTCAGATATCTAAGGATACGCTTGACCGCCGTCAGATGACTTTGTTTCGGCTTCGATTGATAGCGGGCACAGAGACACGTTGCAAACATAATATCTGGTCTAGATGCCATCAAATACATCAGAGATCCGATGATTGCTCTGTATGTAAACGGGTCCGTCAGCTCCCCCTTAGCGTCCACTCCAATCCCGTGATTGGGTTGAATCAGGGTATCCATCGGCTTGGAATCCTCCATCTGGAACCGGCTCAAGACTTCGGATACGTATTTCGTCTGGTGAATGAAGATCCCCGTGGGTCTTTGGTCCACCTGCAAGCCTAGGAAAAACTGCATCTCCCCCATTGCGCTCATCTCGAACTTTTCCTGCATGACAGTTTCAAACTCCCTGCATAAAAGCTCGTTAGTTGAACCAAATATTATATCATCAACGTATATCTGCACCAGAAGCAAATCATCCCCTGATTTCTTCGTGAATAGGGTGCAGTCGACGAGTCCGCGCTTAAATCCCTTTGTCATGAGGTATGTACTTAGCTCCTCGTACCACTGTCTCGGAGCCTGGTGCAAGCCATATAAAGCTTTGTTCAGCACATAGACCTTATCCCGGTGGATTGGGTCCTCAAAGCCTGGTGGCTGCCCGACATAAACCTCTTCTTTGACTTTCCCATACAGAAATGCGCTCTTGACGTCCATTTGATAAACTTTAAACTTCTTATAGGAAGCAAACGCAAGAAACATCCGAATAGCTTCAATGCGTGCTACAGGAGCATAGATTTCGCTATAATCAATCCCTTCGATTTGATGGAATCCCTGCACGACCAATCTGGCTTTGTTACGAACTATAACCCCACGATCATCCTTCTTGCACTTAAACACCCATTTAGTGCCAATCTTCTTTCTTCCAGGCGGTAAATCAGTGAGCGTCCAAACCCCCAATTTCTGAAATTGTAATAACTCCTCCTGCATTGCTTCAACCCAGGCGTCCTCCAGCAAAGCGTCCTTGTATGTCCTTGGCTCTACCTGCGACACATAACACGCAAACGACCAATCATTTTGACTACCAACTAAGTTAACTTTCTTCACTTTGTGGGACTGTCTGTGTTGCTTCCACTTCTTACAACTTACACACTTGTCATTCAGATGGAAATGTTTCACGTTTACTCCATCGACAAGTCCGTTCTTCACAAGATGATTCATTTTTCTCAGATGAATGTGCCCCATTCTTCGGTGCCACATTATCGATTCCTTCTCGGTCGCCTTGGATAGAAAACATGTTATTTGTCCCTGTGATGTCATCGCCTTGGACATATCAAGAATATAGAGGTTGTTGACGCGAGGTGCCTTCAACATTACCCACTCCTTTGGAATTTTGAAGCCCGGTTTGAGAATATAGCAGGATTTGTCATCAAAATGAACAGTGAATTGTTTATCACAGATTTGACTGACGCTCAACAGATTATAGTCTATCTGCTTCACATATGAAATCCTCTCAAAGCTCACAATCCCATTACTCACACTCCCTTCCATAGTGATATATCCACCTTTATTCCCGGCAAATGCAACATATCCACCATTTATATTCTTCACGTCGAACAGCAACGCAAGATCCCCGGTCATGTGGCCTGAAGCTCCACTATCAACAATCCAAAGACTGCTAATAGGGCCAGCTGAAGCTCCCTGCACACATAAAGTAAATCAGTTAGTTCTTTCGGGGGACCCAAGCCTGAGTCTTGGGTCTTGGAATATCATTATTCAAACAAACAATCTCATCAACACTTTGTTTTAGATCAATCTGTTTAGGATTATTCAAAACATTTTCCTTTTTCTCATTGGATTTTGAAGTTGAGGCACCTGGAGAACCATTTGGTGTCCAAGATTGTTCAGTTCTTTTCAAGATACGAATCTGAGATTTTGGGTTCTCAGTCGATTTCTGAACATTGTTTGCAAAGGAAACTTTCTTGGTTACCTTATCTGATTTAACAGACTTAGGTCCAACATTTGACTTGACAATAGGTTTTGGTGGAACCCTTTGCCTATCATTTGTTGTGTTCACCACTGGTTTTCTCCATGAATGTTCCATAGCAATCCGATTTCTGCGATCATACTGAACTGGACGATTGTTCCTCGTTTGATAAAAATTGTTTTGATTATAAAACTGTTGTTGTTGAGGAACAACACGTCTATGTGGTGGAATGTAATGATTGATCGGCTTCCTCATGGAATTCCTCACTTCAACTTCGTGCCTCTTATGCCTTACATACGGGCATTGAGCAAGTAAATGCCCTCTCTCCCCGCATTTAAAGCATGCACGGTATTCCTCAAAAACATTTGGAGCATTCGGTTGAGCAAATGATCGAACAGGATATTGATCATTATACTGTTGATTCCTCAAACTCTCAGGGAGTGGCCCTTTTGAGTAAGTAGGCTCATGAAAACCGTTTGCTTTGTTTTTGGGTTTAATGAACTCTGTGACATGAACCTTTGGTTCTTGAAGAACATCCAAAAACAATTTCTTTAAAATGGCAGGTGGAATTTCATTTGTTCTCTCATGTTTTGGGAACCAAATGGTGCTTTCTTGCCAAATTTTGTCAATTTTAGCATAATTAGCATTTTTTATTGGAAATTCCTCGTCAGAGATGATCTTATCGGATCCTTCCATCCGATAAAACACCTTGACTGGTTTGTCACAAGGTTCATTCTTAACATTTTTCTTAATTTCTTTCTTAATCACATTCTTTTCAGACTTTTTCTCATGATGAGCATTTGCCATCGGATGTACATGCTGAGATGATGACACTGGTTCATTGGTAATGATGTGATTTTCTTTTGGAATTTTACATGCATTAGCACTTTGGAAACTACCAGAGTCATCACTCTCAGAGTCTGAATCCACACTCTCAGCTGTAACACCCTCATCATTCAAACCTAAAATCGGCCTCACATCGGAATGTGGATCACCAATACTCGAGGTATTAGATTCATTTTCCGATGATGAGTCTGATTTTACCGAGCTCTCCGGTGTCACTTGATGACAATTGTGATTTTCAAAAAGCACCGGAGATGGCACAGACTTGTAATTAGTGGTTTGATCATCAATGATGTGGTCTACCACATAAGCAATGTGCTTATAACTTTCCAACTTCTTATTGACGTTTTCTGCAAAGCACTTGATGGCGGCCATTTCCAATTTAGTGTTCTCAATTTCATTTATATAGTTATTAATTGCAAGTTGTTTTAATGAAAGAGTATTTTTAAGATCAGAAATGTCCTTTTTATAGCCATCTAGTACTTTGTTGAAAGCATTCAACTCTTTGCGAGTAGATTGACAGTTGATGATAGCACTATCACGTTGAACGCGAAGTTCTTTGTTCTCCTCTGTCAATCTATCACAAGTTCCACAATATTTATCACTAATAACATCAGTGCTAGATTCAGAACTTACAGGTTTAGGAGGATCTGTCATGGCCATCAAAGCAAAATGAGCTTCCTTTCCAGCGAAAAACTTGGAATAATCAATCCTAGTGAAAGCATCATCAGCAATGCATGACTTCCTCGTCTTCAGAAAATCAGCTTCTGCTAGCAGCTGGTCAATATCATCATCCAAGGATGTAACACTTGCTTCTGCATCTGATTCACTGTCTGAATCTGAATAAACCGATTCACACTTGCTTCAGTTTCCACTTCCACTTCTACCTCAGATTCATCAACTTCAACCTCAGTTTCTTCCTTCTTTTCAACTATCACCGACTCCTCAGTTTCAACCTGTCGAGCAACACAAGCCACATTTCCGCCAGTTGTGATCTCCTCAACACCAATTTGCAACCCCGACCAATCAAACCGTTCATCCTGCTGGATCACCGATGCTTGATTCTGATTTGTGTTCTGTTGGGTTTCATTTGGTGTAGTAATCGGTATGACTGTTCGGTTAGTGTTGTTTGGTGATTGGTTTTGAGTCTGGTTTGTTGTGTTTGGTTGTCTGCTCTGGTTGTTGTTAGAGGGGTTTTATCGGTTTTGGTAGTTGTTTTGGTTTTGATAGTTGTTGTTACTTTGGTAAGAAACTTGGTTTTGGTTTTGTTGTTGACGATTCTGGTAGCTTGCATTGAAAGGGTTTCTATTACCTTGTTTAGGTGGCTGGGTGCATTCCCGTTTAAAGTGACCTTTCCCTCCACAATTAAAACAAGTCACCTTCTCCTTGTTGAAACCGTAGGTTGTATTTGGAGAAGTTCCCAAATCGGTCCTACCCGTCTTCTCAATAAACTCCGTTGCCCTTCTCATAATACTCGCAAAAGCCCACTGAATATCAATCAGTCCCATCTCCTCCTTATCAATCTGTGCATAGTCTTCATTGGTCAAGTTATTGTTCCCAATTTGACTTGCAACCAACCCATTATAAGATGAAACCATTGCAGAGACTAATGCAATATGTTGCTGAGCAACTTCAACAGTCACATTTCCCAGATTAGAAGTCTCCAAAACCACCGGTTGTTGACTGGTTTGAGTCATTGGGTTCATGTATTGTGTTTGTTGAGGTGGTTGTTGTGATTGGCTTGCAGTATAGAATGCTGCTTGCTGCATTGGAGAGAATGGTGAAATGTAGGAATTGTTGTATTGTTGTTGTGGTGGTGGTGGTGTGTATGATGGTTTTGAGTAGGATGAGGTTTGTGCAATGTAGTTGATGGTTGGTTTTGGAGGTTCCATGACATTAGAGATACAAGCAACATGTGGTGCCACTACTCCCCCTGAACTCGAGTTTCCAACTGGTGCTGAAGTACCTCCAAAATATAAGCTTGGATTCTGAGGAATCTGTGATCTTTTAGCTTTCGTCTTTTCCTCAAGCTCTTTGTTCTCTAGCTTCTGCACAAACTCATTAATAGTCTAGAATTTGTAGGCATCCTTCTCTTTGAGAACTTCCACATGCTGATCCCAGTAAGGTGGTAAAGCATCTGCAAACTTGTCCACCAAATCTGTCATAGGAATCTGTATACCATAACTAGACAACTCAGTTAGCAAATGACAATATCTAGGAGTTAATTCTTTTAAAGTTTCATTTCCAACATAAGTAAAATTCTCAAACTCCTTTCGCAACTCCTCCATCCTCAACCTTCTCGTTTTCTCATTCCCATCATGCCTATTCTTGAGTACATCCCACAGTTGCTTAGACGTAGTGCATGTCCCAAACTGATGCAGTAAGTCGTTTGTGATCGCCTGAGTCAACTGGGAATAGGCTTTCTTCTCCACAGCAAACTTCTTTTTCTCCTCCTCTGACATACTCTCCAATGGAACTGTTTCACCGGTGTTCTCCAAAACTGGTGCAGTGTAACCTCTAGCAATCATCCTCCATGCCTCTGCACCCTCCACTCCCATGCCTTCCAGATGGATCTTAAACTTTTTCTGCCACTGGTTATATTCTAGCATATCCATGAGTTTAGGTGGGCGATTCCCGCTACCTGAAGATAAGTCATTTATTAGTGTGGAAATAGCATTGGTAGTTTGAGTATTTACCACCGCTGCTGCTACTCCCCAATAGTCAGGTTGTGGTGCTGGAGGTGCAACACTCTGAGGCATCGAGCTAGTCATCGCTATGTAATTGATCGGTTGCGAAGACTGTGTGCTCGTCTTTTGTGCTGCCACTGTCCATGGGTCCATCACTTGCTGTTGTGGTTGTGTCGTTGCTGGTCTCGGGGTAGTCGAAAAATTCCACTTGATGTTCACGAACTTCGAAAATCACAACACTTAGAAAATTTTCCAAACTGAAATCTAGGTTCGCCCAAACTTGTCCTACTTTCGTCCCTTTGAGTCACTTTCGTCCAAAAAGTCTCAACCGAATGTAGAATACCCCAGAATGTAAAATATCAAAAACCTAAATCCCACTTTCGTCCAAACTAACTCAGGTTCGACCAGTCTAATTCCACATTCGCCCGCCCGACGAATCGAATTAGAAATTCTTACCCGAAAGTGAAAAATTCAAACTCAAACTTCCAGGTTCGACCAGAATGACCCTACGTTCGACCAGAAACTACTCACTTTCGCCCACTCTAGGTCAGGTTCGCCCACAACATTCCAGGTTCGCCCATTTTACTTTTGAAAAACGGTTACACTTTGAAAAATGGTTATTTTGATCTCTGATTTTCAAAAGTTTATGGATTTGAATGATTTTTATCAGGTTTTGATTCGGAATTGATTTGGAACAACTTTAATTCTTGGAAAACTTGATTTTATCCACAAATTCAACTCTAAATCAATCAAAAACACTCAAAAACCATTTTCAATAAAAAACAGATGTATTTTGACCAAAATTATGTCCAAATCAGCTCTGAGATTATCAAATTTGTTGTTGTATGATCCGTATGGCTCTGATACCACTTTGTAGTTGAAAGATTTTAGCTAAAACAGGAAGATATGATCATACAAGTCACAAAACTAGGTGCGGAAACCCTAGTTATGAACAAACTGATAATACTCGGATCAAAACACGTAAAACATCATTTCAAAGGCTTTTTCATAGATTAACTTTGATAAAAACTTGATACAATCGATCACATAGTCAATCTAATGAACTCACACACTATCACAAATTAACCTT
This sequence comes from Ambrosia artemisiifolia, assembly GCA_032199755.1. Classification (NCBI taxonomy): domain Eukaryota; kingdom Viridiplantae; phylum Streptophyta; class Magnoliopsida; order Asterales; family Asteraceae; genus Ambrosia; species Ambrosia artemisiifolia. The sequence continues at coordinate 43,853,410 of CM063518.1, forward strand.
GAACCTGACCTCAATACTCACACAAACTAAAACTCTCTCTAACTTGAAAACACACAAAAACTATTTATAGATATTGCACATTCGCCCAGTTGTATGGTGCGAATGTGGAACTTTTCCACATTCGCCCACATCAACAGTACGAATGTGTTCTTTATCAAGCAGTCTTTCACCTTCGCCCCTTTCATCTTCACCTTCGCCCATATATTCTACCTTCGGCTCTTCAGGAAAACATTCTAACACATGTTAATTAGCTAGTTATGAACAAACTGATAAAACTCGGATCAAAACACGTAAAACATCATTTCAAAGGCTTTTTCATAGATTAACTTTGATAAAAACTTGATACAATCGATCACCTAGTCAATCTAATGAATTCACACACTATTTAAATTAACCTTGAACCTGGCCTCAATACTCACATAAACTAAAACTCTCTCTAACTTGAAAACACACAAAAACTATTTATAGATACTGCACATTCGCCCAGTTGTATGGTGCGAATGTGGAACTTTTCCACATTCGCCCACATCAACAGTGCGAATGTGTTCTTTATCAAGCAGTCTTTCACCTTCGCCCCTTTCATCTTCACCTTCGCCCATATAGTCTACCTTCGGCTCTTCAGGAAAACATTCTAACACATGTTAATTAGCTAATCCAATCACTAGTCGCACTTCGTGCATCTATATTAGGGATGGACTTAGGTGCAATATTACAAACATATTTTAGAGCAAACAATGGATATTAGTGGTGAAATGATGGTGTCAAAGTTCAAGAGGGTTTGTGTATTCTGTGGGAGTAGCCAAGGCAAGAAAAGCAGCTATCAAGATGCCGCAAATGAGCTTGGAAAAGAACTGGTATTCATTTATATTATTTTCAAGATTCTATCCTCAATGAGCAAAACAGTTAAGGATTTTTGTGGGCTTTATTTTCTTTGTTTAAAGTTTAAATCTTGAATCAAACATAGGTGTTTTAACTTGTAATGTTTTAGTGATGATGTTATATGCAGGTTTTAAGAATCATAGATTTAGTGTATGGAGGAGGTAGCATTGGGTTAATGGGATTGGTATCACAGACTGTTTATGATGGTGGTCGCCATGTTATTGGGTAAGATGGAGAGACAAAGTGTGTTTTGTACTTTGTTTTGTGTCTGTATACAGTATATAATCATAACCTCGAGTACTAAACATATCCAACGATAATCAGCAGCTTGCACTGGTAGTGTCCTCTAACACTACGACGTTGTATAAGGGGTTGTTGGAGTCTCAGAAAGAACTGATTAGCAAGCAGATATGTGACCTGCAAAACATCGTTTCCAGACAATGCAAGCTCACCGACGTCAATCCTCTGTCTCAAGAAATGGTACCTTTACGTTATATAACTGCAATTTGTTCTAATTAGGCGTTACATTCATATTCAAACTATATCCAATTCGAATATTATTATTTTGTGTACTGGAAATTGTTTTTCAAGGGTCAATTGGTGTGCTATGTTAGATGCGAAACCGGAGAGTAAATATATTGGTAATTTAATTGTCGAATGGAGTTTTAAATGGTAGTTTATGTAGCAGAGCACAAAGTGGTTGTAAAATTTGACATGCAGTTCAATATGTGTTTGTTTTGTTCACAGGCGGTGTGCACCTTAGTGTTGTTACAGATTCAATCTGCTACGTGCTTTGTTGTGCGAGCTTTATAAACAGCAATTCATATGTTAATATTATTTATGTATAGTGAGCTGATTATATATTTTGTTATTTATGTGCAGACAGCAGGCGCTCTTTCAATAAAAATCGGTATGTTGCGTAGCTGCTAATGGATTTGTTATTCAACAGTTATAGGCTCATAGTTCTGATTGAGGGAGGAGGGGGCACCTGCGGGTAGTATACACGATACGGTAACACCGCCACCCCTTCGGGTAGGCTAGGCGGATGCCATTCACGGGTATTCTTACCTGATGAAAGGAGTGTGGATGTCTGGATGATTGGTGGGTATTGGGTAGAGTAAAAAGGGGCCCATGGTTCTAGGGTAGATGAAAGGAGTGCTTCCGGTGCTTTAGTGGTATTAGGGCTATTGTGGGTAAAACTGAGGTGACAGTGCGGGATTGGTGTTGTGGGTAAAAGATATATTAGGGCGTATGTGGCCTTTCTTTCGGGCATGAGCGAGTGTGAAATACCGCCTCATGGCGCCGTGACACTTGCGTGAAAGTGCAAGGCATGAAGCCCCTCATGCCTCGGATCTCTAAGGCCACGCCCTTTGCTTCTTGGATTAACTGGATGATCCAATAAAAAAATCCACATCCTTACCTTTTAAATTATTATTTATGAAATTTAAATATTATTATAATGGGTATCAGATTCAGTTTTCCAAACTTTGTATCAGCTCTGCTCATGTATCTAACAGCCATGTTAAATGCAGGCTTGGACACCACTCCACAAAGAAGGGAAGGCACGTTAGCGCCAGTAGCAAAACTAACAGGGTAGGGACACATGCATGAAACAACTTTTGCAAAGGTCAACATGTTTATACCATTAAACTTTTGTGCAGACTAGAATGTTAAGACCTTGTAATATTTACTATGGATCAACGTGATACAGTAGGCCCTCCTAACAAACAAATGGACCTGGGAATCCTAAAATCCTGTTTTAGCGATTTATGCTACCGTACGCCAAGTGTAATGATATTTACGCAATTTATTCAAGAAAATATAACAACTTAGGATTTCTAAATAGTACTTCATTTATTGCAGGATGTTGTTGTGAAAAGATGGATTTTGCTTGGTTGAACCCCTGTTAAAGCATCTCGCTACCTAAATCAGACGCCACTTCTCTTCGTGATCATGGTACCCAGTACCGAATCCCCTCTAGATAAGTTTCTTCAAATTATTGATACATGAATCTGATTATGTCAGTTGGTGGGATTAATATCCCATTATTTTTTTCTTTAATCAACTTTGACGATTAAATTTGTTGATTTGTTAACTCCTTAGAAAATCCATCTCTTTAGCATCTGCTCTCAATACAGGTTCTTACACCAGGTACTTTTTTCTCCCAATAATTGTTACATGATGTAGTTGCTGCAAAGGGATTCTTGAATCTCTTTTCTTCATTTCATAAGGTAGTCATATAGATTCATCCAACACCACTAAATTTCCAATCAACTAAACAAATATTTTTTAGCCAAACCACTAGCCAAGTAATCTGCTTTTTTTTTACTTTGAAACAATACACACATATGTGTTTTTACTACTTTGCTAAAGTCATTACCATCAAATAACTGAAGGCAGCTTACGAAAAAACATAAAACGAATAGATGTTGATCATGTTATTTTGTAGAGCTACATGGAAGTCATAAAACGGCATTAAAATATAGTAACCTTATTTTGACTAATAGATTGTATTGCATCAACTTAAAGATTGCATTTAATGGTTCTGATTACCTTTAAACTTTTCATTATAATGTAGATTAATAGATCGTGTTACAATTTTTAATGGGTCGACAAAAGATTTTTAGGGACCTGGAATAATATAGTTCAATTCGGAAATAAGTTTAAAGTTAACGATAAAGGTGTTGATAGTCTGTTGAAGGGTATAATTGGAAATGGGAGGTATGTTCGGTTTTGGCTAGACGTGTGGATTTCGGGTGCAGCTTTGAAGGTTTAGTTCTCGATTATGTTTAGTTGAGAAAGGTATAAATGCTGTGGTGTGGCTGACAGGTGCTCGCGGCTGGAGGTCGATGGAACGATTAATTGGGAATGGACTGCAGAGCTGCAGACGGCTGCTGAACTGCATGAACTGCAGCTGTGTCGTTCGATGTTGGCAGGGGTTCAGCTTCGGAATTCTGTAGATGGTTGGCAGTGGGATGCGAACTCGGATAAATTGTTCTCAGTTGCAGCTGCGAAAAAATGGATCAAGCCCCATTGTGTTATTGAAGGTCGTTGTCTCTTTGCCGATGATGGTGCCTCTAATAGATTAACAATCTGGTTTGATTCTTACCATGTGGATTCATCAATAACGGGTTTGGACTGTGTAACTTCCCGAATTGTTTTTCCGTTGTTCTATGTGGCAACTGTTCAATTGTGATGAGAATCATTGAACTTTGAACTTATTGTTGTATATTAGTTTTATAGATGTTTGGGCTTTGAAAATATCACAATCTACTGCACCGAAGTCTGTTGAAGTATACGGTTTGTTTTAAAGCTCCACTGTTTAACATGTCGAAATAAGTATGGGTAAAAAGTAGTTAGCTTTTTGTTATATTGTTGTATTTGTTTTTATTACATAAAACGTCCTTTAATATACAAATTGACTTTTATTACAGAAAACGTCCTTTAATATACAAATTGATTTTTATTACAGAAAACGTCATTTAATATACAAATTGACGAAAATACCCTCACATGCCATCATGTGAGGGGAACTTAACGACATAATTAAACACCGCTAGTGGTAAAGGTCGTTTTATGCAACCAAAATTTCAGTAAAGGATGAAACCTGCAACAGAAACCTCGATAAAGGATGTATCCTGCAAGTTTTAAAGATAAAGGACGAAACCTGAAACTTTGGGTAAACATAAAGGACGTTTTCTGTAATTTTGTCTTGAAAATAAGTTATCTACTTGGTTATTTTGTTAGAAACGTTATATGCTTACTTATTTTGTAAATCGTATCACCACCGCCGAAATGAACTGATTAATGCCGCCGCAACGCGCGGCAGGTTAAATACCTAGTTTATATAAAAGAACCCAAAAAGTTTTATAGTATAATATATCAGGTAAATTAAAAAATAACAATCTATATCTATACATCTAATAAAACAAAGTCAATTATGACACATGGCACTCCCATATTGCACCTTCAATCATCTGTCTTCCCATATTGTGCCATGTGTCTCAACCTTAGAATTTATAAAATTTTTAGTTATTTAAAAAATAAAAAATCATTAAATATCTTAAGGTCAAAATCGGTCAAGGTGTTTAATAACTTTCCTAAATACTATAATCCAGATTTTTAATTTTTTTAAATAACCCTACTTCAATCTTCTTCAGGAAGCAAAAGGTTTAGCATTTATCAATAATTATTCTCCTCCATTACAATTTTCAAAATACTATAATCCAGATTTTTAAACTTTCCTAAACCTCCTCCTCAATTATACAAAACCGATTTTCTAATCACTTTCAAACCCTAAACCAAATCAAACAACAAAGCGTCTCCTTCGTCTCCTCTCCTTCAAGGTATCATCTATTCCATTCTTCTGTAATGTTATCGTTGTTCATCTATCACGTTACTCTGTTTTTTGTTTTCGTTTTTTTTATGTGATTATATCTTAATCTTTCATGGCCGATTAATGTTTTTGTGTCTTTATTTTAACTGATAAACTATGATATAACTTTCAATCTTTGATTTTTCGTGTATTATTGTTTAGGTTTAATAATTTTTTTTTTGTTTTAGGGTTCATGTTTAGGTCTAATTGAATCTGGTTTTGTTTTCAAATTTGACAGGATCAAGAATCTATTTACAGAAGAACACAGTTTTCACAGCTCCTGAGCATCTGAAAATGGTAAGATTTCTTGATCTTTTAGTGTTTCAGTCTATGTAAGTTTGGATTTTAGTATTAAATAGTCAGTTTTGGGGTTCATGTTTTTTTTCTTTTTCATACTGATTTTATTACTTTAGGTTTGAATCTGTATTTATCTGTATGATTGATTAAGTTTTCAGTTTTGTGTATTTCTCGATTCATTGATTTATGTATCAGTCTGTATGTATTGTTTATGAATGTGTATGAATCTGTGTCATTGATTAAGTTTTCAGTTTTGATGTATTGTGTATTATTGTTTATGTTTAGTTAGTCTTTAGTTTTAGTTTTATGTATTGTGGATTCATTGATTTAGGTATGAATGTGTATGATTGATGTAGGTATGAATGTGTATGATTGAATAAGTTTTTAGTTTTTTGTATTTCTCGATTCATTGATTTATGTATCAGTCTGTATGTATTGTGGATTCATTGTTTTGGTATCAATCTGTATGTATTGTCAAATTCAATGTATGTTTAATAAGTTTTCTGTTTTACGCTACAATGATTTCATATATATGCTCTGTTTTTGTAATTACTATAATGATTTTTTCTTTCATGTTCATAAGTTCTTATTCGGCTAAGATTATTTAAAGGGTTCAAGAATTTTCATCAATTGTTCTTATTTGTTCTTGAGGATTTAATATAATTCGGATCTTCATATGCTTGAGAGAATGTTTTTTAGTGAAAATCTTTAGTTTGGTTGGTGATTGGATGGATCATGGATCTCGGATGTGTGTGCACCTGATTGCATCATGTCAAAATTGGAAAGTGGTTTAAATTTTTTTAAAAGAATATATAATCTTTCCTATTTTCAAGCTTCTAATTTTATGGAATGATTTAAAAGTTCCGATTTATGGGGATATGGAATTGAATGATATTATTTAATGTGGATATAATTTTATGGTATGATTTAAAACTTCTGATTTAGCTGTATTATGTGTGTTTGATACATCCAATTTTATGATCCTGACAATTAATCTACTATATCTTTTTTCTTTTGAAATTAGATCGTTCTTCCAATCTACCTTAAACGCAAAAGTGATGGGTCTTTCTTGAAACGAAATCAATTGTTATAGGCACGCCACTCAATCGGTTGTAAGTTTTCCTTCTCCTTATTATTTTGTTCATTAATTGTTCAATTTCCTAGGTTACTTTGCTATATTGTTCAAATCTTTTTTATAATTATCCCTGATTTATTTTTTCAAAATTATGTTTTGTATATTAATCAAAACCTAAATTTTGGTAAAATAATTATATATTAACTATATTTACAACCATTCCGAATTCAAAGATTTGACCATATAAACAGTTGTTAGTAGTCAAAACTCTATTTATTACACAATTTGATAAAAAAATTTAAACTTTAAGTTTTTATGTCAAAGTATGACAATGTTTGACTTTTATATGTATAGATTTGTGATTTGTGATTTATCATTGTTGAATAAGATTAATTAGTATGTTTGAAAACATAGTAATTTTTTCGTAAATCATTAATAGCAAAGTCAAAGTAACGATTTTTTATGTAAATTACAATCACTCTAATTGTAACTGTCAAACTATTTTTGGTAGATTTTAGACTTTAACATTTTCATCAGAATTAATTTATTTTTATACATTAAAAATTTAAAAAACATCCGTTTTTTAAAGTCAACTACATTTAAAGAGACAAATAAATGGTTAATTCTTTGATTTGTCAAATTGCTATTTTTAGGTTATAATCAGCATTTATCATGATTTGCACAATTTTAGAAACATCTAATTTTAATAATTATGATATCAATTTGATTAATAACCTTTAAACATAATCGAGTTATTATTATGTATTATATATATATATATATATATATATAACCGTTTTATAAAGAAATTTAAATTTGAATTTTTACAAAAAAAATTAATACGCCTGATTTACCTTATATATAATCAATTTTGTATATTTATTTTTTGTAAATAAAGTATGTTTACATATTATTTTTGTTAATATGATTATAACGAATTATCAATTTCAAATGAAAATTCAAAATATTTAAATTCGAATTAGACAAAATTTCAAAATTTGTTTAATAATGTTAAGAAATTACACATACTAATTATCCTTTTAATTACACATTTTGAATGACTTAATCTTTTAAAAAATTAATTTTTTTAATTAAAGTTAATAATGGTAACCATTACACCTATTTATTATCTTTAAATTATGATTTTCTAATATATTTAAAATATAACAATTAATAATTTTGGTTGTAACTTTATCAAATTAATTACAAGTAAAAATTAAAATTTTAAACACTAGGATTTGAAATTATATATTTTCGTTAAACTTTAAAAATATTTGAATACTAAATGTTTTATTTAAATACTTAATCTGAAAAATTTGAATTTAAGATTTATGGTAACATTCAGATTTAGATTTAATTAACACATTTAAAATATTCAATTCAAATTTAATGATTTGAATCTTTCAAATTTTGATTACTACAATTTGAACTGATAGATTTCAATTAAACTTTATAAATATTAAAATATTAAATGTTTTATTTAAGTATATAATTTCATATTTCGATATTTATAATTTTAAATTTTTTTAACATTATAAAAATTCAAAATTTTGAATAATAATTGTAACAATAAGACTTAATTATAACATTTAATTCAAATTTTGAATTATTTGAATATTTAAAAAATATCAAACTTTGAATTATTTGTAACAATAAGACTTAATTATAACAATTAATCCTACTATGATCATTAAACTAGAGATATTATAATTAGAGATTTCTTAATATATTTAAAATTTAACAAATAATAGTTTAGAAATTTAACAAATAATAGTTTTAGTTATAAATTTCTTAAATTAGTTATAAGTTAAAATTCAAATTTTGAATACAACAATTTAAATTGATAGATTTCAATTAAACTTTATAAATATTCAAATATTAAATATTCTATTTAATTATATAATTTCATATTTTAATATCTATAATGGTAACAATTAGACTTAATTATAACATTTAATTCGAATTTTGAATGATCTGACTCAAACGGTGTCTTACTTTTAACATTTTATCAGAAATATTTTTCACTACTATTTATTTTTTTACTAGATAATACTCCTCAAATACCATCTGATAACAAGATTCCAGTGAAGTTCCAAAGGCGTCAATTCCCAATATCTGTATGTTTCGAAATGACCAGCAATAAAAGCCAAGGATAGTCTCTATCGAAGGTTGGATTGTATTTAAGAGACCCCGTATTCTCACATGGCCAACTGTATGTCGCATTGTCAAGAGTTAAAAGCAGGGCAAGAGTGAAATTACTTATATTTGATGGTGATGGGAATGTCAAAACTAAAACAAAAAATGTGGTGTATAAGAAAATATTTAGTGATATTTGAATAAAATGTGTATTCGTTGGTTTTAAATTTTAATAAAATATTTCTACTGTATTTTTCTTATACGTTATACTACTCCAAATAATCGTACGTTGGTAAATCGCGTGTCCACGCGGGCAAATATCTAGTTATCTATATATATATATATATATTGCAAAGCTAATAATCCTACATGTCATAATATTATGCAATCTCTTTTTTGAGAGATGCCACATAGAATGTGATGTGGCAACTCTAGACCAATTAAAAAAAGGAATAAATATGGTTTAACCTAATCTACTAAATGTAAATATTAAACATTTATTATTTTCTCTCTCATGTTTCCTCCCATAACTTTTAAACGTTAATATCTTTTATATACGAGATTTTTTAAAGAAAAAAATTACACCAAATTAACGAGCGTTTTATTATCTTTCCAACGAGTACCATAGTGCTATATAAAAAACGGAGAAAAAAACGACTATTTTTTGTAACCCGACAGGTATTGTGTCAGGTTTGGGATTAGTTTAAAAAAATTGTGGGTTTGGGTCGGGCCTGGGATTAGGTGATACCCGACCCAATTACCCGAAACCACATACCCAAATACCCGAACCATATACCCGATCATATACCCATGAATTTTTTAACGCATCACATAACCGTTAGACTAATGCGTTCGATATTTCAATAAATAACTTTTTTTCCTTATTTCATGTTAGTTCTTTTTAGAATGATCGATTACAAACTTCTGAATTCATTTGATAGTATATAATATTTTGTAATGGCACTAGATTTATACCCCGGCACAGCGATTCGTTTTTTTTATATTAGAATATGATAACTTATGGCAGAGATTTGTTTAAAATAAATAAATAAATAAATAATAATAATAATATTCATTAATGATATGTTGGCATGTCATTAATTATGTTGTCATATTAGATATCTTATTATATCATATTAGATATTTCAACCCGGGACGCTCCCGGGATAAAAACTAGTGAAGTATATATGATCAAAAGTTATAAAAGAAATGCATGGTGGCTATTAAAATGTTTAGCCTTTCTAAAATCTACTACCTCTTGTACTCATTATATAATACTAGTACGAAACCCGCGCGATGCAGTAAGATTGACACTTTGCATTGTGATACTTATTTAAAATTCGTATAATATTTTTTGTGCCATCATTGCGGTGGATATACGTAATAAACATTACACATGTCTACTAACTAAGAAGATTCAACATTTAAATTATAAAGTACTTCAATAAACATTTGATAAAATAAAATAACATATGAAAGGAAAAATAAGTATGAACGGAAAAATAAGTATCAATAAACATAAAAGTTGAAAACTAAAAGCTCAAGTGTGAATACTTGAATCATGAGATCAATTTAGTCATACACCTTCCAAGTAAGGGTGTTCAAAAACATCCGAATCCGAATTCGAATATGAAATATCCGACAATCCGTATCCGAAATATCCAAAATTTCGGATACCTAAAATTTTGGATATCAGAAAATCGGATAACCCGAAATTTCGGATTCGGATATGAATTTTGCAAATTTTTGGATATCCTAAATCTTAAAAAAATAATATATATATATATATATATTCTATAATTATATATACAAAGTTTATCCTCATTCCAACTCTAACCCAAATAACAAAATCACCTCCATCCACTCCTCGTTTCATCCAAGCGCCTCCATCCTATTCCTGTCCGACTTCTCATCCCACCAAACAGGCACCACCCTCCATCCTCTATCGTCCCGTCTTCCGACCATCGAGTAGATCTGTAAGGTTTTTTTCTGTTTCGTTATCGACCATCGACAAATATAAAGCCATAGACCATCAACAAATCCTTTCGTCTGTTTCCGAATATAAAACTATGGACAAATCCTTCCGTTTATTCTTTTCCGTTTCCGAATATAAAATCATAACCATATTATGGGTATTACTTATTATTAGTTTGTGTAATTTTGATAGTACCATACATAAAATCATATAGAATTGGATCCATAGATTAAAGCGTTGTTTTCGTCTGATTTATCGTTGTATTTGTTTTGATTTTGATACTTTGAATTGTTTTGAATGTTTGTGGTTGAAACTTTGAATTGTTTTGAATGTTTATACTAGTTTGAATATTTGAATTAAGCAGGTTTGGTTTGGTTTTAATATAAGCAGGAAATTGTTTTTTTATAGTTTTTTTAGATTCGGATATCCGTTGGATAATCCGCATCCGAATCCGAAATTTTGGATATCCGATTTTCGATATTTGAAATTTCAGATATGGATTCAGATATCAATATTCACCATCTGAAATTTTCGGATGTCCGATTTTTGGATATCTGAAAACCGGATAATCCGGTTTTGAACACCCCTACTTCCAAGTCTGCACAATCTCATATATATTGTCTGCTCACCATTCGTCATCAAGAGCGATCCCTGGAATTTATTGTATATCTTCATGTTTGATTATTATATCTTTTGGAGTGTAACGCCCCAAAATTCTTAATGCATAACTTATAATAATAATAGGTATAAGTTAGCTATAACTAGACCGACTATGATGATAATTATACGAGAGCCCAATTCTTGGAGTTGGTCAAGTTAACTTAATTAACTAAACATGAGGAAATACACCTCAAAAACAAACATGGTTAGCGGGCTAAGTTGAAAACAATAAGAAAATAAACTAGAGAGGGGCTAATGTTGCCATATGTGCAAACTTATATATATAAAAGAGGGAATAGGTGGAGACATGGACATTTTTCTGCAGAAAAATGTCTTCACACACACCTCCATCCACACAAACAAGCCCTATCTATGGTGATTTGCTCAAATCAAAGAGGAATCAAGCTTGGATCTTATGCATGAGGTGAAAACTAATCATCTAGGACCTAATAATCACTAAGGTATCCTTTGATTTATGTTTTATTGATCTTTCATATCTAAATGGGATATAAACTTGATGGGTTTTGATGGTTGAATGAAATTAGTGGTTATAAAGTATGCAATTTGTTTTTGTAATTTTCTGTCTTTGAAACGCAGCCGTAGTTTATGGTCGTTTCCTGGAGATCTAACCATTGAATCACTTTGATTTTTGAGTTATAACTTTAAAACATATATATGATCAATTTTACAAAAGGAATTTCTGATTAGAGGTCGGATGATATGATTTTTAAACTGATTTTCATAACAGTAAGTATTTTCGGATTAAAAAACTGGGTATCAAAGATTGGACTGTTCCTGGAGATCCGACCGTTGAATCACTTTGATTTTTGAGCTATAGATTTAAAATATATAGGTGATCACTTTCAAAAAAGGAATTTCCGATCAGAAGTCAGATGGTTTTAAAACTGATTTTCATAACAGTAAGTATTTTCGGATTCGAAAACTGGGTCTCAAAGATTGGACTATTCCCGGAGATTTGACTGTTGAATTACTTTGATTTTTGAGATGTAGCTTTAAAACATATAGGTGATCACTTTCACAAAAGGAATCTCCGATCATAGGCCTGATGATATGATTTTTAATTCAGATCAGTTTGTATCTGACTTTGTAAAAAAAGGGGAGTTTGGGTTTATTTGGCAACCTGCCTACTATTAAAGAAACCCCAATCATATGTGTTCTAAAAACTTGAAAAATTTAGACAATAAGGTCTAAATTGAATGATATGTTGAATATTAGAAAAGTGGGCAAACTAAGGATGTTCATGAACAATAAAACAACACTAAATGTGGGTGCACGCCAAGTGTTTGATAAAATATCTAGGTGAGATGGCATCTAAACCTTGAGATAATGGTCAATCTTGTAAATAATTATGTGTAGATGAACTAGGCTTTGGGTAGACATGGAGCCATGGATGTGAGGATAAATGGAGCCTGCTAAAGGTAAGTCACTCGATGGCTTAAATCATAATATATTCCAAGTAGGTTAATATGCTTGTATATGTATTCTTGTTTAGTTTGGAAACTATTCATAGGAGCTTCACAATAGGGAGCATAAACTAGAATGCATATTTGATGGAAAACAACCTTATCCGAAGGATGGAATTATCTCAATTAGGCTAGCGGGTCGATTGGGAAAAACACTAGTTAGTCAATGTCCTTAATCGCGGATCAAACACTATGCACACGTTGCTTGATGCTATTTGCTTGAGTGTACTCGTAGTCATTATGTCAACAATCTTAAGCTACTTTAGAGTACAATACTAAATCTTGAGTCATACGAACCGGGCGAGTAGGACTAAGTATAATGGCACATGTGGCCATGAACACAAGGGCATCACCACAACGGTAATATGACTAAGATGGATACATGCCCTACCAAGACGTTAGTGTGGGCGGTCATTCGCGAAGCATAAGAAAGCTCTTGGAAACCATTGATGGTTAAACTAAGTATGTGAGTCTTGTTAGCCCATGACAAGTTTATAAACATGTAAGGCGTATTCATTCTTTTGTGTCATGTTGATATCACGAACTCAAGTTAAATGTAGAATGATTGGATAAATAATTAACGGGTAATTGAGACTCTAGAATTAGCCAAATGCATGATCCTAACATGAATGGCCCTTAACGGGTCAAAAGATCCCTGTTTATAAACAATCAACGAATCGTGTATTTCAAATCCGGATAAAAGGTTTTATCTTATGGTTTAAGCATGCTTGGAACGAGGTAAATTAGACCTATGGTAATGGTCATTAATCTCTAATGAGATCTCGGATATAACGAGGAGTTTGGATTCATTTGACAAGCAAAATAGAGCAGATCAGCAGCTCTAGGCCGTAGTGTATGGCCACGAGCTGTAAGCTTCGGCACGTTTAAAGATTCAGGTCAGAAGACACGAGCCGTAAGCTACAGGTACAACGGGATTTATAACAAAATTTTTGTTTTTGTTTCCTTCAAGCCTCATTGTTAAATCACGTCTAATTGGGTTATTTCATGTTGTTTAACCCTAGGTATGACCTATAAGGATCCCGAATGAAGATCAAGCCATTTCGAAGAACCGAACGCGCATAATGAACAAAATGCTTCCGCATATTTCTGATCATAAATATTGTAATTAATGGGGATAGGAACATAGACCCTGGTTGTTATCTTAACCCTTTTTGTAAAACCTACAGAAATGACTTTTAAGTTCCAAAGTTTTAAATTATTACAATTATTATGTTGTTAAAACACGTGTTTTAATAATCAAAACTAGCTTAATTCAGGACGGGTCTTACATGGAGGATGAGATTTATTACAATAATCAAAATCTAGAACAAATTCTTGCTTCCAATCCGTCTTTAACATTTTCAGCGGACACATATACATTTATTTTCTTGTTATTGATTTGCAAAGTCAAAATGATAATTAAAATGAATAACAATCATATCATAAATGACTAATTAAATGAAAAGTTACTGGAATGAACAAACCAAAATACGATTCTAAAAATAACACAACTTGTAAATAAACATATAACATTAAACCGCATGAAATCTATTGCGCTTCTAAATTGACACACGAGGTATCTTAAATGGAATTTTCAGTTTAGTGAATGAATCTGCAGTATCATCAAATCCGTCTTATTTTTCAATTTCATCATAACTGTCTAGATCAATAACTTGACTGGATTTCCATTCAGAGAGTCTCTTGGATCTCTTCCTATTAGTTTCATGCATCCGATCCTTATAAAAATTAAAAATATTTAATACACAAATTAATAAAAGATGACATAAATATTGATATTACCTTTTCACTAAATTCACGTTGAAGATTGTATTTGAAAGGACTAAACATTGCACCATAGAACACATATAATATACCATATAAAATAACAACCATGTTAATATTAAAACGTAAACATTAATAAATACAACCTTAGACGTTACTTTATACGTTTGTATGGCTATTGATTTGTTCATTTCTGTATGTTTTTCATCTAAATAAATCTGTAAAACCAAGAAGCTAACATTTACATGACTAAAATATATAGAAAAAAGGTATAATTAGTAAAATGGGACGAATGAAAACCATAAGCTAACAAAGAACCAATCTTTGAATCTTCAACCTTTAAATTCAGATTTAGATCCATGTCTCAGTATTTTAGCATGTGAAATAGTTGTGCATTACTATGTATTTGTAGGATAAACTTTAATAGGTTAGTATATGGTTTAAATTTTAAAACTTATGATTTTACCATCTGTTTAAATTAGTAAATTTTGTTTATCTTTGACTAAAGTGTAAAAAATTTATCATGTATTCTGTGAATACCAAATTTAATGCTTTTATCTTTTTTTTTAACTATTAAAAAGAACCATTTCAAATTAGGCAGTTTTGTTGTTACTAACATAGATGTTAATATCACATGGATATATAATATGCATCAGGTGTTTTCTGTTGAAATGATGCAGCTGAGGTTTTTAAAAGAAATTTAATTAATATCTAATATACATTTTTACACTTTCTAAACATAATTATTTTAAAGTTTTATATGTTTAGCTAATTATGTATATTAAAAGTTTAATGAGATTTCTTTTAGTTAATTATATTTATGTAATATACCTATTAATATATGCATGTATACCATATACATGTTGTGACACCCGACAAACTCAGGTTAGTAACGTTGACTAAACTAGTAAGTCTACCTTAGCGAGTCATACATATTATATACTTAACTGGATCAGTCGAGTCATTACGATGATTCTAGGGAATCATCGGGAGTCGTTACGATGATCCGCGGGATCATCGGGAGTCGGTCCATAACCGTGTGTACAAGGATTGGTGATTCGTGGAATCACCGGGTTTAACGCACACACGCAAGTCTCGAGTCCCGGGAATTGGTGAACGGATGTAAACGTGTTAGTTATCATGCATTATGTGTTTATAATCATTATGTGACTTGTCGGTATGTTAATACGTGTTTATATGTGTTAAAATAGTGTTTAACACGCCGAAAACCCAGTCGGGAATGCTGTAGGCGATTAGGAACCAGAGGGTTGCCTAATCGCCTATACTATAGGCGATTGGGAAGGTTAGTGGGTGATTGGAGCCCCTAATTGCCAATAGACAGGCGATTAGGACTCCTAATCTCCTGTTAACTGCTGCTAATCGCCTGTACTGATATGCACGAGTCAAAAAACCTATAAATACAACCCTTAACTCCCCAAACACCCTTAGTGCAACCCTAACTGATCCTAAGCCACCCACACACCCTAGAACACCTCTGGAACTTGTTTTGCTTCAAAAATCACCATTTCCAAGCTAACACACCTTTCTTTGATAAAATCCAAGGTGTGTCCTTCATCTCTAACCTTTGTAATGTTGTTGTTTTGGTTCCCCAAAAGTCCAGACCTTATTTTACTAAGTATGTGTCTTTAAAACCTTTGAAAAGAGTTCTAAAACAAGCCTACACCATAATACATGTTATATGTGAAGTTTTGTGCATATGATGATCTTCTTGGTGATTATAACATGAATGTTTCCATGAAATGGTTGTACTTCTGAGATGTAGGAGCTATTAAGATGATTATCTAAGAGCTTGAGTTATTATTTTTGTGTTTTGGCGATGATGTTCATTTTGACCCATTTGCATGATTCTTGAAGATCTAGGGTGTTATGATATGATGTAATGATTTATTGTTGTTAGGGTTTGCATTAGAGAGGTATTATGAAAGAGAAATGTTGATTTGCAAGCTTGTAAGTGATGAAATCTGATTTGTTGCCATTTAAGGAAAGATAAGCTTAGTTAATGAAACATGGTACTTTGCCATTTTTGGAAATAATTGCACAAAGAGTGTTAGAACAGTGATTAATTGGGGGTTTTTGCTTGGAATGGGTTGGTAAATGGTTTAGGTTTGATATTGGGTGTTTTTGCATGTTTCCGATCTGATTTGGAGGGTTAAACGCGCGAAAATGTGTTGCGCAGCTGCAGCATGCGATTAGGAATCCTAATCGCCTGATGCAGGGGGCGATTAGGAATGTTAAGGGGCGATTAGGCCCCTAATCGCCTGATATGTCAGGCGATTACAATCCCAATCGCCTGTTGACCACCCCCAATCACCAGTTGACTTTTCCTAATTGCATGTTAAATTCCTAATCGCGTGTACTGCTGCTGTAAGCGTATTTTGGCATCCCGAAGCATGATTTGACGCCTAGGAACATGATAGGAACCCCGTGACATGCCGTATGACTTGGTAACACGTGTTCGGACTCAATTACTTCACTTGTGCGTTATGTTAGTCTAGGTGAACTCTTGCGCGTGTTAAGTGTATAACTACATGTGTTGCATGATATCTTGCTTTTAGCTAACACATGGGATGTCGGGTCACCAATGGGATGTCGAGTGTTGTCTGGCACGGTCGGTTTAACAGTCAAAGGTGTTTTCAAACGTCTATGGTTATGGTCTGGACATTCGGGGACTAGCTAACCTGCGGGTTATTAGTCTAGATACTTATACACGTCTTATGATAGGTCGCCGCTATTTGGGGCTATCATAGCATAATTTCTTAACTATTTTCAAGAAACGCAACCTAAGGTGAGTGTCACAGCCCCGCTTTTACTGTTTTGTCTTCAGGGGGAGAAACATGCTACTTACTTATTTATTAAAGATCAAGTTATACTATGGTTACTTTATGTTACTATACGGCTTTTTCAGAAAGTCCCAGGGGGAAACCATGAATGTGCGGGAATGCACAACGGGGGGGGGGGGGGGGGGGGGGAATGTGGATAGATCTATTGGGCTCACAAGCCCCACTCGACGACGGGGCCGGGCGGGTGCATATTGTCCTTAACATTCGGGTTACCGAGGCATCGGTAGCCCAGTCAGTCTGGGCTGGTTTCATCTTCTTGTTCGTGTTTAGTAATGGTTCCCAACCGTAGTAGTAAAAACACTTAACGTCTAGCTAGCGTTCTCATAACCTAGTAGTAACGGATATGATCTTTGGAACCTATAACAACTCTTTTATAAAAGAAAACCTGTGAACTCACCAGCATTATATGTTGACATTTTTGGCATGTTTTCTTAGGTCGCTAAGGTAGCAGTTAATGGACTAGGCGCACGGAGTCTCGCACAGCGTCTAGGATTTTGAAACGTATTAAACAATGTTTTGTAAACTTTAATATGTCCTTTGGTTGTAAACAAGAAATGCTTCCGCTGCTGGTTTACGGCTCAAAGCATGATATTTTGGTTTTAATATATATATGAATGCATGTTGGTTGAATGTTTGTTGTGATTGTTGACTGAGATCCTGGTGTGTCACGCGCCTCGCGGTAAAACCCCGCACGTGGAAATTGAGGGTGTGACACATATGCATATACGACTAATGTTGATTATTTAAACATGGTACTATAATTATGTATATTAAAAGTTTAACGAGATTTCTTTCAGTTAATTATATTTATGTAATATACCTATTAATATATGTATGTATACCATATACATATGCATATACGACTAATGTTGATTATTTAAACATGGTACTATAATTGAAACTATCAATAGCAAATGTGATAAAGCATTCTTAAAGCCCAGTCTTGTGTTGCAGTATTGTTACCGCGTGACAAATTATTTATCTGGCAAAATAATAATGAACCATAACGTTTAACAACATTATCATATTTTAAGAATCACCAGAGCTGGTTTGTAGATTTCGAGTGCCCTGTTTAGTTTTTTGAATCGTTGAATTTGATTGATGTGAATTTTTCATTATTGGGTGGAACACTATTTAGAACTATATTTAATTTTACGATTTTGAGTTTCACTTGGTCATGAAATGGTGTTATGGTTCAACATCCATAAACATCAATTTTGAAAGCCAGAAGCTTATCTACCAACTGAAATAATTCTTGAGGCAACACTTCACTATCCTCAAGTTCAACTGTCTTTCCCTAATATCAGCTGCAGATGAACCGAGAATATTTGACACATCTCTATCAAACAACACAAACGACACACTACCACTCTCATCCTGAACCCTCACTTGTACCTTAAACCTGAAATAGATAACTTAGAATTAGTTGAATGAAATCATAGAAACCTTGAACAAAGTGTAAATAAACATTTTTTCTTACTTTGGTGTGATGGATGTACATTCACACTCGCATTTAGGACAAAACAAAGCAGTAACAGACAAATTCAGAATTTCTTCAGAAAGTTTTGCAGCATTTTGTAAATACTCTGATTTAGTTTGCACCTTTCTGAAACATTTCCTACACGCAACATAAAACCAACCAAATCCTTCCTGAATAATTTTTATAGTTGCAACCACGATGCAAGACATTGCCTGCAATACAACAATATATTCAACATTCTTTTCATTTAGATATAAAAAACAATATAGATGTAACAAACTAAATCAAGAAATATGAAAGCTATGAAAAAAATATTGAAACCCTGTCTATCTCTCTAAGCTCGTCAACATCTTTCTTTGGCATTGCAACAACGAATTCTTGATGCAATGGGTAAACAGACTGCGAGGACCTTAGTGTTTGAGAAGTAGAACCATATTTTTGTGCTTGCATCTTAATAAGACAAAAAAAAGTAAAAATAATTAGAATGCAAAATGACCTACAAGGCTCAAAAAATGTCAAATACAAGTTTAAAACATTGTCAGCTTGGGTTTAAAATTGTTCTAAATATTGTACCTCCTCCTTAGCTGGTTAACTTCATCAATTTCTTTATTCAAAAACAGCCGAGTTCCATACTTGTTGCTTTGTATGGTAATTTGTTCTAAATATAACAATATACATATACTTAGTGACTTCGTTAGACATTAACCATTATTTTATAAAACCAAAAGTCTAAGAGAAATTACCTTTCCGGTCCTTAACTTTCGCATGCTGTATATGTGACCCCCTGCATTTTTGGGTTAAATAGTTTAACCTAACTTTAGTTAACTTACACAATAATTCATAGCATTGCACTTGACTAGGATTAGTTAAGTGAGTCGCATGGTACACAGTTACAAGTTAATAACTGCACAAATGTTAATTCGGGGAATTACCGAATTGTATACATGAGTATCGAACCCTGAACGTTGGTGAATCAAGAAAATAGAAAACTGGGAAATAATTGTGTGATATTATTTGCGATTACGTGTTTCTGTGAAACTATGTGTAAACTGCTATGTGATTATGTGATTTAAACTAAACGTGTTATTAAATTCGTAACCGATGAACCGTTAGGATGGTTGGGGTCTAAATACATGGGTTACGCTTGGTATGGTCCAAAATAACAATTACATCAAAGAAAACATGCAATACGCTGAACTGGGCCGTCCGAAACGAAGCTTGTCAATCTGAACGGCCGTTCAGATTGACCAAATGGGGGTTTAGATTGACAGACACGTGAAACCGACTTAAAATGCCTATTTAAGCAACCTTAAACCCCATGCACCTCATAACCTCAAGCCTAATAGTCCATAACAGCCCCCATACGAAAAATAAACCCTCTAACACCTACTAAGGAACAAGAACATCCAGAAGGATTGGAAGGTGTTCGGTTCTTGATTGTGAAGTGCTTTAGGTATATTATCTTGAACCTTTGTGTTTTTAATCTTCTTGATCATGTTTAAACACCATAATAAAGTTTTTCCAGATCTGATATGGTTTCATAAAGATTAAAACTTGGATTAATATGATAAACATAAGGATTTATGAATGGTTATGTAATATGATTTCATGTTATTGAATATCTATGATGTTTGAGCATCTAGGGTTTATAAATCATATTATGTACAATGAATCTTGCATGTTATGATCATATTAAGGTGTTAGGGTTATTGTATGATGATTTCTTGGTGTTCTTGATCGATGATATACACCTAGGGTTTGATATAGTTGATAATATTGCATGATTAAAATCTGGACAGAATCTGAATGTCGACTTGCAGGCTCTGTATCATGACTTTAATATATCTGTTTTGATCCATTCTTGTTATGTGCATGTCATACATGGTCTTAGCTTTCTGGAATGGGCAAGATCATGCGATTTGGTGTTCTTTTGATATGTTTTTGGAATTTTATTTGAATATGGGTCAAAACTGATTTTCGGATTAAAAACTTAGGTCAAATTTAATCAACTGTAACTCGAGTTTTTTGAAGAGTTAGGTTATGAAATTTGGAAAGTAGGTTGATATTGGAAAAACTTGGCTTTTCCAAGTGGATTCATCCCGTTTTAATGAATAAACTGACCTGATGTGAAAGTTTTCAGAACCTAGCTGTAGTAATTGATTTTTCATAATTTTCCAACAAGGTTTTGTTGCTAAATAAAAATAGTGGAACGATAAATGGATCATAGGAATATTGTGTAAATTTTGGTTGCCTAATTCTTTATGCATGTATTTTTAGAAAAATCATTTTGTCGGTGTATAATCTGTTCTAAAAACACAGATTATAACATAGACGCATATGTGCTTATTTGGAGTCTTATATGACTTGATTATGACTTGAACTTGTGTGTACACTTGTATGATATGTATTTGAAGTGTATAACTGATATAAATCATAACGTTCACCAACGGTTTTGTAGGGTTTACTTGTGCATGTAGTTACACTAGTTGTCACTTAAATGTTTTCATAACATTTAACGTTTTGGACAAACGAGTTATGTGGTGTATGGTATGTACACACGTACTCACATGATGACACATATAATAGGGATTCGGTAGCATGTCCTTATTACTTTTGGATTGGATTTTAGCTTTGCAACCTAAGGTGAGTTTCACTACTCTTTTCTCAAAAGCATGCGTCTCGGGTTGAGACAAATTACTTACTTTTCAGGTCTAGGTTTGGGACTACTGTTTTTATCTTGGGTTTTGGGATACATGGATTCACGGGGTGAATTGGGTTTTTCTAGTTTCACACTTTTGTCCTTGATGAACTAAACTGCATTCTATCACGAAAGTCCTTCACTATACCGAATGAGTTGCCGGGTGGCAAGCGGGTTACTAGTTGATAGCGCTATTAGGTTTGACAAACCTCACACTGTGCTGGATGCCGGGAGTGAACTATGACCTTTGATTTTATCATTGTTGATAGGCAATGATGGGAGGCAAAAACTAGCTCGCGGGGTGAGTGCATCGTTTAAATAGCAGTTCGGTACTTTCATTGTTTAGTTATCATGAATGGGTTAGCTACCCTTGGCATACGCTGAACTAGTGGTTATTGATTTCTGTTTTTGGGTTTGGGAAACCTAACTGTTGTTCTTGGTTTGGGAAACCTACACTTTTACCTACCTTACTTTGTGAACTCACCAGCTTTATGTTGACACACGATAGCATGCTTTTGCAGGTCTCTAGGTTCGGAGCACGATAGGACATGCATCATTGTGTCATGGGTTATGAACATTATTGAAATTATACTTTGCTTTACATTTAATGGTTTTATTTTGGGCGCGTTGTTTTGCGCATGAACTTAAACGATTATGTTTAATTTACGTTTCCGCAAGTTATCTAAACTTTTTGGTTAAACGCTAAACTTGATTTTTGAAAATGAACTAAATGGTTTGGGCATTTAGAGTCATTCATATGACTTATGGCTATGGGATCCTGGTATGTCACGTTTCTCGTGGTATAAACTCCGCAGTGGAATTTGAGGGTGTGACAGTATAACAGCTATCACATGCTCAGAAGCCGTGTTATTACAAATGAGGTTCTTAAACAGTACTTCATAATCATTCCACATTGTACATCGTAAAATGGTACCTCTACATGCAAACAATAAATTTACGGTAGTACATACATATAAAAAAAGCGAAACTCAAGATTTGATATGCAACATTTATTACATCACTAAATGAGGTAGAACTCCGGTAATTTATGAATATATTCTTGATTACATTTCTTACACCACTTCATTAATTCTTGACACTTATTACACAAATGACTGTAGTGGAAAAATGTATTGGAAACATGAAAATAAACAAAATCTATAACAATATAAAGCAATACTTACTCCAAATCTTGAAGATCAAAGTTCATCCTTTGGGTTAATTTTGGAGCTTGTCCAAACACATCCAAATCACTACACCAAATCAGACTACCTGCAACAAAAATATAAAATACAAGTCCATCAAAAATCTCTACAAATTAAAGCTCCAAAAACTTCATCAACATAAATAATGAATAATAGACCAACCAACAGTCAATAGTTTCTTTGCTTCTCCATTCAGAATATCTTTAAAAGGAATGAACCTGAAACCATACTCAAGACCTTCCCATCCATTAACATGCCTGACAATAGTACAACGTTAAAAAACGATTTTAAAGTCATGTACAACAACACTGTAAGGGTCCTTGTTTTCACCAACCCCGAATTCGGATAGAACAACATCATCCTCATATACTTGACTATCAAAAACTTGCACTAAATAACCTTTAACAGAAGCCTGAATCTTATCACCCTGAGAATAAACATAAACAAAAGATCAACATAAAATACAACAACTGTTGGATCAGTGGCTATGTTTATGAACACTTATGTGTTATCAGATTTGTATATGAGTTATTAAGCAGCGGAAATACAAGTGTTCAAAGGTCTAAAAGATCACTTTGATGAGGAGTTATTACTCCCCCTTGACTGAACAATAAATGAGAAACAATAAACAGTTTAAGTATAAAGCAGTAATAGCAATTTATGTTTCTCAGATGTGAAATGGAATAATAAGTTTAAAGCCGAAGGATTTCAATATAAGTTGAAAGATTTTACACAAAATCACATATGTAAAATAGATGAACAAACTCATCTATTTATAGACCAAAGGACTAAACCTTTGTCTGAAGTAATCTAAGATATTTCGGCTACAGATTAGGTTACTAAAGTCTTTACATCGGAACTTGTAATCAAGACTTTAACAAAACTATATAATAATCAAAAGTAGAAACTGCTGTTCTTCAGTCGGTTAGAAGCTTCTGATGCAAAGTGCTGATGAGTGACAAACTGCTGATAAGCAGTTTGTCTTCAGTAGTTCTAAAGTGAAATGTCTGGTTAGACTTCAGAACTTCTGATGACTTTTACTCTTCAGTACTTTGGTGTTTGTTCTTCAGTACTTCTTCTTTTGTTCTTCAGCAGTTCTATACTTAGGCAGATATGAAATAGACTAAGGTTATCAAAAGGTGGTTTCGTCAATCCTCTTTGTCCCAACAATCTCCCCCTGGATTGATGAAGCCAAAACCTTATCTATTCTTTATTGTTCATCTTTTCTCCCTTCTAATATCCTCCAGATCTCTGCTGTCATCCGGGTAGTAAGGGTACATCTTTGTTGCTCAGTGAGAGGACCAAGTTCAGGTGTTAAATGTTGAATGGTGAGAAGGTCTTTGGACGATAAAACACTCAACTCCTTTGAGTTTCTATAGACCTTACTTGAACGGTCTCTCCTGGTCACAAGTACTGAGTTGGAATCAGTAAATGACTACTTAACAATGTTTACCTTTGACCTGTCAAAGTCAGAGGCATAGGAAACCAAGCCTGTTTCCTTAGGTTGACCTGATTGAGGAATGTCTTCTATTTCAGTGACTCTCAGGTGAGATTCTTGACTTCCTTGAACTTCAGCAGCACCTTGAATAGGCATGTTGGGCAGGTGATGCTCTGTAACAACCCTTGTATGTGTCTTCTCTTGGATGGATTGTTGTAACTGATAAGCATAGGTAGCCTTGTCTCTGAATTGGGTCAAGATGGGTTTCTCTTCAACATCAAAATCACCATGTACAAGCTGATCTCCTTCTAGCAAAATCATTTTGAAGTCAGTCTTGACAATGGGATCTCCATCTGCTTTTCTCTTGGTGGCTGGCCTTCTTAATGCACCAGATGATCTCTTGACAATAGAAGTTGTTTGGACTTCTGGAGTTTCAAACCTCTCTGGTTCAGCAACTTTCTTTGCTTTGAATTTCTTGTAAGCCTCATAAAGAGTTTGTTCTTTCCATTTGCTGATTGAGGCTTTTGAACCATAGCCATTTGCCACTAATTCTTCAATCACTTCAGCTCTTTTGGCTTTCCTCTCATTTTCTGTTGCTATTCTATCAGATAGCATTTGTGCTCTTCTGGTCAGCTCTTGTGTTGAGAGTCTTTTGAGGGCCACTTGCTTTGATTTGGAGTTCTTTGTAATGAATGCTATAAGCTGTGCTCTTTTGTCTTCTTCAGCAGCAGCTTCAAGTGCTCTCTCTTCAGCCTCAAGCTCATCAAGTTTCTCTTGGTACTTGATCAATTTTTCTTCAAAGCTCAAATCATCTCTAGCTTCTAGGCTGTTCCATACTCTGTCTTCTTTTGCCTTCTTTGCAGCCTCTTTTAAACTCTTCTCCAATAACTCTTTTGACATTCTGATGGGAGTAGGGCTTAAAATAGTTGTGGAAGTTGTTGTAGGCAAAGGAGTGGGAGCAGGTTCTTTTTCAGTTGCCTTAGGAACTTCTGATGATGGTTTAGGAGGTAAAACTGCTGATGTGGTAATTGGAGTCACAACTGCTGAAGGATTGTCTTCAGTAGTTTGAGAAATGTGATCAGCAGTTCCCTCTGATGACTTAGACAATTTGAACTCTGGTGCTACTTCTTTTCCTGGTCTTTGTTTTGGCATATCAGCTTCTGGATCAGGAGTTTGTCTTTGTGTTGTAGCAACTTCAGTTGGTTCCTTAATCATCTCCCCCTTTCTGGCTTCATCCACTTCTGGAAGCCGAATAGAATGAGATGTTGCAGCAGACAACCTTGCCAGTTGATCTTGTGTTTGATCCATCTTCTTGTTCAACTCAGCAAGTCTCGAGTTGATCAACCCAAACTGATTGTTAGCTTTTAACTCCCAAGCAGTTGTGAAGGGTTTGAGTTGATCAGTTATGATTTGTTTGAGTGCCTGATACAGGGGACCATCTGGGCTGCATAGGTGGTTCAAGTCTATGCTTGTGAGCCCAGTGAATTGGGTAGGTTGTTTTGGTGAAGGGGTGCTTTTTGGGTGATCTTCAGATTGCTCTGAAGATGCCAGTTTTGGGGATTTTTGGGCTAATTGGTCTTTAACCTGATCCTTGGTGACCAGCTTCTTGAGCTTGGATACCTTAGATGCAGGACCTTCAATATCAACCGTCAATTCAGTTTGTGGAATGTTTGATTCATCAACCAACTTAATGGAATCATCTGAATCCCTGATAATGTCCTCAGAGAGGGCAGGATCAGTTATATCATGAGCTGGACCCAAACCAGTAGTCTCATGAACCTCTTTGTCTTGGTACTGAGGTTTTCCTACTTCTGGCCTTAGGCCTTCATCAGTAGTTGCCAAGTTTGAGGTCTTAGCTATGTTACTACTGTCCTCAGGTTCACCACTGGGTGATAAATGAGTAGTAGCAGCCTCAAAAGTATCAAAAGTTTGTAAGTTTGGGCTTACAAACTCTTGTTCATCCTCATCTCTTTGGGTTGGGCTAAGAGGATCCACATTCATGTCAACTTCTGAAGGCATCTCCCCAATTTGATGTGTTGCTGGGGTAGTGACATGTGGTGAATGGGTTCCTTTTAGTCCTGAGAGAAGTTGGGCAATTTCTATGGTTGTATGTGAGGGTTCAGGTTCAGTAGTTGTTAGGGGTTGGTGTTCAGGAGTTTTGATGGGTTCAGGGTTGGTTTCAGCAGTTTCAAAGGCAGGGTCAACAGTTATTGGTTTCTTAATTTTCTTTCTTTGAAAAATAACTGTGACTGGTTTTCTTTTTGGTGGTGGAGAAGGAGTGTGCTGAGAGGATGTTTCAGCCACTTCCTTTTCAAGTGCAGATTGCACATCAGTAGTTTCAGGTTTCTCCACTTCCTGAACTTTCTTTTTCAGTGACTTGGTTTGTTTTGGTTTTAGTTGTTTAGGCTTTTGAGTTTTCTTTTTGAGTTTGGAAGATGTGGGTTCCTTGGGGATGGGTTGTTCTTCCCCTTGGTCATCTTCTAGCATAAGTGCTGGTTTGTTGTGCCTAGAGAATACTTGAGCAGTTAAAGGGTTTAAAGTTGTTGTTTTTCCCTCAAGTACTCCCTCTCCAAGTTCTTTTATTATGCATTGCATAACAAACCTTGGATACAACAAAAATTTCTTTTTATCATTTTCATGATGTAAAACCAGTTCATTGAAAAACAGTTTTGATGCCTTGAAAGAAGTTTCATTTACGATGGAATGAAAAATAGGTTGAAAAGTTGAAGGCATCTGATCTATTGACCCAGTTTTTGGACTAAGACAAATAATAATATAATGAAATAACAGTTTATATTGTGGGTCAAAATATTTCTTATAAACTGTTGCTTGTGCCAAAGTACCTTGATAACCACATTCTGTCATGGTTAGATGAATATCTGAGGTTGGAATATGCTCAGGTGCCTCAGAATCCTTCAAACCAAGTCTGATGCTTAGTGTTTCCGGTGATATGGCCATCAGTTTCCCTTTTATGGAAGATTTGAGGGAAATCACTTCATTGTTCACCTTCACCGTCTCAGAATTTGCCCAGAACTCATTAAGAGTTTCTTCATGAATGGGTGGATCAATGGTGAAAGCATCATAGTATTGGGATTTTATGATGAGATCAATTATCTCATCATACTGGGACCAGGCTTCATCTTTAACAAAGTATCCTCTTTGGTTGTGTCCCTGTTTTAACACGAGAGCCATGGTTGTTTTTGATCGAACAGTAATTTTTAGGTTAGAGAAGGGGTTTTGCTTTGAATTTGAGAGAGAGAGAGGGAATTTTGCTTTTTGAATGGATAAGTGTTGGAACAGGGTATTTATCAGAGGTTTTTAACCGACTAGGTCAAAACTTCTGATGAGTGAAAAGTCTGTTTTACCCTTTTAGTCAAACTGCTGAAGAAGAAAGGTTTCTTCATCAGTGGTTTTAGTCATCTCTTCAGCAGTTTCAACTGCTGATGCAAATGACTTTTAAAACACTTTTCTAACTTCTGATTTTCATCAGTAGTTATATCCATTTTGAAAATATCCCATTTTGATGTTTATCAGTAGTTTTCAAAATTTGTTCATCAGAACTTTCTCTTTCTCAAATTTTTAGTCTTCAGAGGTTTGTGATAGATAAGTATGTAAGTGAAAAATAAAATATGTGCAGAATTAAAAAAAATGAAACACTTACAGACTTTCTTCCAAATTTAACATCCCAAGCATGGATACTAACCTCTGAAAAGTTGTAGAATCAAGGGGTTTGGTGAAAATGTCAGCTATTTGATTAGCTGTTGTGACATGCTTCACCTCAATCTTGCCTTTTTCATAGCAATCTCTTATGAAATGATACCTGATTTCAATGTGTTTAGTTTTTGAAAACTGAACAGGATTTTGAATGATGCTAATGGCAGATTTGCTGTCTACTAAAAGTGGGGTCTTGGTCTCTTTGATTCCATAATCAAGCAGTTGATATTGGAGCCATTGTATCTGTGAAGTACAGCTTGCAGCAGCAATGTATTCAGCTTCAGCTGTTGAAGTTGCCACAGATGTTTGTTTCTTTGATTGCCAGGACACCAGACAGTTTCCTAAGAATTGACAACCACCAGATGTTGATTTTCTTGACATCTTGCAGCCTGCATAGTCACTATCTGAAAAAGCAGTTAACTTGGTATTGCTTGAAGCAGGATACCAAATTCCTAAAGTAGGAGTTCCTTTCAGATATCTGAAGATTCTTTTGACTGCAATTAGATGAGATTCTCTTGGTGCAGATTGGTATCTAGCACAGACACAAGTTGAAAACATGATATCTGGTCTAGAAGCAGTTAGATATAAAAGAGAACCTATCATACATCTATACATGGTTTGATCAATGTGTTTCCCTTGATCATCTGGTTCAACTTGTGTGATTGGTGTCATGGGAGTGGAACATGTTTTACAGTCTTGTAAAGAAAATTTGTTCAATAATTCTTTAACATATTTTGATTGATGTATAAATGTTCCATTTGACTGTTGCTTGATTTGCAGTCCCAAAAAGTACTGCAATTCTCCCATTGTACTCATTTCAAATTTTGATTGCATGAGTTTCTTAAATTCTTCACACAGTTTTGAATTTGTTGAACCAAAAATGATATCATCAACATAGATTTGAACAAGTAAGACATGATTTCCAACATGTTTTATGAAAAGAGTTTTATCAATGGATCCCTTTGAGAAGTGATTCTTTAGTAAAAAGTTGGAAAGTGTTTCATACCAGGCTCTTGGAGCCTGTTTTAGCCCATAAAGAGCTTTGTCAAGTCTGTAAACCCAATCAGGATGAGAAGGATCCTCAAACCCTGGAGGTTGACAGACATACACTTCCTCTTTTATTTTTCCATATAAAAAAGCACTTTTGACATCCATTTGATAAACTTTAATTTTGTTGGAAATTGCATAAGCTAAGAATAACCTGATAGCTTCAAGTCTTGCAACTGGTGCAAAGGTTTCATCATAATCAATTCCTTCCTCTTGGGAATAACCTTGTACCACTAGTCTTGCTTTGTTCTTGATGATCATACCAGCTTCATCTGATTTGTTTCTGAAGACCCATCTTGTTCCAATTGGTTGCTTGTTTTCAGGTAAGGGACAGATTTCCCAAACCTGTTGTTTCTTGAATTGAAGCAACTCTTCTTGCATTGCTTGCACCCAATTGTTGTCTTTGAGGGCTTCTTGATACTTCTTTGGTTCCAACTGAGAGATGAATGCTGAGAATAAGCAAAAGTTGGAAAGCTGGTTTCTTGTGAGTACCCCTGATGCAATATCACCCATGATTTGATCCAATGGATGATCCTTGTGTTCAATCAGTTGTTGTAAACCTGTACTGAATGATGGCTCTACAGGTTCTTCAAATAAACCACTGAGATTGATAATATCTGGTTCAGCTGTTATTTGAACTTCAGGAGTTTTAGGTTCAGCTGAATCAGTAGTTTCAAAATGTTCATCAGTAGTTCCTGAAGTTGAAGCTATTGAAACTTCTGAAGGTTTAATAGTTGATCTTCTGACTGTGTTTGGAGTCCATGGTGCAGGACTATCATCTTCAAATCCTTGAAAACCATTTTGAGGAGGTTTGGATGATTCAACAGTCTTTTCAGGTCCGAAATGAAAACTGTCAAGATCAAATAATTCAGCAGGATTTGCTGGAATAAGAGTGTGTTTTGATTCATTGAACTTGACATTCAGTGTTTCTTCTACTATCTTGGTTCTTGAATTAAAAACTTTGTACGCTTTTCTCAAAGGAGAATAACCAAGAAAATAACTTGTGTCAACTTTTGCAGCAAACTTAGAAATAGAGTCTTTGATGTTGAGGATATAA
This sequence comes from Ambrosia artemisiifolia, assembly GCA_032199755.1. NCBI lineage: Eukaryota > Viridiplantae > Streptophyta > Magnoliopsida > Asterales > Asteraceae > Ambrosia > Ambrosia artemisiifolia. The sequence goes on from CM063518.1 coordinate 43,883,573, forward strand.
CATTGACATCCAAAAGCCCTGAAGAAGGAGATAAGGGGCTTAATGCCATGAAGAATTTCATAGGCAGTCTTGGTATGTCTCTTGTTGATAAGAACTCTATTCTGAACATAACATGCAGTGTTGACTGCTTCAGCCCAAAAATACAAAGGTAGGCCTGAATCAGCTAACATTGTTCTGGCTGCTTCAATTAAGGTTCTGTTCTTCCTTTCTACCACACCATTTTGTTCAGGAGTTCTGGGAATGCTGAACTGTCTAACAATCCCTTTAGACAGACAGAATTCATCCAGAGTGTTGTTCCTGAACTCTGTCCCATTGTCACTCCTGATGACTTTGACAGATAGAGAGTATTGCTTCTCTACTTGTAGAATAAAGAACTTGATGATTTCAGCTGCCTCATCCTTGGAATATAAGAAGAAGACCCATGTGAATCTTGGGTAGTCATCAATGATGACCAAGCAGTACTTCTTCTTACCAAGGCTCATAATCTTGACTGGTCCAAATAAGTCCATATGGAGTAGTTGAAGACATGCAGTTGTTTTTGATTCTTCAATAGACTTATAGGAGGACTTATGCTGTTTACCTTTAAGACAGGAAACACAGTGTTCTTTGCACTGATATTCCTTCAAAGGTAGACCCCTGACCAAGCCCATTTTTGTGACTTTATTGATGGTTTTAAAGTTCACATGGCCAAGTCTCCTATGCCAGAGATCATTTTCTGAAGTTGATGCCTTTGAGAAGAAACAGGCAGTCTTGTTCAATACTTTGTCTTTTTCAATGTCCACTGCATAGACATTGCCACATCTTTTGGCAATCAACAAAGTATGATCTTCAATAATCTTCTCTATCAACTTCTGGCCTTCTGGTGATATGATCTTGCATGCTGTCTTGGTGAAAAAGGAAGAATATCCTTTGTCACACATTTGTGAGACACTCAGCAAGTTGTACTCAAGGTTTTCAACCAGATTGACCTTGTCAAACTGCATTCTGCCTGAGGATACATTGCCATATCCTAGCACATATCCCTTGGCATTGTTCCCAAAGGACACAGATCCTTCTCTTTGACTGATAAAATTGTTTATCAGGTATCTGCATCCAGTCATGTGCATTGAGCCTCCACTATCCACATACCATATGCTGTTCAACCCTCTGGAGACCCTCTGCACAAGATAGCAAATTAGTTAGATTTGGCAACCCAAGCCAGTTTGGCTTTGGGTTTGCTCTTGAGAACAGGTGCAGCTTGTTGTGGACCATTTTTAGAAATCCATGTCTTTTTGGCAATGGATTTGTCATTAAGAACAATGGTGGGTTCTTTTTGGTTTCCACCATCAACTTTGGTCATCAGAAGTTTAACCAGGTTTATCAAATCTTTAACTTCAGCAGTTTGTGAATCTGCTGATGAGTTAGGTGAAACTTCTGAAATTAAACTTTGAGAAGATGACCTTTGTTGAGATAAAGGCCTCTTCTTAGAAAGGGTTTTGTTTGATTGTTGTTTATTGGGAAAAAAGGTATTTTGATAATCTTGTTTTATCTGTTTTCCCACAATCAGTTGTTGTTTTTGTTTATTTAACTGATTTACCTTTCTATATCTGCAAAGTTCAGTTATGTGGTTAAACAGACCACATATTTCACATGCTTTTGCCTTCTCTTTCCTTTTAGATAGATCAAGAGAGCTGGAAGGCAATTTACTGACAAAATCTGATTTTTGAAATAGGTCATCAGCAGTTTTCAGGGTCTCAACTCCTGATGTAGTTGAAACTGCTGATGGCTTATTGTCAGTAGTTTTAACTTCTGCAGTACTTCCCTTTTTGAGGAAGTTCTGATGGTAGGATGTGCATTCCTCCATATCAGAAGTTTGAATCAATTTCTTCCCATCATTATCAGTTTTGTGGGTGAAATCTGTTGGTGATTCAGTGTGGGTATATCCAATGCCAAACTTAACATTGGCTGCAGTTTGTTTGTTAAGTAACATTTGATACCCTTTACAAGACTCAACCCATTTTTCACAATCAACCTTGGTGTCAGCAAGCTCTTGTCTGACATTTCCTAGGCTGTCTATCATTGTTTTAATTTGTGCTTCTGTTTCAATGGCTTTATCATTCAGTTTGGAAATTTCTTTGTTTTTCAAAACAATTTTTCTTTCCAAATCACACTTCATTTGTGTGTATTTTCTTTCCATGTCAATGGATTTGCCTTGTAAATGCACATTAGTTTCTCTAATTAAAGCAAATGATTCTTTGCAAGATTTAGTGCAAAGCTTTAACAGAGATTGTTGTGATACCTGTGTGAGAGCAGAATTTGAAGAGTATCCTTCAAAAGCCATTAAGGCAAAGTTCTTTCTGCCATTATCAGGTTCTCCCCAGTTGACATCATAGACCTTATTGTCTGCATCCTGACTGCATTCTGATGTGTCATAAGGAAGACTGCTCCAGTCAACATACCCTGAGGTAAATAAGCTTTGTTGCTGAGGGGGTTGTTGAGTTTGTGCAGGTTGTTGAGCAGTTGGAAATGGAGGCATGAGCTGCTGTTGTTGTTGAGCAGGCATCTGGACATATTGTACTTGTGGCACATATTGAACATGTGGAGCTTGTGCCTGTACAAAATGAGCACTCCCATTAGTTCCATTATTCCTATTGTATGAGGGGTTATATTGGTTTCCAGAGGACATTGGTTGGTTGTAGCTAGAGCTTCTACATTCTCTAGCAAAGTGTCCCAACTTTTGACACTTATGACATCTCAGTTTAGATTTGTCAAGACCAACTTTTGTTGAATTGTTTAGTCCTGGAAATTTCCTTCCTGACCTTTTATAAAATTTGTTAGTTTTTAAGCTTAACAAGGCTAGTTGGTGCAATATTTCCATTTCTTCTAAGTCATCACTGCTGAAATATTTTAAATCATCCATGATGAAACACATGTTGTCAGCAGTTTGACTCAGTTCTTCATTGTCATAAGCTAGGAAAGATCCATCTGATGAGATCCCAGCTGTTATGTCAATGTGGTCAAAAGAACCAAAATTATTAGAACAGGATGGTGAGTCTTGTCCTAATAAGGCTGTGCTACCCGGAGTATAGTCATCAGCAGTTTTACCAGATTCTTGCAACTTTTTCTTTTGATTTATTTCTCTTTCAAAAGTTAACAATTTACCATGTAACCTAGTTAGGTTTAAGGTGTTAAAATCTGAACTTGTTCTGAGGACTATAGAGTAAGTTTCCCATTTAGAAGGTAGAGATCTTAAAAATCTATGTAACATAGATTCAGTTGAATAGATCTGATTATTAATTTTTAACTCAGAAATAAGTGAAGAAAATCTTTCAAATTGTTGAGTTAAAGTTTCTCCTTCTATGTAAGTAAAAGTTTCATATTGTTGAGCCAATATTTCTCTGATGTTGGCTATCACCTCAGCAGTTCCTGCAAACTGCTCTTTTAGGCAGTCCCACAGCTCTTTGGCACTTTCACAGTGTAAAAGGCCAGCATAAATTTCATTTGGGAGAGCCATAGCCAACATGGAGAAAGCTTTTGCATCAAGTTCAAATTTTTGGAAATCTTCCTCCGTGTATTCTTTTGGATCTTTTGGTCTTTCAGTCTTTCCCTCTGGATCACTAACAACTGGTTTGTGAGGTCCAAAAACTACAGACTTCCAACATCCAGTGTTTGTTTGGGAAATAGTATGTGCCAACCTCTTAGACCATATGTTATATTCATTTCTGACTAACATAGGAGGTTTGTTGGCAGATCCAGTATTGTAGGGGTCCATTTTTAAGAAGTTTGGATTTGTCAATACTTCCTTAAAGTGATGGATTAAAAAGTGAGCCTTTTATCCTTTATTGAATATCAATATTGAGCCTGTGTCTGAATCTCAATTTGTTAGATTGATTTTGATCAGATTAACCAGAGCTCTGATACCAATTGTTGGATCAGTGGCTATGTTTATGAACACTTATGTGTTATCAGATTTGTATATGAGTTATTAAGCAGCGGAAATACAAGTGTTCAAAGGTCTAAAAGATCACTTTGATGAGGAGTTATTACTCCCCCTTGACTGAACAATCAATAAGAAACAATAAACAGTTTAAGTATAAAGCAGTAATAGCAATTTATGTTTCTCAGATGTGAAATGGAATAATAAGTTTAAAGCCGAAGGATTTCAATATAAGTTGAAAGATTTTACACAAAATCACATATGTAAAATAGATGAACAAACTCATCTATTTATAGACCAAAGGACTAAACCTTTGTCTGAAGTAATCTAAGATATTTCGGCTACAGATAAGGTTACTAAAGTCTTTACATCGGAACTTGTAATCAAGACTTTAACAAAACTATATAATAATCAAAAGTAGAAACTGCTGTTCTTCAGTCGGTTAGAAGCTTCTGATGCAAAGTGCTGATGAGTGACAAACTGCTGATGAGCAGTTTGTCTTCAGTAGTTCTAAAGTGAAATGTCTGGTTAGACTTCAGAACTTCTGATGACTTTTACTCTTCAGTACTTTGGTGTTTGTTCTTCAGTACTTCTTCTTTTGTTCTTCAGCAGTTCTATACTTAGGCAGATATGAAATAGACTAAGGTTATCAAAAGGTGGTTTCGTCAATCCTCTTTGTCCCAACAACAACTTTTTTAACATACACTTATAACCATATGATATGATAAAGATAAGAGAACAACATTAACCTCAAACAAAATATATAAGCATAAACAATCACAGTTATGACGTTACCTTCTCATCGATCAATATGAGCTTCATCTTAAAATTTTGATTCCATTTACGTATGACTCGTACCTTCATCTTCCACATATCTTTCATTGGGTTCAAATCACAAATAAAACTAAGATTATTGTTGTTAGCCTCCATTAACATGCTTTCAAAATATTTATTTATTAATCTAGATGTGAGGACGGTTAGGAGAAACTCTGTATCAATTTATAAGGGTTGAAGAGATACTTATGATTACCACTGCAGCATAATTAATGAATCATGCTTCCTTATGTTAATTTAAGACTTTCCCTCTTAAAAGTTAAAAACTTAGGGGCTTAACACATGCTTTTAAAAATTTTATTATTATTTATTATTATCTAGATGAGATCATGGTACGGACAAACTCTATAAAGAAAATTAAAAACTGATTTTATAGAGGGTTGTATTACTTCTAAATCAAAACATCTGTTTTACAACAATTGTTGACTTGTCAACAGATGTTGTAAAAACAACCGTCATACAATACAATTTTCCAATTAAAAATAAGCATGTGGAAAATAAATAAACTAAGTTTCAAAATCGTAATCATTATATTTGGTCTTCGAGACTCTATTTGAAAGAAATAAGTATCTCTTTAACCAAAACTACAGTATTGAAAGGTATCCTCATTTGACGATATATATTATTATTATTAAAATTAATAAAATATTCATATTCTCATGTTTAAACTTTTTAAAAATTTCATTAAAGGTTACTCAATGTACGTAATATTTTGAAGAAAATAAATCAATTAGTTACATATAAATCACTTGACTACTTATTCTTTGCCACTCAACCCTCTTAATGTAGAAAATCGTAACCACGCTTCCCTATGTTAATTTAAAACATTCCCTCTTAAAAGTTCAAAAGTTAAGGGCTTAACACATGCTTTTAAAAATTTTATTATCATTTATTTATCTAGATGAGATCATGGTACGGACAAACTCTATAGAAAATTAAAAACTGATTTTTATAGAGGGTTGTATTACTTGTAAACCAAAATATATGTTTTACAACATCTGTTGACTTGTCTACAGATGTTCTAAAAACAATTGTCATACAATACAATTTTCCAATTAGAAATAAGCATGTGGAAAATAAATAAACTAAGTTTCAAAATCGAAATCATTATATTTGGACTTCGAGACTCTATTTGAAAGAAATAAGTATCTCTTTAACCAAGACTACAATATTGAAAGGTATTCTCATTTGACGATATATATTATTATTAAAATTAATAATAATTTTAATATTCTTATGTTTAAACTTTTTAAAAATTTCATTGAAGGTTACTTAATGTACGTAATATTTTGAAGAAAATAAATCAATTAATTAGTTACATATAAATCACTTGACTATTTATTCTTTGCCACGCAACCCTCTTATTGTATAAAATCGCAACCACGCTTCCCTTTGTTAGTTTAAAACTTTCCCTCTTAAAAGTTCAAAAGTTAAGGGCTTAACACACGCTTTTAAAAATCTTATTATTTTTTATTTATTTATCTACATGAGATCATGGTACGGACAAACTCATAGAAAATTAAAAACTGATTTTATAGAGGATTTTATTACTTGTAAATCAAAACATCTGTTGACTTGTCTACAAATGTTCTAAAAAACTGTCATACAATACAATTTTCCAATTAAAAATAAGCATGTGGAAAATAAATAAACTAAGTTTCAAAATTGTAATCATTAAATTTCCAATTGGAAATTACCACGTTCAACTGAGATTTTTGTCAGATTTTTTATTAACATTTGATTATATTTTTAACAGATTTTAAGATAAAATAACCATCTGTTTCATCAAAGTCTTCAATTTAATCTATACTCTATTTATAAACATATGTTGATTGTCAACAGACGTTGCAAAAGACTACTATGCAAATGAAACCTATTATTGAATTTCCGTAATTTTACTGAAAACATACAAGATACAAAATACAACCAAAAAATCACCAAAGAAAACTGTTTACAAAAAAAGGACACTAGTCTTCTAAAAAAACTGCCGATATCGCTACAAAGTTGAACTACCACCAACTAATCTTGCAGAAAACTTGCAACTAAAGTTGAAAACTTGCAGAAGCCTTGTAACATGTAGAGAATCTTGCCTCCCAATCTTGAATAGTTGGACCCATATTTGTTTCTGTATACACCCGTCAGTCTTCAAGAGATAATCATGCAAAAAACTACCACTCTTGAACCGTTGGTAATGATACAAATAATATTTTTCTTTGATTGTAAGAATCTTCCAAAGATCAACATACTCAAGGTGCTTCCTCACATACTCTGCTTGCTAATGCAACAGACAAAAACTTAGACGATTACGTTTCAACTACACATCTTGAAAACAAACTCAAGAAATAACAAAGTCAAACAACATACATGTTGACCAATACAATAGTGGGTAGAAAAAAACAGCAATAAAGGAAGACGGTTTTCTCAAAATATAAGCGTAATGACGTAAAGCATAATCGCAATCAATGTCTTGCCTGATTCCATCTCCGAAAACACTATAGTGTTCTCCTTGATTGCTTGAGCTAACGCCTCTAGCTAGTAACCGTAAAATATTCACAAAAAATGTACATCAAGCAACACTCAAATTAATAAAGCACATAAGTTGCACAAACAAAAACTTCCACGATTATTGCACATATATAAATTTTATTTTTATTATTATTATGAATCGATTAAAATTTGGTTACCTGATGCGTGAATCGTACGACCTGAATGTAAGTGTGAGAGACGCATTCATCAAACGCATAATTTGCCTTTAAAAAAACAAAGACATACCTATCTTGAGTTTGATGTTGCCATTGTTGAACCGTTGGTAATGGCATAAATAATATTTTTCTTGGATTGTAAGAATCTTCCAAAAATCAACATCTTTTTCAACCCCAACACTCTGATTTCTAATGGAACAGTCAAAAACTTCGACGATTATTACACAGACATAAATTTTATTTTTATTACTATAATCGATTAAAATTTGGTTACCTGATGCTTTAATCCTTCGATCTTAATATGAGTGTGAGGGAAAGCATCTGCTATGATTTAAGAATACCGATAGAGAGAGAGAGAGAATCATGAATATTTGAGAGAGAGAGAGAGAGACAGACAGACAGAGGTCACATTTATATATATTTGTATAAACGGTTTTGATTTTGAAATTTGAATTTGGAGCTTAAATCTGGAGTAACAGTTGTATAAGAGGTTTTGATTTTGAAATTGGTATTTGAAACGTGTTAATGCAAGTGGAATTATTTAATTAATTTATATAAAGCACAATGACCCACTATGAACATCTGTTAATGCAAGTGGCATTTTTTGTAAATATTTTAATCAGAATAATGACATCACATTTATCATCAGCAAGACATTGTTGGCCTATCTATATGGCTGCCACATTAGCTTTTCTAAGCATTTCTTATGTCACACACGACTTTCCTATTATAGTAATGATAGATAGATTTTACAATTTTTATTTAACATATAATCTTACGTATATTATATGTTAACAAATTACTTCCTATTAAATGATAACTAGGGTTTTAACTCGGCATGGTGTTGCGACGCTTCAAATCTAACATGCGTATGGTCACATTCCATATACATTTGCTCTCATATCACGTGCATATAGTGACATTCAAATCGATATGCATATGATCACATTCCATAAATATGATTGTGTTTTATGAACATGGTGTTCCAAATTCAATATGCAAATGGTTCCATTTTTATAAAGTGTGAATTCCATATGCAAATGTTTCCATCTTTCTAAAGTGCTAGCATGGTACCGCTTGACCTAATATGTAAAGAGTAAAGAAACTTACAAATATAAGTGTTAATTTTGATCATTAACTATTAATGAAACCTACAACGGTATGATTCATGATGTTTATCATCATATTTGATAAGTTCGTTACTTGAGGAAAAACAAACAAAAAGTGAAATGGGTCAATCCAATATGACCCATCCAAAGATATACAAAATTATTACTTGAACTCAGCAATAGACATGTTAGCCAACCCATCCAACTTATACCATTTGCACTCATTTAAGTATTTTACTGTGAAAGAACAATATCCAGTCTTGTAACTCAGCTCAAGTATGCTCTCTAGCTAGCAAGGGTTGTAAACAATGAGCAACAGGTTATCATTAGTCACTTCAGTTTTACTGCAATTTAGATACTGTTGGTGGAGGTTTCTTTTTATGCATACCAACATACATATATAAAAGAACTATCAACATAATTTACAACAATCTTTATAATATATATATAATTTAAAAATACATGTTTGCAAAAAAAGAAAGTTTACTAAGTTGTTTACATAGGCATTCATGTCATTTTAAAATCAACGAACATCAAGGTTACGACTTAGAGACATTACTACCGGCTTATTGCCCATTGAATTCATAACAAAGTAACAAATCTTAGTTTTCTTTTTTTGAAAATTTTATGTGGCAATTATATTACACAACCTTTTGTGTTTAAAGCATAATTATAAGTAAATCATCAAATGCCACAAAATGTCCCCACCATTAACATTTAACACAGTAGCAACTTGTTCCTTCTAATATGATTACAAAATTATAAAGTGTTCAGAATAATAATAACCCAAAAAGTAGCCTTTGTTTATGACTCTATTACAATAGTTCTACAAATATATTGACAATACTAATTATATGTGATTGAACCTCAAAATTGAAAAGAAATGGTGGGTCTTAAAGGCAAAATAAGATGTGAAAAAAGGACCAAGAGACCGAAACTTGGTCAAATGGGATTGAAACACCAACTCAAACCACTAAACCAAGGCAAAATAAGATGTGAAAAAAGGACCAAGAGACCGAAACTTGGTCAAATGGGATTGAAACACCAACTCAAACCACTAAACCAAGACCAATAATGTAGAATGTAACCACAAAATTAATATATAAACACAATAAAATGGTGAAGAAATAAAAAAATAATAAAAGTACTTTTTAAATCCATTCACCTATTAATAGTATATAATAAATCTAAATTGTGATCAATAAACCAATGAGTAAACTCTAGGAGAACTCGACATTGGACATCAAGGTCGTGTGAAGTACCCTCTACTACGGTTTGCTCGCTTGCAATTTGATAAATATCAGCAATTTTTTTTACATATACGTATATGAATTTTAACTCGCACCACTTTTGTAAGAACAAATAACATACCACTGAACAATTAACTTATATGCCTGTGTATAATAATTAGGGGTGTAAATGACGCGCAGCAGCTGCTGCGCTCAAGAGCTATCCGAGATCAGATCGATAAAAGGTTCGAACGAGCCCGAGCTTGATCTCGAGCTTGAAATATGACTCATTTAGTTATTGAGCCCGAACTCGAGCTTTATATGCAAAGCTCTTATAGGCAGGCTTGCTAGCTTAAACAAGCCCAAACGAATTTCCTATTATTTTTTCTATGTATGCAATTTTGTCCCTTTGAATAGTTTTAAATTTAGTAAATAACAATGGTGAGCTGAACTTTGGCTCATTTAAGCTATCGAAGCGAGCTTAAACCGAGCTTTTACCTCATCTTAAGATGTTCTATCTCAAGCCAAGTCTGGCCAAGCTCCTGAGTATTACTTTCGAGCTGAGTTTGAACTCAAAATAGTAAGTTCCAACGAGCCGAGTTCGAGCTCGAGCCTCATAAAAGCATGTCGAGCCAAGCTTGAGCCTTGTCAAACTCAGGCCTGGCTCAGCTCAGCTCGTTTACAACACTAATAACAATTAGATAATGAGCTTACACACAAATATTTGAACATACATGTTTGATCTTACTAAACTAAAAATACTCCAAATTATAACAATTTATGTTTGTGTAACATCTGAATACATGATATATCATTGGTTGGCTCGACTTGGCTTGTTTACACATCTATTAACAAGTAGATAATGAGTTTACAAACAAATATTTAGACATACATGCTTCATCCTACTAAACAAAAAATACCCCAAATTATAACAATTTATGTTTGTGTAACATGTAAATACATCATATATTATTGGTTGGCCCGGGTGAACTCGTTTACATCCCTAAATTAACAATTAGATAATGAGTCTACAAACAAATATTTAAACATACATGCTTGATGCTACTAAACTAAAAAAATACCCAAATTAAGACAATTTATGTTTGCGTAACATGTAAATACATCATATATCATTAGTTACTATTACAACAATTTATGTTTTATGTTTGTGTAACATGTAAATACATCATACAGTATATCATTAGTTAGTATTGATGACCCTAGCACCAATGGTGTCCAGTTTCTTCACCATAGCCAAAGCTTTCAACTTCCCTTTCTCCCTAAACGCCTCCACCATCTTCTCCCCTATCTCCCTCCCCCTCTCTTCATCATCCGTCACCGCGACAACCGTGGGCCCCGACCCACTTATAGTACACCCATACGCCCCCGCCTCCATCGCGGCCTTCTTCACATCCCCCATCCCAGGAATCAACGCCCCACGCCTCGCCTCAACTACCCTATCCGACGACAACGCCTTCCCAAACCCCACCAAATCCCCTTGCAACACCCCGGCCACCAACGCCCCCGCCTGACCACAATTCCACACATGATCCTCAACCCTAACCTCCTCAGGCAACACCGCCCTCATCCTCTTCGTCCGCAACTCAAATTCCGGACTCACCAACACAAACCACAACTCCTTTTCCAAAGGAAACTTCAATTCAACCAATTCTAACGGATCATAACTTCTAATCAACACAAACCCACCCATTATGCGGGAGCGACATTATCCGCGTGATACCCGGATAACTTCGCTTCCGCCTCTAGCGCCGCCAGTACCAACTCCGTATCCGGCAGCCTCCGCCCAAACATCTCGTTGACCGCGAAGGCTGCCGCGGCGGCACTGGCGGCGCTGGAGCCTAACCCGCTTCGAAGCGGGAGACCAGTTTTAATCGATAAAGACATTCCGACAGACCGAATATTAAGTTTTTTCATAACGGAGATTGCGGCAATACCGGCACAATTCCAAAGTGGGTTTTTGTTGAGTTTTTTTATACCGGTTATTTGAGAGATTAATATTCTGCCACGTGGGACATTTGGGTCGATGGTGAGGGTGACGTGGTCGCCGATGTCGGATATTGCGCAGCCGAGGAAGTCGAAACCGGGTCCGAGGTTGGCCACGGTGGCTGGGGCGAATGATTCGACGGAAGTGAATACGGGTTCGGGTTTGGAGGGGATGGAGATGTTGTGTCGGGAAGGTTTTGGGGTTTTAGGGAAATTGGTAGGGGTGGTGAATGGTGGTTGATGATGATGGCGGATTGCCATATTATTTTTAGTTGCAGACTTGGAGTTGGATGGAGGGAGATATTGGTCAGTGGAGTGTAGAGGGTTTTGACTTTGTTTTAGGGTTTAGAGATTATTGCCATTGGGGTTGGTGGCCCAATGGTAGAAGCAAAGCTTCTAAGAACACCTAAGGGGGGGTCATGGGTTCAAGTCCCACAAAGAGTGGAAATTTGCCGTTAAAAAAAAAGGGTTTAGAGATTATTAAAAGTGGGGAATTAATATTTACTTAGGATCAAGAAAATCGTTGGGAAATTTTCATGAAATTTAATAACATACACGGAGGCTCTACAACAAAACCGAAATAACATACAAAAACGTTGCACATCACTTGTTTTTTTTCATTTCTCCCCTATAAGCGCATTTACAACTCTTTTTTTTTTTTGAACGGAGGCCATTTACAACTCACCCACCAAACCCTCCACTATCTTTAGAGTTTAAAAAAAACATATTGAAAACGCACTACAACCAATCCATCATTTTCTATCTCATCTCTATATTAAGAAAAATTGTTATCCTAGGTTTTCATATATAAAAAGCTACTATGCATCATATATCAAATTATTGTGAGTTGTATTTTAACGAGAAAAAAATAAAATAAGTGTTTGTGGATAAGATAAAGATAAAAGATAAATATGATGAATGGGATGTAGGATATTTTTATCGGGTAAAAAATGGTAGATGGGATGTGAATGCTCTAAAGAGTACTCAAATTTGGTTCCCCATAATTTTGTAACAGAAAACCTATATTTTTATGGGGTTTTGAGCGGAGAAAATGAAGAACCTACTGTTTATCGGTATATTTGGGGATATTTGGGAATATTTTGTGGAAAACAGTTTTCCTGTGTTTATCTATTGTCAAAATAGTCGGCACATATTCAATTTGTTACCAAAAAATCTGACAAAGTACACAAGAATCTGACAAGACTAAAGAATACAACCAAATCTCACTACAAACTCTCTCAGCACCCAGAAGATCATCCACTAGATGATCAACTAAAAACAAAACAGGGAATACATTGAACTATATGATCAAGATGATCAGTATATCAAACCCTAGTATCAGAAAGATAATAGAACGAGAGAGAGAGAGAGTGAACAAGGAATCTAGAATGACCGAAAAGTAAATCAGGGATGCGATATCGAGCCATTTATCGGAGAGAAGTTCTGTTTCTCCAAAAAAGATCAACGACTATAATTAAATTAATCAAACGGCTGATAACACTTGTGCTTCTTTCACGGGGATCGCCACATCAGCATTCCCAGAGGCTGGGCCAAAGGCCAACAGAGCTGGGCTCGAACAAAGGCTTTATCATGGGCTTTAACAACTGGGCTCTCCACACTTGAACTCCTAAAATCAACAACACCAGCCCAAACATGCAAAACACCTTATGAAAAATAACAAGTAAAAAATATAAAAAAGTTTATAAAAATGAAAGTAATAAAATTGAAATAATACTATATTTTTAACACCCTCTCTTAATTTTATTACTTAAACTCATTGACCATACCAATTTGATCACATAAAACATTATGTTGTTGAGTTAAAACACCTTTGGTAAACAAATTAGCCATCTGATTTTCTGTATTCACCTTGTCAGTTTTTACAACCCCTTTACTTACCTGATCTCTTAAGAAAAAGAGATCCAGCTCAAAGTATTTTGTTTTGTCATAAAACACTATATTTGCAGTAATAGCTACAACTGCTGAACTATCACACTTGAGACTAACAGGAAGTTTAACACAAATACCAGGTTCAGATAACAAATTTTTGATCCACATTATTTCACAAGCTACTGCTACCATGGCCCTATATTCTGCTTCTGCAGGAGACCTGGAAACAGTTGCTTGCTTTTTTCTTTTCCATGAAACTAAACAGTTTCCAAGGAAAACACAAAAACCAATAACTGATTTTCTTGTTTCATTACACTTAGTGTTGGGACGAAGAGGATTGACGAAACCACCTTTTGATAACCTTAGTCTTTTCCATATCTGCCTAAGTATAGAACTGCTGAAGAACAAATAGAAGAAGTACTGAAGAACAAACAGAAAGTACTGAAGAGTAAAACTCATCAGAAGTTCTGAAGTCTAACCAGACATTTCACTGAAGAACTACTGAAGACAAACTACTCATCAGCAGTTTGTCACTCATCAGCACTTTCACTCAGAAGCTTCTAACCGACTGAAGATCAGCAGTTTTACTATTATATTGTTTTGTTAAAGTCTTGATTTCAAGTTTCAATGTACAGACTGTAGTAACCTTATCTTAGCATAATATCTTTGTTAAATATCTTAGATTACTTCAGACTACAGTTTGGTACATTAGTCTATAAATAGATGAGTTTGTTCATCTATTTTAGATATGTGATTTTGTGTAATATCTTTGAACTTATATTGAAATCCTTCGGGCTTTAAACTTATAATTTCCACTTCACATCTGAGAAACATAAACTGCTATTACTGCTTTATACTTAGATCATTTATTGTTTCTCATTTATTATTCAGTCAAGGGGGAGTAATAACTCCTCATCAAAGTGATCTTTTAGACCTTTGAACACTTGTATTTCCGCTGCTTAATAACTCTTATATAAATCTGATAAACACATAAGTGTTCATAAAAACAGCCACTGATCCAACAATTGGTATCAGAGCTTCTGGTTAATCTGATCAAAATCAATCTAACAAATTGAGATTCAGACACAGGCTCAATATTGATATTCAATAAAAAGGATAAAAGGCTCACTTTTTAAATCCATCACTTTAAGAAAGTATTGATAAATCCAAACTTCTTAAAAATGGATCCCTACAATACTGGATCTGCCAACAAACCTCCTATGTTAGTCAGAAATGAATATAACATATGGTCTAAAAGGTTGGCACATACAATTTCACAAACAAACACTGGCTGTTGGAGGTCTGTAGTTTTTGGACCTCACAAACCAGTTGTTACTGATCCAGAGGGTAAGACTGAAAGACCAAAGGATCCAAAAGAATACACGGAGGAAGATTTCCTAAAGTTTGAGCTTGATGCAAAAGCTTTCTCCATGTTGGCTATGGCTCTCCCAAACGAAATTTATGCTGGCCTTTTACACTGTGAAAGTGCCAAAGAGCTGTGGGATTGCCTAAAAGAGCAGTTTGCAGGAACTGCTGAGGTGATAGCCAACATCAGAGAAATATTGGCTCAACAATATGAAACTTTTACTCACATAGAGGGTGAAACTTTAACTCAACAGTTTGAAAGATTTTCTTCACTCATCTCTGAGTTAAAAATAAACAATCAGACCTATACAACTGAGTCTATGTTACATAGATTTTTAAGGTCTTTACCTTCAAAATGGGAAACTTACTCAATAGTCCTCAGAACCAGTTCAGATTTTAACACCTTGAACCTAACTAGGTTACATGGTAAATTATTAACTTTTGAAAGAGAAATCAATCAAAAGAAAAAGCTTCAAGAATCTGGTAAAACTGCTGATGACTATACTCCGGGTAGCACAGCCTTATTAGGACATGACTCACCATCCTGTTCTAATAATTTTGGTTCTTTTGACCACATTGACATAACAGCTGGGATCTCATCAGATGGATCTTTCCCAGCTTATGACAATGAGGAACTAAGTCAAACTGCTGACAACATGTGTTTCATCATGGATGATTTAAAATACTTTAGCAGTGATGACTTAGAAGAAATGGAAATATTGCACCAACTGGCCTTGTTAAGCTTAAAAACTAACAAATTTTACAAAAGGTCAGGAAGGAAATTTCCAGGACTAAACAATTCAACAAAAGTTGGTTTTGACAAATCTAAATTGAGATGTCATAAGTGTCAAAAGTTGGGACACTTTGCTAGAGAGTGTAGAAGCTCTAGCTATAACCAACAAATGTCCCCTGGAAATCAATATAACCCCTCATACAATAGGAATAATGGAACTAATGGGAGTGCTCATTTTGTACAGGCACAAGCTCCAAATGTTCAATATGTGCCACAAGTACAATATGTACAGATGCCTGCTCAACAACAACAGCAGCTCATGCCTCCATTTCCAACTGCTCAACTTCCTGCACAAACTCAACAACCCCCTCAGCAACAAAGCTTATTTACCTCAGGGTATGTTGACTGGAGCAGTCTTCCTTATGACACATCAGAATGCAGTCAGGATTCAGACAATAAGGTCTATGATGTCAACTGGGGAGAACCTGATAATGGCAGAAAGAATTTTGCCTTAATGGCCTTTGAAGGATACTCTTCAAATTCTGCTCTCACACAGGTATCACAACAATCTCTGTTAAAGCTTTGCACTAAATCTTGCAAAGAATCATTTGCTTTAATTAGAGAAACCAATGTGCATTTACAAGGCAAATCCAATGACATGGAAAGAAAATACACACAAATGAAGTGTGATTTGGAAAGAAAAGTCATGTTGAAAAACAAAGAAATTTCCAAACTAAATGATAAATCCATTGAAACAGAAGCACAAATTAAAATCATGATAGACAGCCTAGGAAAAGTCAGACAAGAGCTTGCTGACACCAAGGTTGATTGTGAAAAATGGGTTGAGTCTTGTAAAGGGTATCAAATGTTACTTAACAAACAAACTGCAGCCAATGTTAAGTTTGGCATTGGATATACCCACACTGAATCACCAACAGATTTCACCCACAAAACTGATAATGATGGGAAGAAATTGATTCAAACTTCTGATATGGAGGAATGCACATCCTACCATCAGAACTTCCTCAAAAAGGGAAGTACTGCAGAAGTTAAAACTACTGACAATAAGCCATCAGCAGTTTCAACTACATCAGGAGTTGAGACCCTGAAAACTGCTGATGACCTATTTCAAAAATCAGATTTTGTCAGTAAATTGCCTTCCAGTTCTCTTGATCTATCTAAAAGGAAAGAGAAGGCAAAAGCATGTGAAATATGTGGTCTGTTTAACCACATAACTGAACTTTGCAAATTTAGAAAGGTAAATCAGTTAAATAAACAAAGACAACAACTGATTGTGGGAAAACAGATAAAACAAGATTTTCAAAATACCTTTTTTCCCATCAAACAACAATCAATCAAAACCCTTTCTAAGAAGAAGCCTTTATCTCAACAAAGGTCATCTTCTCAAAGTTCAATTTCAGAAGTTTCACCTAACTCATCAGCAGATTCACAAACTGCTGAAGTTAAAGATTTGATAAACCTGGTTAAACTTCTGATGACCAAAGTTGATGGTGGAAACCAAAAAGAACCCACCATTGTTCTTAATGACAAATCCATTGCCAAAAAGACATGGATTACTAAAAATGGTCCACAACAAGCTGCACCTGTTCTCAAGAGCAAACCCAAAGCCAAACTGGCTTGGGTTGCCAAAACTAACTAATTTGCTATCTTGTGCAGAGAGTCTCCAGAGGTTTGAATAGCATATGGTATGTGGATAGTGGAGGCTCAATGCACATGACTGGATGCAGATACCTGATAAACAATTTTATCAGTCAAAGAGAAGGATCTGTGTCCTTTGGGAACAATGCCAAGGGATATGTGCTAGGATATGGCAATGTATCCTCAGGCAAAATGCAGTTTGACAAGGTCAATCTGGTTGAAAACCTTGAGTACAACTTGCTGAGTGTCTCTCAAATGTGTGACAAAGGATATTCTTCCTTTTTCACAAAGACAGCATGCAAGATCATATCACCAGAAGGCCAGAAGTTGATAGAGAAGATCATTGAAGATCATACTTTGCTAATTGCCAAAAGATGTGGCAATGTCTATGCAGTGGACATTGAAAAAGACAAAGTATTGAACAAAACTGCCTGTTTCTTCTCAAAGGCATCAACTTCAGAAAATGATCTCTGGCATAGGAGACTTGGCCATGTGAACTTTAAAACCATCAATAAAGTCACAAAAATGGGCTTGGTCAGAGGTCTACCTTTGAAGGAATATCAGTGCAAAGAACACTGTGTTTCCTGTCTTAAAGGTAAACAGCATAAGTCCTCCTATAAGTCTATTGAAGAATCAAAAACAACTGCATGTCTTCAACTACTCCATATGGACTTATTTGGACCAGTCAAAATCATGAGCCTTGGTAAGAAGAAGTACTGCTTAGTCATCATTGATGACTACTCAAGATTTACATGGGTCTTCTTCTTATATTCCAAGGATGAGGCAGCTGAGATCATCAAGTTCTTTATTCTACAAGTAGAGAAGCAATACTCTCTATCTGTCAAAGTCATCAGGAGTGACAATGGGACAGAGTTCAGGAACAAGACTCTGGATGAATTCTGTCTGTCTAAAGGGATTGTTAGACAGTTCAGCATTCCCAGAACTCCTGAACAAAATGGTGTGGTAGAAAGAAAGAACAGAACATTAATTGAAGCAGCCAGAACAATGTTAGCTGATTCAGGCCTACCTTTGTATTTTTGGGCTGAAGCAGTCAACACTGCATGTTATGTTCAGAATAGAGTTCTTATCAACAAGAGACATACCAAGACTGCCTATGAAATTCTTCATGGCATTAAGCCCCTTATCTCCTTCTTCAGGGCTTTTGGATGTCAATGTTTTATCCTCAACATCAAAGACTCTATCTCTAAGTTTGCTGCAAAAGTTGACACAGGTTATTTTCTTGGTTATTCTCCTTTGAGAAAAGCTTACAAAGTTTTCAATTCAAGAACCAGGATAGTAGAAGAAACACTGAATGTCAAGTTCAATGAATCAAAACACATTCTTATTCCAGCAGATCCTGCTGAATTATTTGATCTTGACAGTTTTCATTTCGGACCTGAAAAGACTGTTGAATCATCCAAACCTCCTCAAAATGGTTTTCAAGGATTTGAAGATGATGGTCCTGCACCATGGACTCCAAACACAGTCAGAAGATCAACTATTAAACCTTCAGAAGTTTCAATAGCTTCTACTTCAGGAACTACTGATGAACATTTTGAAACTACTGATTCAGCTGAACTTAAAACTCCTGAAGTTCAAATAACAGCTGAACCAGATATTATCAATCTCAGTGGTTTATTTGAAGAACCTGTAGAGCCATCATCCAGTACAGGTTTACAACAACTGATTGAACACAAGGATCATCCATTGGAACAAATCATGGGTGATATTGCATCAGGGGTACTCACAAGAAACCAGCTCTCCAACTTTTGCTTATTCTCAGCATTCATCTCTCAGTTGGAACCAAAGAAGTATCAAGAAGCCCTCAAAGACAACAATTGGGTGCAAGCAATGCAAGAAGAGTTGCTTCAATTCAAGAAACAACAGGTTTGGGAAATCTGTCCCTTACCTGAAAACAAGCAACCAATTGGAACAAGATGGGTCTTCAGAAACAAATCAGATGAGGCTGGTATGATAATCAAGAACAAAGCAAGACTAGTGGTACAAGGTTATTCCCAAGAGGAAGGAATTGATTATGATGAAACCTTTGCACCAGTTGCAAGACTTGAAGCTATCAGGTTATTTTTAGCTTATGCAATTTCCAACAACATTAAAGTTTATCAAATGGATGTCAAAAGTGCATTTTTGTATGGAAAAATAAAAGAGGAAGTGTATGTCTGTCAACCTCCAGGGTTTGAGGATCCTTCTCATCCTGATTGGGTTTACAGACTTGACAAAGCTCTTTATGGGCTAAAACAGGCTCCAAGAGCCTGGTATGAAACACTCTCCAACTTTTTACTAAAGAATCACTTCTCAAGGGGATCCATTGATAAAACTCTTTTCATAAAACATGTTGGAAATCATGTCTTACTTGTTCAAATATATGTTGATGATATCATTTTTGGTTCAACAAATTCAAAACTGTGTGAAGAATTTAAGAAACTCATGCAATCAAAATTTGAAATGAGTACAATGGGAGAATTGCAGTACTTTTTGGGACTGCAAATCAAACAACAGTCAAATGGAACATTTATACATCAATCAAAATATGTTAAAGAATTATTGAACAAATTTTCTTTACAAGACTGTAAAACATGTTCCACTCCCATGACACCAATCACACAAGTTGAACCAGATGATCAAGGGAAACACATTGATCAAACCATGTATAGATGTATGATAGGTTCTCTTTTATATCTAACTGCTTCTAGACCAGATATCATGTTTTCAACTTGTGTCTGTGCTAGATACCAATCTGCACCAAGAGAATCTCATCTAATTGCAGTCAAAAGAATCTTCAGATATCTGAAAGGAACTCCTACTCTAGGGATTTGGTATCCTGCTTCAAGCAATACCAAGTTAACTGCTTTTTCAGATAGTGACTATGCAGGCTGCAAAATGTCAAGAAAATCAACATCTGGTGGTTGTCAATTCTTAGGAAACTGTCTGGTGTCCTGGCAATCAAAGAAACAAACATCTGTGGCAACTTCAACAGCTGAAGCTGAATACATTGCTGCTGCAAGCTGTACTTCACAGATACAATGGCTCCAATATCAACTGCTTGATTATGGAATCAAAGAGACCAAGACCCCACTTTTTGTAGACAGCAAATCTGCCATTAGCATCATTCAAAATCCTGTTCAGTTTTCAAAGACTAAACACATTGAAATCAGGTATCATTTCATAAGAGATTGCTATGAAAAAGGCAAGATTGAGGTGAAGCATGTCACAACAGCCAATCAAATAGCTGACATTTTCACCAAACCCCTTGATTCAACAACTTTTCAGAGGTTAGTATCCATGCTTGGGATGTTAAACTTAGAAGAAAGTCTGTAAGTGTTTCACTTTTTAGTTCTGCACATATTTTATTTTTCACTTACATACTTATCTGTCACAAACCTCTGAAGACCAAAAATTTGAGAAAAGAGAAAGTTCTGATGAACAAATTTTGAAAACTACTGATAAACATCAAAATGGGATATTTTCAAAATGGATATAACTACTGATGAAAATCAGAAGTTAGAAAAGTGTTTTAAGAGTCATCTGCATCAGCAGTTAAAACTGCTGATGAGATAACTAAAACCACTGATGAAGAAACCTTTCTTCTTCAGCAGTTTGACTAAAAGGGTAAAACAGACTTTTCACTCGTCAGAGGTTTGACCTAGTCGGTTAAAAACTTCTGATAAATACCCTGTTCCAACACTTATCCATTCAAAAAGCAAAATTCCCTCTTTCTCTCTCAAATTCAAAGCAAAACCCCTTCTCTAACCTAAAAATCACTGTTCGATCAAAAACATCCATGGCTCTCGTGTTAAAACAGGGACACAACCAAAGAGGCTACTTTGTTAAAGATGAAGCCTGGTCCCAGTATGATGAGATACTTGATCTCATCATGAAATCCCAATATTATGATGCTTTCACCATTGATCCACCCATTCATGAAGAAACTCTTAATGAGTTCTGGGCAAATTCAGAAACGGTGAAGGTAAATAATGAAGTGATTTCCCTCAAATCTTCCATAAAAGGGAAACTGATGGCCATGTCACCAGAAACACTAAGCATCAGGCTTGGTTTGAAGGATTCTGAGGCACCTGAGCATATTCCAACCTCAGATATTCATCTGACCATGACAGAGTGTGGCTATCAAGGTACTTTGGCACAAGCAACAGTTTACAAAAAATATTTTGACCCACAATATAAACTGTTATTTCATTATATTATTATGTGTCTTAGTCCTAAAACTGGGTCAATAGATCAGATGCCTTCAACCTTTCAACCTATTTTTCATTCCATCATAAATGAAACTTCTTTCAAGGCATCAAAACTGTTTTTCAATGAACTGGTTTTACATCATGAAAATGATAAAAAGAAATTTTTGTTGTATCCAAGGTTTGTTATGAAGTGCATAATAAAAGAACTTGGTGAGGGAGTACTTGAGGGAAAAACAACAACTTTAAATCCTTTAACTGCTCAAGTATTCTCTAGGCACAACAAACCAGCACTTTTGCTTGAAGATGACCAAGGGGAAGAACAACCCATCCCCAAGGAACCCACATCTTCCAAACCCAAAAAGATAACTAAAAAGCCTAAACAACAAAAACCAAAAACAACCAAGTCACTGAAAAAGAAAGTTCAGGAAGTGGAGAAACCTGAAACTACTGATGTGCAATCTGCACTTGAAAAGGAAGTGGCTGAAACATCCTCTCAGCACACTCCTTCTCCACCACCCAAAAGAAAACCTGTCACAGTTATATTTCAAAGAAAAAGATTTAAGAAACAAATAACTGTTGACCCTGCTTTTGAAACTGCTGAAACCATTCCCACCCAAACTCCTGAACACCAACCCATAACAACTACTGAACCTGAACCCTCACATACAACCATAGAAATTGCCCAACTTCTCTCAGGACTTAAAGGAACCCATTCACCACATGTCACTCCCCTTACAACACATCAAATTGGGGAGATGCCTTCAGAAGTTGACATGAATGTGGATCTCTTTAGCCCAACACAGAGAGATGAGGATGAACAAGGGTTTGTAAGCCCAAACTTGCAAACTTTTGATATTTTTGAGGCTGCTACTACTCACTTATCACCCAGTGGTGAACCTGAGGACAGTAGTAACATAGCTAAGACCTCAAATCTGGCAACTACTGATGAAGGCTTAAGGCCAGAGGTAGGAAAACCTCAGGACCAAGACAAAGAGGTTCATGAGACTACTGGTTTGGGTCCAGCTCATGATATAACTGATCCTGCCCTCTCTGAGGACACTATCAGGGATTCAGATGATTCCATTAAGTTGGTTGATGAATCAAAACTTCCACAAACTGAATTGACGGTTGACATTGAAGGTCCTGCATCTAAGGTCTCCAAGCTCAAGAAGCTGGTCACCAAAGATCAGGTTAAAGACCAGTTAGCCCAAAAATCCCCACAACTGGCATCTTCAGAGCAATCTGAAGATCACCCAAAAAGCACCCCTTCACCAAAACAACCTACCCAATTCACTGGGCTCACAAGCATAGACTTGAACCAACTATGCAGCCCAGATGGTCCCCTGTATCAGGCACTCAAACAAATTATAACTGATCAACTCAAACCCTTCACAACTGCTTGGGAGTTAAAAGCTAACAATCAGTTTGGGTTGATCAACTCGAGACTTGCAGAGTTGAACAAGAAAATGGATGAAACTCAAGATCAACTGGCAAGGTTGTCTGCTGCAACATCTCATTCTATTCGGCTTCCAGAAGTGGATGAAGCCAAAAAGGGGGAGATGATTAAGGAACCAACAGATGCTACACAAAGACAAAATCCTGATCAAGAAGCTGATAGACCAATACAAAGACCAGGAAAAGAAGTAGCACCAGAGTTCAAGTTATCTAAGGCATCAGAGGGAACTACTGATTACATTTCTCAAACTACTGAAGACAATCCTTCAGCAGTTGTGACCAAACCTACCACATCAGCAGTTCTACCTCCTAAACCATCATCAGAAGTTCCTAAGGCAACTGAAAATGACCCTGCTCCCACTCCTTTGCCTACAACAACTTCCACAGCTGTTTTAAACCCTACTCCCATCAGCATGTCGAAAGACTTATTAGAGAAGAGTTTGAAAGAAGCTGCTAAAAAGGCAAAAGAAGACAGAGTATGGAACAGCCTAGAAACTAGAGAAGACTTGACCTTTGAAGAAAAACTGATCAAGTACCAAGAAAAACTTGATGAGATTGAGGCTGAAGAGAGAGCACTTGAAGCTGCAGCTGAAGAAGACAAAAGAGCACAGCTAATAGCATTCATCACAAAGAACTCCAAATCCAAACAAGTGGCCCTCAAGAAACTCTCAACACAAGAACTGACAAGAAGAGCACAGATGCTATCTGACAGAATAGCAACTGAAAATGAGAGGAAAGCCAAAAGAGCTGAAGTAATTGAAGAATTAGTGGCTAATGGCTATGGTTCAAAAGCCTCAATAAGCAAATGGAAAGAACAAACTCTCTATGAGGCTTACAAGAAATTCAAAGCAAAGAAAGTTGCTGAACCAGAAAGATTTGAAAGCCAAGAAGTCCAAACAACTTCTATTGTCAAAAGACCATCTGGTACATTAAGAAGGCCAGCCACCAAAAGAAAAGCAGATGGAGATCCCATTGTCAAAACTGACTTCAAAATGATTCTGTTAGAAGGAGATCAGTTGGTACATGGTGATTTTGATGTTGAAGAGAAACCCATCTTGACCCAATTCAGAGACAAGGCTACCTATGCTTATCAGTTACAACAATCCATCCAAGAAGAAACACATACAAGGGTTGTTACAGAGCATCACCTGCCCAACATGCCAATCCAAGGTGCTGCTGAATTACAAGGAAGTCAAGAGTCTCACCTGAGAGTCACTGAAATAGAAGACATTCCTCAATCAGGTCAACCTAAGGAAACAGGCTTGGTTTCCTATGCCTCTGACTTTGACAGGTCAAAGGTAAACATTGTGAAATGGTCATTTACTGAATCCAACTCAGTACTTGTGACCAGGAGAGACCGTTCAAGTAAGGTCTATAGAAACTCAAAGGAGTTGAGTGTTTTATCGTCCAAAGACCTTCTCACCATTCAACATTTAACACCTGAACTTGGTCCTCTCACTGAGCAACAAAGATGTACTCTTACCACCCGGATGACAGCAGAGATCTGGAGGATGCTAGAAGAGAGAAAAGGACAACAATAAAGGATAGATAAGGTTTTGGCTTCATCAATCCAGGGGGAGATTGTTGGGACGAAGAGGATTGACGAAACCACCTTTTGATAACCTTAGTCTTTTCCATATCTGCCTAAGTATAGAACTGCTGAAGAACAAATAGAAGAAGTACTGAAGAACAAACAGAAAGTACTGAAGAGTAAAACTCATCAGAAGTTCTGAAGTCTAACCAGACATTTCACTGAAGAACTACTGAAGACAAACTACTCATCAGCAGTTTGTCACTCATCAGCACTTTCACTCAGAAGCTTCTAACCGACTGAAGATCAGCAGTTTTACTATTATATTGTTTTGTTAAAGTCTTGATTTCAAGTTTCAATGTACAGACTATAGTAACCTTATCTTAGCATAATATCTTTGTTAAATATCTTAGATTACTTCAGACTACAGTTTGGTACATTAGTCTATAAATAGATGAGTTTGTTCATCTATTTTAGATATGTGATTTTGTGTAATATCTTTGAACTTATATTGAAATCCTTCGGGCTTTAAACTTATAATTTCCACTTCACATCTGAGAAACATAAACTGCTATTACTGCTTTATACTTAGATCATTTATTGTTTCTCATTTATTATTCAGTCAAGGGGGAGTAATAACTCCTCATCAAAGTGATCTTTTAGACCTTTGAACACTTGTATTTCCGCTGCTTAATAACTCTTATATAAATCTGATAAACACATAAGTGTTCATAAAAACAGCCACTGATCCAACACTTAGCCCAGTTTGAATCAGAATAGGCAGAAAGGTTGAAACTATCATCCTTTGTAAAACAAATTCCTTTTCCAGGAGAAGATTTAAGATATCTCAATAGTCTGAAAGCAATTTTTAGATGACCTTCAGAAGGTTTATGCATATATTGACTAAGAAAATGAAATGTGTATGAGATATCAGGTCTAGTATGGGAAAGATAAATCAATTTCCCTACCGGTTGTTGATATCCAACCATGTTTTCAAGCAACTTATCATTTTCAGAACAGATCTTGTTCAGAACATGATTTTGCTTAATTGGGTTGGAAATAGGTTTACAACCTAACATCCCATACTAAGATAATAACTCAGTGCAATATTTCCTTTGAGTTAAACAAACACCACCTTTTGTTTTTAAAACTTCAATTCCTAAAAAATATTTTAATTCTCCTAAGTCTTTTATCAAAAACTTAGTTTTAAAACAAGCTTTGACCTTTTCAATCTCAATATTAGAGTTACCAGTTATTAATATCATCAACATATACTAATAACACTAAAAACACAGAATCTGACTTCTTAACAAACATAGAATGGTCACATTTAGATTGAACAAAACCAAATTCAATTAATGCACTGACCAACTTCTCATTCCACATTCTAGGAGCTTGTTTAAGTCCATACAAAGACTTCTTAAGTCTACAAACCTTATTTCCTGAGTTACAATTATAACCATTAGGTATAGACATATATACCTCTTTATGTAAATCACCATATAAGAAAGCATTATTAACATCAAGTTAAGAAATAGACAAGTTATTTTGAACAGCTAGACTAATAACACATCTAACAGTGACAAGTTTTACAACAGGAGAGAAGGTTTCTTCATATTCAACCCCTTCCTTTTGACTAAAACCTTTAGCCACAAGCCTAGCCTTAAACCTATCTATTTCCCCTGAAGCCTTATACTTGATCTAATACACCCATTTACATCCTATTTTATGTCTACCTTTAGGTAAATCAACAATGTCTCAAGTATTATTTCTATGTAAAGCCTCAAGTTGTTCATTCATGGCTTTGATCCAATTAGGATCTTTAACTGCCTCATGATAGAACTTTGGTTCACAACTTTTATCAAGAAGAACAGAAAAACACATGTTTTCATGTGGAAGATTTGAAAAATTAACTACCTTTTCAATACCATATTTAACCTTTCCTTCAACAACATAATCATTAAACCTTTTTGGAAAAGACACAGTCCTACTAGACCTTCTAACATAACTCTGAATAGTGTCTCCCTCAGATTGATTTAAGTTATCATTCTTAGTATTCACATGCTTGGCCCTATCAAGAACATCACCAGGATTATCATGAGGCTGCTGATTTCCAGCCAAGCCTTCTACATGATCCTGTGGGTCTAATTGCCAGGACCCATGTGTTCCTAAGTCTACATTACCATTACCATTTCCCTTTCTCTCATCATTGGGATCATCCACATTATGAGAACATCTAGAGTCTGTAATTTCAAAATTTTCAAAAAAATTTAAACAATTTACTTCTTTATTTTCATTTGAGTCAAACTTTTCAAAAATATTCATTTCTTTGAAGGGAAAACAGTTTTCATAAAATTTAACATCTATAGAGTAAAAGGTGGTTTCACTATCCAAACTAAAAACCTTATATCTATTTTTCTCATTTGAATATCCTAAGAAAACACATTTCTCAGCCCTAGATTCTAACTTGTTTGACTCATTTAAAATGGTGCAAAAACACAGACAACCAAAAGCTCTCAGATGATTTAGAAAGGGATAAAACAAATACACTAACTGATAAGGAGTTTTTCCACCAAGCACAGAAGGAGTCCTATTAATAAGATAAGCAGCAGTAAGAACACATTCAGACCAAAACCTAATAGGTAAATTACTGTGAAAAAGAAGGGCTCTAGCAACATTCAACAAATGTCTATGTTTTCTTTCTGCAATCCCATTTTGTTGCGGAGTATAGGCACAAGTAGCCTGATGAAAAATTCCTTTGTTTTTCAAAAATGAATTCATTTGATTATTTACAAATTCAGTCCCATTATCACTTCTGAAAACTTTAACCTTTTTACCAAATTGATTATCAAGGATATTGACAAAATACTGAATATTGTCAAACACATAAGTTTTACTTTTCATCAGACTAACCGAAACAGCCCTAGAATAATCATCCACGATTTTCAGGAAGTACTTATTCGTTTGTCTATCAGCAACCCTATAGGGGCCCAAACATCCAGATGAACCAATTGTCCTAGCTCAGTTGACTTATGATCACTGAGAGGAAATAGTTCTCTGTGTTGTTTAGCCTTATGGCAAACATCACATGGCCCATTACTACTACTTATTTTTAGGTTTAGATCAGTTTTAAGAACATTTAACACTTGATCAGATGGATGTCCTAGTCTAGCATGCCACATATTAAAATCATTAACACTATTAAAGCACACCTTAGTATTTAAACAAGCATTGCCATACATATACAATCCATCAAATTGATCACCAGTCACGAGGACTCTCTTTGTTGACAAGTCCTGAAGGTAACATTTATGTTCATCAAAACCAACAAACAATTTATTATCTCTAGCTAGCTTATGAACACACATCAGATTAATAGTACAATCGGGAACAACTAGAACATCTTGTAAAATAACTTCTTCCGAAAGTTTTAATTTCCCTATTTTAGTTAATTTAGCAAAAGTCCTATTTGGATGTTTAACCTTTATGTTTAAATCAGACACATCAACATAATCAAACAATCCTTTATCACTATTAACCATATGTTCATTTGCTCCTAAGTCTACTATCCATCCTATACCAAGAAGTGTCCCATTCATACTAGCAAAACAATAAATAGTAGATCCTAACACAAAGGCACAAAAACACTACCAGCCAAATTATAGGACAGAGTTGCATGAGATACATCACCAGACTTATTATTCAAGAGATTTAACAACCTAGCAACTTGATCACTTGTAAGAGAATTAGTATTAACACTTGAGGAATTAGCAGAACTATTATTGTGATTCACAAGATTCCTTTTATCAGAATGAGTTAGTCCCCCTCTTGGTTTTACCCAAGGGGGATACCCAATTGACTCATAACATTTCTAAACAATATGACCAGTCTTGTTACAATGTGTACACTTCAAAGCTTGATTAGGACCTCTAAATGTTCTTTTACTAATGTTATTACTCAAAATCTCATTTACATTAGATGCCTTAGTTGCAAAACTCATTGTTTGTCCAGTTTTATTTCCAATAATACTAGAGTTTCTATGAGATTCTTCTCGAGAAACAATAGTAAAAGCATCTCTAATAGATGGTAAATCAGGTCTGATTAAAAGAGAGGTCCTAACAGTGTGATACACAATGTCAAGACCTATTAAAAATTGCATCAACTTAATCATGTGAGTATGTGAATTAAATTCCCTAGAAGCATCACAAGTACAAGCAGGCAATTGCAAAATCTGATCATGTTGTTTTCACATAATGTTAAGTTTATGATAATATTCAGAAACACTCATACCATTTTATTTAAATGAAGTAATTTTATGATATAAGTCAAAGACTACAGAACCATCAACCTTGTTGTAAGTTTCTTTTAGATCTTTCCAAACCTCTGAAGCAAGTTTAGAATAAACTTGCCCCATATATAATTCATCATAAATAGAATTTAATATCCCAGTTAAGACCACAATGTTACATCTATCCCACTGCCTAGCCAATACAATATCATCAGTAGGTTTCACATAATCACCATTAATAAACCCTAGTTTGTTTTTAACTTGAAGCCCTAATATCATAGCATTTGCCCAAACCGTGTAATTTTCAGTTCCCTTTAACTTTATACTAACAATAGTCAGATTAGTAGAACCATTGGCATGCAAATACAAAGGATCACTAGCATCAAGTTTACTAATAAGGGTAACGTTAACAGGATCAATAATAGCACCACCACCAGCTGCAGCAGCAGCAGCAACATCATCAGCCATAACAGCAGTCAATTAATCAGAAAGAAAACAACACACAGAACGAAAAATAACAGAATCAACAAAAACAATCACTAAGAACAAACAGGCCAATCAATAACGACGAAGCCACATAGGTGATCTAGATAACCAGTTCGTCACTCAATGGTGTTGGTCCAAGGCCTTACGAGGGAGTCAACAGTTGATCTAGACATACCCTAGAGCTAAACAGGGTCTCAAGCCCAGACAATCGACTCCTTAGGAATGACTCTAGAAAAACAACACTAAAACCAAAATGATCTCACCAAGCAAAGCCCAAGTTAGGGTTCGCCAAGAACTTTGTAATGTTCAACCTTCACATAGGGGTGAACACCAGAGAGCATAAGAACAGTCTCCAAATCACAAACCCTAGATCCTTTAGTCACGAACCAAGATCAAATGAGCAGGAAACATAGATCTCCTTAATCACCACAGCAGCGGAAACAATAACCAAGATCAAGAGCTCAACCAGAGCTCTAATACCATGTCAAAATAGTCGGCACAACTTCAATTTATTACCAAAAAATCTGACAAAGTACACAAGAATCTGACAAGACTAAAGAATAAAACCAAATCTCACTACAAACTCTCTCAGCACTCAGAAGATCATCCACTAGATGATCAAGTAAAAACAAAACAGGGAATACACTAAACTATATGATCAAGATGATCAGTATATCAAACCCTAATATCAGAGAGATAATAGAACGAGAGAGAGAGTGAACAAGAAATCTAGAATGATCGAAAAGTAAATCAGGGATGAGATATCAAGCCATTTATAGGAGAGAAGTTGTGTTTCTCCAAAAAAAAGATCAACGACTATAATCAAATTAATCCAACGGCTGATAACACTTGTGCTTCTTTCACGGGGATCGCCACATCAGCATTGCCAGAGGCTGGGCCAAAGGCCAGTAGAGCTGGGCTTGAACAAAGGCTTTGTCATGGGCTTTAACAACTGGGCTCTCCAGACTTGGACTCCTAAAATCAACAACACCAGCCCAAACCTGCAAAACACCTTATGCAAAATAACAAGTAAAAAATATAATAAAGTTTATATAAATGAAAGTAATAAAATTGAAATAATACTATATTTTTAACATCTATACTATTTTATAATACATTTCACAAGGACCTCTTAAAATTTATGTTTGACAAGTATAATTGCTTAGAGTACAACACACAATGCACATATTCACAAGGGCAAATATGTCTTTTATATAAGACTTAAACATTTGCCCCTCAACTTTACTCAACTTTTGTTTATTTAAATAATAATTACATTTTAACTATATTTTTAACATCTATACTATTTTATAATACATTTCACAAGGACCTCTTAAAATTTAAGTTTTACAAGTATAATTGCTTAAAGTACAACACACAATACACATATTCACAAGGGCAAATATGTCTTTTATATAGGACTTACACATTTGCCCCTCAACTTTACTCAACTTTTGTTTATTTAAATAATAATTACACTTTTTACCATTATTATAACCAACTTCCCCTAACGATTTTTAAACGTTCATAACTTTTTCACACGTTAATATTTTCTTAATATTATTACACCGTATAAACAAGCGTTTTTTATCTTTAATTTGAGTAGAGTATTGCTATAGTTTCTTTAATTTAAAAAAATGATATGTTAAGACTAAGTAATAATCAAAGCGAAAATAAACAAAAATGAACTGAAAGCTTCTATATCTATACTATCTTATTATACATTTTCCAAGGACCTCATATAATTTAAGTTTTACAAGTATAATTGGTTAGAGTACAACACATAATGCACATATTAATTATTTTTAGGGTAATATGCCTTTTTATACAATACTTACACATTTGCCACCTCAACTTTACTCAAGTTTTGTATATTTAAATAATAATTACACTTTTCACCCTACTTCAACCAACTACTCCTACGATTTTTAAATGTCCATAACCTTTTCATACATTAATGTTTTTTTAATATTATTACACCATATAAATGAGCATTTTGTTCCCTTTAATTTAATTATAGTATTGCTATAGTTTTTTTAATTTAGAAAATGATATGTTAGGGTTAAGTAATAACCGGAACGAAAACAAAGGAAGTGAGAAGTTATATTTGCACATGTAACTTCCCACTTCCTCACAGTCACCCTAGTTTTATGCTTAGTGTATCACATAAATTATTGCTATGTATATATTCATGTGCTTGCATTTCCGCTAGCACATATGATTCGATTGTGGTAAAAATAATATTTTTATTTATTGAATTCAAAATTTTGTTTAAAAATTGTTTACCACTTACTCAGCTGATATTGTTCATTAATGTTAGAATTTTATCTTATGTATGTTTGTAGAAAATTTTTGTGTAATAAGTTGTTGAATGAGAAAATACACATTGTGATATAGTTCTCAACTTGATTTCTTTAACGAAAAACATTATAATATATAATATAGTTCACAACTTTGCGTTTTTTGAATATATATATATGGAAGGAAAATATCTTGAAAATGTATAATCTGATAGTTGAAATCTATATACATTATGTATAATTTGATCGGTTAATTCAGTTATGCCCACTGGCGGAACTTCTTTGGGACCACGACCCCCCCCCCCCCCCCCCCCGTTTTGTTTGTACTGTATTTTTTTTTACCTAAAATTTCTGAATATTTTTTATATATTGAGTATGTCCTCCCTGATTTTAGCAAAAATGCAGTCAAGCCCCCTAATGATTATACCACACACCAAGAAAAATATTTCGGTCAATTGATTATTGTTTAACCTAAACAATCTAAATGTTGTTACCCGCCGTAACGCGTGGGCACACCACTAGTTTTTTAATATTTGTTGAAAGTGGTTGTGAGTGAAGGAGAGAGAAACTATAATGATTTTTATTGCAATATGTGGCTATGAATGATTATGAGTGAATTGGGGATAAGGAACTTATTGTGAATGCTCTAAAGCTGCGTTCCTTGATCTGTTGAAAATGTATTGACATTACCCGACCCGTTACTGTCTCGAAACATCTTGCCCCGACCCGACCCGGCCCGTTACCGACCCGAATATATCGATCCGACCCAACCCGTTAACGAACCAAATCATCTTGAACCGACCGGTCCGCTAACGACCCGAAACTTCTCTACCTGACTCGACCCTTTAACAAATTGAATTCCAATAAATTTCAATTCCTATTAGATTGTTTAAAATCCAAATCAAATTCCTTTAAATTCCAATTCATAGACCAATTCCAATTCATAGACCAATTCCAATTCTATCACATTCGTTGAAATGAACATTACACTTAAGATATTACAAAACAACAAAAAAAAATTAAAAAAAAAAACGTGACCTTTAAGTTATACCACAAAGGTGTTACTTTTGTCAAAACAAAAAAGACCATCTATCTCTACTTTCAATAATAAAAGAGTCGTGAGTGACGTCAGAAAGCTGACGTGTCAAGCGAAGAAACAGGCCACCAATGTCTGCATGATGCAAAAACTGACGTCACAAACCACCTTAAAATATTCACAGATAATACGTGGGCGACGTTGAAGCACCATTGCTGTCATTAACAGCTGTTACAAAGCAAAGGGTCTGCCGTCAAGCAGCAGATGTTAGCCACGTACTGTGCAACACTTAGGCCCTCCTAAGTTTGAATTTTAAGGGGGAAAATTTAAATTTATCTATGGAGATGTGCCTTATCAGCTCCTTATATATAAGCACACAAACAACTCAGCCATTTCTAATATCAGCTTTCAATATTTTAAACCTAAACAAAGATTTTCAAATTTCCCTCCTAAAACATATCTTTCAAATCTTGTCGCTGTCAATGGACAGTGAAGAAAAGCACGTCAGTTTCATTCGTGATCTGAATCCAGCCAAAGACATGTGGTACATGAAGGCTCGAGTCATAAGGAAGTGGAAGACAGCGTATAAGTTGGAGGTCATATTCATTGACGAGCAGGTAAATTTTATTGCTTTGTTTATTCATGAAAACGTGTTCTTTTCCGTATGCTTTTTACGTTCTATTAAACGATATATGCAGAGTGATAAGATTCAAGGTTCTGCCAAGGCACCTTTTATGCAGCTTTTTGAGAGTCATATTGTAACGCTCCAAATTCTTAAAGTGCATCTTTTGTTAATATGATGAACTAAAGTTTAATTAAACCAAAAGAATAACGAATAATGCAAAAACAATCCTAACGTAGGAAATAACCCCTTTAAACTCGTTATCCAAAACAAGGCTAAAACTTAATACCTGGACTAACTTAGTTAGTGATATGGGTTGGATTAATAAATAAGGCACTTTAGATGGGCTAAATGTGGCAAATTAAGAAACTTGACAAGGGCTTATATTGGAAAATAGATGAGAATTGATATTCAGTATATGAATATCGATCTCTACACCATCAAACACACACACTACACCCAATTCATCTTTTAAGTGCAATCCAGGGCAAAATCAAGGTGTTAATCAAGTGCATGTGGGGAATTCTTGTCATCTACACCCTCCTAATCCATAAGGTAAGCTTTAAAAGTTTAGTTCCTTGCTCCTTGTATGTGTATGAGGAGGATGAGAAATTAGGGAACTTGTGATATGTTAAATTTGATGATGTCTAGATATTAATCTTGCTCCTAGAAACCTTCCTTGAGAAGGAATTAGTCCAAATCATGGTATAGCTAGAGTTATTAAATCTTAGGGCCATGGAAGTTGTGGGTTTTGTACATAGGAAGAACCTACATCTCTATATGCTTTCTTTGAATGCAAGATGTGGTATTTGTAGTTTAAACAATCCTAATAGCCAAATTTTGGCAATGGGTTATAAAATTAGACAAATGGTAATTGGGATATGGTATTTGGCCATGTAAAGAATGCTAAAGAAAATCATGCATTCTAGGTGTTTGATGAAATGCCAAGGAGAGAAGTTTTGATGCAATCTAGTATTTGGTAATTCTGTCCTAAAAACACAGCTTCAGTCTCAGATCGTTTTTCGAAAATATAACCGTTGGATCGTCTTGAAATTTTGGAAGTAGCTTCTTAACATAATAATGATCATATCCAACGGTTGGAATGTTATTGGAGGTCCTAAAGTCAGGTTTCTAAAGTGATTTCTTAACAGCAAACGTTTCTTTTATACAGATTCTGACTAGTCTTAAAAAATCGTATAAAATCAACCATTTATCCGATTGCGGTGTTCTATACATTTTCGGAAAGCTTATTGAGTAAATTTTTAGTGTTTTTGATCCAAATAAGCAAACATGGATCATAAATGGGTCAGAAACATGAAGTAATACAGCTGCACAAAATCTTTGAAAGCTGTTAGAAAAATGAAAGTATAGTTGCTTGCATGATTTTCTAAAGGTCATATAAAGTTACAGAAAAATATGGGAAAAGTGTATTATACACGCTTGGAAAGTTCCTTGAGTCTACTTCACATTTGAACATGTAAAGCTAAACATAATTGTAGCATGGTCAAACAAGTCGATTTCAGCAACTACATAGTAAGATTGAACATGTATGACTTAAAAACATGAATTAAGCATACACAAACTTTAGGAAACTTCTATAACGATAAAACACAACTAAATGTGTAAACACGTTGAGTATAGGTTTCTAACAACCTAAGTAAACATTCACCTAATAGGTGCGAATGCGAGAGACTTCGGATAGCCAAGGAGTCTTGGATCGAAGCTAAAAAGGAAGCACACATAAGGTAAGTCACAATTGTGACTTTTTAGACTTGTAAACATTATGTTGTACATTTTGTGAGTTAATGATTACTATGATCCCCTTGGAAGCTTGTAATTGAAAACATTGCTACACCTTGAGAAAGTATGGGCCGGGCGAGTAAAACCAAGTAAAAATGGCTCATGGAGTCATAGACATGAGAGTATCGCCACAACGGTAGTATGTCCAAGGCGGATGCGTGTCCTACAAAAAAGCATTGGTGTGTTTAGTCACTTGTAGTCACAAGTCTAAGTAGGGGATCATAGATGGTTAAACAATGTAGCCCAAGTCTTGTTAATGTTGAAATGGTATAGTCGTTATTAATGGCATAAACACCCTATGGGATCATATTGATATAGTGGGATTCATGAAGAGGTTTAAATGGTTTGAGATAAACAAATAATGGTTAAACGTTGCCCTATGATTTTCCAAAGCATGAACCTAAAATAAACTAGTTTTACCGGATGACCTGTGCAAGGGAGAACCATGTTTAGGAGTTAGAAACCGAATCGGAATTTAAGCATGAGGCTTAGTACCTTAGATGTATGATATGAGTCGTAAACGAGTCCCCAAGGGTCCCGTGAAGGGTCTTGAACATGAGAATAAGTGCAGCTTTGTGCAGGTTATAAAAAAAAGGAAAAACTGGTTAAGTATGAAATACAGATAAAACAGGCAACTTTCTGGAATATGGTGGCCTCGCGCTACGTGAGACAAAGACGGGCTCTCATTCGCGTGACGCGAGGGGGTCCTAGTACGCGAAGTTTGACAGATATTGAAAAAGTTATCCCGTTCTCAAATTTCCAACTAGTTTAATCGTTTAATGGGTTATTTTATGATGTTTAACCCTAGGTAATCTCGTTTCGGAGCCCGGATGATGATCAAGCCATATTTGAAGGACCGTGCGCGCTAATTTCATAAATACGCTTCCGCATACTTCTATATTAAATTAATGTAACATAATGGGGTTTAAACTAAACTGTAAACTTTTTTTATAGTTGCCTTGTAGTCGGAAACGTTTGAAACATGATGGTCCTACGGGATCGCGTGTAAATCGGACAAGTTTTAATTTAACCCCACTTTTAAATCATAATCACGTGTACTAAGATGCTAAACCTTGTTTATACGGCTCGGGTCTTACAAGTGGTATTCAGAGCCGCCCAAGGTTAAACGAGTTAAGCATTCGGTTCAAGCTTAATCATCAATCCGGTAAGGAATTTATTTCCAAAAATAATTGTAGATGCGTTTTTGCGACTAATGATTAGATGTTAACATGTGTTAAGGGCGAAAGAAGAATAGAATGGGCGAAGGTGACTTGTAAGTGGGCGAAGGTAGCTTAGAGGTGGACGAGTCTGGAACTAGTGCTGAACAGAAGACACATTCGACCACATGAAGTGGGCGAATGTGGAACAGGCTCACATTCGACCAGTCTGACTGGGCGAATGTGCAGCTGCTATATATAGATTTCGAGTTTTTGTAATGTTAAGCGAGTCATTCAGAGTGTGTGTTTTAGGTGTGTGTTCCAGAGAGTGTTGAGAGTGTTATTTTGTGTTCTAGATTAACTGTAATCAAGTTGTAAGCAATTATTTGAAAGAGTTAATCTATGAAAAGCTTTTAAAATGACTTTGATTGTGTTTTGATTGAGTTTATATCAGTTTGTTCTAAGCTAGGGTTTCCGCACCTGGTTTAGCAACTTGTATGATCATATAATCCTGTTTTCGTGTCAAATCACATCCTCTACAAAGTGGTATCAGAGCATAGAGGATCATACAACAACAAATTGATAAACTCAGAGCTGATTTGGACATTATTTTCATCAATTCACATCTGTTTTTACACAAAAATGGTTTTTGAGTGTTTTTGAAAGAATTAGAGGTGATTTTGTGGTTAAAATTCAAAATTCCAAGTATTAAAGTTGTTCCAAATCATCTCCGAAGCAAAACCTAATCAAGATCATTCAAATCCACAAACTTTTGAAAATCAGAGATCAAAATAACCGTTTTTCAAAGTGTAACCGTTTTTCAAAAGTTAGATATGGGCGAACCTGGAATGTGTGGGCGAATGTGTGAGTTTTAGGTCGAAGGTGAGAGGTATTCTGGGCGAACCTAGAGGTTTTAGGGCGAACGTAGAGTGTTTTACTTGAATTTTCTACATTCGGGTCATATTTTTCACCCTCGGGAGATCGGGCGGACGAAGGTAAAACTCAAACGGTCGAACCTAGGTGTTTGTGGACGAAAGTAGAAAAGTGTTTGTGTAATTTTTACATTCTGGTGATATTTCACATTCGGGTTAGTGTGTTTGGGCGAATCTGAATCAAAAGGGACGAACCTGAGCACATTTTGGGCGAACTTAGGATAGTTTTTGGAAAATTTTTCTAAGTGTTGAATTTCTCGAAGTGCGTGATAATGTGGCGTTATCAGACTACTCCTACACCGGCAACTACACAACCACAACAGCAGGTGATGGACCCATGGACAGTGGCAGCACAGAAGACGAGCACACAGTCTTCGCAGCCGGTTAATTACATGACTCAAAGTGCACCTCCAGCACCACAGTCTGACTACTGGGGAGTAGCAGCAGCGGTGGTAAACACTCAAACTACTAATGCTATTTCCACACTGATTAATGATTTGTCTTCAGGTAGCGGGACTCGGCCACCGAAACTTATGGAGATTCAAGAATACAATCAGTGGCAGAAAAAGTTCAAGATACATTTGGAAGGCATGGGAGTGGAAGGTGCTGAAGCATGGAACATGATAGCTAAAGGTTACACACCACCAGTTCTGGAGAACACAGGTGAACCAGTGCCATTGGAGAGCATGGCGGAGGATGAGAAAAAGAAGTTTGCTGTGGAAAAGAAGGCGTTTTCCCAATTGACACAGGCAATCACAAATGATCTTTTGCATCAGTTTGGGACGTGCACAACTTCTAAGGCATTGTGGGATATGCTTAAAAGGAAGCATGATGGGAATGAGAAGACTCGAAGTTTGAGAACGGAGGAACTTATTAAGGAGTTTGAAAATTTTTCTTATGTTGGAAATGAATCTTTGAAAGAACTAACTCCTAGATTTAATCATTTGATATCTGAATTGTCTAGCTATGGTATACAGATTCCTATGGCAAAACAGGTGGACAAGTTTGCAGATGCACTACCACCTAACTGGGATCAGCATGTGGATGTTCTGAAGGAGAAGGATGCTTATCAGTACTGGTCTCTTCAGGAGTTCATTGAGAAGCTGGAAAACAAAGAACTGGAAGAGAAGAGGAAGGCTAGGAGAGCACAGATTCCTCAGAATCCAAACTTATACTTTGGAGGATCTTCAGTTCCAGCAAGTACAAGTTCTGGAGGGCTAGTTACACCACATGTTGCATGTATATCCAATGCTGTAGAATCACCTATCATTAACTACCATCAACAAACTTCATCTTTATCACAACCACAAGTTCCATATCAATATTCATACATTCCACCATTCTCCCCAAAGCAACAAGCAGCTTTTTACACTGCTGGTCAAACTCAACCACAACCATTAACTCAACCTAACCAACAAACAGTGGTTTTGGAGACATCTAACCTTGGTAATGTGACTGTTGAAGTTGCTCAGCAACACATTGCATTAGTCTCTGCAATGGTTTCTTCCTACAATGGTTTAGTTGCTAGTCAAATTGGTAATAACAATTTGACCAATGAAGACTACGCACAGATTGATAAGGAGGAGATGGAACTCATTGACATCCAATGGGCATTTGCAAGCATAATGCGAAGAGCAACGGAGTTTATTGAGAAGACAGGTAGAACAGACTTGGGAACTTCTCCTAACACAACCTACGGGTTCAATAAGGAGAAAGTGACTTGTTTTAATTGTGGAGGTAAAGGTCACTTTAAACGAGAATGCACCCAGCCACCAAAACAAGGCAACAGAAATCCATTCAATGCTACCTATCAGAACCGTCAACAACAAAACCAAAACCAAGTTTCTTCCCAAAACAACAACAACAACTACCAAAATCGTCAAAACAACTTTAATAACAACCAAAATAGACAACCAAACACACCAAACCAGACACAAACCCAAACACCAAACAATACTAACCGAACAGTCATACCAATCACTACACCAACTGAACAACAGAATACCAATCAAGCATTGGTTACCCAACAAGATGAGAGGTTTGACTGGTCAAGTATTCAGATAGGTGTTGAGGAGATCACTACTGGAGGAAATGTGGCTTGTGTTGCATATCAGGTTGATCTTGAAGATTCAGTGACGGTGGAGGAGAAGGTTGAAACTGAGGTTGAAAGTGATGAGTCTGAAGCTGAGATGGATGGGGATTTTGAACCTGTTAAAGTTAATTCTGAGGTTAATGTTGAGGTTGAGAATGTAGAGACAAATTCGGGAGTTGTGATTGATACTGTTTCTGACATTCCTGAGGAGTGTGAATCTGTTTATTCTGATTCAGACAGTGACTCAGATACGGAAGCTAGTGTTAATTCTCTTGATGAAGATATTGATCAGTTGCTTGCAGAAGCGGATTTTCTGATGACTAGGAAGTCGTGCATTGCAGATGATGCTTTCACAAAGATTGATTATTCCAGATTCTTTGCAGGAAAGGAAGCTCATTTTGCATTAATGGCCATGACTGATCCGCCAAAACCTGTAAGTTCTGCATGTAGTACTGATAATACTAGTGAAAAATACTGTGGTACATGTGATAGATTGACTGAGGAGATTAAACAACTCCGTGTTCAACGTGATAGTGCTATCATGAACAGTCAATCTACTCGCAAAGAGTTGAATGCTTTTAACAAAGTATTAGATGGCTACAAAAAGGACATTTCCGACTTGAAAAACACTTTGTCTTTAAAACAATTGGCAATTAACAACTATATCAATGAAATTGAAAATACCAAGTTGGAAATGGCCGCCATCAAATGCTTTGCTGAAAAAGTAAACAAAAAGCTGGAAAGCTATAAGAATGTTGCTTATGTGGTAGATCACATCATTGATGATAAAACCACCAATTATCGGGCAGTACCATCTCCGGTTCTTTTTGAAAACCACAATTGTCACCAAGTGACACCGGAGAGTTCGGTAAAATCTGATTCAGCATCGGAAAATGAATCTAATACTTCAAGTATTGGTGATCCAAATTCCGATGTTAGACCGATTTTGGGAATCAATGATGAGGGTGTTACTGCTGAAAGTGTTGACTCAGACTCAGAGAGTGATGATACTGGTTGTAAACAAACTGTTAATGCATGTGAAATTCCAAAAGAAAATCACATCATTACAAATGAACCAGTTTCATCATCTCAAATTGTGATTCCAATGAAAAAGATTCATTGTGAAAAGAAGTCTGAAGTGAATGTTGTGAAGAAAGATCTTGAAAAGATTGAGAAAAACGAACAATGTGACAAACCTGTCAAAGTGTTCTATCGGATGGAAGGATCCGATAAGATCATCTCTGACGAGGACTTTCCAATTAAAGATGTTAACTATGCTAAAATTGACAAAATTTGGCAAGAAAGTACTATTTGGTTCCCAAAACATGAGAGAACAAATGAAATTCCACCAGCTTTGTTAAAGAAGTTGTATTTGGATGTTCCTCAAGAACCAAAGGTCCATGTCACAGAGTTTGTTAAACCCAAAAACAGAGCTAATGGTTTTAATGAGCCGACTTACTCAAAAGGGCCACTCCCTGAGAGTTTAAGAAAGCAACAGTATAATGATCAATACCCTGTTAGATCATTTGCTCAACCAAATGCTCCAAATGTTTTTGAAGAGTACCGTGCGTGCTTTAAGTGTGGGGAACGTGGGCATTTGCTTGCTCAGTGTCTATATGTAAGGCACAAGAGGCACGAGGTTGAAGTGAGGAATTCCAGGAGAAAACCGATTGATCATTATGTGCCACCACATAGGAGAGTTGTTCCTCAACAACCACAACAGTTTTATAATCAAAACAACTTTCAAATGAGGAACACTCGTCCAATGCACTATGATAGAAGGAATCGGATTGCGATGGAAAACTCGTGGAGGAAGCCTGTGGTGAACACAACAGTTGAGAGGCAAAAGGTTCCACCAAAACCGATTGTCAAATCAACTGTTGGACCTAAGTCTGTTAAATCAGATAAGGTTACCAAGAAGGTTACTTTTGCTAACAATGTTCAGAAACCGACTGAGAACCCAAAGTCTCAGATTCGTATCCTGAAAAGGACTGAACAATCTTGGACACCTAATGGTACTCCAGGAGCCTCAACTTCAAAAGTTAATGAGAGAAAGGAAACTGTTTTGAACAATCAGAAAAAGATTGATCAAAAAGTTGTTAAAAATGTTTGTGACAATGTTACTGTGAAACCTGATGTTGAAAGACCCAAGACTCAGGCTTGGGTCCCCCGAAAGAACTAACTGATTTACATTGTGTGTGCAGGGAGCTTCAGCTGGCCCTATTAGCAGTCTTTGGATTGTTGATAGTGGAGCTTCAGGCCACATGACAGGGGATCTTGCGTTGCTGTTTGA
The DNA here is from genome assembly GCA_032199755.1 of Ambrosia artemisiifolia. Classification (NCBI taxonomy): domain Eukaryota; kingdom Viridiplantae; phylum Streptophyta; class Magnoliopsida; order Asterales; family Asteraceae; genus Ambrosia; species Ambrosia artemisiifolia. The sequence continues at coordinate 43,925,217 of CM063518.1, forward strand.
CGTGAAGAACATCAATGGCGGATATGTAGCGTTTGCAGGAAACAAAGGTGGATATATCACAATGGAAGGAAGTGTGAGCAATGGGATAGTGAGTTTCGAGCGGATTTCGTATGTAAAGCAGATAGATTACAATCTGTTGAGTGTCAGTCAAATTTGTGACAAGAAATTTACTGTGCATTTTGATGACAAATCCTGCTATATTTTGAAACCGGGCTTTACAATTCCTAAAGAGTGGATAATGTTGAAGGCACCTCGCGTCAACAATCTTTACATTCTTGATATGTCCAAGGCGATGACATCACAGGGGCAAATAACATGCTTTTTGTCAAAGGCGACTGAGAAAGAATCGATAATGTGGCACCGAAGAATGGGGCACATTCATCTGAAGAAAATGAATCAACTTGTGAGGAATGGACTTGTCGATGGAGTAAACGTGAAACATTTCCATCTGAATGACAAGTGTGTGAGTTGTAAAAAGGGGAAGCAACACAAACAGTCCCATAAAGTGAAAAAGGTTAACTCTGTTGAGATGCCACTAGAGCGATTGCACATGGATCTTTTCGGACCGGTCAAGCGTCATAGTCATCTTGGAGAGCTTTATTGTTTAGTCGTCACTGACGATTACTCAAGATTTTCATGGGTGATGTGTTTGCAGAATAAAAGCGACACTTTTATCAATCTAAAAGTTCTGTTCACTCGATTGGAGAATCTCTACAATGTGAAGATAAAGAGAATTCGGAGTGACAATGGGACGGAGTTCAAAAATGCAAAGATGGATGAACTTTGTGAAAACAAAGGGATACATCATGAATATTCAGCTCCGTACACCCCTCAACAGAACGGTGTTGCTGAACGAAAGAATAGGACTCTAATTGAAGCGGCTAGAACAATGCTCGCTGATTCAAATCTTCCAGTAATGTTCTGGAATGAGGCGATTTATGCAGCAAATTACACACTAAATCGGGTTCTAACAGTGAAGAAGTTTGGTAAAACATCTTATGAGCTGTTACACCGAAGAAAGCCGAACTTAGAGTATCTAGAACCTTTTGGGGCGCCTTGCACCATGTTGAATCCAAGCGAAAAGTTTAGTCCTAAAGCCGAGGAAGGTTACTTTGTTGGATATGCAACCCCGCTCAAACGGGTATACAACAAGCGAACTCGTCGTGTGGAAGACTGGGCTAACGTGGAAGTTCAACGATATACTCAAAATATTCAAGGCACGGGTCCTGATTGGATGTTTGATTACAAAGATTTCTTTGAATCATTCAATCTAGATAGCTTGGTTGAAGAAGCTGTTATTAGACTACTTTACGAGTGTGAAAATGCAACAACTTCGCCGTTGGTGCGTCCGATCACCGTGAACCCCCTACCAGCTTCTAATGATACCAATGCTCCTATACAAGAAGAAGAGATATTTCAAGAGGCTTCAACTTCATTAGACACTTCAGAATCTGAAGATGAACAATTTGAAGAAGCTATTCTTGATCAAGCTGAAGAACAGGAGGCACCGCCAGTGAATCCAACTCCAACTTCTGATGTGGCTTCATCATCAAATACGGGTCATGATCTGGATGCTGTAGAGAACTTGACTGTTCAGACGGGAGTGCAAGTACCTGATTATCCGGAATCTCGGATTCATCGTATTCACCCGCTGGAGCAAGTTATCGGTGATCCTGGAAGTAGTGTTATGACCAGAGGGCAGCTTAAAAGCGTTAATACGCCAGAGAGTTTTGGTGCTTTAGCTTTATATGCCAAAATTCAACAATCTGGTAGTCAAAATGATTGGTCGTTTGCGTGTTATGTGTCGCAGGTAGAGCCAAGGACATACAAGGACGCTTTGAAGGATGATGCCTGGGTGGAAGCTATGCAGGAGGAGTTATTACAATTCCAGAAATTGGGAGTTTGGACGCTCACGGATTTGCCGCCGGATAGGAAGAAGATCGGCACCAAATGGGTGTTTAAGTGTAAGAAGGATGATCGTGGGGTAATAGTTCGTAACAAAGCCAGATTGGTCGTGCAGGGATTCCATCAAATCGAAGGGATTGATTATAATGAAATCTATGCACCGGTAGCACGAATCGAAGCTATTCGGATGTTCCTCGCGTTTGCTTCTTATAAGAAATTCAAAGTTTACCAGATGGACGTGAAAAGTGCATTTCTGTACGGTAAAGTCAAGGAAGAGGTGTATGTCGGGCAGCCACCAGGCTTTGAGGACCCAATCCACCGGGATAAGGTCTACGTATTGAACAAAGCTCTTTATGGCTTGCACCAGGCTCCGAGGCAGTGGTACGAGGAGCTGAGTACATACCTCATCACCAAAGGATTTAAGCGCGGCCTCGTCGATTGTACCCTCTTTACGAAAAAGACGGGAGATGACTTGCTTCTAGTACAGATATACGTTGATGATATAATATTTGGTTCAACTAACGAGCTTTTATGCAGGGAGTTCGAAACTGTCATGCAGGAAAAGTTCGAAATGAGCGCAATGGGGGAGATGCAGTTTTTCCTAGGCTTGCAGGTGGACCAAAGACCCGATGGGATCTTCATTCACCAGACGAAATATGTCTCCGACATCTTGAGCCGGTTCCAGATGGAGGACTCAAAGCCGATGGATACCCCGATTCAACCCAATCACGGGATTGGAGTGGACGCTAAGGGGGAGCTGACGGATCCTTTTACATACAGAGCAATCATCGGATCTCTGATGTATTTGACGGCGTCTCGACCAGATATTATGTACGCAACGTGTCTCTGTGCCCGTTATCAATTGAAGCCGAAACAAAGTCATCTGACGGCGGTCAAGCGTATCCTTAGATATCTGAAGGGTTGTCCCTCAAAAGGACTTTGGTACCCTAATGATGATAATTTTGATTTCATATCTTTTAGTGATGCAGATTGGGGCGGCTGTGACAAAGATAGCAAATCTACTACAGCTGGTTGCCAGTTTTTCGGGAGCAGGTTAATCACCTGGCAATGCAAGAAACAGACTTCCGTAGCACAATCTACCTGTGAAGCCGAGTACATTGCAGCCTCGAGTTGCTGTTCGCAAGTACTCTGGATTCAACAACAAATGGTGGATTACGGTTTGCAGTTTCTAAAAACTCCTATTTACTGTGACAACGAAGCTGCAATTGCATTAACTAAAAATTCGGATAATCATTCTAAAGCGAAACACATCCGGATCAAATATCATTTTATCCGTGATTGTTACGCTAAGGAATTGATTGATATGGTCAAAATACATACTGACTACCAACGTGCAGATCTGTTTACTAAAGCCTTTGACCGTTCACGCTTTGAATATCTTTTAAAAGTAAACAATATAAAGGAAAAACAGGACTAATCGGCACCTCGGTTTATCGCTTTTTAGTTTTTTAGTTTTTATATTTTGCTAATTGGGAATTTCTCTTTGCTAATTGGGAATTTCTCTTTACTATCATAATCCTCAAAGAAGTTGATGCTTTCGAGGGGATTGTTTAATCCTCAAAGAAGTTGATGCTTTCGAGTGGATTCTTTCTTTTAAATTTTGTTTTTATTTGTTTTTCAGAAAAATGAAAATCCAAAAATATGTTCTTTATTTTAGGGGGAGCCATTTTATCAGAAAAGCCAAAAACATTATAAAATTCAAAAAGACCTAAAAATTAGAAAATCAAAAATGATTTCCTGGTAAAACAGAGGAAATGATAGTACATTAGTGGGAATCTGACACAGGCTAAAGAATTGTATAGTTTATGAGGCGTGTGTTGACTACGTGTGATATGCTGATAGGCTTCGTAGACTAAATATTGCGTGCATTAGTGATACAAACATAACGAACTACGCGTTCGTGGCTGAACACCTCATGGGCATATGGTCTTAGTACCGTAATTTCGTTTGATAGGATTGCCAAAATCTGAGGTTTCGGGTCGTTATGTTATGGTTATCCGGGATATTCTGATAAACTTTTGTCGTATTGATTTACGGACCTAGTTTTATCAGAATATTTGCTAAAAGAGCTTAATTGCCAAAACAGGAAGTTACCGAATTGAGGAACTTTATGTTTTAATTGATCATAGATCATTATTACATCGTATTGATCATCTGATGTAAATCAGTGATTAATATCCGCCTCAACCTAGTGTATACGCACATGTTACTCTGCTGCATTCATTTGCTGACCTGTACACCTCTGTGCTATATACTTTGTAATTTTTACGGATAACTCTGGCATAATCACGCGTTACGACGAAGCTTTGTGCAATTACTTGATACGGGAGTATGTCGTGTGTGTGGGCACCACATCGTGTTAGTCTAATACACCTAACTTGTATCATTTTAAAGCATTGCGTAATTGTCTGCATGTGAGCTTACGTGGACCACAATATCAGCAATTGCCGTATCACATACTGTTTCTAATGATAATATTAAACAAAAAGATCAACGCTGTGATCAGATTTCTCAGAAAACTGATATGATCCTCTGACCGGATTTCACAAAATGTTTACTGCCGTATCATTTACTTTTAATGTCAAAAAGATACAAAATCCAAAAAGATTTTAGGTGTGTTTTGATAAAATTTCAGAAAAATCCAAACTTTTTGCATTTCTGCTTTATTTTTTTGATAACCGGGGATGCTTGATAGTCAATTTCTGAGATTTGACAACACCATCTGGGCTTTGTATCATTCTAAAAAGAGAAAATTTGTGCTTTGGAAGCTTAACGGATTGAAAAATGTTGAACGGGATTCGAATTTGTAATTTGGCAAAATTTTTCAAAATTTCCATTTTACATTCGCCCTTAATTTGGGACGAATGTGGAATTTTTGTTCACCTTCGGGTTGCTTCCAACGGGCGAATGTGATTTTTAACCAAAATTCACTTTCGGGTAAAACAACTTTTACCTTCGTGCCTTTGATTAGGGGCGAAGGTGGAAATGTGATACATTCGACCGATTGGAACGGGCGAAGGTGGAGTCTTTATATATGCCTCTTGTACATTCGACCCTCACTTCAAATTTTTTCAAAATTTCTTCAATAACAGACCCTTGTTGATTTTAATTCTCTTGCTTGTGCCTTTTGATCCTTGCATCTTACTGATCATTTTCATATAAAGATTACAGGTAATGGTCACAGATTGAAGCCGGAATCGTTGATTTTCTAAATCGACCTAGGGTTTAAGGGTTTACAGAGTTTCAGTGTTTGTTAATGCTTTTTGTTGTTAGATTTTCATTCTATATCAGTTTTAGGGGGAGAGTATTAAAGGAATTAGGTTTCTAACATGGTTTAAAGTGTTGATTGATTGAATGAAAATTATAAACCCTAAATTCTATTGAAAACCGATATAAAATGAAAATTAGGGTAAATTGATGATAGACGATGCTTAGTCGGCTGTTTTAGGATTGATTCTAATCAAAATCAGGGTTTAAAACACGGTTGAAAAATTTTCAAATTTTGGGTATGAACCATTTCCACCTTCGGGTCTTCGTATGGACGAAGGTGAAATGAGATGGACGAAGGAAGATCAAAACGGACGAATGTGTCTTTTCAATTAAAATTATTTACATTCGACCATAATCTTACACCTTCGGCCACAATTATTTACATTCGACCAGTTAATTTTGGGCGAATGTGGAATCTCAAAAACCTAAAATTTTGAATTTTTGACGATTTCGTGTTTTGACGTTTATTTTGATTTTACATTTCAGATGGCTGAAGAACAAGCAAATATTGAGATTCCTGTGGAGACTGCAGTGACTGATCCTATTCCAGAGACTGTACCAGAAGGAGAATCATCAAGCGGTACAAAATGGCCGTTTGAGAAGACTCATAACTGTTGTGCGTATCTTGGAGATGTGGAGAAGAATGTGGAGTTCACAGAGATTATTAAGTTTCAGAAGAGTTTGCTGAGAATCAAGCTGCTGAATAAAGCCATGGACGAAGACAGAAAACGATCTAATCAATAGTCGAGGGGGAGTTTGTAGATGCGTTTTTGCGACTAATGATTAGATGTTAACATGTGTTAAGGGCGAAAGAAGAATAGAATGGGCGAAGGTGACTTGTAAGTGGGCGAAGGTAGCTTAGAGGTGGACGAGTCTGGAACTAGTGCTGAACAGAAGACACATTCGACCACATGAAGTGGGCGAATGTGGAACAGGCTCACATTCGACCAGTCTGACTGGGCGAATGTGCAGCTGCTATATATAGATTTCGAGTTTTTGTAATGTTAAGCGAGTCATTCAGAGTGTGTGTTTTAGGTGTGTGTTCCAGAGAGTGTTGAGAGTGTTATTTTGTGTTCTAGATTAACTGTAATCAAGTTGTAAGCAATTATTTGAAAGAGTTAATCTATGAAAAGCTTTTAAAATGACTTTGATTGTGTTTTGATTGAGTTTATATCAGTTTGTTCTAAGCTAGGGTTTCCGCACCTGGTTTAGCAACTTGTATGATCATATAATCCTGTTTTCGTGTCAAATCACATCCTCTACAATAATTTAATCTAGTTGATTAGGATTATACATCACGATTGAACACGAGTCAATCAAGAATTAAATTTGGAAAAAGGTACAATGAGCCATATATTCCGGATATACGCCAATTGCACGGTCATGGTGAGCTAAGGCTCAGCCGAATCGGAAATTGGGAAATGATGCAAAGAATAATTAAAACTCGGACAAATGCCAATCACACGGTCATGGTGGGCCAAGGCTCAACCGAACCGGGAATTGGAAGGCATGATCGCATCAACAAGACTGTGCGATCGGATAAAACACAAATTTCTTAATAATGCGGATATACAGAAATACATTAGACAAACTGACAAGAATGTTTTTATTACACAAAATGCATGACCGGAAATTTCCCACTTGGAGAGTACCGTGGTGATCGCGATAAGATCACCGTGTCATGTGTGGATTGCTTACCCTGGCCAGGTAAGTGTTAAACACATGGTGCGGTGGGCTTCTCATGATCTACATGTCTACCCTTCACGTGACAAGGACTGGGTTAGGAGAGAAAGGCATATTAACATCTCTAAAAATATAACTCGTGAGGTAATATAATAAGGAAGTATTACCAAACAACTTAAGAGGTCGGGTATACCGAGTAAGTAAAACCGATGCATAAACGACCCACAGGGTCCTAGAGCCAAAGGTATTACCACAACGGTTACACGGACCAAGGTAAGACTTGAACCTTAATCAAAGGTTAGGTCATAACTAAACTCGAACCTTTATAGAAGGTTAATTCGTAAATAGACTTGAACTTTAATCAAAGGTTAAGTCATAATTAAACTCGAACCTTTATAGAAGGTTAATTCGTAAATAAACTTGAACCTTAATCAAAGGTTAAGTCATAATTAAACTCGAACCTTTATAGCAGGTTAATTCGTAAATAGATTTGAACCTTAATCAAAGGTTAAGTCATAATTAAACTCAAACATTTATAGAAGGTTAATTCATAAGAAAACTTGAACCTTAATCAAAGGTTGAGTCATAATTATGTTTGGAGCACAATAAAGGTTAATCCATATAAAAGACTTGAACCTCAATCAAAGGTTAAGTCATAAACACGCTCAAACCTTAATCAAGGATTAAATCACAAATCAATCTGAACCTCATCTAAAGGGTAAACTTTTATCGAGTCTAAATCACGCTCGAGAGCTAACTCGTATTAAAAATGAAACCTGTACTGAGGTAAAACAAAAGCTAAGATTCAGGCTAAGCTCAAGGTTAAGTTGTACTTAAATTTCACTCATACTTAATTCGTGAAAGCCTTTGGGAAAATGTGAACAATGCGTCACATTAATCTAATGAATTCATGAAAGCCTACGGGCAATGATAAATAACGTGATCTAATTGGGGCACGTTAAAGTAAACAAAGCGAAATGAACCTCGTGGGCTTTTAGCACATGATGGATGAATGGGCAAGCAAGAGTCTAATATATAGATGGCCGAAAATATCAAAAATGAAAGCAATGCCTTCATAATAAACCAAACGAGGTCTGTAGGACCACTATGCATGTAAATACTAAGTAAAGAAAATATAAGCAAAGGTAGTTACATGAAAAAAAACACAAGAATGATAGGCCAAGGAACAGTAGGGTAAGAACCCTTTAAAAAAACATGGAAATGAAAAACATGGAAATGATCTGAGGATCAATAAGTTCTAAGGGACACAAATAAACAAGAAACGGGTCGTAGTATGAGAAATGGACCCTAGAAGGGTCGACCTTTAAGAGAATAGTCTTTGGGATCAAAGTGTTCCGAGAAAATAAATAAGAAGATAATCCAACTGGGATGTGAAAACGAGATGTTATGCACGAAATAATATCAAAGTAAATAAAAGAGTCCGAAGACTCGGGTTAAGTCACAAATAAGAGGCACTCGAGAGCAAAGAATGTAAATTCGAGAAGTCGGATAAGAAAGGGGTCACAAACCCTATGCTTAGAAAAAAAAAGAAAAAAAAAACTATCTATAGATAAAATATAATCATGAAAGACCGGGCTACCGGAGCAAAAGAGAAAAGGTAATCAACCATGTGAAAATGATTTTGACTTAAAGTGAAGACTCACATACTAATATCGAGTGAAATGATACCAATGCACATTAAAGTATACATGAGATAGGCTAAATGCCATCTAGGGTATTAAATGGAGGATTCCATGGAACATTCTAACTAAGAATAGGTAATACGTACATGGTGTTTCGCGAACGCCTAATCAAAAGCGTTGACAAGTTTCATATACCAAAATCGCTATAAGACTCGTTATCATGCGGTAATGGTTTAGTCAATAACAACGTGTGAATTGCATTGAATTAGTAAACTAATGTGAATTCTAGGCTAAATGTCACGAACCTTGCCTTAGAAATATGAATTCTAGGCTAAAGGAAGTAAAACGCTCATTACATTGAAATAGTAAACTAATGTGAATTTGGAAATCAATAATGCGCTAAAAACGATAAGCCTAGTTTAGCAAATGAAAGCCTAGTCTGTGAGAGGAACACTTTTAAACTAGTGCATAAACGCATGTTAGTTAGCCGTTTGACTTATAATAAGTCGACAAATCCGAACACAGAATGTTGGCGAGATGGTGTGTAGAAACACGTAAGAGGTCATAGTCACCAGATAGGATAACAAACTAAAGTATATGACTTATGGAACTTAAGTCTACTTGTAATCGAAAACTCATGTGAATGAACTATTCATGGAACTAACATGCAAATAGTAACAAAATGCACGATAAACTGCGAATATTCTAGTGATAGCTAAGCAACCAATAAAAGGTTCAAACGGGTCAAGCAGCGAAATTGTCACCACTTGGACACAGAGAAATAAACAAATCCAACCAGCCTATTAATAGGTGTGAACAATGTAAAAAGGGCACGCGATGTCTAAAACAACAAAACGTAAGGGGTAAAAAAACGGATCAACGTCACCCGGTAAAACCATAATATAATAGAAGGCATTTGAGCCAGAATTAAACATGATGACACCTCGTATGGAAGGGGTAAAACACAAGACTAAGAATCGTAAGGCATGACCTAGTGGGATTCCTAACCGAACGAGTATACTCTGTAAAGCCAAGAGTTTAGAACAACCTAATAAGGGGGGTGCAATTAGAAGATGGGGAGGTTTAGATCCCCACCTACTCGGTAAGTGTCCAATTTCGCGGACGAAACCCTCTCTAAGGGGGGTGGAGTTGTAACGCTCCAAATTCTTAAAGTGCATCTTTTGTTAATATGATGAACTAAGGTTTAATTAAACCAAAAGAATAATGAATAATGCGAAAACAATCCTAACGTAGGAAATAACCCCTTTAAACTCGTTATCCAAAACAAGGCTAAAACTTAATACCTGGACTAACTTAGTTAGTGATATGGGTTGGATTAATAAACAAGGCACTTTAGATGGGCTAAATGTGGCAAATTAGGAAACTTGACAAGGGCTTATATTGGAAAAGAGATGAGAATTGATATTCAGTATATGAATATCGATCTCTACACCATCAAACACACACACTACACCCAATTCATCTTTTAAGTGCAATCCAGGCCAAAATCAAGGTGTTAATCAAGTGCATGTGGGGAATTCTTGTCATCTACACCCTCCTAATCCATAAGGTAAGGTTTAAAAGTTTAGTTCCTTACTCCTTGTATGTGTATGAGGAGGATGAGAAATTAGGGAACTTGTGATATGTTAAATTTGATGATGTCTAGATATTAATCTTGCTCCTAGAAACCTTCCTTGAGAAGGAATTAGTCCAAATCATGGTATAGCTAGAGTTATTGAATCTTAGGGCCATGGAAGTTGTGGATTTTGTACATAGGAAGAACCTACATCTATATGCTTTCTTTGAATGCAAGATGTGGTATTTGTAGTTTAAACAATCCTAATAGCCAAATTTTGGCAATGGGTTATAAAATTAGACAAATGGTAACTGGGATATGGTATTTGGCCATGTAAAGAATGCTAAAGAAAATCATGCATTCTAGGTGTTTGATGAAATGCCTAGGAGAGAAGTTTTGATGCAATCTAGTATTTGGTAATCCTGTCCTAAAAACACAGCTTCTGTCTCAGATCGTTTTCCGAAAATATAACCGTTGGATCGTCTTGACATTTTGGCAGTAGCTTCTTAACATAATAATGGACATATCCAACCGTTGGAATGTTTATTGGAGGTCCTAAAGTCAGGTTTCTAAAGTGATTTCTTAACAGCAAACGTTTCTTTTATACAGATTCTGACTAGTCTTAAAAAAATCGTATAAAATCAACCATTTATCCGATTGCGGTGTTCTATAGATTTTTGGAAAGCTTATCGAGTAAATTTTTAGTGTTTTTTATCCCAATAAGCAAACATGGATCATAAATGGATCTGAAACATGAAGTAATACAGCTGCACAAAATCTTTGAAAGCTGTTAGAAAAATGAAAGTGTAGTTGGTTGCATGATTTTCTAAAGGTCATATAAAGTCAAAGAAAAATATGGGAAAAGTGTATTATACACGCTTGGAAAGTTCCTTGAGTCTACTTCATATTTGAACATGTAACGCTAAACATAATTGTAGCATGGTCAAACAAGTCGATTTCAGCAACTACATAGTAAGATTGAACATGTATGACTTAAAAACATGAATTAAGCATGCACAAATTTTAGGAAACTTCTATAACGATAAAACACAACTAAATGTGTAAACACATTGAGTATAGGTTTCTAACAACCTAAGTAAACATTCACCTAGTAGGTGCGAATGCGAGAGACTTCGGATAGCCAAGGAGTCTTGGATCGAGGCTAAAAAGGAAGCACACATAAGGTATGTCACAATTGTGACTTTTTAGACTTGTAAACATTATGTTGTACATTTTGTGAGTTAATGATTACTATGATCCCCTTGGAAGCTTGTAATTAAAAACATTGCTACACTTTGAGAACGTATGGGCTGGGCGAGTAAAACCTAGTAAAAATGGCTCATGGAGTCATCGACATGAGAGTATCGCCACAACGGTAGTATGTCCAAGGCGGATGCGTGTCCTACAAAAAAAAACATTGGTGTGTTTAGTCACTTGTAGTCACAAATCTAAGTAGGGGATCATAGATGGTTAAACAATGTAGCCGAGTCTTGTTAATGTTGAAATGGTAAAGTCGTTATTAATGGCATAAACACCCTATGGGATCATACTGATATAGTGGTATTCATGAAGAGGTTTAAATGGTTTGAGATAAACAAATAATGGTTAAATGTTGCCTTGTGATTTTCCAAAGCATGAACCTAAAATAAACTAGTTTTACCGGATGACCTGTGCAAGGGAGAACCATGTTTAGGAGTTAGAAACCGAATGGGAATTTAAGCATGAGGCTTAGTACCTTAGATGTATGATATGAGTCGTAAACGAGTCCCAAGGGTCCCGTGAAGGGTCTTGAACATGAGAATAAGTGCAGCTTTGTGCTGGTTATAAAAAAAGGAAAAACTGGTTAAGTATGAAATACAGATAAAACAGGCAACTTTCTGGAATATGGTGGCCTCGCGCTACGTGAGACAAAGACGGGCTCTCATTCGCGTGATGCGAGGGGGGTCCTAGTACGCAAAGTTTGACAGATATTGAAAAAGTTATCCCGTTCTCAAATTTCCAACTAGTTTAATCGTTTAATGGGTTATTTTATGATGTTTAACCCTAGGTAATCTCGTTTCGGAGCCCGGATGATGATCAAGCCATATTTGAAGGACCGTGCGCGCTAATTTCGTAAATACGCTTTCGCATACTTCAATATTAAATTAATGTAACATAATGGGGTTTAAACCAAACTGTAAACTTTTTTTTTATAGTTGCCTTGTAGTCGGAAACGTTTGTAGCATGATGGTCCTACGGGATCGCGTGTAAATCGGACAAGTTTTAATTTAACCACACTTTTAAATCATAATCACGTGTATTAAGATGCTAAACCTTGTTTATACTGCTCGGGTCTTACACATATTGAAGAAGACGGTGTGGTTGTGTTGTCTAAGGTTGGTGTAGGTGAAAACAAGGACATCTACAGAGTTGTAGGTCATCAGTTCAAAATAATTTTTTATCGTTGTACTACTGTCAAACAGGTTAAGGGTTGGGAAGGTTTGGAGTATGGTTTCAACTTCTTACCTTTTAACCAAATACTTAACGGAGAAGCTAAGAGTCTGTTGGGCATTGGTAATTATTTTATTGTTTACCTTACTACAATTTTTTTACATTCACTTTGGTTGAAAACTGTTGGTTCATATTTAACAGAGTTTTGGTTAACTTGTCTGTTTTCTTTTTACAGACGTTGCTGGAAGCGTCATCTGGTGTAGCGACTTGGATGTATTTGGACGAGGTCCTAATGAAACCAAACGAATGAATCTTGATATTCAGGACTTAGAGTAAGGATTCCTTAAGATTGTTATATAGTTTTGTAAACAATCATTGTAATAAATGTTATGAACAACTTATTCTATGATTGACTGTTGTTCTGTTGCAGAGGTACGACCTTAAGATGTACATTGTGGAACTCTTATGCAATACAGTTTAAGGAATTCATTTCAAAGATCACTGAGGAGCATTTACTGGCTGTTATCCAGCATGGAAGGGTTAGAGACTCGAACGGTAACTTGTGTTTCATTGTAGTTTTTTTAAAAACATATTAATATGAAGTTAGTAAAGATATGTTTATTGTCAAATTTTTAGAAACAATTACAGTTCAAACCGATAAGTATGGATCTCGCCTCTTTCTCAATCAACTTATAGATGAGGTGTCTGACCTAAAGAGGAGGTGCAATTTATTTATATTTGTATACGAAGATTTACATTTATGTTTCTTTTAGCTAAGAGATATAATTGTTTTTATGTTTATGTAGCTTGATGTTGAAACAAGAACAAGAGTCTGGTTGTACTTCTCAAACTGTTCTTTCGTCCCAGACTGTTTATCCAACCCGTCAGGAATTCATAGTTGGAACACAGAAGAAGCGTGTTGATGAGCTCATTGATATTCAAGAGGTTTCAATATTTTATTCGTAACTTTTATATGTCTTTAGTTTATTTATAGTTTGTATTCTATAAAACTACTAATTTTGCATACATATATACTGTGTTTGCAGCCGATGTCTTATGTTGTGGTTGCGACCATAAAAAGTATTGAAGAAAGCTATGGTTGGTTTTATGCTGCCTGCCGGAAGTGTAACAAGAAAGTTTTAAGCAAGTCAGAGTATTTGCAAAATGCTGAACAAGTTTCTGAAGCGATTCTCAAATTGCCTGCTACTGCGTTGGTTTTTCGAAAATGCCAGTGTGAATGTACTTCCGTTACCACAAAGTATGTAAACCAGTAAATGTATACACATTTTTTGTTTCAGAATTTTTATTGCATTTCATGAAGTTTTCTAAGATTAATTATGTTTTTTTTGTTTTAGGTTCAAGTTGCAGATAAGGGTTCAAGATGAATCCGGTAGTGTGTCATTTGTCATGTTCGATAAAGATGTTATGAAGGTCATTGGAGCTGCTGTAGATGCACGTTTTGCGACTAATGATTTGGATTGTAACCTTAACATATGTTAGTTGATAATAGAAGGGGCGAAGGTGAATATGTGTTGGGCGAATGTGAGTTATGATGGACGAATGTATGTTTTAGTGGGCGAAGGAAGACTTAAGATGGGTGAAGGTAGGAAGCTGTTAAAAGATGAACACGTTCGTACTAAAGAAGTGGGCGAATGTGGACAAAGTCCACATTCGTACCTTGCAACTGGGCGAACGTGCAGACACTATATATAGGATTTGCTCATTTTGTAAGTTAGAATAGTTATTGAATGTGTGTGTTTTGAGGTCAGGTCCCTCTCTAGATTAAAGTTGTGTAAGACTGTGTTAGATTAACTTGTAAGGTCATTGTATTGAATATTTTGAACAAGTAATCTATGAAATGGTGATTGAAAAGGTATTTCACGTGTTGTGATTTGCGTATTATCATTTTGTTCAGTTCTAGGGTTTCCGCACCTGGAATTGTGACTTATATGATCATATTATCCTGTTTTAGCTAAAATTCTTCATCTACAAAGTGGTATCAGAGCCATAGAGATCATACAACAACAAAATTGATAATATCAGAGCTGATTTGGACCTAATTTTGATCAAATTTTCTCTGTTTTTCAATGATAATGGTTTTTGATACAATTTGAAGGTTTTTGATTTGAATTCGTGGTTAAAATCAAGTTTTCCAAGAATTAAAGTTGTTCCAAATCAATTCCGAATCATAACCTGATAAAGATCATCAAAATCCATAAACTTTTAAAAATCTCAGATCAAAATAACCGTTTTTCAAAGTGTAACCGTTTTTCAAACATGTATGGGTCGAATCTAGAGAGAGGTGGGCGAACCTGGACCTTTTTAGGGCGAACCTGAGCTTTTTCTGGGCGAAAGTAACTTATTTCAGGGTGAACCTAGGATTGTTGTGTTGATAGTTCCACATTCGGGTCATAAAGTCCACATTCGGTTGATCGCGGGTGAGAAAGTGGAAACTTAGTGGACGAAAGTGAAAGATTTTGGATGAAAGTGGAAATTGTTTGCTGATATTCTACATTCTGGTCAGAAATCTACTTTCGGTTCTTCAAATTGGGCGAAAATAAGATCCAAGGGGGCGAATGTAGAAAGGTTATTGGAAAATTTTCTAAGTGTGGTAAATTTCTAAGTTTGTGAACATCATGTGGAATTTTGCAACTACACCGAGACCGGGAATGACACAACAACAGCAGCAAGTGACTATGGACCCATGGACAGTGGCAGCTCAGAAATCGAGCACTCAGTCTTCGCAACCGATTAACTATTTAGCGATGACTAGTTCGATGCCTCAGTGCGTTGCAGCTTCGTCACAACAACCTGCAGCAGATTATTGGGGAGTAGCAGCCGCGGTGGTAAATACTCAAACTACCAATGCTATTTCTACACTAATAAATGACTTATCTTCAGGTAGTGGGAATCGGCCACCCAAGCTAATGGAGATGCAGGAGTATAACCAGTGGCAGAAGAAATTCAAGATTCATCTTGGAGGCATGGCGTTGGAAGTTAAAGAGGCTTGGCAGATGATAGCTAAAGGATATGTTGTTCCAATTTTGGAGAACACCGGTGAACCTGTGCCTTTGGAGAGTTTGACTGACGATGAAAAGAAGAAATTTGCTGTGGAAAAGAAAGCATACTCTCAGTTAACTCAGGCGATCACAAACGATTTGCTACATCAGTTTGGGCCGTGCACTACTTCTAAGCAGTTATGGGATGTGCTAAAGAATCGTCATGATGGTAACGCAAAGACGAGAAGGTTGAGGATGGAGGAGTTGAGAAAAGAATTTGAGAACTTTATTTATGTCGGGAATGAGACATTGAAAGAGTTGACTCCTAGGTATTGTCATTTACTAACTGAATTGTCTAGTTATGAAATACAGATTCCTATGACAGATCTGGTGGACAAGTTTGCCGATGCATTACCACCATACTGGGATCAACACGTCGAGGTACTCAAATAGAAGGATGCTTACAAGTATTGGACTATCAACGAGTTCATTCAGAAGCTGGAGAATAAAGAACTCGAGGAGAAGAGGAAAGCAAAGAGATCTCAGATTCCTCAGAATCCAGAGTTATATCATGGTGGTACTTCAGCAACCGTCGGAAACTCGAGTGTTGGTGGAACAGTGGCACCTCACATAGCTTGTATTTCAAGTGTCATGGAACCACCGAAACAACCCATCAACTACCTAGCTCAACTTCATCTTATTCACAACCATCATATACACCACCCCCACAACAATACACTAATTCTTTCATTTCACCATTTTCTCCAATGCAGCAAGCAACATTCTATTCTGCTAACCAACCACAACAACAACCTCAACAACAACCTTACATGACTCAAACGAATCAAGTGAACCAAACCAATCAGCAACCAGTGGTATTGGAGACATCCAATACGAGTAATGTGACTGTGGAGGTTGCTCAACAACATATTGCTCTAGTCTCAGCAATGGTTGCTTCGTATAACGGTTTAGTTGCAAGTCAAATTGGTAATAACAACTTGACCAATGAAGACTATGCACAAATCGACAAAGAGGAGATGGAGCTGATAGACATTCAGTGGGCTTTCGCAAGCATTATGAGAAGGGCAACCGAGTTCATCGAAAAGACCGGGAGGACTGATTTGGGTACTTCTCCGAACACAACTTATGGTTTTAACAAGGAGAAAGTTACATGCTTTAACTGTGGAGGTAAAGGACACTTCAAAAGAGAATGCACTCAGCCACCTAAACAAGGTAACAGAAACCCATTCAACTCAAACTACCAAAACCGTCAACAACAGAACCAAAACCAAGTTTCTTTCCAACACAACAACAACTATCAAAACCAAAACAATTACCAAAACCGACAGAACACCTCTAACAACAACCAAAACAGACAACCAAACACAACCAACCAGAACCAAACCCAACCACCAAATAACACAAACAGAACAGTTATACCAATCACTACACCAAATGAGCAGCCACAGAATACAAATTAGAATCAAGCTTTGGTGATCCAGAATGATGAAAGGTTTGACTGGTCTGGGATGCAAATTGGTGTTGAGGAGATTACTACTGGTGGGAATGTGGCTTGTGTTGCTCGACAGGTTGATATCAAGGAGTTGGTGATAGTTGATCAAAATGAAGAAACTGAGAGTAAGATTGAGGTATCGGTGGAAGAGATGAATGTGGAGACTGAGACTGTTGAAGTTCAGGCTGAGGAAGCAAGTTCAGGAGTGGTGATTGACACAGTTTCAGATGTTCCTGAGGAGTGTGAGTCAGTTTATTCAGATTCAGAAAGCGAATCAGACTCAGAAGCAAGTGTTACATCTTTGGATGACAAAATTGATCAGTTGCTAGCAGAAGCAGATTTTCTAAAGACGAGGAAGTCGTGCATAGTGGATGACGCTTTCACCAGAATCGATTATTCAAAGTTCTTCGCTGGGAAGTAAGCTCATTTCGCTCTAATGGCCATGACAGATCCTCCAAAACAGGTAAGTTCTGAATCTAGCACTGATGCTACAAGTGATAAGTACTGTGGAACTTGTGACAGATTGACAGATGAAAACAAAGAACTTCGCATTCAACGCGATAGTGCTATAATTAACTGTCAATCTGCTCGCAAAGAAGTGATTGCTTTTAACAAAGTACTTGATGGGTACAAAAAGGACATTTCCGACCTAAAGAAAACTCTTTCATTAAAACAATTAGCAATTAACAACTATATTAATGAACTTGAAAATACTAAGTTGGAAATGGCCACCATCAAGTGTTTTGCTGAAAAGGTCAACAAGAAATTAGAAAGTTACAAGCATATTGCTTATGTCGTTGACCACATCATTGATGATCAAACCACAAGTTATAAGTCTGTGCCATCTCCGGTGCTTTTTGAAAATCACAATTGTCATCAAGTGACACCGGAGAACTCAGTAAAATCAGACTCAGCATCGGAAAACGAAACCAATACTTCTAGTGTTGGTGATCCTCATTCCGATGTGAGACCGATTTTAGGTTTGAATGATGAGGGAGTAACTGTTGAAAATGATGATTCAGACTCTGAGACTGACTCTGAGAGTGACAAAAGTGCTAATGCGTGTGATATTTCAAAAGAAAATCACATCATTACAAATGAACCAGTGTCACCATCTCAGCATGTGCATCCAATGGCTAACGCACATCGTGATAAGAAGTCTGAAAAGAAAGATGTTAAGAAGGAAATGAGTGACAAACCAGTCAAGGTATTTTATTGGATTGAAGGATCCGATAAGATCATCTCCGACGAGGAATATCCAATTAAGTTTGCTAACTATTACAAAATTGATAAAATTTGGCAAGAAAGCACAATATGGTTTCCAAAACATGAGAGAACAAATGAAATTCCACCGGAAAATCTAAAGAAACTGTATTTGGATGTTCCAAAAGAACCAAAGGTTCATGTCACCCAATTCATTAAACAGAAAAACAAAGCAAACGGTTTTCATGAGCCAGCCTACTCAAAGGGTCCACTTCCTGAGAGTTTGAGGCGCAGACAGTATGATGATCAATATCCTGTCAGATCATATGCTCAGCCGAATGCTCCAAATGTGTTTGAAGAATACCGTGCATGCTTTAAGTGCGGGGAGAGAGGGCATTTACTTGCTCACTGCCCGTACGTGAGGCACAAAAGGCACGAAGTTGAAGTTAGGCAATCCATGAGGAAACCGGTTGACAATCATTGCTATCCACAAAGGCGTTTTGTTCCTCAACCACAACAATTTTATAATCAAAACAACTTTTATCAAAAGAGGAATGATCGTCCATTTCAGTATGATAGTCGTAACCGGATAGCAATGGAGAAACCGTGGAGAAAACCAATGGTGAACACAACAAATGATAGACAAAAGGTTCCACAAAAACCTGCTGTCAAGTCAAATGTTGGACCTAAATCTGTTAAATCAGAGAGGGTACCCAAGAAGGTTTCATTTGAGAACGATGTTAAGAAAATGACTGAGACCCCAAAATCTCAGATTCTTATCTTGAAACGTTCGGAACAATCTTGGACACCATATGGTACTCCAGGAGCCTCAACTTCAAAATCAAATGAAACAGCTAAAAAAGTTTTGAATGATCCTAAAAAGATTGATCCAAAACCAAATGTTGAAGTAGATAATTCTTTGAAGAGTGATATTCAAAGACCCAAGACCACTCAGGCTTGGGTCCCCCGAAAGAACTAACTGTTTTACTTGATGTGTGCAGGGAGCTTCAGCTGGCCCTATTAGCAGTCTCTGGATTGTTGATAGTGGAGCTTTAGGCCACATGACAGGGAATTTAGCTTTATTGTTTGATGTGAAGAATATAAATGGAGGGTACGTTGCTTTTGCCTGGAACAAAGGTGGATATATCACGATGGAAGGAAGCGTGAGTAATGGTATTGTGAGTTTTGAGAGGATATCGTATGTGAAGCAGATAGATTACAATCTGTTGAATGTCAGTCAAATCTGTGACAAACAATTCACTGTTTATTTTGATGACAAATCTTGCTATATTCTCAAACCGGGCTTCAAAATTCCAAAAGAGTGGGTAATGTTGAAGGCACCTCGCGTCAACAATCTCTGTTTTGATCAAATTGATAATATCAGAGCTGATTTGGACCTAATTTTGATCAAATTTTCTCTGTTTTTCAATGATAATGGTTTTTGATACAATTTGAAGGTTTTTGATTTGAATTCGTGGTTAAAATCAAGTTTTCCAAGAATTAAAGTTGTTCCAAATCAATTCCGAATCATAACCTGATAAAGATCATCAAAATCCATAAACTTTTAAAAATCTCAGATCAAAATAACCGTTTTTCAAAGTGTAACCGTTTTTCAAACATGTATGCGTCGAATCTAGAGAGAGGTGGGCGAACCTGGACCTTTTTAGGGCGAACCTGAGCTTTTTCTGGGCGAAAGTAACTTATTTCAGGGTGAACCTAGGATTGTTGTGTTGATAGTTCCACATTCGGGTCATAAAGTCCACATTCGGTTGATCGCGGGTGAGAAAGTGGAAACTTAGTGGACGAAAGTGAAAGATTTTGGATGAAAGTGGAAATTGTTTGCTGATATTCTACATTCTGGTCAGAAATCTACTTTCGGTTCTTCAAATTGGGCGAAAATAAGATCCAAGGGGGCGAATGTAGAAAGGTTATTGGAAAATTTTCTAAGTGTGGTAAATTTCTAAGTTTGTGAACATCATGTGGAATTTTGCAACTACACCGAGACCGGGAATGACACAACAACAGCAGCAAGTGACTATGGACCCATGGACAGTGGCAGCTCAGAAATCGAGCACTCAGTCTTCGCAACCGATTAACTATTTAGCGATGACTAGTTCGATGCCTCAGTGCGTTGCAGCTTCGTCACAACAACCTGCAGCAGATTATTGGGGAGTAGCAGCCGCGGTGGTAAATACTCAAACTACCAATGCTATTTCTACACTAATAAATGACTTATCTTCAGGTAGTGGGAATCGGCCACCCAAGCTAATGGAGATGCAGGAGTATAACCAGTGGCAGAAGAAATTCAAGATTCATCTTGGAGGCATGGCGTTGGAAGTTAAAGAGGCTTGGCAGATGATAGCTAAAGGATATGTTGTTCCAATTTTGGAGAACACCGGTGAACCTGTGCCTTTGGAGAGTTTGACTGACGATGAAAAGAAGAAATTTGCTGTGGAAAAGAAAGCATACTCTCAGTTAACTCAGGCGATCACAAACGATTTGCTACATCAGTTTGGGCCGTGCACTACTTCTAAGCAGTTATGGGATGTGCTAAAGAATCGTCATGATGGTAACGCAAAGACGAGAAGGTTGAGGATGGAGGAGTTGAGAAAAGAATTTGAGAACTTTATTTATGTCGGGAATGAGACATTGAAAGAGTTGACTCCTAGGTATTGTCATTTACTAACTGAATTGTCTAGTTATGAAATACAGATTCCTATGACAGATCTGGTGGACAAGTTTGCCGATGCATTACCACCATACTGGGATCAACACGTCGAGGTACTCAAATAGAAGGATGCTTACAAGTATTGGACTATCAACGAGTTCATTCAGAAGCTGGAGAATAAAGAACTCGAGGAGAAGAGGAAAGCAAAGAGATCTCAGATTCCTCAGAATCCAGAGTTATATCATGGTGGTACTTCAGCAACCGTCGGAAACTCGAGTGTTGGTGGAACAGTGGCACCTCACATAGCTTGTATTTCAAGTGTCATGGAACCACCGAAACAACCCATCAACTACCTAGCTCAACTTCATCTTATTCACAACCATCATATACACCACCCCCACAACAATACACTAATTCTTTCATTTCACCATTTTCTCCAATGCAGCAAGCAACATTCTATTCTGCTAACCAACCACAACAACAACCTCAACAACAACCTTACATGACTCAAACGAATCAAGTGAACCAAACCAATCAGCAACCAGTGGTATTGGAGACATCCAATACGAGTAATGTGACTGTGGAGGTTGCTCAACAACATATTGCTCTAGTCTCAGCAATGGTTGCTTCGTATAACGGTTTAGTTGCAAGTCAAATTGGTAATAACAACTTGACCAATGAAGACTATGCACAAATCGACAAAGAGGAGATGGAGCTGATAGACATTCAGTGGGCTTTCGCAAGCATTATGAGAAGGGCAACCGAGTTCATCGAAAAGACCGGGAGGACTGATTTGGGTACTTCTCCGAACACAACTTATGGTTTTAACAAGGAGAAAGTTACATGCTTTAACTGTGGAGGTAAAGGACACTTCAAAAGAGAATGCACTCAGCCACCTAAACAAGGTAACAGAAACCCATTCAACTCAAACTACCAAAACCGTCAACAACAGAACCAAAACCAAGTTTCTTTCCAACACAACAACAACTATCAAAACCAAAACAATTACCAAAACCGACAGAACACCTCTAACAACAACCAAAACAGACAACCAAACACAACCAACCAGAACCAAACCCAACCACCAAATAACACAAACAGAACAGTTATACCAATCACTACACCAAATGAGCAGCCACAGAATACAAATTAGAATCAAGCTTTGGTGATCCAGAATGATGAAAGGTTTGACTGGTCTGGGATGCAAATTGGTGTTGAGGAGATTACTACTGGTGGGAATGTGGCTTGTGTTGCTCGACAGGTTGATATCAAGGAGTTGGTGATAGTTGATCAAAATGAAGAAACTGAGAGTAAGATTGAGGTATCGGTGGAAGAGATGAATGTGGAGACTGAGACTGTTGAAGTTCAGGCTGAGGAAGCAAGTTCAGGAGTGGTGATTGACACAGTTTCAGATGTTCCTGAGGAGTGTGAGTCAGTTTATTCAGATTCAGAAAGCGAATCAGACTCAGAAGCAAGTGTTACATCTTTGGATGACAAAATTGATCAGTTGCTAGCAGAAGCAGATTTTCTAAAGACGAGGAAGTCGTGCATAGTGGATGACGCTTTCACCAGAATCGATTATTCAAAGTTCTTCGCTGGGAAGTAAGCTCATTTCGCTCTAATGGCCATGACAGATCCTCCAAAACAGGTAAGTTCTGAATCTAGCACTGATGCTACAAGTGATAAGTACTGTGGAACTTGTGACAGATTGACAGATGAAAACAAAGAACTTCGCATTCAACGCGATAGTGCTATAATTAACTGTCAATCTGCTCGCAAAGAAGTGATTGCTTTTAACAAAGTACTTGATGGGTACAAAAAGGACATTTCCGACCTAAAGAAAACTCTTTCATTAAAACAATTAGCAATTAACAACTATATTAATGAACTTGAAAATACTAAGTTGGAAATGGCCACCATCAAGTGTTTTGCTGAAAAGGTCAACAAGAAATTAGAAAGTTACAAGCATATTGCTTATGTCGTTGACCACATCATTGATGATCAAACCACAAGTTATAAGTCTGTGCCATCTCCGGTGCTTTTTGAAAATCACAATTGTCATCAAGTGACACCGGAGAACTCAGTAAAATCAGACTCAGCATCGGAAAACGAAACCAATACTTCTAGTGTTGGTGATCCTCATTCCGATGTGAGACCGATTTTAGGTTTGAATGATGAGGGAGTAACTGTTGAAAATGATGATTCAGACTCTGAGACTGACTCTGAGAGTGACAAAAGTGCTAATGCGTGTGATATTTCAAAAGAAAATCACATCATTACAAATGAACCAGTGTCACCATCTCAGCATGTGCATCCAATGGCTAACGCACATCGTGATAAGAAGTCTGAAAAGAAAGATGTTAAGAAGGAAATGAGTGACAAACCAGTCAAGGTATTTTATTGGATTGAAGGATCCGATAAGATCATCTCCGACGAGGAATATCCAATTAAGTTTGCTAACTATTACAAAATTGATAAAATTTGGCAAGAAAGCACAATATGGTTTCCAAAACATGAGAGAACAAATGAAATTCCACCGGAAAATCTAAAGAAACTGTATTTGGATGTTCCAAAAGAACCAAAGGTTCATGTCACCCAATTCATTAAACAGAAAAACAAAGCAAACGGTTTTCATGAGCCAGCCTACTCAAAGGGTCCACTTCCTGAGAGTTTGAGGCGCAGACAGTATGATGATCAATATCCTGTCAGATCATATGCTCAGCCGAATGCTCCAAATGTGTTTGAAGAATACCGTGCATGCTTTAAGTGCGGGGAGAGAGGGCATTTACTTGCTCACTGCCCGTACGTGAGGCACAAAAGGCACGAAGTTGAAGTTAGGCAATCCATGAGGAAACCGGTTGACAATCATTGCTATCCACAAAGGCGTTTTGTTCCTCAACCACAACAATTTTATAATCAAAACAACTTTTATCAAAAGAGGAATGATCGTCCATTTCAGTATGATAGTCGTAACCGGATAGCAATGGAGAAACCGTGGAGAAAACCAATGGTGAACACAACAAATGATAGACAAAAGGTTCCACAAAAACCTGCTGTCAAGTCAAATGTTGGACCTAAATCTGTTAAATCAGAGAGGGTACCCAAGAAGGTTTCATTTGAGAACGATGTTAAGAAAATGACTGAGACCCCAAAATCTCAGATTCTTATCTTGAAACGTTCGGAACAATCTTGGACACCATATGGTACTCCAGGAGCCTCAACTTCAAAATCAAATGAAACAGCTAAAAAAGTTTTGAATGATCCTAAAAAGATTGATCCAAAACCAAATGTTGAAGTAGATAATTCTTTGAAGAGTGATATTCAAAGACCCAAGACCACTCAGGCTTGGGTCCCCCGAAAGAACTAACTGTTTTACTTGATGTGTGCAGGGAGCTTCAGCTGGCCCTATTAGCAGTCTCTGGATTGTTGATAGTGGAGCTTTAGGCCACATGACAGGGAATTTAGCTTTATTGTTTGATGTGAAGAATATAAATGGAGGGTACGTTGCTTTTGCCTGGAACAAAGGTGGATATATCACGATGGAAGGAAGCGTGAGTAATGGTATTGTGAGTTTTGAGAGGATATCGTATGTGAAGCAGATAGATTACAATCTGTTGAATGTCAGTCAAATCTGTGACAAACAATTCACTGTTTATTTTGATGACAAATCTTGCTATATTCTCAAACCGGGCTTCAAAATTCCAAAAGAGTGGGTAATGTTGAAGGCACCTCGCGTCAACAATCTCTATATTCTTGATATGTCCAAGGCGATGACATCCCAGGGGCAAGTGACATGTTTCTTATCGAAGGCGACTGAGAAGGAATCGATAATGTGGCACCGAAGAATGGGGCATATTCATTTGAGGAAAATGAATCATCTAGTGAAGAATGGACTTGTCGAAGGCGTGAATGTTAAACATTTCCATTTGAATGACAAGTGCGTGAATTGTCAGAAAGGAAAGCAACACAGACAGTCCCACAAAGTGAAAAAACTTAACTCTGTTGAGATGCCGCTTGAGCGATTGCACATGGACCTATTCGGACCTGTCAAACGCAAAAGTCATTTTGGAGAGCTTTATTGTTTAGTTGTTACTGACGACTATTGAAGATTTTCATGGGTGATGTTTTTGCAGCATAAAAGTGACACCTTTAATAATCTGAAAGTTCTGTTCACTCGATTAGAAAATATCTATAATCTCAAGATCAAGAGAATTCGGAGTGATAATGGGACAGAGTTCAAAAATGCCAAGATGGACGAACTTTGTGAAAGCAAAGGAATTCATCATGAATACTCGGCTCCGTATACCCCACAACAGAACGGTGTTGCTGAACGTAAAAACAGGACTCTAATAGAAGCGGCGAGAACAATGCTAGCAGATTCGAATCTTCCAGTAATGTTCTGGAACGAGGCGATTTATGCAGCAAACTATACACTTTGTTGATGTAACGATGTGTCTGATACTTCAACAATTATTGACTGAAGATGCTAGGAAAAGAGATGAATGTGAAGAGAAGAATGTGTTAATGCAATCACAGTCAGCACAGATAAAGAAATTTATAGAAATACTAATGTTCGAGTGGATTGTTTTGCACATAGTCACATTTGAGATGTTTAATTGGGTACTGACAGTTAGACTTCTCCAGTTGGTGTGAAGAGTGATGCAAAGGTTAAGTGCAGATATGAGACGTAAATTAGTGGTGGTATCTACATGTTACGTTGAATATCTGATCGGTCAGTATGGAATCCTTCTAGTAGGGGTCTTATCAGGCTAGTTGGATTGCGTGTGATGTACTTGGTCAAGATGACATCCCTGGGTACTGATGCTACGAGACTGCAGTGCATTACATTGTCGACTTCACATTGGCGTAACTAGGTGATCTGACACAAATGATATACGTGGTCTAGCTGACTTCCTGCGTATTGATGCTGAGGGTCCGTAGTGCATTACTTGGTCGGTTCACGAAGGATATTGTTTTTCTAACTCAATGCAATGGTGCATGTATTGAGGGGGAGACCTGTGATTCTGATCTGTTGATGTGCAAGACTTTTTGTGGATTCGCCAGCAACGTCCAAGGGGGAGATTGTTGATGCACTTTCTGTGGACGTCACTGTCGAATAGACTAGGGTTGAGTCTAGGTATAGTGTTACATGAGATTGTGGTGATCCATAAGGGCATTTTATGGATCTGACGCATTTGTAAAATATAGGACAATACACTGAGCCAAGTTCGACCTATATAACTGGGCGAATGTGGAAGTTTTCCACATTCGACCAACACAAATGGGCGAATGTGGAAATACTCCACATTCGACCATCATAAAGGGGCGAACCTGGAAATCGTGTATTGGACTATAAATAGCAATCTCATGTGTTATTGTTCATTTGGTGATTTGAGTTGGTACTTTGAATGCTCTCAAGGGGGAGGTCATGCCCGACCTCCCCCGGCCACGAGATTGATGTTTATCCTACTGATGACAGTGTCTGTAACCGTTTCTGTATTAATACGAATCTGTGATGACGTTGTTATCGTATGTTTCTGTCTCGTCTCGAATTCCCCGTCTGAAACCGAGTTGTTTATGTGTAATCGATCCGCGAGTTCGGTCCATAATCGGATTCTCACACTTAATCGGGTTTTAACGGTGAAGAAGTTTGGCAAAACTTCTTATGAGCTGTTACACCGAAGAAAGTCGAACTTGGAGTATCTAGAACCTTTTGGGGCTCCGTGCACTTTGTTGAATCCAAGCGAGAAGTTTAGTCCGAAAGCTGAAGAGGGATTCTTTGTTGGATATGCAACCCCACTCAAACGGGTATACAACAAAAGAACTCGTCAGGTGGAGGATGGGTCTAACGTAGAAGTTCAACGGTATACTCAGAATGTGCAAGGGATTGGCCCTGATTGGATGTTTGATTACAAAGATTTCTTTGAATCATTCAATCTAGATAACTTGGTTGAAGAGGCTGTTATACGATTACTTTACGAGTGTGAAAATGCGGCGACTTCACCGTTGGTGCGTCCAATCACCGTAACTCCTCCAACAGCTTATAATGATACCAACATTCCTGTACCGGAGGAAGAAGTGTTTCAAGAGGCTTCACAACTTTAGATACTTCAGAATTGGAAGATGATGGAGAATTTGAAGAAGTTATTCTTGAAAATGCAACAGAGGCACCGCCAGTGAACCCAAATCCAGATGTTGCTTCATCGTCTAACTCGGGTCATGATCTGGATGCAGTAGAGAACTTGACTATTCAGACGGGAGTTACTGTACCTGAACATCCGGAATCTCGGATTTATCGTATTCACCCGCTGGAGCAAGTTATCGGTGACCC
Organism: Ambrosia artemisiifolia; assembly: GCA_032199755.1. Classification (NCBI taxonomy): domain Eukaryota; kingdom Viridiplantae; phylum Streptophyta; class Magnoliopsida; order Asterales; family Asteraceae; genus Ambrosia; species Ambrosia artemisiifolia. The sequence continues at coordinate 43,952,459 of CM063518.1, forward strand.
TGGAAGTAGTGTAATGACGAGAGGACAGCTAAGAAGTGTCAATTCACCAGAAAGTTTTGGTGCTTTAGCTTTATATTCAAAAATACAAAAATCTGGTTGTCAGATAGATTGGTCGTTTGCATGTTATGTTTCGCAGGTAGAGCCGCGGACATATAAAGAAGCTCTTTTGGATGACGCCTGGATTGAAGCGATGCAAGAGGAGTTATTACAATTTCAGAAGTTGGGAGTCTGGACGCTCACTGATTTACCTCCAGGACGGAAGAAGATTGGTACCAAGTGGGTGTTTAAGTGTAAGAAAGACGATCGAGGAGTGATTGTATGGAACAAAGCCAGATTGGTAGTACAAGGTTTTCATCAGATCGAAGGGATTGGTTACAATGAAATTTATGCACCTGTGGCGCGCATAGAGGCAATTCGAATGTTTCTAGCGTTTGCCTCCTACAAGAAATTTAAGGTGTATCAGATGGACGTCAAAAGTGCATTTCTGTACGGAGTTGTCAAAGAGGAGGTTTACGTCGGTCAACCACCGGGCTTTGAAGACCCTATCCACCGGGATAAGGTTTACGTCTTGAACAAAGCACTGTATGGTTTGCACCAGGCTCCACGCCAATGGTACGAGGAGCTGAGCACGTACCTCATGTCGAAGGGGTTTCAAACGCGTACTGGTCGACTGTACCCTGTTCACGAAGAAAAGAGGAGATGATTTGCTTCTAGTTCAGATATATGTTGACGATATTAGTTTTGGCTCAACTAACGAACTTTTGTGCAGGGAGTTTGAACGTGTTATGCAGGAAAAGTTCGAAATGAGTGCGATAGGGGAGATGCAGTTTTTCCTCGGCTTGCAGGTGGATCAAAGACCAACGGGGATCTTCATTCACCAGACGAAATACGTATCCGAAGTCTTGAGCCGGTTCCAGATGGAGGATTCCAAGCCGATGGATACCCCGATTCAGCCCAAGCACGGGATTGGAGCTGACGCTAAGGGGGAGCTGACGGACCCGTTTACATACAGAGCAATCATCGGATCTCTGATGTATCTCACCGCATCTCGGCCAGACATTATGTTCTCAACATGTCTCTGCGCACGTTTCCAGTCGAAGCCGAAACAAAGTCATCTGACAGCGGTCAAGTGTATCCTTAGATATCTGAAGGGTTGTCCCTCGAGAGGACTTTGGTACCCTATTGACGATAATTTTGACTTTATCGCATTTAGTGATGCAAATTGGGATGGATGTGACAAGGACAGCAAATCCACGACAGCTGGATGCCAGTTTTTAGGGAGCAGGTTAGTCACCTTGCAATGTAAGAAGCAGACTTCGGTCGCGCTGTCTACCTGTGAAGCCGAGTACATTGCAGCCTCGAGTTGCTGTTCACAAGTGCTCTGGATACAGCAGCAGATTGGTGGATTACGGTTTGCAGTTTCTTAAAACCCCTATACACTGTGATAATGAAGCCGCGATCGCATTAACTAAAGATACGGGCAATCATTCTAAAGCTAAACATATCCGGATTAAGTACCACTTTATCCGTGATTGTTACGCTAAAGAATTGATAGATATGGTCAAAATCCATACTGACTAGCAACATGCAGATTTGTTCACGAAAGCTTTTGACAGATCCCGGTTTGAGTATCTTTTAAAAGTAAATAACATAATAGAAAAACAGGACTAATCATCACCTCGGTTTATCGCTTTTTAGTTTTCTTAAAAAAGTTTTCTTTTAAGTTTTTATAGTTTTTCTGAAAAATTCAAAAACCCAAAAATATGTTTTACATTTTAGGGGGAGTCTTTTATCAGAAAAACCAAAAACATTGAAAAATTCAAAAAGTCATAAAAATAGAAAAACCAAAAATGATTTCCATGATAAAAAGAGGAAATGATAGTACATCAGTGGGGATCTGACACAGGCTAAAGATATGTACAGTAATATGAGGCGTGTGTTGATTATGTGTGATGTGCTGATAGGCTTCGTAGACTAAAAATTGCGTGCATTAGTGATACAAACATAACGAACTACTCGTTCGTGGTTGAACACCTCATGGGCATATGGTCTTAGTACCGTAATTTCGTTTGATAGAGTTGCCAAGATCTGAGGTTTCAGGTCGTTATGTTATTGTTATCCGGGATATTCTGATTAAACTTTTGTCGTATTGATTTACGGACCTAGTTTAATTAGAATATTTCTTAATTGACACAACCGAAAGTTACCGAATTGAGGAACTTCATGTTTTTACTGATCAAAGATCATAATTACATCGTATCAATTTACTGATGCACATCAGTAGTTGATATCAGCCTCAACCTGGTATATATGCACATGTTACTTTGCTGCATTCGTTTGCTGACCTGTACACCTCTGTGCTATATATCTTGTAACTAAACGGATAACTCTGGCATAATCACGCGTTACGAGGAAGCTTTGTGCAATTTCTTGATACGGGAGTATGTCGTGTGTGTGGGAACCACGATGTGTTAGTATAATACACCTAAAGCGTATCATTCTAAAGCACTGCATAACAGTCTACATGTGAGCTTATGTGGACCACAATATCAGCAGTTGCCGTGTCATTTACTGTTTCTAATGATAATATAAAACAAAATAGATCAACGCTGTGGTCAAATTTCTCAAACAACTGATATGATCCTCTTACCGGACATCACAAATGTTTACTGCTTTATTTACATTGATGCATCTTAGTTTCATTGACAAAAAGATACAAACCTCAAAAAGATTTTAGGTGTGTTTTGATATAAATTTCAGAAAAACCAAAAAGTTTTGCATTTCTGCTTTATTTTTAGATAACCGACGGTGTTTGATGGTCAATTTCTGAGATTTGATGAAACCATCTGAGCTTTGTATTATTCTAAACTGAAATGATGAGTGTTTGAGACTTAACGTGTTGAAAAATGTTGAACGGGATTCGATTTCGTGATTTGGTTAAATTTTCAAAATTTTCCATCTCACATTCGCCCCTTAAATGGGTCGAATGTGGAAAATTTGTACACATTCGTGCTTTTCTGTTTGGACGAAGGTGGGCTTTATTCTATACTTTTTCACCTTCGGGTCTATTTTTCAGGTTCGTGCCATTCACTTGGGGCGAATGTGAAAATATACCACATTCATCCAAGAGTAAAGGGCGAATGTAGCATCCTATATAATGCCAGATGCACTTTCGAACCCACATTCAGAATTTTTCAAAAATTTTCTAAAGTGCAAGAACTTGTTGCCCTGTTTCTTTTCACCCTAGATTATTGTTGCCTATCAATTGCTGATCATTTTAATTCCATTTTCACAGGTATTGGCCTTGTATTGAAGTCGTGATTGGGGTTTTCAGTTTCGAACCCTAGACTGATTAATCTGGACTTCCTTGGACTGTTTTAATACAAGTTTTGGACAAGGATTCAATCCTTATTAGTTTTAGGGGGAGAATGTATAAGGAATTAGGTTAATTCGTTGGTTAAGTGTGTTAATAGATTGTTTAAAAGTTTCAAACCCTAATTCTAATAGAAAACTAATAAAAATTGAATGAATACAACAATTGATGCTTGTTTAGGTTTAGTCGGTCATTATAGCATGTATTTGAATCAAAATCAGAAGCCAAAACAGATTAGTTAAAAATTTTAAAATTTTGGGTTAAAACAGGTTACATTCGTCCTGTTCAAAACGGGCGAATGTAGAATATTGGGGACGAAGGTAACATAAAATGGACGAATGTGAGTTTTAGTTCAAGAAATTCTACATTCTGTTCAAAGTTTTCACCTTCGAACCATAAAAACCACTTTCGTACCAACCAAAACAGGCGAAAGTGGAGTTTTTTGTCAAAAACCTAAATTTTTAAAGTTTGTCGTTTTTGTGTTCTGACGTATTTTTCTGACTTTTGATTTGCAGATGGCTGAACAACCGGAGAACGTTGAAATTCCAGTGGAAAATATTAGTGAAGATCTAGTTCCAGAAGCTGAAAATGTACCGCAAGCATGGCCGTTTGAAGCACCGCATAACTATTGTGCCTTTGTCAGTGATGTTTTGAAGAATACAGAGTTTACTGGGATTGTGGATTTTTTGAGTAGAAGCCGAATCATACATTCCATAGCTACACCTGCCATCATTTACAAAGATATCGTAGAAGATTTCTGGAAGAACGCAAGATATGATTTCTGGGAAGACAAGACGGTGATTCGAAGTGTTATTCAAGGGAAGGAGATGTTCATTACTGAAGATGACATTAGAGATTCTTTACAGATCAAGTTCAAAGAGAGTACAGATCCCAGAGTGCTGTCATGGACTGAGCAGAGGGCTTGCTTTTTAAGAATGAAGTATAAAGGTCCGATAACTGATTGCGCACTACACAAAGGAAAGCTCAGTGTGCAGTTTAAGTATTTCGCACACGTGATTATTCATGTTTTTGGATGTGTTAGTGGTGGGTATGATGTGATGAGGAAAAGTCTTAGCTCGTTAATGGTTGCGTTGACTCTCAACAAACCATTTAATATTGCTGGAATGATTCTAGACCACATGCTTGAGATGTTGAAAGGTTTAAAGAACAAGAAGTTTATGTTGTACCCAAGGTTCCTGATGATGATCTTCGACAACAAATATCCTAACTTGAGGAAGGATCTGACGATGGTTTTAGGTCAAGATCACATGAACATAAGAACGCTTATGAGGATGAAAGGATACAAAGTGTGCCTGACAATGAGAAGCCACCAAATAGAAGATTGTTTGGAGCTCTAGTTAATCCGGGTTACACTGGCCCAGGATTGAACAAAGCACGTCATGATAATAGTGATTCTGACAACGATGATCCTCTAGTGTATGCTGATGCTAGTACAAAGAGGAAGAGGCAAGTGAAAAACGCTGGAGCCAAAGGGAAGGGCAAAGCGAAGGTTGATCAGGGTGAGTCAAAGAAACAAGGTGCAAGAAAGAAAACAACTGCAAAGAAGGGTACGGGTTTGGTAGATGAAGATTCTGTTGATTCAGAAGAGATTGAGGAGGAAGAGCAGTGGGATTCTGAAGAAGAATTAGTCAAGACTACCAAACGCAAGGCCACTGCGGTTGGGGAGTCTAAATTACTTAATAAGACTGTTGAAGAAGTTTTGCAGAAAGAGTCGATTGATGTAGAAGGAGGTTTAAGTGTTGATATTGGAGACTTTGAAGGATCGACAGCAAATGTAAATTTGAAGAAGCCCAAGCATAAATCAATGGAGAAGAAAGTTAGTACAAAGAAGCTTAGAGAAAAAGAAATTGAACAGTTGCTGAAAGGTAAGAAAGTACGTGACGCTGGTACATCATCCAAGGTATCTTCGCCTGTCACAAAGAAGCAGAAAAAGTCAAAAGAACCTGAAGTAGCACCAGTACCTGATTTTGAAGCTGCTTTAGAGAATGTGTTGAATATGTTCAAGCCTGGAAAAGAGAAGACTAAAGGAGTTGAATCTTCCAAGGCATCTAAAGTTACTGTTTCAGACAATGTGATGAAACAAGTTAACAAAAAGATGGATGACATGATGAAGATGATTGTTGCACAACAAGCTGAAATCAATAAGTTCAAAAAGAATGAAGAGAAGATGCTTCAGATTGTGGTTGCATCAAAGACTAATCAAGATGAGATTGAGAAGAAAGTAAAACAGGTTGAAGAAGAGAAGAAAGATCTTGAAGTGAAGTGTAACAGAAACAGAAGGATGATAAAGCTCGTGAAAGTTGATAACAAAGAAATGAAGAAAGAGAAAAAACGTATGAGTGATTTACTTGACAAACTCTATGGAGAAGCTCCAAAGTTGAAGGATGGAGAGGAGGATAAAGAAAAAGAGGAGGAGCAAGTAGATTTTGATCCCTCAGATGAAGAGAAAGAAGATGATGAAGAGGATGAATCAGAAGAAGGTTCTGATGATGAATCTGATAAAGATGATAAGGATGATGATGATGCTGAGGGATCGGGTAGTAAAGATGATGATGATAAGAGTGATGATAGTGATGATGATGGTGGAGACGACTCAAGTAAGTTTTCTTTTGAGAAGAGAAAGACAAAGAAAGGTGATGTAGGAGAGTCGAGCTCTAAGAAGAAAGCTGGCGAAAATGTTGATTCTGATGAGACTATTTTCTGGAATGAGAAGGTGAGATCTCTATCGGATGATGCGAAGAATGTTTATCGTGAGATGCTCGAGAAAAGAGAATGGACGATAGAATTCACAGGAAAGTTTGCTGAAATCTTTCAGACGGAGGCCATGAGGTTTGAATTAGAATATAATGATCCTGATCTGGAAGAGGGTGAGGTGTCTACTGTTGTAGCTAAGGAGATCTTAGATGGTATAGCACAGCGAGTAGGAAAGACGTTAGAAGAAATTATGGCAGATCAGATGATTCCAAGTATTCCTGAAAAAGGATATTGGAAACCATTCTGATGATAAACATACACCGGAGATGGAAGAGATTGAAATAGAGGATATTACTCATGAAGAGTATCCTCAGTACTTCAGAGAGAATAATGAAGAGGAGGTATTCCCAGACTTTACTGAACTACAACAGAGAGAAGCTAGAAAGAAAGCTGAGAAGCGTAGTGAAGAGTTTGTAGAGAAAGTGTTTGGTGGAGATCAGCAGAAACTGTCTGATCAGAATGATGACTTAAAGACGTTGTTAAGGAAGTTGAAAGAAGCTGACGATAAAAGACCTAAGCCGGAAGCTCAAGGTGGATTCTATAGATACCACAATTAGAAGTTCAAAGGCAGAGCTCTTGGTTGGAAGTATCTTGGAAGATTGAAGTGTATTGCAGTTAAATGGGAATCCGAAATTCTGTACTTTTACAGATTTCATGATTTATTAACTCTACCGTACTGGGCGGTTAGAGACATTTGTAGATTCCCTATGACTGGAGCTTCTGTGAATAACACGGCGGTGGGTTGGTTTGCTGATAGGTTGGTTTGGGAAAGTAGAACTAAATGGAACATGTTTAAGCCTCAATACCCAAGGAGAAAAGTTCATAGGGATGTTGATCCGAGAACGGGTAAGAAGCGGGTTACTTTGATTTACAAAGCTCCTGAAGTGATGAGGAAGATTCCTTTGATGCCATTACAACAACACTTCAGTGAAGACTTTATATTCTGGTATTATGATTGGAGGAATGCAGAGGCTGTGATTGTGTTGAGAGACGGGAAGGATAAGTACAAGAAGATACACGTTTTTGATCCGATGTGGCTCATTAACTGTACATTCGAAGACATCATCATGCTTTATTATAATCCGATATTCAGTGATCCCAATGATGCATCGCATGCGAAGAAGTATCAGCAAGTTATCGGAGTGTGCTTTGCATATGATATCAACTCTGGTAGCAACTTGGATACTAAGTTGGGAAAGAAGGTGAAGATAGCCGATGTGGTGAAGCGTTCAGAGAAACGAAAACTTGAGCCTGAGATGACGAAGGATCAAAAGAAGCAGCTTAGACTCAAGTTAATGAACAAGGCGATGGATGAAGCTAGAAGGCAATCCAATCAATAGTCGAGGGGGAGTTTGTAGATGCACGTTTTGCGACTAATGATTTGGATTGTAACCTTAACATATGTTAGTTGATAATAGAAGGGGCGAAGGTGAATATGTGCTGGGCGAATGTGAGTTATGATGGACGAATGTATGTTTTAGTGGGCGAAGGAAGACTTAAGATGGGCGAAGGTAGGAAGCTATAAAAGATGAACACGTTCGTACTAAAGAAGTGGGCGAATGTGGACAAAGTCCACATTCACACCTTGCAACTGGGCGAACGTGCAGACACTATATATAGGATTTGCTCATTTTGTAAGTTAGAATAGTTATTGAATGTGTGTGTTTTGAGGTCAAGTCCCTCTCTAGATTAAAGTTGTGTAAGAGTGTGTTAGATTAACTTGTAAGGTCATTGTATTGAATATTTTGAACAAGTAATCTATGAAATGGTGATTGAAAAGGTATTTTACGTGTTGTGATTTGCGTATTATCATTTTGTTCAGTTCTAGGGTTTCCGCACCTGGAATTGTGACTTGTATGATCATATTATCCTATTTTAGCTAAAATTCTTCATCTACAGCTACTGCATGTGATATTAGGGAAAGGCAGTTGAAGGAAGGTGACACAAAAAGTTTGCCGCATGAGTTGTCCCGAATCCTTGAAAAGAAACTTGCCTTCAAAATTGATGTTTCTGAATACAATCTTACAAATGACTACCATGTGTATACTGTCGTCAAAATTTGTGATGATGCTGTTATAATTGAAGAGTTGGCCGACGGACATGAGAATGTACACGATAGTTCTGTCGAGGTATTTATTCTAATTATTTTGTAATAAGGAATTATATTTTTATGATTTTCAAATCTTTTATGTTTATTTGTATATTACCACTTTTTAGGTCTCTCAGGAAGTTTGTGAAAATAAATGTGTTAACCTTTCAGAATCATCGCAAGTTGGGTTTGAAGTTAGTCCTAAGGTATTTATAGCTTTCTGTATTTATGTCCAACTTTTCTATAAATTGTACTGTCATGTAATCTTTTATTAGTTTTTTTCGTTATTTGTTTGAAGGATATTATATGTGTTGATGCCGTTGTGGATACTCCCACAAGTTCTAATGGGAAAAGAACTGTTGAAGATTTTGTTAATGCAAATGTTGCTGACCAAAGTTGTACAAGCAAAAGAATGAAAAAAGAAGACTGCTAGATTCAAAACTTAGAATTTATTATTAACGTATTCAGATGTTTGTTTAGTTTTTTCGGTTGAATTAATATATTTTTGTTAACAGCTGTTGTTTGACATCTATTTTGTCAGTGGATGTAATGTTATTTTAATTTCATCTGTTATAACTTCTGTTATGCAATATCTGTTAAAACAATAATGTCTTGAGTATTTTATAATACCTAAATATTAAATTTTGTGATAGTTATTCCTAAAAATATTTGTTACAGTTATTAAAATTGACTTAATTTTTTTTAACATGTTTGTGATGGAAATATTTTTAATTTAAAATATAATAAGTCATCAATAATAAAAATTATAATTACATGTGTTTGTAGAATTTTTATTTTTATAAAATAAAATCTATGTTAAATTTTTAAAATTATAGGAACAATAAAAGACTTGAAATCATTTGTTAGAACAATAGTTTTAGTTGTTTTGTGACACCCGGCAAACTCAGGTTGATAACATTGTTTGGGTCAAAGTCTACCTTAGCGAGTCACGCGTATAGTATACTTAACTGGGTCGGTTGAGTCGTGTTATGGTTCGGGAGTCGTTACTACAGTCTAGAGGGTCATATGATGTTAGGGTTTGCTTTAGGATGATGCTAGAACAGTAGGGTGTTATCGGACAACGTTATTATATGATGAATCTGAGTATTTGCTATTTAGGGTAAGTTTTTGCATGTTGATGTGATGTTTACATGCTAAATATGCCATTTTGGGAAAATGCTCGCATTCGGGACTGATGGGACGATGATAACTTAGGGGTTTTGCTTGAAATATGTTTGATAATGTTGTATGATTGATATTTGGTGTTTCCACACGTTCCGGATCTGATTTGGAGGGTTAAACGCGCGAAAAACCGGAACAGCACTGCAGGGGGCGATTGGGGGCCCTAATCGCCTATGCTGAAGGTGATTAGGAGCCCAATCGCCTATGCTGAGGGCGATTGGGGGCCTAATCGCCTTCATAGCATGCGATTACGATCCTAATCACTAGTTAAACTCTGAATTGCATGTCTTATTGCCCTAATCGCCTATAGAGCACTAGAATAGGCCTAATCGCCTATGTTAACGGGCGATTAGAGCCCAATCACCTTCAGGTAAGGCAATTAGCCTTCCTAATCACCAGTTGACTTTCCTAATTGCTAGTTGACCTCTCCTAATCGCATGTACTGCTGCTGTAAGTATATTTTAACATTCCGAGACCCGATTTGACACCTAGGAACATGCTAGGAACCCCGTATCATACCTAGTAACTTGGTAACACGTGCTTGGACTTATCTATGCGCTGATTGAACTATGTGCTAGACTTGTTGAACTTTAACACGTGTTAAACATGGTTGCAAGACTTGTATGTCTTAGAATATGAGGTTAACACGTGGAGTCTCGGGTCACCAATGGGATGTTGAGTCTTGTACAAATGGTCTGTTAAACAGTCAACGTGTTTTCAAATGAACTTGGTTATGGTCTAGACATCTGGGGGCTAACTAACCTACGGGTTATTAGTCTAAGTACTTGTAACTGTCATATGTTAGGTCGCCGCTTTACGGGGCTAGCATAGCTTGCTGATTTTAGTCATTTTCGAAGTAACGCAACCTAAGGTGAGTTCACGGCCCCACTTTAACTGGTTTTACTTTTGGGGGAGAAAACATGCGTTAAACTTGTGTTTTTGTAACAACTGTCATACTATGGGTTACTTTTGGGTTACTATATGATCTTTGGAAGTTCCGGGGGAAACCATGAATGTGCAGGGTAGCACAACGGGGAAATGTGGATAGATCTATTGGCCGTGACCTGCCCCACCCGTCGGCTGGGAGCCGGGCGGGTGCATATTGTCTCAAACAAGAACAATACACTATTCGGGCACAAACATTTCTGGGTTTGCGAGTTAGTAATGGTTCCCAATCGTAGTAGTAACAAAACATATGCCTAGCTAGCGTACTTTGGTTTACATATTTGCATAGTATGGATAGGGCGAACTTGGTAGTTTTATTGCAAACATGTGAACTCACCAGCATAATTGTGCTGACATATTTTTGGCATGTTTTTCTCAGGTCGCTAAGGTAGCATCCCAGAACTTAGGCGCACGCGTCTGCACGGCGTCTAGTTTAGGGTTCATGGTTTTCGAATGTTGAATAAGATTGAATACTTTTGGATTTTGAGTTGTATACAAAGCTTCCGCTACTATTTTATGGTTTAAACATATGTTTTTAAATTTCCATGTGATCATATAGTATTGTTTATTGTGATCGTTGACTTGGATCCTGGTTTGTCACGCTCCTCGCGGTAAAACCCCGCAAGTGGAATTTGAGGGTGTGACAGATTGGTATCAGAGCCAATGGTTATAGTGAACTAGGACTGCATGTAGAGTCTAGTTTATAGCCGAGTCGCACACACTAGACGGTCACATGGTACTAGACGTCATAGTGGGTTACATATGGGCTTGTCGGGGTGTCTTTAAATCATCAAACTCTTTGTGTTACATCATCCGCTCTCCTGTGCGTGGGTTATTGATTTCTAAGGCAGTGTTGTATATTGGAGTGATTTGTGTACTTTTGAGATCTGTCCAAGGCTCGGACATCTCCCCTTCGTTGTAACACCCGGCGTTTTAGCAGGGAATTAACCGTACTAATGTAAAGTTATGTATATGTTTAAAAAAATAATAATTTGAGTTAATAAAGTGAATTTTAAGTCCAAAAGCTTATATTATATATAAAAATATGACTAGAGGTGTCATATTTAAAAATCTTGTCGCGTAGCGATTTTGCGCGCGAAATACGATCGTTGGTGATGACCCGGTAATATTTAAAGTCCAAATTTTGAAATTTAAGATTTAATTTAATATTTCTAATCATATTTAGTTGAAAAATATGGAGAAATAAATTTAGAGTATAAAAATGGTGATTTTAGTCGCAACACGCGATACCGCGCATTTTACGCGCCTATATTATGAAAATTCGCCATTTTTACACTGGATAGCACCTAATATTGACTCGACTTACATATTTTTATGTCCGGAGTCAAAAATATTATTTTAAGGGTGTCGGGTATTTAAAACGGTTAAAGGCTTGTACCGCGTTAATTAGTAATATACCCGCTAATCTACACACAATACCCACTAAATAATAACATTACCATATTGTGACAACTAATCCTTGCTATAAGTGTGTGTGTGTGTCGAAATATATGGCTGCCACATAAGTCTATGATGATGATTCATGAAACACAATGATGATTATATATACATGCATTCATCCAAGAGTCTTTCCATCATCCACTTTAACACACAAACTCTTCCACTTCTCTCTCTCTCATCCGTAAACTACACACTCTCTCTCTCTAATATTGTCCTTTTTCAATCAAAACCCATTGAAATCAGCCATTATTTGAATCAAAACATCCAAGAATTGCTTAAAAAATGAAGATTTGATCAAGAATTAAAGGGATTTCAAGCTATTTTTCATCTTGTTCTAAAAAGGTATAAACCCTAACTTATTTCCTATTATTTCTATCTTTTTATCATTAAACTTGGATGATTCACACAAATAAACATGTAAACATATGGTTTTTATAAAAAGATAAAAGAGAGATTGGATGTATGAATGTGTGCGTGAGTTTATATGTATGTATGTATATATGTAAGTGTGCCGTGTATATGTGTGTGTATGGGTTTGTATTTCAAAATTTGATTCAAAAACCCTATTGCATGTATGATCTAACACTAGATAAACAAGATTCAAGCAATAAAACATGGTTTTATGGAATAAAGAATGATAATGTATGAGTTAAAAATGGGAAAATCATAACTAGTTACATTTATATATATATAGCCGTGAGTGTGTGTGTGTGTAGTTATAGATTTTTATTGAAATTCTTGTTAATAGATGATTAAACTAGACTTAGAATGTGGAATTTTGATTCAAGAATGAAAAACAAAGGATATTATATATGTATGTATATATGCCGTGAGGTATATGTATGTATGTATAAAAATGGTGTTTTCTTGATTAAACACAATCTAATGAGTTCTATACATGTTAAAAATGATTTAAAACATGGTTTTGACATATGGAATTCAACTTTGAAAATGTTAGTTTAAAACAGAAAATTTCATAAAAATAAATGTCTAGAAAACCCACATTATGGTCTTGATTTATAGATAACAAGTTATGAATCAATTAGTGAAATTATGGACATAAAACCTATGAAAATTTAAAGGTTTTATGAATATTTTAAGATCTGATTTAGATCAGTAAGTTTGGCTTGTAAATATGTATAAAATGACCCATGTTTGAAAGAAAATGGTTAGATTTTTAAATTATAAGAAAATGGGTAATTTTGGACCTAAAATGCTTGAATTATGGACTTAAATGGGTGATTTTAAAAGAAAATTTAAGGTCTGATTATTTATACTAAAAATCACATAAAAGTCCATCAAATAACTTGTTTTGACCAAAAAGTTTGAGTATTGGTTCAAAAATTAGGTTTTGATAATGTCCGGTACGAAACTAGGCGGTAAAAAGGCGTAAAATGGCTAAATTTGCAAGAATTTTAAATCTGATTTTGAACAGGTCCTAAAAGTATATTTTTAAGATAAAAACATGTAAATAAAGGTATATTTAAAGTACTACATGTTTTTACAAGCTACACGAATTGGAATTTCAAGAAATTGCCAAAATATCGCCTAAAACCGACTAATTTTGTAACTAGACATCTTGCATGTTGTGATAGTATAATTTACTTATGCATGACATTATAAATATATGCTAAGTGAAAATATGTATAAGATTATAAAATAAAAGAGGTGCTATGTGTTTTGATATAAAAATAACGGGCCAAAAACGAGTCATGATCACCAACGAGTCGTAAATAAGAACAAGTATTTTGAAAATAAATGTTTTCAAAGGATTACATTTTCTTAAGAAAATGTTGTGTGAAAAATCTAAGTTGAATGTATAACTTAGAAAAATAAGCGAAACCTAGTCGTTTACACGATTTTCATGATTAGGAAATCGGACGACCGGGAAACCAAGCGTTTGGAAATATAACTCAAACTACAACAAGGTGAGTTCACAGCCCCATTTTTATAAAGTTTTTATAAATACTTTCGGGGGAAAAACACGTTGTAAAAATTAAATAAGATTACTGGTGAAAGACATCGGTAAGTGTGGAATGTGTACGAATATATGGGCGGATAATCTCCTTTCGGGACTGGAAGTTGAGAGTAAAATGAAACCTTGAGGTAATGTTCCCAGGGCCATTCATAATCATTAGCCTTGGTATAGAGGGCAAGCGAAGTGTTGGTGGATCCATCGGGTTGACGACCCTAGCCGCGACCAGTCGCTCTGGTCATAGTTCGGAAAACTACTTCAAATTCGGTGTAGTGAAACACCTATTGGGGACCAAATTGTCATGTGTTGATTATGAGCATATAACGTAAACACATACTCATATTCCTAGCTAGTTTATGAATCCACATGATGATCTTAAGTAATCTATGTTTATAACAATAAATAAATATATCTTGAATCTATAAGATATATATATATACTTTTCGTGGTAAAGCGAAAAGGGTTTTTAATAAATTTTTGCAAGGTAAGCGAAAATGTTATTTATTAAACTCTGTGAATTCACCAGCCTAGTGTTGACAAATGTTTTGACGTGTTTTTCAGGTACAAGATAAGCGCTTTCGGAATTTTGGCGGGATAATATGTGTTTTGGCAATGTAGTGTTTGGACTTGTAATATAATAATGATCTTGGGGACTTTTTGTAACAATAATTAGATCCTTTTTGGGTCTAACTTATAAAACTTTCATATTTTAAGTTTTATGTAAATTTGTCCAAATACTATTTACTTTGCTATTACACCATTGATTACCAACCTCCGTTCACCACCATGCTAAGACTTCCGCTGTGGCATTTTGGGGGTGTGACAGAAGTTGGTATCAGAACCAATGGTTGTAGCAAACTAGAAAAATTTTCTAAAAATTCTAGACTACAACTTGAAAAGATTTTTGAAAAAGAAATCCCGAGAATTCCGAAGCTAAAAATATATTGGAAAAATACTTTTGTACATTTGTGTGCAATAATTTGAAAATATTTGGTTTAATCATATACTAACTTAGTGCGTGTTGTTGTGTCACAGATGTCTCCTATTGAAGTTATTGACCTAGTATCCGACGATGAAACGGAGGATTGACCTTCGCAAATCGTTATCCCCGCATCTGACCCCGCTTACTACGAGCCTTTTCCCGTAGTAACATCATTCTATATGGAACCATTAGGGTTTCCTCACATTGGTAACATCGAGGAAATGCCTAAGGATATCCTATTAGAACATGTGGATGCCATCATACCTTACTTCCCTGCAGGTTTTACAGGCTTTTCTAGTCTAGCCTTTACCCATGACTCTACTGCCATCATGACTCATCGAATGGAGTCAAAGGCCTTAGACCCTATCTCGACTACTCTAGCTATTGACTCACTACCTTTTCCACCTGTGACGAGGGTCTATACCCGTCGCAGGAAGAGGGCACGAGTTGACATGGGATTGTCCACTGCTGGGCCTATTGCATTGCCACCACCACCACCTCCAGTTCGCCAGGAGGAACATTGGGTGGGAAGGTGCTCAAAATGCGATAAGCAGTTGGCATCTCATGAGGAGGAGTTGGCAGCGGGAAAGGTGAAGATCAAGGAACTTGAAGAGAAGTTGAAGAGCCTGGAGGAGCTGAGGGCGATGGATGAGTGTGCAGTCGCGCACTACAGTGGTCAGTTGTTGTCCTTGCAGCACCGAGTGGAGTATTTGATGGATGTCTTGGGGTTACTTTAGTTTGTTAATTGGTTGTTTGTTCTTGTGATCTTTTGGTTAGGAAATTTGAACTTGACATATTTTTGGGTTAATGCCCAATATTTTGTAACTAAAACAAGTAATTTCCTATTTTGTTGTGGTATCTTTTGTTGTTTTATTTAGCTTTCTTGTTAATTGTATGTTGATTATCTTTTGAGTAACCACTAATTTTGATGTATCGCTAAAATATTTTCTATTGTTGTAATAGAAGTATTGCAAAATGCCGCCAAGAAGAGAAACAGGCTTACCCACAACACAAGAGGAGTTAGCGCAACTAATCTCCCAGCATGTTAATACGGCGTTTAACCAATAGAATGCCAATCTTGGTCAAGGCCGTGGTAATGCCGGTGGCATAGGCACTGGAAACCAAATCCCCGGGTGTACGTATAAAACCTTTCAAGGTTGTAACCCAAGGGCATTTTCCGGAGCCGAAGGGCCTCTAGACATCGTCAGATGGACAGAAAAGATGGAGTCGGTTATAGCGATCAGTGGTTGCACACCCGCACAGATAGTCAAGTATGCAGTTTGTTCTTTTCAGGACGAGGCTTTATCATGGTGGAACTCGCAGGTTCAAGCTCGTGGTGAGACTGCGGCTTTTAATCTCACCTGGGCGGAACTCAAGGACATGTTGATTCGAGAATACTGTCCGAGAAATGAACTACAGAAGATCGAAACAGAATTCTGGAACTTAACCATGAACGGTTCTGACGTTCAAGGCTACACATCCCGTTTTAACGATCTAGCGAGGTTGGTACCACGAATGGTGACACCCGATTACGTCAGGGTGGAGAGGTATATCTGGGGCTTAGCGCCAGAAATTCGGGGAATGGTTACCTCTTCCCATCCGACAACGATCCAAGAAGCCATCCCTCTAGCAAAATCACTCACTGATGATGCTGTCCGTAGAGGATTATTGGCGAAAAAGGGTGATACCGGGAAGAAGCCGGTTGGGTCTGAAAAGAAGTCGGTTGTTGACGAGCAGAAGGCAGAAGGTTCCAAGAGAAAGCGGTCTGACGGTTCTCAGCGTCGCGGTAAGAAAGGCAGGAATCAAGGTTCAAACCAGTTATTTGCTGCTAATGCAATCAAAGCTGGAACTAACCGGAACCCGCCCGCGAGGTGTCAAAAGTGTGGCAGAAGTCATTTCGGGGACTGTCGACATTGTACCCGATGCAATAGATTTGGGCATCTGGCTCAAGACTGCTATGCTAAGATTCCAGCGGAAATTCCCAAGAAGAATCCCGTCTGTTTTAATTGCGGAGAAGAAGGGCATGTGAAGAGAACGTGTCCTAAACTGAAGGGTAGAGCTTTCGAGATGAAAGAAGGAGATGTTCGGGAAGATCCGGCCGTTGTTACCGGTACGTTTCTAATCAATGACCAAAATGCTTTAGTACTTTTTGATAGCGGAGCTGATTTAAGTTTTGTCTCTAAACGATTTAAATCCCTCCTTGGTTCGAAGCCAAGTAAACTAGATAAAAAGTACTCGATTGAACTGGCTAATGGGAAATGTATAGAAACGTGTGAGGTTTTCCGTGATTGCAATCTTCTTCTAGAAAACCATAAGTTCTGCATTGATTTGTTACCTGTTGATTTGGGGAGTTTCGACGTTGTTATTGGTATGGACTGGTTATCGAAAAACCATGCTGAGATCGTATGCTCAGATAAGCTAGTACGTTTACCACTCCCAAATGGTGAAGCACTAGTAATACGTGGTGATAAGTGCGGTTCGGGGTTGAAGATTGTCAGTGTGATGAAAGCACGCAAGCTCTTGCGTAAGGGTTGTCTAGCGTTTCTGGCTAATGTGGTGGATACAGAAGCGAAGGAACGAAAATTGGAAGAAATTCCCATTGTACGAGACTATCCAGAAGTTTTTCCTGAAGACTTACCTGGATTGCCGGCGTCAAGACAACTCGAGTTCAAAATCGATCTTATTCCCGGAGCAGCACCGATAGCCCGATCACCGTACAGGTTAGCGCCTTCAGAAATGCAAGAGTTATCCAAGCAGCTTCAAGAGTTGTTGGACAAAGGATTTATTAGACCAAGTTTCTCACCTTGGGGAGCACCGGTCTTGTTCGTGAAGAAGAAGGATGGTTCATTCCGAATGTGCATAGATTATCGAGAGTTGAACAAAGTTACCATTAAAAATCGGTACCCACTACCGGGGATTGATGATCTATTTGACCAGTTGCAAGGGTCAAGTTATTTCTCGAAAATCGATCTACGTTCAGGATATCACCAGTTGAGGGTAGCAGAGGAGGACATACCCAAAACTGCTTTCAGGACTCGGTACGGTCATTATGAATTTTTGGTGATGCCGTTTGGTTTGACTAACGCACCTGCTGTATTCATGGATCTCATGAATAGAGTATGCAAACCTTACTTGGATAAATTCGTGATAGTCTTTATCGATGGTATACTCATCTATTCGCGAACCAAAGAAGATCACCAGCAGCATCTGAAGATGATTCTTGAGCTATTGAAGAATGAGAAGTTGTATGCCAAACTCTCGAAATGTGAATTTTGGATCCGGGAAGTCCACTTCCTTGGACATGTCATTAACGAGAAAGGTATTCATGTTGACCCCTTGAAGATTGAAGCAATCAAGAACTGGGAAGCACCTACGTCTCCAACAGAAGTACGCCAATTCTTAGGTCTAGCTGGGTATTATCGGAGATTCATCCAGAATTTTTCCAAAATAGCGCAGCCGTTGATGTTATTAACCCAGAAAGACAAGAAGTATGACTGGACAGCGGAGCAGGAGGAAGCTTTTCAATTGTTGAAGGAGAAGTTGTGTAGTGCGCCTATCTTGTCACTTCCGGAGGGAACCGATGGCTTTATAGTCTACTGTGATGCATCACGACTGGGTCTTGGTTGTGTGCACATGCAGAATGACAAAGTCATAGCTTATGCCTCCCGCCAGCTTAAAGTGCACGAGAAGAATTACACGACTCATGATCTGGAGTTGGGAGCTGTTGTTTTTGCTCTTAAGATTTGGAGACATTATCTTTATGGAACCAAGTGTACGATTTACACCGACCATAAAAGACTTCAACACATCTTTGACCCGAAAGAGCTCAATATGAGGCAACGACGTTGGGTGGAATTACTCAATGATTATGAATGCGACATTCGTTATCATCCGGGTAAAGCTAATGTTGTAGCTGATGCATTGAGCAGGAAGGAAAGAGAAAAGCCGCTATGTGTTCGTGCATTGGGTTTAACTATCCAAACAAGTCTTTCGGAAAAGATTTGTAAGGCACAAAACGAGGCTTTGCAGGAGAGAAACCTCAAGGCTGAAGGATTACGAGGTTTAGAAGTTGATCTCTTACCCAGAGCTGGCAATGTAAGGTACTTTTTGGATCGAGTTTGGGTACCTCGATACGGAAACTTGCGACAATTAGTGATGGACGAAGCGCACAAGTCCAAATATTCTATTCATCCAGGTTCTACCAAAATGTACAAAGATCTTCGAGAATTGTATTGGTGGCCCAATATGAAGGGAGATATTGCCAGATATGTCAGCAAGTGCCTAACTTGTTCAATGGTTAAAGCAGAGCATCAAAAGCCGTCGGGGCTTCTGCAACAACCAGAAATTCCTCAGTGGAAATGGGAGCACATCACTATGGATCTCGTAACCAAATTACCTCGAACAGCAAAAGGAAATGACGCTATTTGGGTAATAGTGGATCGGTTAACGAAATCTGCTCACTTTCTACCGATCAAGGAAAAAGACAAATTGGATAAATTGGCATCTCTTTATCTGAAGGAAGTTGTCTCTCGACATGGAGTTCCAGTATCAATCATTTCTGATAGAGACGGACGTTTTGTATCCAGAGTGTGGCAGACGCTCCAAGATTCTTTTGGTACTCGGTTAGATATGAGTACAGCTTATCACCCACAGACGGATGGTCAGAGTGAAAGAACTATTCAAACTTTGGAGGACATGCTGCGAGCATGCGTGATTGATTTTGGAGGAAACTGGGATACTCACTTGCCATTGGTTGAGTTTTCTTATAATAATAGCTATCATTCCAGTATTAAGGTCGCACCGTTTGAGGCTTTATATGGAAGGAAATGTCGTTCACCTCTTTGCTGGGCTGAAGTTGGTGAGAAGCAGTTACTTGGACCCGAGATTGTTCAAGCAACCTCTGATAAGATTGTTCAAATCAGGGAAAGGTTGAAAGCAGCTGCAGATCGACAAAAGAGCTATGCGGATAATAGAAGAAAACCATTGGAATTCCAGGTTGGAGATCGTGTTCTTTTGAGAGTCTCACCCTGGAAAGGTGTGATGAGGTTTGGTAAAAGAGGAAAGTTGAGTCCTCGGTATATTGGACCATTTGAGATCCTAGCTCGAATCGGTTCAGTGGCATATCGTCTCAAATTACCTCAAGAGTTGAGTGGGATTCATGACGTCTTTCATGTGTCTAACTTGAAGAAGTGTCTGTCGGATGAGACACTAATTATTCCGCCTGATGAAGTTTGCGTTGATGACAAGCTTCGATTTGTTGAGGAACCTGTTGAGGTTATGGATTGGAAAATCCAGAAACTAAGGCGAAATCGGATCAAGTTAGTAAAGGTCAAGTGGAATTCCAAGCGTGGACCCGAGTATACGTGGGAACGCCAAGACCAAATGAAGCGCAAATATCCCCATTTTTTCCGTAGGAGACATAAACGAACCTTGTTAAAAAGAATTTCGAGGACGAAATTTTCTAAACAAGGGGAGACTGTAACACCCGGCGTTTTAGCAGGGAATTAACCGTACTAATGTAAAGTTATGTATATGTTTAAAAAAATAATAATTTGAGTTAATAAAGTGAATTTTAAGTCCAAAAGCTTATATTATATATAAAAATATGACTAGAGGTGTCATATTTAAAAATCTTGTCGCGTAGCGATTTTGCGCGCGAAATACGATCGTTGGTGATGACCCGGTAATATTTAAAGTCCGAATTTTGAAATTTAAGATTTAATTTAATATTTCTAATCATATTTAGTTGAAAAATATGGAGAAATAAATTTAGAGTATAAAAATGGTGATTTTAGTCGCAACACGCGATACCGCGCATTTTACGCGCCTATATTATGAAAATTCGCCATTTTTACACTGGATAGCACCTAATATTGACTCAACTTACATATTTTTATGTCCGGAGTCACAAATATTATTTTAAGGGTGTCGGGTATTTAAAACAGTTAAAGGCTTGTACCGCGTTAATTAGTAATATACCCGCTAATCTACACCCAATACCCACTAAATAATAACATTACCATATTGTGACAACTAATCCTTGCTATAAGTGTGTGTGTGTTGAAATATATGGCTGCCACATAAGTCTATGATGATGATTCATGAAACACAATGATGATTATATATACATGCATTCATCCAAGAGTCTTTCCATCATCCACTTTAACACACAAACTCTTCCACTTCTCTCTCTCTCATCCGTAAACTACACACTCTCTCTCTAATATTGTTCTTTTTCAATCAAAACCCATATGAAATCAGCCATTATTTGAATCAAAACATCCAAGAATTGCTTAAGAAATGAAGATTTGATCAAGAATTAAAGGGATTTCACGCTATTTTTCATCTTGTTCTAAAAAGGTATAAACCCTAACTTATTTCCTATTATTTTCTATCTTTTTATCATTAAACTTGGATGATTCACACAAATAAACATGTAAACATATTGTTTTTATAAAAAAATAAAAGAGAGATTGGATGTATGAATGTGTGCGTGAGTTTATATGTATGTATGTATATATGTAAGTGTGCCGTGTATATATGTGTGTGTGTATGGGTTTGTATTTCAAAATTTGATTCAAAAACCCTATTGCATGTATGATCTAACACTAGATAAACAAGATTCAAGCAATAAAACATGGTTTTATGGAATAAAGAATGATAATGTATGAGTTAAAAATGGGAAAATCATAACTAGTTACATTTATATATATATAGCCGTGAGTGTGTGTGTGTGTGTAGTTATAGATTTTTATTGAAATTCTTGTTATTAGATGATTAAACTAGACTTAGAATGTGGAATTTTGATTCAAGAATGCAAAACAAAGGATATTATATATGTATGTATATATGCCGTGAGGTATATGTATGCATGTATAAAAATGGAGTTTTCTTGATTAAACACAATCTAATGAGTTCTATACATGTTAAAAATGATTTAAAACATGGTTTTGAAATATGGAATTCAACTTTGAAAATGTTAGTTTAAAACAGAAAATTTCATAAAAATAAATGTTTAGAAAACCCACATTATGGTCTTGGTTTATAGATAACAAGTTATGAATCAATTAGTGAAATTATGGACATAAAACCTATGGAAATTTAAAGGTTTTATGAATATTTTAATATCTGATTTAGATCAGTAAGTTTGGCTTGTAAATATGTATAAAATGACCCATGTTTGAAAGAAAATGGTTAGATTTTTAAATTATAAGAAAATGGGTAATTTTGGACCTAAAATGCTTGAATTATGGACTTAAATGGGTGATTTTAAAAGAAAATTTAAGGTCTGATTATTTATACTAAAAATCACATAAAATTCCATCAAATAACTTGTTTTGACCAAAAAGTTTGAGTATTGGTTCAAAAATTAGGTTTTGATAATGTCCGGTACGAAACTAGGCGGTAAAAAGGCGTAAAATGGCTAAATTTGCAAGAATTTTAAATCTGATTTTGAACAGGTCCTAAAAGTATATTTTTAAGATAAAAACATGTAAATAAAGGTATATTTAAAGTACTACATGTTTTTACAAGCTACACGAATTGGAATTTCAAGAAATTGCCAAAATATCGCCTAAAACCGACTAATTTTGTAACTAGACATCTTGCATGTTGTGATAGTATAATTTACTTATGCATGACATTATAAATATATGCTAAGTGAAAATATGTATAAGATTATAAAATAAAAGAGGTGCTATGTGTTTTGATATAAAAATAACGGGCCAAAAACGAGTCATGATCACCAACGAGTCGTAAATAAGAACAAGTATTTTGAAAATAAATGTTTTCAAAGGATTACATTTTCTTAAGAAAATGTTGTGTGAAAAATCTAAGTTGAATGTATAACTTAGAAAAATAAGCGAAACCTAGTCGTTTACACGATTTTCATGATTAGGAAATCGGACGACCGGGAAACCAAGCGTTTGGAAATATAACTCAAACTACAACAAGGTGAGTTCACAGCCCCATTTTTATAAAGTTTTTATAAATACTTTCGGGGGAAAAACACGTTGTAAAAATTAAATAAGATTACTGGTGAAAGACATCGGTAAGTGTGTATATGGGCGGATAATCTCCTTTCGGGACTGGAAGTTGAGAGTAAAATGAAACCTTGAGGTAATGTTCCCAGGGCCATTCATAATCATTAGCCTTGGTATAGAGGGCAAGCGAAGTGTTGGTGGATCCATCGGGTTGACGACCCTAGCCGCGACCAGTCGCTCTGGTCATAGTTCGGAAAACTACTTCAAATTCGGTGTAGTGAAACACCTATTGGGGACCAAATTGTCATGTGTTGATTATGAGCATATAACGTAAACACATACTCGTATTCCTAGCTAGTTTATGAATCCACATGATGATCTTAAGTAATCTATGTTTATAACAATAAATAAATATATCTTGAATCTATAAGATATATATATATATACTTTTCGTGGTAAAGCGAAAAGGGTTTTTAATAAATTTTTGCAAGGTAAGCGAAAATGTTATTTATTAAACTCTGTGAATTCACCAGCCTAGTGTTGACAAATGTTTTGACGTGTTTTTCAGGTACAAGATAAGCGCTTTCGGAATTTTGGTGGGATAATATGTGTTTTGGCAATGTAGTGTTTGGACTTGTAATAAAATAATGATCTTGGGGACTTTTTGTAACAATAATTAGATCCTTTTTGGGTCTAACTTATAAAACTTTCATATTTTAAGTTTTATGTAAATTTGTCCAAATACTATTTACTTTGCTATTACACCATTGATTACCAACCTCCGTTCACCACCATGCTAAGACTTCCGCTGTGGCATTTTGGGGGTGTGACATTCGTGCTCCAATAAACACACTCGCCTATAAATTACCTTGGCATTTATGTCATTACGGTGTACGGCTAGGCGTCCGTGTCCGGTGACTTGAACTTTAAACTAGGAGGACATTTGGAGGACCATGTAGAGCGGTTTATCATTTCAGGTGCATACGATCATAAACCGAAATGCATGAAAGTCCTAGTGAGCTCCGGGTTTGAATGGATAGTTTTGGATTGGATCTAGCCTTGATCTTATGAACACTAGTGGTTGCCATTAGCTGTAAATCTGAATTTCCTCGTTCCTGTGGCCAAAATCATCTCTGGAGTTCGCGGAGGAAGTAGAGGTGGCCGCACTGGTGGACGTGATGGTGGCGGTGGACGTGGAGGCGTAAACCTAACGCAGGAAGATCTGAACAACCTGCTGCAAGCTGCCTTCCAGGCAGGACACAATGCTCATGGTGGTTAGTTGATTCTATTAGCTTTGCCTCATTTGTGAGCATGGTATCTTTCTTTTTTAGTTTTCTTACGTGTTTCATTTCAGGTGGTGTTGTTAACCCACCTCCAGCTATGTGCACGTACAAGATGTTTCGGGACTGTAAGCCCCATGATTTCTCTGGCACTGAGGGGGCAATGGGGTTGCTCAAGTGGCTGGAGAAGGTGGAGCCGGTGTTTTTGATGTGTAACTGTCTTTCTAAAGATCGCGTTAAGTATGTTGTCACGCTTTTTCAAGATGTTGCTTTGACGTGGTGGAACTCTACTACTCGGAACATGGGTTTGGGGGAAGCCTACGCCATGCCATGGGAGGACTTCGTTCAGCTCTTGAAGAGGGAGTACTGTCCTAAGGAGGAGATCCAGAAGTTGGAACATCAGGTTTGGAACCTCAAGATGGTTGGGTCAGAGATAGAGGAGTACACTGTGAGGCATAATGAGTTGGCGGTGCTGTGTCCTGATTTGCACGCACAAGAGTATAAGAGGATCGAGCACTACGTTTCAGGGCTAGTACCAGAGATAGCAGGATTGGTGGCTGCGGGAAATCATCCTACTTATGCAGAAGTGGTTCGATCGGCTCACAAGATGACTAATCTGAAGGTGAATGAGGGTATCTTGCCTGCCCGGGGTTCGACTGTCAAAGCTCCTAAAAGTAACAAGCGCAAGTGGGATAGTTGGATGTTGGGGGTTCTTCTTATTCGGGCTCGAAACAGGGTGGTTATGCTGGGAAACTCCCAAAGTGCAACAAGTGTGGGCGTCATCATCAGGGGAACTGCGACCGTACTTGTTGTCATCGCTGCCAGCAAATTGGGCCTTTTGCTAAGGACTGTCGGGCAACACTTCCATCGACTCAAGCCCCTACTGTTGTCCCTACTCCTGCTGCTCAGGGGACTTCAGGGAAACAGGGTTGTTTTAACTATGGTTAGGTTGGACATTTCAAGAGGGATTGTCCGAAGCTGAAACCGGGCGAGGATGTGAAGGGCAGGAACGGTAATGGGAACAACGGGGGCGGTGGCAGAAACGCACGCGCCTTTGTTATTGGAGCCGTAGAGGCTAAACAGGATCCTGACACAGTTACCGGTACGTTCCTTCTCAATAGTCGCCCTGTTACTGTTTTGTTTGATTCCGGTGCCGATAAAAGTTTCATATCTTTGGAAGTAAGCCGATTGCTAGATATAGTTCCCATCCCCTTAGACGCTAAGTATTTGATCGAGTTGGCTGACGGTAAAAAGATTGAAGCGACTTGTGTCCTTCGGGAGTATCACCTAGAGTTGTCGGGTTTGTCCTTCCCCATCGACCTTATGCTTGTACCCTTGGGTAGCTTTGATGTCATTGTAGGCATGGATTGGTTATCGTTGTATCATGCAGAGGTCGTTTGTTTTGATAAGGTTATTCGTATTCCTCTCCCGGATGGAGAATTTCTTTCGGTGCATGGTGAGAAGAGCGGTGCTCCGCTAAGTCTCATCACCAGCATGAAAGCCCTTAAGTATCTTCGAAAGGGTTATTCGGCCGTTTTGGCACTTCTTTCTGTTTCCTCTACCGATGAGAAGAAGACCAAGGATATCCCTGTGGTTCGCGAATTTCCTGATGTTTTTCCCGATGATTTGCCTGGTCTTCCTCCCCATCGTCAGGTTGAGTTCGGTATTGATCTTGTACCGGGCGCTGCTCCTATTGCTCGGGCCCCCTACCGTCTTGCACCTCCCGAGATGTAGGAATTATCCAGTCAGTTGCA
Source organism: Ambrosia artemisiifolia (assembly GCA_032199755.1). Lineage (NCBI taxonomy): Eukaryota > Viridiplantae > Streptophyta > Magnoliopsida > Asterales > Asteraceae > Ambrosia > Ambrosia artemisiifolia. Next base: position 43,978,257 of record CM063518.1, read on the forward strand.
GGAACTCTTGGATAAGGGTTTTATCAGACCAAGTTCTTCCCCTTGGGGAGCCCCGATTCTGTTCGTGAAGAAGAAAGATGGAAGCCTTCAGATGTGTGCAGATTACAGGGAGTTGAACAAAGTGACCATCAAGAACCGTTACCCTCTCCCTCGTATAGATGATCTCTTTGACCAGCTCCAGGGTTCTAGCTACTATTCGAAGATTGACTTAAGGTCCGGCTACCACCAGTTGCGCGTACAGGAAGCTGACATTGCCAAGACTTCCTTTCGTACACGTTATGGCCATTTTGAGTTCTTGGTCATGCCTTTCGGTCTCACTAACGCACCGGCGGTTTTCATGGATTTGATGAACCGCGTTTGCAAACCTTATCTTGATAAGTTCGTCATCGTGTTTATTGACGACATCCTGGTTTACTCCAAGAACAAAGTCGAACATGAGGAACACTTGCGTTTAGTTTTGGAACTTTTGCGACGGGAAAAGCTTTATGCTAAGTTCTCGAAATGTGACTTTTTGTTACGCGAAGTTCAATTCCTAGGGCATGTGGTTAATAAACTAGGGATTCATGTCAATCCGGCTAAGATCGAAGCAATCAAAGACTGGGAAGCATCAAAGAAGCCATCTGAGGTGCGGCAATTCCTAGGCCTTGGAGGTTACTACCGTCGTTTCATTCAGGGGTTTTCGAAGATCGCTCAACCCCTCACCTCTCTTAATCAGAAGGACCGAAAATTCGACTGGGGTGAACAGCAAGAATCAGCGTTCCAAAAGTTGAAGTCTAAACTTTGTTCTGCTCCTATCCTGTCTTTACCTGAAGGCACTGAGGATTTCATTGTTTACTGTCACGCTTCTATTCGGGGTCTCGGTTGCGTGTTGATGCAACGTGAGAAAGTGATTGCCTACGCTTCTCGTCAACTCAAGGTTCACGAGAGGAACTATACCACCCATGACATGGAGTTGGGTGCAGTGGTGTTCGCATTGAAAATTTGGAGGCATTACTTGTACGGTACCAAATGCACCATCTACACCGATCACAAGAGTCTCCAGCACATTTTCGACCAACAACACCTGAACATGCGACAGCGTCGCTGGGTTGAACTCCTGAACGACTATGACTGCGCCATTAAATACCATCCTGGCAAGGCGAATGTGGTAGCAGACACCTTGAGCAGGAAGGAATCAGCAAACCCTCGTCGCGTTCGGGCGTTGCAACTCACCATCCATTCCTCTCTACCTGACCAAATCCGTTCTGCGCAGCTAGAAGCTTTGAAGGAGGAAAACCTTAAAGCTGAGACCATGCACGGTGCCGACAAGCACCCTGAACGAAGGCCTGACGGCCTACACTACTTCGCAGAACGCGTATGGGTTCCTTTGTTCGAGGGATTACGGGAGCATGTCTTGGATGAAGCTCACAAATCCCGGTATTCCGTTCACCCTGGCTCGGACAAGATGTACCAAGATCTGAAGGAACTCTACTGGTGGCCAAACATGAAGGCGGATATAGCCTCCTACGTGAGCAAATGCTTGACCTGTGCTAAGGTCAAGGTGGAGTATCAGAAGCCTTCTGGTCTCCTGCAGCAACCTGAAATTCCTGAATGGAAGTGGGAGCGGATCACGATGGATTTTGTCACGAAACTACCTAAGTCACCTAGTGGGTGTGATAAGATATGGGTGATTGTTGATCGGTTGGCGAAATCAGCCCACTTCCTTGCCATTAAGGAAACTGACACTATGGATTGTTTGACTCGTCTCTACCTTAAGGTAAATTGTTTCTAGACACGGAGTGCCTGTTTCTATCATTTCTGATCGTGATTCTCACTTCACTTCGCATTTCTGGAAATCTTTGCACAAAGCTTTGGGTACCCAGTTGGATATGAGTACGGCTTACCATCCACAAACTGACGGCCAGAGTGAGCGAACGATTCAAACTTTGGAAGACATGCTTCGGGCGTGTGTGATTGATTTTGGCAAGAGTTGGGAGACTCACCTACCGTTAGTGGAGTTTTCCTACAACAACAGTTACCATTCCAGCATCAAGGCGGCTCCGTTCGAGGCTCTGTACGGGCGGAAATGCCGGTCTCCTCTTTGTTGGGCCAAGGTGGGTGAGAGTCAACTCACTGGGCCAGAGCTTGTGTACGAAAATTCGGAAAAGATCGTACAGATTCGTAACCGTTTGGCGGCGGCACGGGATCGACAGAAGAGTTATGCCGATCGTCGTCGCAAACCATTAGAGTTCCAGGTTGGGGACAGGGTACTTCTGAAGGTTTCACCATGGAAGGGCGTCATACGCTTTGGGAAGCGTGGCAAACTTAACCCTCGATATGTTGGACCGTTTGCAATCCTGGAACGGATTGGACCGGTGGCATATCGGCTCGATTTACCGGCGGAGCTCGATAATGTGCATAACGTCTTCCATGTGTCTAACTTGAAGAAGTGCTTGGCTGATGAATCTCTTATTGTTCCACTGGAAAAGATCAAGGTTGATGATCGTCTTCGCATTGTGGAGGAACCTGTTGAGATCCTTGATTACAAGATTCGTAGCCTTCGTCAGAGTAAAATCCGTATTGTTAATGTTCGCTGGAACTCGAACTGTGGACCTGAATACACTTGGGAATGGGAGGATCAGATGAAGTCTAAATATCCTCACCTCTTTCCTAAGCGTGGTTTTGAATAGAGACATGTTACCACTACAGCTGAATGAATCTCGGGGCGAGATTCCTTCTAACGTGGGGATGATGTGACATCTCGGGTAAATTCTCTCGCTTGGTTTCTATCTCTTTGTCGTTTTCTTTTTGGAACTTGTGCAATTTTCGGGACGAAAATTCTTTTAACGTGGGGATGATGTGACACCCGGCAAACTCAGGTTGATAACATTGTTTGGGTCAAAGTCTACCTTAGCGAGTCACGCGTATAGTATACTCAACTGGGTCGGTTGAGTCGTGTTATGGTTCGGGAGTCATTACTACAGTCTAGAGGGTCATATGATGTTAGGGTTTGCTTTAGGATGATGCTAGAACAGTAGGGTGTTATCGGACAACCTTATTATAAGATGAAATCTGAGTATTTGCTATTTAGGGTAAGTTTTTGCATGTTGATGTGATGTTTACATGCTAAATATGCCATTTTGGGAAAACGCTCGCATCCGGGACTGATGGGACGATGATAACTTAGGGGTTTTGCTTGAAATATGTTTGATAATGTTGTATGATTGATATTTGGTGTTTCCACAAGTTCCGGATCTGATTTGGAGGGTTAAACGCGCGAAAAACCGGAACAGCACTACAGGGGGCGATTGGGGGCCCTAATTGCCTATGCTAAAGGTGATTAGGAGCCCAATCGCCTATGCTGAGGGCGATTGGGGGCCTAATCTCCTTCATAGCATGCGATTACGATCCTAATCACTAATTAAACTCTGAATTGCATGTCTTATAGCCCTAATTGCCTATAGAGCACTAGAATAGGCCTAATCGCCTATGTTAAAGGGCGATTAGAGCCCAATCACCATCAGGGAAGGCGATTAGCCTTCCTAATCACCAGTTGACTTTCCTAATTGCTAGTTGACCTCTCCTAATCGCATGTACTGCTGCTGTAAGTATATTTTGACATTCCGAGACCCGATTTGACACCTAGGAACATGCTAGGAACCCCGTTATACCTAGTAACTTGGTAACACGTGCTTGGACTTATCTATGCGCTGATTGAACTATGTGCTAGACTTGTTGAACTTTAACACGTGTTAAACATGGTTGCATGAGTTGTATGTCTTAGAATATGAGGTTAACACGTGGAGTCTCGGGTCACCAATGGGATGTCGAGTCTTGTACAAATGGTCGGTTAAACAGTCAACGTGTTTTCAAATGAACTTGGTTATGGTCTGGACATCTAGGGGCTAACTAACCTACGGGTTATTAGTCTAAGTACTTGTAACTGTCATATGTTAGTTCGCCTCTTTACGGGGCTAGCATAGCTTGCTGATTTTAATCATTTTCGAAGTAACGCAACCTAAGGTGAGTTCAAGGCCCCACTTTAACTGGTTTTACTTTTGGGGGAGAAAACCTGCGTTAAACTTGTGTTTTGGTAACAACTGTCATACTATGGGTTACTTTTGGGTTACTATACCATCTTTGGAAGTCCCGGGGGAAACCATGAATGTGCAGGGTAGCACAACGGGGAAATGTGGATAGATCTATTGGCCGTGACCTGCCCCACCCGTTGGCTGGGAGCCGGGCGGGTGCATATTGTCTCAAACAAGAACGGTACACTATTCGGGCACAAACATTTCTGGGTTTGCGAGTTAGTAATGGTTCCCAATCGTAGTAGTAACAAAACATACGCCTATCTAGCGTACTTTGGTTTACATATTTGCATAGTATGGACAGGGCGAACTTGGTACTTTTATTGTAAACCTGTGAACTCACCAGCATAATTGTGCTGACATATTTTTGGCATGTTTTTCTAAGGTCGCTAAGGTAGCATCCCAGAACTTAGGCGCACGCGTCTGCACGGCGTCTAGTTTAGGGTTCATGGTTTTCGAATGTTGAATAAGATTGAATACTTTTGGATTTTGAGTTGTAAACAAAGCTTCCGCTACTATTTTATGGTTTAAACATATGTTTTAAATTTGCATGTGATCATATAGTATTGTTTATTGTGATCGTTGACTTGGATCCTGGTTTGGCACGCGCCTCGCAGTAAAACCCCGCAAGTGGAATTTGAGGGTGTGGAATTTGCTATACCTTTTTTCAGTATTGTAATATAGATATATGTATTGTACGTTTGAACAATGAAGATTTTCCCCAAAATAGACTTAAATAATTTCCTAAAAGTTGTTACAAAAAGATATGACAAAATATTAAGCCAAAATGTGACTAAAAGATCAGTTGATTATTTATAGTGTTGTATGGTAAATAATAATTATTATTATTATGATCTGTCGTAGTTGGTCTAAAAATTTTATTAACAACTTTTATTTTATTAACTTATTTAATTATAAAAATAATAAAGCATAATATAAGGACTTAAAAGTCACATTAAAATCTTAATCTTGGATAAAGATTTAAACATGTTTTTTAAAATTTTAATTCACTGCAACTGAAATAAGCATTTGTTGATTTATATTCAAATAATGGATTAATTAATTAAAATATTAATTACATTCAATAAGTTGTACTTATATTTTTAAAGATATACTTATTTCATCTAATATATTATCAAAATTCAAATTTAAGGATTAAACTTTTGAACTTTAGTTTTGATATTTAATTAAAATTTTTCAATTTGAGTTGTATATTTATTTTAATTTTAAATGGTAAAGTAGTATCCATTGACAGTTGTTTGATAACAGCTGTTTATCATTAAATAGATATTGTAAAACAGACTATATATAATAGGCACTTTAGTTTTGGAAGTAGCATTAATTACAGCCGTATTTTGCAATTTTCCATCTAGATTCTTTAACTGTATAGTAATCACTCTAGCATTTTAGGGCTATTGACTGCCAATAATAATCATCACCGTGAAACTCGAAATTTTGAAGTGGTTTGATATTTTTTATTTATGTTTATTTATTAAAAATAATATATACATATTTGAATTAATTAAAAAATAATAATTTTTTGTGCTCATGGGTCTTCTATTTGGTAATGAAATTTAATTTCCAAAAAGAAAATAATAATAATAATAATAATAATAATAATAATAATAATAATGTAATATAAGTATGAAGAATGTAAAACTTATAAATTTCTGTTTGTTTATAAATTGTGTTTTCTTAAATAAATGTTTTCATCATCTATTTAATTTCTGTTTGATTTGATTTAACTTTGTTTAAAATTCAATATAATATAAACAACATAAAATATGTATATATAGATAAATAAGATTTACATTTTTTAAGGATTTATAATCCAAAATTACATTGTTGTGACAAATTACAGTTACTATTGATGTTTCTTGATTATTTCTTCACGACGCCTCTTCCTTTCCTTGTTGATGGAAATAATATTATCAGTAAAGCCTTTCATCTTCTTGGAAATGTCGTCGTTTAGTTCTATTTGATCCGCTAGTTATTGTAGAGCTATGTTTCGTTCTTTTGATTCCGGAATTTCAACCATATCAATCATGGTTTTGCCGTTTTTCCTTATATCCGTAATAACCAGAGATGTAGGCATTCCACATGAGTTTCTTATTGTTTCTTCTTCAAAATATTCTTTTTTGAAAGACTTAACAAGAATTTCATGGGCTGTTTGTTGTGCACTGGTTTGGTAATTTTGAGAACATGACATGTTTTAATGTTGTGTAATGTAAGTATTTGATTATTTGAAGGTTAGATGTGCATTGTAATCGAGTGTTTTCTATATATATATATGGTGGTATGAATAGAAAAAAACTTTAAACACGTTATGGTACACGTGTTTTACACTTTACCCAGTGACGTTTAAATTGGAAGTCTAAAAATTTTACAGTTGGCACTTGGAAATATCGTTTTGTCACACCCTCAAATTCCACATGCGGGGTTTTACCGCGAGGCGCGTGACAAACCAGGATCCAAGTCAACGATCACAATAAACAATACTATATGAACACATGCAAATTTAGAAACATAAGTTTAAATCCATAAAACAGTAGCGGAAGCTTTGTCTACAATCCAAAATCCAAAAGTATTCCAAATCGTTCAACATACGAAAACATGAACCCTAAACTAGACGCCGTGCAGACGCGTGCGCCTAAGCCCTAGGATGCTACCTTAGCGACCTGAGAAAAACATGCCAAAAGTTACGTCAGCACAAAATGCCGGTGAGTTCACAGGTTTTAATAAAAGTTACCAAGTTCCAAAAGTGTACCAAGTTCCAAAAGTGTACCAAGTTCCACCTACCAATACTATGAAATGTTCAACCAAAGTACGCTAGCTAGGCGTATGTTGTGTTACAACTATGACTGGAAACCATGACTGGACACGTCACAAGTTACCAATGTTACAGCCCGAATAATGTTACAAGTTCCAAGGTCGAGACAACATGCATCCGCCCGGCCCTCCAAGCCGACGAGTGGGGCAGGTCACGCCCAATAGATCTATTCACATTTCCCCCATTGTGCTACACCGCACATTCATGGTTTCCCAGGGACTTAAAAGTTCGTATAGTAACTCTAAATAACTCATAGTATAACAAAAGTTCTCAAAACATAGTTCGACGCATGTTTTCTCCCCCAAAAGTGAAGCCAGAGAAAGTGGAGCCGTGAACTCACCTTAGGTTGCGTTATTTCAAAAATGATTAAAATCAGCAAGCTATGCTAGCCCCGTAAAGCGGCGACCTAACATATGACAGTTACAAATACTTAGACTAATAACCCGTAGGTTAGTTAGTCCCTAGATGTCCAGACCATAACCAGGTTCGTTTGAAAACACGTTGACTGTTAAACTGACCAAATGTACAAGACTCGACATCCCATTGGTGACCCGAGACTCCACGTGTTAACCTTATACTCTAAGTCATCCAAATCATGCAACCATGCTTAACATGTGTTAAAGTTTATAAAGTCTAGCACATAGTTCAATCAGCGCACAAATAAGTCCGAGCACGTGTTACCAAGTTACTAGGTATGATACGGGGTTCCTAGCATGTTCCTAGGTGTCAAATCGGGCCTTCGAATGCCAAATTATACTTACAGCAGCAGTACATGCGATTAGGAAAAGTCAACTAGCAATTAGGATGGTCAACTGGTGATGAGGAAGGCTAATCGTCCCTTAACATAGGCGATTAGGCCTATTCTACTGCTTAGCAGGCGATTAGGGCTATAAGACATGCATTTCAGAGCTTAACTAGTGATAAGGATCGTAATCGCGTGCTATGAAGGTGATTAGGCCCCCAATCGCCTACCCTATAGGCGATTAGGTCCCTAAATGCCTTCAGTATAGGCGATTGGGCTCCCAATCGCCTATAGCATAGGCGATTAGGGTCCCCAATCGCCCCCTGCATAGCTGTTCCGGTTTTTTGCGCGTTTAACCCTCCAAATCAGATCCGGAACGTGTGGAAACACCAAATATCAATCCTACAACATTATCAAACATATTTCGAGCAAAACCCCTAGCTTAACATCGTCCTACCAGTCCCGAATGCGAGCGTTTTCCCCAAAATAGCACACTTAGCATGGAAACATCACATCAACATGCACAACTTTACCCTAAATAGCAAATACTCAGATTTCATCATGTAACAACGTTGTCCGATCATTCCCTACTATTCTAGCATCATCCTATAGCAAACCCTAACATCATAAAACTAACAAAACACCTCATATCAATCTCAATCATTCAAAATCATTCAAATGGGTCAAAATACCAAACATCCACAATACACCACCAAAACCATCCAAACTCCTAAGACATCATCATCCTAATACAAACAAGCTGTAAACACCTTAACAACACAATAACAATCCTTTTTAAGTCATAAAAATCCTATCTTTTAAATCATATTCAACACATATAACATGCATAACGGTTTGGACTTGTTTAAAAAACGATTTTAATAAGTTTTCAAAGACATAAAGGTTTATAAATCAGGTCTGGACCTTTAGGGAGCAAAACATAATTATTCAAGGGTTTGGGGATGAAGAACACACCTTGGATTTATGAGAAATTGATGTGTAAAGCTTGAAAATGTGTGTTTTGATGCAAAAACGTGTTCCAGAGGGTGTTTGTGAGTTGGGATAGGTTATGGGACGGCTAGGGTTGCACTAAGGGTGTTTTGGAGGTCAAGGGTGGTATTTATAGGCGTTTCTAGTCGTTTAAAACACGTCAGGCGATTGTGCAGCATTATCAGGCGATTAGGGATGCTAATCGCCCCCAGTAGCATGCGATTAGGCCTAATCGCCTATGGCTATAGGCGATTAGCATGCCAATCACCTGCTAAGGGCTGCCAATCGCCCCCTAAGCCGCGTAATCACCTATAATGTCATGCAATCGCGTGTAATCACCTTTTTAACATATGTAAACACGTATACACATACCGACAAGTCACATAAAGATTATAAGCACATAATTCATGGAAACAAATACGTTCACACTCGTTCACCAATTCCCGGGACTCGAGACTTGTGTGTTTACTAAGGTTCGACGATTCTACGAATCGTCAATCCCTGCATACCTGGTTAATGACTGACATCTAACGATCCTCTAGGTTGTAGTAACGACTCCCGAACCATAACACGACTCAACCGACCTAGTTAAGTATAATATACGCGTGACTCGCTAAGGTAGACTTTGACCCAAACAATGTTATCAACCTGAGTTTGCCGGGTGTCACATCATCCCCATGTTAAAAGAATTTTCGTCCCAAAAATTGCACAAGTCGAAAAGAAAACGACAAAAAGATAGAAACCAAGAGAGAGAATTTACCCGAGTTGTCACATCATCCCCACGTTAGAAGGAATCTCGCCCCGAGATTCATTCAGCTGCAGTAGTAACATGTCTCGATTCAAAAGCGCGCTTAGGAAAGAGGTGAGGATATTTAGACTTCATCTGATCCTCGCGTTCCCAAGTGTATTCTGGTCCACGGTTTGAGTTTCAGCGAACTTTAACAATACAGATTTTACTCCGATAAAGGCTACGACTCTTGTAATCGAGGATCTCAACAGGTTCCTCCACAATGCGAAGACGATCGTCAATCTTGATCTCTTCTAGTGGAACAATAAGAAATTCGTCAGCCAGGCATTTCTTCAAGTTAGACACATGGAAGACGTTGTGCACACTACCGAGCTCCGTCGGTAAATCAAGTCGATATGCCACCGGTCTAATCCATTCCAGGATTGCAAACGGTCCAACATACCGAGGGTTAAGTTTGCCACGCTTTCCAAAGCGTATGACGCCCTTCCATGGTGAAACCTTTAGAAGTACCCTGTCCTCAACCTGGAACTCTAATGGTTTGCGACGTCGATCAGCATAACTCTTCTGCCGATCCCGTGCCGCTGCTAAACGGTTACGAATCTGTACGATCTTTTCCGAAGTTTTGTACACTAGCTCAGGCCCAGTGAGTTGACTCTCACCCACCTCAGCCCAACAAAGAGGAGACCGGCATTTCCGCCCGTATAGTGCCTCGAACGGAGCTGCCTTGATACTTACATGGTAACTGTTGTTATAGGAAAACTCTACTAATGGTAGATGAATCTCCCAACTCTTGCCAAAATCAATCACACATGCCCAAAGCATGTCTTCTAAGGTTTGAATTGTTCGTTCACTCTGGCCGTCAGTTTGTGGATGATAAGCTGTACTCATGTCCAGCTGGGTACCCAAAGCTTTGTGCAAAGATTTCCAAAAATGCAAAGTGAAGTGGAAATCACGATCTGAAATGATAGAAACCGGCACTCCGTGCTTAGAAACAACTTCCTTAAGGTAGAGACGAGCCAAACAATCCATAGTGTCGGTTTCTTTAATGGCAAGAAATTGGGCTGATTTCGTCAACCGATCCACAATCACCCATATCTTATCACACCCCTAGATGACTTAGGTAGTTTAGTGACAAAATCCATCGTGATCCTTTCCCACTTCCATTCAGGAATTTCGGGTTGCTGCAGGAGACTAGAAGGCTTCTGATACTCCACCTTGACCTTGGCACAGGTCAAGCATTTGCTCACGTAGGAGGCTATATCAGCCTTCATGTTTGGCCACCAGTAGAGTACCTTTAGATCTTGGTACATCTTGTCCGAGCCAGGGTGAATGGAATACCGGGATTTGTGAGCTTCATCCAAGACAAGCTCCCGTAATCCCCCGAATAATGGAACCCAGACGCGTTCTACGAAGTAGTGTAGGCCGTTAGGTCTTTGCTCGAGGTGCTTGTCAGCACCGTGCATGGTTTCAGCTTTAAGGTTTTCCTCCTTCAAAGCTTCTAGCTGCGCAGAACGGATTCGGTCAGGTAGAGAAGAGTGGATGGCGAGTTGCAACGCCCGAACGCGACGAGGGTTTGCTGATTCCTTCCTGCTCAAGGCATCTGCCACCACATTCGCCTTGCCAGGATGGTACTTAATGGCGCAGTCAAAGTCGTTCAGGAGTTCAACCCAGCGACGATGTCGCATGTTCAGGTGTTGTTGGTCGAAAATATGCTGGAGACTCTTGTGATCGGTGTAGATGGTGCATTTGTTACCGTACAAGTAATGCCTCCAAATTTTCTACGCGAACACTACTGCACCCAACTCCAAGTCATGGGTGGTATAGTTTCTCTCGTGAACCTTGAGTTGACGAGAAACGTAGGCAATCACTTTCTCGCATTGCATTAACACGCAACCGAGACCCCGAATCGAAGCGTCACAGTAAACAACGAAGTCCTCAGTGCCCTCAGGCAAGGATAGGATAAGAGCAGGAAAAAGTTTGGACTTCAACTTTTGGAACGCTGATTCTTGCAGTTCACCCCAGTCGAATTTTCTGTCCTTCTGAGTAAGAGAGGTGAGGGGTTGAGCGATCTTCGAAAACCCCTGAATGAAACGACGGTAGTAACCCGCAAGACCTAGGAATTGCCGCACCTCAGATGGCGTCTTTGGTGCTTCCCAGTCTTTGATTGCTTCGATCTTAGCCGGATCGACATGAATCCCTAGTTCATTAACCACATGTCCTAGGAATTGAACTTCGCGTAGCCAAAAGTCACATTTCGAGAACTTAGCATAAAGCTGTTCCCGTCGCAAAAGTTCCAAAACCAAACGCAAGTGTTCCTCATGTTCAGCTTTGTTCTTGGAGTAAACCAGGATGTTATCAATAAACACGATGACGAACTTATCAAGATATGGTTTGCAAACGCGGTTCATCAAATCCATGAACACCGCCGGTGCGTTAGTGAGACCGAAAGGCATGACCAAGAACTCGAAATGCCCATAACGTGTACGAAAGGCAGTCTTCGCAATGTCAGCTTCCTGCACGCGCAACTGGTGGTAGCCGGACCATAAGTCGATCTTCGAATAGCAGCTAGAACCCTGGAGCTGGTCAAAGAGATCATCTATGTGGGGGAGAGGGTAACAGTTCTTGATGGTCACTTTGTTCAGCTCTCTGTAATCCACACACATCCGTAGGCTTCCATCTTTCTTCTTCACGAATAAAATCGGGGCTCCCCAAGGGGAAGAACTCGGTCTGATGAAACCCTTATCCAAGAGTTCCTGCAACTGGTTAGATAATGCCTGCATCTCGGGAGGTTCAAGACGGTAGGGGGCCCGAGCAATAGGAGCAGCGCCCGGTACAAGATCAATACCGAACTCAACCTGACGATGGGGAGGAAGACCAGGTAGATCATTGGGAAAAACATCAGGAAATTCTCGAACCACCGGGATATCCTGGATCGGTAGAGGGGACAGAAAGAAGTGCCAAAACGGCTGAATAACCCTTACGAAGATACTTAAGGGCTTTCATGCTAGGGATGAGACTTAGCGGAGCACCGCTCTTCTCACCATGTACCGAAAGAAATTCTCCATCCGGGAGAGGAATCCGAATAACCTTGTCAAAACAAATGATCTCCGCACGATACAACGATAACCAATCCATGCCTACAACGACATCAAAACTACCCAAGGGAACAGGCATAAGGTCGATGGGGAAAGACAAACCCGACAACTCTAGGTGACACTCCCGAAGGACACAAGTCGCTTCAATCTTCTTACCGTCAGCCAACTCGATCGAATACTTAGCCTCTAAGGGGATGGGCACTAAATCTAACAATCGGCTAACTTCCAAAGATATGAAACTTTTATCGGCACCCGAATCAAACAAAACAGTAACAGAGCGATTATTAAGAAGGAACGTACCGGTAACCGTGTCGGGATCCTGTTTGGCCTCCACGGCTCCAATGACAAAGGCGCGTGCGTTCCTGCCGCCGCCCCCGTTGTTCCCGTTACCGTTCCTGTTCTGCACATCTCCGCCCTGCTTCAGTTTCGGGCAATCCTTCTTGAAATGACCAACCTCACCACAGTTAAAACAACCCTGTTTCTCTGAAGTCCCCTGAGCAGCAGGAGTAGGGAGCACAGTACGACCCTGAGAAGACGAAAGATTCACCCTACAGTCCTTAACATGATGCCCCAACTGCTGACAACGGTGACAACGTGCCCTATCACAATTCCCCGGATGATGATACCCACATTTGTTGCACTTTGGATGTTTCCCACCATAACCACCCTGCTTCGATCCCGAAGAAGAAGAACCCCCAACATCATACTTCTTACCCTGCTGTGACGGGGCTGGCGCTGAACCCTTACCAACATTATCCCACTTGCGCTTGTTACCCTCCGGAGCTTTGACAGTCGAACCACGGGCAGGCAGAATACCCTCATTCACCTTCAGATTAGTCATCCTATGAGCCGACCGAACCACATCTGCATAAGTAGGAAGATTTCCCGCAGCCACCAACCCTGCTATCTCTGGTACTAGCCCCGAAATGTAGTGCTCGATCCTCCTGTATTCTGGTACGTGCAAACCAGGACACAGGACCGCCAACTCATTACGCCTCACAGTGTACTCCTCAATTTCTGACCCAACCATCTTGAGGTTCCAAACCTCATGTTCCAACTTCTGGATCTCTTACCTGGGACAGTACTCCCTCTTCAAGAGTTGGACAAAATTTTCCCATGGCATAGCGTAAGCTTCCCCCAAACCCATGTTCCGAGTGGTAGAGTTCCACCAGGTCAAAGCAACATCCTGAAAGAGCGCGGCCGCATACTTAACTCGATCCTCAGGAAGACAGTTACACATCAAGAACACCGACTCCACCTTCTCCAACCACTTGAGCAAGCCCACAGCCCCCTCAGTGCCAGAGAAATCATGGGGCTTACAGTCCCGAAACATCTTGTACGTGCACATAACTGTGGGTGGATTAACAACACCACCTGAAACGAAACACGTAAGAAAACCACAAAAGAAAGATACCATGCTCATAACAAATCAAAGCTGATAGGATCAACTTACCGCCATGAGCATTGTGTCCTGCCTGAAAGGCAGCCTGCAGCAAGTTGTTTAGATCTTCCTGCGTTAGTTCACACCTCCATGACCACCGCCACCATCACGTCCACCAGTACGGCACCTCTACGTCCTCCACGAACTCCAGACATGAATCTGGCAACAAGAGCGAGGGAAAATTCAGATTCTCAACTAGTGGCAACCACTAGTGTTCGCATAATTAAAGCTAGATCCAATCCAGAACTATCCATTCAAACCCAGAGCTCACTAGGACTTTCATGCATTTCGGTTTATGATTTCGTGTGCACCCGAAAGGATAAACCGCTCTACATGGTCCTCCTAGTGTCCCCCTAGTTTAAAGTTCAAGTCACCGGACACGGACGCTTAGCCGTATACCGTAATGACATAAATGCCAAGGTAGTTCATGGGCGAGTGCGTTTATTGTAGTACGAAGGGGAGATGTCCGAGCCTTAGACAGATCTCAAAAGTACACAAATCACTCCAATATACCACACTGCCTAAGAAATTTGCGGCCCAACACACAGAAGACGGATGATGACATGTTTTTATGTTGTGTAATGTAAGTATTTGATTATTTGAAGGTTAGATGTGCATTGTAATCGAGTGTTTTGTATATATATATGGTGGTATGAATAGAAAAAAACTTTAAACACGTTATGGTACACGTGTTTTACGCTTTACCCAGTGACGTTTAAATTGGAAGTCTATAAATTTTACAGTTGGCACTTGGAAATATGGTTTTGTCACACCCTCAAATTCCACATGCGGGGTTTTACCGCGAGGCGCGTGACAAACCAGGATCCAAGTCAACGATCACAATAAACAATACTATATGAACACATGCAAATTTAGAAACATAAGTTTAAATCCATAAAACAGTAGCGGAAGCTTTGTCTACAATCCAAAATCCAAAATTATTCCAAATCGTTCAACATACGAAAACATGAACCCTAAACTAGACGCCGTGCAGACGCGTGCGCCTAAGCCCTGGGATGCTACCTTAGCGACCTGAGAAAAACATGCCAAAAGTTACGTCAGCACAAAATGTCGGTGAGTTCCCATGTTTTAATAAAAGTTACCAAGTTACAAAAGTGTACCAAGTTCCACCTGTCAATACTATGAAATGTTCAACCAAAGTACGCTAGCTAGGCGTATGTTGTGTTACTACTACGACTGGAAACCATTACTGGACACGTCACAAGTTACCAATGTTACAGCCCAAATAATGTTACAAGTTACAAGGTCGAGACAACATGCACCCGCCCGGCCCTCCAAGCCGACGAGTGGGGCAGGTCACGCCCAATAGATCTATTCACATTTCCCCCGTTGTGCTACACCGCACATTCATGGTTTCCCAGGGACTTAAAAGTTCGTATAGTAACTCTAAATAACTCATAGTATAACAAAAGTTCTCAAAACATAGTTCGACGCAAGTTTTCTCCCCCAAAAGTGAAGCCAGAGAAAGTGGGGCCGTGAACTCACCTTAGGTTGTGTTACTTCGAAAATGATTAAAATCAGCAAGCTATGCTAGCCCCGTAAAGCGGCGACCTAACATATGACAGTTACAAATACTTAGACTAATAACCCGTAGGTTAGTTAGTCCCTAGATGTCTAGACCATAACCAGGTTCGTTTCAAAACACGTTGACCGTTAAACTGACCAAATGTACTAGACTCGACATCCCATTGGTGACCCGAGACTCCACGTGTTAACCTTATACTCTAAGTCATCCAAATCATGCAACCATGCTTAACATGTGTTAAAGTTTAACAAGTCTAGCACATAGTTCAATCAGCGCACAAATAAGTCCGAGCACGTGTTACCAAGTTACTACGTATGATACGGGATTCCTAGCATGTTCCTAGGTGTCAAATCGGGACTTGGAATGCCAAAATATACTTACAGCAGCAGTACATGCGATTAGGAAAAGTCAACTAGCAATTAGGATGGTCAACTGGTGATTAGGAAGGCTAATCGTCCCTTAACATAGGCGATTAGGCCTATTCTACTGCTTAGCAGGCGATTAGGGCTATAAGACATGCATTTCAGAGCTTAACTAGTGATAAGGATCGTAATCGCGTGCTATGAAGGCGATTAGGTCCCCAATCGCCCCCTGCATAGCTGTTCCAGTTTTTTGCGCGTTTAACCCTCCAAATCAGATCCGGAACTTGTGGAAACACCAAATATCAATCCTACAACATTATCAAACATATTTCGAGCAAAACCCCTAGCTTAACATCGTCCTACCGGTCCCAAATGCGAGCGTTTTCCCCAAAATAGCACACTTAGCATGGAAACATCACATCAACATGCACAACTTTACCCTAAATAGCAAATACTCAGATTTCATCATGTAACAACGTTGTCCGATCATTCCCTACTGTTCTAGCATCATCCTATAGCAAACCCTAACATCATACAACTAACAAAACACCTCATATCAATCTCAATCATTCAAAATCATTCAAATGGGTCAAAATACCAAACATCCACAATACACCACCAAAACCATCCAAACTCCTAAGACATCATCATCCTAATACAAACAAGTTGTAAACACCTTAACAACACAATAACAATCCTTTTTAAATCATAAAAAACCTATCTTTTAAATCATATTCAACACATATAACATGCATAAAGGTTTGGACTTGTTTAAAAAACGATTTTAATAAGTTTTCAAAGACATAAAGGTTTATAAATCAGGTCTGGACCTTTAGGGAGCAAAACATAATTATTCATGGGTTTGGGGATGAAGAACACACCTTGGATTTATGAGAAATTGATGTGTAAAGCTTGAAAATGTGTGTTTTGATGCAAAAACGTGTTCCAGAGGGTGTTTGTGAGTTGGGATAGGTTATGGGACGGCTAGGGTTGCACTAAGGGTGTTTTGGAGGTCAAGGGTGGTATTTATAGGCGTTTCTAGTCGTTTAAAACACGTCAGGCGATTGTGCAGCATTATCAGGCGATTAGGGATGCTAATCGCCCCCAGTAGCATGCGATTAGGCCTAATCGCCTATGGCTATAGGCGATTAGCCTGCCAATCACCTGCTAAGGGCTCCCAATCGCCCCCTAAGCTGTGTAATCACCTATAATGTCATGCAATCGCGTGTAATCACCGTTTTAACATATGTAAACACGTATACACATACCGACAAGTCACATAAAGATTATAAGCACATAATTCATGGAAACAAATACATTCACACTCGTTCACCAATTCCCGGGACTCGAGACTTGTGTGTTTACTAAGGTTCGACGATTCTACGAATCGTCAATCCTTGCATACCTGGTTAATGACTGACATCTAACGATCCTCTAGGTTGTAGTAACGACTCCCGAACCATAACACGACTCAACCGACCTAGTTAAGTATAATATACGCTTGACTCGCTAAGGTAGACTTTGACCCAAACAATGTTATCAACCTGAGTTTGCCGGGTGTCACAGGTTTTCCATCTACCGCATTTATAGCTTTAAATTTCGTTAATTATTACGAAATTGGTAACTTTGGTTTCAACTATCGGCTTATAAATATGTACATCTTTTACTGAAAATTTTTTCTATATAGTCATATTTTAGATAAATTGCTTTTTATTAACTTTTTAAAGTTATGTCATCATCATCTTCACCAGCAGTACTTCCAGTGGATTTGAAGATCGATTTTACAAGACAAGTTCTGATTCAATATGATAAAGATACATTGTATCAAGATGTGTTGAGGCAGACTTTCACACGTATTTCAAACTGTTTGATAAAAAAGCCAAGGTTGTGAAGAAATTGAAGTGTTTGCCCTCATCAACTATTCGTAACATTGGTGTTGGCAAAAACATCGATTCCATGGAAAGTGATCTGGAACAGTTGGAAATAATTTCTGATATAGTAAAGTCACTTAAGTTGTCTATCGAATTGAAGTTGAAGTTTTTAAATTCATTTTGAATGTTATGTTTATTTATTTATTTTTATTTTATATTTTTATGATAATGTATTAGATCTTGATGTAATATGATAATATTTAAATAAAATATTAGTGTTTTGTTTATTTTATTTGTATAATAGGTACATTGAACACAAATTTATTCAAACATCTTTGATACATTCTTCATAACAAGTTTTTATTTATAAGAAAAACATATTTACGTCAAAAATGATTATAAACGTCAGCAGATATTTAAACTACTGTGGTATGATTTGACATACATAACAGTCTTTATTATTTTATCAGATCTTTGTAAAATCTATTTTGTCGAACTGATGTTTAGAAAAGACATAAAAGATAGGATTAAAAAATGCATTGTGGTTTTCTATTCTCCAAAAGTACTTAAATATTTGTGCTATTTTATTTTAAAAAAATGGTTATAAGTGTATAGAAAGTAAACATATTTTACAATGAAAACATCTGTTGTAAATAAAAAAACTTAATTGATATTCGGTTTGGGTGAATAGTTGATAAACGTTAACAGATATTTAATCAACTGTAGAATAATTTGAGGATATGGCAACAGTATATAAGATTTTATCAGTTGTTTATAATTTTTGTTCACTCGAACACATGATTATAAAATACATAATAGATAAGATTAAGAAATTCTTCTTAACCTTTATTGATTTAACACTACTTAAATGAATTTATAGTTGTAATTTAAATTATTAAAAATATATCAAATAAATATTTCATTTAAGTTATAAGTTAATAATGAAAGTCTTTTAAGTCAAAATTAATTTAATATTGAGTTTTTAAGTACATTTTTCTAATAAAATATGTGAAATGCAAGTAACTATAGTGTAAAATACTTCGGTGTCCCCACCCAATATATAAGCTATCTAATATCAGAGTTAAAGTTTTGTATCAAAGTTCTCAACAAATTAAAAGAGTTCCAAGTAAAATCATTTCTGAATCAAGATATCTTACGTGAATATTTACAAATATTTAAGTAACATGGAAATCAACCGTATTTTTTATTGTGATTATATTTTTATGATTCATTAAGATATTATATTTCTGTTAGTAATTTGTTTTAGATTGATTTTAATATGTAAACAGTTAAAATGAGCTCATTCATTGGATGTGTTGTTGAACTTGAAGCTGAAAATCTGGTATTTATTATGTTATTGAAAGTTATATTAATTGTAGTAGTTGTAATAAGATATTTTTTGGTGCTTACATATTTTTAAATGTTTTGTGTTTGTAGAATTTATCAGTAAATTTTCTTGATAAATCTCATCCTTCTAAAGCTACGGATAATCATGTAATTATAACTACTTCAGCAGATACAAGGAAATGGGAAGTTGTTTTAACGAGGCATTTTTTAAATGAAGCCGAGTTCAGTAAAGGATGGCAAACTGTTGTTAAGGATATGGGACTTGAAGTGCATGATATATTATTATTTGAGTATGTTTCTAAAGATACTGTGTTAATGTCGTGTTTCCGAAACTTGATTTGTGGGGCTTCTTTCATTCAGTTTATATATGACCCTTCAAGCGACTTTTTAGTACGTATTTTTATACTATTATTATACGCATATTTATCATTAAAAATAACAAAATAACATAATTTTTTTATTTGTTTTACTGACAGAGTGTACCCGATAGTTTTTCTTGTGTCTATCGTGATGATAAGGTTACTGAACACTTAGTAACTATTAAATTTGATGATTATTCTTGGAGATTGAACATAATTACCTTTGAGAAACACTGTTATTTGTATGATGGATGGTTGAATATAGTTAAAGATCTTTAGTTAGATGTTTTCGACTTTGTCTTTCTGGAGATAAGAGATCTCTTCACATTTGAAATTAAGGTCTTTTTAAGCAATGGTAGTTATCTTTTTCAGCAAACTCACCAATATGAACAATCAGTTCAAGATAATGAAATGTCTGATCATTATCAGGTTGAGATGCAGGTTAAAAAATCGTTTATATGTTTTGTTTATATTATAAGTATTTATATGCAATTATTATTCTATGATATCTAATGTTATGTACTAATACATTTATTTAAAATGGTTGTACAGATAGATGATTTAAATCAAAATATGACTGTTAAAGTTTATGAGCATAATGTTGTTATTAAAAAATGTTATGTAAGTTATATATAAGTTTATGTGCACTGAAGTTAATTAACTAATAATATTATAAATGCTTAAAGTGGGGCTCGGTCTCCCGTGTGTATCACACGGGATTTCACCTAGTTTGTATAAATAACTCAAATAGAAGTAACCCGGGTTAAATAAATTAGTATAAAATACAATGCTTTAACCAAATTGCACCAACTGTGATCCTTTTATGTTTTGGTTCTACAGTATGCTGGGTTTTTTTGCTCTTGACATTTGGGTTCGATCACTTATTCACATTTTTACTCTTCATCAATCTCGGCTTGATTTTGGTTTAACTTTATATATGGACCTATCCCTCTTTCTCTTTAGCTTGCTCTTTGATACTTCTTCTTTTGCATCTACAAACGATAAAAACCTACGCAATAAATGGGACCCACTATTTGAATTATGGTCGCGGAGGTCAGAATAGTGTTTTCTGAACTCATGAAAGATCATGCCAAAGTATATAAGGAGGGCCAGAGCACAAGTAACTCCAAATATGAGAAACAATCCACGAAGGCCTTCTAGATGAATTTGTTCCGAGTTCGAATTTTGTGGGTTGCAAGTTTTATTCTCGATCCAATAGTCGTGAATCTTTTCAAGCTCACCGTTGTCAGATAACGTTAGTATCGCAGTTGACATGTCAACAGCTAATTGGGAGTCCCTTGGAAACGCCTGACAAAAGCCAACATAATATTTACTATTAAGGTCTAACCTTAGCATTTTAACTTCTAAATCAACATTAATACAAATGCAAATTATCATGACGCACGTAGCTTTTGGATCTTATTCAGTATGAAGAACTAAATTTTACCATTCATATTAAGAATTAGAAAATTTAACCTTAAAAGTCAATTCAACAACCTACACTACACCCCTAATCCAACTCATATGAATTAAATAGTCAAAAATACTATAAAAGAAAATGGGTTGAATTAGATGAAAGTCATTTAAAGTTCAATGCCTACAATCTCCTAAATTGTTTCATTTAATGAACTCTTGTGACAAAGAAGACAAGTATGTTGAGGTTAACCTGGCCGGCCCAACTCGTTTCTAGGTAGGTTATGACATAATGAAAAAGTAATATGTGAAGGAAGATACTTACGAATCCCCAACTGCTTTTAGTGAACTCATTACCAACGACTTGAAACCTGCAGTTTTCAGAAAGGAAAAGATCGATGTAGGGCCTTTCTTCAACAATGGCTGCAACTATTCCGGCCCTGAGTTTCTCAGCATATTCTTGTGGGGACTCAAGAGCCATAAGTCTTGACCTTGGAATGTTGAGTTCTTCAATCATATAGTTCTCAGCGAATGATCCTGCTTGAAACCCAATACGTTCATTGGTTGAGATCAAGGAATCAATTCCTCTGATTGGAGATGAAAGTTGTTCAACGGTTAAAATGGATGTAAGGCTAGCGGTGTAACTTGAGTTGACAATCAGAACTACAAAAAGCCAGATAAAGAGAACCAGTCGCCCAAGGCTGCTCACTATGTTTTCTCCTGAAAATTTACAACTTTGTCCGTTATATAACCTCCTCACCTGACCCATTCATAGGTTAATGGGTTAAGAAAAACCAACTTTATACTTACTGTGTGAGGAAAACAAAGTTGATGAAGTGAACCTACAAAGCATCAAGAACAAGTCATGTTGAGGTACACATAACAGAATTAGCCCAATACAAGTTTTTAAAACTAAGATAATTTTTCTACTTAATACGGACAACAAAATGCTTAGGCAATCATGACCCGTTAATCAAGAAATGGGTTGATTTGGGTCTACTCAAAAGCATACAATGGATCAAAATGGTTCACTCTAGTAAAACTTACTAACTATTGCTTTGCCAGGCGTAGGTTTAACACAAACTGATACACCCAACCCAACCCACCCATTTTGCCACCTAAACAGAAATTAGATCACTCACCACAAGATGGTGACTAACTGTTTCTTGGGTGGGCCTCTAAACTCTTCGTTCCGCGTGTGTTCAAGTATCCATATAACAATTCCAACTATGATGAAGAAAACCATCGTGACGGCCCACATTTGTGGTGTAAATGGCCGCAAGAAAACCCAAGCACTCGAGTTTAATTTCTTTACAGGGACCACTACAACTAAACCTGATTCTATATATGGCTGTGTGAAGTCAACAACCTTTGTACGGTTCGGGATGATGGAAATATCACCAACAACAACATCAAAGACCTGCATAAATTGCAAATATCATATTTGGAAATATCATAAAATGCAAATATCATATCATACTTTACTTACGTTGTGTGCAACTTTATTCACAAGCTCGGGGTAGCTCGGGTTCTTGTGACCATCCCCAAACATGACAAACTCATAAGGAACTGGATATGGAATCAACTTTAGTGCAGCAAGAAAAACATCTATGCTAAAGCCATGAATTTCATGTGAACCATTGACCTGTACACCAATTTCTTTAAAAGTAGCTCTGACTGGAACGCCAACCCTTAACGGTCTCCCATTATTTACAAATTCCCACCCACGGGGCTTTACTGTTGTGTTCCCGGGCCATACAACACTTCTTAAATGTTGATTAGAAGAAGAACGGTTTGACGGTTTTGCATAAAGAGTCTCTGGAAGCTGAATCGATATCCCAGAGTGGTTCGACCAGTATCCAAGAAGCCAAGTCTGGTCCCCAACCACATTAATTATATCAAAAGAAGGGTGGATCACAGACCGGTCAGGATTGAACCAAAACGGGCCGGTGAGCCCGCTCATATTTGTTTGCAATAAGTTGGCAAGCAATTGTTTTCCACCATCAAAAATACTGAGTGCTGCAAAATTCAAACCTTTTGTTCCCTGTACACGAGAATAATTGGAGAAAGAAATTTTTCCGCCTTCATTAAAAAACTTGTCAAGGGCGTGTGCAATCATCCAAACTGTATCATAAGCATATAAACAATACACATTAAACCCCGTTGACCCGTTAGTCAAGTTTTCCCACTTTCTTTCAAAATTTCGCCTTTTATCCGAATCTGGAATGTGAGGCCGAAGCGTGAGAACCCCTTGTAAATCTGATGCACTTATAGAAGAAAAACCAGTAGTATCCAAAATATTTGATAACCAAGTGGTTGCAATCCAAACATATCCTTTCCTTATCATGCCCAGCCTCTTAGCAGCTTTTAAAATTAAAAGACCCGTTTTAGGGTAAGTATGTACAATAATGACACGAGGTTCCATTGACCGAACGTTGGCTAACACATTATGTATATCTTGTGGAGATGAGTCGTAGGATATTGGTGTTTTGTAAGAAAGCTTAGAACGTTTCTCCCGTAGTTGATTACTTAATGTGTACATGCTGTTCATAAACTGGTCACCATCTGTATATATGGCGGTTACTTCTCGATAGCTGAAATAACTTATCATTTCAGCAAGCGCGGTCATTAGATAAAGATCATTAGGGGCAGTTTGGATGAAATACGGGTACTGAAGAGGTGAAAGTGTGGGGTCTAATGCGAAGAATGATAAAAATGGTACATGGAGTTCGTTTGCAATATTTGCAAGTGCATGAGCTATCTGAGAAGTAGAGGGACCAATGACAGCCACCATATCAGCTTCCATGAACTTCAATACTGAAAACAATAATTATCAAACAAATAAAGATGTACGTTTGAAGTTGTTATTATTCAGGATGTAAAGATTAAATTGTACCAAACTACCACCCGTAATGGTGTTTAACGCCCCCATGGTGGTTTGACTGGACAACACATAGCCTCAAATAACCACTCCTTGATATTATAATCAAGATCCCCTATTGTTAAATCTTTGGATTAATAAATTTGATGTTTAAAAGAGTAACATTACCACCAACAATAGTGAGGAAGCTACTGAAGTTTGCATCATTAATCGAAAGACTCAATCTTTTTCCAGGCAAAATGTTGGGATCAGCATTAATATCGTCCACAGCTGCCTTCATGGCAATGACTGAGATCCCCCCACTGGGGGCTTTCACGCTCAAAGTGGCTCCAATGTTCACTGTATCCGTCTTTGAAAACACATCTGACATCCATGTTGCAGCTATTATTAACACAAAAATTAACC
Source organism: Ambrosia artemisiifolia (assembly GCA_032199755.1). NCBI lineage: Eukaryota > Viridiplantae > Streptophyta > Magnoliopsida > Asterales > Asteraceae > Ambrosia > Ambrosia artemisiifolia. The sequence goes on from CM063518.1 coordinate 44,002,357, forward strand.
ACCTCATGGCATTATCCATCAGAAAGGAAAGAAAACAGGTACTAAATAGTGATGAACAAAAGTGTTGTTTATACATTTTAGGTAATAATATAAAACTAAGTTAAAGCAACAAAATAGTGAAAAGCACAAACCCATTAGACAAATTTAGCATCTTTTATTTAAAATCACAAACCATTATGCAAGAAGATGAAGCAAACCAAAGATTATGCAGGGGTTATGAATTGCAATTACTTCAGCGCAAGGCAGGACATTATTCTTTATAAATAAAAAAATAATACTTAATAATAATAATAATAATAATAATAATAATAATAATAATATCAAGGGCTTTGGCCCACAAAAGAATCAAGGGAGAGGGCTTGATAGAGGTTTGGTGAAGCATGGCTTAATAGGTAGATTTGTAGTTTTGTGTTGCATTCCAATAATGATAACAACTAAGTAGTTATTAAGACTTGTGCATTGTTAATACTATAGTGCCTGTATAACATGTATATTTGCCTATAGTTATTAAGCTCAGCGTTTTCGGATAATTCTAGCATGGCAGTTGGCTAACAGGGAGTCCCTTGGAAACGCCTCATAAAAGTGTCAGCAAAATCTTGATTTTCAGGGTCAACCTTATTACATTTAAATTCAAAATCAACATGGGTATAAATTCTCAGCAAAAGACTATAAACCTATCATACTAACGGTGTCTTTCATGTTATTTCATAAACTAAACCTGGATCACGAGACCTACATCCATAACTTCTGCTAGACGTTATGGCTTGAGTACTTGACAAGTGCTCGAATTACTTTCTAAGCATTCATCATAAATTTGTGAGCACACAGTCAATCCTTTAATTTTATAAACATATAATACTCTCATTTATTTATTTTTAAATTAGCTAACACAGTTGGGTCACCATGTAGTCACTTGGGTTGGATGACTGGTTCGTATCCATACCCTTTGAAGAACCGTTACAACATACAAAACACTCGCATCAGATGAACATTACATCTTTGTTTGCACAGCCAAACTAGATCTACACTTAAAAGTCTAGGCTTTACAAATCTGAACCCACTAATTTGGGTGTTATAACTTCAGTCTCCCTGATTTGCAGTGTCATTCCTCATCATATGTCTACCAGTTTATCAACTTCCTTTACTTCATGTCTGACAGTTTATCGCCTCCTGCTTATATGTAAGTTTGTCAAGATTCACTTAAATGTCGCATCACTTGCTTTGGATATGCCAAACACTTCCTTGTGAATTCAGGTGTTTTTTTTTTTTTTTAGCTTGATAAAGTCACCAACTTGAAACTCTACTGATTTCCTCCTCATGTATGCATAACTCTTGTGTCTATCTTGAACTATATTCAATCGTTCCCTGATTTGCATAACCTTGTCCGTAGTCACGTTCAAGTGGTAAAATGACATCTCATCTCTCCTAGATACACTTGTCATTGTATGTCTATTGTATCTTTGTAACATTTTGTGTGAAAAAATATGTGTGAGCTTAGAGTAAATTTACAAACAAAAGTTGAGAGATTTGTTTAAGAGGAGTGGGGAGTGTTTTGTTACTATACACTTTATTTTTCTAGCAATATGTTATGACTTATGGTTGTGACTGAAGTAACTCAAAGTGATACCCTAGATCCGTACATGAAATTGTCAATATTCAAGAACTTTGACAGAAAAAAAAAAAGAGGTTTTGCATTCATGGACATCTGCTGTTATTTAATGTATGACCCAAGAAGCGATTGGTGACCGGAAATACAAGAGAGAATCGCGGGGTTGGTTTATTTAATGTATGTTTTTAATTGCTTACCTAAAAGATTATAATATTCTATTTGAAAACCTTAACACGGTGTTTGATGACCCAACCATAGTCACCAAAATCGCTCCAAGACCCACGAATTTCGAATTGGTACGTTTTGTACCCAATCGGAATTCGTCTCGTCCCGTTCGCCGGTGGTACGTCGTACCGTACGCCGGCGGTACGTCGATCCGTCAGAGCATCAATTCACGTTTTAACAACAGTGTAATTCATTGAAATTGATGAGAAATTCGCGATTTCATAAGATTTGAGTCACGAATTTATTAGATTAGATCTCTTTTTTTTATGTGTATAGTGGTGGTGAAGAAGAAGAAATAGGAACAACCAGGAAGAAAGAAGAAGAAGAAACAACGGCTGTTTGTTTTTAGGGCTTTAGGCATTTTAGGTTAGATAAGTTTAGGAATTTAAACACTTAACCCCTTTATCTTTCAATAGTTTACATTTAGATCCTAAAACATGTAATTTTTTACATAAAATGGTTAAAATTAGTTTATGTATTTAAACATATACCCCACTATTTTCACTAGTTTACATTTCGTTCTTATACTTATAAATTTATACATAAAAAGTATAATATTAATATTACATATTACATATAACATATAAATTATAAATAGTTATTTAAAAAAAATAAAAAAACTGTACATCGTACCAGACTTCATGGTACACCGTACCGGTTCGTACCGAAATGAACCTACCCTCCTCCGTACCGAATACGTAACCACTAGTGAATTGCGTATTCGTACCGCGTACCCGTACCGGAGCGTACCGCGATTTAGGTGACTATGGACCCAACACGTCTCAACCCGACCTGTCCCTTTACCAACCCAAAACATCCCAACCCAAGACGACCCGACCCGTTACGGACCTGAAACATCTCGAACCGACCCAACCCGTTAACGACCCGAAACATCTCAACCCGAACTGGCCCATTAATTGCCCGAATTCCAACAAATTTAAATTCTTATTCAATTGTTTAAATTCCAATTCCTAGGCCAATTCCAATTTCATCATATCCCATGTAACGAACACTACCTTTAGTGTTATACACTAAAGATGTTACAAAATAGCAATCGCAAAACTAAAAAAATGTAACCTTTAAAGTTACACCATAAAGGTGTTACTTTTGTCAAAGCAGAAGAGACTTTTGCATAAATATAACTTAGATAATTACTCAAATAGAGGTAACCCGAATTGTATATATTAATGTAAAATAGAGTACCTATTTACTTTACCAAATTAGAAAAACTATGATCCTCTTATGTTGTGGCTATACAATATAGTGAGTTTTCTTTGCACTCGATCACTTATTCACATTTTTACTCTTCATCAAACTCTGCTTGAATTTGGTTTCACCTTATATCTGGACCTATCCCTCTTTCTCTTTAGCTTGTTCTTTGATACTTCTTCTCTCGCATCTACAAACGATAAAAACCTACGCAATAAATGGGACCCACTATTTGAAGGCTGGTCGCGGAGGTCAAAATAGTGTTTTCTGAACCCATGAAAGATCATGCCAAAGTATATAAGAAGGGCCAGAGCACAAGTAACTCCAAATATGAGAAACAATCCATGAAGGCTTTCTAGGTGAATTTGTTCCACGTTCAAGTTTTGGGAGTTGCAAGTTTTATTCTCAAGCCAATGGTCGTGAATCTTTTGAAGCTCTCCGTTGTCGGATAACGTTAGTATTGCAGTTGACATGTCAACAGCTAATTGGGAGTTCCTTGGAAACGCCTGAGACAATCCAACATAATCTTGACTATTAAGGTCAACCTTACCATTCTAAATTCTAAATCTACATTATTTGTAATGACTTATGATGTAGCGTAGGCGCGTAGCTTTTACTTCTTATTCACTATGAAGAATTAAATTTTACCATTCACATTAAGAATTGGCTACTTTGACTCTAAAAGTCAAAAGAAGCTGCAATCTTCTAAATTTGCACCCCTAATCTATCTCAGCTAGGCTAGTCTCGATCTATCTCATATAAGTTAAATAGTCAAAAATACTATAAAAGGGAATCTCGCTTGAATGAGATAAAACTAATTTAAAGTTCAATGCCTACAATCTCTAAATTGTTTTTAGAGAACTCTTATGACAAAAAGGAAAGTATCTGCAGGTTAACCTGACCAAATCCTTTATGAGTTATGACATAATGAGAAAGTAATATGTGAACGGAGATACTTACAAATCCCCAACTGCTTTTAGTGAACTCTTCACCGACAACTTGAAACCTGCAGTTTCTAGAAAGAAAAAGATCGATGTAGGGCCTTTCATCAACAATAGCTGCAACTATTCCGGCCCCGAGTTTATCAGCATATTCTTGTGGGGAACGAAGAGCCATAAGTCTTGACCTTGGAATGTTGAGTTCTTCAATCAAATAGTTCTCTGCAAATGATCCTGCTTGAAACCCAATTCGTTCATTGGTTGCGATCAACGAATCAATACCTCTGATTGGAGATGAAAGTTGTTCAACGGTTAAAATGGATGTAAGGCTAGCAGTGTAACTTGAGTTGACAATTAGAACTACAAAAAGCCAGACAACGAGAACCAGTCGACCAAGGCTGCTCACCATGTTTTCTCCTGAAAATTTAAAACTTTGTCCGTCATATATGAGATACAGCCTGAATTGACCCATTCATAGGTTAATGGGTTAAGAAAAACCAACTTTATACTTACTGTGTGAGGTAAACAAAGTTGATGAAGTGAACCTACAAAGCATCAAGAACAAGTCATGTTGAGGTACACATAACAGAATTAGCCCAACACAAGTTTTTTTAACTAATATAATTTTTGTACTTATACGGACAACAAAATGCTTGGGCAGTCATGACCCTTTATCTGGGTCTACTCAAATTATACAAGCCAATTTGAGTCTACTCAAAATCACCCAATGGGACAAAATGAGTCACTTTTATAAAACTTGCTAAAAACGGACCCAAATGAGACAACACCCATCTGCAGTTGTTTCTTAGTCAGCCACCACCGCCAACTGCTCGCCACTACCATCACTGTCACAACCCACAAATATTTCGATACTTTTTTTCCCAACTGACCCATTTCATCATGAACCCATTATGTCTGAAAACATTTTGACTCGTTAGAAAAGAGGCAGTATCATCTAAACTAACCACAAGATGGCGACTAACTATTGCTTTGCCAGGCGTAGTTTTAACCCAAACTGATACACCCAACCCAACCCACCCATTTTGCCACCTAAATAGAAAATAGATGATATCAAGATCCAAACCACTCACCACAAGATGGTGACTAACTGTTTCTTGGGTGGGCCTCTAAACTCTTCGTTCTGCGTGTGTTCAAGTATCCATATAACAATTCCAACTATGATGAAGAAAACCATCGTGACGGCCCACATTTGTGGTGTAAATGGCCGCAAGAAAACCCAAGCACTCGAGTCTACTTTCTCTATAGAGACCACTACAACTAAACCCGATTCTACATATGGCTGTGTGAAGTCAACAACCTTTGTACGGTTAGTGATGATTGAAATATCACCAACAGCAACATCAAAGACCTGCATAAGTTGCAAATATCATATTTCGAAATATCATAAAATGCAAATATCATATCATACTTTACTTACGTTGTGTGCAACTTTATTCACAAGCTCGGTGTAGCTCGGGTTCTTGTGACCATCCCCAAACATGACAAACTCATAAGGAACTGGATATGGAATCAACTTCAGTGCAGCAAGAAAAACATCTATGCTAAAGCCATGACTTTCATGTGAACCATTGACCTGTATACCAATTTCTTTAAAACTAGCTCCGACTGGAACGCCAACCCTTAACGGTCTCCCGTTGTTTATGAATTCCCATCCACGGGGCTTTTCTGTTGTGTTCCCGGGCCATACAACACTTCTTAAATGTTGATTAGAAGAAGAACGGTTCGAAGGTTTTGCATAAAGAGTCTCTGGAGGCTGAATCGATAGCCCAGAGTGGTTAGACCAGTATCCAAGAAGCCGCCTCTGGTCCCCCACCACATTAATTATATCAAAAGAAGGGTGGATCACAGACCGGTCAGGATTGAACCCAACCGGGCCGGTGAGACCACTCATATTTGTTTGCAATAAGTTGGCAAGCAATTGTTTTCCTCCATCAAATATACCAAGTGCTGGAAGATTCAAACCTTTTATTCCCTTTACATGAGAATAATTGGAGAAAGATATTTTTCCACCTTCATTAAAAAACTTGTCAAGAGCGTGTGCAACCATCCAAACTGTATCATAAGCATATAAACAATACGCATTAAACCCAGTTGACCCGTTACTCAAGTTCTTCCACTTTCTTTCAAAATTTAGTCTTTTATCCGAATCTGGTATGTGAGGCCGAAGCGTGAGAACCCCTTGTAAATCTGATGCACTTATAGAAGAAAAACCAGTAGTATCCAAAACATTTGATAACCAAGTAGTTGCAATCCAAACATATCCTTTTTTTATCATGCCCAGCCTCTTAGCAGCTTTCAAAATTAAAAGACCCGTTTTAGGGTAAGTATGTACAACAATGACACGAGGTTCCATTGACCGAACGTTGGCTAAGACATTATGTATATCTTGTGGAGATGAGTCGTAGGATATTGGTGTTTTGTAAGAAAGCTTACAACGTTTCTTCCATAGTTGATTACTTAATGTGTACATGCCATTCCTAAACTGGTCACCATCTGTATATATGGCGGTTACTTCTCGAAAACTGAAATAACTTATCATTTCGGCAATGGCGGTCATCAGATAAAGATCATTAGGGGCTGTTTGGATGAAATACGGGTACTGAAGAGGTGAAAGCGTGGGGTCTAATTCAAAGAATGTTAATAATGGGACATGTAGTTCACTTGCAATATTTGAAAGAATATGAGGTATCTGAGAACTAAATATGACAGCCACCATATCAGCCTCCATGAACTTCAATACTGAAAAAAAAAATTCATCAAACCAATAAAGAACTAGACGTGTATCCATAAAGGGAATAGTAAGGTGGTTCATGAGCCTATATTGAGCTCGGTCCTCAGCCTAATAACAAGCTAAACATGGGTGGTGCGCTGTCTCTATCAAAAAGGCATATAAGTGATTTTGCTCTATGTTTTAATAAAAAGCTTTGCTGTTGGAGTATAAGAACTCATTATTGGACTGTTAGAAACTAAGGTGTCAACTTTTAACCCGGTTTGAGGTTTTGGGTTGTCATGTCTATGCCTTATAATAAAGAGGTTGCATATGGTTGACTTGTTTAATTGAAAGGTTTAAGTATTAAATCAAAAGGTTTGACGCATTAATATATGAAGACGTAATCTTGTAGGACTCGGTTAAAAAGGAGCCGACCTAATAAAAGGGATAAGGGTGTTTTGAGATAGTTTTGTCATCCTAGAAGGAATCAAATAGGTTTATTGTAGATAGATATTATTCTTTAGATAATGATTGTAATTCCTTGTTCAACAAGGATTGTTAGGCTTATATAAAGAGGACCTTATGTAAACCTAAGTATCACAATTCAATAATACAATAACGAGTTTTGGTTCCAATTCATTGTTTTCTGATATCGATTGTCTAACAATTGGTATCAGAGCTTGAGGGTTGATCAAAAGAAGGAAGAACATCATCGGTATCTTTGAGTCCGGCAATTTCTGGTCAAAAGCGAACTGATCAAAAATTTGCGACGGGTTCTTGATTCCAACAGAAGTCAAACAAAGAAAAGGATCTTTTGTTAAAGCTTACGAAGGAGTCAAAGAAACAATGGGGGATTCTGAAACAAACCGAGTCCTACAAGATTACGTCTTCAATCACCCTCCTAATCTTGTAAGTCCAACGAGTCCTTTCATCTCGTTAAACTTGAGCCTTGGTAACGCCTTTGTGAGAATATCTGCCCTTTGTAAACTCCCACTTACATGCTCCACTTTAATTTGGCCTCTCTCGACACATTCACGTATGAAATGGTATCTCGTGTGAATATGCATACTCTTCTTGTGAAAAACCGGGTTCTTCATTAGAGCAATAGCCGATGAGTTATCCACTTTGAGAGTTATTATCTTTTCCTCACCACCAATCATCTCTGATATCAGAAAACAATGAATTGGAACCAAAACTCGTTATTGTATTATTGAATTGTGATACTTAGGTTTACATAAGGTCCTCTTTATATAAGCCTAACAATCCTTGTTGAACAAGGAATTACAATCATTATCTAAAGAATAATATCTATCTACAATAAACCTATTTGATTCCTTCTGGACTGTCATCTTTCTTCGACAGCTTCAGCCCGGGATCCATTGGGAATTGAGTCGCATTACAATCCCACATCCCAACTTGTTTTAGAATCTTTGTAGCATATGCTGTTTGCTTAATCGAAATACCCTGGGAACTTTGCTTCACTTCTATCCCAAGATAATAATGAAGAAGTCCAAGATCACTCATTTCAAATTGTAACTTCATTTGATCCTTGAACCTGTTAATATCTTCAACATTCGATCCAGTAATAATTAAGTCATCAACATATGTCCCAACAATCAGCAGCCTTTGTTCCGTTCCTTTTCTATACACGGCATGTTCACATTTGCATCTCGTGAAACCAAGTTTGATCAGCGCCTCATCAAGTCTTGAATTCCAAGCTCTCGGAGCCTGACGCAATCCGTACAAGGCCTTAAACAACCGGTATACATGATGTTCACGACCTGTCTCCACGTATCCTTCGGGTTGCAACACGTAAACTTCCTCTTTTAGCTCACCGTGTAGAAACGCTGATTTAACATCAAGGTGGTGTATCTCCCATCCATAACTAGCTGCAAGTGCAATTATAAGACGTACCGTTTCGATCCTAGCAACCGGTGCAAAAACATCTTCAACATCGACTCCAATTTGTTGCACATATCCTTTTGCGACTAGTCGAGCTTTATGCTTCGTAATTGCTCCGCTTGCGTCCTTTTTCACTTTGAAAACCCATTTAACTCCAATAGGTTTTATGTTTGATGGTGGCTCGACCAACTTCCATGTTTTGTTCCTTTCGATTGAAGCTATCTCACTGTTCATTGCAGCCTGCCATTCCTTCTCTTTGACGGCATCTTCATAACAGTTAGGTTCATCATCAATGGACAACATCAGGTTTTGACTTGATTCGGCTGTTTGATGAGTCAAGCTGGGTACCGTTTCAACATGATAGTCACCAAATCTTTGAGGAAAGCTGGATGTTCGAGTGGAACGTCGTAGATTCGAAGTACCAGCTTCCGCTTCAAGTTCATGACCTGATTCAGCTTCGTGTTCACCGACTTCATCTTCATGATTTCCTTCTTCATTCGAAGCCGAATGATTAACATCCAAAGCATCCGATTGATTTTCTTCTGTAACTAGTGGTATATTATCAACAATAAATTCCTTCCATTCGGGTTTGTTGATTGCAAATCCTGACAGAAAGATGCTCCAATCATACTTCTCTAACTCATCAAACTTCACGTCGCCTTCTCGTATTGCATGAACCCGATTTTTGATCGGATCATACATGCGATATAACACTCCTTCGGGCCCTTCTACACCCAGGTACACCATCATAGCACTCCTGTCATCCAATTTTCGCTGACCCGGTGCAAGTATTTTTGAATAACCAATGCACCCGAAGACTTTCAAGAACGATAAGTTTGGCTTTCTCCCCTTGAACTTTTCGTATGGAGTCGAGTTCCTTAGCGCTTTTGAGGGTGAGCGATTTAATAAATAAACCGCGTGTTGTACGGCTTCTCCCCAAAGATTCTGTGGCATCTCTTTAGCTTTTAGAATGCTTCGAGTTGTTCCGAGCACCGTGCGGTTTCTCCTTTCTACCACACCGTTTTGCTGAGGGGTGTATGGAGCCGTGAGTTGACGAATTATTCCTCGGTCCTTGCAATAATCCCCCAAGACGTGCGAGATAAATTCACCACCGTTGTCTGTCCTTAAACTCTTTACCTTCTTTCCGACTTGATTCTCGACTTGCTTGATGAATTCTATCATTATTTTCGGCACTTGATCTTTCGTCTTTATTAGAAACGCCCACATGAACCGACTATAATCATCGACAATTAGTAGGATATATTGATTCCCACTAGGTGTCTTTGGTGTAATCGGTCCACAAACATCGGCATACAATAATTCCAATGCTCTTTCGGCTCTGTACGTAGCTTCCTTTCTAAACGCACCCCTTGCTTGTTTCCCATACATACAAGAGTCACAAACTTGTGATGGATTAGCCACTGAAGGTAGTCCAATCGCGAGTTTGGATAAATTTCTAATTGCATCAAAGTTCAAGTGGCCTAGGCGAGCATGCCAGAGCCATGACTCGTCTTGTAATCTAGCCTGTAAACACACTGGAAAGACAACTTGTAGGTTAATTTTATAAACTCTATTAGGTGACCGAGGTACCTTCATTAGGAGCTTTCCGTTCGGTTCACTTATCCATAGAATCCCGCGTTCGATGGTGATCTTGCAACCGGCCTCGTCTAGCTGACCGATACTTATTATATTGCTTTTCAGCGAAGGAATGTAATAAACTTCGTCAAGTATCCTTTGTTTACCCGACTTTCCTTCAAGCACAATCGCCCCTCTTCCTTCAATCTTCACATACGAGTTATCTCCAAATCTTACCCTTCCTTTGACTCGTTGATCCAACTTGGAGAACCATCGCTTGTTTCCCGTCATGTGAGTACTGGCTCCATTGTCAAGGAACCAAGTGTTTTTAGGGCTGGAACTCTCGGTATAGACCCGAGGGTCTACGTTTTTCTCATTCAGAAAGATAACTTTCTGATTGCAAGCTTCTTTGTCTTGTTCAACCTCCTCACACGTTTGCATAAAGAGTACAGGTCCTTCGTCTTGAACAAGATTAGCTTCCTCGTCCTTCTTTCGCGTGGGACAGTCCGAAGAGAAGTGCCCCAACTCGTCACATCGGAAGCACTTGAGCTTTGAGCGATCCTTTGCAGCCCAATCCTTTCCTTTTCTGCGACCCGTTCCACCTCGACCACGTCCATTATTCCTTCCACTTTGATCAGATGTTCCTTTGCCGCGACCGAAGGCCTTCTTTCCTTTCTTCTTCGCCTCCCATTCTTCATAAGACAATAGAAGTTTTTCTTCTTTAACTTCCTTGTTTTGCAGCACTTGTTGATCGAGGTTTATACGTTCCTCGTAAGCGGTAAGTCGTCCAACAACATCGTCGAACCCTATTGTTTTTAGATCAACAACCTGCTCGATGGCGGCTACCATCTGAATATACTTGCTTGGCAGTCCGTGTAAGAACTTCTTCACAAGCTTTTGCTCTTCGATTATGGTCCCGAGGGATGCCGACTTTGATGCTATACCCGAAATCTTCCCTGCGAATTCGGTAACAGAACTCGATTCCTTCATCTTCAAGCTCTCAAACTCCGACATCAAGGTTTGCAATCTTGCCTCTAAGACTCTCTCAACACCTCGGTGTCGAGCCTTCACAGCATCCCACATCGCCTTCGCCGTATCACAGTTCCCAATTTGAAGGACAAGTTCCTCTGGTAATGCTTGAAAGAGCAGAGCCGTTGCTACATGATTCTTGTGGGTATCGGTGGTCGATCCCGGTTCGATTACTTCCCATACCTTATGAACATTAAAAATCGCCTTCATCTTCATAGCCCATACGGCATAGTTCGTGCTTGTGAGGATCGGACAGGCCAAACTTGGTATGTGATCCTTTACTACCAAGTTCGGTGTGGTCGTTCGGTTTGTTTCAGAATCCCCCATTGTTTCTTTGACTCCTTCGTAAGCTTTAACAAAAGATCCTTTTCTTTGTTTGACTTCTGTTGGAATCAAGAACCCGTCGCAAATTTTTGATCAGTTCGCTTTTGACCAGAAATTGCCGGACTCAAAGATACCGATGATGTTCTTCCTTCTTTTGATCAACCCTCAAGCTCTGATACCAATTGTCTAACAATATATGTATAGGTACCAGTTCAAATACAAAGTCTCCAAAACGTGCGAAGTGTGCGAAGTACATCATAATTACGTAATGATAATTACGTAATGATAATTACGTAATGATAATTACGTAATGTATGATACAATTATATATAAACTAAATTACGTAATGAATGAGCTAAAATTGTACAATGAGCTAGTAGAATATGCTTAATAAGCTTGTACAATGAGCTGATGAAGTTGTTAAGTGAGTTCCTACATAGATTACTCATACCTTTTGCATAGGCTACTTGTACACACAAGGGTTCAAGGCTTAGTTTGGTTATATTGAACTTTTTTCATGGTACTAAAGCTATTTTATTGTATTTATTTATTTTAATGTCTGAACTTGTGTTTAAAGTCAACAAGTTAAAATGTTATCTATATATAATTTTTTAAATAACAAAAGCGTCGTATACGTGATGCGTGTGCATCATGCATTGCGCATAGGCTTTTGGGATCAAAACGCATTGGAACGCATCGTGCATTTTAAAACCAAGCCCACTAATAATCTGCCAAGCCTTTTACTACCCGTTAACCTATATGCCTCCTTTTGTTTATAATAGGGGCTGAATTCATGAACCCAAAAACGATGCGTATATTTATTTAGGTCAAAGGCATCAACCCACCCACCTTATTTGTAAAACCTTACAAGGAAGTAGCATTAGAAAATCTATCTATATAATAATTGAGGTCACTTGGGTTGAATTAAGGCCTTAGAGAGGGTTTAAGGTATCCATATTGAATATGGAGCTCCAACTTATTCCCTATAAATAACGTTTTTTTAGTACATTCTTCTCAGACAACCCACCTTTCACGTATGTCTTTCTCATTCTCCTTTAACCATAATCCTTTCCATCTCAGTTCACCATTTTCATTCTGTAGATCCCCAATCTGAGTTCACCATTTTCTGATCTAACATCTCATCCGCAATATGACTAAACAAAGGTATCAAACAAGATTTCTTTGATTCTTCAAACCATTTTTTTCTAATGAATTCAATATTAATCGATTCCTTCTCTGTTCATGCGATTACGGCTTTTGAGTTGTCTATTTATTTAAGTTGTTGTATTTAGGGCTTATTAATCCAGATCCATGTATTCTATATTTGAAATCAGTTTTCGTTAATTTTTCGTTATTCTAGATTTCATGATTATTAATTCGATTTATGTTAAATCTTCATATGTTGATGGATTAAACGCATAATAGATTATTTGAGATTTACATTTTTTGAGATTAAACAGGGTGTTTGCCATGGTACCCAACCCAGACCCATAATCTGACCAATATGACAAACCCTTATCCTCATTCAATTGGATTCAACCTTTCTTTCTCCATTGATTTGAAGATGTTTCTTAGCACATTAACTTGAAAAGGTAAGTTTTTTATCCATTCAGTTATGCCTAATATTTATCATCTTTTTCTGGATTGTTGTTAAAGATATCTGTTTACTGATTGTTGCCGCTTTGAATCAAGTTAATCGCTCACGCTTGTGTTTTTTTACCATTGACATGAGCTCTCAGATGGTGGGTTTATAGTCAGAACATTATGAACAATATCTTCAAGTGGGTGGTCGACCTAAATTTCCAATTTTTTCAAGTGGGTCAGAATCTTTTTGCTCAGTTATTCGTTCTGCAATTTAGGATTTGGGACATGGGTTTGTGGACGAAGTGGTTTGCATCCTGTTCAAAGGTTACCAAAGAACTTTTGCATTACACAGAGAAACCCGAGACTTTTGTAAGAAAAATATTTGTAGAAAATGTTGCGTCTTTGTTGCATTTTCTGATGGCTTATCTCATTGATTGCAGGTAAGTGATTTAATAAACTGTGGTTTTACATATTTACCCCAGAAATATTTCATGTTATTCACGATATACATACTCTGCGTGAAGACAAAGGTCAGTTTCTTTTACTCACTGTCGTTTTAGCAAAAAATACTACTATGCAAGTAATGTATCTTTGTGAATTGTAGAAATTAATGAACACATAGTTATGCCACCTGTCAATGTCAAAACCAGTTACAAGTGTAGTGTTCTATTGCAGCTAACCTGCACACTTTATCCAGCTTTGAGGCCCTTCGGTTGATAAGAAAGTAAGATGAAACTCAAACCTGCTTCAAATATTGGTAGTTTTTCCTAAAAAGGGTTAATCTTTATAAATTGAAATACATAGTTATTACTTCGTTTATAATAAAGAGTTATTAGCTTTTCAATCTTTTATAGAATGGCAATATAAGTAGGTTGGGTGGCTTAGGAGACGGGTCAAAATGAAACCATGTCAAGTCAAAACAGGTCTATTTTACTACGTGTCGAACCCAACCGGTTCAAGTTAGGTTGGCTCTCTTTTAACACTTTTGTTTCATTTTCCTCTTGACTGTTTGTATTTTATCAGCAAATGGTGCGATCAGCAATCTAACTTTTCGTCAACCATCTATGTCCGGGAGCACTGTAACATATTAAGTAAGGTTTATATACACATACATGAATATAGTGTGTGTATTTTGTTCTAAATTGTTTCTGTGACAAACTTATATTTAAAATGAAAAAAAAAAACTCACCCTAATGTATTCAAAAGACTTAAAAATCTAATGATACTATGGGTCAAAAGACTACTTAGAATCTTATTGAACATATTTAGTGCCTTTCCATAACTGTAAAATTGAACCACAACAAGTTTGGTCTTACTTTAATTCTTCAACCCAAAACGATCCGCTTCTTTGTAGTTTCACGAAGTGAGTTCTGCACACCACCTATTTGGGCTGTTGGTCATGGGCAACACGATGCTTTAAACCTTCTACTAAAACAAGAGGCTGATGTAAGGCTTCAATGATGGTTATTTCTTTTATTTTTTATATTATTTTCTTTTGAAATTTTGATGTGTTGCAATACATTTGCTACCTAATATCATATTTACCTCCTGGATGCTTTGAACGCTACTTGATATCTACGGTTTGCTTTATAAAACTAAATATACCAATGTTAAATTAGTAAGTTTGGATGATTAAAATAATAGAGATTGCTTGAACTACTTTGAACATTACCATTGGCAAGTTCTTCATACATGGATGGGCTATGTAGATGGCAAGGGACAGACTTTGTTTCTGAAAAAAAAAAGTAGGTGATTTGAAGTCATTTGTGAATGTTGTTAACTTGGTCTTAAGTGGGGTTTGCTGGGTGCTGGTGTTACAGTTGCTTACATACTTTGTTCTGAGAAGGTTTGTGTTAAGCGTTTACGAGTTACAATTTTACTTTACCACTTTTTTTTTTTTTTTTTAAATCCAAATTAAATTTTTTTCATTAAAACTTTCTTTATGTCAATTTATTTTATTTATATTGACAATTGAAATCCAGCTTCAACATAATAAGGCCCGATTCAGTTAGATCATATAGTGAGGAACAACCTTATTGATGAAAGTAATAATTTATTATTATTATCCTTGAGGTTTAATTACATTAGATAATGAGGAACAACTAAGTTTATTGAGTAGAGTTGTTTTCATAGGTTTTTTTAGGGGTGGAAATACGGATGGAATGGCCAGGCTTGGTAAAGGACTACTAAAGGGTCAAAAGAGGGATCAGTAAAAAATGTGTCTTTTTAGCATACGTTGAGTTGGCCCGTACCTCTTTTATGTGAATTTTCTGAAACTTATGTTAAATAGTCAATGCATAAAATAAATCTTGCATTTTACGAATTTTAAATGTTTGAATTGTTAGACCATTTTGGTCAGCACTCTTTATTAGCTAAACTATTATATTTGACCCGTTTGGAGACTAAAATAACTCAAATCGGCTCATTCAATTGCTAATTGAGTAACTGTCGTGCATTTAAATGGACATAATGTATATTGTTGAATAGCAAACGTCAAATATAGGAAAAAAATGCAAAGGCTTTAAAAAGTGGTTATGCCAGAAAGGTAAGAATAAAAGGCTCTAAGACAAGTAATTGTAGTGATTTTACTAAAAGTATTTATAGAAATGTGACACTTGCCCTGGTTGATGTATTCAGTCATAAGTCTTACTTTTGGGAGGGAATTGAAGCCAAACAAGTCGCAACGTAGGAAGCAGAGAAGATCATATTTGTTGTTGAAAAGGCTGAACAAGATAAGCACAATGCTATGTTATCATGAGAGCACAGGTAACACTTATTTATGTTGACTAAAAAATAAAACGAGCTGGGCTACTGGTTGATACGACCTGGAATGCAACTGTCATCATGTTTATGCATATACAAGTACACTTTTGGTAAAGGTAATTTGGGCCCTCTATTACCTTATTATTTCTAATCTATAAGATATTCTTCCAATAATGTCTTTTGCTATGTAGGCATGCATAAGCTAACTCAGTTTTCAGATGGTGTAAGAGAGTCACCCATATGTCTCTCGAGTATATCGTGGATTGCCGAGGTACTATTCTTTCTTTTCTTTATAGGCAATTAACTATATGACAATTCAAATATCAAATGTTGTTTATAAGAAAATATTTAGAGATTTATTAGTTGTATATGTACATGTACATTTCACTTTCTCATTATTTTTTGAACTTCGGAAGCAAAATAATCAAACACATCAGACTCTTTTTGCTTTTTTGTGATACAAATGAAGGAAAGTGGGAAATTCACATGTACATCTTTTACATATAATGAAGTAAAGGTGTTACACATGATTCATGAATCAAAGTAAATGATGATGTGCGCCAAAATGATAATATTTCTAATTCTGTTATTTTCATTTGGTTCCCTGAGAATATTAAAAAATTAAGTTTGTTGTGAAAATTGCTTACTAGATCTGTATTAACTTCATAGATTAAAGAAAAGCCACTTCATGTGAATCATGCCTTTTTCTGATTTTAGCCTATATAACCGCAATATTTATTCACACACACAAAATATATGTTATTTTAGTATAAGTTTTGGTAAAAAGTTATTTAGGGGGTTTTGTTCTTTAAATATACAGTTTGAGAGACTTTGATCCGTTTGAGTTGTTAGAAATAAAACATAATCTAGATTGATATGTTCATAATCATGTGTTTTTCTCATATTCTTGATCCTCAGTGATGTATTTACAGATGGTTTTTTATGCTTTATTTTCTTTTAATTAAGACCTATCGTTTTTGTTATAAATGATAAAATAGATCCATTCTTGATGTAGACGTAGTGGGCTTGATCATTTTTGTTAGTTGAGAACTTGATTTTCTGGTCGCCTTTGCTTAATTATTTTATTTTGTGAACGTTCATGGTTCACCACTCGAATATTTCTATTAAGATGAATTCCCCGTATTCTTAAGTTGGGTAAAACTTGAAACCAAGCCCCTGAACATTTGACCACAATGACTTTTACATGGTGAATTCATTGACCCAATAGTTCCTCACAGGGCTCACGGCACATGCTTATAAAGTTATATCACACTATTTTATTGTGTGTAATAGTTATAATTAACGTTTTTTTATGTCTAGATATCTTGAGACCACTATTTATTGGTCATTATATCTTCTTTTTAACTCACTATGGGTTATATATTCTCTTTCTAAAAAAGGATCATGATTTTGAGTTTGCTTTTGACCCAAAAGTATTGACTCCTCCTTTGACCAGAGAACAGAGGTTGATATTTTTTAGATGTAGTAACGCTTAATGAACCTGATTAGATGCTTGATATGGGATTTGAACCTCAAATAAAAAACATTTCCAAACAAACATATATGCTTCCTCAAGCTGGAAGATAAACAATGAAAAGCTATTATCTTGATAAAATTAATCAAAAGCAAATGGCATGAAGTCGGAGCTATTCATATTGATACATATGCTAACACAATACGACTATAGTTAAAACGTCCAATCTTGATCTTGGGATTGGTTTAGCTGTGTTATGGTGATAATAATCGCGATATAGCAAGGTTTTGTTTGGATGAGCAATTTGGTTTGAAGGGTTTTTGAATTTGTAACCATTGAAGGTTTTATTGATGATATTTGAAGTAAATACTTGATGCTTGGTAAATCAAATTTTTTGCTTTAGGTTATGTTTTCCTATAATCTAAGTCAACTATTTCATCAGATAAATAGAAAATGAAAACTTGAACATAACTGATATAACCTCAACACATTTAAAAGAAAAAATTGAATGATCTACCATAATGTCCATAACATACGGTGAAATAGGTCTGTCAATTTTTATATCTACTTGCATTTAGTTGGAATAAAGGTTTTTTATTTAATTTTTAATCATTAAATTCTGCAGCTGCACAAATATATTGATGATATAGAAGATTGCATTAACATTCAGGTATGTAGAAGCTTTTGATGAGCTTGTATGTATTTTGATAATGTCTTTGATTATGTACTAACTGCGATTCTAAAAATTGTATTGTTTTTGCTAGAGCTCGACAATGGTTAAATGGGTCAATGACGAAATTTAAGATGGTAGAGGTGGCTAAATGGGATTGTCATGTGAGGTGGCTAAATCAGAACTGGTATTACTTTGATGTTGTTTTCCGTTTTCACAGCATACCCAAGTAGGTTTACAGCCTAACCAGTAGCAAGTTAGATTTGAGTTCAAGGTCCAAAATTGGTTATTGTGTCAATCGATATTGGCCCAGCTTGTAATTTTTTATCCAACAGTACGTCACATTGTGAACAGGGGATGTTTTATTAATATGCAACATGTAAAAAAAGGGTAACAATAGACTGGTAAAGCTAGGCAAGAAATGTCAGTCAAAGCATATAGTTTTCTTTTATGAAGGGCACACACTTATTATTAGTTGTATCTAAAGTTTTTAACCTTTTTATCGTATCACTTACACATCTAACTTGGGTTATTTCCATATTTAGGCTAAAATATATATGCAAAATGGATGTAATTTCATTAAGATTTTTATGTATCAAATAGAATCTAGGGTTGTATAATGTGAAAAAAAAAACTTTTTTTTAACATGATATTTATTAGAGGATGTAATTTCATTAAGATTTTTATGTATCAAATAGAATCTATGGGTTGTATAATGTGAAAAAAAACTTTTTTTTTAACATGATATTTATTAGTTTGGTATAATCATGATGTCTTCTTGCAATCAAATGTTTAAAGTTTGCTTTTGTGAGCTTTTATTTTTATGCAGAAAACGAAAGACATATTTTCGACACACGGACATCACTTCTCTGTATTGAATATGCAGAAAATGAAAGATATATTTTCGACACGCAAACATCACTTTTCTGTATTGAATTTGTTTTTTCTTTCAATGTATGTTAGTTATTTTGGGTGAACCGTGGGTCCCCACGGGACTCTAACCTAGTAAGGGTAAAACAAGTACACATAAGTAATGTAGCTCTGTTCTTTCTTCATGATCACTTTTGGTAAAACCCAAGTTTAAGAAACTGATTATTTTGACCTGAATATCATCATGTTAAATATTTGAATCAACAAATTTGAAGTTTAAAAAAGAGTAGCAATGCATTACCATCAACAATACTGAGGAAGCCACTGAAGTTTGCATCATGAATCGAAAGACTCAATCGTTTTCCGGGCAAAATGTTGGGATCAGCATTAACATCATCCACAGCTGCCTTCATAGCTATGACTGAGATCCCTCCACTAGGGGATTTCAAGCTAAAAGTAGCTCCAATGTTCACCGTATCTGTCGTCTTCTGTGACAACACATCTGACAACAATGTTACAGTTATAAACACAAATATTAACATCAGTAAACCCCTCATGGTATTAAATTAATATCAATCCATCACAAAGGAAAGACAACAGGTACTATATAATATAGTGATGAACAATAGAGTTGTTTTCTTTAATTAATAATAATATAAAACAAAATTAAAGCAACAACAATAGTGAAAAGAACAAACCCATCAGACAAAATTAGCATCTTTAATTAAAAAAAAAAACCAAACCACTATGGAAGAAGATGAAGTAAACTAAAGATTATGCAGCAGGGTTGCTTTATTTGTTTAATTAACAATATAAAACAGAATTAAAGCAACAAGAGGAAGTAAACTAAATAATACTAAAAGGTTTAAGGGTGCACTTACTTTAGCGATTGTGAGGGTAACATCAGCTTTGAGTTTGGCTCATGAACCGAAGGTTTTGAGTTTTGACTCTTTAGACTTGAGGGAGTGGGGCGGGTTTGAGGGGGCGGCGAGGCATTCCCGGGCGGGAACACCGGCCCACGGGGCGGGAAGTGGGGGGCGGTGAGGGTTGGGCGGTGGGGGGAAGCCGGGCGGTGGGGGAAAGGGTTGGGTGAGGTGGCATTTTTTGATTGGTTGGGGGAAAGTAACCGTTTGACTTTTTAAAAAAAAAAAAAAAAAAAAAAAATTTGAATATATAACCGTTGGTTTTTAACGGTAAAAAAAAAAATTTTAATATTTAAACCCCACATTTTATTTAAAAACAACTACTACACTTCACCCCAACCTCCAAACTTCTCAATTTTTATACCACTCTTCTCCATATTTTATACATTTCAACATATATTTTATAAAACCATGAACCCATACAACAGAGGCTTTGACCCGAACAACCCATTCACCTACGTCCCGAACCCGAATACCCCACCGGTTCGTCCCGTACCAACCCGTCCACCCTATCCATCACATTGTCCCGACTACGCGGGTTACGCGAGTTATATTAGTGGACAAATGTTTCCACAATTTCCCTTTAACGATTCCACCGTTCCTAATACTTCTTCACCACAACTCGAATACACAACGCCACCGGATACCATACCCGAAACACAACTAGAAAATGTTGGGGGTTCATCGTCCGGTAAAAAACAACCCGCCAAAAGAACTCACAAAAAGAAGACGGCGGCGGAGAAGGCGTTGAACGCCGCCAACCGCCAACATCAAAAGTGGACGGTCCCCGAAGAGGTTGCCCTTACCCGAGCGTGGATATCAGAGTCGGAAAACGCGGTTGAAGGTATTTATTTTTAGACATTATTTTTTTTAGACATTATATATTTTTTTAAATTACATAAGACTAACGTTGTATATATTTTGTTATTGTGTAGGAAATAATCGCCACCGAGAAAACTTTTGGGACGACATAAACAACTCGTTCCATAACTTGATGGGCCGAGAGATGTATCGATTTAACGAGAGTCTCTCGTCTAAGTGGACGGACATAAACAAGGCGTTGAACGCCTTCAAGGGTTTTTATTATCACGCTAGAAATTATCCACGAAGCGGTGAAACGGGCGGTGACTACTTAACTAACGCCCTAAAAGCTTATCGTGATGATAAGGGCTTTGATTTCAAATTTTTGCACTGTTGGGAGATCGCGAAGCACCATTCAAAATGGGCGGACGTTCCCTCTGCTTCAGAATCGTCCAAAAGGACGAAAACAAATTCATCTCATAACCGATCGGGTGCTCGTGATGTCGACGAGCATGTTAACTTGGATGATGATGATGACGAATTCGACGAGGAGTTGAGTCGACCACCCGGTCGAGACAAGTCTAAAAAGAGGGCTCATAAGTCCTCTGCTTCGGGTTCGGCATCGGGATCGGGCAAAGGTACTTACAGCGATGACTTGTCCGACATACATGACACACTCGTCCAATTCAACACCATTCAACTACAAAAGCTCGAGGAGAAAAAAACCATTCGCCAAGCCTTTGAAAAAAGGTTGACTATGAAAGAACAACGCGAGAAGCGCGAAGATTTGAAATTTCTCGCGTTGAACACTGATAATATGGACGGTCCAGAGTTAGAGGCCACGCTACAAATGAAACGCGAGATTATGGAAAAATATAATATTAGGTGATTTTTTATTTTCTAGGTTTTTATTTTTAGGTTTGTATTTTTTTCGGTTTTTTTTTTTTTTATTTTTTATGTTTTTTTAATTTTCTAGGTTTGTATTTTAATTATTATGAATTTTAATTTAGTTTTTAATTATAAAACTTATATTTATTACTTAAAAAACAAAAAAAAAAAAGAAAAAAGAAATGCCACATGGCAATTCCCCCCCACTCTTCCCCCCCCCCCCTTCCACTCCCCACAATTTTCTCCCCCCCCCCCAAATGGACCCCACAAGTGCCACATGGCAATTCCCCCCCCCCCCTCTTTCCCCCCCCCCCCCCTCCACTCCCCATAGTCTTAGAAGATGATTTAAGACAACAATGTTTTTTACTTTCCGTATTCGTGGGTTTTGTATTTATATATAAAGTCCTCGTTAAAGACTATGGGGAGTGGGGCGGGGAAGGGTGGGCGGCAATCTATTCCCGGGCGGGAACACCGTCCCGAGGGGCGGGAAGAGGAGGGCGGGGAGGGGGGGGGGCCTTGGTGGAGGGTGAGGTGTCAAGATTTGGTTGGTGCATTTGTATTTGAACGTTGGGATTAAAAAAAATGACCGTTGGCATTAACGGTAATATTTTAAATAAAAAAAAAAATTTCTAAATCTATATATATATAACCCACACACACTCTTCTACTCAAACCCACACTCTCCTATTTTTATAAAATCCTTTCCAAACAATCTTTTTTTTAAAATACTTGCAAGATGTCGGACCAAAGTTCCAGTTCGTCTTCGTCGTTTGCTGAACTCGCTTTGGGCTCCTCATCCGGTGACGGCGCAGAGTTGATAATGGCTACCGTTCAGACACTCGTTAAAGTTGTAGCGGATGATGATGAAGCGACCTCGGAACCAAAGCGTAGAAAGTATATAGTTCGTGAACGACAAGCCGCAAATGATTTATTGGTACGTGATTACTTCTCGCCCGAACCAAGATACGATGAAAAAATATTTAGGCGGCGTTTTCGTATGAGTCGTAATTTATTTATAAGAATATCAAACGATTTAGAAAATAATTACGAATATTTCCAACAAAGGCCCGATGCGCGTGGTGAGTTGGGATTTACCACGTTTCGAAAGGTAACAGCCGCGCTTAGACACTTAGGTTACGGGCAAGGTTCCGACATAATGGACGACTATCTAAAGATGTCGGCCCGAACGGCCAGGGAAACTCTCCACTTTTTTTGTTCGTACGTCATTGAACTATATTTAAAAAAATATTTGAGAAAACCTACGTTTAGTGACGTACAACAACTCTTGGAATTCCACGACGAAAAACATGGTTTTCCTGGTATGCTCGGGAGTTTAGATTGTATGAAATGGGAGTGGGAACTTTGTCCAACTGCATGGCAAGGTCAACACTCAAGTGGATATCATAAAAAGCCTTGTATGATGCTTGAAGCGGTTGCATCACAAGATCTTTGGATTTGGCATGCGTTTTTTGGTGTGCCCGGTTCGAACAACGATATAACTATTCTTAATCAATCCCCAATTTTCAACGATCTTGTAAATGATGTTGGACCGAAAGGAACTTTTTATGTAAACGGGGTAGAACACAAGTACGGGTATCTTCTAACAGATGGAATTTACCCTGATTGGGCCGTTTTCGTAAAATCGTTTACACGGAGGACTACGTTAGACGATAAGAGAACAAAGTTTAACAAAGCTCAAATGGCTGCACGGAAAGACATTGAGCGAGCTTTTGGTGTTTTACAAAAAAGATGGCGCATTTTGTCTATGCCATGTCGAATGATGGAAAAAGCGCAAATAAAAAATGTCATGTATGCATGCATTATTTTACATAACATGATTTTGGAAGACGAAGGGCGTGCAATATGCGAGTATTTTGGTGACGAACCACCATCAAGTCAAGGAAACATTACCGATGAAGAAAGATCGTTAAACAACATGGAAATCAAAAATACTCAAACACATCACAACCTTCGAGCGGATTTGGTTGAGCATATTTGGACTGTACCAAGACAATACCCATCCGACAGTGATGATTAAAAACATGTTTGATGTACTCATTTGTTTAGTTTATGTATTTTTTTTAGTTGATGTATTTTTTTATTTCATGTTTTTATATTTTTTATTTTGTAGTTTCTTATTAATTATTAATGTTTTTTAATTATGTTTTATTAAATTTGTGTTTTTTATTACTTTAATTAAGAAAAAGAAAAAAAATAGTTTCCACATGTCAATTCCCCCCCACTCTTCCCCCCCCCCCCTTCCACTCCCCACAATTCCCCCCCCCCCCAAATGGACCCCACAAGTGCCACATGGCGATTCCCCCCCTCCACTCCCCATAGTCTTAAAAAAAAAGACAATGTTTTGACTTTAGTTGATACAGAGGGTGGGTAACTTGTATGATTTGACTTCAGGTAGCGTTTGGTAAGTGGGAATGGAATGTATCATTATGCCTTATGGAATGAAAAATAAGGTGTTTAGTTGGTTAATGGAATAGAATGATCCATTCCACAATGCATTTCATTCCTTCAAAATCATTTTATCCACGATTCCATGCCCTCCCCCCCTTTTTTTTTCATTTCATTCCCTCTTACAACTTTCATTATCAACACCATCGTGGTCACCACCCACTACTGCAACCGCAGCTGCCACCACCCACCAAGGCCGGTCGTCACCCAGCCATCGTCACCGCCACCATTGACCCCACTACTCACCCACCGTCACTGACCACCGCCACCACCCATCGCCATGCACCACCACCGTCGTCACCCACCCGCACCCACTGCCCCCATCACTGTCACAAGTCAAGAGGCCTACATAAAGTATACTCCTAAAATAAATATATTTAAAGAAAAACAATACAGTTTAATGACAAACTTAATGCAGTCATTGGCAGACATAAAAAAAAATTCATGGGGGTTGGAATTTTATAGTAGTAGGTTGTGTACCAGTAAGTATTATAAAAAAAAAAATTGGTCCGATTCAGGTCTGATAGGGCTAGGTACAGCGTAGCCGGGTAGATCATAAAGAATAAACCGGTGTGTTTTTGCTCTACATGTTAGCTATCTTGTTAGGATCAAGGCAGTGGGTTACAAACTAGGAAACTAAATGTTAAAAGTAACTTGCAAAGTGGTTTTGTGATTGTGCTAAAACCTTTTATGAACCTTCCGTAAAAACCAGCATGTCCTAAAAACGACCTAACCCCTTTTACATTTGTGGGAGGAGGTAAAGTTGAAATAGCTTTAATTTTTGCATGATCAACCTCAATCCCACGTTTTGAAATCACATGCCCTAACACCACCCCTTCTTGAACCATAAAATGGCTCTTTTCCCAGCTTAATACTAAGTTTGTTTCAATACATCGTTCCAACACCTTAGTTAATTGTTCTAAGCAAGATTCAAAGGAGGTTCCAAAAATTGAGAAGTCATCCATAAAAATTTCAAGTGAGTCCCCAACCATATCTGAAAAGATACTCATCATGCACCTTTGAAAGGTGGCTGGGGCATTACACAACCCAAATGGCATTCGCCTGAATGCAAAGGTACCATAAGGGCAGGTAAATGTGGTCTTTTGTTGGTCTTCAGGGTGAATGGCAATTTGATTATACCCTGAATAACCATCAAGAAAACAATAAAATTTATGACCTGATAACTTCTCGATGATCTGATCAATGAACGGTAAAGAGAAGTGGTCCTTAGAGGTAGCTGCATTCAACTTCCTGTAATCAATGCATATTCGCCACCCAGTGACAGGTCGGGTGGCAATTTCTTCCCCTTTTTCGTTCCTGACTATCTGAATCCCTGCTTTCTTGGGAACGGTCTGTGTTGGGCTTACCCAAGTGCTGTCAGAGATAAGATAAATGATACCCGCATCCAGCCACTTCAGAACTTCTTTCTTTTCCACTTCTCTCATGTTCGGGTTAAGCCTTCTTTGTGCATCTCTTGCCGGTTGTGCTCCCTCTTCTGTTATGATTTTATGCATCACTATTGAGGGGCTTATTCCTTTAAGGTCTGCAATAGTCCACCCAATTGCAGCCCTGTGTGCAACCAAAACTTCCATCAAAGCTTTCTCCTGTTCCTTAGTCAAACCTGCAGAAATAATAACAGGAAGAGTATCATTAGCACCAACAAAAGCATATTTTAGATGTTTAGGTAATTCTTTAAGTTCTAATTGTGGTGGTGTCTCTAATGATGGATTCAGCTTTGTGTCAATGTGATCTGGCAAACTCTCCACATGATAAGACCAAGGTGGTCTTCCTTCTCTCACTGCCATTGCCTCCACCTTTGCATCCTCTTCCTCGAGTTCCTTGACTGTCTCAGAATATAACCTGCCAAACAAAGCACATTCTACCATGGACTCGCCCCCCTCATCATTGGGTATGTAAGGAGGAACGAGCCCGTCAATGATGTCTGCCATAAAGCATTCATCAATCATCACTAACATTGGGGTTAGAAACATTACCAAAAACACTTAACCGCATCTTACGGTTACCAAAAGTCATATCCACAGTACCTGTCCTGCAATTAATCTGAGAGTCAGAAGTAGCTAAAACTGGTCTGCCAAGAATCATAGTCGGTTGCTTGGTTTTATCAACAGAAACATAATCAAGGACCAAGAAATCGACCGGATAATAAAACTCATTAACCTTCACAATCACATCTGACAATACTCCTCGGGGTAGCTTAGGAGTCAAGTCAGCCAATACCACAGTAGTATCAGCTTTCTTAAGTGGACCGAACTCATACTGGTCGTACAAGCTCCCCGGTAGTATACTCACACTCGCTCCAAGATCCAGAAGGGCTCGTGTCATTTGAAAGTCACCAACTTGAATTGAAATAATTGGTGCCCCTGGATCTTGTAACTTTTCAGGCAGAGTGCCTGAAATTATTGCACTCACATCTGCTGGCATGTCAAGTTTCTTTGGAATTTTATGATTTCTTTTCTGAGTGCACATATCTTTCAGGTACTTTGCATATGCAGGAATTTGTTTAATTGCATCTAAAAGAGTAGATTGATTTTAACTTGTTTGAAAACCTCCCACATTTCATCCGATTGTGGGCCTCTTTTATTACCTGTCTTTTTCTTACCAGGATCAATGAGGGCTGTAGGAAAAGGGATGGTATTACCCTCCATACCCTTTTCCACAACCTGGTTGGGATTATTGATCAAAACACTTTTATTTTTATTTTTTTCTTTTTCTAAAGCAATTTTAGGTGTTTTGTTCAATTCAACAAATTCATGTTCATCATCACTATCATCACTACCCAAATCCTTCACCACACCCTCAACAAACTGTGGTGGAGTTCCCACTTTATTATCATAAACCTTACCGTTGCGCAGAATACTTACCTGGTTAATTTGCACATTCCTCGTATTCCTTGAGCTTGATTGCTGATGTTGAGGATTAATGGTGGTGTCACTAGGTAGCTTCCCTGGATCTCTCTTAGACATATCTGCAGCCAATTGCCCTACCTGCTTAGACAATGCTTCCACAGTCTTATCCCTCACTTCATTGTCTTTTCGCATTCCCTTGACCTCTTCTTGAACTGTCCTGACATCGTTCTGGATTGTCCTGACATCATTCTGGACAGCTTTAATGGCATCCAAGATTGCACTCAGTTGGTCATTACCTCCTCCTGATGTGCCTTGCTGATTCCCTCTCTGCTGCTGACCACCCTGATTATAGGTATTCTTTGAGTAACCCCCTTGATTATATCCATACTACCTGTTCTGAGATTGTTGTTGATTTCCTCCCTGCACATTAGAACCAGAAAAGTTAGGATTTAATTTATTATTAGGATTACCATACCTGAAGTTTGGGTGGTTTTTGAGCCCAGGATGATAGGTGTTAGAATTCATGTCATTTTGCTTTCGTTCTCCATAAACTTGATTCACCTCTTCTGTATTCTCTAAAGGCCCCTGGCAGTCTTGGGCTAGATGCCCCATTTCCCCACAATCAGTACATACTGAAAAAACATTAGCAGCCTTTGCCTCACTACTCTTCCCCAAATTAAGTTGAGCTACCTGTTTTGCCAAGAGTAAATTTTGCTGCTTCAATTTCTCAATTCTTTCTTCAGCCTCATAGTCTGCTGCCTTGACAGATGATGGTCTCAACTTCCTACATGATTGTGCCTGTCTCTTTGAAGTGGCACTCATCCTTTCCAAGTGTCCCCAATCCACAGCTTCAGTGTTAGTAAAGAATGTGCCATTGCTAATGGCAGTCAACCCCCTAACATCCTCTGGTGTCAGTCCATCATAAAAAGCTTTTATTAGTTCCCATGTCTGAATCCCATGATGAGGACATTTTCTCAATAGCTCTTTGAATCTAGTAAAAGCCTCATGGAATGCTTCCCCCGTATTCTGTTGAAATCCTCTTATTGCATCCCGAGACTCAGATGTTCTGCTCATGATGTAATACTCTTCCAAGAAAATTTGTTGCATATCCTGCCAAGTATATATACTACCTGGGGTAGTGTAGCAAACCATTGCCTTGCCTTGTCCTTCAAGGTGAACTGAAACATCATCAACATTACCTGGTCCTTAGTAAACCATGATCCTCCAATCATATTGCATACAGACTCAAATGCTGATATGTGTAAGTAAGGTTCTTCTGATCTTTTTCCAAAGAACTCAGGCAAATGACCCAAATATTGGGGTCTCACCTCAAATGCTCTCCCGTTCCTACTCACTGGTGTCACTACAGCTGAAGAATTGGGTACAATGACCGGCCTAAAATGACTATCAACCCCCTGAACCGGTGCCCTCTGAAGTATCTGTGGGACACCATCTACTAACTGTAACTCATCTCCCATCCCCATATTCCCAACATTAAATTGAGGAACCCCTTGTGGAGCTTGATTATTTCTGTGTCTCTGAACACGGTTCCTCTGATTACCCCGCTTTGGTGGCTGCTGCTCATACTCCATGTCATACCCATAATTACCATATCTCCCATCATACGGTTCCTGTTCATCCTCTTGATCCCATTCAGAATCCCAAGTATGCACACTTCCATCCTCATATTGAGGATCCCCATCAAATCTCTGTTGGTTCTGTTGTTGATTGGGTGGGATAACTACTAAATGTGGGGGAGGTTGGTTTCTTGGGTTTTGTTGGTTTTGTTGTGGTGGTGGGTTTGGAATGGGTTGGTTTGGTAGAGCAGGTGGAATAGGATCATTCAGTTGGTTGGGTATTTGGTCATTTTGGTTATCCTGATCAGCAATCTCAATAGCTGCATCTTCAATTCTCTGAGCAATTGTTGTAGAACTTGATTGATTCTTTACTGCTGAACGAAAAACAACACGGTTTTGACGTGCTGTCTTCTCAATTTTTGGATCGAATAACAAAGGAGATGATTTTTTTGAAAACCTAGTATGCACGCAACACAAAATTAACCTGCACAAACAAAAACAAGAAAACAAATAGAGTAGTACTGAACGAAGAAGAGAAATAAAAAAAATAAAAAAAAATACGGAAACAAATAACTAAAAGACAATTTTTTTAAGAAAATAAATAAACAAACTAAACTAAACACTAAGCGCACGAACTCCCCGGCAACGGCGCCACTTTGATCGCGTGTCGAAGTGCTAATAAAAAACTTAATAAAAACTACTCCTTAGCTACAACTGACTACAGTATAGGAAGTAGGGTTGTCGAACCTCAGGGAGTTTGTGGAAAGTGCTAATTTACTGACTACTAATTAAATTAAAATTAACTAAAGTAATTTTATGAAGTTGAATGTAAAAGTGCTGCAGTGCTGCAAAACGAGTGATAATAGAGTTTTATAAAAGACAATAATATGGAAAAAACGGTCACTCCGGGTTTCTGACTCGGTAACTGTAAAGACAATCTGAATAGACTTAGCTAGGCAATCACATAGACATGATCCTATTTAAGTTGTTCAACCCAATTCAACATCAAAACACAAATCACAAGGTTAAATTATTCCTAGTGCAAGAAAACCAAGAAACGATAACGAATTGTGCTTGTGAAAATTAGTCAAACTGTTCAAATCAGTCAAGCATACAACCAGATTCAAAGACACATAAGTATGTTCATGAAACCTGATCCTAAAACATAGTTCAAAACAGATAAGTCCTTACAAAATAACCGAATCTTTCACCCGGAGAAACCGCAGGATGTTTAGCCGCTCATAATCATGATTTCTGCTTCAAAACTTGTTCTGGATTGCTCTGGCATCAACCGGAATGAATGGAACTGCAAAAGGTACTCTAATTCGCCCCTTTTCTGCTCTGGAAGTCGACTCCTTTGTCTCCAAAACGGCTGATAGGTTTCAATTGCGAAAATGGGCTTTTCTATGGGCGGAAGAGTTATTCGCGACCCCATGAATAGCTTCCTGACTTATTCGTGTGGCATGAATAAGTCCTAACTTCGCGAGGGTAACAAGGGTAATTAGCTGGATTCATTAAGGGCAGTGTGGTCATTTTGCAACCCAATTCAGTTATTCGCGGGGCATGAGTAACTCCTGAGGTTATTCATGGGGCATGAATAAGTGATCTGACATATTTTATTTTCTTTTTATCCCGTATTCATCCGTGCACTCGTTTCACCTCCAATTAGACTCTTTTTCTCTCGTTTTAGCCCACGAACACTTGTTTAACACCAAGACACAAATAAGTATCTAAGACACGATATAAACGAACGTAAAATGATTAAAAACTATACAAAAATAATATCTAAATGTGATGCATTTGGCAACACATCAAAACGCCGACAAACTCTCCTCCGATCATCACTCCGTCGCAGTCCGGTATATTCTTTTTGTTGCTTTCTGTTCGTTTTTGTTTCGTTTGCAATATAACTTTCACTACTAAGAGTTAATTGAATGGTCATGGGTTAGTATGATTTGGGAATGAGGATTGTTTGAATTAATGTTTATAAATTCTATTATAGTCTGGACAACATGACGGAACTATTGGCCCCCCATCTCATTCAAACCGATGAACTGTATTATGGCCTATGGGGTAATTTGAGAGAGGGTAAGAGTAGAAAAGATTATTAGATAGAGATAAATAGAGATAAGAGATCTATGGCTGTATTTCTTTGTATTTGCAAGTTGCAATAGTTATGTGATGGTAAAAAAATGCAGTTTCCCAATAAAAATTTGATGTGTATATTAACTTTATGGACCATCCCAATAAAATCAATCTGTATTACTTGTTGATATCATAAAAAAAAATATTTAATAAATACCTTTAATTATAGTGGAATATAATTAACATAGTTGTATTTTTATTTAATTAGTATCTTTCCTTTATGCAACTTGTAATACTATCAATTTCATCATTAATAATTTTAATTTTAATTATTTCAATATTTTGATTTTGGTTATTAATTAACAATAATAATTTAAGTAATTAAATTTAAAGAACAAATATGTGATGACTTGGAAAAAGTAAGGATTTATAAGGATGTTTGTGTGGTTAAAGGTGAAATTTGAGGATTTTAAGGATTTATAAGGATATATATGATGTGGCAGCTGAGTAGGCAACTAAGGATGCCTTTAACATTGGAGATAGCCATTATGCATCACCACTTTTTATATATCCTTCAAGTAAAAGGTTGAGTAATTGATTTTTTTTTGCTAGTTACTATAAGTTGGTTATTAAAAAAGAAAAAAATCGGTTTTATTGTTTTATAAAAAAACTAGCTGACTACCCGGGAGCGTCCCGGGGTTGAAAATTAATAATATTTAATGTCAGAAATATGGATTGGGTCTTGAATACGAAGTGGAATATATGATTGAAACATTAAAATGCATACATAGGTAAACATATTGGTGAAGTTATTATTTAGTGATGAAGTTTTTATCAGTTATGGATATTGGTAGTGCAAATGGAGTGTGTTTAAACTGAAGAATGAATAGTTTGATAAAATTAAATAGAAAATGATCTATAAAACATGATCAACTA
The DNA here is from genome assembly GCA_032199755.1 of Ambrosia artemisiifolia. NCBI lineage: Eukaryota > Viridiplantae > Streptophyta > Magnoliopsida > Asterales > Asteraceae > Ambrosia > Ambrosia artemisiifolia. The sequence continues at coordinate 44,033,803 of CM063518.1, forward strand.
ATCTTATAAACTGGAACATGAAAATTGACTTATGTAAATAAGAAAATGTAGTTAGTTTCCTATTTTGTTGTGATTAAGTTAGAAAGTATGAGTTAAGTGTTGGGCATTCTAAATTGTAAGGTTTTACAGAAAAGCTGATGAAGGTTCCTCCTCAGACATCAAAACTTGCACAAAAACCGTACACCTAGCGTATTGTGTTTTAAAATGTATTCCAAGTGCATGCAAGTATGTATGAATTTTGTAGTGTGTAGTATTACACATGAGAAACATAATATGACAACAACTAAAAACATAAGAAGTAGTTAGAATTACTAATGTTCAAAAGTTAACTTTTTTTTTAACATTGATAGGCCTAAAAGTGATACAAAATATTAGGCGACTAATATTTGTTTGCAATAAGTTGGCAAGCAATTGTTTTCCTCCATCAAATATACCAAGTGCTGGAAGATTCAAACCTTTTGTTCCCTATACATGAGAATAATTGGAGAAAGAAAATTTTCCACCTTCATTAAAAAACTTGTCAAGAGCGTGTGCAACCATCCAAACTGTATCATAAGCATATAAACAATACGCATTAAACCCCGTTGACCCGTTACTCAAGTTCTTCCACTTTCTTTCAAAATTTCGTCTTTTATCCGAATCGGGTATGTGAGGCCGAAGTGTTAAAACCCCTTGTAAATCTGATGCACTTATAGAAGAAAAACCAGTAGTATCCAAAACATTTGATAACCAAGTAGTTGCAATCCAAACATATCCTTTTTTTATCATGCCCAGCCTCTTAGCAGCTTTCAAAATTAAAAGACCCGTTTTAGGGTAAGTATGTACAACAACGACACGAGATTCCATTGACATTACGTTGGCTAACACATCAAGGATATCTTGTGGAGATGAGTCGTAGGATACTGGTGTTTTGTAAGAAAGCTTACAACGTTTCTTCCATAGTTGATTACTTAATGTGTACATGCCATTCCTAAACTGGTCACCATCTGTATATATGGCGGTTACTTCTCGAAAACTGAAATAACTTATCATTTCGGCAATGGCGGTCATCAGATAAAGATCATTAGGGGCTGTTTGGATGAAATACGGGTACTGAAGAGGTGAAAGCGTGGGGTCTAATTCAAAGAATGTTAATAATGGGACATGGAGTTCACTTGCAATATTTGAAAGAATATGAGGTATCTGAGAACTAAATATGACAGCCACCATATCAGCCTCCATGAACTTCAATACTGAAAAAAAAAATTCATCAAACCAATAAAGAACTAGACGTGTATCCATAAAGGGAATAGTAAGGTGGTTGATGAGCCTATATTGAGCTCAGTCCTCAGCCTAATAACAAGCTAAACATGGGTGGTGCGGTGTCTCTATCAAAAAGGCATATAAGTGATTTTGCTCTATGTTTTAATAAAAACCTTTGCTGTTGGAGTATAAGAACTCATTATTGGACTGTTAGAAACTAAGGGTGTCAACTTTTAACCTGGTTGAGGTTTTGGGTTGTCATGTCTATACCTTGTAATAAATAATTTGCGTCCAGTTGACTTGTTTAATTGAAAGGTTTAACTATTAAATCAAAAGGATTGTGACCGTTAAACCCATTTATTAGAACCCGCTGATAATCTGCCAACCCTTTTACTATCTGTTAACCTATATGCCTCATTTTGTTTCTAATAGGGGTTGAATCCATGAACCCAAAAACGATGTGTATATTTATGATATGACCCTGTGTTTAAGACTAACAAATAGTGATTAAACACCTAACTAACCAGAAGATCATAGACAGATCTTGAAGGAATTAGCTATGGCAGAATAGTGATTTGAGAGAGAAAGAGAAGAAGAAGATTAGGCGGGAAAAGTCGTTTATTGATTAACTGCCATTTGACTTAACAGACTCTTGACTTTATAACCCACACTCACACTACAAATGACACTTTTGCCCTTACTAACAAACTATCTTGACACTTTTGCCCTTACATTTAACTAACTTTTAACTAACTCTTAAGCTCCTTTTAGCTCTTATCAATACCCTTTCCTGAAGAGGATCCTTGACCCCAAGGATCAAATGTAGGATATTTCTTTTCAATCTCACTAGCAATCTCCCAAACAGCATCTTCAGGTGCAGAACCCTCCCACTGGACTAACCACTCAACATGTACTGCATTGTTTTTCTTTAAAACTCTTTTGTCTAACACCTTCTTTGGTTGCTTTGGAATCTGCTGTTCAATAGGGAGTGCAGACTGAACCATAGGAACTGGTCCATAGAACTTCTTAAGTAGTGAAACGTGAACTGTAGGGTGAATACTACAGCCAGCTGGCAAGTCCAATGTATAAGCAACACTTCCAACTTTGGCTAAAATCTTGTAGGGTCCATAAAACTTTGCAGATAACTTTTGATTGTACCTTGGTTGGACTGTCATTTGCCTGTATGGTTTCAACTTCAAGTACACCCAATCATTGACTTCAAAACAGCGTTCACTTCTCTTTTTGTCAGCATATTGTTTCATCTTATTTTGAGCTTCCCTTAAATTTTCTTTTAACAAGTTGATGACCTGTTCTCTAGCAGTCAGACTTCTGTCAATCACCTCAACACTACTTTCACCTGGTAAGTAGGGCAGATGAATAGGAGGAGGCTGGCCAAACACCACTTCAAAAGGAGTAGTTTTAATAGCTGTTTGGTAACTGGTATTGTACCAGTACTCAGCTAATGCTAACCATTTACCCCACTCATTTGGTTTGTCAAAACACATACATCTCAAATAACTTTCCAGGCATCGATTCAGTACTTCTGTCTGCCCATCAGATTGGGGGTGGTATGAACTGGACATACACTGCTCCACCCCTTGTAATGTCATTAATTCTCTCCAAAATGTACTGACAAATATCTTATCTCTGTCAGAAACAATTGATCTAGGGCTGCCATGCAGTTTAAAGATGTTGTCCAAATAAACTTGGGCCACATCAACTGCTGAATAAGGATGAGCTAAGGCTATAAAGTGAGCAGCCTTACTCAACCTATCCACCACCACCAAAATTACATCTTTACCCCTTGATAGTGGCAACCCCTCTATGAAATCCATAGAAATGTCTTCCCATACACCTTGAGGAATAGGCAATGGTTGAAGAAGACCAGGGTTAGCTGCTGTTTCATATTTGCATTGCTGACAGATTGCACATCCTCTAATGTATGATTGCACAGTAATCTTCATCTTGGGCCAGTAAAATAATCTTTTTAATCTCTTAAGAGTAGCCTGAACACCAGAATGGCCACCCTGACTAGAATCATGAACCCACTGTAAAATTTTCAACTTTAAAGCAGGATCATTGCCAATTACCAATTTGCCCTTCTTCCTTAATTCATCATTTTCCCAAGAATAATGCTTATGACTTGCAGCATTTTCTTTCAACTCTTTGATCAATCTTTGTAACTCCACATCTTCTTCCCAAGTCAATTGAATATCAGATAATAGAGTTGAATGAGCAGAGGAGACTGACATCTGTAGAAGTTCACCATGAGTTACCCTTGAGAGAGCATCAGCAGCTGAATTATCTGACCCCTTCTTGTATTGGATTTCATACTGGAGACCCATTAACTTTGAAAGCCATTTTTGTTGAAACACAGTAGCAACCTTATTTTCCAGTAAGTGCTTTAAACTCTGTTGGTCAGTTCTGATAATAAAGGGCCTGATTATCAAGTAAGGCTGCCACTTCTGGACAGCATGAATGATGGCTAGTAATTCTCTCTCATAAGTGGATAAAGCCAAGTTCTTAGGAGAAAGTGCCTTACTAATAAAAGCAATAGGATGCCCTTTCTGCATCAAGACAGCCCCAATACCATATCCTGAAGCATCTGTTTCAATGATAAAAGTCTCATTGAAATCAGGTAATGCCAGGACAGGTGGTTGCATCATAGCAGCTTTCAGAACTTGAAAAGCATTTGTTGCCTCTTCAGTCCATCTGAATGCATCTTTCTTAGTCAACTGAGTTAATGGCCTTGCAATACAACCATAGTTCTTGACAAACCTTCTGTAGTAGCCAGTAAGACCCAAAAACCCTCTTAGTTCTTTCAAGTTCTTAGGTAATGGCCAGTTCTGTATGGCTGCAACTTTGACTGGATCAGTTGCTACACCCTTATCAGAAATAATGTGTCCCAAGTATTCTAACTCTTTAGCCCCAAAAACACATTTCACCTTCTTAGCCACTAACTTGTTGTCCCTCAAAAGTTGTAACACTAAACACAAGTGTTCCAAATGAGACTTCCATGTAGGGCTATATACCAATATATCATCAAAAAAAACCAGAACAAACTTCCTCAAATAAGGCCTGAAAACTTCATTCATCAACCCTTGAAAAGTTGATGGGGCATTGGTTAAGCCAAAGGGCATAACCAGGAACTCATAATGCCCATTATGTGTTTTAAAAGCTGTCTTACTTATATCATCAGGACTCATTCTGATTTGATAATACCGAGATTTTAAATCTAGCTTTGAAAAGAACTGAGTACCATGCAATTCATCCATCAAATCCTCTACCAATGGAATTGGAAACCTATCAGGGATGGTGGCTTCATTTAACTTTCTGTAGTCAATACACATCCTCCAATTACCATCCTTCTTCTTAACTAGAACTACAGGTGAGGCAAAAGAGCTGCTACTTTGCCTAATTACTCCCTGATCAAGGAACTCTTTAGTCATCTGTTCTATCACATCTTTTTGTAACAAAGGGTACCTATAGGGTCTTAAATTGATTCCTTGAGTTCCCTCTTTCAAAGGAATTCGATGATCAAATGGACCTCTTAAGGGTGGTAAGGTCTTTAAGTCACAAAAAACATCTTCAAAGTCTGCAAGCAGTGGCTGCAAACCTTGTAAATGTTGGACTGACTCATCTTGAGTCAATACCACAGTAGTAGGGGTATCCTGTCCATCTATGGAACACAACTGAATCATGGACAGTTCAGCAGTTTGAGTAGTACACTTACTCAAATTACTCTTACCCACATTAACTAATTTCTTTCCAGAACTACCCCTCAAAACTACTTTTTGACCCTGATGCTTAAACTCTAAAGTCCTTTCTTGAAAATTCATTTTTATGGTTCCTAGTGTAGAAAACCACTGAACACCAAGGACTAAATCACAGCTGCCTAATGGAATCACATACACATCAGTAGTGAATTCAATACCTTGCATTTTCCACTTAAAATCTTTCACAACCTTATCACAAACCTCCTGTTTACCATTGGCTACTTTAACTAACATAGGAGATTTCTGAGTAACAATACAACCCAACCTTTTAACTAAAGCAGCATCAATAAAATTGTGAGAACTACCTGTATCCATTAATATTTGTAACAAATACCTCAAGAAATGGCCTGAAACTCTTAAGGTTTGATAACAAGTATTCCCTTCAATAGCATTGACAGAAATTTGAGCCAATTCCATCTCCTCATTATTATCTATTTCCTCATCCTCATCATCAATGATTTCCATTTCAATATGATATAACTGTGGTTTTTTACCCCTACAGTTATGACCTCTAACAAACTTTTCGTCACAGAAATAACAAAGACCCTTTGCTCTTTTTTCTTCATATTCTTCAGTAGTTAAAGTCTTTTTAGCCACAAATGGTTTATGTGTAATAAACTTTTGTTCATTAAGAGGCTTAGGTGTTGGTAAAATCCCTTTAGAACTATTACCCCACCCTGACTTAGTACCCCATTTAGTCTTTTTAGCTTTTTGGGTAGCTTCTTGCAACTTAACTAACCCATAAGCTTCTTGAATAGTTCTTGGCTGATGCATTCTCACTTGCAATTGAATTTCATCTTCCAAACCAGCCAAGAAACAACTTAAAGCATAATCAGCAGGTAGACTTAACCTACTAATTATAGTATCAAAGGCATCATGGTATGCCTTAGCATCACCAGTTTGCTTTAAGTTTTTCAATTCAGTCATTGGGTCATCAAACAGATTCCCAAATCTTACCTCTAGAGCATCTTTAAGTTCTTGCCATCTAGGCATGCCACCATTTTGTTTTACCATATTCTGAAACCACTGTAAAGCCCTGTCTTCAAAGTGAATTGAAGCCAGTCTTACCTTAGTTTCATCATTGGCATTGTCTAATAGAAAAAACTGCTCTACCCTGTACAGCCAAGCAGAGAGTCCCTCACCATTGAACCTTGGGAACTCAATTTTGGTTAATCTTGAAGAATAACCATGGCTGGATGTAGCTTCATCAAGATTAGGGCTTCTTGTTGACATTTTAGTGGACAAATTTGTAATTGCCTCTCTCATGGCATTCATTGAAGAAACATAGTCTTTCTTCATTTCATCCAACTGTTTTTGAAATTCGAAATTGCCATCAGAGTTACTATCATCAGAGGATCCATTGAGTCTAAGAGAATCCGTTCGCTTAGTCATTATTAATAGTGTATGAGTATTATTATTATGTATAAAATTGAATAAGAGTGAACAAATCCCAAATAGATCGATTCACGGATTGAACGATCACAAATTGACCAATTCAAGGAATGAAGTAATCACAATTGATCACTTCTCGTTACAAAAGAACAGAGCAATACAAATGACGTAAAGATCGAAACAAAAGAACACAGAACAAAGTAGCTAATGATAGTAAAAGAAAAGAAACGAATTGAAGTTTATTAATGGTGGATTGTATGATTCTTGAGCTCGCCGAGGATGACGGGCTCTGATACCAATGATATGACCCTGTGTTTAAGACTAACAAATAGTGATTAAACACCTAACTAACCAGAAGATCATAGACAGATCTTGAAGGAATTAGCTATGGCAGAATAGTGATTTGAGAGAGAAAGAGAAGAAGAAGATTAGGCGGGAAAAGTCGTTTATTGATTAACTGCCATTTGACTTAACAGACTCTTGACTTTATAACCCACACTCACACTACAAATGACACTTTTGCCCTTACTAACAAACTATCTTGACACTTTTGCCCTTACATTTAACTAACTTTTAACTAACTCTTAAGCTCCTTTTAGCTCTTATCAATTTATTCATGTCAAAGGCATCAACCCACCCATCTTATTTGTAAAACCTTACAAGGAAGTAGCATTAGAAAATAAGGGTAAAACAAGTACACATAAGTAATGTAGCTCTGTTCTTTCTTCATGATCACTTTTGGTAAAACCCAAGTTTAAGAAACAGATCATTTTGACCTGAATATCATCATGTTAAATATTTGAATCAACAAATTTGAAGTTTAAAAAAGAGTAGCATTGCATTACCATCAACAATACTGAGGAAGCCACTGAAGTTTGCATCATGAATCGAAAGACTCAATCGTTTTCCGGGCAAAATGTTGGGATCAGCATTAACATCATCCACAGCTGCCTTCATAGCTATGACTGAGATCCCTCCACTAGGGGATTTCAAGCTAAAAGTAGCTCCAATGTTCACCGTATCTGTCGTCTTCTTTGACAACACATCTGACAACAATGTTACAGTTATTAACACAAATATTAACATCAGTAAACCCCTCATGGCATTAAATTAATATCAATCCATCACAAAGGAAAGGAAAGACAACAGGTACTATATAATATAGTGATGAACAAAAGAGTTGTTTTCTTTAATTAATAATATAAAACAAAATTAGAGCAACAAGAATAGTGAAAAGAACAAACCCATCAGACAAAATTAGCATCTTTAATTTAAAAAAAAAAAAAAACCACTATGGAAGAAGATGAAGTAAACTAAAGATTATGCAGCAGGGTTGCTTTATTTGTTTAATTAACAATATAAAACAGAATTAAAGCAACAAGAACAGAGTGAAAAGCAGAAACCCATGAAACAAAATTAGCATATTTTGATTAAAAAACAAACAGCAGCATGCATGCCATAAGAGGAAGTAAACTATATAATACTAAAAGGTTTAAGGGTGCACTTACTTTAGCGATTGTGAGGGTAACATCAAAGCTTTGAGTTTGGCTTATGAACCGAAGGTTTTGACTCTTTAGAAGATGATTTAAGACAATGTTTTGACTTTTGGTGGGTCTTTATATTTATATATAAAGTCGTTTATTGTAAAAAAAAAAAAAGACAATGTTTTGACTTTAGTTGATACGGAGGGTGGGTAACTTTAGTTGATACGGAGGGTGTAACTTGTATGATTTGATTTCAGGTAGCGTTTGGCAAGCAAGAATGGAATGTATCATTATGCCTTATGGAATGAAAAATAAGGTGTTTGGTTGGTTAATGGAATAGAATGATCCATTCCACAATGCATTTCATTCCTTCAAAATCATTTTATCCACATTCCATGCCCCCTTTTTTTTCATTCCATTGCCTCTTACAACTTTCATTATCAACACCATCGTGGTCACCACCCACCACTGCAACCGCCGCTGCCACCACCCACCAAGGTCGGTCGTCACCCAGCCATCGTCGCCGCCACCACTGACCCCACTACTCACCCACCGTCACTTACCACCGCCACCACCCATTGCCATGCACCACCACCGTCATCACCCACCCGCACCCGCTGCCCCCATCACTGTCACAAGTCAAGAGGTCTACATAAAGTATACTCCTTCTAAAATAAATATATTTAAAGAAAAACAATACAGCTTAATGACAAACTTAATGCAGTCATTGGCAGACATAAAAAAAATTCATGGGGGTCGGAATTTTATAGTAGTAGGTTGTGTACCACTAAGTATTATAAAAAAAAATTGGTCCGATTCAGGTCGGATAGGGCCAGGTACAGCGTAGCCGGGTAGATCATAAAGAACACACCGGTGTGTTTTTGCTCTACATGTTAGCCATCTTTTTAGGATCAAGGCAATGGGTTACAAACTAGGAAAGAAACTAAATGTTAATACTTGAACATAGTTATTCAACTATTTGTAATTTACATGTTAGCCCTTTCTTAAGATCAAGGCATTAACACACCGCAATAAGTGTGTACTAGGTGAAATCCCGTGTGATACACACGGGAGACCGAGCCCCAAAACTTAAAGCGCTGTTAAGAAAAACACAACACTAACAACCCATTCGTTTGCTCCGAGGAACACTTGTTTAGTACCGTCTGTTTTATTTCTTTAGTGTTAAAAAAAGAAACTGTAGTTCGTAACCTTTGTCCCTTTCACGATACCCGTTAATAATACTGATCAGATTTTCAAAAGAGTTAATTGCTAATTTAGTCCTTGAGGTTTGTCAAAAATTGCCACTTTCATCCAAATCTTTTTTTCTTGTCATTTTAGTCCCTATGGTTTCATTTTATTGTCATTTTAGTCCCTGTGGACTAACAAGATTTGGATGAAAGTGACAATTTTTAACAAACCTCAAGGACTAAAATGACAAAAAATGAAACCATAGGGACTAAATTGACAACAAAAAAAAGATTTGGATGAAAGTAGCAATTTTTGACAAACCTCAGGGACTAAATTGGCAATTAACTCTTTTCAAAAACTGCAACTGTTACAACAAAGAAAATATAAACCTACAGACGGGAGACCGAGTCCTAAAATTAAGCCCTATTTAGTAAAAGACAACATTAAGCACCATTCGTCTGCTCCGAAGAACAACTGTTTAGTACCGTATGTTTATTTCTTAAAATTAACCACTGTTTAGTACCGCCTGTTTCCTGTTTAGTACCGCCTGTTTATTTCTTAAAAAAACATAAACACAACAACTGTTATGTCTGTTTAGTAAAAGCCAAATTAATCAACGATCTATAATTGAAAACAAAAACTGTAATTCATAAGGTCTGTTCTTTCATGATACCAGTTAATAATACTGATAAGATGTTTAATAACTGCAACTGTTACAACAACCGAAACATAAAATCAACAGACGGATTAAACCTCTGTTCACATAACAGAAATAATTATACAGACGAATTAAAGGTCTGTTTAATAGAATACAAAACTTAATACGATTCAATTTACCATCACAAAACACAAAGAATCATATATATAATCTTTAAACACATAGAAAAATAAAAACATAAATAAATACAATCAAACTTTAAACATCAAAATACATAGCTAGTTAAAGGAATTAATAAACCTAAGCTTCAATTCCATTGAAGCTTCAAGTTGTGCATGTAGATTTTTCAATTTTGCCAAAAAATCTACGTCTCTACTCCCGGCTTCTGAATTGTACAACAACGCCCAATCACGAACAGCAGTTGAAGGTATAGACTTCAAAATCCTTTGCACATCATCTCGCTCAAACGTGCCCAAATGCAAACTTTCAAAACAAATCTTCAAATCTCTTGTAGTCTTCAAATCTTGATATTACTGTGCTCTAATTTGACTAACAACAAATTCAATAATTTCATGTTCTTGGTTATTAGTTAGCGCAGCCATTGATGCTATTGATGAAGACTGGAATGTAAAAGTTAAGATGGTTTATTATGAAATTCGTGATTTGTTTACTAATTTATTTATACATTTAAAACGCGTGAAAATGAAAAGTCATAGCGTAATATAGTTATTATACTTGGGTTAACGTGTTAAACGAAAACTTTTGTTATAACGATTATTATTTAATTTAAAAACGCTTAGAGTATCTGAACAGTGTATACAACTTGGGAAACAAACAGACAAAATAATAAATTATCAGTTGTACAAATCGAAGATTTCAATAATAATTATATCAAATATCGAGTGAAATCAATTAAATTTTTTTTTTGTTTCAAGATAGATAAATAAATAATTCTTACAACTGCGAGGTGGGTAAACGCGCTACAACTGACTACTGAATTTAAAAAAAACGTAAACAGTCCAACTGTTATACTCTGTTGATAAAAACCAAATTAAAGAGATGAAACTACTGTTAAAAAAACTGTATTTCGTAATGTCTGTTTCTTCAGAATACCAGTTAAAAATACTGATCAAATGTTTATTAATTGAAGTTATTACAATCACGGAAACATAAATCTACACAGAAATTAAAGAACTGTTTAGATAACACATATTAAAAAAAATAGGATGAGAAATATGAACATGTGATGTTTTACGGTATTCAGATTATAAATAACGATTCAACCCTATTATTACAATTCCATATTTTGAGTTATACATTGAATTTAACAGAAATAAATACAAAAAAGAAGACTTATAAAATAACAAATACAAACATCTCTAAAAAAGTACTCTAATAACAACATAATTACAATATGTGACTTTACAAACTACATAAAAATACAACAAAGCATAAAAAAAGCCTACTAACAACCAAACCCTAAAGAACGATCTTTGTTCCCAGCATCATCCAAAAAAAGCGAAAACAAAAACAATGGAAAGCAGTACACGACAGTAGGTCGTATCTAAATATCAGCAGGATGCAACAACCCTATCATGGAAAATAAGTAGCAAATGTATATATGTAATAATGAATTGATGTTTTCCTTTGATTGGAAGAATCATCAGAAAACATCAATTCGAAGTTGTTAACCAACTAACTGTTGGTAACATATTTTCCTTTGATTGAAAGAATCTTTCGTAAAATTTGTGAAAACAAATTTGAAAGTAATAACATAATGCATATTGCATGGAGAGATGTAAAGTGAGAATGGAGAAATGAAAATTGACAATTCATCCCCTTTTATACACTGAAATATAATAACTATTCATAAAAATTGCTTTTGAACCTTAGTAGTTGGATTTCAACTAAATATAATCTTGGAAGTTATTTTTGAAAATTTTAATTTGTTTCTTATAGAATGAAAGACAATTGCAACACAACAATAATAATAAAATAATAAAGTAATTTCAAAATCCTAATCATTATTTTTGGGACCTTTTATAACATTTGTTCATGTGTGTAATAAATGATGAATTACGTTACATTACAATTAAAAGAATTCTTGAAATTTATTTTATTTTTATTTAACAATCAAATTTTCTAAGAAACACAAATACTATTTAGCAAATTTGTACAAACATGAACATGTCATGTTTTACATTTTTTTTGTTATATTATAAGTGTTTAACTTCTGTTTTATCTAAATTGACGGCAAAGTTTTTTTTTTTTTTGTTATATAAGTGAGCAAAGATAATAAATATAGATATAAAATTAATGTACGTGGATTATTAATTTTATTTTAATTGAAAAATATTGAATTGTTAAACTTTAGTATATTTGCGACATACAAATAAACAAATAGCAAGTTAATACTTTTAAGATCATCAATATTGAATTTTAACACCAGTCACTCATTTTCAATCCTTAGGACGTTATAAAAGTTAAACATCTGCTAATTGCAAAACCTATAACATTAGAATATAAGACTGTTATTTATATTACTAAAATTAAATGCAAATTATACGTCAGTAGTTTAATTATATTATTTATATCTTTCTAGACATCTGTTTGACAATAACAGATTTTACAAAGGCCTCATAAAATAATTAACACTGTTACGTATGGTCAAATCATACGTCAGTAGTTTAAATATCTGCTGACGTTTATAATCACTTTTGATGTAAATATCATTTTTTAAACACTTACATTACGTAACATAAAAACATGTTATCCTCTGAAAATTACCAAACCACTGTACAACAGACAACCCTTAAAATTCTTATTAAGTCTTTCAAAAAAGAATCTTTTGAAGAAGAAACAATAAGAAACTTATGTGGAATGCTTACATTTCTACTTGTTACGGATGTAAGAAAAAACGGTAAAACCATGATAGATATGGTTGAAATTCCGGAATCAATTGAACGAAATCTAGCTCTACAATATCTACCGGATCAAATCAAACTAAACGACGAAATTTCCAAGAAGATGAAAGGCATTATTGATAATATTATTTCCATCAGCAACACAGCAAGGAAAGGAAGCAGCATTGTGAAGAAATTATCAAGAATCATCAATAGTAACTGTAATTTGACACAACAATGTAATTTTGCGTTAAAAATACTTCAAAAATGTAAATCTTATTTATCTATATATACATATGTTGAATGTATAAAGACACAAGAATCATCAAGAATCATCAATTAATGCTAAATGTACTTATTTATATTATGCTTAAACAAAAAAAAACGTTACAATAACAATTCTTAAAAAATGAAGACATGTTTTATAGAAATAAAAAATCTTTAAAAAAATCAGTATAGTTAAAATGTGTAATAATAATTTTTATTCACAACGTATTATGTTTTAAATTATTATTATAAATATTATCATTACTTTTAATTACATGTTAATAAACTTTCATATTGAAACTTATTCTAACTTCAAAGCTATACAATTTTTGACAACTTCCAACATAGGTTTGAAAACAACTGTGATCCATCACAATTTTCAACTGAAAGATTATGTAACCAGATTTTTAAAACAGAATTTGTAAAATCTAACTTCTAATCAATATCTAACGAAATAAGTCTTTTCAAATTCATAATTACAGACAGTCGACAGAGCCCTAAAAGACTTTAATGGCAAGTGTGAAGATGAAGGATCTAGATCAAAACATAACATAAATTTACACATTATACTTTTTATATTAATTAAACAATTAAAAATATTGTTCTTATAAATGATTTGAAGTCTTTTATTGTTCCTCTAACTTTATTTTTTTGAAAAGAGTATTTCATTAACAAAAGGAACTCAACAGAACCTTAACACAAGGCCTGTTAACCATTACAATTATACAGTGAAAAATAGTAATATAACAATATTTTTAAAACACACTTTCTAATAAATATCTAACGAAATAAGTATAAATTTAAATTAAACGAGTATTTTCAAATTCATAATTAGTAACAGTCGGTACAACCCTAAAAATCTTTGATGGCCAATGCACAGAAGAACGATCTAGATGCAACCTGACAGAAAATACACCAGCAATTAATGCTAGATGTACTTATTTTTACTATTATTAAATCTACACATTATTCTTTTTATATTAGTTAAACAAATAAAAATATTGTTCTTACAAATGATTTGAAGTCTTAAAAACTATGATACGTTACATAAATCTAAATATTATTCTTTTTATATTAGTAATTACTTTCAACGTCCTAATAATAAAGTTTCATATACAAATCTATACTAAGTTAAAATTAATAAAATATTTTATGACTTCTGAACAGATGTTGAGAAACAACTGTGATACATTACAATTATACACTGATGAATAATATACGCACATTTTTAAACACACTTTGTAACCAATATCAAACGAAATAACAATAAAATTAAATTAAAGCAGTCTTTTCAACTTCAAAATTAGTAACAGTCGCTACAACCCTAAAAAGTCTTTGGTGGCTAATGCATAGATGAATGATTAGATGCAATCTGACAGAAAATAAAGCAGCAATTAATGCTAAATGTACTTTTTTTTACTATTCTTTAACAACAAAAAAAGGTTACCATAAAAAGTCTTCAAATTAACATATATTTTATATATATATAAATTCTACAATAATATTAGGGTTTATAAAAATTCTACAATAATATTTCCTTGAAAAACTTTAATTGTTTAATTAATATAAAAATAATAATGTGTACATTTATGTTATATTTTTATCTAGATCCTTCATCTCTACAGTGGCCATCAAAGACATTTAGGGCTGTGCGGACCAGTTAATAATAATGGTCAGAAGTTTAATAACTGGATCTGTTATAAGAAAGAAAAATATAAATCTACAGACGGAATAAAGCTCTGTTGAGATAACGCAGTATAAATCTACATACGGGTTAAAGCTGTGTTGAATAACACATAAAACTTAATACTGATCACATGTTAAATAATTGAAACTAATACAACGAAGCCAACATAAATCTACAAACAAATTAATACTCCCTTCAGATAACAGATAATAAAACAAAAGTAGGAGTTTATTTAGCAGAATTTCTAAACAGGCCTTAGGTTTTACAACTCTTCAAATTGTTTATTTTTTAAAATACAAATTTCAATGCAAACACAGAAACTATTTAACAATATTTGTAGAAATAAAAAGATATAATGTCTTACGTTATTCATATTATAAATAACTGTTTGTCTTATGTAAAGTTAAAATGTAAACGTTGTTTAACTTAGTTTGTTAAAAAGACGTTGTCACTAACAATATTTATCTAAAATGCTTACCTAATAACCGTCAATCAAAATTTATTAACGATCTGGTAATTTTTATTTAAATTAATTTTAAAATTAAATTTAAATTACGTTGTTACATTTATAAATTATTACTCTTACGTTTAACTGAAAGTTACACCAAGTTCAAAATTATAATCATTAACTTTGGAATTGACGCCAATGAAACTGTTACAATGACAAGAAGAAAATGAACAGACGAATGAAAATAATTGCTGTACAACCAGATATTAGAAACAAACAATTAATTTTAACGTTCAACAGAAATTTCATTACACTGTCTATCAAAATCTGTTGAGTAATCAACAACTTTGTGAAACAGCAGTTATACGATTCAACCATATTTTTAGAATTTCATAAATTCAATTAAACATTAAATTTTACAAAAATAAATACAAAATGGAAGACTTATAGAGAATGATATTTTTTGTCAGCATCATCAGAACAAAAGAAGAAGAAGAAGCAAAAACAATAAAAAAACTACTTTAACAACAACAGAATTACAATATGTGAGTTATAAAACTACTTGAAATACAAGCAAAAATAAAAAAAAAAATCTTTCTATCAACGAAACTCTAGAGAATGATATTTTTTATCAGCATCATCAGAACAAAAGAAGAAGAAGAAGCAAAAACAATGAAAAGAAGAAACAAAAAAAACTTATTATTTCACATACACCCATGTCTATTTATTAAGACCATAGAGGTGCATATGGATAAAAATAACATTTTTCTTTGATTGTAAGAATCTTTAGAGAAAAGAAACTCCAACTTTGCAAGCTAACCATTTGTTGATAATACATTTTTCTTTTATGGTAAGAATTTTCGAAATGATTGTTGGTAGAAAATTTAAAGGAAATAAGATTTTCATGGAGATATGGAAGATAGATTTGTTTTTCCAATGCTTCAATGAATATAAACTTGCAAATGAAATGAACATTTACTGCACTATATATAGACTGAAGAAATTACTATAATAAAATATAACAATAATAAAAATAATAAACTAATATTGTTAACAAAGTAAGTTAAAAATCGTAATCATTAATTTTGCGTCTTTTTATAATATTTATTGCACGACAATTTCTCTTTATGTAATTTATTTTATTTTATATACTTGATAACATCTTTCAAATGAAGTGCGTTAATTTATAAAAATTTAAAAACAGAGTGTTTAAAATACTGTTAACTGAAAAAGATGTAAAATCAATTGCTGTAGAACGAAAGTAAATTTCAAAACTGAAATCCATAACTAACGATTTTTCCAATATATATTTAAAAAAAATTACTATATCTGTTAGAATATATATATATATATATATATATATATATTATTCACCACACAACACTATTAATGATAAACAACGCTTTTAGTCAAATTTTGAAGTAATAATTTCTATTCGTAAAGTTGGTTTTCAACTTTATCAGTTACCTTTCAAGTAAACCTAAAGTTGAAACTTACTTTTGGGATTTTTTTATTTATTTTTTATTTCAAGAAACACAATTCAACACAAAAATAATAATAAAAAAATGTTAATAAAATATAACCTCAAAAATCGTAATAATAAAATTTTTTTCTTTTTATAACAAATTCAGAAGTAGTTAATTTATTGTAATTTAATTTTTAAAAATTGTATTTTATTTTTATTTAAGAATCCAATTTTTTAATAAAAATAATGAATATTTATACAAAGATAAAAATTTGATGTTTTACATTTTTTGCATTATTATAACTGTTTAATTTCTGTTTTATCTAACTCTTTTTTATAACCATCTGTTATACAAAACAGAATTTACAACCTGTACCTATTATCAAATGATACCACAGCACTTTAATGCTGTAAACACGGTAGCTGTAAAATGTATACACTTGTTGCAATTTAAACGTCACTCTGCAAAGCGTATAATACACGTAGCATACCATGTTAAAAGTTATTTTCTATTCACATAATATATATATATGAACATTCAACAACAACAACTGTAATTTGTCAAAACAACCGTAATGAAAAAAGATATACCAATAAAACTCACCATTCCAATTACAAAATTTTAATTACAATACCAGAATAAAAAAACATACAAAATAAAAAGTAGAGCCGAAACACCACAAAACGAAAAATGGTTACAAATATATAAAATAGAAGTGCTCATACAAAAAACTCAAATACGACATCAAAAGAGAACTAATACAAACTAAAACATCTCTTCTATAAAACAAAAACAAAAATGCAAAACACAGCTGAAACAAAACAAAATAAAACCACAAGACTATAAGCTCGAAAAAAAAAGAAAACATATACAATAATATGGCTCTACGTAGCGGAAAAATTAGAGACATATTATTTAAATACAGACCCATCACATTTTGGACAGGCTTACTTATTATAACAAAATAGCTAATATTTTCCTTTGATTGTAAGAATCTTCAGCCAACGTCAATTCAGACTTCATTAGCAACCGGTTATTGCCAATACATTTTTTTTTCAAACCCACAATTTTAGAGTAAGGGTACGTAATTAAATGAAATAACATTATATACTGAAGATATAGATGGTTGGTTTACTTGTGAATAGTATTAGAAGCTTGCAAACTGAAATGAAGACATGATTGTGACACCCGGCAAACTCAGGATAATAACATTGTTTGGGTCAAAGTCTACCTTAGCGAGTCGCGCGTACATTATACTTAACTAGGTCGGTTGAGTCGTGTTATGGTTCGGCAGTCGTTACTACAACTTAGAGGATCGTTAGATGTCATCCATTAAACCAGGTATGCAAGGATTGACGATTCGTAGAGTCGTCAAACCTTAGTAAAAACACAAGTCTCGAGTCCCGGGGATTGGTGAACGAGTAAGAACGTGTTTGTTTCTGTGGATTATGTGTGTATAATCTTTATATGACTTGTTGGTATGTGTATACGTGTTTACATATGTTAAAACGGTGATTACACGCGATTGCATGACATTTTAGGTGATTGCGCAGCTTAGCATGCGATTGTGCAGCTTAGCATGCGATTGGGCTGGCTAATCGCCTATGTTAAGGGGCGATTAGGCCCAATCGCCTGCTAAGGAGGGCCAATCGCCTATAGTAGCATGCGATTAGCCTCCCTAATCGCATGGTGGTGCTGCACAATTGCCTGACGTGTTTTAAATGACTAGAAACGCCTATAAATACCACCCTTGACCTCCAAAACACCTCTAGTGCAACCCTAGCCGTCCCATAACATATCCCAACTCCCAAACACCCTCTGGAACACGTTTTAGCATCAAAACACCCATTTTCAAGCTTTACACATCAGTTCCTCATAAACCCAAGGTGTGTTCTTCATCCCCAAACCTTTGAATGATTGTGTTTTGCTCCCTAAAGGTCCAGACCTGATTTATAAACCCTTGTGTCTTTGAAAACCTATGAAAATCATTTTTAAACAAGTCCAAACCATTATGCATGTTGTATGTGTTAAATATGATTAAAAGATAGGATTTTTATGATTCAAAAAGGATTGTTATTGGGTTATTAAGGTGTTTACAGTTTGTTTATATTAGGATGATAATGTCTTAGAAGTTTGGATGGTTTTGGAAGTGTATTGTGGGTATTGGGTATTTTGACCCATTTGAATGACTTTGAATGATTTTGTATGATATGAGGTGTTTTGCTAGTTGTTTGATGTTAGGGTTTGTTGTAGAATGATGCTAGAACAGTAGGGAATGATCGGAAAACGTGGTTACATGATGAAATCTGGGTATTTGCTATTTAGGGTAAAAGTTGTGCATGTTGATGTGATGTTTCCATGCTAAGTGTACTATTTTGGGAAAATGCTTGCATTCGGGGCTGGTAGAACGATGATAAGCTAGGGGTTTTGCTTGAAATATGTTTGATATTGTTGTATGATTGATATTTGGTGTTTCCACACGTTCCGGTTCTGATTTGGAGGGTTAAACGCGCGAAAAACCGGAACAGCCCTGCTGGTGGCGATTGGGGACCCTAATCGCCTATGCTATAGGCGATTGGGAGCCCAATCGCCTGCTAAGGAGGCCTAATCGCATGTATGGTAGGCGATTGGGGGCCTAATCGCCTTCATTTCATGCGATTGTGATCCTAATCACTAGTTAAGCCCTGAATTGCATGTCTTATGACCCTAATCGCCTGATAAACACCAGGATAGGCCTAATCGCCTATGTTAAGGGGCGATTAGCCTCCACATTCGCCTGTTGACCTCCCTAATCGCTAGTTGACTTTTCCTAATCGCCTGCACTGCTGCTGTAAGTGTATTTTGGCATTCCGAGACCCGATTTGACACCTAGGAACATGCTAGGAACCCCGTATCATACCTGATCACTTGGTAATACATGCTCGGACTTATTTATGTGCTGTTTGAACTATGTGTTAGGTTTGTTGAAGTTTAACACGTGTTAAGCATGATTGCATGAATTGTATGACTTAGAGTGCAAGGATAACACGTGGAGTCTCGGGTCACCAATGGGATGTCGAGTCTTGTACATTTGGTCAGTTTAACAGTCAACGTGTTTTCAAACAAACCTGGTTATGGTCTGGACATCTAGGGACTAACTAACCTACGGGTTATTAGTCTAAGTACTTGTAACTGTCATATGTTAGGTCGCCGCTTTACGGGGCTAGCATAGCTTGCTGATTTTATTCATTAAACGAAGTAACGCAACCTAAGGTGAGTTCACGGCCCCACTTTAACTGGTTTTACTTTTGGGGGGAGAAAACATGCGTTAAACTTGTGTTTGGTAACAACTGTCATACTATGGGTTACTTTGGGTTACTATACGATCTTTGGAAGTCCCGGGGGAAACCATGAATGTGCGGTATAGCACAACGGGGAAATGTGGATAGATCTATTGGGCGTGACCTGCCCCGCTCGTCGGCTTGGAGCCGGCGGGTGCATATTGTCTCAAACAGGAACGGTACATTATTCGGGCAATACTTCTGGGTTTGCGAGTTAGTAATGGTTTTCCAATCGTAGTAGTGACAAAACATACGCCTAGCTAGCGTACTTTGGTTTACATATTTGTATAGTATGGACAGGGTGAACTTGGTACTTTTATTACAAACCTGTGAACTCACCGGCATTTTGTGCTGACGTACTTTTGGCATGTTTTTCTTAGGTCGCTAAGGTAGCATTCTAGGACTAGGGCGCACGCGTCTGCACGGCGTCAAGTTTAGGATCATGTTTTCGTATGTTGAACAATTTGGATTACTTTTGGATTTTGGATTGTAACAAAGCTTCCGCTATTGTTTAATGGTTTTAAACTTATGTTTTAAATATGCATGTGTTCATATAGTGTTGTTTATTGTGACCGTTGACTTGGATCCTGGTTTGTCACGCGCCTCGCGGTAAAACCCCGCAGGTGGATTTTGAGGGTGTGACAATGATCTTCGCCTTTTATAGACTGGGAAAATAGATATATACATACTACAATTAATAACTACATTTATTATTACATGACAGACTTTTTTAACAAATGACATAAACTTTACTCATACAATGACATAAACTTTACTCATACAACAAAAAAACGTTACCATTTTTATTCACAATGTGTAATAATATTTTTTATTAATAATGTGTTATGTTTTAAATTATTAATATGACTATTACCATTATTTTCAAATTCATAATAATTACAAACAGTCCGCACAGCCCTAAATGACTTTGATAACAACCGTAGAGATGAAGGATCTAGATGGAAAGATTACGTAAATTTACACATTATTATTTTTATATATTAATTAAACAATTAAAACTATTTTTTAAAGAAAGTAAATTGAATATTTAGTTTCCAAAAAAAATTAAATTTTATCATTGTAACTAATATTTTAAAGAAAGTCATTTGAATATTTACTTTCCACTCATTTAGATTATTATAACGATCCGTTTCATAATGTTTATCAACAACAATTCATAAACATGTATTAACATTTTTTATTAACAATGTCTAATAATATTTTTTATTTACAATGTATTATGTTTTAACTTATTAATATGAATATTAACATTACTTTCAATTACATAGTAATAAACTTCATATTGAAACCTATTCTAACTTCAAAGCTATGTGTAATTTGGCGACCTTCAAACAGATGTTTTCAAACAACTGTAATACATTACAATTTTGAAGTGAAGGATGATGTAACCAGAATTTTAAAACAGACTCTGTAAAACTTAACTTGGAATCAATATCTAACCAAATAAGTATAAACTTAAATTAAATCAGTATTTCAAATTGATAATAATTACAACAGTCCGCACAGGCCTAAAAGTCTTTGATGGCCACTGTAGACATGAAGGATCTAGATGGAAAGATAACATAAATTTACACATGATTATTTTTATATTAATTAAACGATTAAAACTATTGTCTTTAAATGATTTGAAAACTTTTATTGTAAGCGTAATAATATTTTTTATTCACAGTGTATTATGTTTTAAATCTATAACTTATAATAAAAGAATTGAGTTTTTATGAGGTGGCATTCAATGGAGGCTTCAATCCTCTATTGAATGTGCCATGTGGCACTTTGAGGTGATAGTATTGAATTTATTATTTTAATAATCTGTTTTTAATCTATATAAAAATTAAATTGAGTTATTTTAGGAAAAAGAATTTAAAAACAAATTTAAATTTTTCTCTCTTATGTTTCCTCCCATAAATTTTAAACGTTAATATCTTTTATGTACGAGATTTTTTAAAGAAAAAAATTAAACCAAATTAACGAACGTTTTATTATCTTTCCAACGACTACCATAGTGCTATATAAAAAACGGAGAAAAAAACGACTATTTTTGTGGGGGGTTTCGTTCATACAGGAAAAAAAACACAAAGTGTTCAGGTTAATCATTAATCATGTTTTTCTTTTAAACCAGATTCTTATCTACGATGTTGAAATTCAGCCCAATCGTCATGCTATCATTGGAATTTTACTCTTCTAAAGATGGATAGGTATACTTCATCAAGAGAAACTAGGAGAAAGAATCACGCAACACTGCAACACATGGTGTCACCTTATAGCAAAGTAATTTTTTTACTTATTTAGTTACAAGAGTAATAATTATTACTATTAGTATTAGTATTATTAGAATGATTATATTTTTCAACCCCGGGACGCTCCCGGGATAAAAGCTAGTTATCAATATGAGTATTATCATTATTTTCAAATTCATAATAATTACAAAGAGTCCGCACAGCCCTAAAAGTCTTTGATAACAACTGTAGAGATGAAGGATCTAGATGGAAAGATTACGTAAATTTACACATTATTATTTTTATATATTAATTAAACAATTAAAACTATTTTTTAAAGAAAGTAAATTGAATATTTAGTTTCCAAAAAATATAAAATTTTATCATTGTAACTAATATTTTAAAGAAAGTCATTTGAATATTTACTTTCCACTCATTTAGATTATTATAACGATTTGTTTCATAATGTTTATCAACAACAATTCATAAACATGTATTAATATTTTTTATTAACAATGTCTAATAATATTTTTTATTTACAATGTATTATGTTTTAAATTATTAATATGAATATTATCATTAGTTTCAATTACATACTAATAAACTTCATATTGAAACCTATTATAACTTCAAAGCTATGTGTAATTTGCCGGCCTACAAACAGATGTTTTCAAACAAATGTAATATATTACAATTTTGAAGTGAAGGATGATGTAACCAGAATTTTAAAACAGTCTCTGTAAAACTTTACTTGGAATCAATATCTAACCAAATAACTATAAATTTAAATTAAATCAGTATTTCAAATTGATAATAATTACAACAGTCCGCACAGGCCTAAAAGTCTTTGATGGCCACAGTAGACATGAAGGACCTAGATGGAAAGATAACATAAATTTACACACGATTATTTTTATGTTAATTAAACGATTAAAACACTTGTCCTTAAATGATTTGAAGTCTTTTATTGTAAGCGTAATAATATTTTTTATTGACAATGTTTTATGTTTTAAATTATTAATATGAGTATTATCATTATTTTCAAATTCATAATAATTACAAACAATCCGCACAGCCGTAAAACTCTTTGATGGCCACCGTAGAGATGAAGGATCTAGATGGAAAGATTACGTAAATTTAGAAATTATTATTTTTATATATTAATTAAACAATTAAAAGTATTGTTTAAAGAAAGTA
The DNA here is from genome assembly GCA_032199755.1 of Ambrosia artemisiifolia. NCBI lineage: Eukaryota > Viridiplantae > Streptophyta > Magnoliopsida > Asterales > Asteraceae > Ambrosia > Ambrosia artemisiifolia. Next base: position 44,057,068 of record CM063518.1, read on the forward strand.
AATTGAATATTTAGTTTCCAAAAAATTAAAAATTTCATCATTGTAAATAATATTTCAAAGAAAGTAATTTAATCTAAAATCAGTATTTCAAATTCATAATAATTACAGCAGTCCGCACAGCCCTAGGTTGTTGAGCTGTATAATGACCATTATAGCGTTTTAGGGCTATTGACTTCCAGTAATAATCATTACCTTGAAATTCGAATTTTAAAGAGACTTAATACTTTTTAGTTAAATATTTGTCTGTCAAAACTGAATATGCACATATTTCTCTTGTTGGGTACAAATAAAAATTAACATATTTATTCACTGAAAGTATAGATTAACACATATCAGCATCTATAAAACATCTCAAACAGATCTTAACAAAACATCTCAAACACAGTTTCATGTTTATACTACAAAATATACTACAAAACATTTACAAAGATGTTTTGAACATATACAGATATTAAAGAAAACCAATAACAAAATGAAAATAATTCTTATACTAATCTTCGGAAAACTTGAAACTGACGCTGCTAATACATTCAAACCAACTTTGAATATAACATGTCTTTATACGGCACAAGTCTTGAACACATATTTGTTTCTTTCGCTGTAAAGAATCTCAAAAAGAGAAACCTTGAACCAAAAAAAAACATTCACGGTTATGCTACAACTACAACCCTTGAAAAAAAAGTTAACAAAAAACAATTTCAACAAACATACCTGTTGATAAGAACATTAACCGGGAACCACAAAAGCGGAAGTAGACGCAGACGACTTCCTCAAAAGATAAGCATAGTGGCGTAAAAGCATAACTACAATCTATAAAGAGTCCCGAGTGTATAACCTAACGCATCTATCTGTTAACGGTCAAATATTGACAGAAACAATAAATCAAGCATCACTCAATTTAATCAAACACATATGATAAACAGAAAAAGATTAACACGCATTAAACACTCGAATACATGGATTCAAAAAGGTAAACACATACCCCATTCTGAGTTTGACGCTGCCGATCTACAACCGTTGGTAATCGTATGACGCATATTTTCCTTTGGTTGTAAGAATCTTCCAAAGTGGAACCTTTTTGAAGGTAAATAATCTTCCAAGTTCATGTCGAATCCTTCAACATGAACTTGAGTGTGAGAGAAGCAGCTGTTACCATTTAAAATTTAAAAATTATGCGAGAAATTTAATAATTGTCTAAGAGAAAAAGAGGGACATGATGCCTTTATATAGTTGTGTAACGGGGGTGTCGAGTTTGAAATTTGAATTTCAATTTAGAGTTCAAATTTAAAACCAACATTCGTTCAAAACTCTGTTGAGGCAAGTGGGATTCTTACCACTGTTCAGGCAAGTGTTATACGAAACAGCTGTTTTTAATAACAACTGTTACAATATTTTATTTTAGTATATTTTTAAAAAATGTAAATTTATGGTAAGTTATTTTACTTGTTTTATAATAATATCTCAAAAAAATATTTACATCTACCATTACTAACAATTAATTAGTAATAAACTTCATATTGAAACTTGTTCTAAGTTTAAAGGTACGTGTAATATAACGACTTGGAAATTGATGCTTTCAAACATTGAAACTGAAATTTTAAAGAGACTTTATATTTTTTAGTTACATATTTATTTATCAAAAATGAATATGTACATATTGATTGGTACAAATAAAAATCCACATATTTATTTACTGAAGGTATAGATGAAGACTTATTACACCTCTAAAAAATTAACGTATTTATTTACACGTATAAATCGACACGCAGATTTATTAAAAAAGTACAACTCTAAAAAATTAACATTTAATTTGTACCAATAAAAATTCTACAAAAATATCAGCATCTATAAAACGTGTAATTATAATTTTGAATGAAGACTTATTATACTTTAGTAGGAACATATGTTTACCTATAAACATATCTTAAGAAAACATCTCAAACAACTTCGAATTCATGTTTATACTTTGAAGAACATACTACAGAATATACAAAAAACTAATAACAAAATGAAAATGATTCTTTTACTAATATTCAGAAAACTTGAAGCTGACGCCGCTAATACATTCAAATCAACTTTGAATATAACATGTCTTTATACACGCATAGGTCTTGAACACATATTCCTTCCTTTCGCTGTAAGGAATATCAAAAACATAAACCTTGAAGAGAAAAAAATATTTGCAGTTATGCTTCAAATACAATGCTTGAAAAAAAAAGTTAAGAAATAAGAATTTCACCAAACATACCTGTTGATAAACACAACCGCGGGAACCACAAAAGCGGAAGTAGAGGCAGACGACTTTCTCAAAAGATAAGCGTAATGGCGTAAAAGCATTATTGCAATCTGAAACGACTCTAGAGTGCCTAAAGCTACGCCTCTATCTGTTAACGCTCAAATATTGACAAAAACACTAAATCAAGCATCACACAAATTAATCAAACACAAATACTAAACAGAAAAAGATTAACACGCATTAAACACTCGAATACATGCCTTGAGAAAGGTAAAGACATACTCATCTTCAGTTTGACGCTGCCGATCTACATCCGCTGGTAATCGTATAACGAATATTTCCTTTGATTGTAAGAATCTACCAAAGTGGAACCTTTTTCGACATAAATAATCTGGTTGGTGATTAAAGAGACAAAAGATTCAGGCTCATTGAAAAAATAAAACGGATAAATTTTATTGTTATTGATATGATCGCTTAGAATTAGTTTACCTGATAGTCGAATGCTTCAACATTAGCTTGAATGTGAGAGAAGCAGGTGTTACGGTTTAAAAATTATGGGAGAGATTTAATAATTGTCTGAGAGAAAAGGAGGGACATGATGCCTTTATATAGCTGTGTAACGGGGTGTCGAGTTTGAAATTTGAATTTCAGTTTGGAGCTCAAATTTAAAACCACCACTCGATGAAAAGTCTGTTGATGAAAGTGGGATTGTTACCGCTGCTGAGGCAAGTGGATAGGAAACAGCTGTTTTTAAACTCAACAGCTGTGCTTTAACGTGGCCCCCGTATTATTTGTGAATATTTTAAGGGGGTTTGTGACGTCAGGTTTTGCATCACGCAGGCATTGGTGGCCTGTCTAAGGTGTTGACACGTCAGCTTTCTGACGTCACTCGCGACTCTCCTATTATTGAAAGTATAGATAGTTCAAAGTTTTTATGTCTATATTTTGTTGAGTTTTTTTTAACTTCTTTTGCTTTATGAACTGTAAGTTATTTATATTTAACAAATCAACATATATACAAATACATTTAGAGTTTCATTTATTAGTTTATTTTAATTCTCAGATGGACCGTAAAGATTGGACCGTAAAGAATGGGTCTGGGTCAGTGTGTTTACATATGTATTTTTTTGGTTATACACGAATACATTTATTAGTTTATTTTAATTCTCAGATGGACCGTAAAGATTGGATGTACGACAGTGCACGTACTAGCTCAGCATTTATAAATGGCGTTGAGAGTTTTCTTAAAGTTGCCGAAGCTAATCGAGCGAGTGATGAATGTCAAAAAATTTGGTGTCCTTGTATGCAATGTAAAAATTTCAACAAATTTGATAATGTCAAAGATATAGAGTTTCATTTGATAAAACATGGTTTTATGCCTCGATACACCTGTTGGTCAATGCATGGAGAATCACTTGTTGAACGTGGCACGTCGACTATTAATTTCGGAAATGAAGATAATAACAATTTAAATGGCCCAGATGACAATTTAAATGATGATGATGACAATTTAAACGACGTGCTTAATGATTTAGAGACTAATGTTGATGATGACATTCAAGAACAATTAAAGCAACTACTCTATGATTCAGAGAAACCGTTATACATTATTCTAATATTTCAAATCTGGATGCCGTGTTGAAGTTGTTTAACTTAAAGTCAAAACACGGATGGAGTGATAAAAGTTTCACAGATCTGTTAGTGTTTTTACATGGCATACTTCCGAAAGATAATGAGTTACCCATTTCGTTATACCAAGCAAAAAAAATGACGTGTCCTATGGGCTTAGAAGTTAAAAGAATACATGCATGCCCAAATGATTATATGTTGTATACAAAGGATTTCAAGAAACATCATATATGTTCTAGTTGTGGCGAATCGAGGTATAAGGGTAAAACTGCAACGGATGAAGTTAACGATGATGTGACGAAAAATGGTCCACCGGCTAAAGTGTTGTGGTATTTTCCAATTATACCTAGACTGAAACGATTATTTTCAAACAAGAAAGAAGCAAAGTTATTACGTTGGCATTCAGATGACCGTGTAAAAGATGGAAAATTAAGACATGTGGCGGATTCACCCCAGTGGAGAAATATTGATAATATGTTTCCCGAGTTTGGTAACGAGACTAGAAACATATGGTTCGGACTTAGTTCAGATGGGTTTAACCCTTTCGGAAACTTAAGTAGTCGTCATAGTACGTGGCCAGTTCTTTTATGCATCTACAACCTTCCACCGTGGTTATGCATGAAACGAAAGTACATAATGATGTCCTTGTTGATTCAGGGTCCAAAACAACCTGGTAATAAAATTGATGTTTATTTGTCTCCTTTGATTGATGACTTAAAAACTCTATGGGGTACAGGTGTTGAAGTATATGATGCTTATAAGAAAGAATGTTTTCAAATGCGAGCCATGATTTTTTGCACCATAAGTGATTTTCCAGCATACGACAATTTGTCAGAATATAGTACCAAGGGTAAGCTAGCTTGTCCTGTTTGTGAAGATGACACAAGTTCTATGTGGCTAAGAAATTGCAACAAAACTGTATACATGGGACATCGAAGATTCCTTCTGCATGGTCATAGTTATCGGGAGAAAAAAGAGGAGTTTCATGGAACTATTGAGGACAAAATGGTAAAAAAACGATTCGATGCATTTTCACGAGTTGAAAAACTAAATGTTGTGTTAGGAAAAAGAACTCGTGTTGAGCAAGGATTCAACTGGAAAAGAAAGTCAATCTTTTGGGATTTACCTTACTGGAAGAATTTACAAGTTTGACATTGCCTGGATGTCATGCACATCGAGAAAAATGTATGTGATAGCTTGATAGGCTTATTGTTAAACATACCAAGGAAAACTAAAGATAGGATTAAGGTCCGTAAAGACATGGAAGAAATGAGAATATGCAAAGAGCTTGCTCCTGTCGAGATGCCCGGGGGAAAATTGTTTTTACCACCCGCGTGCTATACTATGTCAAAAGATGAAAAAACAAAGTTTTGTAAATCTTTACACGAGATTAAAGTTCCATCAAGCTATTCTGCAAACATCAAAAAGTTGGTGTCGATGAAAGACTTAAAATTATTTGGTATGAAGTCTCATGATTGTCATATTTTGATGACACATATGATTCCCATTGCAGTCCGTGGATTGTTACCGAATAATATCCGACATACAATCACAAAACTTTGTTTGTTTTTTAATAAAATTCATTCGAAAGTTATTGATCCTGAGTCACTGGATGAATGGCAACAAGAAATTATCATCACACTCTGTGAACTTGAAATGTATTTTCCTCCATCTTTTTTTGATATGATGATTCACCTAGTAATCCATATCGTAGGAGAAATTAAGGCATGTGGTCCTGTATTTCTACGCTACATGTACCCTTTTGAAAGTTATATGGGCTTCTTAAAAGGTTATGTAAGAAACCTTAATCGACCCGAGGGTAGTATTGTTGAAGGATACATTTCCGAAGAGGCAGTTGAGTTTTGCACAGGTAGTGATACCATAAAATTTATAATATATTACAATAATATATATTAGTTAACATTTATAATTTATTTTAGTTATATATATATATATATATTAGTTTTGTTAGTTGTGATTTAAAATGTAATAACTTGATTATTAACAGGTTATTTGGAAGGTTTGAACAGTATTGGTGTTCCTCAATCTCGTCACGTAGGTCGACTTGAAGGGAGAGGAGGTGTTGGTATGAAAACCACCATCCCAGATCACGGTGATTTACAACTTGCACATTTTGAGGTTCTAAAACACATGGCATGTATTGCTCCATACATTAACGAACATATGGAAACACTGCGGTCAACCTACCAGGGTAAGAGCGAAATGTGGTATGAAAAGAAGCATAACAAAGATTTTGTTGATTGGATTAAATCTAAGGTAACAACATCTTATGGCCAAGAAAATGTGGATAACACCATGGAAAGGTTGGGGCAGGGTCCAGATCCTAGGGTAACATCTTATCAAGGGTACGACATCAACGGTTATACGTTTTATACCAAAGATCAAGATGCCAAAAGAACAACACAAAATAGTGGAGTTACAGTGATAGCATCAAGGTCCGAGTTTGACAGGAATAATCATTCCACAAGGATACGAATCGCCAAGGAATCTTATTACGGTGTTATACAAGAAATTTGGGAATTGAATTACCAATCCATTGGTCAGATACCTGTGTTCAAATGTAAGTGGGTGAATAATCATACAGGAGTTATATGTGACAAATATGGTTTTACACAAGTCGACCTTAAAACAAATGGATATGTATCATAACCATTCATTCTCGCAAAAAAAGTCACACAAGTGTTCTTTGTCAATGACCTTAAAACAAATGGATTGATGACCTATCACTGTTTCCTGTCAATATTCAACCAGTGAATGATGCAACTAATCACACCAATGCATACTTACGATCTGACCACAATGAAGGAATGTATGTTGATGCACCAAGGTAAACTAGAAGATAATGGTTTGATATATGCTTATACATATTTATTCTATATTTAATTTATTATTATTATCAATTTATTGATAATGGTTTTCCTTTTTGTAGGGATAATTGAAAACGATAGCTCTTCAGAACCGTTTGACATGGTGATGTTATATTGATTATGTCCTAGTACTTTGCATTTCAGTTTATTTGATTTTGATTCTGTATGAATTTTGGCTTTCTTAAGTTTTAGTCATTTCCTTACCATAAGACCAATAATTACTATTGCATGAATGTTATCGTTTGATTCTTTGCAGTATCATTATTATACCGTCACTCGATATAACTTATATACCACAACATCGAGAATACCATAAAAATAAGTATTATATACATTTATAACTTTGGTATACTCTTTAATAAATCTATACAATAACAGAATCGTTTTTTAAACTATGTTAGATAATATGTGCTAAGCCCAATCATTTTATAAATAATGTTAGATAATATTTTGTATATACACACACTAGATTATACCATACCCGTCCGATACCCACAAAATATTTTTTTTCCAATACTCGTCAAGTATCGGGTACACCCGTCCCAAATACTTTGGGTGTCGGGTATAAGCGTCGGGCTCGGGTTTTTTTACCATCCCTGAGTCAGACTGGATTAATGAACCCGGTTATATATATTTAATGTATGGAATTGCTAGGGCTGTGCAACGGTTCAGAACCGGACCGAACCGGGAACCGTTTATACCAAATATGAGAACTGGAACCGGAACCAATAATTACTAATTGGTTTGGTTCAGAACCGGGTTAAACGGTTCTCATGTAACGGTTCTAGGCCAGAACCGGTTGTCAATAAAATCTTAAAACTAACAATTAAATAAAAAAAAAACAAACAAAACAATTAAACCAACCAAAACATATCACATTGCAACATTCAAAGTTCAAACCATCAAAACTAAAGTAGCAACGATATAATATTTTAAACGATAATAGAAACTGATCAAATTCTAATGGTTACAAATCACAAAAACTGATCAAATTCTAATGGTTAAGAGACAATTTAATAATCAAACATACAATAATCGAATGTGTATCAGACAATTTTATTTGAAAAAAAACAATATAGTTTCTATCTTTGACACAAAAGAGCAATAACGGCTCATTGACTCATCGAGTGACATTAGTTTCTATCATGCGAACTTATTAAGAAACCTATATATAGTTTCTATCTTTGACGATGATGATGATAGTTAGGAAGCTAGTAAGAAAAACAATATCTTTCGACAAACAAATAAATCGGTCTTTAAATATTTATTTTAATTCAAACCGGTTCTAACGGTTCTTAACCGGAATCGAACCGGGAACCGATTTTGCCAAATTATGAGAACCGGAACCGGAACCTATAACATTAATTCGGTTCGGTTCTAGCGGTTCAACATCGGTTTCTCGGTTTTCACAGTTCGAAACCGTTTATTGCTTAGCCCTAGGATTGCATCTTTTTATTCTATTTTTTAGAAAGCAAATTAAGGATAGAGGGAGTGGGGCGGGGAGCTTGGGCGGGAAGAGCATTCAAGGGCTGGAACACCACCCCACAGGGGCGTGGAGGAGGGGGCGGGGTGTATGGCGGGGAGAGGAAGCCGGGCGTGGGGGGTTTTGGGGTGTGAGGTGACAGCCTCTGGTTGGTTGGTTTTTTTTAAATCTAACACACATAATAATATTCCTTCCCCCCTTCCACTCCCTGCAATTTTTTCCCCCCACATAGGACTCACAAGTGCCACATGACGCTTCACCCCCCCTCTTACCCCTAGTCTAATAGCACATGACATCCAAAATAATGAAATCTCCATATGTTTTTTTCCAAGAAACTCTCGTTTGATTTGAATCAAAATTTTGAAACCATTGACTTTTCAACATTATTACTCTGTCTGCTTCATATTTACGCCTCTTATTATTATTTCCCTTCCCCAAATCACTACCTTCTCTTCTCACAGCAAAAACAAAAACCCCTAAATTCCTATGCCTTCGACCATGCAAACCGATACGACCGTGTCAAGAATTCCAACTCAGATTCTTGTTATACTCAAGGACCACAATCGGGTGAATCTAGGAATCTAACGAGCTGTTAACAACTAATTCCCATCTGCATGCCTCGGGCTCAGCTAGATCGGGAGGCATATCGGTGTGGTTTGAGAAATCTGAACTTGGTTCGACCCAATTAAGCCAAAAAGGCTTCCAGCGAGTTGATTTAGTGGCAATGGCGACGGGTTTGGCGGTGAAGCCATTGTTGAGCTAATCGATGACGGTGAACAGTCACACCTAGACCGGGCCGGATTTGGGACCGACCAGTCCGGTCCGGTCCGGGTTTCAATAAATTGAGGCTGACGTGTCCATTTATAAAAACTCTAAACCGCCAAAGTTTTTCCAAATGGCGCCAAGCCAACCTTCACTTTAGCTTTAAATCTCAGTTAGGGGTTTTCAAAGCTGCATTTTCACCCAACAACACACTCCATCTACGAAATCCGTCTCAAATTGGTGACCTTATTCTACCCTTTATTATACATGTTGTATGCTTTATGTGAGTTTGTTTGATGGTTTCATGTTAGGGTGACTTTGGCTGGGTTTCTTAGGTTTAATTCTTGATTGTCAATTGCCCCTTTATTATGATGATTTCACGTGAGCCAGATTGTTATTTTTGGTTTTGGAATGTGGTCCCTATTTTTTTTCAAATTATAATCAATGGTTTATAACTTTTTTTTCCCAGGTTCTATGTTATTAAGATTGAAACTTGAATTGTGCACTCATCAATATTTATATTTCAACAAAAATTAAAAAAATAAAATAATGTAGTACAAAGAAGTTTTGTTGCATATATTTTGATAGGTCTCATGTTTTGGCTCAATTTGCGTTGTATTTTTTTAGTAATTATGCTTATATTATTATTTTTTTGTTTGATAGTAATCAGTAAATATGTCTAAAAGAGGTAGAGGTAAAAGAGGTGTTGCTTCTTGTTCAAAGAAGCTTAAAGAAGATGAACTGCATATTGAATTTGATGACGATATGATAGCGATGGTTAAACAAAAAGGTAAATTTGCTTCATGGTTAGGATTAACATTAAGAGCAAGGTTTCCATATCATATTCCTACCAAAGAATTTGACAAGCAAAGGTGGGAAAATCTTTGGTTGGATGCTAAGGTATTGTATTTGATGTTCTGTAAAATTCTACACATGTTATATTTATCAATTACTGTATTTAACTTTTGTTTTTAAATAACTAGGAGTATTGGAATATTCTAGACGATGATCCAAAGGATGTTTTCCTTAAAAAGGCCATGTTAAATTGTCCCAATTGGAGAAGTAAGCTTTACAGAGAATACGTGAAAAAAAATGAAGAACCTTTTGACAAGTATAAGTATCTCGATCCATCAAAGTGGCAAGTGTTTGTTGCATCAAAGAATAATCCTAAATTTTTGGTATGTTTATTATTATTATTATTATTATTATTATTATTATTATTATTATCATCATCATCATCATCATCATCATCACCATCACTGTTACATACATACATACATATATATATGATACTGTTGACAAATGTTTATTGATTAATTTATGTGTAGGAAAGAAGTGCCAAAGCAACAGCAAGTGCACTACAGAACAAAGACCATCACCGCATGGGATGCACCGGATATAGGGGTCTAAAGGATAAGTTTGATGGTAGATGGAAACAAGTTTCAGATAGTAATTCTTCTGCGCTAAGGTTACAAAATGAACGTTCTCAAGTGTGGGTCGCGGGTAGAGCAATTCGAAACAAACAAACTGGCTTGTATGAAGTCGATGATATACAAGAAAAAGTCAACGCTTTGGTAAATAATTATAAATATATATATGTATTAGAATTAGTCGGATTTTATACGTTCATATTTTTTATAGGATCATGCTGAGAGTGAAATGAAAGCGGATGGTACATATTATCAAGGGCGGGAAGATCCATTAACTAGATGTTTTGGGCCTGAGCACGGAGGCAGAACACAGATAAAAATGAATGGTTAGGATTGGTTCCTATGGTTCTTAACTATGGTAGTGGTTCCTATTTGATCTCTATCCTATATATATATATATATATATATATATATATATATATATATATATTTAAATGTGAATATCTGACTTTTGCTGGTCAAATGAGATATCTTTTTTCATAACATAAAAGCTTGTCGTCTTATTAGATAATAAACATACACCATCTAGCAAGTAGCAAGATGGAACTTACAACCAAAATAGCCTCAGGATACTATTACATTTGCTCCAACCAACATCCAACAACCTAAAGACAAATTTCCAATTCTACCTCTACTTTATAACCAAATTGACCTGCTTCCTCCCCTGAATAATTTATCATTCCTGTGCAGCCACAATATTCCAAAGGTTGTCATAACCACACTTCTAATAGCCTTCTTCCTTTTCTTTAAAGCTGGTACCTCACCTACCTTGATTTAAAACTCCTTTACAGAAGAAAATAAATAAACAACAGGGATATTTGTCACACACTTACTTTCCACCTATGGGCTTTAGCAAATAAACATGTCACTAAAACATGGCCCCCTTACCCCCGCATATTTCATATTTGTATATATATTCATTTATTTTTTAATATTGACTTTATAGGCAAAACCAAAGTTCATGGGGGATTGTATAAATGTGATAAGCAACAAAATCAGAATGGCACGGAAACAAGAAGTAATGGGATGGTGAATGTGAACCAGGATACACAATGTGTGGACACAAGCACGGATTTTCATTGTTGTGCGCCGGATAAACAATATATAAACTACCCAGATATTCAGGTGATATATGTAACGTACACATTTTTATTCACATTTTATTACATTTTTGTGTAAAGGGGACAACACCCCGGTAAAATTTATAAATTTAATAAGTTATATGGTTTTGCAGGAAATATATAAGTGTGATTTATTATCTCCCGAGGATTTGCCGAGAGAGACAACGATAGCCAAGGGGCAGGCATATCCCACTAGAAATAGGACATTACATTCGAAACGCATAACCGATGGTTGTGTGAAAGTACCAGTTGATACCGTCATACCAGGTTATGAGGACACAGATGTCCCTCTAGAGACTGTCCAAGATGAAGTTAAACATATGGTTGACACACTTGCTGGTTTGATTCAATGGCCAAGAAACGCACTAAAGGTATATACGGTTCATTAAAAATTATGTTACTTTATCTTCTCTTGTACTAGACTAGCATGAGGCGGCCCAAGGGGGTGTGACCAAGCACTCCCCCCGGTTTAAATATATGAGTGGGCCCATATTCCATACAATTAGTCGATTGTCTGGGTTATAAATTAGTTACTGTTTTATCTTCTGTGTGTTTGTGATATTTTTCTGCAGCCTTTTCATTTGTAGTTTGTTATTTTGTGTATTGATTCTACTATCTTTTTTTATTCTAGATGTTCCAATTGTTGTTATTGTTAAATCGCTTTTGTTATTTTCATACCAGTAATGAGCAGCTTGGGCTTCAATAACAGTTGGACCTATATTGATAAGCTTATGTCCTGTATGACACTTTAAAATTACCATTTTCTGCAGCACCACCTATCCAAATAGGAAACTAACATGTGGTTCTTAGAGACTTGCAATCCTTGATTTAGTCCTCAGTATTGTGAATTGCAGCTTCCCCACTCCCTAATGTGAATTTCATGCTTAGTTCTAAAATACTTTATTGTTTAATTGTAGATTGTGAACACCGAGGCACCCCACAAATCAACCAGTGCCTCGAGAAAGACCCCGAGTCACAGTGTTGCGAGGCAATTCCAAACCTCACAACAAACACACACTTGTGATATTGAAAATAGTACTTCAGCCTACATACCTGAGGTAGTTTATATTCTTTTAGTTTGTTTTGTTTTATATGTTATAATAAATTGTTTATTATTTTAGTACGTGACGCCCGGAGTGAATGAAGTTCAACAGCAAATGCCGTCTACTGTTCAAATCGATGCGAGCAATATTGTTGATTCAGATGATTTTGTCGAATCTTTGGTAATTAATCACTAAACTATACTAAAACCAACTTTATGTTATTTTAGTGTGTATGTTATAACCATAGGTGTCTTGTTATTTTAGTGGGCGATTCCCATAGTCAATCAAATTCTACGGCCACAAAATGAAGAGTCAGATCAAGAGAAACAAGCCCGAAAAATAAAGAGTGCTTTGAATGTAATAAAAGAAAGACCTGCATGGGTTCAAGAGGTGGTTAGTGAGTTAGAAAAACAAGTTGGTAATTATCATCTACCTCCTGCTCCAATCGGATTTTCTTTGCCTGAGGGTATGTATCCCTACATCTTAAAAGACTTCATTGAAATTGAGGCGTTGTTACAAGTATTCGCCAACGGCTGGGTTGATATCACCATCATACATTGGTTTGCGGCATAAGTTGTTTGGAATTTAATATTTGGTACAACATTTGTAGATAATTCAATGTATTAACTCATCATATTTATTTTTTCTTGATTTAAGGTTCTTTTATACGGTGTATAATGATGGTGAAAAAGACAACCCATGCGCTTTCTTTGATCCAAACTCGGTCAATGGTGAGATGTGCCAACGTAAGCTCGAAGAAGTTAAAGGTCATATTCTTGGTGTATGTGAGCTGCATAGGGACAAACAATATTTTCTTGCACCATATTTAGTCAAGTAATATATTTTTTTGCCTCTTGCTCTATTGTAGCTGACTTTTATTTATTTTATTAATTATAATTTACATAATTATTTTATAACTTTCTTTTTCTAGTGATGATTGACCATTATTTATCATTTCACATGTAAAGAAAGAAGTATTCATCTTGGATTCATTAAAGGGAAGCAAGGACAAAAAGCAGCTATCTTCTTTCGAAAGTAGTTGAAGATGTTTTCAAGGGAACAGAGTTCACATGGACAATGGTTGAGGTATTTATTTTAGAGAGCATAATGCATACCTAAACCATTGTCCATGTGAACTCTGTTCCCTTGAAAACATCTTCAACTACTTTCGAAAGAAGATAGCTGCTTTTTGTCATTGCTTCCCTTTAATGAATCCAAGATGAATACTTCTTTCTTTACAGGTGAAATGATAAATAATGACCAATCATCACTAGAAAAAGAAAGTTAAAAATAATTATGTAAATTATAATTAATAAAATAAATAAAAGTCAGCTACAATAGAGCAAGAGGCAAAAAAATATATTACTTGGCTAAATATGGTGCAAGAAAATATTGTTTGTCCCTATGCAGCTCACATACACCAAGAATATGACCTTTAACTTCTTCGGGCTTACGTTGGCACATCTCACCATTGACCGAGTTTGGACCAAAGAAAGCGCATGGGTTGTCTTTTTCACCATCATTGGACACCGTATAATAGAACCTTAAATCAAGAAAAAATAAATATGATGAGTTAATACATTGAATCATCTACAAATGTTGTACCAACTATTAAATTCCAAACCAACTTACGCCGCAAACCAATGTATGATGGTGATATCAACCCAGCCGTTGGCGAATACTTGTAGCAACGCCTCAATTTCAATAATGTCTTTTAAGATGTAGGGATACATACCCTCAGGCAAAGAAAATTCGATTGGAGCAGGAGGTAGATGATAATTACCAACTTGTTTTTCTAACTCATCACAATGTTTAGCGGTTTGCTGTTGTGGTTGATGGTACTTCACCTCAGTTGACGCGTCGGTTTCGGTGTCAATGAGTATGGCTATGATGAGTTAAGAGATTTATTTGAACATTCATGAAAGTGATGGGGCATGGATGGTGGACGGTAGGTTTACATCTGAAACCCCATGCAACTACCTATTTTGACAAGTTTGGGCCTACACCTTCGTTTTCAATTTTTATTTTGGTTTTGCTTTTTTACTTTTTTTATTTTTTGGTTTGGTACATGGTTTTGATCCTTCATGGTTTTTGGTTGATGTTGTTGATGTGCCGTTGTTGGTGAATTAAGAACATGTTGCCACCGTTAGTTTGGTGTTGCGGTTGTTATGCTTCTTAGTGTTGTAAATGATACTTGAGAAATGTTTTATGTAGGGGTGTTCATCGGGTTTGGTTTTCGGTTATCGAGTTATTCGAGTCGGGTTATTCGGGTTTTCAGTTGTGAAAATATTTCCCGATAACTGACCCAATCTAGTTAAATGGTTATCAATTATGGAGTTAATCGGGTTTAGGTTTGGGTTTTTCAGGTTGGGTCAAAATGGTTATCGGTTTAATGGTTCGGGTGTTTGAGTTACATATTTCCAACCATCTGGGTTGCGTATTTCTATCCATTTGGGCTACAATATGTGTAAAATAAAATCACAACATGGGCTACAATATTTAGTTGCAAATTTGGCTAAAAAAACACTAGTCTGATATACATAAAAAAATGAAAACTGGATCATTTATTTGTTTTTGAGTTATTCGGGTCAACCCGAATTATACAAAACTAATCCAAAGACCGACTCTAAAGACTCTAGTCGGGTTTGGATATGCACTTAATCGGGTTCGGGTTAATCGGGTAAGGTAGTTTCTCGGGTTGGATCACTTTAGGTTCGGTTCAGCTGGTTGTTATCGGTTAAAAAGAACACTGGGGTTGTACCCACTTTTGGGTATAAAACCCCACACCTCCGGTGACGTTGTCGGTGCCGATGCCGGACTTCACCTTCACCCTATCTACCTCCATTGTTTTCGGTTTCCTATTTTATGTTTGATGGTGGCGGTGTATGTAATGGTTACGGTGTAGACGGAGGATGATGGTGGTTAGATACTAGCATTTTTACTATTTTTTCTTTATGTTTAAAGTGAGAAACTATGGTCGATTCAAAGGGGATGGTTGTTGAAATTGTACAGGACCGTTGACATCGGAAGGCTCCCTTCGCCTTAACCACCAACCACCAGTGGTGGTGAATGTCACTCACTTTTTCAACTTTAGGGCAAATAACAAGAGTTACCGGATTAAATTGTTCTCTTTTACTTTGTAGCTCATTTTCCTTTGTTGAAAAAAAAATATAACTTCAAATGCAAATTAAATAAAGGTAAGATGGTACTTGATCTTTTGAGTTCCAAACTAGAGTTCCAACATGGTTAGTGTCCCTATGTGATTTCTGCACTTTACATGTCCTAATGTGATCAGACCACTTTATATTAATTGATTTTTTTTTGAACGATGAACAAATTTATTCCACCAAGCTAGCGGGGTACTAGCAATACACCTTACAATCACCTTACAACATAGAAATCAAAACAAACAACAACATCACCAACCAATACTATGAAGGTTAAAACTACACCATATGTTCCAATTAAGAGAAGGTTGTTTCACTCTCGCTTTGATCCAAAATAAACTAAGAGTCTTGATGTCACCCAATACCTTTGTTAAAGAGACTTGATTTTGATTGAAAACCACATCGTTTTTGTTTTTCCAAATGCACCAAATTGTAATCAAGCAAATCGCATAAAAGGCCTTCTTTCTAAACCCGGATCCGCCAATAAACTGATGAAGCTGGAGAAGATCTCTGAAGTGGAAAGCATATATCGGTCCGATTTTACACCACTGCGCCACAAGTTCCCAAATGGTTTGAGAGAAGGCGCATGAGACGAAGAGGTGTTCCGATGATTCTGCATGATCCCCACAAAATGGACAGATTTCTAAGCCCACGTTGACATTCCTTTTCAGCAGCGCACTACGAGTTGGAATCCTGTCTTGTTCGGCACGCCAGGCAAGTATCCACACCTTGTTAGCAACCCATGAGCACTTTTTAACAAACAAAGGCACCTCGAACCTAGCCACTTGAAGATGTTTCTTTATTTCCCCTACCGAAAAGTTGCAACCGCAACCTGAACCCCATACCCAACTGTCAGTAGACCCGGAAAGAACTGGAACAGAGATGCAGCCTCAAAATTGGTCCAATTCGGCTTGTTCCTCCGCTATTAGGATGCTCCTTTTCCAATCCCAAACCCACCCGAAACCCGACTGAATAACCCGAGCAGAAACTGAAGTCTTCTTGTTGTTCTCATTCGCAAACAAAGCTGGAAATAGTGCAACCAATGGAATATCCATCGCCAAACTATCCAGCCAGAAGGATACCCCCAACCCATTGCCCACAACCCCTTTAATGGCCCAACCCACATCCAACCCGACCCGTTTCACAATCTGCATTGAAGTGTGTACCTGTTTCCATGGTCCAGAAATTGACAACTTAGCCGGAATAGGATTCCAATCTCTACTAGAACTTTCCTCCAAAGCGCACTTGAATCCGTTTTAAAGCGCCACCACCATTTTGCCATCATTGATAAGTTTGCATCAAGGAGAGAACCGAAGCCTAGGCCACCACGATCAACCAGAGCACACACCCTTTGCCAAGCAACCCAATTCATACATGCTTTCTCTTCCGAACCTCCCCAAAAGAAGACTCGCCTTAATTTGTCAAGCTCATTTATTATCCTCCCGGGTGCTTTGAACAAAGAAAAATAATATGTTGGTAAGGCATTGAGAACAGATTTTATAAGAGTTACTCGACCCCAAATGACAAAGTCTTGGCCTTCCAAATAGATAGCTTGTTCCTAAACGCATCCACCACCGGTTTCCAATGTTTGCTTAGATTCATCTTAGCGCCCACTTTTAACCCGAGATAAGTGAAAGGAAACGATCCCGGTCTACACCTCAACAACTCGGACATACTTTGAATTTCACCACTCAGCACACCCAAACAAAAAACGCTACATTTCCCCAAGTTCACCTTTAAGTCCGACACTAAATGGAAGCACCGGAGAATACATTTAAGGTTCCTTGCGTTAGACGTCGACCATTCGCCAAGAAATACCACATTGTCCGCGTATAACAAATGTGATAAGACTAGATCACCCGAGCCACAAAGTAGACCTCTAAATAAACCCACCTCGGACGCCCGCTTCATAACAAAAGATAAAGCTTCCATTGCAATTACAAACAAAAAAGGGGATAGGGGATCCCCTTGTCTAAGGCCGCGGCTACACACGACCTCATGGGTTAGGGAACCATTTACCAAAATCGAAGCTCTAGCCGATGTAACAATTGCCATGACCCACTTGCACCATCTAATCAGAAAATTCATTTGGAGCATTATCGATTCAAGAAAATCCCAACTCAAAGAGTCGTAAGCTTTCTCAATATCGACCTTGAAAATCATGCCTTGCCTTTTGAGCTTTTTCATCCACCCGATTACTTCTTTTAACATTAGAGGACCGTCCATTATGTTTCTCCCGGATAGGAAGGCCGATTGTTCCGGAGAAATCAACCTCCCAATAACCGACTTGAGTCTTGACACCAACACATTGGATAGAACCTTGTTCACACACCCCACTAAACTAATCGGGCGGTAGTCATTAATTTCTATGTTTATTTTTCTATTTTATATTTGTATTTATATGTAAAAACTATAAAATACTAGTGGGAATGCCCGCGATTCGATGATGACAATTTGCAACACGGTACTCAGTCAACATTGATTCGGTTCATTACAATCTGGGTAAAATACCAACCTTCGTTATCATTTTAGAACTTTAGAGAAACAGTCACACCAAGGAGTTACATAATATACTAAATTGAAACATCTTAAGCAATAGTGCCCATTTTGTCTTTTAGTGTATTTCGGTTTTTGTAGTTTGGTTTTCTTTTTTTTTTCCTTTTATTTACACCCCTTGTAATTTAGTGTTTTGTCATTTAACGCGCTTTGTTTTACGATTTTGCACGGGTTTGTATTTTGTTTGGTTAGTGGTTAACACGGTTTTACAACTCATTTGCCCGCTACGTTTTTACGTTATATGAGTCACTAGGTGTTAATAGTTTGTGATTTTGCTTCATGATTTTCCTGTTTTTTCCGTTGTTTCGTTGATACTTAGCTCGATTTTACGCCCCCATCCTACAACACAGATAGCACTGTTTTACGCCCACTGCCCCCCGCAACGCAGGGGATTAACACTAGTTAACACTAAAGCATGTCAGCATAACCAAACTTTTAGAGCACAAAAAGATTTAAAAAAATAAAAAAGAATAGTACAAGTACATACATCTTGTTCACGATGCTATCATCATGAACACAATATCCTAGTAGAGTGATTATGTTTGGATGATGAAATTATGTAAAAAAAATATTTCTCAATCTGCAAAAACAAGAACATCACAAATTTTTAACACAATATTAAACCGCGTATCATAGATTATAGGATTATTAAACCGAAATAAACCATCACATGGAATTCTTTGATGGCGTCTTGGCTGTCGCCATCCAATCTTTTAACGACACACAAATTCTCATCAATTTGGCTCTATGCACGCATCCAAACCCACACACCTAACAGAACTATTAGTAAGGTCTGGAAGGGTGGGAGGACAACAAAATTTTCTTTCCGGAAATAAAGTGGTTGCTCCCACTAACACTCCCTCCCTTTACAATTTTTTAAATGTTTATGTATAATGTTTTAGTTTTTTTTAATCTTTTTAACTTATAAATATAGTAAAATCCAAATAACATTGAATGAGGGGTAATCCGATTGAACAAATAAGTGAATAACATGAATGATCAAAATTTGAAACCTTCATATTTCTTTAACTTTACCTTACCTTTTCTATTACAACTTCTATGATCATGTGACAGTATACACAGATAATTTTTACCGGTTGTTTTGTGCCTAATATGAACTTTTGAGGAAGAATATTGACTTTGTAGTTCCAACATCAATGGCAACCCCTGCTAGTATTTTTAACATGGTCTCTGTTGGAAATTTTGTGTGAATGTGAGTTTGGTTTTTCCCACATTGGTTGGGAGTTGAAATTGTGATGGGTTTATAAGGAGAAACCAATTGGAAGGAAGTAAAATGTTAAGTTACTTTATACACTGGCACCTACCCGCGCGCGCAGGGGGGGGGGGTGCAAAATTGGGTTCTGGTTCGGGAAAAATTCTTGAACCAACGCGACGCCTGCATCTGCGGACACGAATGCAGCTCGAAAAACCCGGGTCCGCGCGACACGGTTTTTGCTACCCATTTAGTTTTTAATATGTAACTAAAGGAGCTTCCAGAAGAAGACTGTTAGTCTTCAACTGCAATTAATTGTGCTTAATAGAGAAATAAACGAGTTTAATTGGTATTAATCTCGAATTGATTAACATGATTATTGCAGCAACAGTTTCGTGTCTAGACCTTTTACAAGTTCTATAAGACCAGCAGTGTGTGTGTAGCAAATAGAATATAGATACATGCGCTTGTAACCATACTCACGCACGAAAACAGAAACATATGATCGATTGCTGCAACTACAATGTCTACAAAAGCAGCCTTGTTCCGGTTTCTTTTCAGGCAAGTGGGATAGTCCGGCAGTGCACCACCACTGTTTCGAATCGGTGTACCCTGGGAACAGACGAAGAATCTGTTTAAGGGAATTGTGTCAAACACAAGCCCGGTTCACTTCTATGATTTCGTTTTTCTGCTATAGTTTATTGCAGCTAGTACAGAGACTCGGAAACACGCGAACTTCATGTACAAGAGGCAATCATCAATGTAAGTTTTCTAACAAACTTAAACAGATTCGTGAACAAACTTTCGTGTTCTTCCTAAGGAATTTAAGTTCGCGAAAGTTTGTACATGTTTTCTTTTGGTACATCGAATTGGATTACACTCATGATAAGAATGCAATCTTTAATCTGAAAGTTTGATAGACAAAACGTTTTTTTTTCAATTTCGGATTCATGGGTGTTTGGGATGTGTTTGGATAAACCGAAATATTAACCTTTTAACATGTATTTACACGGTTTGAATTTCTAATTAGAGTATTAGAAAAGACATAATTTTGTAAACCCATATAAAAACGTTTGCTAACGTTTTCTTTCTAATTAGCGTATTAGAAAGATAATTTCAAGGTTTTGAAATGTTTACTTTTCTAATGAGAATATTGGAAAATAAACGGTTTCGAAATAGAATGTTTTGAAACATGCATTTCTAACAAGCGTGTTAGAATCGACGACGTTGAAAGAATAACGTGTCATGAAACATTTCTAATAAGCGTATTAGAAATTATTATTTACAAAATCATAAGTTTAATGTGTAAACTTATAGATTGATTTTTCTAACGGGCGTGTTAGAAATTGATGATTTTGTAAAGACTAAATAAGGTGTTTATATTTCTAACAAGTGTGTTAGAAAAGATTGTTGTACAAAATACACAAACGTGTACAAAATAATCAACATTAAACCGGTTTGGTTAAAATTTGACGGTTTCGAACAAGCGAGTTTGAAACGGGTATATTTTGGAAAATCCAAAGTCAACACCATTTATGTAGATGGTTTAATTTCCTAACGAGCGGGTTAGAAATGGTTTATTTTATATAAACCAATAAGTTCTAAAATGATTGTCATAATCATGTATTTCTAACAAACATGTTAGAAACGGTTGAGAATATAAACCAATGATATTTAAAACGATTTTGGGTAATCGTTTATTTCTAACGGGTGTGTTAGAAAAGGTTTATTTAACCAAAACTCTATATGATGAAACGTGTAATCGTTTATATTCTAACAAGTGACTTAGAAATGGTTTTGAATAATAAAACTATATTAGAGTTCATGGTTTTGATTTGTAATCAAAACATAAATATGTATACTTTATGGAAAATACTTGTAAAAGTAGAAATGTTTGTATGAATAAAACATGTCTTTTGCAAATTATATATGGTTTGATACTTGTATGAAAAGTATGATGACTTTAACCATATAATAGTCTAGAGAGACTATTTAGTGTAAATCAACTTGATGTTGTTTTGGACATATTTACTTGTTCTATTACTTGAAAGTAGTTAAGTCTAAACAACTTTGTTGCTTTGAACAGTGTATTGAGGGAGTACCTCGAAACATGCTATGAGACGATATAATTGTTATCATTTCGTCGAACGATAAAGTGTTGAAGAGAATAACACTTTGAGATTTGATATTTATATGAATCCGGTTAAAGATATATATAATATGTTATATATATTTTGGATTATATTGAAATTATAATTTGGTAAATTATAACTATTAATTGGTAAAACTCTTCATATGGTGAAAAACTCTCTAGTAGAGTTAATTTATTTATGACACTTGATTATAGTTTTAAGACTAAATTAAGTGTATGATTGAAACTCTTGAGTAGAGTTCTTAATGCCATATGATGTGGTGTTATTTCATATGGTGAAACTCTTGAGTAGAGTTCTTAATGCCATTTGATGAGGATTTATTTCATATGGTGAAACTCTTGAGTAGAGTTCTTAATGCCATTTGATGAGGTTTTATTAGAGTCTTAATTAGAGTCTTAAGTCTCTAATTAAGTGACTAAGAAAAAAAAAATTTCTTCATCCATTCCCATTGAGATAATCATGATCAACGTGGCAAGTGTATTGAAGTTAAATGCACGAAAACGAGATATGTCATCTAATGTTGAGAGCATTTACGTAGAAATGCACAAATGTAATTTTGATGACTATAACATATGATAGAAATATATGTTATTATTCATAAGTCTTTGATAAATATTGCGCGATTTATTATAAAAGACTTAGAATAATGATGGACGTGTAGAGTTTCTACAAATCATCAATGTTGGTTGAACTATATGAAGAATTCGTAATATATTTTGGGAGAGTCACCCAATAAATAAGTTCAACAAATATATATACATATCACTTAGGGACATGTGAATGTCATGTCGTCGAGTGTCAATCTAATTGACTTGTTGATGATGAATATGTTCATCAAAGTGACTTATGTTAAGACTTATGTATAAGTCCTAAAGAGTTAATGGTGAAGCCTTGGAGTTTAAAGGCAAACGAGTCTTTATCCTAATGGATGGAATTAAATATGGTTTTGAAGCATTCTTTAAACCAAGGTTTTGGAATGGTAAACAAAATCTCATTTTGTGTCTAAACTAAGACGTGAATGTTAGGAAGAGATAGTGAGTTATCTCGTAAGGCTGTGAAGAATCAGAATGAGGCATCTTCTGTTCACATGCTAAGTATTCGTAGTCTAAAGCATGCTAGACTAATACTTGTTAATTCAGATGCTCCACGGAGAATAAATTAACTGTGAACATTCAAAATATGTGACGACATAAGAATGAATTTTGTAAAAGCAAATATATAATTCATTAAAAAGGATGACTCGAAAGGACCGAATAAATAGTTCATTGGTTATGATACTATTTAGCTGAATATGAGAATTCATATAGCACAGAAAACGGTTCGTGTGAGTAATATGGGTTGAGTAATATAATGGATGACCCCAATAACACAAAGATATAGATAGTCACTATCTTATCACAGGTGTCTTATGTCATCATGAGTGATATTACTCAAACTTAATCAAAGTGCAAGCAATGTGGGGGGAAGAGCCATTTAAGAAACAATCCGTAGGGATGTAAAAATGGTACTTGAGAAGTTTTACATGACATATGAAAGGAAGAAACTTTCATCACCCCATTTGGTAGTTATCGAATAACAAGTGTGGAGGTGACTTGCATTTGAAAATAGAAGTTTTGAGATGAACGGATGTGATTTTGGGAAGCACAAATCACACGAACCTAGAACAGACTTGTTATAAGTCATTCATATTATGTGGACAAAATTCTTGAGAAGTTCAATGGAAATGACTCTAATGTGGCTAGAACTTTCATTGACACGAGTCAATATCTAGCTAAGAAACGAGGTGAGCCTGTTAACCAATTAGAGTACTCAAGAATTATTGGCAGCCTGATGTATCTGATAAGTTGTATCAGACCAGACTTAGCAAGCAAGCTAAGTAGATACACGAGCAACCTAAGTTCAATTCATTGGAATTACGAGACACAGGTGCTTTGGGAATTAGGATACATACGAAACTATGGGCTGCAATATAAAAGATATCCAGCAGTTGTTGAAGGTTATTATGATGCGAATTGGATATCTTACACGAATGATTCCAAGGCAACGAGTGGGTATTTGTTCACACTTGGAGGTGTTGCGATAACATGGAAATCATCTAAGCAAATGGTTATTGCTAGATCCATGATGGAATCAAAATTCATCGCTTTAGAGGATGAATAGAAAAAATGGCTACGTCAATTTGTTAAGGATATACCTAGGTGGCCGAAGCCGGCATTGGCCCAATGCATACGCTGTGATAGTCAATCGGTAATTGGCAGAGCTCATATCACAATGTGTATCATTAAGAATAGGTATATAAGACGTAGGCATAATACGGTACGACAACTAATCTCTATAAGAGTTATCACTATTGACTATGTGAAGTCAAAGGATAACATCGCGGATTCGCTAATAAAAGGCTTAAGCAGAGAGTTAGTTTAGAAGTCGTCAATGGGAATGGGACTAAAGCCCAAGAAAGGCTAGGTTTATGCGAAGGAAAACCTAACTCAGCTGACTGGAGATCCCAAGATCTGAGTTCAATAGGACAACCTAATTGTATGAACTGGCGAAGGTCACTGTGGGGGAGAGTTGGTGGAAATCCCACATTTTGAAAAAGGGAGCTTACTATAAATTAAATAAGCTTCCTAGTCCATTCCTAAAAGTGACAAGGGTGAGGTTAAGCCTATGGCTTTTAATGATTTGACTGAGGTAACCAGTCCCAGTAGATCACCTATGTGAGAGAGAAGTGGGGTCGCTTCGAAGGGTATTGTTGGGGCACAATACTTAAGAGCTCTCGCAGAACCAGGCACGTGTCCATGACCATAACGGACACAACTATGAGGACTTGACGTTGTCAGGGAGAGTCTTGTGTGAAGCGTATTGTCGTCCACACAAACGGCAGACGAGTTCAAAGACATCGCGTTCTACTCAGAGCCAGTGGGCTAAGTGCGTTTCATAAGCGAAGGTTCAAAGGGTCACACCTACCTATCGTATGCAAAACTCAACAGTTGAAATTTAATCGGAATGAGGTTGTTTTCTGTAAGCAACTCCCATTCATGTGGGGGATTGTTGGAAATTTTGTGTGAATGTGAGTTTGGTTTGTCCCACATTGGTTGGGAGATGAAATTGTGATGGGTTTATAAGGAGAAACCAATTGGAAGGAAGTAAAATGTTAAGTTACTTTATACACTGGCACCTACCCGCGCGCGCAGGGGGGGGGGGTGCAAAATTGGGTTCTGGTTCGGGAAAAATTCTTGAACCAACGCGACGCCTGCATCTGCGGACACGAATGCAGCTCGAAAAACCCGGGTCCGCACGGCACGGATTTTGCTACCCATTTAGTTTTTAATATGTAACTAAAGGAGCTTCCAGAAGAAGACTGTTAGTCTTCAACTGCAATTAATTGTGCTTAATAGAGAAATAAACGAGTTTAATTGGTATTAATCTCGAATTGATTAACATGATTATTGCAGCAACAGTTTCGTGTCTAGACCTTTTACAAGTTCTATAAGACCAGCAGTGTGTGTGTAGCAAATAGAATATAGATACATGCGCTTGTAACCATACTCACGCACGAAAACAGAAACATATGATCGATTGCTGCAGCTACAATGTCTACAAAAGCAGCCTTGTTCCGGTTTCTTTTTAGGCAAGTGGGATAGTCCGGCAGTGCACCACCACTGTTTCGAACCGGTGTAGCCTGGGAACAGACGAAGAATCTGTTTAAGGGAATTGTGTCAAACACAAGCCCGGTTCACTTCTATGATTTCGTTTTTCTGCTATAGTTTATTGCAGCTAGTACAGAGACTCGGAAACACGCGAACTTCATGTACAAGAGGCGATCATCAATGTAAGTTTTCTAACAATATTTATGACACTTGATTATAGTTTTAAGACTAAATTAAGTGTATGATTGAAACTCTTGAGTAGAGTTCTTAATGCCATATGATGTGGTGTTATTTCATATGGTGAAACTCTTGAGTAGAGTTCTTAATGCCATTTGATGAGGATTTATTTCATATGGTGAAACTCTTGAGTAGAGTTCTTAATGCCATTTGATGAGGTTTTATTAGAGTCTTAATTAGAGTCTTAAGTCTCTAATTAAGTGACTAAGAAAAAAAAAAATTTCTTCATCCATTCCCATTGAGATAATCATGATCAACGTGGCAAGTGTATTGAAGTTAAATGCACGAAAACGAGATATGTCATCTAATGTTGAGAGCATTTACGTAGAAATGCACAAATGTAATTTTGATGACTATAACATATGATAGAAATATATGTTATTATTCATAAGTCTTTGATAAATATTGCGCGATTTATTATAAAAGACTAAGAATAGTGATGGACGTGTAGAGTTTCTACAAATCATCAATGTTGGTTGAACTATATGAAGAATTCGTAATATATTTTGGGAGAGTCACCCAATAAATAAGTTCAACAAATATATATACATATCACTTAGGGACATGTGAATGTCATGTCGTCGAGTGTCAATCTAATTGACTTGTTGATGATGAATATGTTCATCAAAGTGACTTATGTTAAGACTTATGTATAAGTCCTAAAGAGTTAATGGTGAAGCCTTGGAGTTTAAAGGCAAACGAGTCTTTATCCTAATGGATGGAATTAAATATGGTTTTGAAGCATTCTTTAAACCAAGGTTTTGGAATGGTAAACAAAATCTCATTTTGTGTCTAAAATAAGACGTGAATGTTAGGAAGAGATAGTGAGTTATCTCGTAAGGCTGTGAAGAATCAGAATGAGGCATCTTCTGTTCACATGCCAAGTATTCGTAGTCTAAAGCATGCTAGACTAATACTTGTTAATTCAGATGCTCCACGGAGAATAAATTAACTGTGAACATTCAAAATATGTGACGACATAAGAATGAATTTTGTAAAAGCAAATATATAATTCATTAAAAAGGATGACTCGAAAGGACGGAATAAATAGTTCATTGGTTATGATACTATTTAGCTGAATATGAGAATTAATATAGCACAGAAAACGGTTCGTGTGAGTAATATGGGTTGAGTAATATAATGGATGACCCCAATAACACAAAGATATAGATAGTCACTATCTTATCACGGGTGTCTTATGTCATCATGAGTGATATTACTCAAACTTAATCAAAGTGCAAGCAATGTGGGGGGGAAGAGCCATTTAAGAAACAATCCGTAGGGATGTAAAAATGGTACTTGAGAAGTTTTACGCGACATATGAAGGGAAGAAACTTTCATCACCCCATTTGGTAGTTATCCAATATTAAGTGTGGAGGTGACTTGCATTTGAAAATAGAAGTTTTGAGATGAACGGATGTGATTTTGGGAAGCACAAATCACACGAACCTAGAACAGACTTGTTATAAGTCAGTCATATTATGTGGACAAAATTCTTGAGAAGTTCAATGGAAATGACTC
The DNA here is from genome assembly GCA_032199755.1 of Ambrosia artemisiifolia. Classification (NCBI taxonomy): domain Eukaryota; kingdom Viridiplantae; phylum Streptophyta; class Magnoliopsida; order Asterales; family Asteraceae; genus Ambrosia; species Ambrosia artemisiifolia. The sequence goes on from CM063518.1 coordinate 44,084,154, forward strand.
TAATGTGGCTAGAACTTTCATTGACACGAGTCAATATCTAGCTAAGAAACGAGGTGAGCCTGTTAACCAATTAGAGTACTCAAGAATTATTGGCAGCCTGATGTATCTGATAAGTTGTATCAGACCAGACTTAGCAAGCAAGCTAAGTAGATACACGAGCAACCTAAGTTCAATTCATTGGAATTACGAGACACGGGTGCTTTGGTACTTAGGATACATACGAAACTATGGGCTGCAATATAAAAGATATCCAGCAGTTGTTGAAGGTTATTATGATGCGAATTGGATATCTTACACGAATGATTCCAAGGCAACGAGTGGGTATTTGTTCACACTTGGAGGTGTTGCGATAACATGGAAATCATCTAAGCAAATGGTTATTGCTAGATCCATGATGGAATCAAAATTCATCGCTTTAGAGGATGAATAGACAAAATGGCTACGTCAATTTGTTAAGGATATACCTAGGTGGCCGAAGCCGGCATTGGTCCAATGCATACGCTGTGATAGTCAATCGGTAATTGGCAGAGCTCATATCACAATGTGTATCATTAAGAATAGGTATATAAGACGTAGGCATAATACGGTACGACAACTAATCTTTATAAGAGTTATCACTATTGACTATGTGAAGTCAAAGGATAACATCGCGGATCCGCTAATAAAAGGCTTAAGCAGAGAGTTAGTTTAGAAGTCGTCAATGGGAATGGGACTAAAGCCCAAGAAAGGCTAGGTTTATGCGAAGGAAAACCTAACTCAGCTGACTGGAGATCCCAAGATCTGAGTTCAATAGGACAACCTAATTGTATGAACTGGCGAAGGTCACTGTGGGGGAGAGTTGGTGGAAATCCCACATTTTGAAAAAGGGAGCTTACTATAAATTAAATAAGCTTCCTAGTCCATTCCTAAAAGTGACAAGGGTGAGGTTAAGCCTATGGCTTTTAATGATTTGACTGAGGTAACCAGTCCCAGTAGATCACCTATGTGAGAGAGAAGTGGGGTCGCTTCGAAGGGTATTGTTGGGGCACAATACTTAAGAGCTCTCGCAGAACCAGGCACGTGTCCATGACCATAACGGACACAACTATGAGGACTTGACGTTGTCAGGGAGAGTCTTGTGTGAAGCGTATTGTCGTCCACACAAACGGCAGACGAGTTCAAAGACATCGCGTTCTACTCAGAGCCAGTGGGCTAAGTGCGTTTCATAAGCGAAGGTTCAAAGGGTCACACCTACCTATCGTATGCAAAACTCAACAGTTGAAATTTAATCGGAATGAGGTTGTTTTCTATAAGCAACTCCCATTCATGTGGGGGATTGTTGGAAATTTTGTGTGAATGTGAGTTTGGTTTGTCCCACATTGGTTGGGAGATGAAATTGTGATGGGTTTATAAGGAGAAACCAATTGGAAGGAAGTAAAATGTTAAGTTACTTTATACACTGGCACCTACCCGCGCGCGCAGGGGGGGGGGGTGCAAAATTGGGTTCTGGTTCGGGAAAAATTCTTGAACCAACGCGACGCCTGCATCTGCGGACACGAATGCAGCTCGAAAAACCCGGGTCCGCACGGCACGGATTTTGCTACCCATTTAGTTTTTAATATGTAACTAAAGGAGCTTCCAGAAGAAGACTGTTAGTCTTCAACTGCAATTAATTGTGCTTAATAGAGAAATAAACGAGTTTAATTGGTATTAATCTCGAATTGATTAACATGATTATTGCAGCAACAGTTTCGTGTCTAGACCTTTTACAAGTTCTATAAGACCAGCAGTGTGTGTGTAGCAAATAGAATATAGATACATGCGCTTGTAACCATACTCACGCACGAAAACAGAAACATATGATCGATTGCTGCAGCTACAATGTCTACAAAAGCAGCCTTGTTCCGGTTTCTTTTTAGGCAAGTGGGATAGTCCGGCAGTGCACCACCACTGTTTCGAACCGGTGTAGCCTGGGAACAGACGAAGAATCTGTTTAAGGGAATTGTGTCAAACACAAGCCCGGTTCACTTCTATGATTTCGTTTTTCTGCTATAGTTTATTGCAGCTAGTACAGAGACTCGGAAACACGCGAACTTCATGTACAAGAGGCGATCATCAATGTAAGTTTTCTAACAATATTTATGACACTTGATTATAGTTTTAAGACTAAATTAAGTGTATGATTGAAACTCTTGAGTAGAGTTCTTAATGCCATATGATGTGGTGTTATTTCATATGGTGAAACTCTTGAGTAGAGTTCTTAATGCCATTTGATGAGGATTTATTTCATATGGTGAAACTCTTGAGTAGAGTTCTTAATGCCATTTGATGAGGTTTTATTAGAGTCTTAATTAGAGTCTTAAGTCTCTAATTAAGTGACTAAGAAAAAAAAAATTTCTTCATCCATTCCCATTGAGATAATCATGATCAACGTGGCAAGTGTATTGAAGTTAAATGCACGAAAACGAGATATGTCATCTAATGTTGAGAGCATTTACGTAGAAATGCACAAATGTAATTTTGATGACTATAACATATGATAGAAATATATGTTATTATTCATAAGTCTTTGATAAATATTGCGCGATTTATTATAAAAGACTAAGAATAGTGATGGACGTGTAGAGTTTCTACAAATCATCAATGTTGGTTGAACTATATGAAGAATTCGTAATATATTTTGGGAGAGTCACCCAATAAATAAGTTCAACAAATATATATACATATCACTTAGGGACATGTGAATGTCATGTCGTCGAGTGTCAATCTAATTGACTTGTTGATGATGAATATGTTCATCAAAGTGACTTATGTTAAGACTTATGTATAAGTCCTAAAGAGTTAATGGTGAAGCCTTGGAGTTTAAAGGCAAACGAGTCTTTATCCTAATGGATGGAATTAAATATGGTTTTGAAGCATTCTTTAAACCAAGGTTTTGGAATGGTAAACGAAATCTCATTTTGTGTCTAAACTAAGACGTGAATGTTAGGAAGAGATAGTGAGTTATCTCGTAAGGCTGTGAAGAATCAGAATGAGGCATCTTCTGTTCACATGCCAAGTATTCGTAGTCTAAAGCATGCTAGACTAATACTTGTTAATTCAGATGCTCCACGGAGAATAAATTAACTGTGAACATTCAAAATATGTGACGACATAAGAATGAATTTTGTAAAAGCAAATATATAATTCATTAAAAAGGATGACTCGAAAGGACCGAATAAATAGTTCATTGGTTATGATACTATTTAGCTGAATATGAGAATTAATATAGCACAGAAAACGGTTCGTGTGAGTAATATGGGTTGAGTAATATAATGGATGACCCCAATAACACAAAGATATAGATAGTCACTATCTTATCACGGGTGTCTTATGTCATCATGAGTGATATTACTCAAACTTAATCAAAGTGCAAGCAATGTGGGGGGAAGAGCCATTTAAGAAACAATCCGTAGGGATGTAAAAATGGTACTTGAGAAGTTTTACGCGACATATGAAAGGAAGAAACTTTCATCACCCCATTTGGTAGTTATCCAATATTAAGTGTGGAGGTGACTTGCATTTGAAAATAGAAGTTTTGAGATGAACGGATGTGATTTTGGGAAGCACAAATCACACGAACCTAGAACATACTTGTTATAAGTCAGTCATATTATGTGGACAAAATTCTTGAGAAGTTCAATGGAAATGACTCTAATGTGGCTAGAACTTTCATTGACACGAGTCAATATCTAGCTAAGAAACGAGGTGAGCCTGTTAACCAATTAGAGTACTCAAGAATTATTGGCAGCCTGATGTATCTGATAAGTTGTATCAGACCAGACTTAGCAAGCAAGCTAAGTAGATACACGAGCAACCTAAGTTCAATTCATTGGAATTACGAGACACGGGTGCTTTGGTAATTAGGATACATACGAAACTATGGGCTGCAATATAAAAGATATCCAGCAGTTGTTGAAGGTTATTATGATGCGAATTGGATATCTTACACGAATGATTCCAAGGCAACGAGTGGGTATTTGTTCACACTTGGAGGTGTTGCGATAACATGGAAATCATCTAAGCAAATGGTTATTGCTAGATCCATGATGGAATCAAAATTCATCGCTTTAGAGGATGAATAGACAAAATGGCTACGTCAATTTGTTAAGGATATACCTAGGTGGCCGAAGCCGGCATTGGCCCAATGCATACGCTGTGATAGTCAATCGGTAATTGGCAGAGCTCATATCACAATGTGTATCATTAAGAATAGGTATATAAGACGTAGGCATAATACGGTACGACAACTAATCTCTATAAGAGTTATCACTATTGACTATGTGAAGTCAAAGGATAACATCGCGGATCCGCTAATAAAAGGCTTAAGCAGAGAGTTAGTTTAGAAGTTGTCAATGGGAATGGGACTAAAGCCCAAGAAAGGCTAGGTTTATGCGAAGGAAAACCTAACTCAGCTGACTGGAGATCCCAAGATCTGAGTTCAATAGGACAACCTAATTGTATGAACTGGCGAAGGTCACTGTGGGGGAGAGTTGGTGGAAATCCCACATTTTGAAAAAGGGAGCTTACTATAAATTAAATAAGCTTCCTAGTCCATTCCTAAAAGTGACAAGGGTGAGGTTAAGCCTATGGCTTTTAAAGATTTGACTGAGGTAACCAGTCCCAGTAGATCACCTATGTGAGAGAGAAGTGGGGTCGCTTCGAAGGGTATTGTTGGGGCACAATACTTAAGAGCTCTCGCAGAACCAGGCACGTGTCCATGACCATAACGGACACAACTATGAGGACTTGACGTTGTCAGGGAGAGTCTTGTGTGAAGCGTATTGTCGTCCACACAAACGGCAGACGAGTTCAAAGACATCGCGTTCTACTCAGTGCCAGTGGGCTAAGTGCGTTTATAAGCGAAGGTTCAAAGGGTCACACCTACCTATCGTATGCAAAACTCAACAGTTGAAATTTAATCGGAATGAGGTTGTTTTCTGTAAGCAACTCTCATTCATGTGGGGGATTGTTGGAAATTTTGTGTGAATGTGAGTTTGGTTTTTCCCACATTGGTTGGGAGATGAAATTGTGATGGGTTTATAAGGAGAAACCAATTGGAAGGAAGTAAAATGTTAAGTTACTTTATACACTGGCACCTACCCGCGCGCGCAGGGGGGGGGGTGCAAAATTGGGTTCTGGTTCGGGAAAAATTCTTGAACCAACGCGACGCCTGCATCTGCGGACACGAATGCAGCTCGAAAAACCCGGGTCCGCGCGACACGGTTTTTGCTACCCATTTAGTTTTTAATATGTAACTAAAGGAGCTTCCAGAAGAAGACTGTTAGTCTTCAACTGCAATTAATTGTGCTTAATAGAGAAATAAACGAGTTTAATTGGTATTAATCTTGAATTGATTAACATGATTATTGCAGCAACAGTTTCGTGTCTAGACCTTTTACAAGTTCTATAAGACCAGCAGTGTGTGTGTAGCAAATAGAATATAGATACATGCGCTTGTAACCATACTCACGCACGAAAACAGAAACATATGATCGATTGCTGCAGCTACAATGTCTACAAAAGCAGCCTTGTTCCGGTTTCTTTTCAGGCAAGTGGGATAGTCCGGCAGTGCACCACCACTGTTTTGAACCGGTGTACCTTGGGAACAGACGAAGAATCTGTTTAAGGGAATTGTTTCAAACACAAGCCCGGTTCACTTCTATGATTTCGTTTTTCTGCTATAGTTTATTGCAGCTAGTACAGAGACTCGGAAACACGCGAACTTCATGTACAAGAGGCGATCATCAATGTAAGTTTTCTAACAGTCTCATGTATATGTTATCACAAAACATTAGCTTACCACAAAAATTAGAACACCTTAGCCTCATTCAAATCCATTAATGAAACCTCAAAAGTTTACCTACCCTACCTATTTTTTTTCAAAAAAAAAAAATTTTCTTTTTCACCATGTTATCAAAAGCCATGTAGAAGTGTAAAATAAAATATCAACTTACCATGAAGATTAAAATCATGATGAACTAACTATAGGTGAATCCTTGAAAAGCTTTCCATCTTTAACAAACAAGTGAATGTTTGAAGTTCAAACATTCTAAAATGAGGAAAGTATAGATCCTAGTATTGATCAATACAATAAGTAAATGTGGACTTACAAAAATTAAAATATATCATTTTCTGGCACCCAGGCTTGAAGGAGTTGATCTAAAACGAACTTGTAGCAACAATAGATTTCTCTTTATCTATCTGGCATATACTCCTTCTATATCAATATGCTTTGTAAGCAAGTGAATCATGTTTGTTATATGTTTCCACCACTTCAACTTGATTTCCATTGACTTTAACAATAGTAAATCCATTGTGCATACAAGCTGCCTAAATCAATCCGGGAACAACATAATGGTTCTTGATTCTCCAAACCCCTACACTTAGACTGATTGATGTTTCATTTACAGGCCTTGAAATTGATCTCAAATCCCTTATCCTTAAACTTTCATCATAGCTTCCGGTAAATAAAGTGCTTGGATCATGTGGATATTTTGTAATACAACAAACACCCATCTGATGGGCTTTTGAGTTCTGAAATGCAATTTCAGATAGACTGTTGAGTAAGTCTCGGCCCTTAAATTTGCATTTGTCTGAACCGGTGTAGACCAGATGTGGTTGGTCCGGGTCGAAAGCAGGCCAAACTTTAAAGTAATGAGCATCCCATTCTTGTAGTATGCTTGTTTTGGTCTCTTGAAGAGAGATCATTGAGTCCGAACCTTCAAAAAGGCCAAATGATATTGATGAACAGACACAAAGATGAACTGACTTTTTGGTTATGTACTTTCTCAGAGCATCCCCTACATCATGTTAGAACTGATACGTTCAAACTTTAAGACATAAGATACATATTGGCGTTTTATTTTACCAATTTATTGTACCATTTATAGAGTCTTTTAAGTGATGAACCCTCAACAAACAATCAACATCTGCTTGAGCTAGGAATGGATGTGTTGCATTGCCTCCCACTAGGTTCCATTAAATATCAAAGATACGTGTAGTTTTCAACCTATAAAACAAATCGACTCGGCCCAGGTCGACATTAAATAGAGAAATGCTTCCTGATCTACTTGGTTGATCACCCTCTTGTAGCATGCAGGTGCAACAGCCAAGACATGGTGGAACGAACGGTGGAGACAATAATCAGCGTCTGCATTTACATCTAAGTAACAACGTTCCACATCCATAACGTAATTGAAATAAGAAGAAATCAGATAAGCATTTAGTAAACACAAGTCACAAACCAGATTTTTTTTCTTTAACTTCATTTGGGTAATTTGTTAAACAAGCTATGGGTGCTATGACAAAATCAAGAATGGGTGTAGTTTTATAATTTATTATAAATAATGATTTAGCATGGACATGGAAGATTTGAAGTTACAAACATGTAAAAATATAATTATATCAAAGTTGATACATTGGAATTATTACTGAAGTCAACCTTGAAGTTACAAAAACCAGCTAAAAAATGGGCAAAACCAACCTTCTTGGGTTTGGATGGTTATACTATGTTTCAATGGTTTATAACATCCATATTTAGCACATTTAATGACAAATTTCACCTGAAAAAATTTAAATTATTGATGGAGAAAGTGTAACAACTAGGGTTTGATATAGTTGAGATTATTACATGATTAAAATATGATAGATTGCAAGTCGCAACTTGTAGGCTCTTTAACGTGACTTTAAAATATCTGTTTTGATCGTTTCTTATTATGATCATGTCTTACATGGTCTTACCTTTCTGTAATGGGCAAAATCATGCGATTTGGTTGTCGTTTGATATATTTTTGGAATTTTATTCGAATAAAGGTCTAAACTGATTTTTGGATTAAAAACTTAGGTCAACTTTAATCGGCTGTAAATCGAGTTCTATAAAGAGTCAGGTCATGAAATTTGGTCAGTAGGTTGATATGAGAATAATTCGGCTTTTCCAAGTGGATTTATCCCGTTTGGAAGAATACACAATTTTTGAGAATTTTTATCGTAAACTGGTCTGACGTGAACGTTTTCAAAACCTAGTTGTAGTAATTGATTTTTCATAATTTTTCAACAAAAACAAGGTTTTGTTGCGAAAAAAATAGTGGCACGACGACTGGACTCCTAGGAATATTCACTAAATGTTTGGGTGTCTAATTCGTTGTGTAGGTATTTTTAATAAAATCGTTTCGGTAGTGCATAATCTGACATGAAAACGCAGATTATGATATATGTGTATATGTGCTTATTTGGAGTCTTGTATGACTTGATTTTCTAGGGGGGTGATTTTACACGAAAACAGGATTATATGATCATACAAGTTACAAAACCAGGTGCGGAAACCCTAGCTTTGAACAAACTGATATAAACTCAAATCAAAACACAATCAAAGTCATTTTCAAACGTTTTCATAGATTAACACATTCATAAACTTGATTACAATTGACTTTAAGTTAATCTAGAACACACACTGAACCTCTCAAACTATTCTGGAACAACACCTCAAAACACACACACCTAATGACTCCCTTTTAAATCAAAAACTCACAAAATCTATTTATAGACTCTGCACGTTCGCCCAGTTGTGATGGTCGAATGTGGAATCTTTCCACATTCGCCCATTTGTGTTGGTCGAATGTGGAATCTTTCCACATTCGCCCAAACTGATTCTACATTCGCCCAGTTGGTTCCACATTCGCCCACTTTTTCTGTGTAATTTCCACATTCGCCCACTTTTTCCACATTCAACCCATCAGCATTTTTTTAACACATGTTAACTTTGTAAATCCAATCACTAGTCGCACTTCGTGCATCTACAAACTCCCCCTCGACTATTGATTGGATTGTCTTTGGGTTTAAGTCTTTGTCATTTTCTGATTATCTGAACCTTCGACATTCTGTACCGGATCACTAGCTAGGGACATACATGAATAGTGCACTAACAATCTCCCCCTTGGACCTAGCTAGTGATGTACCAGATCAGAAAGTTATCAATTCTTCAAGTCTTGATTGAAAACTTTCCATCTTCATGCACGTTTGTGTCGAAGTTCCTGTCTATCTCTCCAGTAAGCTTTGAAATCTCAGACAGACTCAAGAAATCTTGGCTTTGTCATTTTGTTGATCCAGAGATGAAGATAGACGATAATCTTGATTTCTTCAATCTTCATCATTTCTTTAACCTCTTACTAACTTTTGTTGTTCTGGTAATCTTGATGTTCAGGTTTGGGTCTTGTTCGGTTACACTCTTTGTCGATGAGTCATGAGAAGTGCACCTGTTGTATTTGATTCTGCAGAAAATTTTTTTACTAAAAACTGCACAAACTACAACCGGCGTTAGACACGACAAAAATTTCGGAAGTACTCTTCACATTCCTTTTGACCCTCAATAGTTCTCCCCCTGAACTATTAAACATTGTCAATGTATACCAGAAACTTGAAAATTTGAAATCTTTTTCAACTTTTAAGTATCTGAGTCTTCTCATCTAGTATCCCAACATCGGTATCAAAAATAAAACTGAAACAAAACATTTTGATTTTTCAAAGTTTATGCTAAAACACACCAAAAATCTTTTTGAATTTTCAAATGTAATTGCATAAAAGTAAATTCAACATATTTTTGTGAACTTTCCGGTTAAGAGGATCATATCAGTATTGAAACAGTCAGTCATAACTCTTTTTGATTAATTTTCTATTTTTGTCATTGAGTATCCTACAACCATTACCAGTATGTTTGTCCACTTAAACTCAAAATCATCATTCATTGCTCAGCACTTTAGATACGTTATGGTAATATTAGTTTCTGAGTAATCTATGGTCCCCGCACTCGCGACACATTCCCGTATCAAGAATTGCACAAAGCTTCATCGTAACGCGTGATTATATTGAAGTTATCCGTTAGTTACAAGATATGAGGCATAGAGGTGACAGGTCAGCAAATTAATGCTTCAAAGCGACTTGTGCACTCTACCAGGGTGAGGACTAATATCATACATGACTTTCATCATTGTATTGATATGATGCATTAGATAACCTTTGATTATCATCACACATGTTAAGTTCCTCATTCGGTAACTTATGGTTTTGGCTTTATTAGCTCTTTTTAATAAGATACCCTGACCGAATCTAGGTCTGTAAATCAATACAGCAAAAGATCAGTTAGGCCATCCCCAGATAACTTTCAATATAACGACCCGAAACCTCTGATTTTGGCAATCTATAAAACAAAATTTCGGTACTGAGACCATATGCCAACGATACGTTGATTCACATGATTATCAGTTATTGATTTTAAGTTTATATCACCATGCTGAACTTTAAACTTTGATTTCAAGCCTACCAATATATAATTGTAGTGGCTACTCAATGTTTATCAAATTATTTTTGTTTTTAGAGTAGTCTGACAGTCCACTGATGTACTATCATCTCCTCTTTTTCTCCAGGCAAAACTCATTTTTGATTTTCTATTTTTTTATTTTGATTTTTCTGAAAATTTTCTCCCCCTAAAAATCTCAAAATAAGCATATTTTTGGATTTTTAAACTTTTTGAAGAAAAACAAAATAAAATGATATCCGATGCGGTTTACTCTTTTAGTTTCAAAAACCATTTTCCACTCAGATTACTAGACTCATTAAGATTTTTCAATTAGCAAACCATTTTGTCGTATCTGTCATTGAAATCCAACACCTGAGAGCAATTGCATGAGATTGCAACTTTTTCCGGCTTCACAGGTTAGAGACAGACTACAAACACTCTCATCTTTGTTGAAATCATGTTTTTCTTCTTCAATATCCCTTCCTTGACCTTCACCTCTCCAATAAATAGTGTGTATACAGATGCTCCACTATCAACTATCAAAGAACAGTTAATAGGTCTGTCTGGAACAATCTGCACACTTATTAAACAATTAGCACGTGAGAGGTACCCATCCCTTCACAATGATGGGTCGTCCAAGGTCATCAATCCTAGGAACATCAATCCATTCTCCTTTTGAAAAATCAATTGGTTTTTCAATGGATTGATTTGAAGTACAAATTGCTATTGATTTAGAAAGTGCTTTGGGTTTCCAAATACGTTCAGAGTTTATTTTGGATTTTGTTGAAATTGTTTTAATTTTTGACTTTTCAGATTTCTTATTTGAAACCTGCTTCTGAACGTTGTTTGGAATCTTCTCAGACTTAACTGATGAAGACCCTGGTTTAGAGTTATTCTTAGGCTTAGCCTTAGAACTCCTCCTTACCTCAGCAACCCGTCCACAATCTCCATTTTTATTCAAGGCAATTTTGTTACGATTGTCATACACAACCTGTTTCCCCTTTTGCTTCTTGATTGGTTTTGGGGATACAGGCTTTCTGACATTGCCTGAATTTCTAGCAAATTTTACTTCGGTCTTTTTCTGTTTAACATACGGACAGTAAGCAACTAAATGCCCACACTCTCTGCAGTTATAACAAGACCTATACTCTTCAAAATCACATGCATACCCGTCATCCCAATACCAATAGGGACAATGAGCTGCAATATGACCAACTTCACCACATTCAAAGCAGTTTCTCCGTTCAACATAACGATGAGAATACTGTGGTGAGTTGTCTCCCCAATAACCATCAAATCGAGAGTTATATGAATAATCATAATAGTCATATGATCTAGATGAAAAATTTCTTGAATTCTTTTGATAAGAATTTTTCATCTGATCATTTCCTTTCGATTTGTTTGGTTTTGGTTCTTTTACTTTAGAACCCTTTTTATTTTCAACATTTTTCTTTTGATCCTCTTTATTCTCATGTTGGTTAGGACTGAGTTCAAAATGAAGATGATCAAATTGATTTCTAAACTGATTTAACAAATCGATATTATCAACAAAAATACATTTAAGTAGAGATTGTTCGATATTCTCAATTAGAAAATCTTTGTTGAAAATCAATTTGTCACGTCCTTCCAACATGTAGGATCCTTCAACTCCTTCAGGAAAACTGAATATGGGTTTTTCTTCAGATTCAGAAGTTGTTTCAACATTTTCAGTTTTCTGTTCAAACTTTGGTTTCACTTCACAATCAGAATTAGCAACACAAGGTGTTGTGATTTCCAACTCTGATGTGGAAGTATTCTTTGAAACACTTTTATTCATTTCTAACATTTCTTTCTTTAAAGATTCAATTTTATTTAACAAATCTTTTTCATTCTTTTCAAAAACTTTAATTTGGTTTTTACAATTTTCTAGTTCATTTGCTAGTTTCTGTTTGTCCTCAATAAGTGTCATCAATTCACAATTCAACTTGACACATTTAGAACAACTAGCACTTACCTCATCATCTGATTTATTACCATTATCAGATTTTGCATCACCATTTGAGGTATCACTCTGTTCTGATTTACTTTGTTCTGAACTCGTATCAGAACTCAAATCACTCTTTGACAATTCACTTGAATCATCATTTCTCAAATCACTTTTTTCAGGCCCTAAATTCTACGTTCGCCCCTGATACTTATACTTTCGCCCAAAGTAGTATACCCGAATGTAGAATTTTGACCAGAATGTAAAATATCCAAACACAAGTTCTAGGTTCGTCCGTTCTGGTCTACTTTCGTCCACTTTTGATTCAGATTCGCCCAAAAACAGATCACCCGAAAGTAGAGATTCACCAGAAAGTAAAAACACACTATCACAAATCCAGGTTCGCCCAAACTGATCTAGGTTCGACCGTTTCTACTCCAGGTTCGTCCGCCCGATCAATCGAAAGTGGAATATGTGACCCGAAAGTGAAAAATTCAACAAAAATTTTCCAGATTCGCCCAAAATACCCTAGGTTCGCCCAAAAATCACTCAGGTTCGCCCAAAAATCTACACGTTCGACCACTCAGTTCCAGATTCGCCCATATCAGATTTTGAAAAACGGTTACACTTTGAAAAACGGTTATTTTGATCTCTGATTTTCAAAAGTTTGTGAATTTGAATGATCTTAATCAGGTTTTGATTCGGAATTGATTTGGAGCAACTTTAATACTTGGAATTTTGAATTTTAACCACAAAATCAACTCTAAATCTTTCAAAAACACTCAAAAACCATTTTTATGCAAAAACAGATGTGAATTGATCAAAATAATGTCCAAATCAGCTCTGAGTTTATCAATTTGTTGTTGTATGATCCTCTATGCTCTGATACCACTTTGTAAGGGGATGATTTTACACGAAAACAGGATTATATGATCATACAAGTTACAAAACCAGGTGCGGAAACCCTAGCTTTGAACAAACTGATATAAACTCAAATCAAAACACAATCAAAGTCATTTTCAAACGTTTTCATAGATTAACACATTCATAAACTTGATTACAATTGACTTTAAGTTAATCTAGAACACACACTGAACCTCTCAAACTATTCTGGAACAACACCTCAAAACACACACACCTAATGACTCCCTTTTAAATCAAAAACTCACAAAATCTATTTATAGACTCTGCACGTTCGCCCAGTTGTGATGGTCGAATGTGGAATCTTTCCACATTCGCCCATTTGTGTTGGTCGAATGTGGAATCTTTCCACATTCGCCCAAACTGATTCTACATTCGCCCAGTTGGTTCCACATTCGCCCACTTTTTCTGTGTAATTTCCACATTCGCCCACTTTTTCCACATTCAACCCATCAGCATTTTTTTAACACATGTTAACTTTGTAAATCCAATCACTAGTCGCACTTCGTGCATCTACAGATTTTGACTTGATCTTACATGTACACTTATATGAGATGTAAATGACGTGTATGATTGATAGTAAACATAATGTTCACCAACGGGTTCGTAGGGTCTACTTGTGCAAGTAGTTAGAATAGGTGTCACTTAAACGTTTTCGCATAAATTAACGTCTTGGACAAACGAGTTATGTGGTGTATCATGTATACACATATACTCACATAGTGGCACATATAATAGGGAGTCGGTAGCACGTCCTTATTTGTGAAGTTTGGATTTTAGCTTGCAACCTAAGGTGAGTTTCACTACTCTTTTTCTCAAAAGCATGCGTCTTAGGTTGAGACAACTTACTTACTTTTCTAGTCCAGTTTGGGACTACTATTCTATCCCGGGTTTTGGGATACATGGATTCACAAGGTGAATCGGGTTTTACTAGTTTCACACCTTTTGTCCTTGATGAACTAAACGACACACACTATCACTGAAGTCCTACCTTTATAACGAATGAGTTTCCGGGTTGGCAAGCGGGTTACTAGTTGATAACGCTATTATGTTTAACAAACCTCACACCATGGTGGGAGCCGGGCCTGAATTGTGACTTAACATATTATCATTGTTGATAGGCAATGATGGGAGGCTCTTTTGCTCACTGTTGTGAGTGCACGTTACTTAGCAGTTTGGTATTACCTGTGTTTAGTTATCTTGTATGGGTTAGATACCCTTGGCATGCGATGAACTAGTGGTTACTGGTTTTGGAAACCTAAACATTTACTTTACTTATCTTGTGAACTCACCGACTTTATGTTGACCCACGTTAGCATGCTTTTGCAGGTCGCTAGATTGGAGCACGCTTAGGTCATGCATCATGTTATCATGGGATATTGGACACTTTAAACTATTTTCATCATTTACTTACTTTTTCTTTGGTTTGGGCGTGTTTCTTTTGCGCATAACTATTTACTTAACGGTTGATTACACTTTCGCATTTTCTTAAAACTTATGGTTGACTTTTAAACTGATTTTTGATAACGAACTAAATGGTTTGGGCATTTAGACTCGTTCATGTGACTTATGGCTATGGGATCTTGGTGTGTCACGCGCCTCGCGGTAGAACCCCACAAGTGGAAATTTAAGGGTGTGACACCTTTACATAAACATGCCTCTTTAAGGTTAGCAGGGATGGGATTTATTTCCATCTTTTCCCTATATTGAGCCACATGTTCTTTAGGATCTGTGGATCCATCATAAAGCTTCATACTTGGAGTCTGGAATCTTTTAGGGATTCAGCATCACAAATTGGAGGTGCAAATCGAGATATCTTTTTGACATGCTGAGGATACTTCAGGGATGGGTTGTACTATCCCTGGTACACTGGACACCATGTCCTTGATCTTCTGGAGTTCTCTTGCCAATTTAGGGCTTATACATGTATCCTGCATAGAACCAAAGTCATTGGTAGCAAAAGTATTAGAACTTAAATTGTTACCAAAGTTGTATTATCGAGATGGTTCTATTGTATATCCTTGATCCCTGGTTGTTGTCATCCTGACCGCTGTGGTAGCTTCAGGAGAAGAAGATCCTAAATTCATGGGGATAAAATCGCCACGATGGTTGCCCCCAGAGAAGGTAGAATTGAAATCCAAAGCCCTGGGTTGTATAGGTGTCACCACATCTTCAACTGGTCTCTTTGAGGATGTTTTGAGGAATTGAATTTCCCTCATCAGCATTTGATTAGTCTCCTGTTGCTTCTTCATGTGATCCTTAACCATTGTAAACATGGAAAGGACTTCATCATTTGATAAAAAAATAGGTGGAGTGGATCCAGATGTACCCATCATGGATCTAGGATTAGCTTGTGGACTGGATCGAGTCATAGAATCAGAACCCTTAGAAAATGCAGGAGGAGGTGGTAATGTCACATTCTTAGCAGAAGTTGAGGATGGCATGGATGAAGACACAGATTTTGGGTTTGAAGCAATAGTTGTCAAAAAATTTGAAATGAAATGATTAAGAATAAATTTTAACAAAGTTTTTGTTAAAAATAGCACCACTTGCCCCACGGTGGGTGTTTTGGTCAAAAATTACTAAGTAAAAATAATTTTGTTTTCCAAATTAGAAATTGTGAGGTAGAGTGCTATATGTGTTAATCAAGTTTGTAATCTAGTTATATTCTGAAAATGGTGAATCAGGATGCTAAATAAACAAATATATGACAACTATGCTCGGGATGGCAAAGGTATGATTCGGGATGGACAGTTATATCCTGAGGATGTAACTGTTGGCAAATTCAAGGAATAAGTATGAAAAGCACTAAAACACAAAGAACAACACTCGATGTACGAGGAAAGCCCTTGATCAGTTGTAGATCACCGGCATAAAACCTCGGGAGGAGATTAGGCTCCTACCTTGTTTGTTAATATTAATATGGTAAAAAATGTTACAACTTTGGATGAATGATTGGACGAGTGATCTAAGATTACAATGATTTGTGAGTGTTCTAAGTAGCAGAGTGTATGTATATAGTTCTAGTGATAGCAATGTGTGTCCTATACTCGTCCATCATTCCCATTTATATAATACATGAAAGTAAATGGAGAATCCCGTGTGGTCCGCTATGTAGTTAAGTTCCTTAAAATATTCAGGTGACCGTTTGTAACAGATTCTCCTCAGCTAGTCGTTGTACTAGCTGTTTCCTTATTCTTCGCCGATATTTAATGCATATCGGTTACAACTTTGACTCCATCTTCGATCTTAGACTTTGGTTTGTATGAGTTATTCTTCTATCTTTGACTTCTTTGACTGGGTATTATAATATAAACGTTGAGGAGTAATTATGTGTCCATATTATAACTTAGTTGTACCTGCAATCATATCATAAAAAGATAATTTGTTAGTCCATTCTCAGGATGTGCACATGTTGAAATATAGTAACTTCCTGAACTCAGTTGAGCCCTTCAGCATCCTGAGGATGCTACACTAGGGATGTAAGGTAAAATCATCCTGAGGATTTTCTCCACCAACAATTGTCCCCAAAAAATATGTTACCGTTAATATCCTTCAAGGTAATAATATTTTTTAACCATAATATCTTATCTGATGCTTGATGGGACGTCCTGTCAGGATAACAACGGCTACTTTCTCGGCGGTAATTATGTGATGACCGTTACACAACATCACCTTCTTCCCTCTATATCTAGAGCTTATCTCCTCCTTTATAATCACACTTGACTTTTTTAAGAAGGTAATTTCTTTTTCATCTTGTTCATATTTTCTTTTACACTTGCAAAATAATAGTAATATTCCGAAGATGGGCAAAAGATCTACAAGAGCTTCGGGGCGTGTAGGAACTTCAAGTGACTTCATTACCCAAAACCTCTTAAGTCATCCTGAACAGGAGGTCTGTTCTTTCGATGATAAGGACATTCGAGCCCTAAAGAACTCAAAAATCTTTATGAGTTCTGCTGAGTTTCGTCCTTATGACCCTCATGCAAGATCTGATTTTGCATCTCCTACTTGGGTCTGTTTCTTATACTTACCATTCTCTCTATGTTTGAGGTATCCCTTTCCCTCGTTCATCAAAGATGTCTTTGATGTGACAGGGATGGCTTATTCCCAAGCCATGCCTGAACTCTAGAAGATATTGATGGTTTGTAGCAGGATCGTCGAAAGTCATGGTGTCCATCTTCAACTGGGGGACCTGTCTCATGTTTATAAGTTGAGGACGCAAGGCTCCCAGCATTATGTCCTTCAACTTATAGAAATGATTCACCCTTTCTGTTTAACGTGGTTAAGTCTGAGAAAAAACAGAAAACGAGGTTTTTTTTTGTAAAGAGGAGCTCTATTCCTCATGGGGATGAGATTCCTCTTTACTTGTTAAAAAGAGGTAAAAAAATTTCAAAGTTTTTATGTAAAAATTTTTAGTTACATCCTGAGGATGTTAACATTATGATACTTTTTGTTTTAACAGGTGCTTCGTTTGCCAAGTTTGCTTCTCCCCTAAGCGACGCTTACCTTTGGTGTAAAGCTGTTTACGACTTACCTGAATCAGCAAGAACCTTTGAAGTGGAAGAGAGTTACACCACTAGTCAAGCCTCCGAGATGTCTGGTGAATATGCTATGTTACATCCTGAGGATGTTCATTATTTTATTTATTTACTAACTTTGTTTTTGTCATATTTTCAGCCAAGAAGCCTGCTTCCTTCGACCTGGATGACGTCGATAGTCTGGATGTCAAGGAAACCAAAGTAACTTCTCCATCACCGTCTAGTTCCAAGATGGTCACTCCTTCTTCCAACCCTCCTAAGTCTAGGGCTGCTGCTGCTTCAAAGAAGAGGAAAGCTAGTGCTTCTTTTGCCATTGCTCAGGAGATCACCCCCTTTGATGGTTTAGGCTTTGATGACCTTTTGAACAAGATCTCTCGGTTCACTCTTCAGGTATGGACCTATCCTGAGGATGGCACTGATATGTTAGTAGTAAAAAGTCAAAAACACTTACCTTTCCTTGCCTTCTTTTTTTAGGGTCATGAATATCTGTCAAAGTCTTTGGATGCTGTTGCCAAAGAACTTCATGAGGCCCAGACCAAACTTGAGGATGTCGAGAAAATTGATCGTGATAAGAGCAAATATCTTGAAAGCAAGTTGGCAGAGATTGAGGCTGAACTGAAGCGAGTGAAGGCAGAGCATGCTCAGGCCATGTTGGATCAGGAGAAAGAGGCACAGGATCATAGGAATGGGCTCATAAAGTCTGCCACTATTTTTGTCTTTCAGGCCAGGGTAAAAATGGCTCTCTAAGCCAAGGACCCAGGGTTCAATCAGGATGCCTGGGATGTTGATGCTTGGAAGGAGAAGATCAAAAGCCTGGGTGGAAAAGAAGTGGTTTATGAGCATGTTCCTGTTGCTCATCCTGAAGATATGGCTAAAGATCCTGAGGATGCTGAAGTGAAGGAGGCAGATGCCAAGGTGGCCGAGGTGGTGAAGGATCTTCCTGTGGGCGATGAAGGATGTGAAGACTAGGCTGGAGCCCACTTTTTTTTTAAATCTTTGTGGTTGTGATGGTAGTTTATGGTTGAACAATTTCAGACAATTTTCTTTTGGCATGTAATAACTTAGAATATTATAAGGTTTGGGGTGGAGGGATCTTGGTTTCAAGACGAAGCCCCAAATCTTCTATTGACCCGGACCATAGATGTTGACCCCTGGTGGATGGGTCCTGGTTTTGGATGAAGCCAGGGGTTGACATCAATTTTGATTATGATGCATAAATAATATATGGTAACAACTTCTGACGCTACATCCTTGTGTTCTTTTTCTTTTGATACTCTGCAAACACTAGCAAATGTTAGGTTGTAAAGGAATGATATGAATAATACCTTTATGTTTGCTCTGTCAAAATATTCTTCTAGGCTCAATGTCTTTGAAGATGTTCTTTATATGTCTTTGTCATCTTCAGGATGGCCTTCGTTATCCTGAGGATGTCCCCAGTTTGTTTTTCTTCTTGCATCCTTAGGATGGTCTTCATTATCCTGAGGATGTCCCCAGTGTAATATCTTTAAGATAGACTCTAAGTATACAATCTTTTTCAAAAAAGTTTTAATAATCTTTGATAATGACTTGTATAAAGGTAAACATTGTTATTATACTGGCGACTTAGGCCTTTAAGTAAACTGGGATCAAACCCCTTTGTAATAACTTGGTGACAAGACCAATATGTAGCATCTTGAGGACAACTGGCGACAAGGCCCTTAGGAATAACTGGCGACAAGGCCCTGGTGACTAGACCAAATACGTAAGAGACATTGAAAAATGTCTAAACCTTAAGAGCTCAATATATATCTCAAAAATGATGAAATTGTCAGCCACTTTTACATGGACTGGTCCCACCATCCTGAAAATATACATGAGTAACGTGCGCACCAGGCGGGGTTGCTAACCCAATGAGAAAGGTGAAAACCTTTAAACCTTAGGAAGGTGTCGGACACCTTAACGGAGGAGAGGGTGGCCAACCCTCTAGTCTTCTAAGCATTCCATCTTTAGGATGGTACTGCAAAATTCTCAGGATGGACTATTTCTAGACCA
This sequence comes from Ambrosia artemisiifolia, assembly GCA_032199755.1. NCBI lineage: Eukaryota > Viridiplantae > Streptophyta > Magnoliopsida > Asterales > Asteraceae > Ambrosia > Ambrosia artemisiifolia. Next base: position 44,103,922 of record CM063518.1, read on the forward strand.
TGTTTAGTGAAAATATAATCGTTGAAATAAATTAAGGATAAATACTTACATATGAAGAAGATTCATCTCTATCAGCCTTCACCTTCATCCCACCAGTGATTCGGACCATGGTTTCTCTTCCAGAGAGATCAGTCACATGCATCCCTAGACATGGTATTATTTCAGGTGAATAGCATTCCAAGCTCTTGGTAGAATTTCCCCTTCCATAGTTGATAACCAATATGCTCCTTTGCCAGCTTCGGAATCAATTAAGTATGGACCTTCCCACTTAGGATCTAGCTTGCCATCACTTGGTTTCATTGTATTTTGGAAGGCTTTCCTAAGTACCAAATCTCCTTCTTCAAATCTTCTTATCCTTATATTCTTGTTGTAGGCTTTAGCAATCCTTTGTTGATATGTTGCCATCCTTAATTTAGCAGCATCCCTGAGCTCATCTACAGTTTCCAAATCCTGCAATAGTGCTTCAGAATTGGTAGTTGCATCCTGAAGATGTTTCCTTGTTGTAGGCATGACCATCTCTGTTGGTAGCATTGCTTCCGTTCCAAAGACCAAGGAGAAAGGTGTTTGACCAGTTGCATTCTTGGAAGTAGTCCTATCAGCCCAAAGTACAAATGGAAGTTCTTCTGCCCATTTCCCTTTCTTTTCCCCAAGCTTCTTCTTTAGATTGTTGACAATGATTTTATTTGAAGATTCTGCTTGTCCATTAGCCTGAGGATGGACTGGTGTTGAAGTTATCATCTTGATACCCTAACTCTCACAAAAGTCAGTTGTTCTTTTGCTAATGAATTGAGAGCCATTATCATAAATAATTTCAGATGGTACTCCAAATCTTGTTAAGATATTCCTTTTGATGAATGACACCACTTCTTTATCTTTAACTTGCATGAATGCTTCAGCTTCGATCCATTTTGAGAAGTAGTCTGTCATTACTAGCATGAATACCTTTCCACCAGGAGCTTTGGGTAGCTTTCCTACTATATCCATCCCCCATTTCATTAAGGGCCATGGTGAAATAATAGGATGTAACAGTTCAGCAGGCTGGTGAAGGATGTTGCTATGTCTTTGGCATGGGTCACACTTTTGAGAATATAGCATGGCATCCTTCTTCATAGTTGGCCAGTAGTATCCGGTTCTTAAGGTTTTAAAGTAGAGAGATCTTCCTCCTGTGTGATTCCCACAATCTCCTTCGTGGATATCCTTGAGTACTTCATTTGCTTCTTCTTTGTTGAGACACCTCAAATACGGACCTGCAAGAGATTTTCTATACAAGATATTGTCTATAATTGTAAATTTCGATACCTTCATCCTGAAAGCTTTTGCATTTTCTCCATCAGGGATGACATCTTCTTGTAAATACTTCATTATGGGTGTCATCCATGACGAATCATCTTGAACCTGAGTGGTTAAAATAGTGATATCCTCGGGATGTACTGTTTTATCCTCAGGATGTGCCTTGCTATCCTCAGGATGCCACTCTTCGATTGCTGGTTTCAGGATGTGGATGATAGGAATCCTGGATCCTTTAGGTAGATTTAACGAGGATCCTAGATTTGCTAAGGCATCCGCTTCAGCATTTTCTTCCCTAGGTACCTGTGTTAGTGAAAATTCTACAAAAGAAGTTGCTAAATTTTTTACTATTTCGAGATAAACAGCTAACTTTTGACCCTTTACTGCATAGGATCCATTAAAATGGTTAGTAATCAACAAAGAATCAACGAATACTTGGATATTAATAATATGCATGTCTCTAGCAAGTTGTAAACCAGCAATGAGAGCTTCATACTCTGCCTCATTATTGGTTGTCTGAAATGCACATATAATAGCACGGGGTATTTTGTCCCCTTGTGGCGATTTTAGTAGTATTCCTAGACCTATGCCTCTTGCATTCGAAGCACCATCAGTGTATAGAGTCCATTTTTCTAAATTTTCATTTAGTTGTTGAACTTCAGACTCTACTTCACTCAGGATGTCACTACTGAAATCAGCCACAAAGTCTGCTAGAGCCTGTGATTTGCTTGCATTTCTAGGCTCATATTCCAAGTCAAAAGCACTTAATTTTACTAACCATTTTTCCATTCTTCCAGACATTTCAGGTTTTCTAAGTACATTCTTAATAGGATATTAGTTTGAACATATATTTTATGTGTTTCAAAATAGTGCCTTAACTTGGTAGAAGCCATTATTAAAGCTAAAATAAGTTTTTCGAGATGTGAATACCTGGTTTAAGTATCTAGTAGAGTTTTACTTACATAATAGACATGATATTGTGCCCTTCGAAGTCTTTTACCAAGACTGTACTTATTGCATTCCCAGAAACTGCAAGATATAGCTTGAGAGGTTCTCCATCCTCAGGTTTCATCAAGAGTGGAGCTGCTGCAAGATAGTCCTTCAGCTTCTTTAATGGTTCTTCATGTCTCTGTCCCCAGTCGAATTTATTATTCTTCTTCAAGATGTCATAGAACTCCTTGCATTTCTCTGAGGATTTCGAGATGAATCTATTCAGAGCTGCTATCCTGCCAGTTAGCCTTTGTACATCCTTGATATTTCTTGGGGATTTGAGATCAAGGATGGCCTTTATTTGTTTAGGACTGGCTTCTATCCCTCTTTTGGTTACTAAGTATCCAAGAAACTTTCCAGCTCCAACTCCGAAGTGGAATTTTGTTGGGTTTAACTTCATATTGTAAGCATCCAGGATGTCAAAGGCTTCTTTGAGATCCTAAAGATGATTCTCTGCTTTCTTGGATTTCACTACCATGTCGTCAATGTAGGCCTCCATCGTGTCCCCAATCTTTTCCTTGAACATCATGTTCACTAACCTTTGGTAGGTAGCACCTGCATTTTTTAGTCCAAATGGCATGGCTATATAACAATATATACCTGATGGTGTCATGAACGTTGTATCATCTTGGTCATCTGGTTCCATCTGTATCTATTGGAATCCTGAGGATGCATCCATGAATGTCAGCATCTCGTGGCCTGCTGTAGCATCCACCATCGAATCTATGTGTGGTAATGGGAATGGGTCCTTAGGACAGGCTTTGTTGAGGTCTGTGTAGTCTATACACACTCTCCATTTCCCATTTTTCTTTTGAACCACTACCACGTTTGCTAGCCATCTTGGGAATTTTACTTCCCTTATCATCTTAGATTTGAGCAACCTATCCACCTCTTCTTGTATGATGATATTTCTTTCTAGAGCAAACTTTCTTCTTTTCTGCTGAATGGGTTTGAAACTCTTATCAATCCCAAGTTTGTGGGTAATGACATCCTTAGAGATGTAGTCATATCTTCATGCTTCCATGCAAAAGTAGACATCCTGCATTTAAGAAATGAAATTAGTGATTGTTCAATATCATGAGGAATATTCTTACCAATCTGCACAGTGATATCCTTGTTACTGTCGTCGAGGCAGACGGCTTTTACATCCTGGTCAGGATGTGCTTTGACATCCTGAGGATGGCACTGTGCATCCTTCTGTAATTGTTATGCTTGTCGGGATGAGGTGTAGGTAGCTTCACACACTGGTGATATGTTGAAGGGACTGCCTTCATGTCATGTATCCAGGGTCTCCCAGGATGACATTATAGCAGGATAGGGAATCTATCACACAGAATCTCTGGATAGAATTCACTCCCTCTACATATACCGGTAGTTTGATGTCACCTACTGTGCTCTTAGTTTCCCTACTGAAGCCCACTAGGACTGATGATCTGGAAACAATTTCAGAATCCGGGATGTTCATTCTTTTGAGGGCTTCAAGCTGGATAATATTCACTGAGCTTCCTCCATCTACAAGAATCCTGCGAACAAAGTGATTAGCAATATATAAGGTTATGACTAAACCGTCTTGATGATGGTCAAGAATATTCTCTCGTTCTTCTTCCTTAAAGCTGATCACTTTAGAGGTTGTCAGGATGGTCGTCTTCGTAGGTCTCTCTCCTTTTTCTGACTTTGTTTCCCTCGCATGCCTTTTAGCAGCTGAATATGAGGTTCCACAAATGTCTGATCCACCTGAAATAAAGTTGATAATGCCAGCATCCTTAGGTGGGGATGTTGCTCTTTCTGTGATGTTGGTGCCATCCTGAGCCCTTAGTTTCTTCTTGCCCAGGAGATCTTTAAGATGACCTTTGCTCAGAAGATATGCAATCTCCTTTCTCAAGGCGATACAATCTTCAGTGATGTGACTGAAATCTTCGTGGAAGGCACACCATTTTGATTTGTCCTTCCATACTGTCTTGTTATCCTTCTTTGGCCATCTTGCTTTGTCCCCGAAAAACAGTAATCTGATAACTTAGGACATTCATCCTCATCGTCATCCTCTACCACATTGACCTTTTTATTACTGGGTCTAGCATATGGTATATGCTTGTATGGTTCGTATGTGGGAGTGGACTTTCGATTAGGATGGTTATATCTTGAGGATGATTCTATCCTCTCTTGTATCTTCTTGTCATCCTCAAGTCGGATGAATCTCAAAGCCCTGTTCCTGACTTCATCCAAGTTCCTGCAAGGATTCATCACCAATTCTTGGTAGAATGGTGAATCTCTTTGCAGCCCCATCTTGAATGCTTGTACTGCCGTTGTGACATCCAGGTTCGGGATGTCAAGTGCTTCCTTTCCAAACCTAGTAATGTACTCTCTTAGTGATTACCCCTATGGTTGAGTCACCCTGTATAAATCACTTGTCAAACGTTCGAACGTTCGACTACAAGAAAATTGATTGTTAAGCATGTTAATTAAATGTGCAAAAGAAGTAATAGAATAGGAAGGAACACTTAGGAGCCATTTTAAGACTGGACCAGTGAGACTTGAACCAAATCCCTTGCACAAGCATGCTTCCTTAAGATTGGCAGGGACTGGGTTTATCTCCATCCTTTCCCTGTACTGAGCCACATGCTCCTCAGGATCTGTAGATCCATCATATAGCTTCATGCTTGGAGTTTGATACCGCTTTGGGATCTCTGTATCACATATGGGAGGTGCAAATCGAGATACCCTATGGCATGTTGAGGATACCTCGGGGATTGGTTGTACTATCGCTGGCACACTCGATACCGTATCCTTGATTTTATGTAGCTCCCTTGATAGTTGTGGACTTATACCTGTATCCTGCAAAGAAGCAACATCATTAGTAGTAAAAGTACTGGAACTTAAATTGTTACCGTTATTGTTGTATCCTTGGGATGGCCCAGGTGCGTATCCTGGATCCCTGGTGGTTGCCATCGTGGGTGCAGTAGTTGTTTCTGGGTCAGGGAATCCAGTACTCATGGGGATGAAATCTCCTTGATGAAAACCCCTAGAAATGCCATAATTGAAATCTAACACCCTAGGTTGTAATGGTGTCCCCATGTCTTCAGTTGGTCTCTTTGAGGATGTTTTGAGGGATTGTATTTCTCTCATTATTATCTTGTTGGTCTCCTGCTGTTGTTGCATTTGATCCTTTACCATTGCAAACATGGAAAGGAGTTCATCATTTGATACGAAACAGGAGGAGTGGATCCAAACGTCCCCACTACTGTCCTAGGTGGAATATGAGAAGTAGAATTTCTTGAGAATGCAGGTGGGGGTGGCAGTGTAGCATTTCTGGTAGAGGTTGAAGATGGCATGGATGAGGAAACAGTTTTCTGGGAAGAAGACATAGTTGTTAAGATTTTGCAAAGGTATGATTCGGGATGGACAGTTATATCCTGAGGATGTAACTGTTGGAAAATTCAAGGAATAAGTATGAAAAGCACTAAAACACAAAGAACAACACTCGATGTACGAGGAAAGCCCTTGATCAGTTGTAGATCGCTGGCATAAAACATTGGGAGGAGACTAGGCCCTGCCTTGTTTGTTAATATTAATATGGTAAAAAATGTTACAACTTTTGATGAATGATTGGACGAGTGATCTAAGATTACAATGATTTGTGAGTGTTCTAAGTAGCAGAGTGTGTGTATATAGTTCTAGTGATAGCAATGTGTGTCCTATACTCATCCATCATTCCCATTTATATAATACATGAAAGTAAATGGAGAATCCCGTGTTATCCGCTATGTAGTTAAGTTCCTTAAAGTCTTCAGGTGACCGTTTGTAACAGTTTCTCCTTAGCTAGTCGTTGTACTAGCTGTTTCCTTATTCTTCGCCGATATTTAATGCATAACTTTGACTCCATCTTCGATCTTAGACTTTGGTTTGTATGAGTTATTCTTCTATCTTTGACTTCTTTGACTGGATATTATAATATAGACATTGAGGAGTAATTATGTGTCCATATTATAACTTAGTTGTACCTGCAATCATATCATAAAAAGATAATTTGTTAGTCCATTCTCAGGATGTGCACATGTTGAAATATAGTAACATCCTGAACTCAGTTGAGCCCTTCAGCATCCTGAGGATGCTACACTAGGGATGTAAGGTAAAATCATCCTGAGGATTTTCACCACCAACTGTGGGCGCCAAATTGCTTTGGTCAAAAATTATCAACTAGAAAACAATTTTGTATTCCAAATTAGAAATGTGAGGTAGAGTGCTAAAAGTGTTTGTCATCCTTAAAAATCAGTTATATCTTAAGGATGTCACGTTTAGGATATCAAAGAAATTAATTTTGACAACTATGTTCAGGATAACAAAGGAAATGGTTAGGATGGACAGTTGTATCCTCAGGATGGAACTGTTTTAAATGAATTAAACAAATAGATCAGACTTGTAAAATGGCAATGCAAGAACACTCGATGTACGAGGAAAACCCTTGATCAATGATGATCGTGGGCACAAAACCTCGGGAGGAGTCTAAGCCTCTGCCTTCGTTGTTAATATTAATCAAAAAGTATAATTACAACTTTGGAAATGGAATAGACGACCTACTATGATTACAGATGAGTGTTGTGTGTATGAGCTAATGGAAAGTAAGAGTTGCCAAAGATCAAGTGTCTAAGAAGTGTCCTATTCTCGTCCATCACATCCCTATTTATAGTATAAACATTTAACAAAGATCACTACAGATCCGCTATGCATGATTGTTTCAGCTCAATGTCTCTATTCCTTGAATGAGTTGCCACAGCCGTTACATAACTGACTTCCAAGATATTCGCCTGAAATTAACTTGGACGATCACATTTGGACCTATTCTTCCTCAAGGACTTGTTTCATAAGTGTACTTGCATTCACATAATTTCAAGATAATTCGTTAGTCCATCCTCAGGATGTACATAGGATAATATACAGTTATATCCTGAATCTCGCTCAGCCTTTAGTATCCTGAGGATGTCTAATGGTAAATACAAGTAAATAACATCTTGAGGATTTCACCACCAACAGTTTCTATGCTATATTTATTGATGACCATTCCCGTTTCACATGCACAAATCTAACTTCTATGCTGCATTATTATTTCGTCCCTTTTGTTCAAAAGCAGTTATCTAGAAAAATTAAAATTTTCCATAGTGATGGTGGAACTGAATTCACAAACAACCGAGTTCAAAAAAATTTTCATGAACAAGGCATTCACTATCGCCTCTCCTGTCCGCATACACCTCAGCAAAATGGTTGTGCTGAATGTAAACATAGACACATTACTGAAACCAGTCTAGCCATTTTATTTAATTCTCATGCTCCGGCCAATTTGTGGACAAATGCCTTTGCCTCAGCTACGTTCATCATCATCCTCCTCCCAACTACATTACTCGATTTCAAGTCTCCCTATGAAATCCTGTATGGTACTTCTCCCACATATCTACCTTTTGTGTTTTTTGCTGTCACGTCTTCCCTTATTTACAGTATTATGTGAAGCACAAACTATCACCACGTAGGTCTGAGTGCATCTTCATTGGCTATGATACAAATTACAAAGGATACCATTGTCTTGAACCCACCACTCATCATGTTTATATCACCAGGCATGCTCAGTTTGACGAGGACACCTATCCATTTAGTGGCATCCCTAAACCTATTGACGAAGCCACTCTCGTGTTCTCTAACTTTGATGAATCGTTACCTTCTACTCTGTTATCAAACCCGCATTTATTCCCTCGATTTCGTCTCCCACCAACACCTCGCCTGTTTCCCAAACTTCCCCATGCTCCTTATGTCCTACCCACAATACCATAACAAACCACCCCTAACCCGAGACCGTCTAATGAGGAGATGTCATCCCATCCAATGAGGACTCGATCAAACAAATGAGATTTTCAAACCAAAATATTATGCTAACTTGTCATTATTTTCAGGACCTTTACATTATGCTTTGCTTGTAGCTCATGACCCGCGTGGCTACAAATCTACAGCAAAACACACTAAGTGGGTTAAGGCTATGGAAAAGGAACTTTCTACCCTGCATTCTAATAAAACCTAGGTACTTGTTCCTCGTCCTACAGGTGCTAATATTGTTGGTTCAAATTGGATTTTCAGGAAAAAGTACAAGGCGGATTTCTCGGTTGATCGTTACAAGGATCGTCTTGTTGCACACGGATTTACCCAAGTGCCAGGAGTTGATTTCTCTCATACTTTCAGCCCCGTAGTAAAAGCTTCTACAGTTCATGTGGTTCTCTCCCTTGCTACTATTTATAATTGGCCTCTTCATCAAATTCCCAAATCATGTGTGTCATTTGCAGAAGGCTCTTTATGGTTTAAAATAGGCCCCACGTGCCTGGTTTCAGCGTCTCAATAATTTTTTGCTTTCTAATGGTTTTGTGTGCAGTCAAGTCGATACCTCTTTGTTTATTTTCAAGAAAGGGACTGCCTTGATTTATCTGCTTGTTTATGTGGACGATATCGTCATCACCGGTAGTGATTCATCTCTTATTCAGACCTTTGTCTCACGACTTCATAAGGAATTTTCAGTTAAATATTTGGGTTCTCTGGGTTATTTTTTGGGACTAGAGGTCACTCATTGGCAGACATGACTCTTTTCAGTCAAGCAAAGTACTTCATGACATCCTCGCTCGTGCAGGCCTCTTGGATTCTAAACCGGTTTGCTACTCCGCTTGCCACTACTGACACTTTTCTCAGCAAAGGTACTCCGTTTCATGATCCAACTCTTTACTGATCTTTAGTTGGGGCTCTTCAATATCTCACCATTACTCGCCCCGGATCTCTCCTATGCTGTAAATCAAGCTAGTCAGCACTTGCAAGCTCCTACCATTTCTCAGTTTCAATCTGTCAAGCGCATATTACGCTATGTTAAAGGTACCATCTTGTTTGGCTTGACTTTCTCCAAGACCACTACCACAAAATTAGTGGGCTACTCTGATGCAGCTTGGGCTAGATGTATTGAAACACGGAGATCGACTTATGCTTGTTCAATTTATTTGGGTGGTAATCTTGTGTCATGGAGTGCAAATAAACAACCTACAGTTTCTCGCTCCAGTTGTGAATCTGAATATCGGGCTATGGCTAACACTGCTGCAGAAATCATCTGGCTCACTCATCTTCTTTGAGAGCTTCATACGCTTCTTGAGGCTCGTCCCACTTTACTTTGCGACAACAAGAGTGCCATCTTTTTAAGTCAGAATCCAGTCTCTCACAAACGAGCTAAACACATTGATATTGATTATCATTTTGCTCGTGAGCTAGTTTCTTGAGGTCGACTTCACACAAAGTTCGTTCCATCCAAGCTCCAGGTTGCGGATATTTTCACAAAGAGCCTCTCGCAGCCCTTATTTGAAAAGTTTCGAGGAATGCTAGGTGTCGGCTTCCCACTTGTTCGATTGCGAGGGGGTATCAGCATAACGTAAATTAAGGAATGATTTATGTAATATTATTTTGTATTCAATATGTTTTCTTTTTTTCCTAGTATAGGACTTGTATGTATTCTATATATTGTATTCTCCGATTCAATAATAGATCGATGATTTGAGTCCTTACAATAATAGTGACTGATGAGGTCGTTTGACTTTGTTGGTCTGTAATCGTACTTTTTTAGATAGTGAATTTTGTTTCTATTATTCACTAGATTATGGCGGGTTGTCCTCATCTTGACGACATATCCAAACGGCACTTGAACCGATGGTCATGTGTCTAAATCTTTGGATTTTTGGATAACAGTATTAACAACGTTTGTAATTTACTGTTCAACTGTGGACTTATTCGATGTTGATGAACTGTTGTTCATCTTATAGGTGCCTACGTATATCAATTAGTTCTGTTATGGCCATTTTCCTTCCTCATAATCCAGGTTGTGATGACGCTTCGCTATTTGGATGGCAACTTATGTTGCAGCCATTGTAAAGACCTGAGCCTTCACTGATATACTAATAAACATGTTTTTTTTTTGGTTGTTGGGTCTGACATAATTTTATGGAAAGCTATAATTTTTAAGGTTTTAGTTGGATTTAATTTTAAGATTTAATGTGGGTATGTGTTTTGACTTTTGAGTTAATGGTTTCATTTCAAGTGTGTAAATTAGTGGTTGTTTGTTGGTTCAATGCATAAATAAATTGATTCTAATCAATACATATGAAGTTGGAAGGGTAAGTTGAGTTAATTATTGCATAATTTTTTCTCTTTAGACAAGATGTATGCATTTTGAGGGCTTAATATGTGTTCTTGCTCTTTATATTTTGGTTTGGAGATGAAAAGTTTCAACTTTCTTTTTCATGAGCTTTGATGAACTTGTTCAGATTGCTACATAGAGATTCACATTGACTTAATGCTTCAACCTTTTGATTTTGGTTTAGAAAATCATAAGGTGCTCTGAGGCAACTTGGATTCGGGAAAGAGAGATTAGAGTCGGTGGCATTGGTGGCAATGTTTGTGTCGTCGTTAAGAATGAAAGGAGGTGGGGAATGTTGGTGATGGAGAATTTTATGCATTTTGGTTGAATATATGTATCGTCGGTTTTCAATTGAATTTAGTTATGTTGATTTTGTTACAATTCGCCAGAAATGATGTCACAAGAGACACAAGGCTTGCACAAAGGTTTTAGTTCAAACAATAATGATAGACTAACTCGATTTAACGTTTCTTTTAGGGAGGAAGGGGCACCTTAGGCTTCAATCAAGCCTAGGATGCACCAATCTCACTGTGCCACATCAGTTCAACCTCAAACTAGCTTAAAGTAGCCTAAACACCGGAAATGTCTAGCCTAAAGTAGCCTAAAGATTATTTAAAAAAATGGAAGAGGGAGAGAGAGGTGGAAGAGAGAGAGAGAGAGATGTGGAAGGGAGGTGGAAGAGAGAGAGAGAGATGTGGAATAGTAACCGATTCGGCTAGCGAAAGCCGAGATCCAAAGCCAAGATTCGTAGATGATGGAGACGGGGCAGTGTAGCCAAAGCGGCTACATTGCCGATCAGCCGAACCCGAAGGCACCCCGCATTCCCTTAGGATTTAGCAATGTCCCTGCCACAACTCGCACAAGCATGATACTAATTACTGTTATACGATAATTATTTTAATGGTCAAATAACTTCAATATAAAATAACATATTTATTCATATTACCAAACTATATGGCCATACAAAATACTATGTTTCTTTGCCGTAACTAGACAACGACATTCGAATTATTACATTTATTCACACTTTATTCTTCATCAAACTCGACTTCAATTCGGTTTAACCTATTCCTGCGATATGGACATCGTCCTCCTTCTCTTTAGCTTTTTCTTTGATATATCTTTTCTCTCATTTGCAAACGATAAAAACCTGCGCACCGGATGTCACCCGCTTCTTGAAGATGGGTCCTGAAGGTCAGAACAGTGTTTTCTGAACTCACGAAGGATCATGCAAAAGTATATAAAGAGAGCAAGAGAACAAGCAACTCCAAGGATGAGAAAGAGTCCCGAAAAGCTTTCTAGTTGAATTTGTTCATTGTCCGAGTTTTGTCGGTTGCAAGTTTTGTTCCTGAGCCAATAGTCATGGATCTTTTCAAGCTCACCACTGGCAGATAATGTTAGTATGGCAGTTGACATGTCAATGGCTAATTGGGAGTCCCTTTGAAAAGCCTGAGAAAAGAGTCAACAGACTTTTAAGATCAACCTTACTACATATCTAATCCAAAATCGCATGGATATAATTGCATTTAGTGTGAGTTATCATGTTATGATGTAATGTAGCCTTTTATTTTTATTCAAAGTGAAGAACCGAACTTTATTAATCATGTTACGAAATAGAGAGTTTGACCTTAAGTGTCAAAGCAACAACTACAGCGATTAGTAATAGAGGCTAAAATTCCTATGTATATAATTAGAGAGTTTGTTGAGCTTAAACGAGCCCGAGCTCAGGCTTGTATTGAGGATCATTAAAATGAGTGAGCTCTTGCCTTGGGAAAACCAAAAGTAGATGCCTCTAATGAATAACACGTATCCCCCGTTTGTTTTACTTTATTAGAGCCACCGTAGTGGCAGCGCTAAATCGGCGCTAACTTTTATTTCGCGCCTTGAACACCGAAAAAAGGGCGTTAAAATGGAATCTTGGCTTGGGGCGTTAATATTTTGGCGCCGGAGAAGAAAACACCCCACTCAATCAGCAGATGCCACCTCATCCCCTCTCTACTTTTATTATAGAGGCTAAAATTCCTATGTATATAATTACAGAGTTTGTTGAGCTTGGGCTTAATTTTATCTCATATCACTTCAATGATAAAAAAATACTATGATAGAGAACGGGTTGAATGAGATGAAACAGATTGAAAATTTAATGCATACAATATGCTAACATGATTCATTCAAAGAACCGGCTTATAAGAAAAATGAAAGTATGCGCAGGTCAACCCAACCAAGCCTGTCAGTGAGTTCTGGCAAAATGGGAAAGTAATAGGTGAACCGAGATACTTACAAATCCCCAACTGCTTCTAGCAAACTCTTCACCGACAACTTGAAACTTGCAGTTATTTGAAAGAAAAATATCAATATAGGGCCTTTCATCAACGATAGCAGCAACGATTCCTGCCCCGAGTTTTTCTGCATACTCTTGTGGGGAACCAAGACGAATAATTCTTGATCTTGGAATGTTGAGTTCTTCAACCATATATATCTCAGCAATTGTTCCTTTTTGAACCCCGATTCGTTCATTGGATGAGATCAATGAATGAATTCCTTTAATTGGGGATGAAAGTTGTTGAACTGTTAAAATGGATGTAAGACTAGCGGTGTAACTTGAGTTGATGATCAAAACTACAAAAAGCCAGATAGAGAGAACCAGTCGACCAAGGCTGCTCACTATGTTTTCTCCTGAAAATGTTCACTTTTATCTGTTACATATGAGGCATAACCAAACTAACCCATGCATAAGTTAACGGGTTAAAACAAGTCAGCTTGATGCTTACTGTGTGAGAAAAACAAAGTTGATGAGGTAAACCTGCAAAACATCAAGAATCAAAGTTTAAAAGAATGGAATCAAGCCTCGAGGCGTTTTCTCTTCGCCTCACGAGGTGTATGCCTCAAGGCGAATCGAGGAAAAATTATAAAAGAAATATAAATTTATATATCTATCAAAAAAGTAAAGTGGCCATTTTGACGCTTGTTTTTTCCCCTAAAATAATGCATTTCATCACGAGTCCATACTGTTTAAAAACATTTTGACCCATTACCTGCCCTCTTTAAAGGCTTAGTTACAACCCTAACCTGGCCCACACCTCATAGAAAATAAACAATATTAAAATCTAAACTACTCACCATAAGACAGTGACTAGCTGTTGTTTTGGTGGACCCCTAAATTCTTCATTTTGCTGATGTTCAAGTATCCATATAACAACTCCAACTATGATGAAAAACACTGTGGTGACGACCCACATTAGTGGAGTAAAAGGCCGAAAGAAAGCCCATGCACTAGAGTCTAGTTTCTTTACGGGGACCATTACAACTAAACCCGATTCTAGATATGGTTGTGTGAAATCAACAATCTTTGCACGCTTATCGGTGATTGAAATATCAGCAACAGCAACATCGAGAACCTGCATAATTGCATTTATTATATTGGGAAACTACGTTAGAATTTCGTGTAATACACGGGTTAAAAAAGAAATTTTAACATCAAATGTTACATCTTCTATACTATTGCACCAGTAATTATAAATTACAACCTTTCCGAGGTTAAAAAATATAATGTTATTTATAAAGTAATAAAAACTTATGCTTTTAAAAACACCTATGCGTTGCATGGTTTGAATAAACCCTTGAATTACATAGAATGAATCAAGTATAAAGTAATTTATTAACACATGTGATCATTAGAATGTGTCTTTAGAAATTATCTTTCATGGAGGGTTGTAAGTTCAGTTAAGTTAAGTTTTAAGTATCCATAATAAGGAAACCAAATCAATAATTTTAATTCTAAGATGAATGAAATTATTTAAAGAACCGAAACATAAGTCAACATCCAGTAAATATAAAGTAAGTTTTGGAACTTTTACATTTATAGGTAGAAGCCTTTAAAAAAAAAAAAAAAAAAATTAAACATTATGCTTAAAATGACTTCAATTTTCTTTTAAGAAAAGTGACTTCTACATATCTTTATATGCAAAAGCTTCACAAAAATTTTGAAAAACAAATTACTTTTTACATCTTAAATTGATTTTTTTTATAAATAAAATATTTAACATTTTAAATGCATAGTTCCCTAGTTCTCCATTGAACCTTACACAATATATATATATATATATATATATATATATATAGGGTAGAGATTCTAAGTGAACAAACCATTTTTTAAGAACTGAGAGAATCACTCTGAACCACACATTTCTCTAAGATAAATTTTTTTTCCTAAGTCACATCTTTATTTGCAAGAATAATTTTTTTATTTTGTATATTACAATTTCCAGTTATATAGATGTACATTGTCAAACTAATTATATGTATGATACTTATTATTTAACCTTTAACACGTATGTATATTAAAATAACATTCTCTTACCCACAATCTTTTTTTTCTATACATGTATGTGAAATCATTTTTACATATTTGCACATGCATGTACATCACAAAACATATATGTACAACACTAGTTTTTGTAGTTTTAGACACGTATATACATATATGTATAAATGCAAAAAAATGCCTTAGAGAAATGTGTGGTCCATGTTGGTTATCTGAATTCTCAATTTGGGCAAAAGTTCTCAAATGAACCAAATCCTATATATATAGGGGAAGGTTCAATAGAAAACTCATAGTTATGGAGAGAACTCGAGAACTCCTACTTAAATTAAAAAAAAATAAAAAAAAATCATAACTCAAAAATTAAGTCAAAAACTTAAAAAACTAGTTTGGAGCTTCTCTTTCCCACGTTATCCCCGTTAAGAAAAAAAAAATAAAGAAAAATCTGCGAATTCTAATGCATATTTGTAGTAAATGTCCGAATAGCTTTAGGGTTTAGTTTTTGGGTTTAGTTTAGCTTTTAGGGTTGGGGACTGTTTTGTAGCCTCTTAATGAGGTTCTGAACCATTAAGCTCTGAATGGTTCAGCATTCAGACTGTTTATTTTAACCTAAAAAAGGCTTCAAATAGAATGGTTAAAAGCTGAACCATTCAGATTAGGTGCATAACTGAACCATTTAACACTTAATCATTCAAAGCCCCTTAATCATTCAAAGCCCCTTAACCATTCAGACCTCTTAATGATTCAGCACTTAATCAACCAAACAGCCCTTAGTTTTTTTAAGTTTAGCTTCTAAGATTTAGGTTTTACGGGGTGGGCTGGGGGTAGGTACGGTGGGGTTATGTTTTTGGTTGTGGTGGTAGGGCTTAGGTTTTTGGGTAAGCGATTTAAGTTATTGGGTGAGGGTGGGGGTGGGTAAGGTGGAATTAGGTTTTTTGGTGGGGGGGTTTAGGTTTTTGAGTTATACTACACATTTGCAGTAGCGTTGTTTAGGTTATTATTATTATATTTTTTTTGAACGGGGATGACGTGGGAAAGAGAAGCTCCGAACTAGTTTTCTATTTTTTACTTAAAATTTGAGTCACGATTTTATTATTATTTTTTTGTATTAAATTAGGTATTCTCAAATTCTCTCATTAAAATGAGTTTTCTATTGTACCATTCTATATATAGGATTTGGTTTAAATGAGAACGTTTCGCCAAATTGAGAACTGAAAGAACCATTCTGGACCACAAATTTCTCTAAGGCAAAAAAAAATAAATTATTTTTTTGCTTTCTCTAAGCCAAATTGAGAACTGAAAGAACCATTCTGGATCGCTACCCTATATATATATATATGTGTGTGTGTATATATATATATAGGCTAAGTATTAGATGAAAACCCAAAAATTTGAAGAAACCCAAGGAAACCCATCTAGTGGCTATAATTCAACCACGTCATCAATTAATAAATATACTATTTTATGTCCTTAAGGACATATTAGTCTTTTTTTCATTCCCCCCATTTCCCCCATTTGAAAATTTTGAACATTTCTTCCCCTCTCCTATATAACTAAGAACTCTCTCTCTCCCCCTCCCTCTTTCTTTCTCACAGACACACCCACACACACACCATTGTCAATCCACCACCACACAAACCCACTACCGTCGATCCTTTGAGACTTCTTTCATGAACACAACACATCTACTTCGTTTATTTAATGTGCTCTACAAAACTATTTATTTTTTCCTGATTTAGTATTAATCAACTGTGTAGCTCTGTTTGGTGCCTTTTTTAGATTCTAAAAAAAGAAAGACACAAGGGTAGGTCAAAGTTTCTATTTTTCAATGATAAATCTTTTTTTTTGCTTAATCTGTATTTTTTTGTTCATTGAATCTTGATTTTTTTTAGGAATTGTTTGTTTGGTTGCATGATGTTGGTTTTAGGTTTTAGTTAGGAGACAATTTAAAACCCTATTTTTGGTTGAATTATACCATCTTTTTTTTTGGGGGGGGGGGGGGGGGGGGTTATATGAATCTTGTTTTTAGTTAGGGCTTAGGAGATAATTTAAAACCCTAATTTTCTGTTGATTTGTGCCTCTTGCTTTTACTTGTTATTGTTGATGTATTAATTTTGTACTTTGACTTAATTTTTTAGGAGTGGTCAGGATTTAACATGAGGAATTGGATTTTTTAGGAGTGGTCAGGGCTTTACAGGGTTTTACTTGTTCTGTTGAATTGTGCCTCTAGCTTGTACTTGGTATAAGCTTGATTTGGACTTAATTTGGACTCTATAGATGTGTGTGAATTAAAATCTGAAGTATGTTGTTTCATATGTAACACTGTATCTTTTTTCTTAAATATTTTTTTAATCTAATTTTCACAAATCAAATCAGTTAACATGTTACTAAGGAAAGGTATTATATATTTTAATTGTTTGCTGTTATTGTTATTATTATTATTTTGTTGTTGTTGTTGAAGAACACGTTTTTGTCGATGATGAGTTAAGCTTTTGAATAAAAAAGTAGTGAATTTTAAAAAGTAAATTCATATGGAGTGTGTGCAATGGTACACATTTTGTTAAGTTGCGTATGATACACATCTATGCAGTTTTATAACATTCCTATGTTGCATCTATTTCGTATGTAACAGAACTAAGTTGCGTCTGTTTTATAACATGGGATCAAATCTATGTTGCGTTTGTTTCGTATGTAATAGAACTAAGTTGTGTATGATACACATCTATGCAGTTTTATAACATTCCTCCTAAGTTAAGTTTGATAATCTTTGATAACTAAATGGATAAAACAATGTTTACTTTCAACACTTGTTGTATATGTTAATACAAGGGGGGTGGGTTTACATGTAAATTGATGATTTTGTTTTCTTTTTGCAGGTGAACATATTTGTTGCATTAAAGATGTAGACAATTTTTTTTATGATAGTTTTTTTTAGCATTTGTTGATTGTAATGACCGTTTTGATTGTTTTTAGCATTTGTAAGAAACATTCTTGTGTACTTTTGAATGTTTTTTGTTCTGTAAAGTTTTTAAGTGATTTTATACATTCTATCTGCTTTAACGTATGCAACAAGACAACACATATGAGACCAGAGTCTGTGCAATTTTAACGTATGCAACACTACATATGTAACACGACGTCCTGACAGATTTAGGACAATGGTCACAAAAGTATGAGAGAGATGATGTGACATGTGCAGGTCAACTTGTTATAGATGCTTTTTCAGAAAAATGTCATTTGACCATTATACCCTTTTTTGTCCACTAGTATACAATTAATGAATATAATAAGCTTGATTAAACAAGAGCCATTGATCTTAGAGATCAATGGCTAGAATGAGGTTTCCAAGAGTTTCTTCAAATAATTGAGGTTTTCATTCTAACCCTCCCCTATATATATATATATATATATATATATATATATATAGTAAAGATCTTGTATAAAGTGTTTTTTTTGTAAGAACTGTGAGAATCAAAGGAGGTATTTTTTTTTATTTTTTTTTTCAAAAAATTTTTTCCCATATTGTTAAACATGTATTATAGTATTGAAAACTAAAAAATAAATTAAATTTTTTTTTTTGATGTAGAGTAATTACGTGTAGAGTAATTACATAATTACTCTAGTGTAAACTAATGTATTTACTTTAATGACGTAATTTCACTAAAAAAACAAAAAAATTTTAAAATTTTTTTTGTATTATTCATCTAGAAAGTATGTTTAAGCACATGGGAAAAAAATTCTAAAAAGAAATAAAATTTTTTTACCCCCTTTGATTCTCACAGTTCTTACCAAAAAAACACTTTGTATTTGATCTTTACTCTATACATACATATATATATATATATATAAGATTAGGTTCCAATGAGAACCCACCATTCGTGGAAAAACCGTAAGAACCCCGACGTAAAATGTGAATTTCAAAAAAAAAAATTTACACACCGATGTAAAAATGGGTAACCCCACCGTAAAAAAAATTACAATAGGTTTATAGCGGTGTAAAGATCTGGTTCCACCAATGTTTGTCTTATTCCAAAAGGGAACATTCCCTTTTATATTTTATTCACCTTTAATTTTCAACCACAAATTCATTTTTGATTAAAATAAGTTTGTGGTTATAAAGTGAGTTATTTAGTTCTTTCACGAAAGTACGGTTTTCATTTTACCATTTCCAATATAATATATATATCACATATGTAAATATGTATTATACTTACGTTTTGTGCAACTTTATTCACAAACTCCGTGTACCTCGACTTGTTCTCACCGCTCGACTTCTTTTCAGCATCCCCATATACGACAAACTCATATGGCACTTGATATGGAATCAACTTTAGTGCAGCAAAAAAAACATCTTTGCTAAAGCTATGAATGTCATGTGAACCGTTGACCTTTCTACCAATCTCTTTAAAAGTAGCTTCCACTGGAACGCCAATCCTTAACGGTCTCCCGTTATTTGAAAATTCCCATCCACGGGGCTTTTCTGTTGTGTTCCCTGGCCAAACAACATTTCTTAAGTGTTGCTTGGAAGAAGAACGGTTTGATGGTTTTGCATAAACAATCTCTGGAGTTTGAACTGATAGCCCAAAGTGGTTCGACCAATACCCAAGAACCAAACCCTGGTTCTCAACCACGTTGATTATATCAAAAGATGGACGTATCACAGATCGATCAGGATTGAATCCGACCGGGCCGGTGAGACCACTCATATTTGTTTGCAATAACTTTGTACGCAAATGGTTTCCTCCATCAAAAACACTAAGTCTTCCTAGATTCAAATGTTTTGTGTCCTTTAAACCAGATAATGGAGAATAACTAGAGAAAGAAATATTGCCACCTTCTTTAAAAAATTTGTCAAGGGCGCGTGCAATCATCCAAACTGTATCATAAGCATATAAACCATATGGGTTCAACCCGATCGACCTGTTACTCAAAATATTCCACCTCCTTTCAAAATCTTGTTTTTTATCCGAATCTGGTATGTGGGGCCGAAGCGTGAGAACCCCTTGTAAAACAGACGCGTCTTCAAAAGATATACCAGTAGAATCCAATACCGTTGATAACCAAGTGGTTGCAATCCAAATATATCCTTTTTTCATCATGCCAAGCCTTTTAGCAGTTTCAAAAACCAAAAGGCCCGTTTCAGAGTAAGTATGTACAACAACAACACGGGATTCCATTGACCGAACGTTGACTAACACATTATGAATATCTTGTGGAGATAATAAAGAGTCAGGTGGCAGTGGTGCTTTGTAAGAAAGCTTACAACGTTTCTTCCATAGTTCTTCACCTAATGTGTAAATACTGCTTCTAAATTGGTCATCATCTGTGTATATGGCGGTTACTTCTCGATAACTGAAATAACTGATCATTTCAGCAATGGCGGCCATCAGATAAAGATCATTAGGGGCTGTTTGGAAGAAATATGGGTATTGAAGAGGTGAAAGTGAGGGGGCTAATGCGGTGAACGATAAAAATGGGACATGGAGTTCATTTGCAACATTTGAAAGTGCATGAGCCATCACAGAACCAAATGGACCAATGACAGCCACAATATCATCACTCATGTACTTCAATGCTGAAAAAGAATAATTATAAAACAAATAAAGAACTAGATATACCTTATATATGTAACCTTAAAGTAGCTTGTTTAGATGTACATTTTAAATTCTTAAATAAAGGTAGAGGTGCCCAAAGTTTGGGGCCAGGCTCAACATGGACTCATAAGTTTTAGGCGAATTGCGCTCTGACCTGACCCTTTCCTATATAAAGGAGGGGATGGAGACAAGAGTTCTCCTCTTCCCCAATTTTAGATGAAGGAATCCATTCTTTTCATGTGCTTCACATGTATAGAGATGTATGCATCACACACGTGATATCCATAGATACCAAAAGTGCTTTTTGTAAAAGTTTAACTTGTAACTTTTTTAAAAGTTGTTTTTCAAAAAAGTGTTTTGATTAGTTTTTGTAGCAGGAAAAGTCAATATGTTATTTTTTTAAGAGTGTTTGTTTTAGCTTATTTATATAAAATAAGCCAAAAGGAATAAAATGTGGGTACTTTGGTAATTTGATAATTAAAAAGCCAAAGCCAGTTTCAAAAGTCATGTTTTTATAGCTTTTAAAAAAAAGCTTTTTAACTCATATCTAAAAGCCAAAACAAACAAACATTTTTAAATCAAAACAACTTATTGACTTATTTGATTTTTGAAAAAGCTAATAAGTCAATAAATTGTTTCTAAACTCAATTTCAAACATGCTCTAATTACTTACAACAAACAATCTACGAATGACACCAAATGGGTATAACACGAGCCATGGGTTGAATGTGACGAATAAATAGTAATGTGGTATTGTGGGGGAAGGTAATTTTTCAAGCTGAACTAAAAAAAAAGAGTATAGCATTCAAAGGCGCACACCCCTTGCCTAACGCTTTTGATTACGTGGAAAAGAGAACCCTTGTCTGCATGGTGTCCTTTGCTTTACACAAATAAGAGTAAGGTTAAAGACCGCCTAAAGTTTATGAGCACGGATTAAGCCCGAGCCTAAGCCCAATAACAAGTTAAACATCCGCGTTACATCCACAAAGGGCATTATATTATACTATTAATAGACAAACTTATTTGAATAGTACTTTTATTATTATTTTATTTATTTTGTTATCTTAAATACCTATAGTTTAATAAGAAATCACATAATGGGGTAGTGGTGGAGTGGTTTGTGGTTCTTATGTGTTCTTTAAGGTCTTGGTTTCAAAACCCATTTGAGCTTTTTTTTTTTTACAACACTTATTTATATATAAATACATATGATTCAATTTAATTAACAAAATATGTTAGTGGTGGAGTGGTTTGTGGTATATGTGAGTGGTGCACTATCCTTTAAGAACATGTTTTGGTGTTGGTAGTACTAGTGGGAAACCCGCGCGTTGCTGCGGGACGATTAAAATAAGTATATTTTTTTAAACAATGCACAAGCGTAGTCGTGTTAGCCCACCAAGTTGTAGGAAAAGTGTACAGATATACTGTCTTCCTTCCATTGTCTTTGAATGCAAAACGATATATATGAAATTGTCTTTGAATATAAAACGATTTATATGAAAGTAATCCATTTCTCTTCATTGTTTAAGCTTTGAAAAGAAACTATATTTTTTTTATCCAACCTTTAGAGTTTTTCTACATTCATAGCAAATGTGCATTTAACCATTTCATTCAATATCACAAAAAGTATACAAGTTGCCTTTGCAAATAGGGGTAGTATTGGAAGAATTTTCATGATATCTTAGGTGTGAAGAAAGGAACTCTTCATATGTCATCTTAACTTTGGACAATTTGGACATATTTGCTCATGTCTCCTCCTTTATAATGTAGTATAGATAACCCTTTTCTTAGTTCAATTAATTACATAATAAATAAAAAATATTTTACATTAAGGTTAATCATGAGTAATTTCATAATAATTAATCACTCTCGTAACTTATATGTGTCAACTTTAATAGTATATACATTGCATGATAATAACAAAATGGACTTTGGATAATACATTTCTATATCAAATTAGTTATAATCTGTTGGATATCTGTAAGATATATTATTTAGTTTTTCTTACCAATTCTCATATTAGAATTTCTTACCCAACCTAACAAATAAGAACTGATAGAAATTGAGACTAAAGAGAA
This sequence comes from Ambrosia artemisiifolia, assembly GCA_032199755.1. NCBI lineage: Eukaryota > Viridiplantae > Streptophyta > Magnoliopsida > Asterales > Asteraceae > Ambrosia > Ambrosia artemisiifolia. Next base: position 44,126,392 of record CM063518.1, read on the forward strand.
ATTGAATTAATCATACCTTGATCTTTGTCCATGTAAGACTTTCGAACAAAACTTGTTAATGTGACATTGATGGATTCCAGGTTCCTTGAAAGTCGATTTAAAAAGAAACGGATCCAACAGTGATACTTAGACTTATGATAACATGATCCAACTTTAAAAGCATTCGTGCTGATAACGTGTTGTATAACAACAACCAATTAGCAACCAACAAAGTGTAACAAAAAAGGATTGTAGATTATAGAGAGAAAAGAGAATGTAGAATTCTTATTCATTGATCTAAACATCATATACAAATGTCACTATATATAGGCACTTACAGTAATACATCTATCTATATAATAATTGAGGTTAACTTGGGTTGAATGAAGCCCTTAGAGAGAGTTTGAGGTATCCATATTGAATATGGAGCTCCAACTTACTCACTATAAATACTCTTTTCTTATTTTAATTATCTACATTCTTTTATCACACTCTCAATTCCTCACTATAAAAACCTCTTTCTTTTATTTTATTTTTCATTCTCCATATCAAAACTCTCATACTACTCTTCTAATTCCAATTGATACTACTCAATATCAAAGCTCCGAATCTAATTCCTAACAAATCTTAGAGGCTTTCTTCTTCATCTTGCATCATTTCTTGATTATCCACAACTGATTAAAGGTAAACATCCTGACTACTCTTCTAATGTTGATTATCCACACATATTCAATCGGATTGTTTTAAACCGATGTGTAATATACCCATGTATTCAATCGGATTTTTTTAAAAACATATTTTCATTCATTTGAAATCATTTGAAGCGTATTTTCATTCATTTGAAATCATTTGAAACCGTATTTTTTAAAAGCATATTTTCATTCAGATTTTTAAAAACAGATTAAACGGAATCGTGATAAACACATATTAAATCAGGTTTATTATAAAGTAATAACAAAGATACTAATGAACTTTCTTATTAGTTTAAATGGAAATCATTCATCTTAAGCACATATTCTAAAGAAACGGATTTTTATATTCAGATTTGTTATAACCGGATTTGTGCAAAACACATATTCAATCTGATTGTGATAAAGGGATTTGTAATATACAAATATTCAATCAAATTTTTTTTAAAGGGATAATAAGGATTTTTTCATTCGGATTTTTGTTAATTTTATTACTATTCAATCGGTTTTACTAATGCTATGTTTTAACATTTAAAAAACAAGATTTGATCCGAAGACACAAATTCTAGGATCCAAGTAGGTATATGGAGCTCCAGCTTTGTATCTATATTTTAGGTTTTGTTTATTTATTGACTAAATCCTTTTATGGTAAACTTAAATTCGTATTAATGTTAATATCATTCGGTCAATTATTAAAAGATAGTAATAAATAAGATTAAATTGGGTCAAAATATTATTAATGTAAATTGATAACAATCATTAAGATTCAAATTTCAGATTAAATGACATTAAATTCGGTCAACTTTATTAATGTAAATAAATAACAATAATTCAGAATTAATGAAATTAAAATTGGTCTAATATTATCAGCCGAATATGGAATGTAGGTTTTCAAATAGCGAATCCGATTAAATGCTTAAGAAGTCGGTTTCATTAGTATTCAATCCTACATTCCATATTCGGCTGATAATATTAGACCAATTTTAATTCCATTAATTCTGAATTATTGTTATTTATTTACATTAATAAAGTTGACCGAATTTAATGTCATTTAATCTGAAATTTGAATCTTAGTGATTGTTATCAATTTACATTAATATATTTTGACCCAATTTAATCTTATTTATTACTATCTTTTAATAATTGACCGAATTTATATTAACATTAATACGAATTTAAGTTTACCATAATAAGCCTTATTTATTATATAGAGGTTAATTATATTATTTTTGTAAAGTTTGTATAAAAATAAATGAATATTTTCGGTAATCATTTAAAGCTATTTACAAAAATATATTTCAGGATAAATGTAAGCATAAAGTTGACAAACCTAGCGACAGTTACCTATGTATTTAAATTTGATTGAAATAAAGTTGAAAATTACCTAATATATACAGCATATGTAAATTAAATTTAACTTTAGTCAACAATTACCTAAGATATATATCGTATTTAAATTAATAATAATAACATTATTAAGTTCAATTAAAGATATTTAATAACCGTAAACACAATTTTGTTATACATTGTTTATACAAATACAAAAAAATAACAAATTAAAACCACTAATAAAATTTAACGCACCCTTTGAACCCAAAAAATGCAAAACCCATTCCAATTAAACTGGCCCAATTATGCCCAACGTCTCTCTTTTACCCGGATTCACCAAACATGCCATACAAAAACGTACCGAACAATGCTCAGCAACTGATAACTTAAAAAAGTTTTTCGAGCCTAAACATAACTTAGGAAACAAATTTAAATTAACCATTTTAGACATTAAATTATCAATCAATCATTACTAAAATGGATTACCAATCGATTAAATTGATTTAATTATACGAATCGATTAAATTAATACGAGATTATTTAATCTCTTATTTTATATAATTGATTAAATTATACGAATGATAATATTGATTAAATTATAATTGATTAAACATGATTTCGTATACTTGATCAAATTTATGGTTTAACAGACAATAAAGAATAAATCATAACTAATATTATTTATTATCATTAACAATAATTGACCCGAAATTTAGGATTACCATAATTGACCGAATTTAATGTTATTTATTACAATTTTTTAATCTGATTAATTTATATTACTATTAATACGAAATTGATTAAATTATACGAATTGATTAAATTAACACGAGATTTTTTAATCTCTAATTTCGTATAATTGATTAAATTATACGAATGATAATATTAATTAAATTGATTTCGCATAATTGATCAAATTTATGGTTTACCATAATAAAACGTATTAATTTTTTTGTATGAATGATTGATCATGAATCAATTTGACCCGAAATTTAGAATTACCATAATTGACCGGATTTAATGTTATTTATTATGATTTTTTAATCTCACTAATTTATATTACTATTAATACGAAATTGATTAAATTATAAGAATTGATTAAATTAATACGAGATTTTTTAATCTCTAATTTCGTATAATTGATTAAATTATACGAATGATAATATTGATTAAACTATAATTGATTAAATTGATTTCGCATAATTGATCAAATATATGGTTTACCATATTAAAACGTATTAATTTTTTTGTATGAATGATTGATCATGAATCAATTTGACCCGAAATTTAGGATTACCATAATTGACCGGATTTAATGTTATTTATTATGATTTTTTAATTTCACTAATTTATATTACAATTAATACGAAATTGATTAAATTATAAGCATTGATTAAATTAATACGAGATTTTTTAATCTCTAATTTCGTATAATTGATTAAATTATAGGAATGATAATATTGATTAAATTATAATTGATTAAATTGATTTCGTATAATTGATCAAATATATGGTTTACCATATTAAAACGTATTAATTTTATTGTATGAATGATTGATTATGAACCAATTTGACCCGAAATTTAGGATTACCATAATTGACCGAATTTAATGTTATTTATTATGATTTTTTAATCTCATTAATTAATATACTATTAATACGAAATTGATTAAATTATACGAATTGAGTAAATTAATACGAGTTTTTTTTAATCTCTGCTTTCGTATAATTGATTAAATTATACGAATGCTAATAACGATTAAATTATAGTTTATTAAATTGATTTCGTATAATTGATCAAATTTATGGTTTAGCATAATAAAACGTATTAATTTTTTGTATGAATGATTGATTATGAATCAATCATTCCCGAAATTTAGGATTACTATAATTGACAGAATTTAATATTATTTATTACGATTTTTTAATCTCATTAATTTATATTACTATTAATACGTAATTGATTAAATTGATTAAATTATACGAATTGATTAAATTAATACGAGATTTTTTAATCTCTGATTTCGTATAATTGATTAAATTATACGAATGATAATATTGATTAAATTATAATTGATTAAATTGATTTCGTATAATTGATCAAATTTATAGTTTACCATAATAGCTCTCATTTATTTTTTTGGATGAATGATTGATTATGAATCAATTTGACCCGAAATTTAGGATTAATATAATTGACTTATATATTAATGTTATTTACTTCATATAATTTACAATTAAAACATCCGTGTATTAACAATTATGGTATAGGTTAATTTGTTATAAATTTATGTTTCATAATTTATCATTAATGATCATCAAAAGATGATTGCAATTAGTTTGGTAATTTTAAGCATTTATCATTGATTTACATCTAATTCCAATGCTTCCATTTTTATACTTCATCTATTTAATTACATTGATCCACATCAATCACAATTGTTGTACACGCAATAATCCGATCGTGGAATAGCATTCTAACTTATAAGTATACCTTTACGACGTTTATATTATTTTGTTATGTTATGTTATGTTATTGTTATGTTATGATATAGATATAATGTATTTATAATTCATTTTTAAGAAATATGATGTTTTAAGTTTCGTGACTTTTTATGAATACTCATTTTCTACAATTGAATAAGGACTTGAATTAATAATGAAAAAATTGACTAAATTATTATTGCTTTCAGATGTGTTTGAAAGCGGATTCGTTCCATGTGTATGGATATTCATTTTTTCATAATGTCAATTTTCGTATTAATTATCTTTTATTTTCAACACTTTTATTCATTCCTAATTATAGTATAATCTTGTGTACACCCAAAGAGAACAATGGCCGCCGCACAAGCACAAGAGTTTACCATGGTTAACGAAATTGATGTCAACCAAAATGATTTTGCTTTGAAGCTAAAGATTATTCGGCTTTGGCGTCAACCTAATCGTCGCAATCCTAACGATGTTTACTCAATTGAGATGATACTAATTGACGAGAATGTAATTCCCAAATCCATATTTTTTTACTAACATTCTATTTTAGTATTTCTTTATTTACTTTACACTGTTGAATATATATATATAGTCGTAGATTATATTAATGGATTCTTTACTCCTAAAATCAGTTGTCAATTACACGATTAAAGGAATCATGGCGTGATTTTCGTATGAATAAATTTATTGTTTGAATCGATTTTTAGTCTTATTTATTATGGTAACTTATTAAGATTTTTAATTTTATTTATTATGATTTTGATGTTATTAATTAAGATTTTAATCTAATTTATTGATTATTGATATTACTATTTTTACGACTTTCCTAATATCAGTTGTCAATTACACGATTAAAGGAATCATGGCGTGATTTTCGTATGAATAAATTTATTGTTTGAATGTCTCTGTATTATAATATTATTTATATTTAATGTTTAATTTGATGTTTATGTTGATTTGCATTAAAATTTAAATAAACATAAAATATAATTTATTAATTTAGCTTCAATAAACATAAAATTTAATTTATTACACAACGTTTGTGGTTATACAATACATTGGTATATTAACATTTAATGTGTAGGTGGATTTTTTATAATTTACGTTTCATAAAACATAATATGGCGTTATAGTAAAAGGGATAACTTATAACAATAAAAATCTCTATAATATTTATAGATTATTTCCAAATATGACATGTTATGGTTGGGTATGCCATTTTTTTGTTTGTATAGTTGGTTTGGAGTATAATATGGATAGTGATTTTGTAATTTTTGTTTGGTTTGAATCCTGATACCTTTAAAGTAATGGTTTATATTGGTTTCACATATTGTATTAATAATGAGTTTGTAATGTTTTCATTTGATGTTAGTTATAGATATTTTATGAAGTGAATTATGTTTTTACTTTCTTTTCCTTCATAATTACCGTTTACTTCGTCATGTGATATTTTGATTCATGATATGTTTTAATGTACTAATTAAATCCGATGAAGTTATTTTGTTCTATTTACATATTTCGTCACTTTTTATTTATCCTTTGTTCTACACGTGTAACAAATCATATTTTGTATAAATCGTTTAATTTTTATTTATAATTTTTTAGTTGTATGTTTTGTTAAACTATATTTATTTACTTTGAATTTTAATATTCATTTGCATCCTGTTACGATAAATATGTTATTATTCATTTCATTATTTGTTTTTAAATCACATCCAATCAAACATTTGTCGATTCATATATTCATTATTGAGTAAGATTAAACATTTTTATGATATTTTGCATGCAACGAAAATCCATACGAGTTGTCTTACGTAAGTTTCAATAAATAAAATTTGCATACTACAATCTTTATAAAATAATTTTCTCATCTGACTCGAAGATGTACCAGGTGTACACCCGGGACTCTAACCTAGTAAGTAAATAAAGAGATAAGAGTTATACATGTGGAAAGTCACAACATAATGAGATATTATTAGTGATTATGGTGAGTTATGGGATATTATTAGTGATTATGGTGATATTATTGATGTCAAAATTGTTAAAAGCACATGATACAAGCATCTTAATGCATCACATGGTACAAGCATCTTAATGCATTGATAAGGGCATAAAAGGAAGAAAAGTGGTCAAGTTTAGAGAATTACACTTGTGACTTTTAAGTTGCCACCTTAACTTTGACATTTTGGACCTTTTTACCCATTGCTCACTCTTTATAATGTAATATAGATAAGAACTCATTATTTGGGGGTGATGCTATCTAGACATCCCCAAAAAACCCTAGACATCCTCTAGGACGGGTCGTGGAGGCCTCCGCGACCCGTTGTGGCCAAATCAGTGAAAAACGACAGGTCGTGGGGGCCTCCATGACCCGTCATTTTACATAAAAGTGAAAAAAGACGGGTCGTGGAGGCCCCCACGACCCGTCCTAATACGAGGTACGAGGTGTCAGTCTGAACTCCCTGCAAAAGCAGGGGGTTCAGACTGAAAAGGTCTAAAAAGGTGTTTCACCACGGGCCGTGGAGGCCTCGACGGCCCGTTAAAATGTATTAGGTTTGGACAAAGACCATTACATCATGATTGAGTTAGCAAAAGGCACTCCAATGCCAAAACTGAATAGGACATGGAGTGAATTTCGATCTGAAGAGGCAAGTGAGTGGGAGACAATATATGACCACCGTATACAAAGGGCGTATCAAATACCAGAATACTTCGACTTAACCTAGCTTATCATATGTTACTATTTTTATCATGTATACTAAATTATTTAACAGAAAAAAATTGTTGTATACGCTAATTTATGATTATGAGAAGAATGTACTTTTTATTTTTTATATAAAAAACACAAATATTAAGCTTAGAATACATAAAACGCGCTAAAAACAAAAAAAAAGGTCATAAGTGTTCAGTGTTCATGGGTCGGGTCATTAGTTGTTTGTTTATTTGGATGTTTTATTTTGAACAGTATTGTTTCTTTATTTGAACAGTATGCTTTATTTTGTATGTAAATGTTTGAATATTATGCTTTATTTTGTTTTATTGTTCGTATCTTGGGTTTTGTTTAGTTCGGCAACATAAACGTTAATAAAAAACCAAACATTCATATTCATATTCATATTCACATCCATATAAAAAAATCATATTATACAAATAAAAAAATTAACATTTATAAAAAACCAAACAGTTATATTCACATCTCTAACCCATCTTAAACGCCCACACTACACTTATAAAAAACCAAACAATCATCACCCAATCATTGCCAATGATTGGTAATCATTTGGATGCTAGGGGACGGGTCGTGCGGGCCTCCACGGCCCCCATTTTGCTCTGGTTGGCCCTCCGCATGACGTGGAGGCCTCCACGAGCCGTCTTTTTTGCTCTGGTTGGCCTTCCAGGGGCTGTCTAGGCCTCCACGGTCCGTGGAGGGGGTGTCTAGATAAAAAAAATCTTAGTGTCTGAATATCCCAAGCCTTATTTGGCCGCTAGAAACTAGGGGTACAATTTTTTAAACAAAAATATTAAGGTTTCGTTTTTTTATAAGTGACCTCGAGGTCATTAATTCAGCCCGTCAACCCAACAGAATTTCCAACCCTATTAGGGGTATGTTTGGCAAAACTAGCTGGTGGCTGGTAGCTCTAACTTTTTAAATATATTTTGGTGTTTAGCGAAGTAGCGGTAGCTTTTAATAAAACGTATAAAATAACCAAAATGAGCATTAACTAAAAGCTTGTATACATTTTTTTTATGATAAAATGGGTATTTGTATCATTTACTCATTAAAAGTTTGTAGCTAGTAGGAGATTACTAGTAGCTTTTCAATATAGAGTTATTTCTCCTAAACTAAAAATTTCATGCTTATTCAACCGAATAAGGTTTCTTGTTAAGTAGGAGTTTTTTTTTAAATCTTAAAACTTGAAGCTCAGAAAAGGTCTAAAAGTTCATTGTCAAACATACCCTATAACTAAGACTTTATAATGAAGAAGTATTAACAAATACGGGTAAAACATTACATTAACCACTTAAGGGGTGGCGGCGCAGCTTGTTGGCCGCATACCTAACATCCTTATATAATTTACTTAGTTAATGAAAATTATTTACTCGTCTAAAAAAAATTAACCACTTAAATTTCGACGATCTCAGCTTGAATCATTTAATTCCAAATTTCAGAATTCTAAAAAGTTTAAAAAAAGAAACATTACCCCCAACAATAACGCGGAAGCGAATGTGCTTCACATCATGAATCAAAAGACTCAATCGTTTTCCGGGCAAAACGTCTGGATTAGAATTAACATCATCCACAGCTGCCTTCATGGCAATGGTTGAGACCTTCCCATTGATGGTTTCCACGGTCATTATGGCCCCAATGTCAACCGTGTCCATCTTTTTCGAAGACGAAAACACGACTAAAAATATTAACACAAAGATTAACATCACTAAACCCCTCATGGCATTAGATTAATAATTGCCATCCGAAAGCAAGCAGGTGTTAAATAAATAGTGATGAGCAAAAGGGTTGTTAGTTTAATGAATATAAAACACAATTAAAGCAAGGAGAATAGTGAAAGTGAAAAGCAGAAACCCATTAAACACAATTAGTATATTTGATTAGGAAGTAAAATAAAGATTATGTACGGAAGTTACTTCAGCCATTGATATTCTTATTGAACGTAAAGATTAGGTTAAAGTGGATGGTGAATTGTCATCTTCGGTTGCATTTGCACAGAGATCACGACCAGTGAGGGCTTTAGAGCACAGGGTTTTGACTTTTGTAGGATTAAACGTTTACAAAACTGGAAACCAGTTCAAAGATTGAAGTGGTTCCACCCAGTGGCGAAGCTTGGAGATCAAATCGGCGGGGCCAGACTCATTTTTTTCCAATCGGTAGGGGCCAGAAGATAAAACCGGTGGGGCCAAACTCAATTCATATAAAAATTACCTACGAAAATCGCAAAATTTCACCGCTGTGCCAAAAAACGGCAGGGGCCGGCGCACCCGCTGCCGCTAACAAACCTTCGCCCTTGGTTCCACATGAATATTAAATTCACTTAATTCTAAAAATATATTGTTTCTTCAATATAAAAAGTCTAAAACTTAACAGATTGGGGTTTCCAAACATGGATTTAGTTTTTGGGTTCAACTCTTAAATTTTACTTAGTGTACCCGTCTGATCCAAAGTAGAGTGGCGAGCGTGAGAACATAGAACAGTATGAAAACAATTATCTGATTTTTGAAGCAATCCAAGGTTTCTTCCAACCCGTTAGATTAACCATTTTCGTAATGAATTTTGGGCATTTATGGAATAAGGAATAAAAGCGTTAGCAGTTGATGGTCCTATTATGTGAGTAAGACCGTCACCCAAAGTAAAAGGTGAATGTGACCCAAATAGTTGGGGTCCATTAGTACTCAACTAGACTAATGGTGTACGCAGTTATTGAAATAACTATCATGTCAAGTCATGAAAAAAGTGAGTTTCAATGAATTTATAGGTGCCCATAAGTTTCGTTATCTTAAAATGTATCTCATAAATGAAAGGACATAAAAATGCCAAAAAATAAAAGTAATGAAATATATGAAATCATAAACTCAGATGAGTTAGTATCGGGTTAAATGAGTTATATTTAGAAAACAAAAATACTTGAATAGATGATCTAAGTGGGTTAAACAAATAATCAAACAACCTCGCTCTTAAATATGAATGGAATGGTGAGACAAAGATAAACCCTTAACTCTATTCTAAAAGATTGAGAAGTTTCTCTCGGTGGGATCCCTGGTTCAAAACCTATTTTTTGTGGAAAATTATAAAAGTAACAGAGCATAGATCAGTAGATGAGAAAAGAAAGAAGACGACAAAAAAATGATCATGAATCACCTAGAAAGCAACTAGCACTAACAGGTAGAAAGAAAGGCTAACAAAATGGTAGTGCAGGCCAAGATACCAAGACTAAGCTAGGATAAATCTATATGCCTCCTAAAATGTATAACATTTATATAACGTCTTCAAAAACTCCTATAATCTATCATGTCCCTAAAGAGGTTAAAGTCTAACAAATCATTCCATGCTCATTTCATTTCAATTTGGGTATGTCACTACCACCCCATGCCCTCTTCTATGAGGATTTCTGTGCTTCTGACTAGTGTTGTCATCTTTTTTGTTTACACATGTTCAAACCATCTCAATCTCCTACCCATGCCTTATCTAAATGTATTTCACCCCCGATATATCCCATAAAACTTCATTACTTATCTGACCCAACCTTCTATACCCACACATTAACGTTAACAACCTCATCTCTACAACATTCGACTTCTGCCCTTGTGTTTTCTTGATAGCACAAAAATCAATTTCATATAGGATAACTTGGCGGACTACAACCTTGTAGATTTTTTTTATTTAGTATTGTTGGGAACCTCTTATCACGCTTGGCACCACTTAAGTTAAAATAAAGAAACTCGGTTTTAGGACGACTTGTGTAAGACTTTGCCCTCTAAGGTTGTTCACCATTTCTCTAACCTCCTACTTACTCTCAGCCACCAACAAGATCATCTACAGAAAGCATGCCCCTGGGAATGTATTCTGAATCGTTTTCAACATTTCATCCAAGACTACTAGAAAAAGGACTCAACGCAAATCCTTAGTGAATGCCCACCTACACAAGGAAGAAGTTTGTATCCCTTCACCCCATGAACTCCTGAACGCTTGTCATAGTACTACCATACACATTTATAATTAACTTGATACCTCCAATGAATCCCTATTCCCTCAAGACTATCCCAAATCACAAGATGTGGCACACTATCGTAAGCCTTTTCAAGAATGACAAACACCATATGAAAATTTTGCTTTTTCATTATATACTTTCTCATCAATATTCTTAGGATGTGTATGTCACACCACGTCAGAGGCGGAAACACTTGGCGTGGAGAAAAGAAAGGTCTCACACCTAAGATTAGAACAAAAACATTTTTCTAGAAAAGTCATTTGTAACGCCCCAATTTCTATATTAAGCATTTTTCATGTGCCATGTGACGTTAAACGAGTCAATTAAATGAATAGGAGCAAAGAAATTCATAAGCATGATTAATCCGTTAACGTAGTTAACAGATTTGTTACGGGTAAAACACTAAAAGCTTAACAAGGTTAGGTTTTTTTGTTAACTAAGTTAGCAATTGATTTAACTAAAGAGGCTAGACTTGTTAAGTGTCAAAAGAGGGGTTGATTAAGAAACAAAAAAAAGAGGGGATTTGTCACACCCTCAAAATCCACTTGCGGAGTTTTACCGCGAGGCGCATGACAAACCAGGATCCAAGTTAACGATCACAATAAACAAGTCTAAATGAACATATGCAATTTCAAAAACATAGTTTAAAATTCCCAAATAACAGCGGAAGCTTATTCTCAAAACATAACCAAAAGTAATCCAAAATATTCAGTGTTTGAAAACCATGCAACCCTAACTAGACGCCGTGCAGACGCGTGCGCCCTAGTTCCGTAGTGCTACCTTAGCGACCTGAGAAAACATGTAAGAGTTACGTCAGCACAAAAATGCTGGTGAGTTCACAGGTTTGTAAAATAAAGTACCAAGTTCATCCTGTCCATACTATATAAAATTGTAAACCAAAGTACGCTAGCTAGGCGTATGTTTTGTCACTACTACGATTGGAAAACCATTACTAACTAGCAAACCAGATGTTGTGCCCGAATAGTAAACCTGTTCCTGTCTGAGACAATATGCACCCGCCCGGCCCTCCAAGCCGACGAGTGGGGTTGGTCACTCCCAATAGATCTATTCACATTTCCCTGTTGTGCTAACCCGCACCTTCATGGTTTCCCCCGGGACTTCCAAAGATCGTATAGTAAACTGTAGAAACCCATAGTATGACAGTTGTTACCAAAACATAAGTTTAACACATGTTTTCTCCCCCAAAAAGTGAAACCGGTTAAAAGTGGGGCCGTGAACTCACCTTAGGTTGCGTTACTTCGATTAATGAATAAAATCAGCAAGCTATGCTAGCCCCGTAAAGCGGCGACCTAACATATGACAGTTACAAGTACTTAGACTAATAACCCGTAGGTTAGTTAGTCCCTAGATGTCCAGACCATAACCAAGTTCGTTTGAAAACACTATGACTGTTAAACTAACCAAATGTACAAGACTCGACATCCCATTGGTGACCCGAGACTCCCCGTGTTATACTTGCACCCTCAAACATACAATCATGCAATCACACTTAACATACGTTAAAGTCCAACAAGTTCTAGCACATAGTTCAATTAACACATAAATAAGTCCGAGCACATGTTACCAAGTTATTAGGTATGATACGGGGTTCCTACCATGTTCCTAGGTGTCAAATCGGGTCTCGGAATGCCAAAATACACTTACAGCAGCAGTACAGGCGATTAGGAAAAGTCAACTAGTGATTACGTGGGTCAACAGGCGATTATGAGGGCTAATCGCCCTTACTATAGGCGATTAGGATCATGTGGTATGCATTTCAGGAGTTTATCAGGCGATTAGGTCGTAAGACATGCATTTCAGGACTTAACTAGCAATTAGGATCGTAATCGCATGAAATGAAGGCAATTAGGCTCCCAATCGCCTATACTATAGGCGATTAGGCTCCCTTAACAGGCGATTGGGCTCCCAATCGCCTATAGCATAGGCGATTAGGGTCCCTAATCGCCTTCAGCACGTCTGTTTCGGTTTTTCACGCGTTTAACCCTCCAATTCAAATCCAGAACGTGTGGAAACATCAAATATCAATCAAACAACAATATCAAACATGTTTCAATCAAAATCCCTTGTTTAACTTTGTTCTACCAGCCCTGAATGCAAACATGTTTCCCCAAAATAATACCATGAAACCTCACATTAACATGCATAACCGTAACCCTAATGAACAATTACTCAGATTTCATCAACATGCTATCATCATCAATCTGTAAACACCTTAATATTATGCTAACAATCCTTTTTGAATCAAAACAATCCTATCTTTTAATTATAATTAACACATATAACATGCATAATAGTTAGAACCCAATTAACAACGATTATTAACGAATTTTAGAAGACACAAACGTTTATAAACAGGTCTGGACCATTGGGGATTCAAAATAACGTTAACAAAGGTTGCATGAATGAAAACCACACCTTAGGTTTATGATAGATTGATGTAATAGGCTTGAAAACGTGTAGTTTGATCCAAAATCGTGTTCCAGAGGTTGTTTGCGAGTTGGAACGAGTTGTGGGACGGCTAGGGTTGTTATAATGAAGTTTAGGAGGTCAAGTGTTGTATTTATAGTCGTTTCTAGTCGCCAGGTACGTTTCAGGCGATTATGCAGCTTTTACAGGCGATTAGGGCTGCTAATCGCCTTCACTATAGGCGATTAGTCCCCTAATCGCCTATAGCCAAGCCCAGTCGCCTATCATAAGCCCCTACTCGCCCTCCTATAGGCGATTAGGCCTCCCTAATCGCCTGTAGGAGTTAGTTCCGTGTATTTGGTGCGTTAAACCCTGTTTTAACATATGTTAACACATTTTCGCATACCGACAAGTCACATAATGATTGTAAACACATAATACTTGCAAATAAACACATTCACACTCGTTCACCAATTCCCGGGACTTGAGACTTGTATGTTCCCTATGCTTTGACGATTCTACGAATCGTCACCCCTTGTACACTTGGTTAAGGACTGACATCTACTGATTCTCTAGACTGACATCTAATGATCCTCTACACTAAAATAACAGTTCCCGAACCATAACACGACTCAACTAACCCAGTTAAGTATAATATACGCGTGACTCGCTAAGGTAGACTTTGACCTAGACAATGTTGTCAACCTGAATTTGCTGGGTGTCACATCATCCCTACGTTAAAAGAATTTTCGTCCCGAAAATTGCACAAGTACCAAAAGGAATGAACAAAAGAAACAGACAAAAGATAGAAACCAAGAGAGAGATTTACCCGAGTTGTCACATCATCCCCACGTTAAAAGGAATCTCGCCCCGAGATTCATTCAGCTACAGTGGTAACATATCTTGATTCGAACGCTTCCTTAGGAAAAAGATGAGGATACTTAGACTTCATCTGATCCTCTCGTTCCCAAGTGTACTCTGGTCCCCGGTTCGAGTTCCAGCGAACCTTAACAATGCGAATTTTGCTATGACGTAGGCTACGAATCTTGTAATCAAGAATCTCAACAGGTTCCTCCACAATCCAAAGACGATCATCAACCTTGATCTCTTCCAGTGGAACAATAAGAGACTCGTCAGCCAGACACTTCTTTAAGTTAGACACATGGAAGACGTTGTGTACGTTGCCGAGCTCCGTCGGTAGATCAAGTCGATATGCCACCGGTCCAATCCGTTCCAGGATCGTAAATGGTCCGACATACCGAGGGTTAAGTTTGCCACGCTTCCCAAAGCGTATGACGCCCTTCCACGGTGAAACTTTCAGAAGTACTTTGTCATTAACTTGGAATTCTAATGGCTTGCGGCGCTGATCGGCATAACTCTTTTGCCGATCCCGTGCCACTGCCAACCGGTTACGAATCTGTACGATCTTCTTCGAAGTTTCGTACACTAGCTCAGGCCCAGTGAGTTGACTCTCACCCACCTCAGCCCAACAAAGAGGGGACCGGCATTTCCGCCCGTACAGTGCTTCGAACGGAGCTGCCTTGATGCTCGTGTGGTAACTATTGTTGTAAGAGAATTCTACTAACGGTAGGTGAGCTTCCCAACTTTTGCCAAAATCGATCATACATGCCCGAAGCATGTCTTCTAAAGTTTGAATTGTGCGTTCACTCTGACCGTCAGTCTGGGGGTGATAAGCTGTACTCATGTCTAGCTGGGTACCCAAAGCCTTGTGCAACGACTTCCAGAAGTGGGAAGTAAAGTGGGAGTCACGATCCGAAATAATAGAAACCGGCACCCCGTGCTTAGAAACAACTTCCTTCAGATAAAGACGAGCCAAACGATCCATGGTGTCGGTCTCCTTAATGGCGAGAAAATGGGCTGATTTCGTCAACCGATCAACAATCACCCATATCTTATCACACCCGCTCGGCGTCTTAGGTAGTTTCGTGACAAAGTCCATTGTAATCCGTTCCCATTTCCACTCTGGAATTTCAGGTTGTTGCAAGAGACCCGACGGTTTCTGGTATTCCACCTTGACCTTAGAACAGGTCAAGCATTTGCTCACGTATGAGGCTATATCTGACCTCATGTTTGGCCACCAGTAGAGCACCTTTAGATCTTGGTACATCTTATCCGAACCAGGATGAATGGAATACCGGGAATTGTGAGCCTCAACTAAGACAAGCTCCCGAAGTCCCCCGAATAAAGGAACCCATACGCGTTCTGCGAAGTAGTGCAGGCCATCAGGCCTTCGCTCGAGGTGCTTGTCGGCACCGTGCATAGTCTTAGCTTTAAGGTTTTCCTCCTTCAAAGCTTCTAACTGAGCAGAACGGAGTTGGTCAGGTATAGAGGAATGAATGGTGAGCTGCAACGCCCGAACGCGACGAGGGTTTGTTGATTCCTTCCTGCTCAAGGCGTCTGCTACCACATTCGCCTTGCCAGGATGGTACTTAATGGCGCAATCATAGTCATTCAGGAGTTCCACCCAGCGACGCTGTCGTATGTTCAGGTGTTGTTGGTCGAAAATATGTTGGAGACTCTTGTGATCGGTGTAGATGGTGCATTTGGTACCGTACAAGTAATGTCTCCAAATTTTCAACGCGAATACCACTGCACCCAACTCCAAGTCATGGGTGGTGTAGTTCCTCTCGTGCACCTTGAGTTGACGAGAAGCATACGCAATCACTTTCTCGCGTTGCATCAACACGCAACTGAGACCACGAATAGAAGCATCACAGTAAACAACAAAATCTTCAGTGCCCTCGGGCAAAGACATAATAGGAGCAGAACAAAGTTTAGACTTCAGTTCTTGGAACGCTGACTCTTGTGGTTCACCCCAGTCAAATTTTCTATCCTTCTGAGTAAGAGTGGTGAGGGGTTGAGCGATCTTCGAAAACCCCTTAATGAAACGACGATAATAGCCCGCAAGGCCTAGGAATTGCCGCACCTCAGTTGGCGTCTTTGGTGCTTCCCAGTCCTTGATCGCTTCGATCTTAGCTGGATCAACATGAATTCCTAGTTCATTAACCACATGTCCTAGGAATTGAACTTCGCGTAACCAAAAGTCACACTTTGAGAACTTAGCGTAAAGTTGTTCCCGTCGCAAAAGTTCCAAAACTAAACGCAGGTGTTCCTCGTGTTCGGCCTTGTTCTTGGAGTAAATCAAAATGTCATCAATAAACACGATGACGAACTTGTCAAGATACGGTTTACAAACACGGTTCATCAAATCCATGAAAACCGCCGGTGCGTTAGTGAGACCGAAAGGCATGACCAAGAATTCGAAATGGCCATAGCGTGTTCGAAAGGCAGTCTTTGCAACGTCAGCTTCCCTTACGCGTAACTGGTGATAACCGGACCTTAAATCAATCTTGGAGTAGTAGCTAGAACCCTGGAATTGGTCGAATAGATCATCAATACGGGGAAGAGGATAACGGTTCTTGATGGTCACTTTGTTCAACTCTCTGTAATCCACACACAAACGAAAACTTCCATCCTTCTTCTTGACGAACAGAATCGGGGCTCCCCAAGGGGAAGAACTTGGTCTGATGAAACCCTTGTCCAAGAGTTCCTGCAACTGACTAGACAATTCCTGCATCTCGGGAGGTGCAAGACGGTAGGGGGCCCGAGCAATAGGAGCAACGCCCGGTACAAGGTCAATACTGAACTCAACCTGACGATGGGGAGGAAGACCAGATAAATCATCGGGAAAAACATCAGGAAACTCGCGTACAACAGGGATATCGTCGATCTTCTTCTCGTCGGTAGAGAAAACAGATAGAAGTGCCAAAACGGCCGAATAACCCTTCCGGAGATACTTAAGGGCTTTCATGCTGGAGATGAGGCTTAGCAGAGCACCGCTCTTGATACCGTACACAGAAAGAAATTCTCCATCAGGGAGAGGAATCCGAATAACCTTGTCGTAGCAAACAACCTCAGCGCGACACAAAGACAACCAATCCATGCCTACAACAACGTCAAAACTACCCAAAGGTACCGGCATAAGGTCGATGGGGAAAGACAAACCCGACAACTCTATGTGACACCCCCGAAGGATACAAGTCGCTTCAATCTTTTTACCGTCAGCCAATTCAATTATATACTTAGCCTCTAATGGTACGGGTACTACATCTAGCAGTCGACTAACTTCCAGAGATATAAAACTTTTATCGGCACCGGAATCAAATAAAACACTAACAGAGCGATTATTGAGAAGGATCGTACCGGTAACTGTGTCAGGATCCTGTCTAGCCTCTGCGGCTCCAATGACGAAGGCACGTGCATTTCTGCCACCGCCCCCGTTGTTCCCGTTACCGTTTCTATCCCTCACATCCCCGCCCTGCTTCAGTTTCGGGCACTCCTTCTTGTAATGCCCAGCCTCCCCACAGTTATAGCAACCCTGTTTCCCCGTAGTTCCTTGAGCAGTAGGAGCCGGGGTAGTAGTTGGGGCCTGGGTCGATGGAAGTGTCGCCCGACAGTCTTTAGCAAAATGCCCAAGTCGCTGGCAGCGATGGCAACGATTACGGTCGCAGTCCCCCTGATGATGACGCCCACACTTGTTGCACTTAGGTAGTTTCCCCGCATAACCACCCGGTTTGGAACCAGAAGAAGAAGAACCCCCGCTATCAAACCTCTTACCCTGCTGTGTTGGTGCTGGCACAGAACCCTTCCCCTCATTATCCCATTTGCGCTTGTTATTCTCCGGGGCCTTGACAGTCGAACCCTTAGCAGGCAAGATACCCTCATTCACCTTCAAATTTGTCATCCTGTGAGCCGATCGGACCACATCTGAGTATGTAGGAAGATTTCCCGCAGCTACCAATCCCGCTATCTCTGGTACTAGCCCCGAGATATAGTGTTCAATCCTCCTGTACTCTGGCACATGCAAATCAGGACACAGCACTGCCAACTCATTACGCCTTACCGTATACTTTTCAATCTCTGACCCGGTCATCTTGAGGTTCCACACCTCATGCTCTAGTTTCTGAATTTCTTCCCTTGGACAGTACTCTCGCTTCAATAGCTGAACAAAATTTTCCCAAGGCATAGCATAAGCCTCCCCCAAACCCATGTTCTGGGTGGTATTGTTCCACCAGGTCAAAGCAACATCCTGGAATAACGCGGCAACATACTTGACTCGATCCTCTGGGAGACAGTTACACATCAAAAACACTGACTCCACCTTCTCTAGCCACATGAGCAAGCTCACAGCACCCTCAGTGCCAGAGAATTCCTGGGGCTTACAGTCCCGAAACATCTTGTAGGTACACATAGGTGGGGGTGGGTTAACAGGACCACCTAAAATGAAACACATAAGAAACCACGGAAGATGTAAACAAAGTTCACCAATGAGGCAAAAGTTGATAGGTCAACTTACCACCACCATTGTGCCCTAACTGAAAGGCAGCTTGCAGCAAGTTGTTCAGATCTTCTTGTGTTAGGTTTACACCTCCACGACCACCACCACCATCACGCCCACCAGTGCGGCCACCTCTACGTCCTCCACGTACTCCAGACATGATTCTGACAAAAAGGACGAGAAAATTTAGTTTCACAGCTAATGACAACCACTAGCGTTCACAAGATCAAGGCTAGATCCAACCCAGGACTATCCATTCAAACCCAGAGCTCACTAGGGCTTTCATGCATTTCGGTTTATGATTTCGTGTGCTCCCGAAATGATAAACCGCTCTACATGGTCCTCCAAGTGTTCTCCTAGTTCAAAGTTCAAGTCACCGGACATAGACTCTTAGCCATACACCGTAATGCTACGGTAGTTTATGGCAAGTGTTTCTATTGGAGTATGAAAGGAAGATGTCCGAGCCTTGGACAAATCTCAAGAGTACACAATTAACCCCAATATACCACACTGCCTAGAAAGCAAGTAACCCGACATAAGAGAGAACGGATGATGTAACACAGAAAGGTCAGATGATTTAGAGACACCCCGACAAGCCCATACGTAACCCACCATAACGTTTAGTACCATGTGATCATCTAGTGTGTGCGACTCGGCTATAGACTAGACTCTACATGCAGTCCTAGTTCACTATAACCATTGGCTCTGATACCAAACTGTCACACCCTCAAAATCCACTTGCGGAGTTTTACCGCGAGGTGCATGACAAACCAGGATCCAAGTCAACGATCACAATAAACAAGTCTAAATGAACATATGCAATTTCAAAAACATAGTTTAAAATTCCCAAATAACAGCGGAAGCTTATTCTCAAAACATAACCAAAAGTAATCCAAAATATTCAGTGTTTGAAAACCATGCAACCCTAACTAGACGCCGTGCAGACGCGTGCGACCTAGTTCCGTAGTGCTACCTTAGCGACCTGAGAAAACATGTAAGAGTTACGTCAGCACAAAAATGCTGGTGAGTTCACAGGTTTGTAAAATAAAGTACCAAGTTCATCCTGTCCATACTGTATAAAATTGTAAACCAAAGTACGCTAGCTAGGCGTATGTTTTGTCACTACTACGATTGGAAAACCATTACTAACTCGCAAACCAGATGTTGTGCCCGAATAGTAAACCTGTTTCTGTCTGAGACAATATGCACCCGCCCGGCCCTCCAAGCCGACGAGTGGGGTTGGTCACTCCCAATAGATCTATTCACATTTCCCCGTTGTGCTAACCCGCACATTCATGGTTTCCCCCGGGACTTCCAAAGATCGTATAGTAAACCGTAGAAACCCATAGTATGACAGTTGTTACCAAAACATAAGTTTAACACATGTTTTCTCCCCCAAAAAGTGAAACCGGTTAAAAGTGGGGCCGTGAACTCACCTTAGGTTGCGTTACTTCGATTAATGAATAAAATCAGCAAGCTATGCTAGCCCCGTAAAGCGGCGACCTAACATATGACAGTTACAAGTACTTAGACTAATAACCCGTAGGTTAGTTAGTCCCTAGATGTCCAGACCATAACCAAGTTCGTTTGAAAACACTATGACTGTTAAACTAACCAAATGTACAAGACTCGACATCCCATTGGTGACCCGAGACTCCCCGTGTTATACTTGCACCCTCAAACATACAATCATGCAATCACACTTAACATACGTTAAAGTCCAACAAGTTCTAGCACATAGTTCAATTAACACATAAATAAGTCTGAGCACATGTTACCAAGTTATTAGGTATGATACGGGGTTCCTACCATGTTCCTAGGTGTCAAATCGGGTCTCGGAATGCCAAAATACACTTACAGCAGCAGTACAGGCGATTAGGAAAAGTCAACTAGTGATTACGTGGGTCAACAGGCGATTATGAGGGCTAATCGCCCTTACTAAAGGCGATTAGGGTCATGTGGTATGCATTTCAGGAGTTTATCAGGCGATTAGGTCGTAAGACATGCATTTCAGGACTTAACTAGCAATTAGGATCGTAATCGCATGAAATGAAGGCAATTAGGCTCCCAATCGCCTATACTATAGGCGATTAGGCTCCCTTAACAGGCGATTGGGCTCCCAATCGCCTATAGCATAGGTGATTAGGGTCCCTAATCGCCTTCAGCACGTCTGTTCTGGTTTTTCGCGCGTTTAACCCTCCAATTCAAATCCAGAACGTGTGGAAACATCAAATATCAATCAAACAACAATATCAAACATGTTTCAATCAAAATCCCTTGTTTAACTTTGTTCTACCAGCCCTGAATGCAAACATGTTTGCCCAAAATAATACACGTAGCATGAAACCTCACATTAACATGCATAACCGTAACCCTAATGAACAATCACTCAGATTTCATCAACATGCTATCATCATCAATCTGTAAACACCTTAATATTATGCTAACAATCCTTTTTGAATCAAAACAATCCTATCTTTTAATTATAATTAACACATATAACATGCATAATAGTTAGAACCCAATTAACAACGATTATTAACGAATTTTAGAAGACACAAACGTTTATAAACAGGTCTGGACCATTAGGGATTCAAAATAACGTTAACAAAGGTTGCATGAATGAAAACCACACCTTAGGTTTATGATAGATTGATGTAATAGGCTTGAAAACGTGTAGTTTGATCCAAAATCGTGTTCCAGAGGTTGTTTGCGAGTTGGAACGAGTTGTGGGACGGCTAGGGTTGTAATAATGAAGTTTAGGAGGTCAAGTGTTGTATTTATAGTCGTTTCTAGTCGCCAGGTACGTTTCAGGCGATTATGCAGCTTTTACAGGCGATTAGGGCTGCTAATCGCCTTCACTATAGGCGATTAGCCCCCTAATCGCCTATAGCCAAGCCCAGTCGCCTATCATAAGCCCCTACTCACCCTCCTATAGGCGATTAGGCCTCCCTAATCGCCTGTAGGAGTTAGTTCCGTGTATTTGGTGCGTTAAACCCCGGTTTAACATATGTTAACACATTTTCACATACCGACAAGTCACATAATGATTGTAAACACATAATACTTGCAAATAAACACATTCACACTCGTTCACTAATTCCCGGGACTTGAGACTTGTATGTTCCCTATGCTTTGATGATTCTACGAATCGTCACCCCTTGTACACTTGGTTAAGGACTGACATCTACTGATTCTCTAGACTGACATCTAATGATCCTCTAGACTAAAATAACAGTTCCCGAACCATAACACGACTCAACTAACCCAGTTAAGTATAATATACGCGTGACTCGCTAAGGTAGACTTTGACCTAGACAATGTTGTCAACCTGAATTTGCTGGGTGTCACATCATCCCTACGTTAAAAGAATTTTCGTCCCGAAAATTGCACAAGTACCAAAAGGAATGAACAAAAGAAACAGACAAAAGATAGAAACCAAGAGAGAGATTTACCCGAGTTGTCACAGGATTGATGATTGCAGTGATTTGTTCGACCAAAAGACTTTCAAAAACACACACATATCCTAAGGCATGTCAAGACATTTGATTTGGTGAAAATCTCATGTGTGTAGGATTTTTATTCAATATGTATGACATGAAATTTGTTAATAAAGAGTATAATCTATGTTCACAAGGCTTAGAAACATTCACCCTAACTTAAACAAGGACAAATCTAGACAATTAGTGAAGTCGTCAAGAAAACTATATGCTTATTGAAGTGGGTTTTGACCAATATCGTAAAAAGCCCAAATTTCCATGTTTACATTGATTACATTGCTTGTTAGATGGAAATTGCTTGCCAAATTGTGGGTATAATATAACTTGAACTTGTGTGCTTGGGTAATGGTGGATTAGTAGTCAAATTAGACAATGTTGCTTAGAAACGATGTCCACCAAGTATTTGATGAATTGCCTATATGAGAATATAACTATTAGAACCTATGAAGAATCACTAGTGAGAATGTCACTAGTGTTGGTTATGGATTGAATTGAATAACGATAAAGAAAAGAGGAAAACAAAGGGTGTCCTAATAATCACTTGGGTTGAATGCTTAGGCGGCTCAAACGAGACATCAGGAGGCAAAGTCAAGCCGGACACTCGCCAAAAAGGGAAGCTATAAGGTATGTTCTTACATTTATACACTTTTTAGATTGTATATTTTGATAAATAGATAGCATAGAATGAGTAATCAAGTTACTTGGAAACTTGTATAAAAACTTGTATGAGACATGTAAAATCAAAGCATAAGTAGTCCTAGGGACTACAGAGGCCGAGGTGTTGTCTATACAAATCTAGCATTGTCTTGAAGCATGTGGAGTTTGGGAAATCTACATGGCCATCGTGATGAAAGGCCATCACTTTGACCTTACAAACGGATCAAAAGTGGTCACTTAATCATAGTTACGTGTTAGACATGTAAGACCAAGGTATAAACATCCAAAGTTGGGTTGCAGAGCCCAAGGCATTGTCTTAAATCATCAATCCTAATCTAAAGCTTGGATTGGAACTATATATTCATATGCCAAGGAAATTGTGGCATGGAATCTAGGAAATCGGCGATGAATGTCTGAATTCATCAAATGGGTCAAACTAGTTGTAAATGGCTAGTTGGGGGGTTAAATTGTGGAAATCAAGCATGAGACTCAATTATTTTGGTTGAGTGTGAAAATCAATAAAGGCTAGAGAGGTTAATGAGAAAAAACTTGTCAAAGATGTCAGTTTCACGTTTTTTAGTCCAGCAGGCTATGCCTAGGATGCCCAACTTATTGCCCCAGGATACCCAATGTCTTCTTGAGCCGCCCAGTTGGACGTTTGGCAGCGTCCTAGATGCCTAGACGTGTGTCGTGGACGCCTTAGCGGATTTTTCGATACATTGCTCATTTTCGGTTTTGCTTGTTTGTTGCCTCATTTTCGATACATTGCTATGTTTCTAACCATTCTAATGCATATTTGTGATAGGTTTGTGTATCATCCAGCCCCTCTCACCACCAATATTGTCCGCTTTGCCCCGGTGGGTTACTCATCCAGAGCTCATGGATTTGGTTTTTGTTTCCCCGGTGGAGACTTTCCAGGAGGTCACCCATCCTGGTACTACTCCCACCTGAGCACGCTTGACTCTGGAGTTCTCATCTCATCCACTAACATTAAGCCCCAAAACACGTTGGTGATTTAAGAGGCATTGGATTACATATGAACCAATGATTTTTCCTTGCCACGACCGATGTGGGATTTGCCTAGGGTGTCACAGTTTGGTATGTATTCAATTATCGGATGGGCGATCAAGCAACAAGCCGGACCGAACAAGCCAAAAACATTAAAAAATTTTCACGGGTCTTCATATTTGGATTTTGATCATCTTTCTTAAGAACCCATTTAATCACTTAGATTTCCGATGTGTTTAATCATATTGTTTGCCGAATGTAACTTTTGAATTGATTACGACTTGAAACTTTTAATGTGTCACACCCCGCCAAGGCGGAAACACGGGAATGCAACTTCGAAAGGTTTTCTAGCACAAGGTTTGAGCAACACATAAGATGAAACATGTTTGATACCAAAATACTTCAAATAGTCTTACATATTGAAATATAAATTGTCTGGAAATCGGAAACCATTATGACAAACATAAATTATTAAATTGTTTTCATGACATGACCTAAGACAGAGCTACCACATCGTGCTAACTCAAACCAGACTCTCAAATCCCCAAGCTCCATGCAATCAATTACCTAAAAAACATGCGTAAAATATTTGTAAACATAAAGTTGGTGAGTTCATATGTTTAATGTACATAATGTAAAGTTTGTGAAATTCTTGTATGACCAATCAAAGCTGGCTAAGCCAATGTGCCAACCATGAGTCCCATAATCAATCCTCTTGACTATTGTGTCTCGCGCATTGTACAATAAAGACAATGTGTAAATCGAAGAAAACTAGCACTCTTTTGTATGTGACAGGTTTAAGCGACTAACCAAGAGTGGGGGTGTCACCCAATAGATCTATTTAAGTGTTCCATGGATACTGTTAGCTAATGGTTACAGTGCATATGTATGTACGATGACTGTTGAGCTCATGAACCGTTTGTCTCATGTTTCACATGGTAGTCATGATAGAATTCACCCCAAATGAAATATATCTAGTAATGTAGCATGTTAATCCTCCCAAAAAATGTAAAAACAGTAAAACGGGGCCGTGAAACTCACCTGGTGTCCGAGGAAACGATCTAGCAAAGCAAAAGCTGGAGTGACTATAGTCCCGACAAAGAGTGTCCTACAATGTTACGGACATCTTAAGTCGTGTGTACTTTGTTATTTACCATACAAATTGTTCACCCGGCTTGTGGACCCTTGTACCATGTATGCATGGGGTCATTGTTCATGTACGTGACAATTATTACTTATCTTGTTTGTACTTTTGAAAAGTGTATGGTTTTGTGAAGTCTTGGAGGTTGTTGTTATAGAAGCATAATTAATATTGACAAAACTGGCTTCACATGTCATCATAGGTTATCAAACATAACCCTATTTTAACATATGTGGTGAGGTTATGTAAAACATAGTAGTTTTAACACAGGTTCTAGTGTTATTATGTTAAATGCATGGTTAACACATGTTGGTGTCACTTTAACATATGTTTCTTACAATCCGAAAACTTTTACCATGCAACACTTGTTCAAAATCCGACTCTTGTTTAACAAAACCGACCTTCACATACTTGTTTATAGATACAAGGGTGTTTACAAGTATGTAGGTGTATAATACCATGCATAATCATGTGTATTCATGCATAAAAGTGAAGGAATGTCAAAGTGTGTACATATTATGTTAAAGTTCTATAATGTTGAGTTTTTGTTAACCATTTGACACCACGATCCTTCCCACTTGAATGTCGTTTGATAATGATTGATTGGAGATGGTTCTTGGTTGTTTCGAGTGATCGGCCGAAAGGAATGAAAGGATTAAGTTGTTTTTATGGGTGTTGAAGCTAAAGAAAGAAAAGAAACGAAGAGTTTAAGTGTGGGTGGTTGATTGTAGTGTGTTGATATTCAACTTGTGATTCCTATTTATACTCGATCGGCCAAGGGGAGGGGTAGAGACATGTGTGTGCATTGTGTTAAAAGGGGCAAGTCAACTATCCTAGATTTGTGTTGTGGGAAAAGGTAAGGTCCATGTCTATGTATGGAGTTGACAATGAAAGATCACACTTGCTCTTTCCCTATGTATGTTTACGGCCGAGATATAGAGGATCAACAAACATGGATATCAATCCAACTTGGGAATGTGTTCATGAAAGATATTAAGGGCCTAATTTGGTATAAAGGTTTGGGCATGCATGAACCCTATGCACACATCATTCTAATGTAAGACTTTGTCATATTAAAATCACATGTGCATGTGTGTGTGTTGTGTGGGTTTGGCCGAAAAGAAGGAAGAGAGGAAGGGAGTGTGGCTTTCCATTTAAGGTAAGGTGGCTTATCTTGGATGAATATTATAGGGTTTAGAAGGTTCTATGTTAGTGAAATTAGGGTTTAGGTTGGCTTTATCCTTATTCTTCATGCATGCGCATCCAATCGCATGGTAGCTTTGTGTTGGTGGATGCTAGCCGATTTTGGGGTATTGTGTCACAATTTAGGAGGTTGACATGCTTAGAAAGTAGGAGAATGTTTGTTATGTAGTGTTTTTTGGTATAAGATAGGTTAGTTTGAGTCAATGTAGGGTATAAATCCATGTGTGTCAAGTTGTCATGTGCACATGTGTGTGTGTCGTGTATGTACATGTATGTATGTATGTATGCTAGTTATTTTTATCACACACATATGTGTACCGTGTATATATATATATATAGGTTAATTATGTTGATTCTTGTCTTGATTATGTAAGTATATGTGTGTGTGTGTATATATAGGCGAAGTATCCACATATATGTGTGTATATAATATGTTATTGAAAATTATAAGTTACCTAGTGTATAGGAATATATTTCCATTGTTAACATATATATATATATGTGTATATATATATATAGGGGAAGGTTCAAATACAAAGTAATGAAAAGGTGCGAAATGTGTGAAGGAATCTCCACCTTCTATTTTGACATGGTTAATTTTCACATGGGAGGACATTTTTGTCTTTTTTACTTCTTGACTCATAAACCCACTTCCCCCATGATTTTTAAACGGCTATAACTTTTTCATACGATAATATTTTTTTAAAAAAATTACACCGTATTAACGAGCGTTTCTTCTCTTTAATTTGAGTAGCCTAGTGCTATGGTTTTCTTAATTTTTAAAAACTGGTACGTGATTTCACATTCAAGTATCTGGTATGTGATTTTAGGTGTAGCCCAAGTATGTGAATCTGGTACGTGATTTTAGCTATAGGGTATCTGATACATGATTTAAAGTGTATGGGCAAATGTGGGCATCTGATACGTGATTATTGTCATTACATAATATGGTACGTATCTTCACATTAAAGTATCTTAGGGGCCGGTTCAAATACAAAGTAATGAAAACGTTCGAAGTGTGTGAAGTACATGATAATTACGTAATGCTTTCATGAACATACAAAAACATTACGTAATTATCATGTACAAGTAGTGATTCTGTCTATGGTGCGTAATTTTGTATGTTACGTTTTTTAGGGGTATGGAAAATTGTTATGTAAAGTTTTGAATGATTATGTTTATGGTATGTGATTTTGGTAATGGAACTATAATGATTATGTATATAATGGAACTATAATGATTATGTATATGGTACGTGATTTTGGTAATGAATTAGTAATGATTCTGTCTATGGTACATAATTTTGTATGTTACATGAGTTCGCACACTTCGCACATTTTTGTTACTTTTTACGATAACCAGCCCCACATTAGTCAAACACATAGAGATAGAATTACGTATCAGATGCTCACATTTAGCCATACACATAAAATCACGTATGAGATACCCTACAGCTAAAATCACGTACCAGATTTCATAGTTTGACTTACACCTAAAATTACGTACCAGATATTTGAATGTGAAATTACGTACCTGTTTTTTAAAATTAATAAAACTATAGCACTAGGCTACTCAAATTATCAAGAACGAAATGCTCATTAATACGGTGTAATTTTTTTTAAAAAATATTATCGTATGAAAAAAGTTATAGCCGTTTAAAAATCACAGGGGAAGTGGGTTTAGAGGCAATTGACAAAAATACCCTTTTGTTTCTTTGTATAATTAATTATATAATCAAAATTGATCACATGCTTTTTTAGTCAAAATCTTCAAATGAATGGTGGAGATGTCTTCGCACCTTTTGAGCCCTTTCTACAATAACCGCCCCCTATATATATATATATACATACATACACATATATATATATATGTAGTCTAGTTTTGTAACACCCCAAATAAACGGATAATTATAAAAAAAAGGACGTAAGTGTGTCGTAAGTAAAACCTTGCTATTTAAATTAAGATTGATAAAACGGTGAATCAAACTTTTCAAAGTAAGAAATTGTCTTATGTATTATGACAGGCTACATGCCTTTGTTAATTTGGCACCATCACTATTAGATATGCATGATGTTGTAAAGTATATGTTAACTATAGGAAAGAATTAGAAATAATAAAAATCTATTATAAGGAAGTCGGTTAGGAGATGACAGCTCACCAAGTTTTAGAATGCCACGTTGAAGCCACTGATCCATTTCAAAATCCACCACTTTAGGATATGGACACCTATATGAGCATATATGAGTATTTCGTAGTCCATTTTTACGCAAACACCAAAATAATAGAAAGTGATACAGTATCTTAGGAACCGGGAGATAAAGGAATAAGCCAAGTTATTGAACCAAAAGTTGTCCAACGGTGATCCAATCCTTGACAAAGTAAGGTTCAATAATTAGGCGGTGAGTGTGTGTGCAACAACCGACTGTTCAGGGGTGGTGTAGCTGCGACGGTTATGGAGTAATAATCGTCGGAGATTGGCGGAGTTCTAAGGCGGCTTAGGCGGGTGGTAATCGATGGTCGTTTAGGTCGGTGGTGTGTGGCGCGGGTACCGAAGCAACCTGTCAAAGGCGAAACTGAACCGTGTTGGCGATTTAGTGGACGTTCGGTGGTGACGATCTCGAATCCGAACCAAGTTTTAATACCGATGCCATAGGTAATCAAGTTTGAGCTATGATTGTTAAGCTCTAAGGAAAACCGGTTATAGCGTGGCGTTACGCGTACAGGTGAGTGCTACATACCTCTGAAAGTATATATACAATATGTGCTATTTATGTGTTAGAACTGTATGGGTGTTATTGTAGTTCTTATTTAATCACATATATATGAATGTTATATTATTGTGTGATGAATCAGATGGGAGTTTTCTAATTTAACATGAGATCGCTGGAAGTTGGCGATCTTTGTGAATTATTGGACTCAGATGGGTGTTTTCTGATCCAATGAATAATCGCATAGGAGTTTTGCAATATAAACCATATGGACGTTGTTTGGTTCTAAATTGTTTTGTGTCGTTATTGTGGTTATGTGTTATCGGACTTAATTGATCACATACATTTGAATGATATATTTGTATATGTTGAATCAGATGGGAGTTTTCTGATTTAACATGAGATCACTGGAAGTTGGCGATCTTGGTGAATTATTGGACTCAGATGGGTGTTTTCTGATCCAATGAATAATCGCATGGGAGTTTTGCGATATAAACCATATGGAAGTTGTATGGTTCTAAATTGTTGTGTGTTGTTATGATGGTTATGTGACATGGTGATCTAATGTACACTCACTTAGTGAAAGCTAATTAGTAGTTATATGTATATACTTTCAGGTGGTTTCCATAAGCAGAAGGGTTGGACCAGATCAAGTCTTGCGGTAAAAGGATCGAACGTGTTTTTGGGAAAAAAATCATGAACGATAGTCAAACTTGTTTTTGGCAAACTAATGGTTGTAAAATAATTCTTCTAAATGAAATAAAAGTTTGACGTTTTGTATAACTAAATTTGGACCTCCAGCTTAAACTCTGATATAAAACATGTGTAAAAAAAATTTGGGGTGTTTCAAGTTTGACGATAACATGTGTTTATCAAAAAGATAATATTAACATGTTATTAATACCATGTTTTATTTTCGTATAAACATGTGTTGTTTTGATAATTTAACTCAAGTATACATATGTTTGTGCTTGGATTGGATATATGATGATGTTCTACGATTTTATGTGTCAAATATCCTTAAAACATCTTATGAATTGCCCGGGTTTTGAGAGAAGTTGAACAGTTTCCCACTTAGGTATTGTCACGTGGAATGTTGTTTTGCCCCTGCGTAGTAATTGGATATTCGGTTGCTCTCTGTTGAGCATGTGATTGGCTTGATTGTTCAACGTCAATTGTCTCGGATAAATTGGGTGTTGTATGCGTAAACGGATAATGTATTGAATTTCTGAAATAGTTTGGGCTTTGCTAGACTCGGGACGACATGGTCAATGTTAAAAATGTCTAATATGCACATAAAACGACATAGTTAAATAGGGTGTGTCCGGATCTTGACCTGGATTGTTGAGGGGTGTCACATAATGGTCTAAGTTGGTTAAATAAATAACCAAACAAACCCACTCTTAAAGTAGGAATGGGATGGTGAGATAAAGGTAAACCTTAACTCTATTTTAAAAGATTGAGAAGTTTCTCTAAGGTAAACTTTAACTCAATCCTTCTTACTGATAACAATAGTGTTAACTTCTTACTGATAACAAGTCTCATTGGTGATGATAAGGATCGAATAATGGACAGAGAACAGAGAAGAAAGTTTAGCCAAATGATTCGATGATTATTATTAGCTCAATCACCTCTATTTAACAACCATACAATCAACTACCCTTAACTACTTTTCCCGCCCAATTACAACAACTAACATTTAGTTTCCCAAGCTACCCCTATACTTCTGACTATTACATATTAAGTCCCTGGGTAACTATTACAACATATCAATACTTCCCCTTGTAAACATTTTTGTCCTCAAAAATGAAAATCAGGGAATCTAATATGCAAATTGTTGGGACAAAGAGGATTGACGAAACCACCTTTTGATAACCTTAGTCCAAATTCATATTCTACTTAAGTATAGGAAGAACTGCTGAAGAACAAAGAAGAAGTACTGAAGAACAAATGTACAAAGTACTGAAGAGTAACTCATCAGAAGTTCTGAAGTCTAACCAGACATTTCACTGAAGAACTACTGAAGACAAACTACTCATCAGCAGTTTGTCACTCATCAGCACTTTGTAATCAGAAGCTTCTAACCGACTGAAGATCAGCAGTTTTATTATTATATTGTTTTGTTAAAGTCTAGATTTCAAGTTTCAATGTACAGGCTGTTGTAAGCTTATCTTAGGACAAATATCTTTGTTAAATATCTTAGATTACTTCAGACAATGGTTTAGTACATTGGTCTATAAATAGATGAGTTTGTTCATCTTTTTTAGATATGTGATATTTTGTAATTCCTTTGAATTAAATTGAAATCCTTCGGGCTTTGAACTTATAATCCATTTCACATCTGAGAAACATAAATTGCTTTACTGCTTTATACTTAATCTGTATTTATTGTTTCTCATTTATTATTCAGTCAAGGGGGAGTAATAACTCCTCTTAAAAGTGATCTTTTAATCTTTAGAACACTTGTTATTCCGCTGCTTATTAACTCATATATAAATCTGATACACATAAGTGTTCTTAATAGAGGCCACTGATCCAACAATTGGTATCAAAGCATCTGGTTAATCTGATCAAAATCAATCTAACAAATTGAGATTCAGACACAGGCTCTTATTGATATTCAATAAAGGATAAAAGGCTCACTTTTTCATCCATCACTTTAAAGAAGCATTGACAAATTCAAACTTCTTAAAAATGGACCCCTACAATACTGGATCTGCCAACAAACCTCCTATGTTAGTCAGAAATGAATATAACATATGGTCTAAAAGGTTGGCACACACTATTTCTCAAACAAATACTGGATGTTGGAGGTCTGTAGTTTTTGGACCTCACAAACCAGTTATAACTGATCCAGAGGGAAAGACTGAAAGACCAAAAGATCCAAAAGACTACACGGAGGAAGATTTCCAAAAGTTTGAGCTTGATGCAAAAGCTTTCTCCATGTTGGCTATGGCTCTCCCAAACGAAATATATGTTGGCCTTTTACACTGTGAAAGTGCTAAAGAGCTGTGGGATTGCCTAAAAGAGCAGTTTGCAGGAACTGCTGAGGTGATAGCCAACATCAGAGAAATATTGGCTCAACAATATGAAACTTTTACTCACATAGAGGGTGAAAATTTAACACAACAATTTGAAAGATTTTCTTCACTCATCTCTGAGTTAAAAATTAACAATCAGACCTATTCAAATGAGTCTATGTTACATAGATTTTCAAGGTCTTTACCTTCAAAATGGGAAACTTACTCAATAGTCCTCAGAACAAGTTCAGATTTTAACACCTTGAACCTAACTAGGTTACATGGTAAATTACTAACTTTTGAGAGAGAAATCAATCAAAAGAAAAAGTTACAAGAATCTGGTAAAACTGCTGATGACTATACTCCAGGTAGCACAGCCTTATTAGGACATGACTCACCATCCTGTTCTAATAATTTTGGTTCTTTTGACCACATTGACATAACAGCTGGGATCTCATCAGATGGATCTTTCCCAGCTTATGACAATGAAGAACTGAGTCAAACTGCTGACAACATGTGTTTTATCATGGATGATTTAAAATATTTTAGCAGTGATGACTTGGAAGAAATGGAGATATTGCACCAACTGGCCTTGTTAAGCTTAAAAACTAACAAATTTTATAGAAGGTCAGGAAGGAAATTTCCAGGACTTAACAACTCTACAAAAGTTGGTTTTGACAAATCTAAACTTAGATGTCATAAGTGTCAAAAGTTGGGACACTTTGCTAGAGAATGTAGAAGCTCTAGCTACAACCAACCCATGTCTGGATATCAATTTAACCCCTCTTATAATAGGAATAATGGAACTCAAGGGAGTGCTCATTTTGTACAGGCACAAGCTCCACAAGTTCAATATGTGCCACAAGTACAATATGTTCAGATGCCTGCTCAGCAACAACAGCAGCTGATGCCTCCTTTTCCAACTCCTCAACAACCTGCACAAACTCAACAACCCCCTCAGCAACAAAGCTTATTTACATCAGGGTGTGTTGACTGGAGCAGTCTTCCTTATGACACATCAGAATGCAGTCAGGATGCGGACAATAAGGTCTATGATGTCAACTGGGGAGAACCTGATAATGGCAGAAAGAACTTTGCCTTAATGGCATTTGAAGGATACTCTTCAAATTCTGCTCTTACACAGGTATCACAACAATCTCTGTTAAAGCTTTGCACTAAATCTTGCAAAGAATCTTTTGCTTTAATTAGAGAAACAAATGTGCATTTACAAGGCAAATCCAATGATATGGAGAGAAAATACACACAGATGAAGTGTGATTTAGAAAGAAAAATTGTTTTGAAAAACAAAGAAATTTCTAAACTGAATGATAAATCCATTGAAACCCAAGCACAGATTAAAACAATGATAGACAACCTAGGAAAAGTCAGACAAGAGCTTGCTGACACCAAGGTTGATTGTGAAAAATGGGTTGAGTCTTGTAAAGGGTACCAAATGCTGCTTAACAAACAAACTGCAGCAAATGTTAAGTTTGGCATTGGGTATACCCACACTGAATCACCAACAGATTTCACCCACAAAACTGATAATGATGGGATGAAATTGATTCAAACTTCTGATATGGAGGAATGCACATCCTACCATCAGAACTTTCTCAAAAAGGAAAGTACTGCAGAAGTTAAAACTACTGACAATAAGCCATCAGCAGTTTCAACTACATCAGGAGTTGAGACCCTGAAAAATGCTGATGACCTATTTCAAAATGCTAAAATTGTCAGTAAATTGCCTTCCAGCTCTCTTGATTTATCTAAAAAGAAAGAGAAGGCAAAAGCATGTGAAATATGTGGTCTGTTTAACCACATAACTGAACTTTGCAGATATAGAAAGGTAAATCAGTTAAATAAACAAAGACAACAACTGATTGTGGGAAAACAGATGAAACAAAATTTTGAAAATACTTTCTTTCCCAACAAACAACAATCAAACAAAAACCTTTCTAAGAAGAGGCTTTTATCTCAACAAAAGTCATCTTCTCAAAGTTCATCTTCAGAAGTTACACCTAACTCATCAGCAGTTTCACAAACTGCTGAAGTTAAAGATTTGATAAACATGGTTAAACTTCTGATGACCAAAGTTGATGGTGGACACCAAAAAGAACCCACCATTGTTCTTAATGACAAATCCATTGCCAAAAAGACATGGATTACTAAAATTGGTCCACAACAAGCTGCACCTGTTCTCAAGAGCAAACCCAAAGCCAAACTGGCTTGGGTTGCCAAAACTAACTAATTTGCTATCTTGTGCAGAGGGTCTCCAGAGGTTTGAATAGCATATGGTATGTGGATAGTGGAGGCTCAATGCACATGACTGGATGCAGATACCTGATAAACAATTTTATCAGTCAAAGAGAAGGATCTGTGTCCTTTGGGAACAATGCCAAGGGATATGTGCTAGGATATGGCAATGTATCCTCAGGCAAAATGCAGTTTGACAAGGTCAATCTGGTTGAAAACCTTGAGTACAACTTGCTGAGTGCCTCACAAATGTGTGACAAATGATATTCTTCCTTTTTCACCAAGACAGCATGCAAGATCATATCACCGGAAGGCCAGAAGTTGATAGAGAAGATTATTGAAGATCATACTTTGCTGATTGCCAAAAGGTGTGGCAATGTCTATGCAGTGGACATTGAAAAAGACAAAGTATTGAACAAGACTGCCTGTTTCTTCTCAAAGGCATCAACTTCAGAAAATGATCTCTGGCACAGGAGACTTGGCCATGTGAACTTTAAAACCATCAATAAAGTCACAAAAATGGGCTTGGTCAGGGGTCTACCTTTGAAGGAATATCAGTACAAAGAACACTGTGTTTCCTGTCTTAAAGGTAAACAGCATAAGTCCTCCTATAAGTCTATTGAAGAATCTAAAACAACTGCATGTCTTCAACTACTCCATATGGACTTATTTGGACCGGTCAAGATTATGAGCCTTGGTAAGAAGAAGTACTACTTGGTCATCATTGATGACTACTCAAGATTCACATGGGTCTTCTTCTTATATTCCAAGGATGAGGCAGCTGAAATCATCAAGTTCTTCATTCTACAAGTTGAGAAGCAATATTCTCTATCTGTCAAAGTCATCAGGAGTGACAATGGGACAGAGTTCAGGAACAAAACTCTGGATGAATTTTGTCTGTCTAAATGGATTGTTAGACAGTTCAGCATTCCCAGAACTCCTGAACAAAATGGTGTGGTAGAAAGGAAGAACAGAACCTTAATAGAAGCAGCCAGAACAATGTTAGCTGATTCAGGCCTACCTTTGTATTTTTGGGCTGAAGCAGTCAACACTGCATGTTATGTTCAGAATAGAGTTCTTATCAACAAGAGACATACCAAGACTGCCTATGAAATTCTTCATGGCATAAAGCCCCTTATCTCCTTCTTCAGGGCTTTTGGATGTCAATGTTTTATCCTCAACATCAAAGACTCTATCTCAAAATTTGCTGCAAAAGTTGATACAGGTTATTTTCTTGGTTATTCTCCTTTGAGAAAAGCTTACAAAGTTTTCAATTCAAGAACCAAGATAGTAGAAGAAACACTGAATGTCAAGTTCAATGAATCAAAACACACTCTTATTCCAGCAAATCCTGCTGAATTATTTGATCTTGACAACTTTCATTTCGGACCTGAAAAGACTGTTGAATTATCCAAACCTCCTCAAAATGGTTTTCAAGGATTTGAAGATGATAGTCCTGCACCATGGACTCCAAACACAGTCAGAAGATCAACTATTAAACCTTAAGAAGTTTCAATAGCTTCAACTTCAGGAACTACTGATGAACATTTTGAAACTACTGATTCAGCTGAACCTAAAACTCCTGAAGTTCAAATAACAGCTGAACAAGATATTATCAATCTCAGTGGTTTATTTGAAGAACCTGTAGAGCCATCATCCAGTACAGGTTTACAACAACTGATTGAACACAAGGATCATCCATTGGATCAAATCATGGGTGATATTGCATCAGGGGTACTCACAAGAAACCAGCTTTCCATCTTTTGCTTCTTCTCAGCATTCATTTCTCAGTTGGAACCAAAGAAGTATCAAGAAGCCCTCAAAGACAACAATTGGGTGCAAGCAATGCAAGAAGAGTTGCTTCAATTCAAGAAACAACAGGTTTGGGAAATCTGTCCCTTACCTCAAGACAAGCAACCAATTGGAACAAGATGGGTCTTCAGAAACAAATCAGATGAGGCTGGTATGATCATCAAGAACAAAGCAAGATTGGTGGTACAAGGTTATTCCCAAAAGGAAGGAATTGATTATGATGAAACCTTTGCACCAGTTGCAAGACTTGAAGCTATCAGGTTATTTTTAGCTTATGCAATTTCCAACAACATTAAAGTTTATCAAATGGATGTCAAAAGTGCATTTTTGTATGGAAAAATAAAAGAGGAAGTGTATGTCTGTCAACCTCCAGGGTTTGAGAATCCTTCTCATCCTGATTGGGTTTACATACTTGACAAAGCTCTTTATGGGCTAAAACAGACTCCAAGAGCCTGGTATGAAACACTTTCAAACTTTTTACTTAAGAATCACTTCTCAAGGGGATCCATTGATAAAACTCTTTTCATAAAACATGTTGGAAATCATGTCTTACTTGTTCAAATTTATGTTGATGATATCATATTTGGTTCAACAAACTCAAAACTGTGTGAAGATTTTAAGAAACTCATGCAATCAAAATTTGAAATGAGTACAATGGGAGAATTGCAGTACTTTTCGGGACTGCAAATCAAGCAACAATCAAATGGAACATTTATACATCAATCAAAATATGTTAAAGAATTATTGAACAAATTTTCTTTACAAGACTGTAAAACATGTTCCACTCCCATGACACCAATCACACAAGTTGAACCAGATGATCAAGGGAAACATATTGATCAAACCATGTATAGATGTATGATAGGTTCTCTTTTATACTTAACTGCTTCTAGACCAGATATCATGTTTTCAACTTGTGTCTGTGCTAGATACCAATCTGCACCAAGAGAATCACACCTAATTGCAGTCAAAAGAATCTTCAGATATCTGAAAGGAACTCCTACCTTAGGAATTTGGTATCCTGCTTCAAGCAATACCAAGTTAACTGCTTTTTCAGATAGTGACTATGCAGGGTGCAAGATGTCAAGAAAATCAACATCTGGTGGTTGTCAATTTTTAGGAAACTGTCTGGTGTCCTGGCAATCAAAGAAACAAACATCTGTGGCAACTTCAACAGCTGAAGCTGAATACATTGCTGCTGCAAGCTGTACTTCACAGATACAATGGCTCCAATATCAACTGCTTAATTATGGAATCAAAGAGACCAAGACTCCACTTTTAGTAGACAGCAAATCTGCCATTAGCATCATTCAAAATCCTGTTCAGTTTTCAAAAACTAAACATATTGAAATCAGGTATCATTTCATAAGAGATTGCTATGAAAAAGGCAAGATTGAGGTGAAGCATGTCACAACAGCTAATCAAATAGCTGACATTTTCACCAAACCCCTTGATTCAACAACTTTTCAGAGGTTAGTATCCATGCTTGGGATGTTAAACTTGGAAGAAAGTCTGTAAGTGTTTCACTTTTTAGTTCTGCACATATTTTATTTTCACTTACATACTTATCTGTCACAAACCTCTAAAGACCAAATTTGAGAAAGAGAAACTACTGATGAACAATTTTTAAGAAAAATGGGAAATTTTCACAATGGAAATAACTACTGATAAAGAATCAGAAGTTAGTTAAGTGTTTTAAAAGTCATTTGCATCAGCAGTTGAAACTGCTGAAGAGATGACCAAAACCACTGATGAAGAAACCTTCTTCATCAGCAGTTTCATTAAAAAGGGTAAAACAGACTTTTCACTCATCAGAAGTTTGACCTAGTCGGTTAAAAACTTCTGATAAATACCTTTTTCAAACACTTATCCATTCAAAAAGCAAAATTCCCTCTCTCTCTCTCAAATCAAAACCAAAACCCCTTCTCTAACCTAAAATACTGTTCGATCAAACAAGCAATGGCTCTCGTGTTAAAACAGGGACATAATCAACGAGGCTACTTTGTGAAAGATGAAGCCTGGTCCCAGTATGATGAAATCCTTGATCTCATCATGAAATCCCAGTATTATGAAGCTTTCACCATCGATCCACCCATTCATGAAGAAACTCTAAATGAGTTCTGGGCAAACACAGAGACGGTGACAGTTAATAATCAAGTGATCTCCCTAAAATCTTCTATAAAAGGGAAACTGATGGCCATATCACCGGAAACACTAAGCATCAGGCTTGGTTTGAAGGATTCTAATGCTCCTGAGCATATTCCAAACTCAGACATCCATCTAACCATGACAGAATGTGGTTATCAAGGTACTTTGGCACAAGCAACAGTTTATAAGAAATATTTTGACCCAAAATATAAACTGTTATTTCATTATATTATAATGTGTCTAAGTCCAAAAACTGGGTCTATTGATCAGATGCCTTCTACTTTTCAACCAATCTTTCATTCAATCATAAATGAAACACCTTTTAAGGCATCAAAACTGTTTTTCAATGAATTGGTTTTACACCATGAAAATGATAAAAAGAAGTTTTTGTTGTACCCAAGATTTGTTATGCAATGCATAATAAAAGAACTTGGAGAGGGAGTACTTGTGGGTAAAACAACAACTTTAAACCCATTAACGTCACAAGTATTCTCTAGGCACAACAAACCAGCACTTGTGCTAGAAGATGACCAAGGGGAAGAACAACCCATCCCCAAGGAACCCACATCTTCCAAACCCAAAAAGAAAACCAAAAAGCCAAAACAACAAAAACAAAAACCAACCAAACCATTGAAAAAGACAGTTCAGGAAGTGGAGAAACCTGAAACTGCTGATGTGCAATCTGCACTTGATAAGGATGTGGCTGAAACATCCTCTCAGCACACTCCTTCTCCACCTCCTAAAAGAAAACCAGTTACAGTTATTTTTCAAAGAAAAAGATTTAAGAAACCTGTAACTATTGACCCAACCTTTGAAACTGCTGAAACAGAACCTGAACCCATTCCAACTTCTGAACACCTACCCATTACAACTACTGAACCTGAACCTTCCCACACAACAATAGAAATAGCCCAACTTCTCTCAGGACTAAAAGGATCCCATCCAATACATGTCACTCCCTCAGCAACACATCAAATTGGGGAGATGCCTTCTCCTATTGACATGGATGTGGACCTTATTAGCCCAAACCAGGGAGATGAGGATGGACCAGAGTTTATAAGCCCAAACTTAGAAACTCTTGGTACTTTTGAGGCTGCTACTACTCACTTATCACCCAGTGGTGAACTTGAGGACAGTAGTAACATTGCTAAGACCTCAAATTTGAAGGCCTAGTGCCTGAAGTAGGAAAACCTCAGTTCCAAGACAAAGAGGTTCATGAGACTACTAGTTTGGGACTAGCTCATGATTTAACTGATCCTGCCCTCTCTGAGGACACCATCAGGGATTCAGATGATTCCATTAGCTTGGATGATGAATCAAACATTCCACAAACAGAATTGACGGTTGAGATTGAAGGTCCTGCATCTAAGGTATCCAAGCTCAAGAAGCTGGTCACCAAAGATCAGGTTAAAGACCACTTAGCCCAAAAATCCCCACAAGTGGCATCTTCAGAGAAATCTGAGGATCACCCAAAAAGCCCCCCTTCACAAAAACAACCTACCCAATTCTCTGGGCTCACTGGCATAGACCTGAACCAACTATGCAGCCCAGATGGTCCCCTGTGGCAGACAATGAAGCAGATCATAGCTGATCAACTCAAGACATTCACAACTGCTTGGGAGTTAAAGGCTAACAACCAATTTGGGTTGATAAATTCTAGACTTGCTGAGTTGAACAAGAAGATGGATCAAACTCAAGATCAACTAGCAAGGTTGTCTGCTGCAACTTCTCACTCAATAAGGCTTCCAGAAGTGGATGAAGCCAAAAAGGGGGAGAAGACTAAGGAACCAATAACTGAAGTTGCTACAACAAGAGAAAATCCTGATCCTGAAGCTGAAAAACCAACACAAAGACCAGGAAAAGAAGTAGCACAAGAATTCTCATTATCTAAGGCACAAGAGGGAACTGCTGAAGTGACTTATCAAACTACTGAAGACAATCCTTCAGAAGTTGTGAAGACAGACAAACCATCAGCAGTTTCAACTCCAAAACCAACATCAGAAGTTTCTAAGGCACCTGATAGAGAACCTGCTTCCATTCCTTTGCCAACAACAACTTCCACAACTGTTTTAAACCGTACTCCCATTGCTATGTCGAAAGAACTGTTGGAGAAGAGTTTAAAAGAGGCTGCAAAGAAGGCAAAAGAAGACAAAGTATGGAACAGCCTAGAGACTAGAGATGATCTGAACTTTCAAGAAAAATTGATCAAGTATCAAGAGAAGCTTGATGAGCTTGAGGCTGAAGAGAGAGCACTTGAAGCTGTTGCAGATGAAGACAAAAGAGCACAGCTAATCACTTTTATTACAAAGAACTCCAAATCCAAACAAGTGGCTCTCAAAAGACTCTCAACACAAGAACTCACAAGAAGAGCACAAATGCTATCTGACAGACTAGCAATAGAGAATGAGAGGAAAGCCAAAAGAGCAGAGATCATAGAAGAGTTAGTGGCAAATGGCTATGGTTCAAAGGCCTCAGTCTCCAAATGGAAAGAACAAACACTTTATGAGACTTACAAGAAGTACAAGGCCAGCAAAGCTGCAGAGCCAGAGAGATTTGAAACTCCAGAAGTCCAACCAACTTCTATTATAAGGAGATCTTCTGGTGCACAAAGGAAGCCTGCCACAAAAAGAAAAGCAGAGGGTGAACCCATAGTGAAAACTGATTTCAAGATGGTACTCTTGGAAGGAAATCAGTTAGTGCATGGTGACTTTGATGTAGAAGAAAAACCCCTCCTAACACAATTCAGAGACAAGGCTACTTATGCTTATCAGTTACAACAATCCATTCAAGAGAAGACACATACAAGGGTTGTAACAGAACATCACTTGCCCAACATGCCTATTCAAAGTGGTGTTGAACTTCAAGGTAGTCAAGAATCTCACCTGAGAGTCACTGAAATTGAAGACATTCCTCAATCATCCTCAGGATTACCTAAGGAAACAGGCTTGGTTTCCTATGCCTCTGACTTTGACAGGTCAAAGGTAAATATCATTAAATGGTCCTTTACTGATTCCAACTCAGTACTTGTGACCAGGAGAGATCGTTCAAGTAAGGTCTACAAAAACTCAAAGGAGTTGAGTGTTTTATCTTCCAAAGACCTTCTTACAATTCAACATCTTACACCTGAACTTGGACCTCTCACTGAGCAACAAAGATGTACTCTTACTACCCGGATGACAGCAGAAATCTGGAGGATACTAGAAGAGAGAAAAGATCAGCAATAAAGATTGGATAAGGTTTTGGCTTCATCAATCCAGGGGGAGATTGTTGGGACAAAGAGGATTGAAGAAACCACCTTTTGATAACCTTAGTCCAAATTCATATTCTGCTTAAGTATAGGAAGAACTGCTGAAGAACAAAGAAGAAGTACTGAAGAACAAATGTACAAAGTACTGAAGAGTAACTCATCAGAAGTTCTGAAGTCTAACCAGACATTTCACTGAAGAACTACTGAAGACAAACTACTCATCAGCACTTTGTAATCAGAAGCTTCTAACCGACTGAAGATCAGCAGTTTTATTATTATATTGTTTTGTTAAAGTCTAGATTTCAAGTTTCAATGTACAGGCTGTTGTAAGCTTATCTTAGGACAAATATCTTTGTTAAATATCTTAGATTACTTCAGACAATGGTTTAGTACATTGGTCTATAAATAGATGAGTTTGTTCATCTATTTTAGATATGTGATATTTTGTAATTCCTTTGAATTAAATTGAAATCCTTCGGGCTTTGAACTTATAATCCATTTCACATCTGAGAAACATAAATTGCTTTACTGCTTTATACTTAATCTGTATTTATTGTTTCTCATTTATTATTCAGTTAAGGGGGAGTAATAACTCCTCTTAAAAGTGATCTTTTAATCTTTAGAACACTTGTTATTCCGCTGCTTATTAACTCATATATAAATCTGATACACATAAGTGTTCTTAATAGAGGCCACTGATCCAACACAAATCCTCAACATTCTCCCAGGTAGCTTCAGCCACTGGTATACTATCCCATTGTACTAACACATCAACAGAAGCTCTGTTACCCCTCTTAACCAACTTCCTGGACAACACCTAAAGTGGTTTAAACAAAAATCTTGGACCTTTTGGCAATGGGCAGGACTAAGTAACATCACCATGTGCCTTTTTCAAAAGTGACACATGAAATAC
This sequence comes from Ambrosia artemisiifolia, assembly GCA_032199755.1. Classification (NCBI taxonomy): domain Eukaryota; kingdom Viridiplantae; phylum Streptophyta; class Magnoliopsida; order Asterales; family Asteraceae; genus Ambrosia; species Ambrosia artemisiifolia. The sequence goes on from CM063518.1 coordinate 44,168,997, forward strand.
AAGGTGTACTTGTGCATCTACAGGAAGGTCCAGTTTATAAGCAACAAGTCCCACTCTCTCAATAATCAGAAAAGGGCCAAAGAACTTAGGACCCGACTTGTTGAAGTGAGAAGCTCTTAGTGAAGACTGGCCATAAGGGTGCAGCTTTACATAAACATGATCTCCAGCATTAAATTGTCCTTCACTTCTGCTTTGATCTGCAACCTGTTTCATCCTATTTTGAGCCCTGAGAAGTGAGTGCCTGAGAAGCTGAATCGTTTCTTCCCTATCAGTCATCATTTCATCAACTACAGCAGTCCTAATATCCTTGGGAATATATGGAACAAACAATGGAGGAGGGTAGCCATAGAGGGCCTGGAAAGGTGTGATTCCCAAAGAATTATGAAAAGTAGTGTTATAGCAATACTCTGCAAGTGCTAACCATTTGACCCACAATGATGGTTTGTCCATAACCATGCACCTTAGATAGGCTTCCAAGCATCTATTGACAACTTCAGTCTGCCCATCCGTTTGAGGATGATGAGCAGTTGATAAAGCCAATTGGATTCCCTGCAAGGTAGTGAACTCCTTCCAGAATTGGCTTATGAAAATGGGGTCCCTGTCAGAAACAATTGTCTCTGGCCACCCATGCAATTTAAAGACTTGATCCAGGAAAAGTTGAGCGACTTGGGCTACAGTAAAAGGATGTAGGAAATGACTATACTTAGTCAACCTGTCTACCACTACTAAAATCACATCTTTTCCCTGGGATTGGGTAGACCTCCAATAAAATCCATAGAAAGATCAGCGAAAACATGTTGTGGTACAGGTAATGGTTGCATTAACCCAGGAGTTGCCACAGTTTCATACTTGGCTTTTTGACAAACAACACAACTTCTAATAAAGTTTCTAACTTGCTTATGCAGCCCTTTCTAGAAAAAATATGATTTAATTCTTTGAGTAGTAGCATGAATACCTGAATGTCCACTGGTAGGCATAGTGTGACAGGGGGTAATTATGTCTTTTTGCAACTCCTCATCATTCCTAACTACTACCTTACCCTTCCTGAACAAAGTGATTTGCTTCCACTCATACTTATCATTAGCTTGCCCATCTTGTAACTGTTGAATGATAGTTTTCAAATGATCATCAGCCTCCCAAGAAGACTGAACTCTTTGCCACAATGCAGCATCAAATGTGTGAAGGGCAATCGTCACTAAAACAGGATCTTGAACTCTAGAAAGAGCATCAGCTGCTCCATTGTCGTTTCCTTGTTTGTAAATGATTTCAAAATCATAACCCATGAGCTTAGAAAGCCATGCTTGTTGGAGAAGGGTAGTGATCTTTTGGTCAAGAAGATGTTTCAAACTCTTCTGATCAGTTCTTATCACAAAATGACCCAAGGATAAGTAGTGGTGCCAATGTTTAACAGCAAAAATGATTGCCAATAACTCCCTCTCATAGATAGATAAGGATTATTGTCATGCATATAGGCCCTTGCTTATAAAAGCATTTGGATGACCATCCTGCATTAACACAGCCCCTATCCCCCTTCTTGATGCATTAGTTTCAATAATAAAAGGCTTGGTGAAATCAGGTAAAGCTAGCACTGGAGGGTGGGTCAAAACATCTTTTAATTTGTTAAAGGCACTCCTCATTCCATTTAAATGCATCTTTTTTGAGTAAGTTTGTCAAGGGTCTAGCAATATTACCATGTAACGCCCCGAAAACCCGCTTCATTTAAAGACGTTGATGGGCGGGATTAATAAAAATGATATTGAGTCAAGAGGTTATAAGTTGGAGGGTGGAAATTGTCAAATACCCAAAGTCCATATTAAAAAGTGTTAAATAGCATGAAAACACCAAAAACACACACTTGGTGTGTGTTTTGGTCGATTATCAGGAAAAAGAAAAGGGCTCCAACCCTAGTCCAACTACCAAGTTTGATTTAGCAAGAGTTCAAAAGGGAAATCGATGCATTAGCCAGAAATGGACCGTCTAAGGTCGATTGAACCCAAAGGTACCTTTTGTTTGGTAGAATTTGATGTATAATCGTGTAGGGTTCGAACCCCACATGTGGGTTTTGAGGAAAACATGTTAAATTCGTGTTATGGCTTGATTGTAGGTGGTATTGACCATCTCTAATGGTTTAGAGAGGAGCTAATCACTAGAAGTTGCTTAATTGCATAGATGATGATATTGGGTTTTTATTAGAGCTTTGACATTTGCTTTAGTAGGGGTAAATCCATGTAATAGTAAGAATAATGTGTAGTTAGTGACATGCATGTGGAAATTTATGATGATTGAAAGTTGTATATGTGTTAATTGTATAGAAATTGAATGAATTGAAGGGTATGTTTAGAGTTGAAAGTAGATGTTGCTATTAGTGTAACCCATGGTCATTCTTAGTTAAATGGGTGAATAGATTGAAAAGAAAGTGATAATTCGCTATGTTGATAACTATTGAATGAATGGTATGTAATGTAGGGAAGAAATATGATGAATTATGTTATGAGCTATGAAAGTATGCATGAAATGCTTGTATGTAACGCCCCGAAACTCGTTTCGCCTAATTTCTTCATTAGGCATAATCAGTAAAATAATAAAACGGGACTTAGATGAGAAGAGTGTGGGTTTATTCTAATATGGAAATAACCTACTTAGTATTATTGTGTGTCTAATGAGCAAATTATATTTTAAAACTAGCTTGATTAGTTAGTTTTATTAAAAAGTAACTTTGGGTAAAGTAGAGGGACTAAAATGGTATGTTGGGGTCAAGATTAAAATGGTCAAAACACCCACTTGGGTGCAAAAATCGTGAGTAGTCCCTAGAGGGCATCTTGAGCCATAAATCAAACCCTAAATGCCCAAAATTGAAGAAGAAATGCAAGGTGGTTTGAGGGTTCTCTTGAGGGGTTGCAAATTTAGGGATTTCTACAAGTTTAGGAGCCTTGGTAAGAACCCTAACCCTCAATTGGTATGAAATTCGAACCCCACATGTGGGTTTTGAGGAAACATGTTAAATTCGTATTATGGCTTGATTTTAAGTGGTATTGACCATCTCTAATGGTTTAGAGATGAGCTAATCACTAGAAGTTGCTTATTTGCATAGATGATGATATTGGGTTTTCATTAGAGCTTTGATATTGCTTTAGTATGGGTAAATCCATGTAATAGTAAGAATAATGTGTAGTTGGTGACATGCATGTGGAAATTAATGATGATTGAAAGTTGTATATGTGTTAATTGTATAGAAATTGAATGAATTGAAGGATATGTTTAGAGTTGAAAGTAGATGTTGCTATTAGTGTAACCCATGGTCATTCTTAGTTAAATGGGTGAATAGATTGAAAAGAAAGTGATGATATGCTATGTTGATAGCTATTGAATGAGTGGTATGTAATGTAGGGAAGAAGTATGATGATTCATGTTATGAGCTATGAAAGTATGCATGAAATGCTTGTACATTGTGTTTTAAATGTTGTATGCACACCAAGTGTTTGATGAAATGCCTAGATTAGTCTAACTTGTGAAATTGTAGGCAAGATTGGACAAGTATGAAAGTAGTATGATAATAAATATAATCTAAAGTGAGTTAGCATGAGAATTGTGTTCTAGGGTGTATTCATGTACTGATTTAATGTTATGAGGTATTCTTGGGCTATGTTGCTAGTTGGAGATTATGAAGGCCCTAGTATGTATGTGAGGAAATGTATGAACGTATATGACAACCCTTGTGATCATATGGTAGTATGTGTTCCGAAATATATGAGACATATATGATAATAAGTGGTATTACATGATGTAAGAATAAATGTGGTTGTGAATGTATGTTTTAGATATGATAGAAGTTGACTAATGAAAGTCAATGTAATATTTGGTTGAGAATGGTTGTTAGTGTGATATGATTATGTATGCTAACAATAATGTGAATATGATAATATGAAAGGATAGGAAGGATGGACTCAACCATAGGAAGCTAATGGGTCAAGAGGAGGCAAATAAACAAGCATGAACTTGGAGGACTTGAGGTAAGTGATTCCTGAACTTAACTCGCACTTATGATATTGAATTATATGTTCATGTAGAATGGGATTCTTGAAAGATTAGGTAGCTTATAGAAATGCCAAGGTAAGAAACTTGGTAATGGGTCAATAATAGATTTACCATGCTTGGTTGACTATAGAGGAGACAAACGGGTCATCAATGCGAACATGACTCCTTTATTGGGAATGATTAAGGGTCTTGAAATAATCTTGAAAACCCAAATCTTTATCTCTTGGAAGTTGTAGGAATCGAATACGGGGTAGGATATCGAAATCGGGGCTTAAAATGAAAGAAATTAGGGAGATGAGTTGTAGTTGGAGCAGGGCTGCGCTGGCTTGGAGCAGGGCTGCGCTGGTCTGGTGCAGGGCTGCGCTAGTCTGTAGCAGGGCTGCGCCCCATGCTGATGTTTCTCTGAGCTGCGCTAGGGTGGCGCACGGTTGCGCCCCTAGCTGCGCTTCCACTTGTTTTTCCTCCGAAATGACCCGAAATGATGGATAGTTGTATGTGGGACTTATGTAGGTTAAAAACGGGCCTTAAGAATATGTTTAGGCACGTAAGAGGATGCGGTTTGCAAATATGATCCTAGTACGGAATGATACATGTGCATGTAGTTTAATTGATACGTTGTTTGATGGTATCAAATACGATAAGTAGATTGTCATGATTATGTAGATTGAAAATGTGATGTACATATGGGTACTCATGCTCGGGTTTGAGAGAGAGTTTCATGTATGTAAGGGTTGGTAATTATGCGTAGATTGAGTATAGGATTGAAACATCATATTGTCTTAGAGATTAGCGAAGAAAGAGTAACATGACGGGTCAAAGTAAGTTATATGAGGGAATTGTATGCTTGTATGTATTGTGGGATTATATGAGGGAATTTTATGCTTGTATGTATTGTGGGATCATATGAGGGAATTGTATGCTTGTATGTATTGTGGGGTATAGAGGAAATTGTATAATTGTATGAGTTGTGGGGTTATTAACCTTTGTTATGAGAATGATAGGAGATGCAGGTATGTAAGTATGATCGCAGGAGACATGGAGGTTCGGATCGGGGTAACCCACCCGAACTTGAAAGAAGGCTTTTAGACGGGATCACAACGTTTTGTTGGATGTTACTTCCGCCTCATGAGTAGATTACATGAGGTCACCTATTGAACTAACTAAATGGTTATATGGTGAATGCAGGTTGTCTTGTTTACCTAATGAAGTAAGGAAAGGATCGAGATCGAGCGAGGAGGCAGATTGTACGAGGTCACGGTCACATAACTTAATATAGATGAGTTTCGTTGAATGCAATAAGAAACAATTGGAGATGTAATACCTAAATTACTTAGTAGGATCGCTTTATAAACATACAATGTTGTTTTTAAAGAAATGAATTTTTCGGTTGGCATTTCCGCTGCGAGTTTTCTGTAAATTGGTTTTAGGGTGTTACATTGTACATTGTGTTTTAAATGTTGTAATGCACACCAAGTGTTTGATGAAATGCCTAGATTAGTCTAACTTGTGAAATTGTAGGCAAGATTGGACAAGTATGAAAGTAGTATGATAATAAATATAATTGAAAGTGGGTTAGCATGAGAATTGTGTTCTAGGGAGCATTCATGTAGGGATTTAGTGTTAGGAGGTATTCTTGGGCTATGTTGCTAGTTGGAGATTATGAAGGCCCTAGTATGTATGTGAGGAAATGTATGAACGTAACCGTTGTGATCATATGGTTGTATGTGTTCCGAAATATATGAGAATATTGTTATGGTGAAGTTCATATGGTCTAGTACACTAATATGGATATATGTTTCTAACTAGAAAGTTTGAATGGTTGAAAGTTGACTTTCCGCCAAATCAATAGTGTAGAATAACATGGTTAGGCTCCCAAACTTGATTGTGTGATTAGAAACACTATGTGACGCATAACATGTTAAAACTATGAGACATATATGATAATAAGTGGTATTACATGATGTGAGAATACATGTGGTTGTGAATGTATGTTTTAGATATGATAGAAGTTGACTAATGAAAGTCAATGTGATATTTGGTTGAGAATGGTTGTTAGTGTGATATGATCATGTATGCTAACAATGATGTGAATATGATGATATGAAAGGATAGGAATGATGGACTCAAGCATGGGAAGCTAATGGGTCAAGATGAAACAAATAAACAACCATGAACTTGGAGGACATGAGGTAAGTGATTCTTACTCCATTTAGAATAATGAATCTTAACATGTATTTATGTGTGTAAGTAGAATGGGAATCATGAAATGATGGAATGTTATTAAGGATGCTAAGGCATGTTTTGGAACTTGTAATGGGTAAAACGCGGCTTCGGTTGGATCGGCGTGGGATGGTTCAAGAAAGAATGGAAATGAGAAACAAGGGGGTAGACTTCAGAGTCCGCCGTAAGCTACGGTGGCACCGTAGCTTACGGTGGCCTTTGCTCCCTTTTCTCCACCGTAAGGCAGTTTTCGTAGAAAACTGCCGTGGGTTTTTGGGGGTCCACCGTAACTTACGGTGGACACCGTAAGTTACGGTGGGGCCTGGAACATTATATTTTTTTTAGTTTATTCTATCGTATGTTAATGTTTCGCTTATGTGCGCGATCCGTAATTGCGTTTAACGCACCAAATAACATTGTTGGACCACGTGTAAGGCTATGTAAGGGTGTAGCGTGTAATAGCAATGTCGGTTTTGCAAATATGATCCTAGTACGGAATGATACATGTGCGTGTAGTTTAATTGATACATTGTTTGATGGTATCAAATACGGTGAGTAGATTGTCATGCTTATGTAGATTGAAAATGTGATATATATATGAGTGCTCATACTCGGGTTTGAGTGAGAGTATCATGTACGTAAGGGTTGGTAATTATGCGTAGATTGAGTATAGGACTGGAACGTCACATTGTCATAGAGTATTCATGAGGAAAGAATAACATGACGGATCACGGTAGATTGTGTGTGGGAATTGTACGTTTGTATGTATTGTAAGGTTATTAACCGTTATTATTGAGAATGGCAATGAAGTTGCAGGTATGTATGTATGAATGCATGGGATTTGGAGGTTCGGATTGGGGGTATCCCACCCGAACTTGAAGGAAAGCGTTGGAACAGGATCACAGGGAATCGTTGGATGTTATTTCTGAATCATGTGAAATTTACATAAAGTCACATATTAAACTAATGTAATGGTTATGTGTTGACTGCAGGTTGTCTTGTCCACCTAATGAAGTAAGGAAAGGTTGGAGATCGAGTGAGGGAGCGGATTGTACGTGGTCGCGGTCTCTTAACATAATAATGATGAGTTTTGTTGAATGCAAGAAGAAACAATAGAGGATGTAATACTTAAAATACTTAGTAGATTTGGTTTCTAAACATTCAAGGGTGTATTTAAAGAAATGAATTTTTCGGTTGGTATTTTTCCGCTGCATATTTTCTGTATTACGGTTTTAGGGTGTATCATGTTGGTATCAGAGCCCTGGTTTGAGTGAAATCTTGTACAAGGAAGTAAGTACTTGAACTCAAACTTGTGTGCTCCTGAATGCAGTGACCCGTGCAATTCAAGACTCGATCAAGGCCCAAAGGTAGAATTTAATATTAACTCACATGACATGTTAAAAGCTAATTGTGGTGTTTATGTTAAGGTGAGCTTTTGTGGATAATGAAGAGGTCTCAAGGACACGATACAAGATAGATCGCGGAAATTGTAGATAAGATGGAATAATCACAGGTAGGCGATAATTAACTATTGGTACCGGTGGGAGGAAAATCCTTAGGGATGGTAAAACATTGAAGGAAAAATAACCATGTTGTTAGGAAATGGAATTGAAATGTAGCACGAAGCTGAAAACCAGTCCCCAGGCATAAGGTAATGATTTCATGAAGGCACATGGATAGCATGTGGACTGTGCGCCTGGCCAGTGCACAAGAAGCATGCGATGCACGTGAGACCGTGAAAAATCATCACAGGTATGCCTGGTAAAATTGGAAAGTAAGTGGTCGTGTGGGTGAATAGTTGGAATGAAAGTTGGAATGAAAGGTTTGAGTCCGTAGGTAAGTACGGATCAAACCCATATGGTAGAAGTACCCTTATGGGTCAAAATTGTAAAAGTACCCTTTTGGGTCAAATTGTAGAAAACCCTTATGGGTCAAAATTGTAGAAGTACCCTTTTGGGTCAAATTGTAGAAAACCCTTATGGGTCAAAATGGTTGGAAAGATCCTTGTGGGTCAAAATTGTAGAAAACCCTTATGGGTCAAAATTGTAGAAGTACCCTTTTGGGTCAAATTGTAGAAAACCTTTGTGGGTCAAAATTGTAGAAGTACCCTTTTGGGTCAAATTGTAGAAAACCCTTATTGGTCAAAATTGTAGAAGTACCCTTATGGGTCAAAATGGTTGGAAAGATCCTTGTGGGTCAAAATGGTTGGAAAGATCCTTGTGGGTCAAAATGGTTGGAAAGATCTTTGTGGTTCAAAATGGTTGGAAAGACCTTAAAGTGTCATATGGTTGAAACCATGTAAAATAGGCTGGAAAGACCTTAGCGGGTCAAACGGTTGGGAAGACCTTAGCGGTTCATAGGGTGGAAATCATGTATGATAGGTAGGAGAACCTTAATGGGACAAGGTTGGAAAGGCCTTGACGTGTAAGGATGAATGAAAGTATGTAATAGACTACCTTATGGTGGATGATGAGGAAGGATGGTTTCCTTTTGAAAATGTATGATTAACTGACTTGTTGGTTTACAAGCCATAAAGCTCCGGTATGTACGTCTTTTATTAGCCTTTGAAGGGAATGTTAGAATAGGTATAGAATACCTTTGTTGATAAGTGGACAATAAACGCCGTGTGGCAAGATGCACAAGTCCAAGCTCGGGAAATTTACGTTGTGGCAAGATGCACAAGTAAAAAGGAAAATGATGACTACATTGTGGAAATGTGGAACAACCCATGTAACGGGTCATTTGGATATGAACGAAGAAGAGAATATGTCTTTCACTGACCAACGTATGCATGAATAATTTAAATGCGTAGTGCAGTAAATCAGTCTAGAATAAGCCTGTTGCATGGCATATAGAATGCATGCGTAGATGAAAGGCAGAATACATGGTTCAGTAGTATTGAGCGGGAAGGAAGAAGGGAATTACATCCCCGTCCTTAACAATGATAAATTTAAAGGTGGTAAGAACGTAGTTTAGTAATTTTGTGGGGATACATGTGTTGTGTAACCGACGAAAGGAATAAATGTGTACAATACATATATCCGTATCCATGCTATAGATATAGATGGGGTTAGAAATATACGATAGCTAACGATAGAAACAGATTGTAAAGGAAATATGTATATAAGTAGACATTCCAAGTGAAATAAATTTTGTATGGACTATTGAAAGTCAATTGTTATGAATGTAAAGGATATGTATAACCAATGACTTTGTAGATATGATTGGTCAAACTTCGGATATGATGAACTCTATGGGACAGGTGATATGATGTTAACGAGTGGGAACTCGCCATGTGAATGACCTAAAAACCAAGCTTGGTATGGCATGGAATAGTAAAGGAGAAAGTCAAGCCGACATCTGGATGGTCAGTTAACGTTGCGTAAGGGAGGTTAGTGAATTTGGTTATTTTGTGGTTGTTAAGTAGGAAATTGATATGTCGAAAAGTACCCACGTAGGAATGAATGATATCTTACATATGTTGTAGCTCGGAAGGTTTGACTTTTAAAGGTCAAAATGATAAATGAGTCTTAGCTTAGACTCGGTGTTGTTAAGCAATGGACATACGTGCCTACAGTAGGTAGTGCATGAAATGAACTAACAACCAAATAGGTATGAACAGAATGACTCTAAAATCTACCAAAAACGGGTGGGGTGAGTATGGTAGATACATTGGTCCGGTAGTGACTATAGAACGATGTCGGACTCTCAAGTTAAGCATGATTAGGTGAAGGCAAAACAGTAGTAGGTTTTGATAGTTTGGTATGCTTGATAATTGCATGAAGGATTGTGTTAATATTAGAAAGTGTGGACATATAATTGTGTCTTTTCACAGTTAAAGTTGTAGTATAGTCTATAATGCAGGCTTGCGATGTGGCATGAAACTTTGAGTAAAGTGTTAGAGTAAATAAGTAAGTAGGGAATGCCTAGTAGGGTAGTAATGAAAGCGGTTTCGGGGACGAAACCTTCTTTAAGGGGGGTAGACCTGTAACGCCCCAAAAACCCGCTTCATTTAAAGACGTTGGTGGGCGGGATTAATAAAAATGATATTGAGTCAAGAGGTTATAAATTGGAGGGTGGAAATTGTCAAATACCCAAAGTCCATATTAAAAAGTGTTAAATAGCATTAAAACACCAAAAACACACACTTGGTGTGTGTTTTGGTCGATTATCAGGAAGAAGAAAAGGACTCCAACCCTAGTCCAACTACAAAGCTTGATTTAGCAAGAGTTCAAAGGGGAAATCGATGCATTAGCCAGAAATGGACCGTCTAAGGTCGATTGAACCCAAAGGTACCTTTTGTTTGGTAAAATTTGATGTATAATCGTGTAGGGTTCGAACCCCACATGTGGGTTTTGAGGAAAACATGTTAAATTCCTGTTATGGCTTGATTGTAGGTGGTATTGACCATCTCTAATGGTTTAGAGAGGAGCTAATCACTAGAAATTGCTTAATTGCATAGATGATGATATTGGGTTTTTATTAGAGCTTTGACATTTGCTTTAGTAGGGTTAAATCCATGTAATAGTAAGAATAATGTGTAGTTAGTGACATGCATGTGGAAATTTATGATGATTGAAAGTTGTATATGTGTTAATTGTATAGAAATTGAATGAATTGAAGGGTATGTTTAGAGTTGAAAGTAGATGTTGCTATTAGTGTAACCCATGGTCATTCTTAGTTAAATGGGTGAATAGATTGAAAAGAAAGTGATGATTTGCTATGTTGATAACTATTGAATGAATGGTATGTAATGTAGGGAAGAAATATGATGAATTATGTTATGAGCTATGAAAGTATGCATGAAATGCTTGTACATTGTGTTTTAAATGTTGTAATGCACACCAAGTGTTTGATGAAATGCCTAGATTAGTCTAACTTGTGAAATTGTAGGCAAGATTGGACAAGTATGAAAGTAGTATGATAATAAATATAATTGAAAGTGGGTTAGCATGAGAATTGTGTTCTAGGGAGCATTCATGTAGGGATTTAGTGTTAGGAGGTATTCTTGGGCTATGTTGCTAGTTGGAGATTATGAAGGCCCTAGTATGTATGTGAGGAAATGTATGAACGTAACCGTTGTGATCATATGGTTGTATGTGTTCCGAAATATATGAGAATATTGTTATGGTGAAGTTCATATGGTCTAGTACACTAATATGGATATATGTTTCTAACTAGAAAGTTTGAATGGTTGAAAGTTGACTTTCCGCCAAATCAATAGTGTAGAATAACATGGTTAGGCTCCCAAACTTGATTGTGTGATTAGAAACACTATGTGACGCATAACATGTTAAAACTATGAGACATATATGATAATAAGTGGTATTACATGATGTGAGAATAAATGTGGTTGTGAATGTATGTTTTAGATATGATAGAAGTTGACTAATGAAAGTCAATGTGATATTTGGTTGAGAATGGTTGTTAGTGTGATATGATCATGTATGCTAACAATGATGTGAATATGATGATATGAAAGGATAGGAATGATGGACTCAAGCATGGGAAGCTAATGGGTCAAGATGAAACAAATAAACAAGCATGAACTTGGAGGACATGAGGTAAGTGATTCTTATTCCATTTAGAATAATGAATCTTAACATGTATTTATGTGTGTAAGTAGAATGGGAATCATGAAATGATGGAATGTTATTAAGGATGCTAAGGCATGTTTTTGAACTTGTAATGGGTAAAACGCGGCTTCGGTTGGATCGGCGTGGGTTGGTTCAAGAAAGAATGGAAATGAGAAACAAGGGGGTGGACTTCAGAGTCCACCGTAAGCTACGGTGGCACCGTAGCTTACGGTGGCCTCTGCTCCCTCTTCTCCACCGTACGGCAGTAGAAAACTGCCGTGGGTTTTTGGGGGTCCACCGTAACTTACGGTGGACACCGTAAGTTACGGTGGGGCCTGGAACTTTATATTTTTTTTAGTTTATTCTATCGTATGTTGATGTTTCGCTTATGTGCGCGATCCGTAATTGCGTTTAACGCACCAAATAACATTGTTGGACCACGTGTAAGGCTATGTAAGGGTGTAGCATGTAATAGCAATGTCGGTTTTGCAAATATGATCCTAGTACGGAATGATACATGTGCGTGTAGTTTAATTGATACATTGTTTGATGGTATCAAATACGTTGAGTAGATTGTCATGCTTATGTAGATTGAAAATGTGATATATATATATGAGTGCTCATACTCGGGTTTGAGTGAGAGTATCATGTACGTAAGGGTTGGTAATTATGCGTAGATTGAGTATAGGACTGGAACGTCACATTGTCATAGAGTATTCATGAGGAAAGAATAACATGACGGATCACGGTAGATTGTGTGTGGGAATTGTACGTTTGTATGTATTGTAAGGTTATTAACCGTTATTATTGAGAATGGCAATGAAGTTGCAGGTATGTATGTATGAATGCATGGGATTTGGAGGTTCGGATTGGGGGTATCCCACCCGAACTTGAAGGAAAGCGTTGGAACAGGATCACAGGGAATCGTTGGATGTTATTTCTGAATCATGTGAAATTTACATAAAGTCACATATTAAACTAATGTAATGGTTATGTGTTGACTGCAGGTTGTCTTGTCCACCTAATGAAGTAAGGAAAGGTTGGAGATCGAGTGAGGGAGCGGATTGTACGTGGTCGCGGTCTCTTAACATAATAATGATGAGTTTTGTTGAATGCAAGAAGAAACAATAGAGGATGTAATACTTAAAATACTTAGTAGATTTGGTTTCTAAACATTCAAGGGTGTATTTAAAGAAATGAATTTTTCGGTTGGTATTTTTCCGCTGCATATTTTCTGTATTACGGTTTTAGGGTGTATCATACCATAAGAATGGATGAACTTTCTGTAGTAGCCAGTAAGACCCAGAAAACCCCTGAGCTGCTTGATATTAGTGGGTACAGGCCATTGATTAATAGCTTCCAGCATTTTAGGATTAGTAGAAACACCTTTCTGGGATATAATATGGTCAAGATACTCTACAGAAGCACCTCCAAATGCACATTTGGACTTCTTTGCATACAGTTGATGGGCTCTTAATACTTGCAGCACCTGCTCCAGATGATATAAGTGTGCATCAAAAGATGAACTATACACTAAAATATCATCAAAGAACACCACAACAAATTTCCTCATAAATTGCTTAAACACATGGTTCATCAATGACTAAAAGGTTGCTGGAGCATTAGTCAAACCAAAGGGCATGACTACAAATTCAAAAAGGCCTTCATGAGTTCTAAAGGTTGTTTTAGGAATATCAGCCTCATTCATTCTGATTTGATGGTACCCAAGCCTTAGATCCAACTTAGAAAAGATAACTTCCCCTCCTAGCTCATCAAACAGGTCTTCTACCAAAGGAATAGGATAGTTGTTTTTAATAGTGGCTTCATTAAGTTTTCTATAGTCAATACAAAACCTCCAAGTGCCATCCTTCTATTTTACAAGCACCGCCGGGGCTGCAAATGGACTGGAACTGCCCCTTACTACCCCTGTATCAATTAATTCCTTGGTTAAATGCTCAATAACATCCTTCTGAGCAGATGGGTATCTATAAGGTTTCATGTTCACCACTTTGGACTCATCTTTTAACACAATCTTGTGGTCAAACTCTCTATTAGGTGGAAGAGCATAAGGTACTTGAAACACATCATCATACCTTGTCAGCAACTCTTCTATCTTCTCATTTGGATCAGCTTCCAACACTCTTGTTCCATGCTGAAACTCATCACTAGACTGCTGCAAATGAATGTTGAACATGTGTGCTTCCACAATCTTGCTATCTTTTCCTAGAAAAGACTCCATAGTATCTACTGAACAAAGGGACATCTCATTATTACTAACCCCTTTGAGTTTACACTGGGTAATCCCAATAGTAAACTGCATAGTGAGATCAACAAAATTCCACACAATTTCTCCCAAAGTTAGTAACCACTGAATGCCCAACACCATGTCATAGTTATCTAGGGGAATAACTAAAACATCAGTGGTGAACCACAAATTTTGCATACTTCATTGGAAATTGGGGCAATAACTTGCACATTCAATCTTTGACCCATTTGCTACTCCCACTGTCATGTTCTCAATGGACTTAATGAGACACTTCAGTTTGATGGCCAGCTTCTTATTCGAAAAGTTGTGAGTGGATCCTGAATCCACTAATATTCTCAATTGCACATTCCCAATTTTTCCTATTACAATCATAGTTGAGAATGATTGTATTCCAGTCAAAGCATGAATGGAAATATGAGGGTCAGGCCAATTTTGCTGATCCAATGGTTCTAACACATCCAAGATCTTTGTATCTTCATCCATTCCCACTACTTCAAGAACAAAGAGCTGTTTATTAGGACATTTATGGCCAATAGTGAACTTTTCAGTACACCAAAAACACTCTCCTTTTGATTTTTTCAACTCAATCTCTTTACTGGTTAACTTCTTGGTGGTATTAATTTTTTTGGATGATGGTGGGGCAGGTAAAAGAGCTAAGTGGGACACATTGACAGGTGGTTTAACATTGGAAGATTTCTGGCCAAAAGAAGTGTTAGAGGAATATCTTGTATGATAGTTTTGTAAGGTTAAAGATTTTTTAGTATTGTTTTGCACTTTAGCCAAGTAATAGACCTCTTTCATGGTTGTAGGTTTAAACATTTTAACTGGTCCACCTATTTCAGGTTTCACAGCTTTCAAGAACACACTCATAGCATAAGGTTCAGGGATTGATACCTTCAACAAACATGCATCAAATACATCACAAAATTCTTCTAGTGGTCCAGTCTGAACCATAGAAATGAGCATACCCATGGCATCCTCAAAAAGAATCTCAGAGAATCTCTTCATGATTGCTTCTGAGTACTCTGGCCAAGTGATCTGAGAGATAGGTATCCCTCTTGTTTTCAGATAATTTTGGTGCCATTTAACTGCTTTTCCCTCTAAATGAATTGTTGCATACCTGACGTTAAAGTTGTTAGGGGTTTAATCAACACTAAAGAAATGGTCGCATCTATACAACCAATCATCAACATCAGACCCATCAAATTCGGGAAAATCAATTTTCCCAATCCTATGCAGCCTCTCATTGCCTTTCCGGCTAAGTACTTGACTTCAAAGACAGCTAGCTAGTTTCATTCAATAAAGAGGATTTGTACCAAAAGAACAGGCTTTCAACCCCTTCTAGCGAGTTATTAGCATCTGGGAGTTCTAGCCACTGACTTGCCCGCATCTCTTGCCTTAAAGCTTTCACTGCTCTAACTAGCTCTAGCACAAGCGGTTATCTTGCCATCTTCCCCGGGATGAATCAATTTGTGTAAACGATCGCTTCCTATGTTTCTGTGGTACTGCCAATCGTAGACTGGTGGCCGGGGAATGAGAGCTTCAGCTCCAAACACCATGATGAATGGAGCGTTCTGATGCACACCAAGTCTTTGTCACAAGTTCTGAGTGAAGTTGTGCTCGTTCTTGTGCACCTCTGCTTGGATATGATCATTTCTTGCTAAGGTACCAGTAGTGGCCATTACTCCACCATTGTTTTATCCACTGTTGTTGGCCCCATTATTCATCTTGGCCAAAAGAGCTTGAACATTAGCATTAAGACTAGCGATCGTTGATTCAGATTTCTGCATGAATGCATCAATCTTCAACAAAGACACCGAGTGATCTTCCACAGTTTTTTCGAGTGTGATTTTCTCTTGATCTGACCTGCTACGAGTAGTCATGATCAACAATTAAGAAATGAATCAAGATTTGACAAAAAAGAATGAAGAACAGAGAAATGTAATCGAATGGATAATCACAAATTAATTGATCCAAAGAATTGATTGATCACGATTTGATCAAATCAATGGAATATATTGATCACGAATTGATCAACACTAGCTTGTTAGTGAAGTGAATCGGTAGAACGATAGAATAATCGAATTGAATGAACAGAGATAATCTGAAAAATGAAGAAAGTGATCGGAGGAATGAAAGAGTTAGAATTGAGGTGATAATCGGTGTATAATGATGGTGTATGGTGGTAAAGATGGACGGTTATGGTGGTAATGGTGGTTAGTTGCGGTGGCAGAAGTTAGTTATAGTGGTGGTTGTGGCGGTTGGTGGTGGTGGTTAAGGTGTCAGAGAGCCGAGGACAGCCAGCTCTGATACCATTGATAAGGATCGAATAATGGACAGAGAATAGAGAAGAAAGTTTAGCCAAATGATTCGATGATTATTATTAGCTCAATCACCTCTATTTAACAACCATACAATCAACTACCCTTAACTACTTTTTCCGCCCAATTACAACAACTAACATTTATTTTCCCAAGCTACCCTTATACTTTTGATTATTACATATTAAGTCCCTCAGTAACTATTACAACATATCAGGTGAGGCCAGCTATGAGCAAACAACAAAGAAGAAGAGGTGTTTTGGTCGTCTTACATGTAAGCATCAAGCACATCAGTGTTACATGTCAACGAACAGTGTAACCAAATCCATAATTTCCAAGAAGTTGAGACCAAAACCATAATATAGACCTCCAAGCATGTAATATAAATTATAATAAATATTGTATTCATATATTTAACCAAATTACACCACTAGGGATCCGTTCATGTTATGACTATACAAAACTACTGCATTTCTTTGGACTAGACATTTGGGTTCGATCATTATTCACATTTCACTCTTCATAAAACTCGGCTTGAATTCGGTTTGACCGATTCCTCGAGTCAATTTCTCCACCGTTGACGTATGACATGGAAATCTCTCTCTTTCTCTTTAGCTTGCTCTTTGATACCTCTTCTTTCTCGTCAGCAAACGATAAAAACCTCCGCACTGAACGGGACCCGCTTTTTGAAGACGGGTCCTCGGGTTCAGAATGGTGTTTTGCATACTCCCGAACCATCATGCAAAAGTATATAAGGAGAGCCAAAGCACAAGCTACTCCAAAGATGAGAAAGAGTCCCCAAAAGCTCTCTAGTTGAAGTTGGTCCGAGTCCGCATCTTGTGGGGCGCAGGTTTTTCTCTTGAGCCAATAGTCGTGAATCTTTTGAAGCTCACCGTTCTCGGATAATGTCAGTATGGCAGTTGACATGTCAACGGCTAATGGAGAGTCCCTTGGAAATGCCTGAGAAAACAATCACACAACTTTGACTTTTAAGGTCAACCTTACTACATTTTAAATTCAAAATCAACTAGATATAGCTGCACATAATGCAAACTATTATTACACACATTAGTTTATACAATTTCTACCTAAATACTTATAAGTTAATGCCGGTTATATTTTATCTCATATCAGTTAAATGTAGGGGTGTTCAGAATTCGATTCGGATTCGAAAAATTCGAAATTTGACTTAGTTCGATTCGATTACCAAGAATTCGATTTGATTAATAAGAATTCGAATTCGATTCAATTCGAATTCGAGTCCAGTAAATCGAATACGAATTTGTGATTTTAAATTCGATTCGAAATTCGAATAAAAACTGTACATGTATATTTTTTTAAATATATATACACACATACACATTATTATATACACAAATATACATATTGAAAAAAAGAACTTCTAAATTTGTTTACAGTTTAAGAACCCATAATGTCTACAACTTTTACCATAATCATATTTTACATATTTACCTTGTATATCACAAAACTTTAACAAACTATACTCTCTACTATTTTTACTATTCCCGTATTTGACATATTGTTGTTTATCTATTTTGTAGATTTGTATTTTATATGTTAAAAATAATGAGTTTGTATTATTTTAAAACTAAAAACAAAAAAATAATTATTATTTATGGTGAATTTGAACTAAATCGAATTCGATTCGAATTCGATTCGAATTCGAGTTTCTTACTCGAATCGAATACGAATCGAATAAATTGGATTTTAAGCGAATACGAATCGAATACGAATTCAAGTAAAAATATTTAACTTAAATGGGTCACATTTTTTTTAAGAAAGAGAACATGTTGAAGCCTAAGTTTACTGTATGCAATCTCCTAACGTAGTTCGTTTTTAATTTATTTTTTTGGCAAAAATGGAAGTGTATGCTGGTTAACCTGAACCAATCTGCTTGAACACAGTAAATAATATGTGAGCTGAAATACTTACAAATCCCCAACCGCTTTTAGTGAACTCATTACCAACAACTTGAAACTTGCAGTTATTTGAAAGGAAAAGATCAATGTATGGCCTTTCATCAACGATGGCAGCAACTACTCCTGCCTCGAGTTTCTCAGCATATTCTTGCGGGGAACCAAGAGGCATAAGTCTTGATTTTGGTATGTTAAGTTCTTCAATCATATAATTCTCAGCAAATGATCCTACTTGAAACCCAATTCGGTCATTGGTTGTGATCAATGAATCGATTCCTCTGATTGGAGATGAAAGTTGTTGAACGGTTAAAATGGATGTAAGGCTAGCGGTGTAACTTGAGTTGATAATCAGAACTACAAAAAGCCAGATGAAGAGAACCAGTCGACCAAGGGTGCTCACCGTGTTTTCTCCTGAAAAGTTTAGTTTGACCTGTTCATAAGTTAACGTGTTGAAATTGACACTGGTAGAATAGATAGCGGTTACAGGCTTGATACTTACTGTGTGAGAAAAACATAGTTGACAAGGTAAACCTGCAAAACAATAAGAACAATACTAGGTTTAAAACAAATAACAAAAAGCTTGTGCATCAACCGGTAACCCGCCCGCTCTGCCAGGCTAGTTCACCACCTCAATAGAAAACAAACAAATTAAGAAATATGACAGTCTAAACTACTCACCAGAAGATGGTGACTAACTGTTGTTTTGGGGGGCCCCTAAACTCATCGTTCAACCTGTGTTCAAGTATCCACACAACAACTCCAACTATGATGAAGAAGACTGCGGTGACAGTCCACATTAGTGGAGTAAAAGGCCGCAAGAAAGCCCAAGCACTCGAGTCTAGTTTCTTTATGGGGACCACTACAACTAACCCCGATTCTATATATGGTTGTGTGAAGTCAACCGCCTTTGTACGGTTAGTAATGATTGCAATATCACCAACAGCAGCATCAAAGACCTGCATAAATTGCAAATGTCATATTTGGAAAGAAAAAAAAAACAGGCTATAGAAGACATGACCGAGTATTATAATATACTTACTTTGTATGCAACTTTATTCACGAAGTCGGTGTAGCTCGGGTTCTTGTGACCATCCCCAAACATGACAAACTCATAAGGAACTGGATATGGAATCAACTTGAGTGCAGCAAGAAAAACATCTATACTAAATCCATGAATTTCATTTGAACCATTGACCTGTGTAACAATTTCTTTAAAACTAACTCTCAATGGAACTCCAATCCTTAACTTTCTCCCATTATTTGAAAATTCCCATCCACGAGGCTTTTCTGTTGTGTTCCCGGCCCATACAACATTTCTTAACTGTTGATTAGAAGAAGAACGATTCGGTGGTCTTGAATAAAAAGTCTCTGGAGGCTCAACCGATAGCCCAGAGTAGTTCGACCAGTATCCAAGAGCCCAACCCTGGTTCCCAACAATATTGACTATATCAAAAGAAGGGTGAATCACAGACTGGTCAGGATTGAACCCAACCGGACCGGTTAGACCAGTCATATTTGTTTGCAATAAGTTGGCACGCAACTGTTTTCCTCCATTGAAAATACTAAGTGCTCCGAGATTCAAACCTCTTGTTCCCTTTAAACCAGTTAAACGGGCATCGCTAGAGAAAGAAATGTTGCCACCTTCATTGAAAAACTTGTCAAGGGCGTGTGCAATCATCCAAACTGTATCATAAGCATACAAGCCATACGGGTTCAACCCGATTGAACCGTTAGTCAAAATCTTCCACCTTCTTTCAAAATCTCGTTTTTTATCCGAATCTGGTATGTGGGGCCGAAGCGTGATAACCCCTTGTAAAACCGATGCATTTCCAGAAGAAATACCAGTAGAATCCAACACAGTTGATAACCAAGTGGTTGCAATCCAAATATACCCTTTTTTCATCATGCCAAGCCTCTTAGCAGTTTCAAAAACCGAAAGGCCCGTTTTAGAGTATGTATGTAAGACAACGACACGAGACTCCATTGACCGAACGTTAACTAATGCATCATTAATATCTTGTGGGGTTAATGAGGCATCAGGTGGTAATGGCGCCTTGTAAGAAAGCTTACACTGTTTCTGAGATAGTTCATCACCTAATGTGTATATACTGTTCCTAAATTGGTCATCATCGGTATATATCGCGGATACTTCATGATAACCAAAATAACTTATCATTTCAGCAATGGCGGTCATTAGATAAAGGTCATTAGGGGCTGTTTGGATGAAATACGGGTACTGTAGAGGTGAAAGTGAGGGGTCTAACGCTGTGAACGATAAAAATGGGACATGAAGTTCATTTGCAAGATTTGAAAGTACATGAGCCATCACAGAACTGTACGGACCAATGACAGCTACTATATCAGCCTCCATGTACTCCAATGCTGAAAAAACAAGATAATTGGGTCAAGGGTCTATCAGCTCTGTGTGTGTGTGTGTGTGTGAATATTTAACAGTCAAGCAGTTAAGTCAATTGTTCTGTATTGTACTTAAGCAAACTAGAATGAGAAAGGATGGCAAAGGAACCCTTGTACTTATGTGAGTCATGACATGAAGCGATATTGAACCCGAGCCAATAACAAGCTAAACATTGGTGGTACCTATACAAAAGGGCATACAAGTAATTTTGCTCTATCCTTTAAAGATAAATTTTGGTGTTGGCGTAGGGTGGCAGTTTTTGGCCGACATGAAAATAATCAGGTTTTGGGTTGTCATGTCCAACCAACAGGTCGTTTTTGGGTTAGCTTATTTAATCTGTTCAATTCAATGAGCCATGCTCAAGTTGACATGTTTAACCTATTTATTTAAACATGTTAACTCACCAATCGTCTATAATCAAAACAAAAGGTATAAATATTTATATTGTATGGGAAACCTACCAAACCGTTTATCCTTATTTACAACTTAATTACAACCTGCCAACATACTTACAACTCGTGAACATATTTGACAAGTTTAGGTATATTGGTTACACACTTTAGAAAACTAATAAGTTATAAGGAAGTAGCATAAAACATTAGGGTAACACAAGGACCTATAACTCTATACGTAATGTTACTCTATTCTCTAATGATCATTTTGGTACAAGTCAACTTTAAGAAACTGATTATCTGATCTGAAATGCACAACTATATTACATAGACACTAGTACCTCTCGCTAGAAACTAGCGGTGTCAATATTTAACACGAAAATACTAAGGTTTCGGGTTGTCATGTCTAACCTGTCTAATAAACTTGTGCCTAGTTGTCTTGTTTAACATATTTAACTAAACGTGTCGTGAGAGGGTTCACATGTTTACCAATTAAAATCTTAAATTAAAACGGTTGAACCCATTAAAATTTGAATAAAAAAAAAAGTTAGAGAATATATGTAAGGTCAACCCGTTTACCACCCGTTAAACCAATTTATTACACCCCATTTACTATCTGTCAACCCATTGGACTCGTTTACATATACGGGTCACACGACTGAAGTTAATACCTTTGACACAAATCAATATATAGGTGGTGTCTGGGTTCATCAATTCAACCCACCAACCCGACCCGATTGTCACCCCTGCTATTATTAGAAAGTTAATCAAAACCTTATAATTGGGTAAAACAAGAACCTTGTTAACATAAACACTAACAAAAACTCTTCATTACTCAAAATAATCACTTAACACAAATCTTTATATAAAATCATAAACTCATTAATATCAAATTTCAAAACTCATAAAGTTTAAAAAAAAACAGTAACATTACCACCAACAATACTAAGGAAGCCACTGAAGTTAGCATCATGAATGGAAAGACTCAAACGTTTTCCAGGCAAAACATTAAGATCAGCATTAACATCATCCACAGCAGCCTTCATGGCAGTGGTAGAAACCTTGCCATTAATAGTTTTCACAGTCATAATAGCCCCAATGTTCACCGTATCCGATTCCGCCTTCGAAAACAATGTCCCAATCCCACACATCACCACAAACATTAACATCACTAAACCCCCCATACCACTAATCAATCCAACACCATCCTATCAAAAACTAATGTTAACTAATAATATTAACAACACATTCATAGTTCATACCCATCATAAAGCAAACAAAAGATTGTGTTTTTTTTTTAATGAATAGAAAAACTAAAAAGCAACAAGAATAGTTAAAAACACAAACCCAACAACTAATTTTAGCATCTTTAATTAAAAATAAGGAACAGTATGCAACAAGGTGAAGTAAAGTAAAGTAGAGATTGTGTGGACAGCATGTGAAAAAAGGATCTTGGGTGTGTTTAAGTGTTGAAGATGAAGAAGGGATATTATATAATGGAGTGGGTGTGTTTAAGTGTTTGACTATATGTATGTGTGTTGGTGAATTTAAGGGTAATTTCCCACTATTTTAGTGGAGCTGAGGGTATTGATTGTCGTTCTTCTTTGGTGGTTGCTTTCTCTCTCTTTTTTTCATGTGGTGTGATATTTGTTTATTTTGTAGCGAGTATGGAGAATGTTTTGGTCTCTTTTTGTGAAAATATTTATAATCAAAATTTGAGGAAAGAATACCATGGTTGGTCAATAGACATGCCCCACTCAATTTATTATTTATTTATTAATTATTCATAAGTTTTTTTCATCAAATTGCTAGTGATATTAAGATATGTGAACTGGTTTATTAGGTGGATAATGGTGTAAAATTGGATACATATTATATTGTTTTTTTTAAAAAAAAGGTTTTGAGAATGTTAGGACAACTGTTTTCGGTAAAATTACTGGTTATTAAAAAAGGTCAGTTACTTTGGATGATTTGTTTCCCTCCATCATAATCGTTTTGTTTTCATCTTCGTCCTTCGTTCTTTGTTACCAAAATCTTACTTTTGGCCTTTGGAATTTTTTATAACTAGTGATTTGTTAAAAATGGTTTGGCACTTAAGGAGAGTGTGCAATGAATTCGTTTGCATTTTCTCATGGATTTTCGAAGCCTTTTATGTATGAGTAAAATGAAACAAATTTTAACTTTTTAAAACCCCAACCGGTTTTGCTTCTCTTTAATTTATTGTCTCTTCACGATTCATCATGATGCTAATGTTAACGAACAAGGTGGTGATCCTAATATGATTATAACTAACCACAATTAGAGGTTGCTAACGAGTACAATTTGGCAAGTGATAAAAGGTAATGTAGTGGAGCATTTGAAATTGTATGATTTTGTTTATGATTTGTTGATACCGAATTTTCTAAAGAGTTTGTATTACTATACACGACACGACACGATACGACACGATACGACACGACATGACACGATTCGAGAAGTGAAAATATAGATGATAGTGACTATATTGTTGATAAGATAACTAGGTAAAAGTAATAAATGTTGAAATGAAGGATTATCATAATTAGCAGGATAGGGCGCTTCTTGTGTAAGTCACGGGTACCTTACGGTAACCCTACTATCACCACGGCAACACGGCTGCCAGTGGTACTGGTAGAGGTTCGTGAAGGTAAACCGTGTGTTTAACCACGGTTTTTAAACTGTGTGTTTAACCACGGTTTTTAAACCGTGTAAATTACTTATTTTGCAATTATTTTCCTTTATTTTCAATTAATTTAAATTGTCCAAATGGTTTACATAAAACACACAAAACATAAATATATTAATATTAAACATAAATAAATACAAAATATTAAAACATATTTAAAAAATCTAAAACATTACGCAACAATTACCATGTCTGGTCGAAATTTTTGCGGTATCGAGCCCCATAGTCAACATGCGTGAACTCGATTGCCAACTCATCCTTAATATCACGGTGCTCCCTCAAGGTGTTTGTGTAGAGGGCCACCGATCACACTTGTTGTTGACATCGGTGCACTTGCGTTGAAGACTTTCGATCATGCGATCGTTGTCACCAACTTGGCGCTTGAAGTCTGCCAATAAACGGTCCCAAAATGAGTCCCCTACCGAGTGGCGGAGACGAGGTGGTTGTAGTTGTAGGGTAGGTTCGTTCCTTGCATCTTGGTAGTAAACTACCAAGGCGATTTCTTTCTGCTTGTTCCAACGTGTCATTTTTTTAGTGTTTAGAGAGGTAACCGTGGGCAAGTGTGAAATTTTTGGATACCCACGGTGGATATTTATAGCTCATTTTTTGACCGTTCAAAAACATTACCGTTGCAAAATAAATTCGAAACCTACCGTTTGATTTCTGTCACTGCTCCTGCCAACGGTTTGAATTTTGAATGCCAAATTAAATATGAAAAAATTAAATTAAAGTTTATATATATTTATTTAAATGAAAAATAAATAAACATTTCACTGAAGTGTTGCCTTTAAGATTGTGTTTCGGCGAAGTAAATCAGTGAAGTGATGTGGTAGTTCATGACTGGTAAAAATCAGTGAAGTTGAAAAAAACTCAGGTAGTGCCACTCCCCCTTATGTTGATAATAGAGAAGAACTCATAGATAAAACTAGTCAGGTATTTGAACATGAAATCAAATAGGACCTATAATAAAGGGGAAGGGGGTACCTAATGGTTTTTTTTTTCACTTAACTGATTTTAACAAATCATGCACTGTCATATCATTTCACTGATTCATTTTACTGAAAAAGTTATTAACTTCAATAAGTTAAGATCTATTCTTCAGTATAATGGACCGTCTTTTTTTCTTTGGAGGCAGCACTCCACTGATTCTTTTATTTATTTTTTTAATTTCACTAAACTTTTTTTTATTTCACAATGTTTAAAGGTTAAATATTGATTACTTTTACTATTACAACCGTCCCACAACCAAACGGTCAGTGAATTCAATTTGGAAACCCTCAATCGAATTCAATGGCATTGACACCGTTCCACCAAACCATTCAATTTTTTTTGTATATAAACATAGCGAACCGTGGGGTTAAAACACACTTTTACCACCGTATAAACAAACACGCACACACGAAGATAACACGCTGGACCTTCGAAGAAGAGATTGCCTTGGTGATCTGGTACAAAGACGCCTCGGACGACCCGGTTCTTCAACAACGTCAACGCTTGAGAGCCTCGGGCTTGGGCTCCCACCCGGGGGGTTTTCGGGACCGTGTGCTGTCCGGTTTCAACCGCCACGTCAGCACCAATGACCGGACAACAGTGAGCCTGCAGCGGAAGTGGGTCGATCTCAACATAAAGTGTGATCGGTGAACCACCCTGTACGAGAACACGTTAAGGGAGGAGTCGGGCATCGAATCGGAGTTGGCTATCGAGTTCACGCATGTGGACTATGCGGCTCGATATGACAACAGCTTTGACCATGTCGAGACATGGCAACTGTTGCGCCAACTCTTAGTTTTTTTATTTCTTTTATTGTATTTTATTTTTTATGTTTAATGTTTAATAGTAATGAATGTTTGTTTTTTATGTTTATCTTTAATGTTTTTTTATTTAATTAAATTTTAAAACAAACGGTTAAAGTAATAAAAAAAATTAAGACAAACGGTAAAAATATAAAACAATACTAAAAAACAAATGGAAACACAAAAAATAGCATATATAAAACTCAAAAAAAAAAATTAAAAACGGTTACTCGCACGGTAAACAGAACCAGCAAAACGGTTCACGAGACCACTATCACATGGGTGACAACGGTATTACCCTGCTGGTTGTGGGTACCCGTGACCGATTCGGATGGCGTCCCGTCCCCCTAACTAAAGTGTGTTTCATATGGGGAGGGTTAACCCCAAAAATAGACAACCATTCATTAAATGGACCGTTTGCATTACATGGGAGGGGTGGATGATGCTTACGAGTCAGATTGGGTGGACGATGTTGAGGAGGAGGTTCCGATTGACACTGTCTCGATCAGCCTTTCTGTAGAGGAAAAAGCCGCTGAAGTGGATACTAAAAAGAAGGTGGGGAATTCGTGTGGTATGTGCCTCGAAGGTTTTGAACAACATGTGGGGATATGATTGATGTCGAATTGGGGCTACATGTTGAAAAATGAATTTTCTTTCATTTAACCTAAAAGTGGCGGGTGGTCCAGAGAAGGCTGTGAAAGTTAGGACAGTGAAAAGCAAGTTCAACATCTCTTTTATTGCTCTCCAAGAAACTCAACTGGCTTCTATTTCGGAATTTCATGTTAATAGATTTTGAGACAGATCGGGTTATGAGAAGGTCATTGTTGACGCTGCTGGGAGATCTGGTGGAATTATATCCCTATGGAACCCACTGGTTTTTAAGGTAAGCATAATCCATTCAGGTCAAAATTTTATTTTAACTGGGGGGAACATCTCGGGCTGTGATAATCTCCTGTTTGTAGTGAACGTATACGCTCCAAAGGAACCAACGGCCAGAAGCGTTTTATGGGCTGATTTACTTAATATTAAAAACGAACATGAAGGAATTTGGGTGTTCATGGGTGACTTTAACGAAGTAAAAAGTGAAGAGGAAAGAAAGAACTAAGTGTTCAACTTGTCAAACGCACTAGCATTTAACAATTTTATTTCTGAAGCCGGCCTATTAGAGTACAATATGGGAGGTAGAAATTATACGTTTATGTACGGGGATGGCTTGAAACTCAGTAAACTAGACAGGATGCTTGTATGTGAAAATTTTATGGCTAAGTGGGTGGACGCGAAAGTTGTTGCGTTAGAGAGGGACGTGTCAGATCACTCTCCGATTGTATTAACAGTTGCAGGTTGCAATTTTGGCCCAACCCCATTCCGATTCTATAATTCATGGATCGGGAAAGTGGGATTGGAAGAAGTCGTCTCCAGGGGATTTAACGCTGATTTAAATGCAAACCGGGGTGACATTTTATTGTCACAAAAACTGAAAAATGTTAAGATTGAGATAAAGAAGTGGAGGGCCGAGTCAATCGATGCTGAGGAAGTGGCCTTTAGGGCTGTTAAGGTTCGAGTGGAGGATCTAGATAAGCTGGCTGAATCTCGAGCTCTAAACGATTTGGAAATTGAGGAATGGAAACAGTGTAAAATGGCAATTAGAAAATGGGAATGGGAAAGATTGAAAGATGCACACCAGAAGGCGAAAATTCAGTGGGTATTAAACGGTGACGAGAACTCATCCTTTTTTCACGGTGTAATTAATAGCAGGAGAGCGTCAAAAAAGTATCTGGGCTGTTCATTGATGGATTGTGGGTGGATTATCCTACTATAATTAAAGAAAATGCCGTAAACATCTTCAAAGCTAAGTTCGATGACCGGGTGCAGAATAGGCCAAGGATGTCGGGCGATGGGTTCAAGCGACTTTCGGTTGAAGAAGCTAACAGTCTAATCACTCCATTTTCGAAAGAGGAGGTCCGGGCGGCGGTGTGGGATTGTGGGGGTCAAAAGTCTCCAGGCCCGGATGGATTTTCATTCGCCTTTATAAAACATCACAAAACATCACTGGGTAAACCTGGAGGACTTAATTATTAAAATGATGGAAGAATTCTATACCCATGGGTCTATCCATCACTCATGTAACTCCTCTTTCGTTGCCCTTGTTCCGAAAGTAAGTGATCCATAACTTTCTCGGACTTTAGACCTATTTCCTTGGTGGGGGTAATTGGGAAAGTTATATCTAAAGTGTTGGCAGCAAGGCTTGTAAAGGTACTTAGGAGTGTGATTTCGGTGGAACAATCGGCTTTTATAAAAGGCCGAAACATTTTTGATGGTCCCTTAATTGCAAATGAAATTGTTTCTTGGGCTAAGAAGTTGAAAAAGCCGGTACTCCTATTTATAGCGGACTTTGAGAAGGCATATGATTGCGTCTCGTGGAAGTTTTTACTCTCCACCATGCACTACATGGGGTTCCCAACAAGATGGAAAAACTAGATTATGGGTATGTTGGCTAGTGGCAAAGCGGCGGTTCTCATTAATGGCTCGCCTACAAGTGAATTCCAACTTAAAAGAGGTCTACGGTAAGGGGATCCAATCTCACCATTCCTGTTTACAATCGTTATGGAAGCTTTACATGTCATGGTTACTAAAGCGGTTGAAGCGGGAACATTCTCGGGGGTAAAGCTTCCGAATGGGGGCCCAATAGTATCACACCTCCTTTACGCAGATGACGCCCTCTTTTTTGGTACATGGTCCGCGGATAATATCAAGAACCTTAACAGGATCCTAAGATGTTTTTCCTTGGCGTCGGGTTTGCATGTCAACCTCTCGAAAAGCAACCTGTTTGGAGTAAATATTGCCGAGCACGAGGTGGACTTAATGGCTGGTCTTCTTAGATGCCGTAGTGCGGCCCTTCCTTTTATCTACCTCAGTCTCCCAGTTGGCGATAATATGAAGCGTATCAAGAGTTGGAAGCCGGTTATCGATAAACTTCAATCAAGATTATCTTCCTGGAAGGCGAGGACATTGTCCTTTGCTGGTAGATCGGTTCTTGTGAAAGCAGTTTTGGGGGTGATTCCTAATTACTTCCTATCACTATTTAAAGCACCTGCAGGAGTTTTAAAAACTCTTGAAGGTTTGAGAAGAAGGTTCTTGTGGGGAGGGGTGACATTGTGTAAAAAGATAACTTGGATCGCTTGGGATAAAATAGTGAAACCAAAGAACCGTGGCGGGTTGGGAGTGGGTAGTATTGAGGATCTAAACTTGGGGCTGCTCGCAAAGTGGTGGTGGAGATATAAGTCTTGCCCGGGTCAATTGTGGCGTAAAGTCGTTGATGCAATACACGGGTATAGAAGGGAGGTTGGGTTTATACCAAATAAGAAAACTTACACTGGGGTATGAGGTACAATCGGTTCTCTCGGCTCGGTGTTCGTCAACAAAGGGATTGATCTGGAAACGGCGTTGGTGTGTAAAACAGGAAAAGGCAACTCCGTGAGGTTCTGGGAGGATGTTTGGTGTGATGGAAGCCGGCTAAAAGATCAATTCCCAAACATCTTTTAGCTGTGTTCACTAAGGGAGCTGAAAGTGGAAGAATGTTACAAAAGGATTAATTCCTTGGTCTGGTGGGATCTGCCATGGAGCCGATTACCAGTCACGCAGGTGGAACAATCAGAAGCAAACCAACTGTGGTGTAAGCTGGTAAAACAGAATATTAGGGACACGGACGATGAATGGTTCTGGGCTGGACAGTCTGGTTCAGTGGAGTTTTCTGTCAAAACTGTTAGAGAACAGCTGCAGGGTGCGTCAAATGGGTCAGTATCTCGGTCAGTCTTCAAGTGGAGCAAGATAGCGACTCCGAAAGTTAATTGTCTAGTGTGGAGAGCAGCAGAGAATAGGATCTCAACCGCCGAAAACCTTTCATATAGAGGAGTGAATATTGGGGACGGTCTGTGTAATCGCTGCGGACAGGAACTAGAGACAACGCAGCACATCTTTTTCGAATGTGTGTGGGCAAGAGCATTGTGGTGGAACATTGGTGAATGGGTCAAGATGGGTGGGCTGCAGCAGAATAACCAGCTGCACCAGTTTCTGGACTGTATTCGTGGGCTTCAACTTAACTCAAATAAGAAAAGAGAGGTGATTTATGCAATTGTTCTACTCACTATTTGGAAGTTGTGGATTCATCGCAACAACAAGATTTTCAACAACTTAACCACTGCTATACCATTAGTTTTGGAAGAAATAAAACTAGATTCGTATTGGTGGATGGTAAAAAGGGCTCGGGTTAACAATTTGGACAAGACGGCTTGGTGGACGTTCTCGCATTTCGACAATGGTTAAGGGCTGTAAACAATCGGGTAGAGGTGATTAAGAATAGGGAAGTTCAAATGTAATTGATTGTAATGTACGAGGGGCGTGTATGTAGCCCAGGTAGCCACTGGCTTAATGAGTTTGGGTGTAATTTCGGATTTAAGTTATGAATAATATCGTTTGTATGTTAAAAAAAAGCAACTGAGACTAGAAATCTAGAAGTGTCATTTCTAAACATTTGGGAGCAAAGTGTAATTTAGTCTTACCAAATGGAATTAATTTGTTTAATATTTGTTAATTAACAACATTATAAGAATATGTTCATGCACCCCAGAATGTGGTTCGATTCTATTACTAGCTATTCTCAGTACCAAACCACTAATATTTAAAATTATGCTTTTTGAGAGCACCTTTAAATTTCCACATAAAACCTTTGTATCCGTTTTTTTCCACTAGATAATTTAGACTAAATTTGTCTAAGTTTACTATTTTCTAAGATTAAAAAGATTGGCGTTATTCTAATCTTATGCATACTTAATTATTATAAAATAGTTATTTAATTTGCTTATTAATCATACCTAAGAATATAAAACTATTAACATTTAAACCCATATTCGATATTAATGGTCAGGTTAGGATCAAATACACAGTGAAAGAAAAATAGAAAGTCATAGGAAGGGTATCAAACGGATTCCGAATGAACTCATTCAAGCGGCATTGGAATCGTCCTATCGAACTCTACGACGTTAGTTTTTAGGTCTTCGTTTTTTGGGGGTTTTATCTTGTAGATTTTAGAATATGCGTTATATCATTGTGTCTTTTATGTACCATTGTGTCTTTTGTTCTTATTTTCATCATTTTGTCATTTTTTCAATTCATTGTGTCTTTTTTCTTCATCATTGTGTTATATTTTTTTTTGCAATGTGTTATATTTTGTGGCTCATTGTGTCATATTTCATGATCTATTGTGTTTTTTGTATCCTTCTCACCCTTCTCATTTTTTGTAGCCTTTGTAGAATAACTCAACCCATTAATGGTCTTAGTAATACTACCTAAAAAACCTAGATTATATTCTCGAAGTTTTCCGGTATGGATAAATTTAATATGAAGTGATAAAATGTGTATATTAAAATATAGAAAGAAGATGTATGTTTGGATGAAGACCAGAGCTGGAAACAACCATTGTAGAGCGTGATTGAACCGGTGGTCTTGAAGGTGTGACTTTTTTTTTCTTGAAAAGAAGTTGTTTTAACCTATTCTGCTCTTTATGAAAATAAAATTCCTATTCTGAACATGATTAGTGACTTACTTAGACATGATTAATGAATTACCTGAAAAATTGTGTTTTTTTTCCTGTATGAACAAAAACCCACAAAAAACATTTTTTTTTCTTTTTTGTATAGCACTATGGTATGTTGGTAATCATAGTATCATATACGATGCGGAAGCGATTTAATATTATATATAAAATCCAATTTTATATATTTATATATATTAGCCAATTAATATATAGATAATTTTATTGTGATTTATTAATCTTATTAATAAATATTCCCAATTAGAATCTCAATTAAATGTGTATAAACAAATAAATAATTTTAACAACCATAGGGGGTTCAGTAATCAACCTTTGAAGACTACACCGAGATTGTAACACGCGGGTTACAACGAATTCTCGCTAGAAGGAAGTTCACAATCGAGCACGAGCCAACCGAGAGCAACAACTTGCACTAGAGGAGGGCGGCGGCGGTGGCCGAATAGAAGCAGCAGGGCGGCGGCGGTTCTAGGGCAAGCCAATTATGTTTCTTGGAGAGGAAGGGAGTTGTTTTGTTCAAAGGTGTGATTAGGGTTTGCACCTTAATCCCCTTTTTATAAAACAAGAACTTACATTAAGCCCCCTTTGGTTATATACTTACTAGTGGGGTGCCCGCGCATTGCGGCGGGAGCACAACATTACTAAAAACGAAGCAACAACAAAAATAAATATGTGATGATAAATGCAAACAAGGGAAGGACACATGTCATATTGTCTTGTTGCCTCTTACATGAGACAAAGAAGGAAATCATAGACACATCATGAAGGCTTGGCACGGTAACCAAGCTTCAATATGCATGTAAGTTTTAATTAACATATAGCAGTGTAAGGTTGGAAAAAGATAAGTTTGTCATCTCCTATTATTGTTTTTAAATTTTGTGGGTAACCTTCCTAAATACTTTATAATATAGACATAGATATAGAAATAGATAAAAGCATTTTAGGAATTCTCTATGTCTGACTCTTATAGTTATGTATGTACAAATACTGTCCACGTCGGTCGGTTGAGGGGAAAACTTTAACCATTGTATCTTACACAAGTAAGGAGAAAATTTAAACTATTGTATCTTCCACATCTTTAGTTACTACTAAAGATTTATTGTATTTATTGTTTTGAATGATATAATTTGTTGTTTAAAATTAAAATTATTCAACTTAAACTACCAGCTCGATTATTACGAATTTATTTTTGCTCTATTTTTTGCATTTTTTATTTTAACTCTCATGTTTATAAAAAATATATTAGTTCATTCATTCTTTTACTCTACAAATATGTAGTAAGCTCCCATCATTCCATTTATGTTTGTGTCTCAATTTATAGATATTGTTTAGGTTCAGAATTATTCAACTTAAACTACCGGCTCGATTGTTAAGAATTTATTTTCATTCTATTTTTTACATTTTTTATTTAACTCTCATGTTTACAAAACATTAACAGAGTTCATTCATTGTTTTACTATACAGGTATGAGGTAAGTTTCCCTCATTCTATGCCATGTTTATTTCTCAGTTTATTATAATAAGTCAAATGGCATCGCCGGTTTAAATAATTAAAAATATATGACATTGATTAATTGGTCCATATGCAAGTTGTTGTCCACAATATATGACATGTAATGAAAGAGTGTCTTTTGTCAACCAACAACCCAGTTGTATATACCACTATATAATCGTAAGATGTTATATATTGTATTCAGATCATATGGATATTTTGTGATTTTTAATTGCAAAAACTTTTTTTTATGACAACCCTTAAGATTTTTCTATATATTAACCCATGAGTAAAGCCATAATATGGTCATGTTTCTCATGCATGCCAAAACCAAACATACAAAACCATCTCACTCTACCTTATCTATCAATTTTTGTACCTTATCTATCAATTTTATGAGCGACTACGATAATTCCATGCATCAATATATTATTCAATTTCTTTTCTATGAACTTTCTAAATATAAAAATACAACCCGAGATATTAATTGTATAAAAGATTATAAAAACAACAAAGTATGGATTGGTTAGGAGGCGTAAACACATAATGTTTGCAAGAATATTTTTTGTAATGGTGAACAAAAGGTTACCTTAAGATCAATACCCTATATTTCACAAAATTTTGAATGACCAAATACAACATAACGGTTATCCGCAATATTCTCATACACAAAATCCCTTATTAATCTGCAGAAACAAGAAAATTGTTCATTAATTTTTTTCATGGTAGAATGAAGCCATAAGATATCAATATGAATAAAGCCTCATAAAGGTACAAATTGAATAAAGAAGCTAGTGACAATGCTTACTAAAAAACCAAAGATTATAAAGAGAATAAGGAATGAGAGAGTTGTTTCATTGAGATGTATATAATACCAACACAATCGCCACTGTTTATAAGGCTGTAATAGAAGGTATAGACATAAATGAAATAAAGGAGTTAGGAACATGGATAGTCACTAATAATCTATAAAGGAGTTATTAGAAACATTGATAGTTATAATCAACTTAATTGTTAATGTAAAAGACAACTTTACCCATTTACTATCTTCATCATGTATAGACATAAATGAAATGAAGGAGTTAGGAACATGAATAGTCACTAATAATTTATAAAGAAGTTATTAGAAACATGGATAGTTATACTAAGCAGTCAATATCGGTGGGATATCAGTGGGATATCGGTTATCGGACCCTCACTGATATTCGGTGTCAAATATCGGTACCGATATTATCGGTGATATTTGCCGATATCCCACCGATATTTTGATTCTCATATATCGGTTATAGCGCCGCATTTCCAGGTTTTGCTTTTTTATAGGCCAAATTACAATAAAAGCCAATAATAATCAATATTTTGGAATAAGCCCATAAATATTAAGAGCCCAACTACCCAAAAACACTTCCAAAACCCTAAAATGGACAGATATGTCCGTCCTTCCTCTTCTACCATTCGTCTGTGACTACCATCAAGTTTGTAAGTATTATATATTATTATGTTTTAGGTTATATATAGATAAAATTTCATATATTCACACTTTGGAGTCTTCACTTTTGATATTACTATTAGTAATTTAGTATTATATATGACTATGTTTAGGTTTTGTATTATGTTAATATATAAATATTAAAATTCTACATGATATTAAAATTACCGATATCCCGCCGATATCCCACCGCAATAACCTATATATCAAATATCGGACCTTGACCGATATTCGATTTCCCACCGCATTAACTGCTTAGTAGTTATAATCAACATAATTGTTAATGTAAAAGACAACTTCACCCCTTTACTACCTTCATTAAGTTATTGTACCATATGCATTATATGTTGTAATTTCTTAAATTTGGTTGGAATCCTTCCCTCATGCTTTATAATATAGTATAGATAATCCTCTTAATCTAATTAATATCAAGTCCCTTGAGTCCAAAACATTTATTATTTTACAAAATAATAATCCACCGACTCGTGAACTTATCTGATTCGTGTACCAGCGTGTAACTCTTCGGATCGTACCGGGTCGGGTTACGTTGACCTCGACTTTAATTACATCGAACATACTATATATCCAACATGGTACTCGTTGGAAAGATAATAAAACGTTTGTTCATTTGGTGTAATTTTTTTAAAAAAAATATCATATATAACAGTTATTAACGTTTTAAAATTGTGGGGAAACATAGAAAAGACTTGTGGATGGAAATAAGAAGAAGGATGTCACGTATCACACCTAAAAAGAGAGGATAACCTCTTCAAGTGTCACGTAGGATTTAGTGATTTGGTTTATTAATATATATATATATATATATATATATATATATATATATATATAGATAGATATAGATATAGATTTTTTTGAAAGATAAACTTCATTAAACACCAAAACGGGTTATCTCTAAGCTAGAGATAACCACAAAACCAATACATCAAGTCATAACAAAATTACACCAATCTTTCCAATCCAACCCACCCTTCTTCGACCTACTATTGAACCAAATGAAACCCAACGATTTAACATCAACCACTATCATCGCCACATTTGCATTTGTCTGTGAGAATAACTTCTCGTTCCTTGTTGCCCAAATCCTCCAACATGTTAAAACGAAAATTCCGAACAGCACCTCCGCCTTCGACTTAGGAACCTTCAAATGATCCACAAGTTCCAAAATATCTTTAACAGAAAAAACAAAAACCGGAGGAATTTTTACCCATGACGCAATACCATTCCATACACCATTAGCCAAATAGCACGCTGTAAAAATATGTTCCGTAGTTTCCTCAACCTCACCACAAAAGGTACATAAACCTTCGCCAACATTGATATTCTGTAACACCCTAAATCTGTTTTACAGAAAACTCGCAGCGGAAAAATACCGACCGAAAAATTCATTTCTTAAAAACAACTTAAATGTTTAGAACCGAATCTTCTAAGTGTTTTGGTGTTGCATCTTAAAATATTTAGTAATACAATCAACGTAACTCCTCTCTACTAGATTAGACGATCATGACCACGTACAATCCGCCTCCTCGCTCGATCTCCATCCCTTTCTTTACTAGGTAAACCAGACATCCTGCAATTACCACATAACCAATTCGTTAGTTCAATAGGTAACCTCATGAAATCTACTCATGATACGGAAGTAGCATCCCACAATACTCTGTGATCCTGTCTAAAATCCTTCTTTCAAGTTCGGGTGGGTTATCCCGATCCGAACCTCCATGACTCCTGCAATCATACTTACATACCTGCACCTCTTATCATTCTCATAACAAGGGTTAATAACCTCACATTATATCCAAGCATATAATCCCCTCCATTAAATTCCACCATACATACAAGCATACAATTCATTCGCATAATTCGACAATACATACGAGCATACAATTCATTCGCATAATTCAACAATACATACGAGCATACAATTCATTCGCATAATTCAGCAATACATACAAGCATACAATTCATTCGCATAATTCAAAAATACATACGAGCATACAATTCATTCGCATAATTCAACAATACATACGAGCATACAATTCCCACCTATAATACCACCCTACATACAAGTATACAATTCACTTGTATAACTTACTTCGACATGTCACTCTTTCTTCTCCGATATCTAGGACGAAAATAACGTTCCATTCCTATACTCAATCTACGCATACTTTCCAACCCTTGCACACATGAAACTCTTTCCATCTATGCATAATTTACCAACCCTTACATACATGAAACTCTCATTCAAAACCTGAGTATGAGTACCTAAATATACGTCACATTTCAATCCACATAAACAAGGCATTCTACTTACCGTATATAATACCATCAACCAACGTATCAATTAAACTACACGCATGTATCATTCCGTACTAGGATCCTATTTGCAAAACCGACATTACTATTACATGCTACACCC
Source organism: Ambrosia artemisiifolia (assembly GCA_032199755.1). Lineage (NCBI taxonomy): Eukaryota > Viridiplantae > Streptophyta > Magnoliopsida > Asterales > Asteraceae > Ambrosia > Ambrosia artemisiifolia. The sequence goes on from CM063518.1 coordinate 44,205,679, forward strand.
TTACATAGCCTTACACAAGGTCCAACAATGTTAATTGGTGCGTTAAACGCAATTACGGGTCGCGCACATAAGCAACACATCAACGAATGACGAAAATTAACATTTCTTCCCAGGGGCCACCGTAAGATACGGTGGCCACCGTATCTTACGGTGGACCTTAAAAACAATACGGTGGTTCTGCTCTGCCATACGGTGGGGAGAAGTGTCAGGGGCCACCGTATGATACGGTGACCACCGTATCATACGGTGGGGACCTGAATTTTTTCCCCATTTTGCTTCCCTTTCTATCCTTTCTTGATCCGTCTCACGCCGGTCCGTCCGAAGCTGCGTTTTTCCTATTATAAGCTTCCTAACATGCCTTGACATAACTAATAATGTCCCATCATTCCACATTTTCCATTCTACCTACGCATACATATACATAAATGAATTCGTTATTCTAAATGGAATAGGAATTCACTTACCTCGTGTCCTCCAAGCTCATGCTTGTTAATTTGTTCCGTCTTGACCCATTTGCTTCCCATGCTTGAGTCCATTATTCCTATCCTTTCATATCACCATATTCACATCATTGTTAGCATACATGATCATATCACACTAACAACCATTCTCAATCAAATAACACATTGACTTTCATTAGTCAACTTCTACCATATCTACAACATACACACAACCACATTTATTCTCACTCTTTTGATTCATCCTTCAAGCAATTAGACTAAACAACGTATATGTTACGTAACCAGGCTAACATGCCTTACAAGAAATCCTCAATCTTACAATCATGCTAGAAAACATATCATAACATTTCTATGCCAGTTGACTTTCCAGAAAGTCAACTTTTCAACCATACAAGCTTTCCTATTTAACAAACATATGTCTACATTAGCATACTAGGTTGCATGAAATTTACCATAAACATTGTATTTATATACTACTAACATACATAATCATTCATATTACCAATTAATCCAACTCATGGCGTGCATCATATCATTCAAGCATCATGTACACTCTAATGCATACTTCTTATGAAATCATACAATCAACTAGGTTTCTCACATAAACACTTTCTAAGACACAATCTTCATGTTAACCTACTATCAAGTATATCTACTATCACCTTACTTCACATTTGTCAAGACTTGCCTACAATTTCACACATTATACTAGTCTAGACATTTCATCAAGCAATTGGTGTGCATCACCATACATTCAAGTTATCATATCATCCAATGATGCAAGAATCTCCCTTTCTATACTAACATTTACAATCTACTTTATAATTAACAACAATACACTAAGCCAAGTTTGACCATTTCACACTGGGCGAATGTGGAAATACTCCACATTCGACCATTCAAAAGGGGCGAACCTGGAACTTGGTTTTTGTACTATAAATAGCAATCTCATGTGTTATTGTTCATTTGGTGATTTGAGTTGGTACTTTGAATGCTCTCAAGGGGGAGGTCATGCCCGACCTCCCCCGGCCACGAGATTGACGTTTATCCTACTGATGACAGTGTCTGTAACCGTTTCTGTATTAATACGAATCTGTGATGACGTTGTTATCGTATATTTCTGTCTCGTCTCGAATTCCCCGTCTGAAACCGAGTTGTTTACGCATAATCGATCCGCGAGTTCGGTCCCTAACCGGATTCTCAATTGGTATCAGAGCCGTGGTACCGATTTGAACGATCTAACAATCGTTTGAATCAATCACAGCTCGTTTTTCATGTTTTCAGACGTTAAATTCAGATTAAAATTGAAAGGTTGAAACCCTAGAAACCCTAGATTCTTAATTGAACCCGAAATCATGTGATTTCTCCATGTTTTTGTGAATTCGAGGGTTAGGTTTTCATTTCCGCACCTTTCTGAACAAGTTTCATCATCAAATTCAAAGGATTAGAGTGTTTGTGGACTGATTCGAAGAAAATTTTGATCAAGAACACATGCAGTCTGCACATTCGCCCATTTCAGAATGTCGGGCGGGCGAACGTGGAATTTCACTGGGCGAATGTGGAATTCTACTGGGCGAATGTAGCATGTTTTGGGCGAACTTGGAATTGTGTTATGCTGATTTTCACATTCGGGTGACATTTTCTACCTTCGGTTCATCGGGCGGGCGAAGGTGGATAGAAAGTGGACGAATGTGAGTGTAAATGGGCGAAAGTGAAAAGTATTATTCATATTCTACATTCGGGTCTCTATTTTGGGCGAAAGTGGAGTTCCCGGGGGCGAATGTGGTTATGGTATTTTTGAAGATTTTCGGAAGAATGGTGATGAGGTTTACCCAAATTTGTTGAAGAATTGATGATGATGAAACAGTTTTAATGTGGGGTAGTCATAAGAATCAACAGTATGATAATCAGATTCAAATGACTATTATGGGCCAGAACAGAACAGATTTTATTCCGCATGAAGAGAACAGTCAACCCAGTTCCTGTATGTTTGAAGGAACTTGTTCTGAAGAATTGTTATGAAGAAGGAAATCAAGTTTGAGATCTCAATGTTCTGAAAGTAATGAGGTATCCTAGTAGGAGTCATGTGGCACGTAGGTTCAACGAAAGTTTCAAGATCACAGTCATGAAGATTTCAAGAGCTATTGGTAGATATTGGTGGCTCTGTCCGAAAACTTCAGTTTCTGAAGTATTTCAAGTCCTTCAATTAGTACTGGTAGTTCCTGATGAAAACTTATGATTGCTTGTTTCACTCGTCTACGGCTTGTATTCTGTCAAACAGATGAAGTTACTCAAGAACATGATTGATTTATCATACGGGATCTCAGAGAAACTTGGTGAAGCATCAGTCAAGGGGGAGATTGTTGATGTAAGTGTCTGATACTTCAACAATAACTGACTGAAGATGCTAGGAAAAGGGAAGAATGTGAAGAGAAGAATGTGTTAATGCAATCACAGTCAGCACAGATGAAGAATTTTATAGAAATACTAATGTTCGAGTGGATTGTTTTGCACATAGTCCATTTGAGTTGTTTAATTGGATACTGACAGTTAGACTTTGTCACACCCTCAAATAACCACCTGCGGAGTTCTACCGCGAGGCGTGTGACACACCAGGATCCAAGTCAACGGTCACAATAAACGACGTCTAAATGTAAAAACATACGTAATAAAAACCATGCATAAGATTTAAAATTCAACATTTAGTAGTGCGGAAGCATTAAAAGTTTACAAAAGTCATGCCGAAAATAAAACATAAGTTCCAAAGTTTAACATTTTCCAAAACATGCCATGAGACCCTAGACGCGAGACGACTCCCGCGCGACTCCGTGCGCCTATCAGACAGCTGCTACCTTAGCGACCTGAGAAAACATGCTAAAAGAGTCAACATATAATGCTGGTGAGTTCACAGGTTTTATTTAAACGTTTAGAGCAATCCTTCAAAAACCGTTACCATCACAATTACTACTATGCTTGTAAGAACGCTAGCTAGGCGCAGAATAAGATACTCATACGGGTGAAACCATTGCTGACTAAGCCGTGTAATGACCCTTAGTTTCCTATGGGCTACCGTCATCACCGATAGACCTTGTTTTATTAGAGACAATATGCACCCGCCCGGTCCTACCGTCGAGTGGGGTTTGTCAGTTCCCAATAGCGCTATCCATATTTCCCCGCCATATACCCATGTTAGTGGTTTCTAAGGGACTTTTTGATGAACCGCATAGTACGATAAGTAAGCCATAGTATAACGTGATAAAGAGTCATGAGCAATAAGAGTAAGATGAGTCATAAGTCATAAAAGCGTTTTAAGCATGTTTCTCCCCCGAAAACATAAACCTTAAAATGTGGGGCCGTGAACTCACCTTAGGTTGCGTATACCGTTTATGAGTAACCCGTATGGTGATATGAGTAAACCGTATGTAAGATATGATAGCCCCAACTAGTGGTGACCTATCATGAGATATATTCTAAGTTAGACTAATAACCCACAGGGTTCATTAGTCCCTAAGTCCAGTCCATGACCATGATGTGTTTGAAAAACGTGTTTGACCGACAACCAGACTACGTAAGACAAGACTCGACATCCCATTGGTGACCCGACATTCCACGTGAGCACCTCATACACAAATATACACAAAACATGCAATTCAGCACTTAACCTACGTTAAAGTTCAACGATTCTAACACATAGGTCAAATAACGTACGAACAAGTCCGAACACGTGTTATTATGTTACTAAGCATGTCACGGGGTTCCTAACATGTTCCTAGGTGTCAAATCGGGTTTCGGGATGTTAAAATACACTTACAACAGCATTACGCGCGATTAGGAACTTAGCATGCAATTAGGAAAGTCAACACGTGATTAGGGATGGTCAACAGGCAATTAGCAGGGCTAATCGCCACCTATGTTAGGTGATTAGGGCTAATCACATGCATATCAGGCGATTATGGTCATGTGGTATGCAATTCAGGGCTTAACTAGTGATTAGGGTCACAATTGCATGACTTGCTAGCAATTAGGATCACAATTGCATGACTTGCTAGCAATTAGGGGGCTAATCGCCACCTACAACACACGAGTAGCCCATCCTTTAGGCGATTATGCCCCTAATCGCCTGATACATAGGCGATTAGGATTGCTAATCGCCTATAGTGCAGCAATTGTGGTTTTTCGCGCGTTTAACCCTCCAAATCAGATCCGAAACGTGTAAAAACACCCAACAATCATTCTAACATATTAACAAACATATTCCCAGCAAAACCCCTAAGTTTTCATCATTCTAACAGTCCCGAATGCGAGCGTTTTCCCAAAATAGCAATTTAACATGAAAACATCACATCAACATGCAATAACTTGCCCTAAATAGCAAATATCCAGATCTAATCACATAATCACGTTGTCCGAAAGCATCCTACTGTTCTAGCATCATCCTAGAGCAAACCCTAACATCAAACAATCAACAACACACCCCATACCATCCTAAATCATCCAAAATCCTTCAAACGGGTCAAAACATCAAGTATCCATAATACACGACCAAAACCATCCAAACTCCTAGGACATCATCATACTAAATTGTAACAGCTATAAACATCATAATAACACAAAAACAATCATGATTAGATCCCAAAAAAAACTCTAACTTTAATCACATATAACACATATAACACATGTAAAGGTGTGGGTTTGTTTAGAAACGGTTTTAAATGGATTTTCAAAGACAAAAACCTTTATAAGTCAGGTCTGGACATTTAGGGAGTAAAACATAATCATTTAAAGGTTTGGGTTTGAAGAACACACCTTGTATTTAAGAGTAGATGATGGAATAAGCTTGGAAATGGTTGTTTGTGTGTAAAAATGGGTTCCAGAGGGTGTTTGTGGGTTGAGATATGTTATGGGACGGCTAGGGTTGTGTAAATAATGTTTTGGAGGTCAAGGGTGGTATTTATAGGTGTTTTTAGTCGTCAAGTATGTTGCAGGCGATTATGCAGCAGTTGCAGGCGATTAGGGCTGCTAATCGCCTACAGAGAGGGCTAATCGCCACCCCTGAAGGCAATTAGCCATGCTAATCGCCTACAGAGAGTGGCTAATCGCCACCCCTAAAGGCAATTAGCCAGGCTAATCGCCTACAGGGTCCAAGATGGTGTATTTGGCGCGTTAAACTCCGTTTTAACATATGTTAACACATTTTCACATACCGACAAGTCACATAATGATTATAAACACATAATGCATGAAAGTAAACACGTTCACACTCGTTCACCAATTCCCGAGACTCGAGACTTGTGTACGTTAAAACCCTAATGATGTGCGACTCAACTCGACCGACCTTGTTTTGTGTAACGTATGCGCGACTCGCTAAGGTAGACTTTACTAAGTTGTCAAAAGTTAGTTACCGGAAGTTGCCGGGTGTCACAGACTTCTCCAGTTGGTGTGAAGAGTGATGCAAAGGTTAAGTGCAGATATGAGACGTAAATTAGTGGTGGTATCTACATGTTACGTTGAATATCTGATCGGTCAGTATGGAATCCTTCTAGTAGAGGTCTTATCAGGCTAGTTGGATTGCGCGTGATGTACTTGGTCAAGATGACATTCCTGTGTACTGATGCTACGAGACTGCAGTGCATTACTTTGTCGACTTCACATTGGCGTAACTAGGTGATCTGGTTGTAATTCAGCGACCTGCTGAATTCGCAAATGATATACGTGGTCTAGTTGACTTCCTGCGTATTGATGCTGAGGGTCCGTAGTGCATTACTTGGTCGGTTCACGAAGGATATTGTATTTCTAACTCAATGCAATGGTGCATGTATTGAGGGGGAGAACTGTGTTTCTGACTGTTGATGTGCAAGAGATTTGTGGATTCGCCAGCAACGTCCAAGGGGGAGATTGTTGATGCACTTTCTGTGGACGTCACTGTCGAATAGACTAGGGTTGAGTCTAGGTATAGTGTTACATGAGATTGTGGTGATCCATAAGGGCATTTTATGGATCTGACGCATTTGTAAAATATAGGACAATACACTGAGCCAAGTTCGACCATTTCACACTGGGCGAATGTGGAAGGTTTCCACATTCGACCATTACAAATGGGCGAATGTGGAAATACTCCACATTCGACCATTCAAAAGGGGCGAACCTGGAACTTGGTTTTTGTACTATAAATAGCAATCTCATGTGTTATTGTTCATTTGGTGATTTGAGTTGGTACTTTGAATGCTCTCAAGGGGGAGGTCATGCCCGACCTCCCCCGGCCACGAGATTGACGTTTATCCTACTGATGACAGTGTCTGTAACCGTTTCTGTATTAATACGAATCTGTGATGACGTTGTTATCGTATATTTCTGTCTCGTCTCGAATTCCCCGTCTGAAACCGAGTTGTTTACGCATAATCGATCCGCGAGTTCGGTCCCTAACCGGATTCTCAAATCTCTTCAATTTATACTACTACACATAGCAAGCATGTTTTCCTAACCACAATAGGTAACTATCACAACATAGTCATGAAATCCATCCTACCACTTCAAACCCATTAAAATTTATTCTACAACTTACCAAGATGATTAGCACTACTAGTTGGTTAAGGATTCATGAACATGCAGGGGATTAGAGGTGTTCTTCTCACTAATTTTTCAGCTATGGAGGATTGTTTTGGCTGCCCTCTTTGTCGCCCTCTTCCTCCTCCTTTTCTGCGTTTTTCTTTTCTTTCCAATCACCCCAATTTCCCTTCTAACCCCTTAACTAATACACTACTTTTATTTTTCCCTGAATCCACCCCTTAAATTGAGCTTTGTCTCATATTTAACACTTCCATTTATCAACTATAGTATCACCATTTTGCCCCCAAGTAACTAACTTGGTATATTTTTATGTTTATTAGATGTACAACTATCAATGCACTACTTACAACTAGGAGTACACACCTTCAGACACACATATAATTACGCATACGTACATGCTCATACTTACATATATACACGCGCATACGTATATATATACATATATATATATATACATATTCAATTTTCATCATACTATTATTATTTAACATTTTTGGGGTGTTACATATTCCTCCTATTATAGATATAGATAGATTAGTTAAGGTTTCACCGCCCCTTTCCAACATCCATCCCTTCGTTGTCGAGAATTCCATTGGTAACATAATAAAAAATATGCGCTCAAAAAATACTCGCTCGGTTCGGTTTGTAAATTAGCCAAGCACGAGCAAAGGTCCGCTGGATTCGGCTCGACTGGTGAACAACCCTAATGATGATTCGTATCCTATATAAATGAATTCATTTGGTTTGCTTAATACACAAAACTATAACTTCATTCTTTGCATACACGGAATACCTTAATCTGAAAATGAGTCATACATAGGGGTGTTCAAGATCGTATCATCCGGTTTTAGAATATCCAAAAATTTCGGATATCAAAAAGTTTAGACACGAATACGGATTCGGATACTAAAACGGATATCCGTATTTATAAAAAAAAATCAAATATTTGTTCCATGCGTTGATTATAACTAAACATGTATTCGATTTTCTAAGTTTCCAACACTGAAAACAAAAAGAAATTAGAAATCCACACCTGAATCCAATTATTAACAATTTTTTTATCATATTTAAACTAAACCTAGTACCCATATAATATGTATTTACTATTTTTTTAGTTTTCGGATATGAGATAATTAGATTATTTGAACTTTTTAGAAATCCACACCTGAATCCAAAAATTCAGATTATCCGATTTTCAGATATTTCGTGTTCGATTTCGGATCTGGATTTTTTAACACTCAAAGTCATACGTGATTTCAGAAAGCATGTGGGTAATAAACGAAACCTACGAAAACTTATTATATCCATTGATTTCATCTTTATGAAATCTTTCAAGTACATTTTTAAACAACATCACTTCAATTTTTAAAATCAATTGATCTGAAAAAATGAATCATAAACACATGAACCCTATACTGTTTTCACCTGACACCAATCAACAACCATATTCATTCCAAAGTCCCCATAATCAAATTCTATGACAAATATTTTTGATGACATCCACATTCCTTAAATCAGTGTGTCTTTCTTTGGTTCACATGCATAAACACGCAAAGATGAGCATCATTGGAGAGAAGAGGGAGGGAGAAGGAGAAATAGTGGTTGCGAGATGAAGAAGGAAAGGCGGACGAGGGAGATGGCCGGTTACAACGGTGAGGATTGGGGTATATGTTTTCTACTACTATTTTGACAAACTTACACAAATTGTTCATGATGCTAATAAAATTGAAAAATAGTTATTTGACACAAACTTAACATAAACTATAATGAAAGTTAGTGTTAGATTTTAAACTTGTTACAAATTTAAAGCCAAAGGACTCAAACATCTAACTTTTTAAACATCTATAATCTATAACTTATAATAAAAGAATTGAACTTTGATGATGTGGCATTCAATGGAGGCTTCAACTCCTCTTTGAATGTGCCACATGACATCATGTAGAATTTTTTAATTTTTGAGTTTTTTTAATAAATCTATATATATTATAATTATTTTAGGAAAAGATAAGAATTTAAAAACAAAATTAAATTTTCTCTCTAATGTTTCCTCCTATAACTTTTAATCGTTAATATCTTTTATATACGAGATTTTTTAAAGAAAAAAATTACACCAAATTAACGAGCGTTTTAATTATCTTTCCAATAAATTCAATATTATCACCTCAAGGTGCCACATGGCACATTCAATGGGGGGTTGAAGCCTCCATTGAATGCCAACTCATACAAACTCAATTCTCTTTGACCCAACAATCTCCCCTTGAATTGATGAAGCCAAAACCTTAGCTAACAGCTTTGTTGAAAGCTTTATTTTCCACTTATTTGAGATTCAGCCTGTTCTTGATCACATGTCTTATTTGTCTTGCTTTGTCTTGGGCTTGAATCTCATTGGGCAAATTGGACTTTTCTAAACCAATTATGTAGAGATCACGAATTAGTCCCTGTGGTTTACCTTTAGTTTCACCTTTAGGTATTAAGGTTTAAAAGTTTCATGTTAAGGGTTTAAGTTTAGTTTTTGTAACATAATAGGGTATTAGCACTAACGGAGGTTAATATTTAACTGAGTTTACCCTCACTTGACAAATGGTAAACCACAAGGACCAAATGTGAAACTTAAGTGGGGCCCACATAATACCCTATTATGTTACAAAAACTAAACTTAAACCCTTAACATTAAACTTTAAACCTTAATACCTAAAGGTGAAACTAAAGGCAAACTACAGGGACTAATTACATAATGTTTTCTAATCTAAAATAAAAAATAATGATGTATGTAGTGGGGGTCGAACCAGGGTTGATGGCCGGGTCGATCCTAAAATCAATGGATCAACCAACTGAGCCACTTGTGCATTTGGTTTATTATTGAAACGTTTTTTTTTATAAAGCAATTATCAGATCGAACCTGGTTCCTTATACTAACCCACGAATTTTAACCTTTAAACCCACTTCGATTGACATCGAATAAAACCATGACTGTGAATGAAATCATAGGGCTATTAATCTACATTGAATTCTAATCAAAACCATGTAAAATAACCGAACTAACATGTTCGAATCGATGGTTAATTGGCTGATTAAAGACGCGTGACGTCAACCTTTAATTCGTCAAATGGAGCTCGATTTGAATGTTTTAATGGAATGTTTTTATACATAATAGATCGACTGTCATATATACAGGTGTTTTCAGTTCTGAATTCGTGGTATATACAATGAATTCGACAGGTGGGGTTGAGAGTTAATATTCGTGGGTTATTATAAGGAACCAAATCAAAATGATAAGTGCTGTTTAAAAAACTACATATTCAATAATAAACCAAATGCACAAGTGGCTCAGTTGGTTGACCCATTTGGTTTTAGGATCGACCCGACCATCAACCCGGGTTCGACCCCCACTATATACATCATTATTTTTTATTTTAGATGAGAAAAAATTACGTAATTAGTCCCTGTGGTTTGCCTTTAGTTTCACCTTTAGGTATTAAGGTTTAAAGTTTCATGTTAAGTGTTTAAGTTTAGTTTTTGTAACATAATAGGGTATTATGTGGGCCCCACTTAAGTTTCACATTTGGTCCTTGTGGTTTACCAATTGTCAAGTGAGGGTGAACTCAGTTAAATATTAACCTTCGTTAGTGCTAATACCCTATTATGTTACAAAAACTAAACTTAAACCCTTAACATGAAATTTTTAAACCTTAATATCTAAAGGTGAAACTAAAGGCAAACCACAGGGACTAATTGCGTAATTTTCTCTAATAATAATAATAGAGTAAAGATCAAATACAAAGTGTTTTTTTGGTAAGAACTGTGAGAATCAAAGGGGGTAAAAAAGTTTATTTTTTTTTGGAATTTTTTTCCCATGTGCTTAAACATACTTTCTAGATGAATAATACAAAGAAAAATTAAAAAAAAAATTAGTGTAATTACGTCATTAAAGTAAATAAATTAGTTTACACTAGAGTAATTATGTAATTACCCTACACGTAATTACTGTACACCAAAGAAATTTTTTTTACTTTTTATTTTAGTTTTCAATACTATAATACATGTTTAACAATATGGAGAAAAAAATTCAAAAAATAAAAATAAAAAAATACCCTCCTTTGATTCTCACAGTTCATATAAAAAAACACTTTGTATAAGATCTTTACTCATAATATTATTATTATTATTATATTATTATTATTCATTAATCATGTATTGGCAAATCATTAATTATGTTGCCATATTAGATATTTTATTATGTTATATTAGATATTTCAACCCCGGGACACTCCCGGGATAAAAGCTAGTACCCTATAAGTAAATTCAAGTAAATGAAAAGCGGATGTAATATATTCTTTGTATGATGATTAATTAATTGAACAGAAATTATGATATTTCCATGCACCTCCACATGTAGATATAGTTTTGATACGCTCACAAGCAATTCTCACTATACCTTTTTCGGTAGTAATATTTAAATTGTGCTTAGCACCTTTAATATGCACTAAACATGTGATTTGAACACAGATATATTCCACGAATATATTTACATCAATGACTTCGCATCAAATTTGTCTGTGAAACTCTTGTATCAGTTTTCTTCCACATGATAATTTTTTAGAACATAATAACGATATATGATAATTATTAGATAGTATATCAGATTAGGGTTTTGGTAGTATGAGTCCACGGGCTTAGTTAGGTTTTTAGGGTTCATTGTGATCTCTATATATTGTAACCTAACTATTCAGTAATATCAATTCAGTATTTCTATTATCTGACATGGTATCAGAGCCAGCCTAGGCTCTATACTGATTCCGCTGCGCCACACATAAATAACCAAACCCCAGCCGTCACCACTTGAGAAAAACCCTAGACAGGGCGGCGTGCCATCACTACCGCCGCCGCCCTGTCCGGCCTCCGTTCGTTTTTCGTTTTAGTGTTACGTTCACTTTTTTTCTTATTCCCAGTTCTAAATAAATTTTCAATTGTCGGTTCTAGACATATTCCCGCCGTTGATTATGATCAAGCTGCCGCCACCTCTTTTTTTATTGATTTCGCTTCTCCGTCATGTCGCTCCTTGCCGCCTCGCCGCCGCTTATTGGACTACTGCCCCGCAGCTTGCAGGACTATGATTCGCCGTCGCGCCGCTATCCACCGCCGCCGCCGCGCCGCATTGGTAGCCTCATATCAGATTACATGATCATTAAATTAGTGGTGGATTTTCATTGAAGATTACGGATTGCAAGTTTATGAGATTATGACAGAAGTTTTGACCGACATTGAGGAACGTTTAATATTATTATTTTTTTTAAGTTTTTTGTTTTTCCAGTCTGAGCTTTTAGTTTCTTTCCGCTCTGACTGCGGGGGAGTATTAGATAGTATATCAGATTAGGGTTTATTAGTGTAAGCCCACGGGCCCGTTAGGTTAGTTAGGGTTTGTTATGATGTCTATATTACTATATATTGTAACTCAATCCCTCAATAATAATCAATTAAGTATTTCATTATCTTTCAATAATTTAGACGAAATTGTCTCAATTTTAGTATCTTCATAAATAAATAAAAAAAATACTTTTTTAATCTTATATGTATACAAACTAGATGGCTATAAAGGTAATTTCACCCATATTTTAAGATAACATGTGAAGAGTTTCTTGCTTCACGTGCACCCTAAATGTCAAGAAAAACTTATATCGAACCCTACGATCTTAGTTTTTAGGTTTTTGTTTTTTTTTAGTTTGTCGTTTTTAGAATTTACATTATATTATTGTGCCTTTTATGTAGCATTGTGTCTTTTTCTTATTTTCATCATTGTGTCATTTTTGCAATAGTCGTGTCTTTTTTCTTTAGCATTGTGTTATATTTTGTGGCTCATTGTGTCATATTTCGTGATCTATTGTGTTTTTTTTTGTATGCTTCTCACCCTTCTCATTTTTGTTATACTGTGTAGGATAACTTGACCCACATATCAATTCTTAATCCTTTTGACACTTCTTCCGAAATATGGTATTTGTACACTAGCTCACCTTATATATATACTAAAATTCAAATAAACATAAACGAACATAATGAAAGAACGTAAATAAATGTTCACGAGCATAAATAAACGAACAAAACGTGTGTCATGTTTATTCATTTAGTTAAATGAACACGAAATTGTGTTCATGTTCATTTTTTATTAAATAAACGAACATAAAAAAAACTTTGGGTTAATTGCCAAAATCATCCCTACGGTTTGGGCCAAAATGCGTTAATAGTGCAAAAAGTTTATTTTTCTCATATGGACCCCTATGCTTTATTTTTCTTACCATTCCCCTCCTTCCCAATAACTCCATCCATCTAAGTGTCGTTAAGTCAAGGGCATATTGGTCCTTTCATGTGTGTTTTATTTTTTCGCCAATTTCGTCACTCCCCCAATTCACCCTTTATAACCAAACCAGCGCTCACCACTACCACTTCAATCACCATCAGTCACGACTGCAACCACACCACCTTAGTTTCTGGAAATAGAACCACCCATCCTTCCACCTTCACAAGTGAGCACCACCACCATCGAGCCCTTTACCTCGACCCAATCGACCATCACCACCACCACCACCGAGCCCTTCATCTACACCCACGACAGCCACCACCACCACCCACGACCATGTGTTTTGCAGGTTTAGGTCTAGCAGGTAAAGAAAGACAAATTAGGCCATCATCGTTATCGTTTTACTCGAACCACCACCGGCTACCACCAGACTGCCACACCACCACCATAGTCGCCCCCATTTAGCGCCTACCACAACCATTTACTCCCACTCAAATTTTAGGATTGACGTAACCGTGTTGTGAAGATGCACACTCGCACATAAGAGGGCTGTAATGTATAAGTTCTACAATGGCCAAAAATTCCGACGAATGGGTGTGTTCATATAGTTACAATCTCTGGTTGTATGGTATGGTAAGTTACAGGTTCTTGTGGGAAAATGGGTCGTCTACAGGGATGGTGATGTTTTGTTGAATAAGGTGGTACCTAGATGGATTTACGAGAGATTTGGAGGGTTTAATGGCTCACGAGAATAGAGATTTGGATGGTTTAATGGCTCACGAGAGTGGAGAGCAGTAGATATTGTAACTTATGCCTTCATTTGAAGCTGCCGGAAAAGATCGTACATCAAGAGATTGAGTGGAGGTGGTTGTGGGGGTTAGAAAGTGTAGTTGTTGGAGGGAGGGGCGAGATTGACAAGAAAACAAAACATAGGTGAAAGGACCAATATCCCCTTGGATGGAGTTAGCGAGAATGAGGTAAATTACAAGAAAAATAAAACACCAGGGTCGAGATGAGAAAAGCAAAAATTTTATACTATTTAACGTTGTTTTACTAATTTTGTGAAAATAACGTTAAAAACGACGGACGGTTAATCATGCATCATGTGGTGGCGTTGATAGCCAAAAGACAAAGGGGTACATTCACTAATCGGGTTTGTCCCGATTGCTAAGTGTTTGTGCCTTATGTCCAAGGCTTGATAACAAACCACATCGAGCCGGGGGTCTCACTGGAAGCAGCCTCTCTATTCTTAGGGGTAGAGGTAAGGCTGTCTACATCTTACCCTCCTCAGACCTTACCTTTGATTTGCTATAGGTGGGATTAACTGAGTATGATGATGATGACGACGACACACTAATTTGGCAATTAACCCAAAAACTTGAAACCGAACAACTTCAAAAACACTTCACGAAGCACGGTTAGTTTACTGACCTACCCATCTAACGATTTATAATCATCAATTGCACCTATAGCGACGAAGTTGTGACCAAAACAAACAAGACTCCACTAAACAAACACAACACGAAGATGTTAAGCTAAACTTTATGCACCATCTGATAAGTAGTTGCAATAACAAACCCTTGGCTTAGATTGATAATTCAATCGAGTGACAGATCGAGGGTTTCTTTAAACAGTTAAACAACTAACAGCAATGGCGAGATGGTCTAGTGGTCTTAGATGCTTGCTTTTGTTAACTGCAATTGCATTCATTTACACACAGGTTCTGTACTATACTTCCTACTTCTGTTTTATATGTTATTTTAAATTAGGTTAATAAACTTAAACTTATTTATGTTGTGTTTATATTTTGCATCAGGTGAGGCTGTTCAAGGCACAGTCTGAGTATGCTGAAAAGATTTCTGTTGCTGTGAGTTTATCTTATACTTATTTTTGTATTGTGTCAAGAGTCTATTGTAGGTTAGGAATAGGCTCCCGTTTGTATTACACAAGTTGAATAAATGTAATGTTGTTTATTTAGTAATAAAAAAGGTATGTCTTTAGAAACATGTGTGTTGCGCGAGTTAAATAAAATATTTATGTGATTGTCAAGATATGTTTTGGAAAAATTGAATTTTGATGTGAAAGTTATTGTATTCAGTTAAGTTAATTGAATGTTGGAGTTTTGTACAACTTCATTGTTAATCTTGCTTTTTTAGTTTACTTTGTGGACGGCACATTCATGTTTTTTTCCCATCTGTTTTTCGTTTGTTTTGTGCGGGCTGGCTGCAATAGTTGTGAATTATATGTCCTTGACTCTTTTAGGCATTACTAGTACTTAAGTTTGTGTTACAAGTCTTGAAATATTTAGATATTTTGTTTTCAGTTTGGTATTTAGAGAGGAGAAGACATGATGTCTTTCTTAATAACCGTTGTGGAGCAAATTGAACTGGCTTAGACGGTTATTTAACACTAGGGTCATGCCTGGGAAAACACAAGAAATTCAAAACATGTAACTATCAAACCTTGGAAAAATGGATTTGTTTTGTTGGTCCAACTGCCGGGCCTGAGGTCTATTGTTGGGGCTTGGATGTCAGAATTCAGAAAACAATGTACAGTTATTTCTGATTTTTGTTTACCTTGTTTTAATGTAAATAATAGGAGTTGCAGATGTTTTCATTAGTTTTGTGTTGTTTTGCAATCTGAAGTTCTGAACTTTTTGTATAAATGTGACGTTTCTCTCAAAGATATTGTTTCTCTTTTTATTGCTGGAAAGCATCTGGCTAGCCTACTTCTGCCCCGCATCAGAATAAGAAATTCTTACAAATTGGTTTCTCCACAAACTAGTTGACTTTTACTTGAATCCAAACCCACATCCACCATTAGGATGTTATGATTGCTAAGTTGTAGTGGATTGTGTCACTTTCTGTGCTAACAACACCATTAGGATGTTATGATTGCTAAGTTGTAGTGTATTGTGTCACTTTCTGTGCTAATATCACCATTAGGATGTTATGATTGCTAAATGTTAGTGTATCGTGTCACTTTCTGTGTTAATACCACCATTAGGATGTTATGATTGCTAAATGTTGCTTTTTTTAAATATTTTAGTACTTATGTTTTATAAACGAGCCCACTTATATGTGGAAGGAATTTCAACAGTTTTACCTGTATTCACATAATGTTTCTGCTAACAGTATTTTCCTATAGAAGTATAGTTCCTAGGGAGAAAATATAGAGACGTCTCATTGTCCACAATGTGATGTGTTTTGAATCATCAAATTTCAAATTTATTTCAATGCTTATAGGACTTGTTATTTGGACTACTTTTTTGTAATGGAGGGGCTATTTATCTAATCATGATGAAAACTTAAATATTAAGATGTTTCTTCATCCAGTCTGTTGTCTTGTAAGTTGTAACCTAGACCGGGTGTTCTGTAAGGAATTATGCACAAAAAATTATTGATTATAACAGGTGGAGGGGGAAAATCAATGTACGAGCCAGATGCGGTTACTAATTGATCAGATAAGTATGCAGAAGGAAAGGCTTGTGTCTTTGGAGGGTAAGGGACATATCTTGATGTGATTATGGTAGTAATTTCTGTTTTACTATTATTATTATTAGGGAAAATGGATTTAATACTCCGGACTTTCACCCATTGGTGGATAATACTCCGAACTATCACTTTGACCAATAACACTCCCAACTTGCAAGTTAGCTTGTTCCATCACCCCCAAACTAACCTGGTTATTATTATTATTTATTGCTGTTGTTGTTGTTATTATTATTATTATTAGCCGTTTGCTTACTTCCTGTTTCGGTCGCTATTTTGTTTTATATTCTTATCTGGAATTTGGAAATAGGGTGACTGGGTGATACAAAGCTATTCGTACATTTTATGATTATTTTTGAGTGCTGCATTTTTCTTTGATGAAATTTACTGACTTTGAAAACTGAGAAAAACATTACAATTCATTTTTCTAATTTATTTGCAGAATGTGTCTTGGTTCACTTCCCTAATTATTCATTTTATTAACTTATTAAGTAACTAAGTGTTTTGAATAACAATTGTTAATGTAACGTTTCAATACATATCAGTAGGTAGTTTAATTTGATTTCTTTTCTTCTTTCTTTGCTGGTAAACAAAAATCATTCATATTTAACCTTCTACATCTGTCACTTGTATTTCAGAAATAGTGAAACGCAAAGAAGAAGAGTGTGAACAATTGAGGACACTTGTTCAAAATCATGAAAGTAAGTACATAGTATCAGCAAACTCTCTTCTTTATCCTTCTCTTCCTCCACCCCCACCCCCTCTCTTTTTATATCAGGTTAAAAGGGAGGTTCAAATAAAAAGAAAAAAAAAAGAATCATAAGAGTGGTAGGAACGAACTTGAATTTCAATGGTTCAGATTGAGGCGGTGGCAAGATTGTAAGTAATACTCTAATAGGAGGTTAAATATGGCTGGAAGGGCAAAAGAGGAAAATGTTCATTTAAAATAGTTACACATACACTGGTCTTGTTAATTTTGAATGTCTTTAGAATTGATACCATAATATTCAAAATATTCTCTTTAATTATTGCTATATTTAAAAATAACGATGATCTTTCAAGATGTATGATTCACGATTGATTACTATGGTGTGTCCAAAACTGTTACAACAATGCGTCTAAATTAATTACAACGGTGTGTATAACTATTACAATGGTGCATCTATTTTTCACTGACTTTGTGATTACAATGGCGAGACCAATTATATATAACATTGCCTTGAAAACCTCTATTAGTTAAATGGGTGCAACTACCCTCGCCCTAAAAACTCACGAATGTACAGGGTCGCATCTTCAATCCTTCCTACGTTTCGTCTAAATTAATTACAACCATCTTTAATCCTTCCTACGTTATTGCACTGTATTTCCTGATTTTCTTCTTGTTTACTCGCACTATATGAGTCTGACCTTATTGCTATCAATTTGTAGGGAAAGATGTGAAAAACTTGTTTCAACAAAATCAGGTTGGCATAAGAATACTAAATTATGTATTTCTTTCTTGTTAAATGATCAATTCTCTTATATGGTGAATGACTTTTCTACTTCATTTGTAGGTACCAGTGGCAGCAGTTGTTATTATGGCTTGCAACCGTGCTGACTATCTTGAAAGAACAATTAAATCTATTCTTAAGTATGTTTTTTCTACTTAACAAAGTACGCAAAATGTTTTATACAGGCTAAAAGGTCACCCAACTATCAAATTTTATACCAAATCTGGTATACATTGACTGTTATACTTTTCATTGGTTGATGAAAAGTAATACAAATGTGAAACTTAATAAATGGTAAAAGTATCATACTATCATTCTGGAATAGCTATTGGATTTATTAGACTTTCGTCCGTTTTGGGACCTTTAGGCTTGCATGTTTCAAATTCCTGACCGTCGGTGCAGCTTTTGATTGTTAGGGACTGTTTCCATAACCTTAGACAACCCATAGGGACCATTCAAGAAACTTCTAATCATATCATCCTTTCATAATTTAAATAAGTTGAGCATCTGTTGAGGAACTAAGGCCAATCTTCATTATTTCAGATATCATTCTTCTGCATCATCGAAGTTTCCAATTTTCGTATCCCAGGTATATTATATCCGTTGAATACATTGCATTTATCGTGCCACTTATCTCTTCCTTGATAATTGCTAAACTTATCCCTCCAAGTGTTCACATTTTTCAGGATGGATCAAATTCGGATGTTAGAACAAAGGCTATGAGTTACAAACAGTTGACCTACATGCAGGTACATTTTTGTTGCATGAATGATATATACAGTATAGTAAATGCATATTTTTCAAATTAATTTGCTATACTTTGGCAGTTAATCTAAAAAGAAGATAATAAACTCCAGTTTGTTGCAGCATTTGGATTATGAACCTGTGCGTACTGAAAGACCTGGGGAGCTAATTGCATATTACAAGATTGCACGTAATAGATACAATTAGACTAATGTTAGCATCAATTCAATATGTTTGCTGTGGGGATAAACTTCATCTCCTTTTACTACCACATTTTCAGGTCACTACAAGTGGGCACTTGATCAACTGTTTTACAAACATAATTTTAATCGGGTCATCATACTTGAAGGTACGAATACTTCCCTACTTTCTGTTGTATATCACTTCTGTTTATTCTAAGGTTCATAAAAGTTATATATAGTCTGATTGTATGCAGATGACATGGAGATTTCACCAGACTTTTTTTCTTATTTTGAGGCTGGAGCAGACCTCCTTGATAAAGATAAGTAAGTCTTTGGTATGAACTAAAATGATACATGTTACTTCTCATTCTTTGAATCTTTTAAAATTCTTTTATTAATGTAATGATATAACTTGTTTTGTCTTGGTAATGATATATATTTGAAATCGTTAAAAAAAAGTTAACTTTATTAATGTTAACAGTTTGTTTCCATTACAACAATGATAGGTCCATCATGGCCATATCCTCATGGAATGACAATGGACAAAAGCAATTTGTGCATGATCCTTGTAAGTCTGTAAATTCATTCATACCTACATCGAAGCTTGAAGATAATTAAATAAAAAAGTAAAAGAATTGTGATTGTGGTGTATCCCTTGTTAAATTTGAGTGAATCTTGCAGATACATTATACCGTTCGGATTTTTTCCCTGGTCTTGGATGGATGCTATCTAAATCTACATGGGATGAGCTATCTCCAAAGTGGCCAAAAGCATATCCTTTTATGCTAATTTTCATTTTTGTGGTTTTATTTTCATGCCTGATGGTTTTTATTCCCTTTTTGTTTCAAGAGAAAATTTTCTTTGACTATTTATTACTTACTGGGATGATTGGCTAAGATTACAAGAAAATCATAAGGGGCGGCAATTTATCCGTCCAGAAGTTTGCAGAACGTACAACTTTGGTGAGCATGTATGTATCCATCTCAATGTCATAACTAATGTGTCAAATATGATTACAAACATGAGATTATTTCAATGATAATCTACTTGTTTGTATAAAAGCATTTATGAACCAAAGGGTCTTTGGCCTAGTGGTATCAAGGTGATGGATAAGGCTTTGCCTTTCCAAGTGGTGTGGGGTTCAAATCTCATGGTTGACAAAAAATTAGCCGTTCAAAAAAAATAAAAAAATAAAAGCATTTATGAGAATTTATGCATTAAAAATACCCTTTGACTAACTTTTGACCCATTTGATCCCTTTCCTTATAAACTATACTTTTTAGTGTAACATGTCTGATCTGTTAGAGATAAAATATAACCCTAATCAACCTTCAAGGGTTGGTGCACTGGTAAGCGCAAGACCCCCCTCTAGCAAAGGACTCTAGAATATACGGTGCTAATATTAGGTTCGAATCCTTAACCCGTTAAAGGCTACCTATCCAACGTAAGTTGCGCTTTACCTGTTCTCACTGGTAAGTAGGGTATTGCTGGGGCGCCGTGAGTTTTCCCTAACAGCTTCTCATGTACACTGAAATGAAAAAAAAAACACACACACAACACTGTTCGTCTAATAAGTAATGGCTTGAAATTGCTACTGCCAGTCATATAATATTTTAATGATATGGATCTCACTTCTGTGTTATTTTAGTTAGTATGTATAAAATATTTAAATAAATTTCCATCCTTCTCAGGGTTCTAGTCTGGGCCAGTTTTTCCATCAATACCTTAAACCTATCAAGCTGAATGATCTCCCGGTATGTTAAAAGTTTATCTTACGATATGGAAGTTATTGCTGCGGGTACCTTGTATTAATTACTGTTTTTTCTTCTTAAAGATTGATTGGAAATCGATGAACATGACCTACTTAATGGAGGTATGAATATCATGGTAGAGTTCTTTTAACAAGGTAAAAGTTGAAAGGGTTGGTTAAACTATATACATGGTAAATCTTCGACTTTACTTTTTCTTGCAGGATAAGTTTGTGAAACATTTTGCAGACCTGGTAAAAGGCGCAAGTCCTGTTTACGGAACTGATCTTAATCTAAAGATAAGTAATCTACAAGGAGATGCGCGTGTAACATATAGAGATCAGCAGCATTTTGAAGAAATTGCTCGCCAGTTCGGCATTTTTGAAGAATGGAAGGTATCACCAATCTGGCATGTTCAAAATGTGAACATGTTATATTTGTATATTTTATGGACAATTGGATTTTAATAATCTAAACTATGACCCATTGGGCTAATAATCCATGCCGACATTTTAATCGGCGACACTCCTAACTTCCATTTTTGCCACACTTGATTTCGCTCACAAGGTAGGTATGAGTGAAACCAAGTGTCCAAGTGTAAACCTATGCGAATGGGATTGCCCTTGCCAACGAAAGTAGAAGTTCGTAGTGTCATGTTATTTTGTCGGTATAAATTATCATCGGCAAATAAGTCATAATCTGGATCCAATTTGCCCCTTTCTATATATATTTTAGGAAAGAAATTCATGATCTGCTATGCTTCAGGATGGCGTACCTAGAACTGCATACAAGGGAGTAGTTGTTTTCCGGTACAAAACAACAAGGCGGCGAATATTCCTTGTTGGGCCAGATTCCTTGGAACAGCTTGGGATCCAAAGCTAATAGAGGTACACAATCTTTCTAATTTGTCACCATTTCATATCTATTGAGAAAACAGATATAGGAACTTTTTTAAGTTGAAAATTGTTGAGTTTGTACATTAAGAGGACTAGTTCTTACATTGGTTTGGAAATAGATTTTGACATAATATTTGAGTTTCTTACTTTTATAATTCTGGGAAACCATTTGAAGTTTCAAAACAGTTGGCTGAGAGACTGGCTATTAAAAAACACTCGTCGTCACAACATTCAACAAACACTTTTATGTGACCTTGATTTGGTGTATAATTTTCATGTGACCATCCAACTTAGTGAAGCGGAATGTATGTGGTTTAATGATAGTTTGAAGAGTGGTCTTCGGCTTGGCTCAGCTCTCTGAGTTGGTCAAAACTAATACCAAAACCGAAGTGGTTCTACCTCCCTGTATTGGCAGAAGCTTTGGGATGGTAGTACATAATCTTGTAAATAGATTACGGTTACTAGCATCAAGTCGGTGACTATAGTTTCAGAAAACAATATATTAAACCTGTTGGGTGGGTTGACACTATCGGGAAAAAAAGAAACATCTTGGATGGCCAGTTTGGGTGGTTTTTTTTTTCTAAAGATCCAAGATTTATTCATCGGCATTAGCTTTTTTCAAATTGGTAATAGAGTTTATGAAAAAATGGTCTACATGACTGATTCATAAACATTAAAACCGAGATGGTTAGGTTGCTTTCAATGTTATATAAATACGCGTTAAGGTCTTCTTATAAACCATGCCTAACTCTTTGGCTCGATGTCTATTAACCTTATCTTTCAACTAAAGACCATAACATATACATACAACGACATCATTCAATTCTAATAACCATGTATTATTAATCTCACAACCCCACATAAAGTCAAAAGACAAGTTGAAAATTAATGGCAACAAAACAAGACAAGGGCATTTCCGTCATTCCACCCTCATTTCATCCTAGTCACCCCTATTCCAAATTTCAAATTCTGTGCTTTCTCTAAAAAAAATATGGCAGCTGTCACCAGCCCATTTCCCTCTCCCCTTTATAAATTCCTTCACTTCCTTTCACTATACTCACCACCCCCACACATTTTTATCCCTACCAAAATGTCCATTCTACCCCTCACCTTCTTCTTCCTCTTCTTCCTAACCACCTCTGTTTCTTCTTCTTCTGTCCAAACCCTTTCTGTAAACACTCATCATCACCATTCAGATGATAAAACTAAAGCTCACACCTTAACCAACCCAAAGCTTCCACGTGTCACCTTCACAGACTCCAAGAAAAACGAAGGCTCATCAAACCTAGTCAACCTCCGTTACCACATGGGCCCTGTCTTATCATCTCCGATCAACATCTACATAATCTGGTACGGTAAATGGGCCCCACCTCAAAAACTAATAATCAAAGACTTCATCCAATCCATCTCCACCACCAACCACCACCGTAACGCCGCCGCAGCAGCCGCCCACCCCTCCGTCTCCGACTGGTGGAAAACCGTCACCCTCTACACCGACCAAACCAACACCAACATCTCCAACACCATCCTCATTGCAGGAGAATATTCCGACATTAAATACTCCCATGGGACCCACCTAACCCGTCTAACCATCCAAGACGTCATCTCCACCTCCATGACGTCAGCACCCTTCCGACCCGACCACAAAAACGGCGTTTATCTAGTACTGACGGCAGATGACGTCACTGTACAAGATTTTTGTCGGGCTGTCTGTGGGTTTCATTATTTTACATTTCCTTCTAAAGTTGGGTACACTTTACCCTACGCATGGGTCGGGAATTCGGGTAAACAGTGCCCCGAGGTTTGTGCGTACCCGTTTGCGGTTCCGGGTTATATGGGTAGTGGTGGGCCGGGTTCGCTTGACCCGCCCAATGGGGACGTTGGTGTTGATGGGATGGTTAGTGTGATTGGGCATGAGTTGGCAGAGCTTGCGTCGAACCCGCTTGTGAATGCGTGGTATGCGGGTGAGGACCCGACTGCGCCTACGGAGATTGGGGATTTGTGTGAGGGGTTGTATGGGTCGGGTGGGGGAGGGGGGTATATTGGGCAGGTTATGAAGGATGGGTCGGGTCGGACTTTTAATATGAATGGGAAAAGAGGGAGGAGGTTTATGGTGCAGTGGATATGGAGCCCCGTTTTGAAGGCGTGTAGTGGGCCGAATGCTTTGGATTGATCGGTGGTTTTATATTGTGCTTTGATCGGTTGTATATTGTGCTTTGATGGTGGTACGTTGATGGGTGTAATGTGTCTAGGAGTGGAGATGGGTAGGTTGGAAGTTGGAGGACTTGGGGGACTTTTTTTTGTTTTAGGTTTTTTTGGATTCTTTGGTCACACTAGATTTTGTGATTTGTTTGTTTTTTTAAATAAACTTATTATAAGTAAATAAAAAACAAGGTTTATTTAAGTTTAGGTTCACAAAGAAGACGATGGTTATGGCGTTTAATGTTTAAAAGAAATAAGGATTAGTACAAGTTCTAAACTCTTTAAACCAAGGGAACTTGTAAAAGTTATCATCTGCAAAACATTCCTTGATAAGAGAGTTGCTTGTTATAAGATGATGCGTTTGGGAATGGCGAGAAGGTGCTACATCAACCGTTAACAGCTCGAACACCGTGCCCTTCTGTTATTCGCCATACCGGAACATCCACCCCAATCTAAACCAATTATATCTTTTTGTATTTTTTCTTTTTTTTTTTTGACCAAACAAACACTGCACTTTATTCACCCAAATAATAACACCCAAAGTTACAGTCTAAAGTTACAGCCAAAAGGAAAGCATAAACAGAATCAAAAACTAAAGTAAAAACATCACCCCAAGCCCATTTAGCAAGAGGCTACCTGGGGATTTCACACCCAAACTAACAGAATGCGATCTGCACAGTCTAACCGTAATCGAAAGTCGTGAACGCAAACCATCTGTCTATCTCCATGTCTGCTGCATTCGCCCTCTTCACCATCCACCAAAATGATTCCGTCTTAATCTCATCAATCAGTTTTTGCGTAGCAATATTGACGTTGTTGAAGATCTTTTGTATTTTTTCTACTTCTATTATTTTTGTGGAATGAAAAAAATCTCCAATTACTTAAAAAAATGTTTAGTTTATCCACCACAACTACACCTAGTTATTGGGTTTAGTTATTGAGTGAGATGGCAACATTTTTTGTTAGTTTTTGGGTATGTTATTATTCAAGCAGCATGAAGTGCAATTTCTAGAGGCTTACAGTTCTGCTTTAAAAACGTGTGACCCTAGTTTCCACAGTTTTGCTTTAAAAACATTAAAGCCGACTGACTGATTTAAAAATAAGAGAGAATTACACAGATTGTCCTTTAGTTTTACCCAAAATTGCATCCTCTGTCCTTTTTTTGAATTTTTAACTCCCTGTGTCCTTTGTTTTGTACACTTGTTACACCCTATGTCCTTTAGGGTAACGTCCGTTAAAAAACACAGTTAACTCACACATGTGCCTCTCACATGAGGGGCAAATGTGTCAATTCACTCCTTTCTTCTCCCAGTAAATAAAATGATAATAATACCCCAAAATTCCCCATTCCCTTGGAATTTCCAAACCCTAATTTTAGCCTCCATCCCTGATTACCAGATCTTTACATCTCAAAAGGTTTGAAATTCCTCCAATAAATTCTCTTCATCTATCAAGCATCCACATCTACCACCCATTAAGCATCTACTTCTTTCCCTCACCCTATTCTCTTTCATCACCAGCAACTCCAACCCCTCTCTCGATTCATCATCAGCCACCTTACCGACCACCATGATCTTATTGATCGCTAGCTTATGGTTTACTGACCAGGGTGACAGATGGCGGCACAGATTTCAAAGCATCGTCGACCATGGATCTGAATGAGGAGGTGATTGGTGGTGGCGCCCTCAGATTTTCTGACTGTTGGATGGTTGCGGTGGTGGCAGGCTGGCAGCGGTGTGATCACCAGGTGATGGTTGTGGGTTGGTGAATATGCGGTGGCGCCGTTTGCAAGTCGGGATGGTAGTGGTGGTGGGTGTAGGTGCAAACGGCGGTGAGGGTGGTGGTGGCGATAGTTGCAAGTTGGTGGTATGTGGACCGGAGATGTGGTGGTAGGTGCCTCGTGAGACCACCGGTTTCGAAAAAAATATCAGTTTGTGATAGGTGGTGGTTGTCTTCGGTGATTGCAGGTAAGGACTAACAAACATCATCATCACATCTGGATGGGGTGATGCGCGACTGTTATCGCCGGTGCAACAGCTTCGAGCAGTTGCAGATCAAACAAGAGTGCACCGCCCACAGGTCCGGTGGCAGAGAATGTCGGGAGTTCAAGCGCTGCAGGTGGTGCCAGTTCATCAGATGGGGGCAGTGGAAGTGTTGCGAATAATGGAGATGTACCAATCTTTGATCAGGAAATGGAAAGGGATGTTGGATGATATTATTATTATTATTATTATTATTATTATTATTATTATTATTATTACTACACATATTGTCCTTTTGAGGGTGAAATGACATGTTTACCCCTCACGTGAGGGGCACGTGTCTAAGAAAACGTTAGTTTTTAACGGACGTTACCCTAAAGGACATAGGGTGTAACAAGTGTACAAAACAAAGGACACAGGGAGTTAAAAATTCAAAAAAAGGACAGAGGATGCAATTTTGGGTAAAACTAAAGGACAATCTGTGTAATTCTCTCTAAAAATAATTACTGCGAAACAGTTTGAATGGCTTATACGGTTTTAAAGTACTAGAAGTTACCATAAACACTCAAGTTCCACGATAAAAAACAAAAAAAAATGCAGAAAAATCTTGGATCGTGAACTCACCAAACAAAATTAACATTGAATGTCTTAAATCAAAAATGGCGAATCAATCTGAAATAGTGAAATTACTTGAATCCCACGTACCCAATATGGAAATTGAGTTTCTATTTAAGTTATTGATGACGTGTCTCATCTGAACCTATTTTAGTAAAATTCAATTTTAAAGGGAGGGGCCGAGGGGTACCCATCATCTTAGGATCCACTTCAACCATAGTACTTTTTATTATATTAAAATTAAATAAACACATCAAACAAATAAAACACATTATATATAGTATTAATTTACAAATGGTTAGTGCATCATGGTCTTGTACAATACGCATAACAAGTGTTTTGTGTATTAAAGGGTTGTACATTTGCTTTGTATGTAATACCCTACTTTGTTTTTTCCTTACTTTTTTTTACTTTTAACCTTAATACTTTTCATCTTTTACATTTAACCCCCTATATTTTTTTACTTTGAACTTTATCCCATATATTTCAAAACATAATTTTAGTTTTACGTTTCAATCCAATTATTCGAGTTGACACGCCGCAATCTGCGTATGTAGTTCAAAGTTTTTACCTCTATTTTCCCGTCAAACGTTGACGCTCTGTTCTAAGTTTCACTAATTTTTGTGCATTATTGCGCCGCAACGGATGTGCATGGTTCACCATTATTTTGCTTTTGTTGGTCGCTGGCAATAATGTGACATCAATGCTGCTTGGTACGGTTTTATGTCATCCGCAGCAACGCGCGGAGCTTAATTCTAGTTTTCATTAATTAAACAACACAATTAAAATCAAAATACATCATAATTACAAACTTCTCGCCGTCCGAATCGATGTTTGAATTTGATAGACTAACAATGTGTTCCACAATATCATATATAAGTTTAAAGTGTGTCTTGATTTCGTAACTCCAAAATTATATCAACCACGACTCCATCTGTTGGAGGGTCCATCACATATTCTAATGATATTACTCACCATTCTATAAATTGTAATTGGATTATGATATGCATACATCACCATAAAGTACGCATGGCAAAACCATAATTCATTTGGCGTCTTAACTTCAATCATGACCTTAGGTTATGTGTGATCACCACTTATAAATTGGCTTCGTAAACTCATTGGCCACATTCTTGAAACAATATGTGTACAGTCAATGTTATTAATGCTATTGAGCATCCTTGGAAAGTCCCATCTAGTATATACATATGTGTGTATAAATATTCCAATAAAAGAAAACCCCTTTTATCATTTGTCCATTTTTAAGCTACTTTTGTCACATATCATATTGTAATATTGTAAGCATCCTCTTATTTTACGAACCACTATATTTACTCCCACAAATTTAGGGATTTTTTTATAAGTAGTCAACATTTAAATTTTAGAGAAAATTGCTTGAATAGTCCCTGTGGTTTGCTCAGATGTCACCTTTAGTCCTCAACTTTTAAAAATTACAGGTATAGTCCCCAACTTTTAGTTTTTCTTAACTCGAATAGTCCCTGAGTCTAATGGAGGTTAAATAATCAAGTTAAGTGGGTGTGAAATTACTAAACTACCCTTACTAATAAAAATATAGTAATAAAAAATAATACTAACTAATGTGGGTCTCACACTTCATCTTCTCCACCTCATCACCTCCACAAACCACCACCACCCATCTCCACCCTTCACCACCACCGACATCCACCAACCACCACAGCCACCACCCACTTCATCTTCCCCTTTCTTTAAACTAATCGACTCCAATTCCCATTCCCAACCCCTCTCTTCTAAACCCTGCCGGATCTCAACCACACTCGCGCCATCGTCATCGTTAACATCTCCGACCACCAAACTCGCGTCATCGTCATCGTCACACTCGCGTCATCATGAATCCAAATTCGTCAGTTTTAGGATTAATTGATTATAAATTCTAACCCATATCATAAAATCGCTTCATTCTAAAAGATTATCATGAATCCATTTCACCAAAACAAAACAAAACAAAACTGAATCGAAGAATTTGCCATCACCGACATCGGCTTCTTGCTAGCTTCAATCTGATCCGATCGAACCCAATATGCGGGTTGATGCATTTTTATGCGATGTTTAAAAGCCCCATATATGAATTTGTTATTGCTTCCGTTTTTTGTTGGTCAATTAGATTGGTTAAGCACCTAGGGTTTATACTTAGAAATTTAGGGATAATCTGGTTTAAATGGATTATAAGTTTTAAAACTATGTTTCGGTTTATAGAACAAAAAAAACAATGCAGCTTAGTTGGTTAGCCGTTTATGATTATATAGCGGACAAATGGATAAAAGCGGCTGACTGTCTTGGGTTATAGATTCAAGTTGTGATGGTGATGAAAATGGAGATGGGTGGTGGTGGTTTGTGGAGGTGATGGGTTGAGGAAGATGAAGTGGGTGGAGAAACATGATTGGCTAGGGGGGGTTAAATGGGGTCCCTTTATATTTTATAAATTAATTGATTTTTTTATTTTTATTAAAGTAAGGGTAGTTTATTAATTTTACACCCACCTAACTGGATAATCTAACATCCGTTAACTCTAAGGACCATCCGAATTAAGAAACACCAAAAGTTGAGGATTACAGATGTAATTTTTAAAAGTTGAGGACTAAAAGTGAAAAATTAGCAAATCACAGGGATTATTCAAGTAATTCTCTAAATTTTATTAATACATTTACTATAAATCTTATAACTAATTATCCTATATGTTAATTTGTGGCTGTTGATGAATAGTAGTTCTATCGTTTTGAAAAGCATGCTTATATCAATGTGTTTTGTATGTGTTTTGTATTTGTAACAAACGAACTTGTGGTGCAGTTGGTTGGGTGGTGTTTTGTGTTCCGTCCTTCGCCGGTTCGATTCTTGGTTTGTGTATTATTTTGTAGTTAATTTTCCATTTCTAAATACCATAAACAAAAATTAAGATGTAATTTTTGGAATTTTGTAATTTATAATTTTATGCTACAGTTAAAGTTAAAAAATGTTGATAAATTGTTTTTTAGTTTTATTGTTTTTATTGTATAGCCCATGTAATACACGAGTTTTTAACTTAGTATGTGTGTATATATACACACATATATACACATACAAACATATAGTGTGAAAATATGATTTTTTTTTTTAAATATTAGTCGTCAAAAGTCCGTTATCGGACGACTAAAATTGTTATTAGACTACTAGAATACACGCATCTTGGGTGGGTTAATCGATAATCAATTTTGAATCATTGTTTTATTCTTCGATTTTATTCATCAAACCTGATGTTTACAAAACTCTAATCGAATTAACTTTTTTTTACACTCTTGTAAGACGGAGGTGGACCGTTTATCCTAAAATTTAAAAATATCATGTGTAAGAAAGTACTTTGCATTGATTTATTTATTTGGGGTACCAAGAAAAGATGATGCCAATTCAATGACTTTAAAGTTACAACTTTGAGACTTTACTCAAGTTAGTTGGGTATTTATTGAAATTGATGTTATCTGTTTGATTCATAAAACTCTATCCGCCAAAAACAAAGAGTGGGTTTTTTAAGAAACAAATTCAAGTTATATTTTATGTAACTAACTAGCTTATTTTTCCGGGAAGGTCATGGGGTTGAAAAATCTAATATGACTTAATAAAAAATGATAAAAGGAGAAAACTTACTACACGTATTGAAAAAATGAATAATTCATTATGTTTTGCAAAAGCTCCAATACAATTATATTATACTCCGGGAGCGTCCCGGGTTGACAAATAGAAGTAGAACAAAGATAGAGTGAATGATGTATAACTTCAGCCGCTTTAAGCCAATGAGCCATTACAATGAATCGAGTATCAGAACAACAGAGCTCGACCACTCTCTTCCTCTTCGCCGCTAACAATATTAACTGGCATGAGACATCGGTTATTCCAAATCGCCTAAAACTCAGGGCCTGCTTGATTGATCTCTTTAACTCAACAACCATAGATCATAACTGAAGCTAACTTATTCAAACTCATAATAAATTAATCACCAAATAGAAAAACAAAAAAACTTAACAGTTTCTTGCTTAGCCCCTTTGATGCCAAGAATCTGATTAAAACCCAATCCACCAGCAACCGGCGCCTTCGATTTAACCTCTAAGCAATCAAAATCCATTCAAACCCAAATAAAAAAAGATCAATCCTAAAACATACACACTTCATTCAATTAATTCTACCTCAACACACACTCTGAACTTAAAAGTCAACCTAATGTCAGACAAATTGGTAACTAAATAAATTCAAACAAAAAAAATATCAATAACTAGCTACAACTCAGAATATAAGTGTGTGACATGATTCACATTAAATAGACAAATACATACTATTATTAATGACAAAAACCTTGAGGAAAAGCCGATGACATCATGTAACCAATCAAAAGTGCCACCAAGAACAACAGCTCCATACGAATTCGGTGCAGAAACATTTTCCAAATTAGACGCAAGTTCCAGATTCGGATCCTCCACAATAATAAAAAAAGAGAACAAAACGATGGAATACCTCAAGCTTGAAGAGATTCGAATAGGTGTAGGGCTTTTTGAAGTTCATATTGTTATGTTGCGTTTTGTAGACGTGAGAACAGATAATAGAGAAACCCTAGGTTTTGTGTGGATAATAATATCATTGACGGCGAAGAGGATGTAATGAGCAGGTGGTGGCAGGAGTGGTGAGAGGGAAGGGGGATTTAGGGTTTGTGGGAGGAGAAAATGTTATATATGATTTTAAAAAATATTTAATTTATTAAAAAAATGGAAGAGATAACAATAAAGAAGAATAAGAATAGACAAGATAGGAATAGGGTTTTAATTTTTTATTAGATTTAATATAATAAAAACGAAAAATTAAAAAAAAATCTTTCACCTCGTTATGCCACGTGGCACATTCAAGGGAGGGTTGAGGCCACCATTGAATGCCACGTCACTAAACATCAATTATTTTATATCTATCTATACTTACTATAATAGGAGAGTCGTGATTGACATAAGAAAGCTGACTTGGCAAACATTTAGAGCCTCAAGAGCTAGTGTGGCAAGCAAAGAGATGCTTGGATGATGCAAATAATGACGTCATATAATTTGATTAAAATATTCAAGAAAATTTGTGAGCCACTCATATAAAGTAATTAAATAATCCCACTTGCACAATATTTGTTCAGCATGTGGGCCACCCATTAGACAACATCTGTTAATTAAATGAATGTTTAACATCTGTTCTTTATAGAGGACCACTCAACAACATCTGTTGAGTATAACAAGACAAAATTGACAGATGTTCATAGAGAGGGAAACCATACATCTGGTAATTTTAAGCTCCAAATTCAAAATTTGAATTATTCTGCCCTCACTCAATTCCTCTCAACTATATAAATGGAAAGAGAACGTAAAAATCATCAGACAAACTAAACGCTCCGCTCTCCCCCAAATTCTTTTTATAATATATCAAAACCCAATCGTCTTCAAATTGATGATTATAAACAATGAAGGTTTGATCCTATTATTTAATTACATTAATTTACATGTTCTGTGTTTTATCCTAATGTTTTGTTTATGGTTATTTTCATGTTCATAAGATTCAAGCTTCTATGAAGAAAGTGTTGTGATTTTCTTCAAATCTTTTGCTTTCCGTGTTGTTATTTATTTAATATATTTAATTTAATTAATTATACATGTTTTGTGTTTGATCTTCATGTTTTGTTTATGGTTATTTTCAGCTTCATAAGATTCAAGGTTCTATCAAGAAAGTGTTGTGCTATTCTGCAAATCATCTGGTTTTGTATTATTCTCTTTAATTTAATAAATTTACATGTTCTGTGTTTGATCCTAATTTTTTGTTTATAGTTATTTTCAGGTTCATAAGATTTAGGTTCTATCAAGAAAGTGTTGTGTTTTTCTTCAAATCTTTTGGTTTCTGTATTATTTGTGACACCCGGCAAACTCAGATTGATAATATTGGTTAAGTTAAAGTCTACCTTAGCGAGTTATGCGTACATTATACTTAACTAGGTCGGCTGAGTCGTGTTATGGTTCGGGAGTCGTTACAACGATCTAGAGGGTCATTAGATGTCGGTCCATAACCATGGGTACAAGGATTGACGATTCGTAGAATCGCCGGACTTTAATACACACACAAGTCTCGAGTCCCGGGAATTGGTGAACGAATGTGAACGTTTCATGAATTATGTGGTTATAATCTTTATGTGACTTGTCGGTATGTGAATACGTGTTTATATGTGTTAAAACGGTGATTACACGTGATTGCATGACATTATAGGTGATTACGCATGACTGGGGGCGAGTAGGACAATACTGAGGGCGATTAGCATGCTAATCGCCTGACATAGGGGACGATTAGGCTTTATTGAGGGCGATTGGGCCCTAATCGCCTATAGCTATAGGCGATTAGGAGCCCTAATCGCCTGAACTGTTGCGTAATCGCTTGACGTGCTTTAAACGACTAGAAACGCCTATAAATACCACCCTTGACTTGTAAAACACCATTTGTGCAACCCTAGCCGTCCCATAACCTATCCCAACTCACAAACACCCTCTGTAACACGTTTTTGCATCAAAACACACATTTCCAAGCCTTACTCCTCATTTTCTTACAAATCTAAGGTGTGTTCTTCATTCCCAAACCTTTGTATGTTATTGTTTTGCTCCCTAAAGGTCCAGACCTGATTTCTAAACATTTGTGTCTTTGAAAACCTATTAAAAATAGTTTCTAAATAAACCCAAACCTCTATGCATGTTATATGTGTTATATTCATTTAAAGATAGGATTTTTATTAATGAATCATGATTGTTATTGTGTTATTGGTATGTTTCTGACCTAAATGAGTTATTATGATCTTAACCTAGGAGTTTGGAGGTTCATAGTCATGTATTGTTGATATTAGATGTGTAGACCCGTTCGAAGGATTATGTGGAATCCATGATGTTATGATGTGTTTTGTTGATTGTTTAAGATTAGGGTTTGCTTAGGGATGATGCTAGAACAGTAGGATATTATCAAACAACGTCATTATGAGATGAAATCTGGATAATTGCCATTTAGGGCAAACTTTGCATATTGATGTGATGTTTACATGTTGAATATGCTATTTTGGGAAATGCTTGCATTTGGGACTGTTAGAATGATGATAATTTAGGGATTTTGCTTGGAATATGTTTATTAATGTTTTGGGTTTGATGTTTGGTGTTTCCACACGTTTCGAATCTGATTTGGAGGGTTAAACGCGCGAAAAATAGGAACATGACTGCTGGGGGCGATTCGGGATCCTAATCGCTTATACTGAAGTCAATTAGGAGCCTAATCGCCTATGGGGAGGGCGATTGGGGGCCTAATCGCCTTCACTGAGGGTGATTACGATCCTAATCACTAGTTAAACCCTGAATTGCATGTCTTATAGCCTAATCGCCTATAAGACACCAGAATAGGCCTAATCGCCTATAGTTGAGGGCGATTAGAGCCTAAATGCCTTCATTTAAGGCGATTACACCACCTAATTGCTAGTTGACTTTTCCTAATCGCATGTACTGCTGCTGTAAGTGCATTTTGGCATTTCGCGACCTGATTTGACACCTAGGAACATGCTAGGAACCCCGTGACATGCCTAGTAACATAGTAACACGTGCTCGGACTTGTTCATACGCTAATTGAACTGTATGCTAGACTTGGTGTACTTTAACTCGTGTTAAGTGTTGATTTCACATGTTGTATTGTATAAGGTTAACACACGGGGCATCGGGTCACCAATGCGATGTCGAGTCTTGTCCAGTATGGTCGGTTAAACAGTCAACACGTTTTCTAATGAAATTGGTTATGGTCTGGACATGTAGGGACTAGCTAACCCACAAGTTATTAGTCTGAGTACTTATATCTATCATATGTTAGGTCGCCACTATACGGGACTAGCATAGCTTTCTGAATTTAATCATTTACGAGTAACACAACCTAAGGTGAGTTCACAGCCCCACTTTCTTTGGTTTTACTTTTGGGGGAGAAAACATGCGTTGAACTATGTTTTGAGAACTGTTGTCATACTATGGGTTATTACGGGTTACTATACGATCTTTTAAAGTCCCGGGGGAAACCATGAATGTGCGGGAATGCACAACGGGGGAAATGTGGATAGATCTATTGGGTTTGACAAACCCCACTCGACGGCTTGTAGGGCCGGGCGGGTGCATATTGTCTCGAACTGGTAACATTGGTAACATTGCAGAACACACTCGGGCTGAACATTGGTAACAGTCTAGTAATAGTTTTCCAATCGTAGTAGTAACAAAACATACGCCTAGCTAGCGTACTTTGGTTGAACATTTCATAGTATTGACAGGTTGAACTTGGTACACTTTTTGGAACTTGGTAACTTTTATTTAAAAACCTGTGAACTCACCAGCATTATGTGCTGACGTACTTTTGGCATGTTTTTCTCAGGTCGCTAAGGTAGCATCTCAGGGCTTAGGCGCACGCGTCTGCACGACGTCTAGTCTAGGTTTCATGGTTTTTTTTGGTTGAACAAGTTTGGATACTTTTGGGTTTTATTTTGTAAAACAATGCTTCCACTGTTATGTCAAACGGTTTAAACTTGTGTTTTAGATTTACATATGTCTCATATAGAGTTGTTTATTGTGATCGTTGACTTGGATCCTGGTTTGTCACGCGCCTCGCGGTAAAACCCTGCAAGTGGAATTTGAGGGTGTGACAGATTGGTATCAGAGCCAATGGTTATAGTGAACTAGGACTGCTTGTAGAGTCTAGTCTATAGCCGAGTCACACACACTAGACG
The DNA here is from genome assembly GCA_032199755.1 of Ambrosia artemisiifolia. Taxonomy (NCBI): domain Eukaryota; kingdom Viridiplantae; phylum Streptophyta; class Magnoliopsida; order Asterales; family Asteraceae; genus Ambrosia; species Ambrosia artemisiifolia. The sequence goes on from CM063518.1 coordinate 44,241,158, forward strand.
GTCACATGGTACGAGTCGTTACAATGGGCTACATACGGGCTTTGTCGGGGTGTTCCTAAATCATCATCTCTAGGCAGTGTTGTATATTGGGGTGGTTTGTGTACTCTCGAGATCTGTCCAGGGTTCGGACATCTCTCCTCCGCACTCCAATAAACACACTCGCCCATACTCTTACCTTGGCATTTATGTCACTATGGCACACTGCTAAGTGTTCATGTTCGGTGACTTGAACTTTAAACTAGGAGAACACTTGGAGGACCATGTAGAGCAGTTTATCATTTCGGGTGCACACGAAATCATAAACTGAAATGCATGAAAATCCCGGTGAGCTTTGGGTTTGAATGGATAGTCCTGGACTGGATCTGGCCTTAATTCTATGAACACTAGTGGTTGACACTAGATGTGAATCTGAATCCTTCGTTCTTGTTGTCAGAATCATGTCTGGTGTTCGTGGAGGACGTAGAGGTGGCCGCACTGATGGACGTGATGGTGGCGGTGGTCGTGGAGGCGTTAACCTAACTCAGGAGGACCTGAATAACCTGTTGTAAGCTGCCTTCCAGGCGGGACATAATGCTCATGGTGGTAAGTTGATTCTATCAGCTTTGCCTCATTATGAGTATGGTATCTTTCTTTTGTGGTTTTCTGATGTGCTTCATTTCAGGTGGTGTTGTTAACCCACCTCCAGCTATGTGCACATACAAGATGTTTCGGGACTGTAAGCCCCACGATTTCTCTGGCACTGAAGGAGCAGTGGGACTGCTCAGGTGTCTAGAGAGGGTGGAGTCGGTATTCTTGATGTGCAACTGTCTTCCTGAAGATCGGGTCAAGTATGCTGCCGCGCTCTTCCAGGATGTTGCTTTGACCTGGTGGAACTCTACTACGCGGAACATGGGTCTGGGGGAAGCTTACGCCATGCCATGGGAGAACTTCGTTCAGCTCTTGAAGAGGGAGTACAGTCGTAGGGAGGAGATCCAGAAGTTGGAACATGAGGTTTGGAACCTCAAGATGGTTGGGTCAGAGATAGAGGAGTACACTGTGAGGCGCAATGAGTTGGCGGTGCTGTGTCCTGATTTACACGCACCAGAGTATAGGAGAATCGAGCACTATGTTTCAGGGCTAGTACCAGAGATAGCAGGGTTGGTGGCTGCTGGGAATCTTCCTACTTATGCAGATGTGGTTCGATCGGCTCATAGGATGACTAATCTGAAGGTGAATGAGGGTATTTTGCCTGCCCGTGGTTCGACTGTCAAAGTTCCTGAGAGTAACAAGCGCAAGTGGGATAGTGTAGGGAAGGGTTCGGTACCAGCTCCATCACAGCAGGGTAAGAAATTTGATGCTGGGGGTTCTTCTTCGGGGTCGAAGCAGGGTGGTTATATTGGGAAACACCCAAAGTGCAACAAATGTGGGTTTCATCACTCGGGGAGTTGTGATAAGGCACGTTGTCACCGTTGTCAGCAGTTGGGGCATTATGCTAAGGACTGTAGGGTGAATCTCTCTTCTTCTCAGGGTCATACTGTTGTCCCTACTCCTACTGTTCAGGGGACTTCGGGGAAACAGGGTTGTTTTAACTGTGGTGATTCAGGGCATTTCAAGAAGGATTGTCCCAAGTTGAAGTAGGGTGAGAATGGGAGGGGCGGGAACGGTAACGGGAACAATGGAGGCGATGGTAGGAATGCACGCGCCTTTGTCATTGGAGCGGCAGAGGCCAAGCAGGATCCTGACACAGTTACCGGTACGTTCCTTCTTGTTGGGTCTGCTGACCTGGAGAAGAACAGATGATAGAAAGCCAAAATATACTAAGTATTGATCATGAATAAATAACAGAGTTTACAAGAAAGCTTCCTCCAAAGAACTGCTGATTCCCAAACTACTGATGACTTAAACAACTGATACAAGACAACTGCTGCTGATGAAAGGTCTGATGGATAAAGTCTGAAGAGCAAAAGTCTGATAAAGAACAAGTGCTGATCAAGGATCTGAAGAACAAAGGTCTGTTGAACCAACAGTACTTTGGTTCAACAGATGTTAAGAAGACATCAGAGTTTTTAGCTTAACAGAGTTTTCCTTCAGTAGTTTCAATGTAACAGTAGTTTATTGTTTAACAGATGTTGTAGTTTGTTAGTCAGTTAGGGGTCGCTTTCTAGGTGACGTCAGCTAAGTGATCATCAGAGGTTTGTACTTGTCTATAAATAGAACAGTACTTGTACTGTTCTATTCGTCACTCGTCATTCTCTCTAAGACAAACAAACTCTGAGTGATCAGGCTGAGGGGGAGTTATAATTGTACCTTTGTAATCTTTCAACTTTAATGAAAGCTTTCGATTGATAACAATTATTCTCTATGTTTTGATTATTCTTTATTCCGCTGCACTTTCCATTTATACTTCATTCATATTTCATTATTAATCAAAACAATCCAATACTCAGATCCTAACAATTGGTATCAGAGCATGGTCAATTAAATCTGATCTAATCAATCAATTTAATACACAGATCAGCTCATAATCATTGATATCGTTTGTTTGTCGGGTTAAAACAGAGTAATAGTTTATTTTCGTTTCAACAGTTAGTAAACAGACTTTGTTTTTGAAAAACCAAGAGAATGACTTCACTTAATCAAGATCCACACAACACTGGCACACACAACAAGCCTCCGATGCTTGTCAGGTCAGAATACAACATCTGGCAGCGTCGGGTAGCTCATGTGTTAGCACAACAGAACACAGGGTGCTGGAAATCGGTAGTATTTGGACCACATGTTCCAATGGTACCGAGTGCCGAGGATCCAAAGATCCAAGTACCAAAGAGTGTTGAGAACTACTCAGAGCAAGATTTTCAAAAAATCGAGCTAGATGCCAAGGCTTTCAGCATAGTAGCCATGGCACTGCCGAATGATATCTATGCCGGTCTCTTGCACTGCAATAGTGCTAAAGAACTGTGGGATGCTCTTAAAGAGCAATTCGGGGGAACTGATGATGTGATTGAAAACAACCGTGAAATACTTAACCAACAATATGAAACGTTTAGTCACATAAAAGGGGAGTCATTAACACAACAGTTTGAAAGGTTTAACTGTCTAATTAGTGAACTAAAACTGGTTGGTCTAACTTTTCCTAATTCAACACTGAATCATAGGTTTCTTAGATCACTTCAGGACAAATGGGACACTATAGCTATTGTTATGAGAAACTCTATCGGATTCAAAGACCTAACCCTGACCCAGCTTCATGGTAAGCTCCTGACTTATGAAAGGGAGCTTAACCAGAAAAAGAAGCTCCAGGACTCTGGCAAAGTGTCAGATGACTATGTATTTGGTAATACTGCACTGTTGGGTCAGGATGATGGTTCTGGAAGTAGTAAGGATCAGAGTTATGATCATTACATTGACATAACAACTGGTTTCAATAATGATTCTTACTCATCACCAAACAACTGTGCTTTCACAGCTAGTGGTGATATCCAGGCTTCTGATAATTCATCTTTTGTGTACAATGACTTGCAATACATTGACCCTTTGGATCTAGAAGAAATGGACATCTTACATCAGGTTGCCCTGCTCAGTATTAGAACCAATAACTTCTATAAGAAAACTGGCAGGAGGTACCCAGGTCTACATGGTGGGTCAAAGGTTGGGTTGGATAAATCAAAGATAAAGTGTTACAAGTGTCATAGAATGGGTCATTTTGCTAGGGAGTGTAGGAGTCAAAATGGAGTTCCTATGATCACCTATCCAAATCAAAGACCACAGACCAACACTTATCAAACCATCCCTAATATACCTAATGTGCAAAACACTGCTCACTTTGCACAGACCCAAACCACTGTTCCTGTGCATTATGTCCAAACCACTGTTCCTCAGTATCACTATGTCCAAACTCCTGTTGCTCAGGCCCCTGTGCCAATGACTGTTACTCCACCCTCTGCTCCTGCAGGAGACCAGTCAACCAGGTCAACAGAGTTTCTTTACTCAGGGCTTTGTTGATTGGAGCAGTCTACCAGATGAGATAACAGATGACAACATTGCTCTAGTTGCCAACACTGAAAAGGATTTTTGTTTTATGGCACTAGAAACAATTGTTGAAGAGACTGATTCTGAGGAAGTGGTGTCTATGTCTGAAAATGTGACTGATGGTGTTGTTGGTGAGATTGTTTCAGCTGAAGAATCTGAAGTGGAGGTTGTGAATCTATCAGACCCCTGGGGTAGTGATGACTGTGACTGCCAGTGTAACTGTGCCTTGATGGCTGCTGCTAAGGTATCTCCTCAAATCTTAAATGACTTGTGCTCAGACAAATGTATTGTAGCATTTGCTAAGATAAAAGAGGTGAATGAAAACTTTAGAAAGAAAATTTTGGATTCAGAAATTCAGGTTGAAAAATTAACAAAAGAGTTAAAATCAAAAATATCTGAAAAAGAGTCTGAAATCAGCAGTCTAAAACATGAAGCAAGCATAACCAAAGACCAGCTTCAGACTATGATAACAAAATATCATAGTTGTAAGAAGGAGCTTGAGTCCACCCAAGTTGAATGTAAGAAATGGGTGGAATCATCAAAGGGTTTTGAGATGATTGTCAACCAACAATCTAAAAGTCATGTGAAATTTGGGTTTGGTTTTAAAACCACTGATCAAGTTTCACAAACCACTGACAAAAAGGAACCACAGTTGGTTGAGGTCATCCCTACAAACTCAAAAGGTCAAGAAATCAAGGTTACTGAACCCAATGGCAAGAAAATCATTCTTGAAAAGTTGGAAGGTACACCCTCATTTGATGAAATTGAGAAATATCAATTCAAACCAACATGGTCAGATGAGTGTGAAGTCCTTGAAAATTTCAAACCAATGACCTTCAAAACCTCTGATGGTAAAATGGCACCACAGGCCAAGGTTATCCCTCTAGTAAGTCTTCCAACAGATGATGAAACATCTGTTGAAAAGAAGAAAGAAAAAGGGAAAGCCAAGAACAACTTGTTTTGTGATTTTTGTGAAAAGAAGAACCATGTCACCAAAAACTGTTTTCTTCTAAAAGCATATGACATCAACAAAACAACAAGTTTAAATGATTCAAAATCTAAAGAATGTTCAATCTGCAAGAAAAAGAATCACAAAACAAAAGAGTGCTTATATCTCAAAAATTTTGATGAAAAGATAAAAGAGTATAAGGCTAAAACTCTGGAGAGTCAAGTGATGAGTACTTCAAAAGGAAAATCCAAACAGACTTTTGAATCAGTCCAAACATCTGTTACCCAAAGTCTGAACAAAAACTCTGCTCCCAGAGAGGTTCAGGTAACAGATGCTCCACCTGTTAACAGATTACCAAGAGGATATGGACAACCCACTTGTCATCGTCTGCCACATGTTTATGATGAGCCCAAGAGGCCTTCAAAACCAAAAGTGAACAGACATCCTCATGGTTTTCAACAACTGATAGGAAATGATCAAACATCTGCTGGACCAAGTGTTGACATACAAGCACTGGCAAATGGTCAACTGCAGCTGTTGAATCTAGTTCAAAAGCTAGTCCAAACCACTGATCATTCTCCTCAACTTAAGGCTGAGACAGCTAAGGACCCATCCAAAGCCAATTTGGCTTTGGACACTCACCAAAACTAAAATCCTTACTGATGTGCAGGGAGCTTCTGCTTGTTTAGACAGTTTATGGTATGTAGATAGTGGAGGCTCCAGGCACATGACTGGATGTAGAGCCCTTCTTCTGGACTTTCTTGCTCATGGAGGGGGTGATATATCCTTTGGTAATGATTCTAAAGGTAAAGTGTTGGGTTCTGGTACTGTCAAAGCAGGGAGACTTAAGTTTGAAAATGTTAATCTAATAGACAATCTAAAGTTTAATCTACTTAGTGTATCACAAATGAGTGACAAAGGCTTTGGGTCATTCTTCACTAAGCAAACCTGTAAGATTGTTGGCCCAGAGGCTGTAGAAAAGATTAACACCATCATTGCTGAGAGCAAAGCACAACTTGTTGCTCACAGAAGTGGCAATGTGTATGTGGTTGATATGTTGAAGGATAATCCTACTGCAAATGTCTGTCTGTTCTCAGCTGCCTCTACCAAAGAGACAGAATTGTGGCATAGGAGACTTGGTCACACCAACCTTCAAACTATCAACTCACTCTCCAAACAAAACCTTGTCAGAGGTTTACCATCAAAAGAATTCAAATGTGATGAGCATTGTGTTTCCTGTTTAAAAGGTAAACAACATAAAAGCTCTTACAAATCCATTGATGAGTCCAAAACCAGTCAGTGTTTACAAATGTTGCACATGGACTTGTTTGGCCCTGTAAAAATCATGAGTCTAAGAAGGAAAAGATTTTGTCTTGTCATAGTTGATGATTTTTCTAGGTTTACATGGACTTACTTTTTACACTCTAAAGATGAGACTGCAGGTATCTTGAAGGACTTTGTTACCAAAGTTGAAAAACAATATGACTTGCCAGTAAAAGTCTTTAGGAGTGACAATGGAACAGAGTTTAAAAATAAGGAGTTAGATGATTTCTGTGTGTCAAAAGGGATTGTAAGGCAGTACAGTATCCCAAGAACACCAGAGCAGAATGGGGTGGTTGAAAGGAAGAACAGGACTCTCATTGAGGCTGCAAGAACAATGCTAGCAGATTCTGGTTTACCTCTGTCCTTTTGGGCAGAAGCTGTAAACACTGCTTGTTATGTTCAAAACAGAGTTTTAATCAACCCTAGACATCAAAAGACTGCTTATGAAATTCTGTTTAAAATCAAACCACTGATATCATTTTTCAAAGTCTTTGGCTGCCCATGTTTCATTTTAAATCTTAAAGATTCCATTTCAAAATTTGCAGCCAAAGTGGATTGTGGATATTTTCTGGGGTATTCTTCTATTGCAAAGGCCTATAAAGTGTTTAACACAAGGACTAAAACAATAGAAGAAACTCTGAATGTGAAGTTCAATGAACTTTCTTCTTTAAAAATCCCAGCAAACCCTGCTGAGTTGTTTGATTTAGATAAATTCAAATTTGAAGATATTACTGTCAAAACTAACCCTGCAGGTACTCCACAATCTTCACAACAAGATTACAGAATAGATGTTGTGGTTCCAGACCACTACAAAGTCTATCCTGTATCAGAGGAAGCAGTGGTTCAAAACAACTGTCAAAACTCTGTCACAGCTGAGTCAGCCACTGTTGGCCAGTCTTATCTTCAATCCACTGATTCACCCAGCCAATCCACTGTTCAATCATCTGTTGACAAGAGTCAATCATCTGTTGACAAAAGTCAGTCCAATCTTACACCACTTGGACCCATTCCTCCACCTCCATTTCAAACATCTGTTGCCTCTTCAGAAGTGCTAACAGATGTTATGTCAACAGAGTCTCCAAACCTCTGTCCTTCACCACAAAATGCCATCATACCATATCAGGGAGATTTAATCTACCTAAGAGCTCATCCACCAGATCAAATCATTGGCAACATCAGAGAAGGTGTGCTCACAAGGAGCCAATCTTCAAACATCTGTCTTTTTGCAGGCTTTCTATCCCTTACACAACCTGTCAAGTACCAAGAGGCACTGAAAGACAACAGTTGGGTAGAAGCCATGCAAGAAGAACTCCTTCAGTTTAAAAGACAACAAGTATGGGAACTTGTACCACTGCCTAAGGATGTCTGTCCTATTGGCACAAAGTGGGTCTTCAAAAACAAAACTGATGAAAGGGGTATAGTTGTCAAGAACAAAGCCAGGCTAGTGGTTCAAGGCTTCAGACAAGAAGAGGGTATTGACTATGATGAAACCTTTGCCCCTGTAGCAAGGCTAGAGGCAATCAGACTTTTCTTAGCCTTTGCTGTCAACCACAACATCAAGGTGTTTCAGATGGACATCAAGTGTGCCTTCCTATATGGCAAAATTCAGGAGGAGGTCTATGTATGTCAACCACCTGGTTTTGAAGACACATTCCATCCTGATCATGTCTACAAGCTTAACAAAGCATTGTATGGACTCAAACAAGCACCAAGAGCCTGGTATGAAACTCTCTCTACTTTTCTCTTATCCATTGGTTTCACTAGAGGTAAAATTGACAAAACCTTGTTTTTGAAATGGAAAGGAAAAGAATTAATGATTGTTCAAATATATGTGGATGACATCATTTTTGGATCCACATGTAATAAAATGTGTGAGGAGTTTAGGGAACTCATGACAGCAGAGTTTGAAATGAGTGCTATGGGTGAACTTCAGTGCTTTCTTGGTCTCCAAGTAAAGCAACTGCAAAATGGTACTTTCATTCATCAAAACAAGTATGTGAAAAACTTGTTAACAAAATTTGAGATGAATGATTGTAAGCCATGTAGTACACCCATGAGCACTGTCAAGCCACTCACTGATGATGAAAAGGATGAACTTGTTGATCAGACACACTATAGATGCATGATTGGGTCTTTACTGTACTTAACAGCATCCAGGCCAGACATTATGTTTGCAACCTGTGTGTGTGCTAGATCTCAGGCTTCTCCTAGAAAGTCTAACCTTATTGCTGTGAAAAGGATCTTCAGATACCTAAAAGGTGCTCCCACACTTGGTATCTGGTATCCTGCTAATGGAAACATTGAGCTTTCAGGTTATTCAGATAGTGATTTTGCTGGCTGCCATACCACAAGGAAGTCCACATCAGGAGGGTGCCAGTTTCTAGGGAATGCCTTAGTCTCTTGGCAAAGCAAAAAGCAAGCAGCTGTTTCAACATCCACTGCTGAAGCTGAATACATTGCTGCTGCAAGCTGTACAGCCCAACTTATGTGGCTTCAAAATCAATTACTGGATTTTGGGATAACTGCACTAAGGACTCCACTCATGTTGGATAGCCAAGCTGCTGAAAATATCATCAAAAATCCAGTCTCTCACTCAACCACCAAGCACATAGATATCAGACATCACTTTGTCAGGGATAGCTATGAAAAAGGTTTGATTTCTCTGCACCATGTTCCAACAGAGGATCAGTTGGCAGATGTGCTGACAAAAGCTTTAGACACATCTACCTTCACAAATCTGATCTCTCGAATTGGAATGTTAAACATGGATTAAAACAACAAAAATGTTTTCAATAAAAACATTAAAATGTTTTCAGAAAATCAAATTTTGCTAAAATAACACTTTGGTTGAAAAATCTGTTTTAAAACCACTGATTCAGATAAAACAACCACTGTTTTATTAAAACCACTGTTAGTTGAAAAATCTGTTTCAAACATCTGATCAGGTAAAACAACCACTGTTGGTTGAAAAATCTGTTTCAAACATCTGATCAGATAAAACAACTGTTTTCATCAGTCTTTTGGTTAAACAACAGAGGTTGGCAACAGAGGTTTAACAAAACAGCTGTCTGCCACCAGATGTTTCAACCATCAGATGTTTGCCACGTCTGCTCTCTAAAGCAGAGTTTTTGCCACATCAGCGGTTTCACCAGAGCCTATAAAACCCTGTTCTTTCCCCCAACAGCAGTTTTACTGTCTCATTGTATTCAAAATACTAAAAACCGCTCTCGTCTTTCTCATAACCCTCAATCAAAGATCATCGCTTTCATAATCAAAATCCATTAAAATGGAACTCCAAACAAAAGCCACTCACAATTTCCTTCCATATTTGGTTAAAACCGAAGACAACACACCATTCCACTCCACCATTGACATCATCAATAACTCAAAATATAAAAATGTTCTTATTGCTGATGCTCCCATTCACCTGGAAACACTCCAAGAATTTTGGGCAACTGCTGAGGTTTTATACCAAGACAAAAAGCCTACGTCCATAATTTCAAAAATTGGGGCCACCAGTATCGCCATAACCCCTGAGATCATCTCCACTACCTTCTCATTGAACGACTTGTCAGGTATGGAAACTTTTCCAAAAACAGAGCTTCACACTGAGTTTCAAGAGAGGGGGTATGATGCTCAAATGACTGGTTCCACACTATACAAAAAGTTTTTCCCACCAGTCATGAAATTTTTCTTCCATACCCTCCTCCTCTGTGCCTCTGCCAAGACTACATCCTTCAATGAAATCCCATTGAGGATACAATACTTGGGATATGCTATGCTGTCAGACTCTGACTTCAATCTATCTCAGGGATTGTTTTCAGACTTGGTATCAAATGTGAAAGCCATAAAATCTGGCTCAAACAATGCTTTTCTGCTCTACCCTAGAATTCTAAGTGTAATTCTACAAAAGCTCTTACCTGAAAAGGATTTTCAAAAGGGAGAGTCATTTAAAATGAAAAGTTTAACTGATGAAACTTTTACTAGAATGCTGGGTTCTTCAACCCAAGAAAAAGCACAAAAAGTTCAAAAAGTTTCCAAAACACAACCAAAGAGGACAAAGACAACAACTGTTGTTGAAACCTCTGTTGGTGAGCCCACTGCTCCTGGTGATCATGGCACTTCATCCAGTGCTGTGAAACCCACACCAGCCACAAAAAGAAAACGTCCATCCACCAAAACAACCACCAAAACCAAAAAGGGACTTCTGGAAGATGAGATACCAGAAGCTAACCCTGTTGCATCACCAAAGCAACATGAAACCACTGTTGTTACTTCCTCACAACAGTTGGAAATATCTCAACCCAAGCAAACTCCTCAAGATTCCTCACAAAAGGAACTTGTTGTAAGCCAAAGGGAACCTCAAACTGAGGCATATGAGTCACTTGATCATATGTTTACAAGCCCATCTCCCAGGGCTAATCAGCTTCTTACTCCACCTACATCACCACCACATGTCCCACAAACAATGCAACCCCTGTTTGAGGCTATTGATAAAACTCAGGACAACCCCAGTTCCTCTCATTCACCTATCACTGAGAGTATGCCACTACCAGTGACTGGGACTGAGGAAAATCAATCAGCCATCCCACAAACAGATGAGGAGGTTATACTCCCAGAAGTACATGTTACTTCTGATGAGGTTTCAAGAGAAGCAGCCACTACTGCTGTAGAGACCATTGTCTCACAGCAGGACAGTGGTTACATTGCTAAGACTTCCTTGAAGGCAACAACTGCTGAAGACACAATTGTGTCTCCAAAAACAGTTGGAAGTCCCCAGAACCAAGACCAAGGGGCAGCAGGTTCTTTTTCTATGGACTCACCTCCTAGGACTGAACCAGCTAAAACTACCTCTGGTAGGGACTCAGATGATCCTATAAATTTAGGTGATGAGTCAAAACTACAAGAATTGACGGCTAAAGTTCAAAACCTTGAATCCTGTGTTGCTGACATCAAATCTGATGTCAAGTCAATATTGGAAACATTGAATAACTTTACAAAGAGTCAACCATCAACTGCTGATGTTGCTAATGAGCTATGGAAATCTGTTTCCCCCATCATCATAGCTCATCGAAAATTAGCAGATCAGACACAGGAAACCTACATGACTTTGATCAGAAACATGGTTGATGCCAGATTCAATGATACAAAGGCTGATATCAAGGTGATCAAAGACCACTTGCTGAAGACCACTGGCTCTGCCCCTACCACAATTCTCAGAGATGAAGATGATGATGAATTCACTGCTGATGATGCCAAAAAGGGGGAGAGTGGCAGAGATAGGCTACCAAAACTAAATCCATTTGGTGAACCACCCTCACAAAAAGGGAAGAAGCCAACTGCTGACAAACCAGGGTCACCCAAATCAGCTCCACAAACACAACAACGAAATGTTCAGATCCCTGTCTCTGAGCCAGCTCCAGCATCAAAGGCAAAAGAAGTTGACACTTCAGCTAATGAAAGAGCTGAAAAGGCTGCTGAAGACAAAATGAAAAGGGCTGACACATTGGAAGTAAAGGCAGAGAGGTTGGTACAACTGAAAAAGGAACAGCAGCAGGAAGTGGAAGATGTGAGCACTTCAAAGAGAAAGAAAATGCCAGCCAAACATACTAGAAAACCACCTTCCAAATTAGCTGCTGAAAATCCTGTTGTACAAACACCTGTTACCACAACCACTGCTCCACAAACCACTGCCACCACAACCTCTGTTACCCAAACCACTGCACCTAAAACTACAACCACTGCTAAAACATCTGCACAACCAAAACCAGTAACCAAACCTGTCACTAAACCAACCACAACTCAACCAACTCCCAAACCTACTCCAACACAAACCACTGCCAAACCTACTTCAACACAACCCAAAACCCAAACAACTGCTGGTTCCACAAAAGGACCAACAGATGTTTCTCAATCCACTGCTACATCCTCACCTTCACCCAAAATCTTGTATAGCAGAAAAAGGAAATCCACCTTTGTTATACAAGATGAAAACATCCACAACACACCACCTAACACCCCAATCTCATCCACACCAGTCAATGCCATTCCACTCACATCTTACTCACCACACACTGCTGAATTCAGATCACACAGACCACCACCAACCATCACCCCATTGGCTGAGAAGTATCCCCTTGAGTTGGATTTAATCAAGGGGGAACTTCAATCCTTCTATAATACTGATCAGCCATCAGAAAGATCCTTCCCATCTCTTAAAGGCTTCCCTGTTCCACCCAATATAGACACATATCTCAAATACAAGGGTGAACAGGCTGATGCTGTCATCAAAGAGAAGTGCAAAGGGAAGGATGACAGGACTGCTCAGGGCATCCATTCAGCAGAGCTTAGCAAACTCAGAAGGATTGAAGATTATGCTAAGACCCTGAGCAACTCCATGTCAACCATGCCTCTCAGCAGACACTTGGAGATGGAAGTAAGGGATTCACTGCTGGAACAGATCTTGGCATCCAAGCCTTATAAAGCAACAAAGAACCAATTTACAGGCTGGACCACACATGCTCTAAGAGAAGAACTAATCAGAATAGAGAACATGGCCAAGAATCCTCCTGCTAAGGTCTCTGCTCCTGATTTCAAAAAGGGGAGAGATGAAGCTAGAGCCTTGAAATTCAGAAGAATGAGACAAGAGCTTGTAGCAGCTAAGTATGGAGAGATGAAGTCTGTTGCCAGATGGTCAGAGATCAGGCTAATTGAAACATACAAAAAGCTTGAACAAGAAAGAAAGACCAATCCTGATCTTCCAAGAAAACCAGTGTATGATGATGCTCCCAAGAAACCCTCTCAGGCCTTCACATTAGACAGTTTACTGGAAACTTCAGATCTTACCATTGCTGCTAGAAGACAATTTAAGAAGCAAAAAGAAATGACTGAAGAAGAAACAAGACAGTTCACTGATACTTATGTGAAAGAGGGGATCTTGAATCAAATCAGATCTTTTTCTGATCCTGTGTCAGACAGGCTCAGAGAACTCATTGGAAGGCCACCATCACCAAACTCATCCAAAATAAAGATGCATCCCAGTCACTCCTCTGATTCTAAAATTCTAAAATGGAAGTCTGATAAAGAGACCCATGAATTGACATTGCTCAGATCAGATGGTAGTATTCAGAAGCTGAGTATGGATGAGGCACCTGGCCTAAGTGCTGAAGATCTCCAGTCACTTCTAAATTTGACACTGGATAGAGATGCTGAAGACCTCTTCTCTCTGCACTTTGAGTTACAACTAAAAGGGCAAATTAGAGAAAGTCTGATGAGGAATAAAGATCAAGAATAAAGCAGAGTTTTGGCATCATCTGTTCTAGGGGGAGATTGTTGGGTCTGCTGACCTGGAGAAGAACAGATGATAGAAAGCCAAAATATACTAAGTATTGATCATGAATAAATAACAGAGTTTACAAGAAAGCTTCCTCCAAAGAACTGCTGATTCCCAAACTACTGATGACTTAAACAACTGATACAAGACAACTGCTGCTGATGAAAGGTCTGATGGATAAAGTCTGAAGAGCAAAAGTCTGATAAAGAACAAGTGCTGATCAAGGATCTGAAGAACAAAGGTCTGTTGAACCAACAGTACTTTGGTTCAACAGATGTTAAGAAGACATCAGAGTTTTTAGCTTAACAGAGTTTTCCTTCAGTAGTTTCAATGTAACAGTAGTTTATTGTTTAACAGATGTTGTAGTTTGTTAGTCAGTTAGGGGTCGCTTTCTAGGTGACGTCAGCTAAGTGATCATCAGAGGTTTGTACTTGTCTATAAATAGAACAGTACTTGTACTGTTCTATTCGTCACTCGTCATTCTCTCTAAGACAAACAAACTCTGAGTGATCAGTCTGAGGGGGAGTTATAATTGTACCTTTGTAATCTTTCAACTTTAATGAAAGCTTTCGATTGATAACAATTATTCTCTATGTTTTGATTATTCTTTATTCCGCTGCACTTTCCATTTATACTTCATTCATATTTCATTATTAATCAAAACAATCCAATACTCAGATCCTAACACTTCTCAATAATCGCCATGTTTCTGTTATTTTTTATTCCGGTGCCGATAGGAGTTTCGTGTCTTTGGATGTTAGCCGATTGCTAGATTTAGTGCCCACCCCTTTAGAGGCTAAGTACTTAATAGAGTTGGCTGACGGTAAAACGATTGAAGCAACTTGCGTCCTTCGGGAGTGTCACCTAGAACTGTCGGGTTTGTCCTTCCCCATCGACCTTATGCATGTGCCCTTGGGTAGCTTTGATGTCGTTGTAGGCATGGATTGGTTATCGTTGTATCGTGCGGAGATCGTTTGTTTTGATAAGGTTATTCAGATTCCTCTCCCGGATGGAGAATTTCTTTCGGTGCACGGTGAGAAGAGCGGCGCTCCGCTAAGTCTCATCTCCAGTATGAAAGCCCTTAAGTACCTTCGGAAGGGTTATTCGGCCGTTCTGGCACTTCTTTCTATTTCTTCTGCTGATGAGAAGAAGATCGAGGATATTCCTGTGATTTGTTACTTTCCTGATGTTTTTCCCGATGATTTGTCTGGTCTTCCTCCCCATCGTCAGGTTGAGTTCGGTATTGATCTTGTACCAGGTGCCGCTCCTATTGCTCGAGCCCCCTACCGTCTTGCATCTCCCGAGATGCAGGAATTGTCTAGTCAGTTGCAGGAACTCTTGGATAAGGGTTTTATTAGACCAAGTTCTTCCCCTTAGGGAGCCCCGATTTTGTTACTGAAGAAGAAAGATGGAAGCCTTCGGATGTGTGTAGATTACAGGGAGTTGAACAAAGTGACCATCAAAAACTGTTATCCTCTCCCTCTCATAGATGATCTCTTTGACCATCTCCAGGGTTCTAGTTACTATTCGAAGATTGATTTGAGGTCCGGTTACCACCAGTTGTGCATGCAGGAAGCTGACATTGCGAAGACTGCCTTTCGTACACGTTATGGCCATTTTGAGTTCTTGGTCATGCCTTTCGGTCTCACTAACGCACCGGCGGTTTTCATGGATTTGATGAACCGTGTTTGCAAACCCTATCTTGATAAGTTCGTCATCGTGTTTATTGATGACATCCTGGTTTACTCCAAGAACAGAGCCGAACATGAGGAACACTTGCGTTTAGTTTTGGAACTTTTGCGACGGGAACAACTTTATGCTAAGTTCTCAAAGTGTGACTTTTGGTTACGTGAAGTTCAATTCCTAGGGCATGTGGTTAATGAACTAGGGATTCATGTCGATCCGGCTAAGGTCGAAGCAATCAAAGACTGGGAAGCACCAAAGACGCCATCCGAGGTGCGGCAATTCCTAGTTCTTGCGGGTTACTACCGTCGTTTCATTGTGGGATTTTCGAAAATCGCGCAACCCCTCACTTCTCTTACCCAGAAGGACCGGAAGTTCGACTGGGGTAAACTACAAGAATCAACATTTCAATTGTTGAAGTCTAAACTTTGTTCTGCTCTTATCCTGTATTTACCTGAGGGTACTGAGGATTTTGTTGTGTACTGTGACGCTTCTATCTGGGGTCTCGGTTGTGTGTTGATGCAACGCGAGAAGGTGATTGCCTACGCTTCTCGTCAACTTAAGGTTCACGAGAAGAACTATACCACCCATGACTTGGAGTTGGGTGCAGTAGTGTTTGCGTTGAAAATTTGGAGACATTACTTGTACGGTACCAAATACACCATCTACACCGATCACAAGAGTCTCTAGCACATTTTCGACCAACAGTACCTGAACATGCGACAGCGTCGTTGGGTTGAACTTCTGAATGACTACGACTGCGCTATTAAGTACCATCCTGGCAAGGCGAATGTGGTAGCGGACGCCTTGAGCAGGAAGGAGTCTACAAACCCTCGTCGCGTTCGGTCTTTGCAGCTCACCATCCATTCTTCTCTGCCTGATCAGATCCGTTCTGCACAACTAGAAGCTTTGAAGGAGGAAAACCTTAAAGTTGAAACCATGCACGGTGTGGACAAGCATCTTGAACTTAGGTCTGACGGCCTACACCACTTCGCAGAACGTGTATGGGTTCCACTATTCGGGGGATTACGGGAGCTTGTCTTGGATGAGGCTCACAAATCCCGGTATTCTGTTCACCCTGGTTCAGACAAGATGTATCAAGATCTGAAGATACTCTACTGGTGGCCAAACATGAAGGCGGATATAGCCTCTTACGTGAGCAAATGCTTGACCTGTGCTAAGGTCAAGGTTGAGTAGCAGAAGCCATCTAGTCTCCTGAAGCAGCCTGAAATTCCTGAATGGAAGTGGGAACGGATCACGATGGATTTTGTCACGAAACTGCCTAAGTCACCAAGTGGGTGTGATATGATTTAGGTGATTGTCGATCGGTTGACAAAATCGGCACATTTTCTACCTATTAAGGCGACGGATGGACTCGAGCGGTTGGCTCGTATTTACCTTAAGGAGGTAGTCTCTCGGCATGGGGTGCCTGTTTCTATCATCTCGGATCGTGACTCTCGTTTCGCTTCGCATTTCTGGAGAACTTTGCAAAAGGCCTTGGGTACCCAGTTGGATATGAGTAAAGCTTACCATCCGCAAACTGATGGTCAGAGTGAGCGGACGATTCAAACCTTGGAAGACATGCTTCGGGCGTGTGTGATTGATTTTGGCAAAAGTTGGGAGACTCATCTACCATTGGTGGAGTTTTCCTACAACAACAGTTACCATTCCAGTATCAAGGCGGCTCCGTTGGAGGCTCTTTAAGGGCGGAAATGCCGGTCTCCTCTTTGTTGGGCCAAGGTGGGTGAGAGTTAACTCACTAGGCCTGAGCTGGTGTACGAAAATTCGGAAAAGATCGTACAAATTCGTAATCGTTTGGCGGCAGCACGAGATCGACAGAAGAGCTATGCCGATCGTCGTCGCAAACCATTAGAGTTCCTAGTTGGGGACAGGGTACTTCTGAAAGTTTCACCATGGAAAGGCGTCATACGCTTTGGGAAACGTGGCAAACTTAACCCTCGATATGTTGGACCATTTGCAATCCTGGAACGGATTGGGCCGGTGGCATATCGACTTGATTTACCGGCGGAGCTCGGTAATGTACACGACGTCTTCCATGTCTCTAACTTGAAGAAGTGCTTGGCTGACGAATCTCTTATTGTCCCACTAGAAGAAATCAAGGTTGATGATCGTCTTCGCATCGTAGAGGAACCTGTTGAGATCCTTGATTATAAGATTCGTAGCCTTCGTCGGAGTAAAATCCGTATTGTTAAGGTTCGTTGGAACTCTAATCGTGGACCGGAATATACTTTGGAACGGGAGGATCAGATGAAGTCTAAGTATCCTCATCTTTTTCCTAAGCGTGCGTTCGAGTCAAGACATGTCTCCACTGCAGCTGAATAAATCTCGGGGCGAGATTCCTTTTAACGTGGGGATGATGTACAACTCTGGTAAACATTTCTTTTCTTTCGTTTCTATCTCTTTATCGTTTTCCTTTTTGGGCCTAGTGCAATTTTCGGGACGAAAATTCTTTTAACGTGGGGATGATGTGACACCCGACAAACTCGGATTGATAATATTGGTTAAGTTAAAGTCTACCTTAGCGAGTTATGCGTACATTGTACTTAACTAGGTCGGTTGAGTCGTGTTATGGTTCGGGAGTCGTTACAACGGTCTAGAGGGTCATTAGATGTCGGTCCATAACCATGGGTACAAGGATTGACGATTCGTAGAATCGCCGGACTTTAATACACACACAAGTCTCGAGTCCCAGGAATTGGTGAACGAAGATGAACGTTTCATGAATTATGTGGTTATAATCTTTATGTGACTTGTCGGTATGTGAATACGTGTTTATATGTGTTAAAACGGTGATTACACGTGATTGCATGACATTATAGGTGATTACGCATGACTGGGGGCGAGTTGGACAATACTGAGGGCGATTAGCATGCTAATCGCCTGATATAGGGGACGATTAGGATTTATTGAGGGCGATTGGGCCCTAATTTCCTATAGCTATAGGCGATTAGGAGCCCTATTCGCCTGAACTGTTGCGTAATCGCTTGACGTGCTTTAAACGACTAGAAACGCCTATAAATACCACCCTTGACTTGTAAAACACCATTTGTGCAACCCTAGCTGTCCCATAACCTATCCCAACTCACAAACACCCTCTGTAACACGTTTTTGCATCAAAACACACATTTCCAAGCCTTACACCTCATTTTCTTACAAATCTAAGGTGTGTTCTTCATTCCCAAACCTTTGTATGTTATTGTTTTGCTCCCTAACCTGATTTCTTAACATTTGTGTCTTTGAAAACCTATTAAAAATAGTTTCTAAATAAACCCAAACCTCTATGCATGTTATATGTGTTATATTCATTTAAAGATAAGATTTTTATTAATGAATCATGATTGTTATTGTGTTATTGGTATGTTTCTGACCTAAATAAGTTATTATGATGTTAACCTAGGAGTTTGGAGGTTCATAGTCATGTATTGTTGATATTAGATGTTGGATTAGTGGCCTCTATTAAGAACACTTATGTGTATCAGATTTATATAAGAGTTAATGAGCAGCGGAATAACAAGTGTTCAAAGATTAAAAGATCACTTTTAAGAGGAGTTATTACTCCCCCTTGACTGAATAATAAATGAGAAACAATAAAACAGTTCAAGTATAAAGCAGTAAAGCAGTTTATGTTTCTCAGATGTGAAATGGATTATAAGTTCAAAGCCCGAAGGATTTCAATTTATTTCAAAGGAAATTACAAAATATCACATATGAAATAGATGAACAAACTCATCTATTTATAGACCAATATACTAAACCGTTGTCTGAAGTTATCTAAGATATTTTATCAAAGATATTCGGCTAAAGATAAGGTTACAACAGTCTGTACATCGAAACTTGAAATCAAGACTTTAACAAAACAATATAATAATAAACTGCTGATCTTCAGTCGGTTAGAAGCTTTTGATCACAAAGTGCTGATGAGTGACAAACTGCTGATGAGTAGTTTGTCTTCAGTAGTTCTTCAGTGTAGTGTCTGGTTAGACTTCAGATCTTCTGATGAGTTACTCTTCAATACTTTGTACATTTGTTCTTCAGTACTTCTTCTTTGTTCTTCAGCAGTTGTTTCCATACTTAAGCAGAATATGATTTGGACTAAGGTTATCAAAAGGTGGTTTCTTCAATCCTCTTTGTCCCAACAATCTCCCCCTGGATTGATGAAGCCAAAACCTTATCCAATCTTTATTGTTGATCCTTTCTCTCTTCTAGTATCCTCCAGATTTCTGCTGTCTTCCGGGTAGTAAGAGTACATCTTTGTTGCTCAGTGAGAGGTCCTAATTCAGGTGTTAGATGTTGAATTGTGAGAAGGTCTTTGGAAGATAAAACACTTAACTCCTTTGAGTTTTTGTAGACCTTACTTGAACGATCTCTCCTGGTCACAAGTACTGAGTTGGAATCAGTAAATGACCATTTGATAATATTTACCTTTGACCTGTCAAAGTCAGAGGCATAGGAAACCAAGCCTGTTTCCTGAGGTAAACCTGAGGATGATTGAGGAATGTCTTCAATTTCAGTGACTCTCAGGTGAGATTCTTGACTACCTTGAAGTTCAACACCACTTTGGATAGGTATGTTGGGCAAGTGATGTTCTGTTACAACTCTTGTGTGTGTCTTCTCTTGAATGGATTGTTGTAATTGATAAGCATAAGTAGCCTTGTCTCTGAATTGTGTAAGGAGGGGTTTTTCTTCTACATCAAAGTCACCATGCACTAACTGATTTCCTTCCAAGAGTACCATCTTGAAATCAGTTTTCATAGTGGGTTCTCCCTCTGCTTTTCTCTTTGTGGCAGGCTTCCTTAGTGCACCAGAAGATCTCTTTATGATAGAAGTTGGTTGGACTTCAGGAATTTCAAATCTCTCTGGCTCTGCAGCTTTGCTGGCCTTGTACTTCTTGTAAGTCTCATATAGTGTTTGTTCTTTCCATTTTGAGACTGAGGCCTTTGAACCATAGCCATTTGCCACTAATTCATCTATAATTTCTGCTCTTTTGGCTTTTCTCTCATTCTCTGTTGCTAACCTATCAGATAGCATTTGAGCTCTTCTTGTCAGTTCTTGTGTAGAGAGTCTTTTGAGAGCCACTTGTTTGGATTTGGAGTTCTTTGTGATAAAAGTGATCAGCTGTGCTCTTTTGTCTTCTTCTGCAACAGCTTCAAGTGCTCTCTCTTCAGCCTCAAGCTCATCAATCTTTTCTTGATACTTGATTAATTTTTCTTGAAAGTTCAGATCATCTCTTGTTTCAAGGTTGTTCCATACTTTGTCTTCTTTAGCCTTCTTTGCAGCCTCTTTCAAACTCTTCTCCAACAGTTCTTTCGATATAGCAATGGGAGTAGGGTTTAAAATAGTTGTGGAAGTTGTTGTTGGCATAGGAATGGAAGTAGGTTCTCTATCAGGTGCCTTAGAAACTTCTGATGTTGGTTTTGGAGGTGAAACTGCTGATGGTTTAACTTGACTCACAACTACTGAAGGATTGTCTTCAGCAGTTTGAATAATGGGATCAGTAGTTTCTTCTTGTGCCTTAGATGATGAGAACTCCTGAAAGATTTCTTTTCCTGGTCTTTGTATTGGCTTTTCAGCTTCGGGATTTTCTTTTGTAGCAACTTCAGTTTGTGGTTCCTTAGTCTTCTCCCCCTTTTTGGCTTCATCCACTTCTGGAAGCCTTATTGAGTGAGAAGTTGCAGCAGACAACCTTGCTAACTGATCTTGTGTTTGATCCATCTTCTTGTTCAGTTCAACAAGTCTTGAATTTATCAACCCAAATTGGTTGTTAGCCTTTAACTCCCAAGCAGTTATGAATGTCTTGAGTTGATCAATGATAATTTGTTTCATTGTCTGGAACAGGGGACCATCTGGGCTGCATAGTTGGTTCAAGTCTATGCCAGTGAGCCCAGAGAATTGGGTAGGTTATTTTTGCGAAGGGGGTGTTTTTGGGTGATCCTCAGATTTCTCTGAAGATGCCACTTGTGGGGATTTTTGGGCTAAGTGGTCTTTAACCTGATCTTTGGTGACCAGCTTCTTGAGCTTGGATACCTTAGATGCAGGACCTTCAATGTCAACCGTCAATTCTGTTTGTGGAATGTTTGATTCATCATCCAAACTAATGGAATCATCTGAATCCCTGATAGTGTCCTTAGAGAGGGCAGGATCAGTTATATCATGAGCTAGTCCCAAACTAGTCTTCTCATGAACCTCTTTGTCTTGGAACTGAGGTTTTCCTACTTCAGGCACTAGGCCTTCATCAGTAGTTGCCAAATTTGAGGTCTTAATTATGTTACTACTGTCCTCAAGTTCACCACTGGGTGATAAGTGAGTAGTAGCAGCCTCAAAAGTACCAAGAGTTTCTAAGTTTGGGCTTATAAACTCTGGTCCATCCTCATCTCCTTGGTTTGGGCTAATAAGGTCCACATCCATGTCAAGTGGAGAAGGCATCTCCCCAATTTGATGTGTTGCTGGGGGAGTGACATGTGTTGGATGGGATCCTTTTAGTCCTGAGAGATGTTGGGCAATTTCAAAGGTTGTGTGGGAAGGTTCAGGTTCAGTAGTTGTAATGGGTAGGTGTTCAGTAGTTTGGATTGGTTCAGGTTCAGTTTCAGCAGTTGCAAAGGATGGGTCAGTAGTTACAGGTTTCTTAAATCTTTTTCTTTTGAAAATAACTGTAACTGGTTTTCTTTTAGGAGGTGGAGAAGGTGTGTGCTGAGAGGATGTTTCAGCCACATCCTTATCAAGTGCAGATTGCACATTAGCAGTTTCAGGGTTCTCCACTTCCTGAACTGTCTTTTTCAAAGGTTTGGTTGGTTTTTGTTTTTGCTGTTTTGGCTTTTTGGTTTTCTTTTTGGGTTTGGAAGATGTGGGTTCCTTAGGGATTGGTTGTTCTTCCCCTTGGTCATCTTCTAGCACAAGTGCTGGTTTATTGTGCCTAGAGAATACTTGTGAAGTCAGTGGGTTTAAAGTTGTTGACTCACCCACAAGTACTCCCTCTCCAAGTTCTTTGATTATGCATTGCATAACAAATCTTGGGTACAGTAAAAACTTCTTTTTATCATTATGATGGTGTAGAACCAACTCATTGAAAAACAGTTTAGATGCCTTAAAAGGAGTTTCATTTATTATAGAATGAAAGATTGGTTGAAAAGTAGAAGGCATCTGATCAATAGACCCAGTTTTTGGACTCAAGCACATAATTATATAATGAAAAAGCAGTTTATATTTTGGGTCAAAATATTTCTTATAAACTGTTGCTTATGCCAAAGTACCTTGATAGCCACATTCTGTCATGGTCAGATGGATGTCAGAATTTGGGATATGCTCAGGAGCATTAGAATCCTTCAAACCAAGCCTGATGCTTAGTGTTTCCGGTGATATGGCCATCAGTTTCCCTTTTATTGAAGATTTGAGGGAGATCACTTCATTATTAACTGTCACCGTCTTTGTGTTAGCCCAGAACTCATTGAGAGTTTCTTCATGAATGGGTGGATCGATGGTGAAAGCTTCATAATACTGGGATTTCATGATGAGATCAATGATTTCATCATACTGGGACCAGGCTTCATCTTTCTCAAAGTAGCCTCGCTGATTATGTCCCTGTTTTAGAACGAGAGCCATGGTTTGTTTGATCGAACAGTATTTTTAGGTTAGAGAAGGGGTTTTGGTTTTGATTTGAGAGAGAGAGAGGGAATTTTGCTTTTTTGAATGGATAAGTGTTTGAAGAAGGTATTTATCAGAAGTTTTTAACCGACTAGGTCAAACTTCTGATGAGTGAAAAGTCTGTTTTACCCTTTTTAATGAAACTGCTGATGAAGAAGGTTTTTTCATCAGTGGTTTTGGTCATCTCTTCAGCAGTTTCAACTGCTGATGAAAATGACTTTTAAAACACTTAAATAACTTCTGATTCTCATCAGTAGTTATTTTCCATTTGAAAATTTCCCATTTTGATGTTTATCAGTAGTTTTTCTCAAAAATTGTTCATCAGTAGTTTTTTTTTTCTCAAATTTGGTCTTCAGAGGTTTGTGACAGATAAGTATGTAAGTGAAAATAAAATATGTGCAGAACTAAAAAGTGAAACACTTGCAGACTTTCTTCCAAGTTTAAGATCCCAAGCATGGATACTAACCTCTGAAAAGTTGTTGAATCAAGGGGTTTGGTGAAAATGTCAGCTATTTGATTAGCTGTTGTGACATGCTTCACCTCAATCTTGCCTTTTTCATAGCAATCTCTTATGAAATGATACCTGATTTCAATGTGTTTAGTTTTTGAAAACTGAACAGGATTTTGAATGATGCTAATGGCAGATTTGCTGTCTACTAAAAGTGGAGTCTTGGTCTCTTTGATTCCATAATCAAGCAGTTGATATTGGAGCCATTGTATCTGTGAAGTACAGCTTGCAGCAGCAATGTATTCAGCTTCAGCTGTTGAAGTTGCCACAGATGTTTGTTTCTTTGATTGCCAGGACACCAGACA
Source organism: Ambrosia artemisiifolia (assembly GCA_032199755.1). NCBI lineage: Eukaryota > Viridiplantae > Streptophyta > Magnoliopsida > Asterales > Asteraceae > Ambrosia > Ambrosia artemisiifolia. Next base: position 44,264,926 of record CM063518.1, read on the forward strand.
GTTTCCTAAAAATTGACAACCACCAGATGTTGATTTTCTTGACATCTTGCACCCTGCATAGTCACTATCTGAAAAAGCAGTTAACTTGGTATTGCTTGAAGCAGGATACCAAATTCCTAAAGTAGGAGTTCCTTTCAGATATCTGAAGATTCTTTTGACTGCAATTAGGTGTGATTCTCTTGGTGCAGATTGGTATCTAGCACAGACACAAGTTGAAAACATGATATCTGGTCTGGAAGCAGTTAAGTACAAAAGAGAACCTATCATACATCTATACATGGTTTGATCAATATGTTTCCCTTGATCATCTGGTTCAACTTGTGTGATTGGTGTCATGGGAGTGGAACATGTTTTACAGTCTTGTAAAGAAAATTTGTTCAATAATTCTTTAACATATTTTGATTGATGTATAAATGTTCCATTTGATTGTTGCTTGATTTGCAGTCCCAAAAAGTACTGCAATTCTCCCATTGTACTCATTTCAAATTTTGATTGCATGAGTTTCTTAAAATCTTCACATAGTTTTGAGTTTGTTGAACCAAATATGATATCATCAACATAAATTTGAACAAGTAAGACATGATTTCCAACATGTTTTATGAAAAGAGTTTTATCAATGGATCCCCTTGAGAAGTGATTCTTAAGTAAAAAGTTTGAAAGTGTTTCATACCAGGCTCTTGGAGCCTGTTTTAGCCCATAAAGAGCTTTGTCAAGTCTGTAAACCCAATCAGGATGAGAAGGATCCTCAAACCCTGGAGGTTGACAGACATACACTTCTTCTTTTATTTTTCCATAAAAAAATGCACTTTTGACATCCATTTGATAAACTTTAATGTTGTTGGAAATTGCATAAGCTAAAAATAATCTGATAGCTTCAAGTCTTGCAACTGGTGCAAAGGTTTCATCATAATCAATTCCTTCCTCTTGAGAATAACCTTGTACCACCAATCTTGCTTTGTTCTTGATGATCATACCAGCCTCATCTGATTTGTTTCTGAAGACCCATCTTGTTCCAATTGGTTGCTTGTCTTGAGGTAAGGGACAGATTTCCCAAACCTATTGTTTCTTGAATTGAAGCAACTCTTCTTGCATTGCTTGCACCCAATTGTTGTCTTTGAGGGCTTCTTGATATTTCTTTGGTTCCAACTGAGAAATGAATGCTGAGAAGAAGCAAAAGTTGGAAAGCTGGTTTCTTGTAAGTACCCCTGAGGCAATATCACCCATGATTTGATCCAATGGATGATCCTTGTGTTCAATCAGTTGTTGTAGACCTGTACTAGAGGATGGCTCTACTTGTTCTTCAAATAAACCACTGAGATTGATAATATCTGGTTCAGCTGTTGTTTGAGTTTCAGGAGTTTTAGGTTCAGCTGAATCAGTACTTTCAAAATGTTCATCAGTAGTTCCTGAAGTTGAAGCTATTGAAACTTCTGAAGGTTTAATAGTTGATCTTCTGACTGTGTTTGGAGTCCATGGTGCAGGACTATCATCTTCAAATCCTTGAAAACCATTTTGAGGAGGTTTGGATGATTCAACAGTCTTTTCAGGTCCGAAATGAAAGTTATCAAGATCAAATAATTCAGCAGGATTTGCTGGAATAAGAGTGTGTTTTGATTCATTGAACTTGACATTCAGTGTTTCTTCCACTATCTTGGTTCTTGAATTAAAAACTTTGTAACCTTTTCTCAAAGGAGAATAACCAAGAAAATAACCTGTATCAACTTTTGCAGCAAATTTTGAGATGGAGTCTTTGATGTTGAGGATAAAACATTGACACCCAAAAGCCCTGAAGAAGGAGATAAGGGGCTTTATGCCATGAAGAATTTCATAGGCAGTCTTGGTATGTCTCTTGTTGATAAGAACTCTATTCTGAACATAACATGCTGTGTTGACTGCTTCAGCCCAAAAATACAAAGGTAGGCCTGAATCAGCTAACATTGTTCTGGCTGCTTCAATTAAGGTTCTGTTCTTCCTTTCTACCACACCATTTTGTTCAGGAGTTCTAGGAATGCTGAACTGTCTAACAATCCCTTTAGACAGACAGAATTCATCCAGAGTTTTGTTCCTGAACTCTGTCCCATTGTCACTCCTGATGACTTTGACAGATAGAGAATATTGCTTCTCAACTTGTAGAATGAAGAACTTGATGATTTCAGCTGCCTCATCCTTGGAATATAGGAAGAAGACCCATGTGAATCTTGAGTAGTCATCAATGATGACCAAGCAGTACTTCTTACCAAGGCTCATTATCTTGACTGGTCCAAATAAGTCCATATGGAGTAGTTGAAGACATGCAGTTGTTTTAGATTCTTCAATAGACTTATAGGAGGACTTATGCTGTTTACCTTTAAGACAGGAAACACAGTGTTCTTTGCACTGATATTCCTTCAAAGGTAGACCCCTGACCAAGCCCATTTTTGTGACTTTATTGATGGTTTTAAAGTTCACATGGCCAAGTCTCCTGTGCCAGAGATCATTTTCTGAAGTTGATGCCTTTGAGAAGAAACGGGCAGTCTTGTTCAATACTTTGTCTTTTTCAATGTCCACTGCATAGACATTGCCACACCTTTTGGCAATCAGCAAAGTATGATCTTCAATAATCTTCTCTATCAACTTCTGGCCTTCTGGTGATATGATCTTGCATGCTGTCTTGGTGAAAAAGGAAGAATATCCTTTGTCACACATTTGTGAGACACTCAGCAAGTTGTACTCAAGGTTTTCAACCAGATTGACCTTGTCAAACTGCATTCTGCCTGAGGATACATTGCCATATCCTAGCACATATCCCTTGGCATTGTTCCCAAAGGACACAGATCCTTCTCTTTGACTGATAAAATTGTTTATCAGGTATCTGCATCCAGTCATGTGCATTGAGCCTCCACTATCCACATACCATATGCTATTCAAACCTCTGGAGACCCTCTGCACAAGATAGCAAATTAGTTAGTTTTTGCAACCCAAGCCAGTTTGGCTTTGGGTTTGCTCTTGAGAACAGGTGCAGCTTGTTGTGGACCAATTTTAGAAATCCATGTCTTTTTGGCAATGGATTTGTCATTAAGAACAATGGTGGGTTCTTTTTGGTGTCCACCATCAACTTTGGTCATCAGAAGTTTAACCATGTTTATCAAATTTTTAACTTCAGCAGTTTGTGAAACTGCTGATGAGTTAGGTGTAACTTCTGAAGATGAACTTTGAGAAGATGACTTTTGTAGAGATAAAAGCCTCTTCTTAGAAAGGTTTTTGTTTGATTGTTGTTTGTTGGGAAAGAAAGTATTTTCAAAGTTTTGTTTTATCTGTTTTCCCACAATCAGTTGTTGTCTTTGTTTGTTTAACTGATTTACCTTTCTATATCTGCAAAGTTCAGTTATGTGGTTAAACAGACCACATATTTCACATGCTTTTGCCTTCTCTTTCTTTTTAGATAAATCAAGAGAGCTGGAAGGCAATTTACTAACAATATCAACATTTTGAAATAGGTCATCAGCAGTTTTCAGAATCTCAACTCCTGATGTAGTTGAACCTGCTGATGGCTTATTGTCAGTAGTTTTAACTTCTGCAGTACTTTCCTTTTTAAGAAAGTTCTGATGGTAGGATGTGCATTCCACCATGTCAGAAGTTTGAATCAATTTCTTCCCATCATTATCAGTTTTGTGGGTGAAATCTGTTGGTGATTCAGTGTGGGTATACCCAATGCCAAACTTAACATTTGCTGCAGTTTGTTTGTTAAGCAGCATTTGGTACCCTTTACAAGACTCAACCCATTTTTCACAATCAACCTTGGTGTCAGCAAGCTCTTGTCTGACTTTTCCTAGGTTGTCTATCATTGATTTAATTTGTGCTTGGGTTTCAATGGATTTATCATTTAATTTAGAAATTTCTTTGTTTTTCAAAACAATTTTTCTTTCTAAATCACACTTCATCTGTGTGTATTTTCTCTCCATATCATTGGATTTGCCTTGTAAATGCACATTTGTTTCTCTTATTAAAGCAAAAGATTCTTTGCAAGAGTTAGAGCAAAGCTTTAAAAGAGATTGTTGTGATACCTGTGTGAGTGCAGAATTTGAAGAGTATCCTTCAAAAGCCATTAAGGCAAAGTTCTTTCTGCCATTATCAGGTTCTCCCCAGTTGACATCATAGACCTTATTGTCTGCATCCTGACTGTATTCTGATGTGTCATAAGGAAGACTGCTCCAGTCAACATACCCTGATGTAAATAAGCTTTGTTGCTGAGGGGGTTGTTGAGTTTGTGCAGGTTGTTGAGCAGTTGGAAAAGGAGGCATCAGCTGCTGTTGTTGCTGAGCAGGCATCTGGACATATTGTACTTGTGGCACATATTGAACTTGTGGAGCTTGTGCCTGTACAAAATGAGCACTCCCTTGAGTTCCATTATTCCTATTATAAGAGGGGTTAAATTGATTTCCAGACATGGGTTGGTTGTAGCTAGAGCTTCTACACTCTCTAGCAAAGTGTCCCAACTTTTGACACTTGTGACATCTAAGTTTAGATTTGTCAAAACCAACTTTTGTTGAATTATTAAGTCCTGGAAATTTCCTTCCTGACCTTTTGTAAAATTTGTTAGTTTTCAAGCTTAACAAGGCCAGTTGGTGCAATATTTCCATTTCTTCTAAGTCATCACTGCTAAAATATTTTAAATCATCCATGATGAAACACATGTTGTCAGCAGTTTGACTCAGTTCTTCATTGTCATAAGCTGGGAAAGATCCATCTGATGAGATCCCAGCTGTTATGTCAATGTGGTCAAAAGAACCAAAATTATTAGAACAGGATGGTGAGTCTTGTCCTAATAAGGCTGTGCTACCTGGAGTATAGTCATCAGCAGTTTTACCAGATTCTTGTAACTTTTTCTTTTGATTGATTTCTCTTTCAAAAGTTAGTAATTTTCCATGTAACCTTGTTAGGTTCAGGGTGTTAAAATCTGGACTTGTTCTGAGGACTATAGAGTAAGTTTCCCATTTTGAAGGTAAAGACCTTAAAAATCTATGTGACATAGACTCATTTGAATAGGTCTGATTATTAATTTTTAACTCAGATATGAGTGAAGAAAATCTTTCAAATTGTTGTGTTAAATTTTCACCCTCTATGTGAGTAAAAGTTTCATATTGTTGAGCCAGGATTTCTCTGATGTTGGCTATCACCTCAGCAGTTCCTGCAAACTGCTCTTTTAGGCAATCCCATAGCTCTTTGGCACTTTCACAATGTAAAAGCCCAACATATATTTCGTTTGGGAGAGCCATAGCCAACATGGAGAAAGCTTTTGCATCAAGCTCAAACTTTTGGAAATCTTCCTCCGTGTAGTCTTTTGGATCTTTTGGTCTTTCAGTCTTTCCCTCTGGATCAGTTATAACTGATTTGTGAGGTCCAAAAACTACAGACCTCCAACATCCAGTATTTGTTTGAGAAATAGTGTGTGCCAACCTTTTAGACCATATGTTATATTCATTTCTGACTAACATAGGAGGCTTGTTGGCAGATCCAGTATTGTAAGGGTCCATTTTTAAGAAGTTTGGATTTGTCAAAGCTTCTTTAAAGTGATGGATAAAAAAGTGAGCCTTTTAATCCTTTATTGGATATCAATAAGAGCCTGTGTCTGATTCTCAATTTGTTAGATTGATATTTGATCAGATTAACCAGCGCTCTGATACCAATTGTTGGATCAGTGGCCTCTATTAAGAACACTTATGTGTATCAGATTTATATAAGAGTTAATGAGCAGCGGAATAACAAGTGTTCAAAGATTAAAAGATCACTTTTAAGAGGAGTTATTACTCCCCCTTGACTGAATAATAAATGAGAAACAATAAAACAGTTCAAGTATAAAGCAGTAAAGCAGTTTATGTTTCTTAGATGTGAAATGGATTATAAGTTCAAAGCCCAAAGGATTTCAATTTATTTCAAAGGAAATTACAAAATATCACATATGAAATAGATGAACAAACTCATCTATTTATAGACCAATATACTAAACCGTTGTCTGAAGTTATCTAAGATATTTTATCAAAGATATTCGGCTAAAGATAAGGTTACAACAGTCTGTACATCGAAACTTGAAATCAAGACTTTAACAAAACAATATAATAATAAACTGCTAATCTTCAGTCGGTTAGAAGCTTCTGATCACAAAGTGCTGATGAGTGACAAACTGCTGATGAGTAGTTTGTCTTCAGTAGTTCTTCAGTGTAGTGTCTGGTTAGACTTCAGAACTTCTGATGAGTTACTCTTTAGTACTTTGTACATTTGTTCTTCAGTACTTCTTCTTTGTTCTACAGCAGTTGTTTCCATACTTAAGCAGAATATGATTTGGACTAAGGTTATCAAAAGGTGGTTTCTTCAATCCTCTTTGTCCCAACATTAGATGTGTAGACCCGTTTGAAGGATTATGTGGAATCCATGATGTTATGATGTGTTTTGTTGATTGTTTAAGATTAGGGTTTGCTTAGGGATGATGCTAGAACAGTAGGATATTATCAAACAACGTCATTATGAGATGAAATCTGGATAATTGCCATTTAGGGCAAACTTTGCATATTGATGTGATGTTTACATGTTGAATATGCTATTTTGGGAAACACTTGCATTTGGGACTGTTAGAATGATGATAATTTAGGGATTTTTCTTGGAATATGTTTATTAATGTTTTGGGTTTGATGTTTGGTGTTTCCACACGTTTCGGATCTGATTTGGAGAGTTAAACGCGCGAAAAATAGGAACAAGACTGAAGGGGGCGATTAGGGATCCTAATCGCCTATGCTGAAGGCAATTAGGAGCCTAATCGCCTATGGGGAGGGCGATTGGGGGCCTAATCGTCTTCACTGAGGGTGATTATGATCCTAATCACTAGTTAAACCCTGAATTGCATGTCTTATAGCCTAATCGCCTATAAGACACCAGAATAGGCCTAATCGCCTATAGTTAAGGGCGATTAGAGCCTAAATGCCTTCATTTAAGGCGATTACACCACCTGATTGCTAGTTGACTTTTCCTAATCGCATGTACTACTGCTGTAAGTGCATTTTGGCATTTCACGACCTGATTTGACACCTAGGAACATGCTAGGAACCACGTGACATGCCTAGTAACATAGTAACACATGCTCGGACTTGTTCATACGCTAATTGAACTGTATGCTAGACTTGGTGTACTTTAACACGTGTTAAGTGTTGATTTCACATGTTGTATTGTATAAGGTTAAGACACGGGGCATCGGGTCACCAATGGGATGTCGAGTCTTGTCCAGTATGGTCGATTAAACAGTCAACACGTTTTTTAATGAAATTGGTTATGGTCTGGACATGTAGGGACTAGCTAACCCACGGGTTATTAGTCTGAGTACCTATATCTATCATATGTTAGGTCGCCACTATACGGGACTAGCATAGCTTACTGAATTTAATCATTTACGAGTAACGCAACCTAAGGTGAGTTCACGACCCCACTTTCTTTGGTTTTACCTTTGGGGGAGAAAACATGCGTTGAACTATGTTTTGAGAACTGTTGTCATACTATGGGTTATTACGGGTTACTATACGATTTTTTAAAGTCCCGGGGGAAACCATGAATGTGCGGGAATGCACAACGAGGGAAATGTGGATAGATCTATTGGGTTTGACAAACCCCACTCGACGGCTTGTAGGGCCGGGCGGGTGTATATTGTCTCGAACTGGTAACATTGGTAACATTGCAGAACACACTCGGGCTGAACATTGATAACAGTCTAGTAATGGTTTTCCAATCGTAGTAGTAACAAAACATACGCCTAGCTAGCGTACTTTGGTTGAACATTTCATAGTATTGACAGGTTGAACTTGGTACACTTTTTGGAACTTGGTAACTTTTATTTAAAAACCTGTGAACTCACCAGCATTATGTGCTGACGTACTTTTGGCATGTTTTTCTCAGGTAGCATCTCAGGGCTTAGGCGCACGCGTCTGCACGGCGTCTAGTCTAGGTTTCATGGTTTTTTTTGGTTGAACAAGTTTGGATACTTTTGGGTTTTATTTTGTAAAACAATGCTTCCGCTGTTATGTCAAACGGTTTAAACTTGTGTTTTGGATTTACATATGTCTCATATAGAGTTGTTTATTGTGATCGTTGACTTGTATCCTGGTTTGTCACGCGCCTCGCGGTAAAACCCCGCAAGTGGAATTTGAGGGTGTGACATTATTATTTATTTAATATTTAATTTAATTAATTATACATGTTTTGTGTTTGATCTTCATGTTTTGTTTATGATTATTTTCAGGTTGATATGATTCAAGTTTGTATCAAGGAACTGTTCTCTTTTTGTAAAATCATTTTGTTTGTGTATTATTCTTTAATTTAATAAATTTACATTTTCTGTGTTTGATCCTAACGTTTTGTTTATGGTTATTTTCAGGTTCATAAGATTCAAGGTTCTATCAAGAAAGTGTTGTGTTTTTCTTCAAATCTTTTAGTTTCTGTATTATTATTATTATTTAATATTTAATTTAATTAATTATACATGTTTTTTTATGGTTATTTTCAGGTTGATATGATTCAGTTTTGTTCAAGAAAGTGTTGTGCTTTTCTTCAAATCTTTTGGTTTTGTATTATTCTCTTTAATTTAATAAGTTTACATGTTCTGTGTTTGATCCTAATTTTTTGTTTATGGTTATTTTCAGGTTCATAAGATTCAAGCTTCTATTAAGAAAGTGTTGTGCTTTTCTTCAAATCTTTTGGTTCTGTATTATTATTTAGTTAATATTTAATTTAATTAATTATACATGTTTTGTGTTTGATCTTCATGTTTTGTTTATGGTTATTTTCAGGTTGATATGATTCAGTTTTGTATCAAGGAACTGTTCTCTTTTTGTAAAATCTTTTTGTTTGTGTATTATTCTTTAATTTAATAAATTTTGTACTGTGTGTGATCCTAATGTTTTATTTTTGGTTATTTTCAGGTTCATAAGATTCAACTTTCTATCACAAAAGTGTTGTGTTTTTTTTTCAAATCTTTTGGAGTTTTAATAAATTTACATGTTCTGTGTTTGATCCTAATGTTTTGTTTATTTTTATTTTCAGGTTCATAAGATTCAAGTTTCTATTTTCAGGAAATCTTTCAATAGTTTTTGCAATATCTTTTATCAATGTCTGTTATAGTATTGATTGATGTTCTATCCTGTCTTCATTTGCTGCATTATCTGTTATCAACAGATATTGTAGCAACAAAGTTGTATGATAGCAGTGGTTTTAAAGTGTTTTGTAACAAATGTTTGTTACATTTTTACTAATCAATTTGTTAAATTTATTAATTAATGCTGTTAATAATTAATTAAATAAATTTATTATGTAACATTTTTAGAAAAGCTATGTTAGTAAAAGAGTTAGGACATTTAAATAGCATTCAAATATTATTTTAAGATAGTATAAGTTTAAAAGAAATAAAAAGTAAATACAGCAGCCATAACATTACATAAAGTGAAGTTTATTGCCTTTTGTTCATTATAAAATATATAACAGTTTTCAAGTGTTACTCTCCACTATGTTAAGAATCAGAAGTTGTCTTGATGTTAAAACTGAATTCGAGGGTATCACCTTTTCTTATGGCATTATCCTTTGTAAAAATAGCTCAATCCTTCAACACATATCTCTTCTGTGTTTTATGTTCATGTTTTGTGTATGGATTAGTAGTAAAGTATATTTCATTTGATTGTTTGGCTATTATATTTTTTTAATTTAAAGTATGAAAAAAGACTTGTCTTTTTGGTCAAATCATTTTTGTTTGTGTATTATTCTTTAATGTAATCTTTTGTAAAATTTAGGAGAGTGCTGTAATGAGTTATATTGTAGCATCTGTTGTCAACAGTTAGAATACAGACGCTATATAATATCTGTTCTTCCAAACTTGCTTTCATTTTCAGCTGTTGTAATATCTGTTATCGAACATCTGTTGTAGAATATAATTTAGCAGACTTTATAGCAACAGACCATGATGAAAACAGTCTGTTGTAAATTCATACTGTTGGATGAGAAAAGACCTTTGAAGATATTAACAGCTGTAAAAACAATGCAGACCTTTCGACATTTGTTCTTGAAACAGACTTTGGAGTTTTAGAGACCTTTTTACAGGGTAGTATATAACACATTTTGTACTTACGGAGTTTCTATAATATTATATTTTAATGCAAAAGATCATATTGAATTCAGTTTGTGAATTTAGTAGATGTATGATATTTTCACATTCCATACTTGTATTTTTAGAAAAAATATAGATGAACAAATTATCACAATAAAAAAACTTATTGATTTTACTTAGGTCTTAAACAAAAAACACTTATCATACTATCATTAAGCAAAAGTTGTCCATTAAAGTAGAGGATTAAATTACAACCATTGTTAATTCAAGTCAAGAGTTAAAAAAAACCCAGAAACCAACAAAAACTTAAAATTCACTTCACTAACCATGCCCCACCAAAATGATTAAACCCTAAAGTCTGTCTCATCCTCTGATTCAACCGTCATATCCGCAACCTTCGTCTCATCATCATCTTCGGATGAGCCTGCATCATCTGGTTCTTCATCTTCATTTGCTTGGGCGTCACTTCCTTCCCACAGGTCTACTTGAGCCTTCACCATCTTCTGGATGTTGACACCAAACCTGCTACAGTTGGGTTCAACAGTGGTTTTTCAGATATTTTTTTTAGAAAATCCATATCATCTAAGTAGCAGATGTTTTGAGGTGTGAAGTATCCTGTGTGGCCATCATCAAACGTAATCTTCAGTTCAAAATTATCTGAGAAAAACTCCTAAGAAATCACATCACGAAGTTCACAATTTTTGAACATCTTCTTAAGTTTTCTTTCTAGCCTTCGTGATTGGTCGTTTTCCCAACTCGGATGGCTACCAATTTTCAACAATTTTTTTTCAATATTTGTTTACTACAGTTAGCAAGTATTCCTTTCGGGGAATGGTAAATACGTTTTCTGCTGTCAGTGAACATCAGGATGAACTTCTTTTTCTCACAACACCATATGGATAATTCTCTATTTTCTGCCATTTTTTTCTCTTTAGTTTTGGGATTGATAATTTAGTTGGGAAAGACAATTAGGAAAAAGAAAAGATATGTGCCCTAGATGTGTTATAGTATTCTTCGTTTTATAGGAGTTTTGTATGGGAGTGGGGAACTGAGATTGGAAGTTAAAGCGATGTGGATGGTAATCAAATCGCTGTCAGTTTTTAGAAGATATATATTTAAATTATTATATATTTAAATTAATACAGACGATTTGGGGCGGTTTTTAAACACATGTCTTTTCAAATTTAATGACATGTTATGATTAAAGTTTTTTTTATTTAATTCATCGTTAATTTATAATTTTTTATTTAGTAAAATAAATAAGAAGTTATATAAATTGAAAAGAGATAGTTTTTAAGTAATATCTGTTGGACAAGTATTTAAATAACATCTGTTATTTAACAGATGTTGTGTGAATAGACATTGGACTGTAAGAGACCTTTTAACGTTTGAAAATTGAGAATGCTGTAAAATAGTGTTCAATATTGGTTTCTATAAGGACTAAACTGTAATTCTTGAGTAGTATTGGCAGAAATTTGTCATTAAGTACTTATTACTTCTAATTTAAAATATTAAATTGCATTTATTGATTTGGGGTCGTTTTTTCAAGACATGTCTTTTCAATTTTGCTGACATATTATGCCAAATGTTCCGGAAAATTATGTTTCAGTAGTAAATAATCGATTGATATTGAAAAACTTTCTTATGATAGATTAGCTCTACGGATTGAACATGCTGCATATTTAAAGTCTTTAACTGCTGAACAGGACAGAGTTTACCAAACTGTTATGAATCCAGTTGCAAAAGGTGATGGAGGTGTGTTTTTTGTATATGGATATGGTGGCACTAGGAAAACTTTTCTTTGGAAGACTTTTGCAGCTACTTTAAGGTCAAACGGTGAAGTAGTTTTGAATGTTGCATCCAGTGGAATTGCATCACTCTTACTAGATGGTGGTAGGACTGCTCATTCTAGGTTTGTAATTCCAATAAACATTAATGACGATTCTATATGTTCAGTAGAACCTAACAGTGAATTAGGTGAATTAATTAAAATAACAAAATTGATTATTTAGGATGAAGCACCTATGATGCATAAACATTGTTTTGAAGCTCTGGATAGAACAATGAGAGATGTATTACGTTCTAGTCAATCAATTTTTCAGAGCAAGCCTTTTGGAGGAAAAGTTGTTCTTTTTTCTGGTGATTTTAGACAAATTCTTCCGGTAATTATTAAAGGTACCAGAAGTATGATAGTTAATGCTTCTCTGAATTCTTCTTATATATGGAAACATTGTAAATTACTAAAACTAACTGAAAATATGAGGTTAAGGGTTGGATGCAAAGAAAAGGATTTTGAAGAGACTAAGGAATTTGCAGAGTGGACTTTAAAGCTTGGGGATGGCGTCCTTGGTGATCAAAATGATGGTGAGACAGATATTTATATACCTGATGATTTACTAATTCATTATCAAGTGAATCCTATTTCTTATTTGATTTCATTTACTTATCCAGATATGAATAAGTCATTATGGGATTCAACTATTTCCAACAAAGAGCCATTCTTGCTCCAACCAATGATGTTGTTGATTCAATAAATGATGAGTTGTTAAAAGCTCTGCCTGGTGAAGAAAAGATTTATCTTAGTTCAGATAATTTATGTGAGTGTGAACAAGAATCAGATATTAATGCAACATTATTTTCTCCTGATGTGCTAAACAGTTTTCATTTATCTGGGTTACCGAACCATAAGTTAGTATTGAAAGTGGAATCTCCAGTGATGTTACTTAAAAAATTGACCAGGCAAATGGATTGTGTAATGGAACACGCTTACAGGTTACGAAACTCAAAAAAGTTGTTATTGAATCGAAAATTATCACAGGAAGTAATATTGGTTATACTACGTTGATTTCCAAATTGAAGATGATACCTGCTGATAAGAGAATACCTGTAAAAATTTCTCGTAGGCAGTTTCCAATTACTTTGTGCTTGCAATGACAATAAATAAAAGTCAAGGACAGTCGCTTGAACGTGTTGGTTTGTATCTTCCACGTCATGTTTTCAGTCATGGCCTGCTCTATGTTGCCGTTTCCAGGGTCAAAAGTAGGAAGGGTTTAAAGATTTTGATTTGTGATAGGGAAAAAAATGTTTCTACAATTACCACGAATGTAGTTTACAAAGAATTTCTAAAACTCCTTTAAATAACTAAGTTTGTTATTTCTTTTTTATTTTGTAATTTTAATTGTTTATGTTCTTTAATATATTTAAATTGCTTTTGCAACATTTGCTGTGTAATGATTCTTTGTTTGTTTTCTACATTTCTTCTGTTTAACAGATATTGAAATTTATCTGTTCAACTGCTCTGTTCAGTTGGATTAGTAAAACTTATTTTTTCATAAGATAATTGAGTTTTTGATTTGGTGTTTAGTAAACAGACCCTTGTAAAGGCTGATTATGTTCTCTATATCCAACACCTGTTTCTTGGAAATTGTTTAAATAATATCTGTTTGTAGCAACAATTGTTTGTACTAACAGCTGTTTTTATAAGATGTTTTTCACAGATTGTGAAATTTCAAAGTTAATTATAATTATAATAGTCACAATAATATTAAATTAAATTATTATATATATTATTTTATTATTTGCATTTGTAATTGTGTTGCAGTCTATTAAATGCGAAGAGGTTCACATTTAAGATCACAACGTTTTATAGATTTTTTTTGGACAGCCAACGAAACATTTATTCAAAACGGTAACAAGATGTTAGCACATAATGTCCAAGTACAACAACCGAAATAAAAACAACCCGACAATACAGATGATTATATTTTTTAGATGATTATATTTTTTATAGATGATTATATTTTTTAGAAGTTTCATTGTCATAAAATATATTTATATTTTTTTAAGTTATAGGAACAATAAATGAGTTAAAGTTATTTATAGATTCATTTTCTGAAAGTAAATAATTTTAGTTGTTTAATAAAAATATAAACAATAATATGTAAATTTATGGTAACATTTTTTAGTTGTTTAATAATAGTAAAAATAAGTATATCTACCATTAATGACCGTGGTATTTTGTAAGTTTCCATCTAGATTCTTCATTTGTACACTTGCCATCATAAAGTTTTAGGGGTCTCCTCTGTTTGTAGTTATGAACTTGAAAATACTGATATAATTTAAATTTATTTATATTATTAGACAACCAATTTCAGTTGTTAGGATGATAGTTATTTGATAACATCTAGATCCTTCATTTGTAAGTTTCCATCTAGATCGTTCGTTTGTACAGTGGCCATCATATGCTGTAATGGATGACAGTTGTTTCATAACATCTGTTAATAAGTCAACAGATATTGTACAGTCGCCATCATAGAGTTTTAGGGGTCTACTCTATTTGTAATTATGAATTTGGAAAGACTTATATAATTTAAATTTTATTTATTTATATTAATAGACAACCAATATCAGTTGTTAGGATGACAGTTGTTTGATAACATCTAGATCCTTCATTTATAAGTTTCCATCTGGATCGTTCATTCGTACAGTGGCCATCATATACTGTAATGGATGATAGTTGTTTGATAACATCGGTTGACAAGTCAACAGATATTGTACAGTCGCCATCATAGAGTTTTAGGGGTCTCCTATGTTTGTAATTATGAACTTGAAAAGACTGATATAATTAAATTTATTTATATTATTAGACAACCAATATTAGTTGTTTGGATGATAGTTGTTTGATAACATCTAGATCCTTCATTTGTAAATTTCCATCTAGATCGTTCATTTGTACAGTGGCCAACATATACTGTAATGTATGACAGTTGTTAGATAACATCTGTTGAGAAGTCAACAGATATTGTATACCTTCCAAATCAACAGAGGCTGCAATACCAAAATTAATCATTACGATATTGAAAATTAGTTTATTGAAGTTTATATTATTTATTTGAATTTTAATTATAATTAAAAATTATAATAGTGATAATAATATTCAATTATTAGGAATATTATTTTTTTCGTTATTTGTGTCTGTAACTGTTTATATTCACTTTATATAAGGATGTAAAACTCTACTATAGTATCTATACTTATTTTTTCACTCTATAAAAAGCCGAGGAAATCCTCATTTCACTTTGCAAGTTTATATTCATTTAACCATTTAAAAAAGTTACCTACTTTCGATATCTGCACTATAATTTTTTTCCTTTAACGTTCCTACCACTAGTCGTCTCGAAAATTACTCAATAAAAAAAAAACTATTAC
This sequence comes from Ambrosia artemisiifolia, assembly GCA_032199755.1. Lineage (NCBI taxonomy): Eukaryota > Viridiplantae > Streptophyta > Magnoliopsida > Asterales > Asteraceae > Ambrosia > Ambrosia artemisiifolia. The sequence goes on from CM063518.1 coordinate 44,280,248, forward strand.
TAATAAAGCGTTGATAATAAAGTTGGAATTGGTGTTCTGGGAAGATCCTTACAATCAAAGAAAAATATTATTTGTATCATGTCTACCCCTAGAGCCTATCTAAATAGATATTGGTGTACACAATGAAATAATATGTCTCCAGCTCTTCGAGGAGTAATAGGAATATTATCGTTTAGGTTTTATTTTTTTTCATCATTCTGTATTTTGTTTCATGTTTTTTCGTGTATTTTATATGTAGTTTGTTGTCTGATAGAGGAAATGTTATTGCTGTGAGGACTCAAGTGATTCATATGTAAATAATTGATTCATTTCTTCAAAATATTAGTTGCATTAAGTAATCTTCATGTAAATTCTTAATTTTAAAGAGATATAGTTACTTTAATATAAATAGAAGGTCGAAGTGCAAACTTAATAAATTAAATAATTTATTTTGCCGTCATATTTTCTAAGTTTGCATTTAGATCCTTCGTCTGTACAATGGGCATCATAGACTTTTATGGGTCTTTACTATTTGTAATTATTTGTGAACTTGAAAAGACTGATATAATTTAAATTTATTTATACTATTAGCACAACGAATAACATTTGTTATCATTGAAGTTTAATTGCTTATGTTCTTTCGTTAACTATATTGTAATTGATGACAGTTGTTCGATAACATCTGCTGAGAAATGAATAAATATTGCATACATTTTAACTCAACAGAAGTTCGAATACCCAACATTACTATTTTGAAAATTTGTTCGTTCAACTTTATATTGTTTGAGTGTGAATAATAATTATAAATTATAATAGTGATAATAATATTAAATTATTACTAATATTAATATTTTCTTATTTGTGTCTGTTATTGTTTTTCACTTTATATAAAAAACTCTACTATAGTACGTATAATTATTTTTTAGTCTATAAAAAGGCGAAGAAATCGTCATTTCTGTTTGCAACTTTATATCCATTGAACCATTTGAAAAACAAACCTACCTTTCATGTCTGCTCTATAATGGTGCTTCCTTCAAATTTCCTACCACCAGTCATGTCGAAAATGGTTCCAATAAAACAAAAATCTATTACCAATAAACCGATGATAATGAAGTTGGAATTGGTGTTGTCTGAAGATTCTTACAATCAAAGAAAAATATTATTTGTAACATATGCACTTCTTGAGTCTAAATAAATAGAGATGGGTGTATAGGGTAATATTAGGTCTCCTATTCTTCGAGAAGTAAGAGGCATATTATTTTCTAGGTTTTGTTTTTTTTTTTCTCTTTCAGTATTTTATTTGTATCTTTTGCCTGTATTTTTATGTATTTTATTGTCTGATTGAAGAAATGTTTTCGTTGGTATTAGTTCACTTTTGTAGTGATATTGGATTTTTTTTTATTAGAAGACTTCTATCTTTTTTGTTTGTAAACAGTTTTGTTTTGTGGTATTTTAACCATATTTTGTATCTTGTATGTTTGTGTTACTCGGATATTTTCAGTAAAATTATAAAATTCCAGTAATTAGTTTCATAGTTATAGCAGTTTCTTTCAACATTTGTTGATATCTCAACACATGTTTGTAAGCACAGTGTACAATAAGATACGTTTGATCAATCAATATTTTTCTGAAACATATGGTTATGTTTATCTTAAAAAGTTGTTAAAAAAATATGATAAAATGTTGAAGCAAAAATAAGCTCGAAAGCTCAGTTGAACACTATTTGTGTTGAGTGGTAAATAATAATTACGATCTTGCTTTCTGCGTTTAAAAATTTTCTTATATGATTTTGGAACTTAGTTTATTTACGTTCCACATTATTATTACTTTAATCTTGATAATATTAGTAAACAATAAATTTGAACTATAATGGATGACAGTTGTTTGATAACATCTGTTGACAAGTCAATAGATATTATTTAACTTTCAATTCAATAGAGGGTCGAATACCCAAGTTAATCATTACATGCAATCGAAAATTACTTTATTCAATTTTATATTGCTTTAATGTAATTATTATTATTATTATAATTACGTTACAATAGTATTAAATACTATTAATATTATTTTATTATTTATGTTTGTAACTGTTTTTAACTTTATATAATATATAATATAAGGGATAAAAAACACAGTTCAAGAAACTATAGATATAGTTATTTTTCGGTCTATAAAAAGGCGAGCAAATCATCCTTTCAGTTTGCAGCTTTATATCCCTTGAAGCATTTGAAAAACAAACCATCTTTCAATATTTGCAACATAATCTTATTTCCTTCAAATTTCCTATCATCACTCTTCTTGAAAATCGTTCTAATGAAAGAAAAATGTATTACGAATAAACCTTTGATAATGAAGTTGGAATTGGTGCTCTGGGAAGATTCTTACAATCAAAGAAAAATATTATTTGTATCAGTACCACAACTAGAGCCTGTCTAGAGAGAGATGGGTGTATAAAGAAATAATATGTCTCCGGCTCTTCTTGGCATTAGAGACATATTATCATCTGGCTTTTGTTTTGTTTTAAGTTCTGTCTTAATTTGGTTCTCTTTTGTTTGCTTTGTCTGTATTTTCTATGTAATTTGTTGTCTGATAGAGGAAATGTGTTTGTTGGTGTTAGTTCACTTTTGTACCGATATTGGAGTTTTTTTTATCAGAATATTCTATCTTGTATATTTTGTAAATAGTTTGTTTTATGGTGTTTTGCCTGTAGTTTGTATCTTATATCTTTGTGTAACTTGGATATTTTCAGCAAAATTATTGTTATAAAATATATTTTCGTTTTTTAAGTTATAACATAAATAAAAGAGTTCAAATCATTTACAGATTCAAATGAGTATAAATTAAACACTTTTTATTGCTTAATAAAAATAATAATGATAATATATAAATTTTTGGTTGTTGGGTCTGCTGACCTGGAAAAGAACAGATGATTGAAAGCCAAAATACTCTAACTACTGATCCTCAATAAAACAGTGCTCTTCCCAAACGACTGATGACTCTAACTGCTGATGACTAAACTGCTGCTGATCTAAAGTGCTGCTGATTGAAGAAAAAAACTGTTGATCAAAGTGCTGACAAGGAACAATATAAAGTGCTGACAAAGACCAAAGGTCTGCTGGAGCCAACAGCACTTAGGCTCCAGCAGATGTTGAAGACTATCAGAGGTTTCCTATCAGTTGTTTAGTTATCAGTGGTTTATTCAATGTAACAGTAGTTTAAGCCTAGCAGATGTTTTATGTTGTTAAGGTAGTTAGCTGTCACTGTCTAAGGTGACGTCAGTCTTAGGTCATCAGTGCTTTGGTTTGTCTATAAATAGAACAATGTCTGTACTGTTCTATTCATCACTTCACACATTCTCTGTACAAACAAAGTATTGAGTGATCAGGCTGAGGGGGAGCATTGTAATAACATGTACTAATCTGTGTTGACGAATGAAAAGTACTTGTTTGAAAACAATTGTTCAATTTGTTAAGATTACATAGTTTATATTTCCGCTGCACTTACCATTTTTAGTATTCATTCATCTTTCATACTTAAACATCTTAACAAATCAAACTCTCAGATCCTAACAATTGGTATCAGAGCTTGATCAATTAAATTCGATCTAACCAATCAATTTAATATAAATAGATCAGCTCAATATTATTGATATCACTTTGTTTGTTGATTGAAAACAGAAAAAGTTTAATTTACCTTCAAAGTTTTTAAACACACTTTGTTTTATAAACAATCAGAGAATGGCTTCTATGAATCAAGATCCACGTAACACTGGCACGAACAACAAGCCACTAATGCTTGTCAGATCTGAATACAATATCTGGCAACGTCGGATGAGTCATGTGTTAGCTCAACAGAACACTGGGTGTTGGAAGTCGGTTGTCTTCGGACCACGTGTTCCGATGGTGCCGAGTACTGAAGATCCCAAGGTCCAAGTACCTAAAAGTGTCAAAAACTACTACAAGCAGGATTTTCAAACAATTGAGTTAGATGCTAAGGCTTTCTGTATTGTAGCCATGGCTCTACCAAATGATATCTATGCTGGGCTTTTACACTGTAACAGTGAAAAGGTGTTGTGGGATGCTTTGAAAGAACAATTTGGTGGGACTGAGGAGGTTATTGAAAACAACCGGGAAATTCTGAATCAACAATATGAAACATTCTGTCATGTGAAGGGAGAGTCACTAACACAACAATTCGAGAGGTTTAATTGCTTAATAAGTGAACTAAAACTGGTGGGTCTAACTTACCCAAAATCAACTTTGAACCATAGGTTTCTTAGATCACTACCAGATAAATGGGACACTATTGCAATTGTAATGAGAAACTCAATTGGTTTTAAGGACTTATCTCTGACCCAGCTTCATGGTAAGCTTTTGACATATGAGAGAGAGCTTAACCAGAAAAAGAAGCTTCAGGATTCTGGAAAAGTGTCTGATGATTATGTGTTTGGTAATACAACACTTTTGGGTCAAGATGAGGTGCCTGGTACTAGTAAGGATCAGGGTTATGATCATCACATTGATATAACCACTGGTTTTAACACTGATTCTTACTCATCACCTAACTATGCTTTTGCAGCAAGTGGTGATATCCAGGCATCTGACAACACATCCTTTGTGTATAATGACCTTCAATACATTGACCCTGTGGACTTAGAGGAAATGGACATTTTGCATCAATTGGCTCTGCTCAGTATTAGAACTAATAATTTCTAAAAGAAAACTGGCAGAAGCTATCCAGGTTTACATGGTGGGTCAAAAGTGGGGTTGGATAAATCTAAGATCAAGTGTTACAAATGTCATAGAATGGGTCACTTTGCTAGGGAATGTAGGAGTCAAAATGGTACACCTATGATTACCTATACAAACCAAAGGCCTCAGACCAACACTTATCAGTTTTCCAAAAATGCCCCTGGACCAAATGTGCAAAACACTGCTCATTTTGCACAATCCTCAACCATTGTTCCTGTTCACTATGTCCAAACCACTGTTCCCCAGATTCATTATGTTCAAACCCCTGTTGCTCAGGCACAAATGCCAATAGCTGCTACCACATCCTTTGCTCTTGCAGAGACCAGTCAACAAAGCCAACGGAGCTTTTCACACAAGGTTTTGTTGATTGGAGCAGCTTACCAGATGAGCTAACAGATGAAAACATTGCTCTAGTTGCCAAATCTGAAAATGAACCAGGAAATTTCTGTTTCATGGCACTAGAAACAACTGTTGAAGAGATTGGATCTGAGGAAGTGGTGTTTAAGTTTGAAAATGTGACTAATGATGTTGTTGATGAAGTTGTTTCAGCTGAAGAATCTGAAGTTGAGGTTGTGAATCTCTCATACCCATAGGGTACTGATGATTGTGAGTGCAAGTGTAACTGTGCCTTGATGGCTACTGCTAAGGTATCACCTCAAATCTTAAATGACTTATGTTCAGACAAGTTTGTCATAGCATTTGCTAAGATAAAAGAGGTAAATGAAAACTTTAGAAAGAAAATTTTGGAAGATAAAATTCAGTTTGAAAAACTCACTAAAGAGTTAAAATCAAAACTAACTGAAAAAGAATCTGAAAGCAGCAGCTTAAAACATGAAGCAAGTATAACGAAAGACCAGCTCCAAACTATGATAACCAAATATCAAAGTTGTAAACAAGAGCTTGAGTCCACCCAGGTTGAATGTCAAAAATGGGTGGAATCATCAAAATGTTTTGAGATGATTGTTAACCAACAGTCTAAAAGTCATGTGAAATTTGGTTTTGGTTTTAATGACACCACTGCTCAAGTTTCACAAACCACTGACAAAAGTGAACCACAGTTGGTTGAAATCATCCTAACCAATTCAAAAGGTCAGGAAATCAAGGTCACAAAACCTAATGGTAATAAAATTATTCTTGAAAAACTTGAAGGTTCCCCTTCATTTGATGAGATTGAAAAATATCAATTTAAACCAACCTGGTTACATGAATGTGATGTCCTAGAAAATTTCCAACCAATGACTTTCAAAACCTCTGATGGTAAAAAGGCACCACAGGTTAAGATCATTCCCTTGAAAGATCTTCCAACAGATGATCAAACATCTGTTGAAAAGAAGAAAGAAAAAGGGAAATCAAAAGACAACTTGTTTTGTGATTTTTGTGAAAAGAAGAATCATGTTACTAAAAACTGTTTTCTTCTAAAAGCATATGATATCAACAAAGGTACAAGTGTAGGTGATTCTAAAATCAAAGAGTGAATCACAAAACAAAAGAGTGTCTGTATCTCAAAAATTTTGATGAAAAAAATAAAAGAGTACAAGGCTAAAACTCAAATAAGTCAAGTGGTTAGTACTTCAAAAGGAAAACCCAAACAGACTTTTGCACCAATCCAAACATCTGTCACCAAAAATCTGAATGAAAACTCTGCTCCCAGAGAGGTTCAGGTAATAGATGCTCCACCCTCTAACAAGTTTCCAAGAGGACATGGACAACCACCTTGTCATCGTCTGCCAAATGTTTATGAAGAACCCAAAAGGCCTTCAAAACCAAGAGTGAACAAACATCCTCATGGTTACCAACATCTGACAGGAAATGGTCAAACATCTACTGCACCAAGTGTTGACATTCAAGCACTGGCAGATGGTCAACAACAATTGTTGAACTTGGTTCAAAAACTAGTTCAAACCACTGATCATTCTCCTAAGCTTGAGGCTGAAAAGACTGAGAATCCATCCAAAGCCAATTTGGCTTTGGACACTCCCCAAAACTAATTCTTTACTGATGTGCAGGGAGCTTCTACTTGAGTAGATAGTTTATGGTATGTAGATAGTGGAGGTTCCAAGCACATGACTGGATGCATAGCCCTTCTTCTGGATTTTCTTGCTCATGGAGGGGGTGATATATCTTTGGTAATGATTCAAAAAATAAAGTGTTGGGTTTAGGGTCTGTTCAGGCTGGGAGACTTAAGTTTGAAAATGTTAATCTAATTGATAATCTTAAGTTTAATCTTCTTAGTGTTTCACAAATGAGTGACAAAGGTTATGGGTCATTCTTCACTAAAAGACATGTAAGATTGTTGGCCCAGAAGTGGTCGAAAAGATTAACACCCATCATTGCTGAGAGCAAAGCACAACTTGTTGCTAATAGGAGTGGCAATGTGTATGTAGTTGATATGTTGAAGGATAATCCTATGGCAAATGTCTGTCTGTTCTCTACTGCCTCAACCAAAGAGACAGAATTATGGCATAGGAGATTGGGTCATACCAACCTTCAAACTATCAAGTCTCTCTCCAAACAAAACCTTGTAAGAGGTCTACCACCAAAAGAATTTAAGTGTGATGACCATTGTGTACCCTGTTTAAAAGGCAAACAACATAAAAGCTCTTACAAACCCATTGATGAGTCCAAAACAAGTCAATGTCTTCAATTGTTGCATATGGACTTGTTTGGCCCTGTAAAAATCATGAGCCTTAGGAAAAAGAGATTTTGTCTTGTTATTGTTAATGATTTTTCTAGGTTTACATGGACTTACTTTTTACACTCTAAGGATGAGACTGCAGGTATTTTGAAGGACTTTGTCACTAAAGTTGAGAAACAATATGACTTGGCAGTAAAAGTCTTTAGAAGTGACAATGGAACAGAGTTCAAGAATAAGGAGTTTGATGATTTCTGTGTGTCAAAAGAAATTGTAAGGCAGTACAATATTCCAAGAACACCAGAACAAAATGGGGTGGTTAAAGGAAAAATAGAACATTGATTGAGGCTGCAAGAACAATGCTGGCAGATTCTGGTTTACCTCTGTCCTTTTGGGCAGAAGCTGTAAACACTGCTTGTTATGTTCAAAACAGAGTTTTAATCAACCCTAGGCACCAAAAGACTGCTTATGAAGTTCTGTTCAAAATCAAACCATTAATATCATTTTTCAAAATCTTTAGCTGCCCATGTTTCATTTTAAATCTAAAAGATTCCATCTCAAAATTTGCAGCTAAAGTAGATTCTGGATATTTTCTGGGATATTCTTCTACTGCCAAGGCCTATAAAGTGTTTAACACAAGGACTAGGACAATATAAGAAACTCTGAATGTGAAGTTCAATGAACTTTCATCTCTGAAAATCCCAGCAAATCCTACTGAACTGTTTGACTTAGATAAATTCAAATTTGAAGATATCACTATGAAAACTAACAATGCAGGTACACTACAGTCTCCACAACAGGATTACAGATATGATATTGTGATGCCACAGTCTTTCTGCAAAATCTATCCTGATTGAGGGCAAGCAGATGTTCAAAACTCTGTCATAACTGAGTCAACCACTGTTGGCCAGTCTTACCCTCAAACCACTGCCTCATCAAGCTCAACCACTGATCCATTATTTCTTGACAAAAGTCCACTGTCTGTTGACAAAAGTCTATCCACTTCTACACCACTTGGGCCTATTCCCCCACTTCCATTCCAAACCTCTGTTGGCACTACAGAAGTGCAAACAGATGTTTCAACAACTGATACCTCAAACTTCTGTCCTTCACCTCAAAATGCCATAGTTCCATACACAGGAGATCTCATCTTCCTAAGAGCTCATCCACCTGATCAAATTATTGGCAACATCAGTGAAGGGGTGCTCACAAGAAGTCAATCCTCAAACATTTGTCTTTTTGCTGGTTTCCTATCTCTCACACAACCTGTCAAGTACCAAGAGGCACTGAAAGACAACAGTTGGGTAGAAGCTATGCAAGAAGAGCTCCTTCAGTTCAAAAGACAACAAGTATGGGAACTTGTACCATTGCCAAAGGATGTATGTCCAATTGGCACAAAATGGGTCTTCTAGCACAAAACAGATGAAAGGGGTATTGTTGTCAAAAATAAAGCCAGGCTTGTGATTCAAGGCTTCAGACAAGAAGAAGGAATAGATTATGATGAAACCTTTGCTCTTGTAGCTAGGTTGGAAGCCATCAGACTTTTCCTAGCCTTTGCTGTCAACCACAACATCAAGGTGTATCAGATGGATATAAAATGTGCTTTCCTTTATGGCAAAATTCAGGAGGAAGTCTATGTATGTCAGCCACCTGGTTTTGAAGACACATTCCATCCTGATCATGTCTACAAGCTTAACAAAGCTTTGTATGGCCTGAAACAAGCACCAAGGGCCTGGTATGAAACTCTTTCCACTTTTCTCTTATCCATTGGCTTTACAAGAGGTAAAATTGATAAAACTTTATTTCTAAAATGGAAAGGAAAAGATTTAATGATTGTTCAAATATATGTGGATGATATCATTTTTAGATCCACATGTACCAAAATGTGTGAAGAGTTTAGAGAACTCATGACAGCAGAGTTTGAAATGAGTGCCATGGGTGAACTACAGTACTTCCTTGGTCTCCAAGTGAAGAACTTTTATTCACCAAAATAAGTATGTTAAAAACTTACTTACAAAATTTGACATGAATGATTGTAAACCATGTAGTACACCCATGAGTACCACAAAGTTAGTCACTGTTGATGATAAAGATGAACTGGTTGACCAAACACACTATAAATGCATGATTGGGTCTTTATTGTACTTAACTGCATCTAGGCCAGACATTATGTTTGCCACCTGTGTTTGTGCAAGATACCAAGCATCACCTAGAAAGTCAAATCTTATTGCTGTGAAAAGGATATTCAGATATCAAAAAGGTGCTCCCACACTTGGTATCTAGTATCCTGCTAATGGGAACATTGAGCTTTCAGGTTATTCCTATAGTGATTTTGCTGGTTGTCAAACCACAAGGAAGTCTACATCAGGAGGGTGCCAATTCCTAGGTAATGTCGTGGTCTCTTGGCAAAGCAAAAAGCAAGCAGCTGTTTCAACATCCACTGTAGAGGCTGAATACATTGCTGCTGCAAGCTGTACAGCCCAACTTATGTGGCTTCAAAACCAGCTACTGGATTTTGGTATAACTGCTCTGAGGACTCCACTCATGCTGGATAGTCAAGCAGCTGAAAATATCATCAAAAATCCAGTTTCCCATTCCACAACAAAACACATTGACATCAGACATCATTTTGTCAGAGACAGCTATGAAAAAGGTTTGATTTCTTTACATCATGTTCCAACAGAGGATCAGTTGGCAGATGTGTTGACAAAAGCTTTAGACACATCTACCTTTGTAGATCTGATCTCTCGGATTGCTATGCTAAACATGGATTAAAATATAATGTTTCATGAATAAAAGCATTAAAATGTTGTTAGAAAATCAAAAATTCATCCTTAAAAATAGTTTTGGTTGAAGAATCTGTTCAAACATCTGATCAGATAAAACAACCACTGTTTCATTCAGTCTAACCTCTGTTGGTTGAAAAATCTGTTTCAAACATCTGATCAGATAAAACAACTGTTTTCACAAACATCTGTTGACTAAAGTCAAACAATTGTGATCCATCATAACAGTCCTTCCATCAGATGTTTGCCACGTATGCTCTCAAAAGCAGCGTTTTGGCCACATCAGCGGTTTCCATTTGAGACTCTAAAAACCCCTGTTTATCCACAGCAGTTGTTCCACCGTCTCATCGAATTCAAAATTCCAAAACCGCCGTCTTCAACCTAAAACCTCCATTAAAAAGCCTTCGACTTTCTCTGTCTAATCCATAAAATGGATCTTCAACTGAAAGCTCCCCACAATTATCTTCCATATCTGGCCAAAACAGACGAAAATCAGCATTTCCATACCCTTATAGATACCTTGAATACATCAAAGTATAAAACTGCCCTGACTTCCAGTTTACTCATATATGAGGACACACTTCAAGCTTTCTGGTTGAAAGCTGAAGTTTTGTTTGTTGACAAAAAGCCAACGTCCATTGTTTCCCAAATTGGCGACACTAAAGTTGCCATCACCCCTGAAACCATATCCACTACCTTCTCACTGAATGATCAGGCAGGTAAAGAAGTTTTTGACAAAGCTGAACTCTACCCAGAGTTCATTGAGAGAGGCTATGAGGGGCAATTAACTGGGGCAACCATTTACAAAAAGTTTTTTCCCCCAAACATGAAATTTTTCTTTCATACTCTGCTTGTATGCCTCTCTCCCAAAAATACATCTTTTAATGAAATCCCTTTAAAAGTCCAGTACTTGGGATATGCAATTTTAACAAACACTGATTACAACTTATCCCAAGCATTGTTTTTAGATCTGGTGAATAATGTGAAGGGGGTTCAGGCTGGGTCAAATAATGCTTTCTTGATGTATCCAAGACTTTTAAGTGTGATCCTACAAAAGGTTTTACCTGAAAAGGATTACAAACAAGGGCAAGGACTTCAAATGAATAGCCTGTCCCAAGAAACTTTTACAAGAATGTTAGGTCCTAATCAAGAAAAAACCTGTTAAAACAAAAGTTTCCAAAACACAAGCAAAGAGAGTTAAGACAACAACTGTTGTGCAAACCTCTGTTGCTTAGTCCACTGCTCCTGGTGATCATGGCACTACATACAGTGCTGTGAAACCCACACCAGCCACCACTAAAAAGAACACTCCATCCATTAAACCCCCCAAGAAACAATCTAAAAAGGTGACTATGGAGGATGAGATAACAGAGAATATTTCTGTTGCAACACAAAAGCAACAAACAACCAATGTTGATACTTCCTCTCAACAGGTGGTAAAGTTTCAACCTAGCCAAACTCCTCATGTATCCTCTCAAAAGGATCATGTTGTAAGCCAAGGGAAACACATCATGGGGCAGATTATTCACTTGAACATCTGTTCACAAGTCCTTCTCCCAGGGCTAATATTCTTGTTACTCCACAACCCTCACCATCAATTCCTCCAACCATGCAACCATTGTTCCTCTCAACCACCTATCACTGAGAGTATGCCTCAACAAGTGACTGGTCCAGAGGAAAGTCAATTGGTCAAACCACAAACAGAGGAGGCCACACCCTCTGAGTTACATGTAACTCAGAGTGGTAGTTCAAGTGAAGCAGCCACTATTGTTGTAGAGACCATTGTCTCACTTCAGGATAGTGGTTACATTTATCAGACTTCCTTGAAGGCAACAACTGATGAGGCAACAAGATTGACCTCAAAACCAGTTGGAAGTCCCCAGTACCAAGAAAAAGGGGCATCTGGTTTCTTTCCTATGGATACTCCCCCTAGGACTGAACCAGTTACAACTACCACCTCTGGTAGGAATTCAGATGATCCCATTAACTTGGGTGATGGGTTAGGATACCAAGAATTGACGGAGAGAGTGGATGCCATTGAATCATCTGTGTCAGAAATCAAAGGTGATATCAAGACTATCATGAACACCTTGGTGACACTCACACAAAGTCAACCATCAAAAGAAGAGATTGCTAGTGACTTATGGAAATCTGTCAGCCCCATTATCATAGCTCATCCATTCTTTCTACCTCTCGGGGTATAATGACAGACCGAGAGGCTCGACTAGAAAGAATAGGCGAAAACTAGCTGATCAGACACAAGAGACTTACATGACTATGATCAGGAACATGGTGGATGCTAGATTCAATGATACAAAAGTAGACATCAAAGCCATTAAAGATCATTTGCTGAAGACTTCTGGCTCTGCCCCACAACTATACTCAGAGATGATGATGATGAATTTATGGCAGCTGATGCCAAAAAGGAGGAGAGTGGTAGAGACAGACTGAAGAAGTTGAAACCTTTTGGGGTTCCACCTTCTCAACAAGAAAAGTCTGCTCCAGAGCCTGCACCAAAGTCTGCTGACCAAACCACTGCTGAAGCAGCCAAGACTAAAGAGGTTGATGAATCAGCCAATGAAAGGGCTGAACAGGCTGCTGAGGCTAAAAAGTTCAGGGCTGAAACTCTACAAACAAAGGCAGAAAATCTTTCCAAAAGGAAAGAGGAACAACAGTAGGAAAATGAAAATGTTGGTACCTCCAAAAGGAAAAAGAGGCCTACTTCTCTTGTCAGCAGCCTCCATCAAGATCAAAAACCTTTGTTGCTGCCTCCACCAAAACAACTGCCAAATCATCTACCATAACATCCACTACCACCACAACAGCTTTAGGCTTGACCTTGCCACCCATTCCATCACCACCTCAAACATCTGTTGGTGCTACACAAGTGCCAACAGATGCTAACATTCCACAATCACCACTATCTCCTACCATCTTGTACAAGAGGAAAAGAAAATCTACCTTTGTTGTACAAGATGAAAATATAGCCACCACACCACCACCAACTCAACCTATCCCTGCCATTCCACTCCAATCCTTTTCACCACACACTTCAAAATTCACCACCACCAAATCACCAACATCTGAACTACCATTAGCAGCTCAGTATCCCCTTGAGCTTGACATGATCAAGGGGAAAATTCAATCCTTCTATAATACTGAGGATGCTACACAACTATCCTTCCCATCTCTGTCAAGCCTGGACTTACCAAAGCCCAAAAATCTTGATGAGTACTTGAAACAAAAGGCTCAACAGACAGACTTGATAATTAAAGAGAAATGCAAAGGGAAGGATGACAGGACTGCTCAGGGCATTCATTCAGCAGAACTTGGCAAATAAAGAAGGATTAAAGACTTTGCCAAGGACCTGAGTAAGTCCATGTCTGCCAAGCCCATCAGTGGTGAGATGGTGAAGGTTGTTAGAGAGTCTCTTCTAGATCAAATAATGGCCACCAAGCCTTATAAAGCCCAAAGGAAACATTTCACAGGCTGGACCATTCAAGCTCTCAAAGAAGAACTACAAAGAATTGAAGATCTGAAGACACACAACCAAAAGGCTGATGTACCTGATTTCAGGAAGGGCAATGACCCTGTCAGAGCTTTAAAGTTGAAAAGGATGAGGGTTGAACTGGTTGATGCTGGTTATGATGAAATGAAGAACATAGCCAGATGGTCTGAACTAAGGTTGGTGGAAACTTTTAAAAAGCTTGAAGAGAAAACAAAGACTGATCCTACTCTTCCACCAAAACCAACTTACCCTGATGATGAACACACTAAATCCCATCAGACCCTTTCATTTGAAGAATTACTTCCTTCAACAGACATCAATATTGCTGACAGAAGACAAATCAAGAGGCAAAAGGGGATGTCTGAAGAAGACCAAAAGAAGTTTGCTGATACATTTGTGAAAGAGGGGATATTTAATCAAGTAAGATACTTCTCTGATCCCATCACTGAAGAATTAAGAAGAATCATTAGGAGACCTCCATCACCAAACTCATCTTCAATAAATTTGCAACCTGAAAATCCATCTGACTCAAAAATTCTAAAATGGAAGGTAGACAAAGCCAGCCATGAATTGACATTGCTCGGGTCAGATGGAAAGATCCAAAAACTAGGCGTGGATGATGCATACAGTCTGAGTGCACATGATCTCATGGACCTGATGAGTTTGGAGCTAGAAAGGGATGTTGATGATCTCTATTCCTTCCACTTTGAATTGCAATTGAAGGGACAAATTAAAGAGACTCTGATGAGGAATAAAGATCAGAAATAAAGACAAGTTTTGGCATCATCTGTTCTATGAGGAGATTGTTGGGTCTGCTGACCTGGAAAAGAACAGATGATTGAAAGCCAAAATACTCTAACTAGTGATCCTCAATAAAACAGTGCTCTTCCAAAACGACTGATGACTCTAACTGCTGATGACTAAAGTGCTGCTGATCTAAAGTGCTGCTAATTGAAGAAAACAATTGTTGATCAAAGTGCTGACAAGGAACAATACAAAGTGCTGACAAAGACCAAAGGTCTGCTGGAGCCAACAGCACTTAGGCTCCAGCAGATGTTGAAGACTATCAGAGGTTTCCTATCAGTTGTTTAGTTATCAGTGGTTTATTCAATGTAACAGTAGTTTAAGCCTAGCAGATGTTTTATGTTGTTAAGGTAGTTAGCCGTCACTGTCTAAGGTGATGTCAGTCTTAGGTCATCAACGCTTTGGTTTGTCTATAAATGGAACAGTGCCTGTACTGTTCTATTCATCACTTCACACATTCTCTGCAAAACAAAGTATTGAGTGATCAGGCTGAGGGGGAGCATTGTAATAACTTGTACTAATCTGTGATGACGAATGAAAAGTACTTGATTGAAAACAATTGTTCAATTTGTTAAGATTACATAGTTTATATTTCCGCTGCACTTACCATTTTTAGTATTCATTCATCTTTCATACTTAAACAACTTAACAAATCAAACTCTCAGATCCTAATAGTGGTAATATTTTTAGTTGTTAAATAATAGTAAAATAAAGTACATTTATCATTAATGACTGTCATATTTTGCAAGTTTCCATCTACATCCTTTATCTGTACAGTTGTCATGGTAAAGTTATAGGTTCTCGACCCTTTCTAATTATGAATTTGAAAAGACTAATATTACTTAAATTTATAGTGTTAGCACAATCAATATCAATTGTGTTAGAGAACAAATGTCGACAAGTCAACATATATTCTATACCTTTCAACTCAACAGTGGATGGAATACGAAATTTAATGATTACGATATTCAAAATTAGTTTATTTAGATTTATATTTCTTTAATGTTAATTATTAAAATTATATAGTTATATTTATAATCCAATAATAACAATAGTAGTAAATTATTTATAACATTATTTTATTATTTATTATTTTATTTTTTGTGTTTGTAATTGTTTTTAACTTGAGATAAGGGGTCAAAATCTTATTATAATAAGTAAGATATTTCTTCACTCTATAAAAGGCGAGGAAATCATCATTTCAGTTTGCAACATTATTTTTCTTCATTTATACGATAAACAAACCAAGCGTCGATAAATGCAGCAATATGTTATTTCGTTTAAATTTCCTACTAACAGTCTTTTAAAAAATTATGTTAATGAAAGAAAAATGTATTACCAATAAACCCTTGGTAATCAAGTTGGAATTGGTGTTCTCGGAAGATTCTTACAATCAAAGGAAAGCATTATTTGTATCACAACCACATCTAGAGCCTGTCTAACTCTGTCATTTCTCTCAATCTCTCTCTACCAACAAGGCTCGAACTCATGATTTAGTGGTTTCATGTTGTACTTGAAAATCACTTGACCAAATGGAGGATGGTTAGAGAAATAATATGTCTTTGGTTATTGTTGAATTAGCGACATTATCGTGTAGTTTTTTTTTGTTTTCGGTTTGTCTTCTTTAGTTTTTTTGGCCATAGTTAGCATTACTTCATTTTTCTAGGGATATTGGAGTTTTTTGTTAGAAGACTTCCTTCTTGTATGTATGTAAACAGTTTTATTTTGTAGTTTTTGCTTGTATTTTGTATCTTTTATGTTTGTGTAACTCGGATATTTTCAGTAAAATTAAGGAATTCCAATAATAAGTGTTATTGCTATTATAGTTTTTTCAAAATCTGTTGACAACTCAACACATGTTTCTAAAAACGATATAAACTAACATTACATAAAGTGAAGTTTAAAGCAACATCATTTTGAAGGATGTTATAAAAAGACTCTACACTTGAAGCCACTTTACTAAACACAAATTGTCTTGCAACAAATGTTATAAAAAGGCCTAAAACTAATGATTATGATTTTGAACTTAGTTTATTAACAATATTATTTTATTATTGTTGTGTTTCAATTTTCTTTCATTCTATAAAAAGCCCCAAAAGTAAGTTCGAACTTTATATTTACTTGAAATTCAACTGATAAAGTTGAAAACCAACTTTACAGATAGTTAGTTTATTCACCCTATAAAAGGGGCGGAATTCCCAATATTCATTTTCCATCTTTATATTCCTCCAACTATTTTCACTTTACAACTCTCCATCCCATATGCATAATGATATTACGTTCAAATGTCTTTCCACAAATCTTCTGAAAGATTCTTACAATCAAAGGAAAATAGATACCAACAATCTATTGGTAATGAAGTTGGAATTGATGTTTTTTGACGATTCTTACGATCAAAGAAAAACATGAATCCATTATTACTATATGCAGACCCTATTTTGAATCTTTAGGGTTTTTAAACTTGATGATTATTAGATATGAGCTGTTGTCGTGTTAGTGCTTTTGATTGTGTTTGTGTTTGTGTTTTTGTTCCGATGACAATGGCAAGAAAGATCATTCTTTATGGTTTGGTTGTTAGAAGACTTTTTTATGTTTCCTTGTATTTTTATGTAGTTTGTAAATTCACATATTATAATTCTGTTGTAGGTAAAGCAGTTTTTTAGAGATATTTTGATTTGTTCAGTCAACAGATGTTAGTAAACAGTGTAATGAAACTTCCGTTGAATATTAAGATTAATTGTTTATTTTTAATATATGTTGTTCCAACAGATCTTTGCATGCGTCTATTGATTTTTCTCTTCATGGTTGTAACAGTTTCAGAGACCGAATTCCAAAGTTAATGGTTATGATTTTGAGCTTAGTGTAATTTGCAATTAGGCATAAGAGTAATAATTTAAAATCATAACAAAATAATTTAAGTGTAAAAGTAATTTAAATACAAATTACCAGACAGTTAAGAAATTCCGATGGACAGTTATTAGTGAACGGTTTTTAGATAACCATTGTTAGTCACAACGTCTTTTTATCAAATGATGTACTAATACATTTTTTTTAATTTGTATATCGCAAATATACTCAAGTGTAAGAATTCAATATTTTTCAATTAAAGTAAGATTAATAATCCATATACACAAATAATATACTTATATTTATTATCTTTATTCACTTGTATAAACAAAAAAAAACTACCTTTTCATGTCCATTTTAGATAAAACAGAAGTTAAACAATTATTCTAATATAAAAAACGTAAAACATCACATGTTCATATTTGTAGAAATATTGGTAAATAGTATTTGTGTTTGTTAGGAAATTTTGTCACACCCCGCCAAGGCGGAAACACGGGAATGCGACCTCAAAAGGTTTTCAAACATAAGGTTCAAGCAACACACAATTCTATTAAAATAGTATCATCATAGGATGGATATTGTCATAAATTATTCAACCCAACATAACATTGTCTGGAAAGTAAGATAAAGTCTGAAAATCATGATACTAAATCATTTCGTGACCGATAAAACCCATTCCAAAGAGGTACCACCGAATGCGTGCTCGAACCCCTCCACCAAATATCCGTTTCTCATCATTAATTACCCGAAAAACATGCACGAAAGATTTGTTAACAATAATGTCGGTGAGTTCACAGGTTTGAATGTAAATGCTAGTGTAATTCGTGTATAACCAATCATAAGCTAGCTAAGCATATGATCACTGTGCAAACTATGAGTCCCATAACCAAACCTCTTGACTGTTGTGCCTCATGCATTATACACTAAAGACAATGTATGTATAGTAGAATACTAACACTCTTTTGGTTGTAACCGGTTAGAGCGACAAACTAAGAGTGGGGGTGTCAACCCAATAGATATATTAAAGTCTTCCATGGCTTTTGATAACTAATGGTTACAGTCAACGTAGTACGAGGACTAATGAGCTCTTGAATCAAATTTCTCATGTTCCACGTGGCAGTCATGATAGAATTAACACACAATTGTAAATTGTACTTGAGTTGTAGCATGTTTACCCCCCAAAACGTAAAAAAATAGTAAAATGGGACCGTGAAACTCACCTGATAGTGTCACGTGTGGTCTAGTGGAGCTGTAAATGTGTGATAGCTACCTTCCAGACAGTGATTGCCATATGATTATTAAGAGCATTCGGGCGCCCGTTATTGTGAATAGTGTCATTAGTTGTGGATCATGTTTTAATGTACGTGAGGTTTATGTCAGATCATAGAATGGACCCACATGGGCCCCATGTATGGTTTTGGGCCATTTGTTCTCCCAATCTACCATGTGTGGTTGATTTATCATAAAAACAAGTACTCTAACATATGTTTGGCCTTTGTTATGTCCATATTAGTGTTAACATGTGTTTTAATTGAAGTAACATGTGTTAACAATTGGTGACCGGTTATAACACATATCTTGGCTTCGAAAATTCATCATTTAAGGGACTAAAAATCGATGGTTCTTATCTTTTCAAAATACCTCCGATCCATTACAAGGTGTATTAGTAATAAACCCAATTATAACACCTTGATCATAGACCTTTATCTTTGAACATAATCCAAACACCTTTTAGTTATGAAAACCGTTTTATAATAGATGATTTATGGGAGGTTTCGATTCGAAACACTCCTTGGTTTTAACAAGGCCGATTCATATCAATTAGTAAAGTGTTCTTAGCAATGTGATCAATCATATATGAGTGGTTTAGTGTGTGCATTGTGTTAGTATTGTGATGGAGGAACTAGACCATATATCTATGTTTAGTTGATCAATGACACCTTCCTAGGCTTGGATATGAGCCGATTAATCAAGCCTTATGTGCACTAACTTGGTTTCACAATAGGGCCGAGAGAAAACATGGAACATAGGTGGTTAAGACTTACCTCAAGACTTAGTGAAACAAGGGAACCTTGTGATCTTTGGGAGCTTCCTATTGCTAGCCTTGTGTGAGCCGAATGGGGTTTAGAGAAGGGTTGGGAAGTGTCGAAGCTTGCAAGGGTATTTGGGTTTGTGTTGGTGCAATTTGGATGATCAAGAAACTTTCCTTATATAGAGGTCGATCCATATAGTGACAAGAACAATTTTGGCAAGGTAAAACATCTTGGATGAGGTTCATGATTAACATTCTGATCATTTCTTGATGCAAGGGCCTATTATTGATTGATTTAACAAGGAAAAGGCAAGCTATCTTCTCTTAGGCTTGCTCTACTTCTTGTCATGATCCTTATTTAGTGTAATTAACAATATCTTATCATGCATCATGCTCGTTTGTCCATACTAGGATCAAAGAAAGGGACTTCTCTTAGATTTCTAGTTAAGGTAAGGTTGACTTGATAAGTGGTTGTGTCATGTTTTGTTTTGGTATGAATTAGGGTGTAAGTTTTGTTTTGGTATGAATTAGGGTGTAAGATTGACAACTAGTGATGATACTGATGCTCTTTGGTGGCTTCGGCCGGTTCATAAGGCAAGGGATTGTCTTATTATTTGATAGTGATTGTTCAGTGGTCCCTTTTGTAGTTGATTGGTGCTTCAATTCCCAAGGAAATGCTTCCACATGTGGGTTATCGGGTTCGAAAGGGACATGAGTGAGGGGGAAGTAGGTTTCAGTCGATAATAAGAGACAAAAGAAAGATAATTCTTGATTTGGATAGTGATCTATTTAGGTATTATCATGGTTTAGATGTTAAGGCCTAGTTTGGGTAAAAATTTGGTGAGATGATGTTGACAAATGAGTGCTTCTTGGTCCTTATCTTTCGGCCGATCATGGGTTTTTAAAAGAGGAAAGTGTAGCTTTACCATGTAACACTAATCATGTGCTTGTTTATTTCCCTTATTAGTGTAATTTAGGTGGACTAGGGATGAGGTATGATGATGTTATCAAACTTATGTAATCCAATTATGTTGAGGTCTATGTATGTGTGTGTCATAGACATGTCTTTGTCAAGTGTATGTGTCTTGTTATTTCGTGTGTGTGTGTGCCATATATATATATATGTGTGTGTGTGTGTTTAATAGCTAGGTTTTGGCTAGTCTTTGTCTCATGTTAGAAAGGTATAGATCCGAGTAGACATGTACAAACCGGTTTTTATTTTAAAACCGGTCCGGGTTTTGGGCTTGAAAAAACTCAGTTTTTTTTTTAAAACTGGTCCGGTTCCCAAACCGGTTTTTGGAGACAAAGACCACCAATAATACAAACCGGTTCCAGTCGGGTTGATAACCGGTTTTTAAAAAAACCGGAAAAAAACCGGTCAAAAACCAGTCAACTGCATAAAAAACCGGTTTTTGGGCCTCTGCTAGGCTGCTGTGCTGCTGTTTTGCTGATGTTCTGCAGAAAAAAAAAATTTTGTTTTTTGAGCACTTTAAACACTACAAATTATTATCAACACAAATGTAACTTAAAAATACGATTTCATTGATTAAAAAACACGATGAAAAATATCGAAACATAAAGGAATCCGAAGATAACATGAAACATAATAGAAAACATAATCTTAAAAAACATAGTCTTAAACAAAATAAGTCTTCTTAAACGAAATAAGTCTTCAAACATAGTCTAATCTTCACCCGAACCGGAGTTGCTTCTTATCCATTCATCCATTTCGGCTTCATATTCGGACATTGGTTTGGTTAAGTCTGCGTTGACCTCATCCTCGTACACTTCGCCTTCATATTCAAGTTCTCCCTTAAGTGAGCGTATGTTTTGCACCCTCTCCGCCGCATCCAACTAATCCTTCAAGCAAATCGCCATCTCTACCGAAGGTGGAATTAGTCGCGTCCTACGTATCGAAATGACCCTGCCACTAATAGAGAAAGCGGATTCCGAAGCTACCGTGGAAGCTTGTAAGACTCATTTTTTTTTGTGTTTTAAAACATATGGATAATACATAAACACCCATTATATATACATACCCATATCGTCTTGTCCAACAACATACCAACAACCTTGGCGACACTAGTTAAATTTACAAAAGACAACGCCCAAGTTAGCCACCATGTGAATCTTTGACCCATATTCAAAATCATGTACAAAACATTAACAACTTGTTTAAAAGACTCAAAGATCCTATTAATACCATGGTACCCAACCCCAAAAGTACTTGAGCGTGCATGATTCGACCTCCCTTGAGACTTGATCTTCACTCGTGAGCTTTACCTATTAACAATTCAAACAAAGCAAACATTTAGTATGCTAAAACAATATCATCATTTGTCCAAGGAAACCAAGCAATCCATGGAACCATGATAAATTCTTACTTCTACCACTTGACCCGTTAAGGGTACTTCTACCACATTGACCCGTTAAGGGTACTTCTTCCACATTGACCCGTTAAGGGTACTTTTACTGTTTTAACCCATTAAGGGTACTTCTACCATATTGAACCACTCTACTAATTTGCACCCTTATGTAGTCACAAAGGTACTTCATACTACATTCATTCCATCAAGTTCAACCACAACAAGTACATACATAACAATTATGACCAATATATTCGTTAAACTAAATAGTTGGTAGTAACCAACATACCTTTGTTGTGTGCACCTTGCTCCTTGTGATCACTTGAACCTTCAACCTTCACACCTACATAGTGAAGGAATTCATACTTTAGCTCTTCATACTTTACCCATTACCATTCTTGGTTCAAGGTGAACAAGCTAGCATAATCTCATAGTTACAACCTCTAGCATCATATTTATCATGCATTTTCTCACAATTTCACCTATTCTAAAGTGCTAGGCATTTTATCATACAATTGATGTGCATGTCCATACATTCAAGTGATCATACCATTCTATGATGCAACATCTCCAATTCTACACTAACATTTACAATCTACCTTTCTAATTAACAACCATACATAATCAATAGAGTTTTCTTGGTGTTAAGGTCCTGTTTGACTTTTAAAAGTCAACAGAAAACCTTCATTCCAACACCCACTAAACACATTCTCAATTCAGCCCTAATACAAACAATTAACATACAATCTCTTCAATTTTACACTACTACACATAGCTAGCATGTTTTCCTAACCAGAAGAAGTAATTTTCACAACATAATCATGAAATCCACCATACTACTTTCAAACCTCACTAAAACTAGTTCTACAACTTACCAAGAGGATTAATACTACTAGATAGCTATGAATTCATGAACATGCAGGGAATTAAGGGTGTTTTCTTGCTTCAATTTCCAGCTTTAGAGAGCCAACTTGGAGAGCTCTCTTGGTCACCCTTCCCCCCTCTCTCTCTCTACGTTTCTTTTCTTTTTTCCATGTATCCCCCCATTTTTCCCTTCTAACCCCTTAATTATTTACCACTTCAAATCCTTCTAAAACATCCCTCAAGATGGGTGTTTGCTCATGTTTAACCCCTCCCTATTATCAATTAAGTTTCCACCATTTTGCCCAACTATCAATGCACCACTTACAACTAGGAGTACACAGCTTTATACACACATATATATACATACATACTCATACTTACATATATGTACACACATACATATAAATATACATATATATATATATATATATATATTCAATTTTCACCATACTATTATTACTTCACATTTTTGGGGTGTTACAAGTCTACTCCCCTTAAAGAGGTTTCGACCCCGAAACCTAGATACGTACCGAATAGTGTCGGATAGTGTTTCCGCATTTCTTCCTCGGATTCCCACGTAAGATCCAAACCCTTCCGATGCTGCCATTGAACCAAAACTTGGTTTATGGTCTTATTTCGCAACCGCTTCACCTTGAAATCTCTTATAGCCACCGGTTTTTCTACATAATTCAATTTGTCGACTACCTCTATGTCTTCAAGAGGCACGTACGCGGTTTCATCCGCAAGACACTTCCGTAACTGGGACACATGAAAGGTGTCATGGATCCCACACAAGAATGACGGTAGCTCCAACCGGTAAGCTACTTGCCTGACCCGTGTCAAAATTTTGAATGGTCCTATATAACACGGGCCTAACTTCCCGCGTTTACGAAATCTGATGATGCCCTTCCAAGGGGAGACTTTTAATAACACAAAATCTCCAACTTGAAATTCGATCGGGCGTCTTCTACGATCCGCATAAGCCTTCTGTCGGTCTTGGGCAGCTTGAATTCTAGCCCGTATTAGGCTAATTTTCTCGTTAGTGAGGGCCACTAAATCACTTGGAGCCAACTATCGCTGACCCACTTCTCCCCAACACACCGGGGTTCTACATTTCCTTCCATATAACATCACAAATGGTGCCATTTGGATGCTACTGTGATAACTGTTATTATAGGAGAATTCCACTAATGGTAAGTATTCATCCCAACTTCCCCCAAAATCTAAAACACATGCCCTCAACATATCCATGAGGGTCTGAATGGTCCTTTCGGTCTGCCCGTCAGTTTGAGGGTGGTAGGCGGTACTAACTAACAACTTTGTACCCATTTCTTCTTGAAAGCTCCTCCAATACCGGGATGTGAATCGCGTATCCCGATCTGACATGATGGTCACGGGTACACCGTGCCGGGATACAATCTCATTCATATAAACTTCCGCCATCCGTTCGGAGGTGTAGGCCTCCCTAATAGCCAAAATGTGTGCGCTTTTTGTGAGTCGGTCTACCACTACCCAGATTGCATCATAACCCTTCCTTGTCTTTGGAAATTTTGTCACAAGATCCATGGTTATCTCCTCCCACTTCCACACCGGTACCTCAAGTGATTGTAGCTTCCCATAAGGCTTTTGGTGTTCGGCTTTGACCTATGAACAGGTCAAACATTTCTCCACGTATTTGGCGATGTCACGCTTCATTCCCGGCCACCAATAGTCTCTCTTTAGATCCCAATACATCTTGGTCGCCCCCGGGTGGATTGAGAACCGGGACTTGTGGGCTTTGTTAAGTAGTGAAGCCTTGACTTCACAAGTCCAAGGAACCCATATCCGCCCATACCGGGTCTTCATCCCATCCGCATTTTCTTCCAACTTGTCTATCATTCCTTTCATTCTTATCTTCTTCGGGTCATTGGCTTGCAAAGCCTTGACTTGGGCCTCTCGTATCTCACCCAAAAGGGTAGGTGTAATTACTACACCCAATGCCTTAACTTGAATCGGGGGTGGGTATTCCTTCCGACTCAGGGCATCGGCTACCACATTGGCCTTACCCGGGTGGTACACGATATCACAATCATAATCTTTGATCAATTCTAGCCACCTACGTTGTCTTATGTTGAGATCTTTTTGTTCGAAGAAATACTTGAGGCTTTTGTGATCGGAATATATGGTACATTTTGTCCTATACAGATAATGCCTCCAGATTTTCAACGCGAACACTACGGCCCCCAATTCCAAATCGTGGGTTGGGTAATTATGTTCATGGGGTTTGAGTTGCCTTGATGCGTAGGCGATGACTTTCCCGCATTGCATCAAGACACACCCCAACCCTTGATGGGAGGCATCCGTATAAACCACAAAGTCATCTGACTCTTCTGGCAAGGTCAGAACCGGCGAACTAGACAACTTCTCTTTCAACACTCGGAAGGCTCTTTCTTGGTCTTCGCCTCAAACGAACTTTTCATTCTTCCTTGTCATCCGTGTCTGAGGTAGTGCTACCTTTGAAAAATCTTGGATGAATCTTCTATAATAACCGGCTAGGCCCAGAAAACTTCGAATTTCACTTGGGTTCTTAGGAGGAACCCATTCCACCACCGCCTTTACATTCGAAGGGTCGACAGAAATGCCCCTTTCATTCACTACGTGTCCCAAAAACTGGACTTCCCTCAACCAAAAGGCACACTTAGAAAATTTTGCATAAAGCTTTTCCTTTCTAAGCGTCTCAAGGACTTCCCGTAGGTGATCCGCGTGATCCGATTCACTTCGGGAGTAAATCAAAATGTCGTCTATAAAGACTATCACGAAACGATCCAACATTGAACGACATACCCGATTCATTAAATCCATGAATGTGGCCGGAGCATTCGTCAACCCGAAGGACATTACTAGAAACTCGTAATGCCCATACCGAGTTCTAAACGCCGTTTTGGCCACATCTTCTTCCCTTACCTTCAACTGATGGTACCCGGAACGAAGGTCAATCTTTGAGAACCAACTCGCCCCTTGAAGTAACAAATAAAATAAGACAAGAAATAAACAAGCAGGAAGGACGAGAGATCAAAGAGTAAACGCTCACGAAAGAGGAAACAGAAATGGGGAAGATGGCTGTCTAGACTGGGATTACTAATGATAAAGCTGAAAGCTAGAGGGAAATGGATACTCGAATGACTACCGGGATCTACGGGCATAACTGTCTCGGGAAACACTATAGTATCTAGATCTCCTCTCGGTCTCACTAGAACAATAAATGAAATCCTAAGCAGTTTGAAGCTCACCGGGTAAAGAATGGATCACCTCTCAGTCTCTCCAAACATAAAAGTTTACGCACCCAAAGATTAGATCTCCTCTCGGTCTCACTAATCACCAACGGTATCAAGGGGTGAATCTATTCCTAAAGGTAAGTGTTTGGGAAAGCGGATATAAAAGGACACCAGGAAAGAAATTCACTCTCGTGCAATATCTAACCAAATAAACCAATAAATCCTAACAAACCCACAACCTATCTCCTCTCGGTCTCAAGGTAGGTGACAAACCCAAAACGATGTTAAATACGCAATTTCTAGATCCTAAGTCAACAAGTCAACCCATCAAATCATCACACAAAGCAAATGATAAAAATATGCGACTTTTAATTTAAAAACACTAAGTAAATAAATTATAGCCACATATGGATCTAAAAATATAACGTTAACATCATCCGATTCATAAATCACAACAAATACCAATAAAGTTTAGATTTTTATACATAAACTAGTGTCAAACAAGTGTCAAATCCCAAAAACCATCAATAATAATCAATAATCATTCCAAGTCTGGGCAACCAACATAAATCTAGCCAACCATAATAGTGAAAGAAATAAAAACAAATCTAAAAGGTTCACAAATAAAAATCATAGCAAGACTAAAAGATACCAAACTAATAAGCACCGTAGTCGCCGCCTCTTCTTTGTGGTCTCCCTTCAAAATATTATTATTTTTCTTTCTTCTCGTGTGTTCTACTGTCCTCCCTCGAGACTCTCTCTCTCACCCACTCTATTTTTTTCTTTTATTTTATTTATTTATTTATTTATTATTTTTTTTTTTTTGAGATGATGTCTGCTCCAAGACTTTAGGAGCCGCTGACACTATTTTATTCTTCTTCTCTCAACGTCACTCCACTGCCTTTTTATTCTTGACAGCCACCAAAGTCCATTCCAAACCCTACGCCTCTTTCATTCTTTAATTGTGGGCTCAGCCCAATTGCTACTGGCCTTCATCTTTAACTTGCGTGACCTGATGGATCGGCCCAGCCATTATACACTTCATTAATTTTTTTTTAAGCCCTTTAAATGTTGTAGTTTAGATCAAGCCCAAATAAGTGCAACCCATCTTGGTTGTAGTTCAATGCTCATCTCGTTTTGGGCTCGGGCCCAATAGTTCCTACAACACAAAAATTAAATAAGAGTCTATTTCAAACTAAATATTTAATTAGATGACCAATTCAATCATTAAAAATTTAGCAAGTCTTAAAATAACTCACATGCACCTTTTTAGCTCGTTTACACTTAAAAGCTTTAAATAACTAATATGAACTAAAAAAGAGTAATACTTAATAAAAACTAAACCACATATTAATTAAAATGTAGGAAATGTTGATATAAATATATGTATATTTTAGAGCGTATCAAATATCCCCACACTTATTCATTTGCTTGTCCCTAAGCAAAAAATCAAACAACACATCATACCCACACTTAGAGCCAAATACGACTAACATCTAGCAAGTCCTAAGCAAGCCACAAATCCTAAGGACACAAAGAAATCACAAGACTTACAACGGTCAAGAAGCATGTGGTCCAACTAGCCAAATGTGATACCATTTTTTTTAAACATGGGATTACCTAATCAAGCTTCACTCCCCATCAAGATTCCAACCAAACCAAGCTATTACCCCTCACATAGATCACTCAACTCTCGGTGTATATCAAACATAAAAGTGATCCCTCAATACATAAACATGAAGCTTGAAACACATAGGCTTGTACAAGGATCAAATCTTCACCTAAATGGTTTGGACCAACATTAATCAAGAGGGCTTATGGGTAGGCAAGGGCTAAGGGTAGGGTATATTTGGGAAAAGTGGCTAAAAAGAAAATAAATCCAGAAAAATAAACTGAAAACATAAAATAACTAAGATGGGTAATTTTGACACGTATCTAACTTATTCTACTTATTTCTTTTTTTTAACTCAACAATTTATTTATATACAACTTGAACAACTCTTTTTTTTTGCAATTTTTTTCTTTTTCTTTTTCTTTTTCTTTTTTCAACTTTTTTTTTTTTGCTATATTTTTTTTTTCAACAACTAAACTAAGACTCAAAACCGGATATAAAAATAAAAGTGGTAAACATGGTAGACAAACGAAAAGGGAAAATGCTCAAAGTGGCAACTAAGGGTATATTAAACGGGTCAAAAAAAATGAAAAACAAAAAGAAAAGAAAAAGGCTAAGATGTGGGTGATCCTAAATGCCTCTATCACGTTAATGCCAAGTCCAAAACCAAGGTCTAAAAATGTATCATAATGCACAAGTTCTGTAATCAAGCAACATGTAGGTAGCACTCAACAAATGAAAGTGAATATCATAGTACTCAAATAGGCTCAAATCCTCACTATCAAGTGCGGGAATGGGATGTCGGTAAAGTCAAGAGTGGTCTTCCTAAATCAGGTTTGTTCAACTATCATAAGTATCCCACAAACAATTTTATTTCAAAAACCGACTAGCTGGACCTACTTTACTATCCCCGCAACTTAAAGAAATCTCGTGCCCCCAAGAAATGCAAACCCACATCGACCCGCCTTCAGCTTACGCTTTACAATGGCTAAGGCGCGTCTTCTGTGTGTAATCAATCACCTCGGGACTTGCAAAAACTTTTATTATTTCTTTTTGTATTTTTTTTTTACTTTTTATTTTTTTTAGATTTTTTTTTTCATTTTTTTTTGAAGTTTTGATTTTTTTTTTTCTTTTTTTTTGAATATATAAATTTTATTTATTTACTCCATCCTCACACTTAAAACGCACATTGTCCCCAATGTGTGTCAAAAGTGACTAACATAAACTAAAATAAGAAAAAGAGAAAGGAAAACTGATACTCCGCTGACAAAAATGCAATGAGCTGATATGCGGGGTATCCCAAAAATGTGCGACTACCGGTGCGATCAAGCATAACCAAGTAATAATCTGCATCACAACTCAAATGCTCGCGAATCGCGGCAAACACAAAGAAACAAACCATTAATAATAATAATAATAATAATAATAATAATAATAATAATAATAATAATAATAATAATAATAATAATAATATGGCTTGAAAACGATTTCCCCCGAATGGAGATTGAGTACGGGGGAAATGTTTCTACACCATTTTTCTTTTTTTTTTCCTTTCTTCTCTTTTTTTTTCTTTTTTTTTGGCAAATTTTAATATAAAAACTTAAAATAAAGAAAAGATAAAAATAGAAATAAGCTCAACTAATATGTACACTCGAGCCAACACCCGAGAACAAATCACAATGAACAAACCTATGGAGGGTGAAAGGAGACTGCCTTGACCTCGCAATCTGCACTCAAACTACTGATGTCATGCTTCAAACCATGAGCATAAACTACACAAGCATGATCATTCTCAACCCTCTTGTTCGATCCCCAACCAGTCCACTTATGGTTAATATTCATGACCGGTTGTTTACGAACATCCAACACTTCTTTTGAACGAATCTTTTCTAGTTCATGATCCAAGTGAACTCCAATAGCATCCACAACCTCAAACGGGTCCTCATGAGTACGACGCTCAACCCCAAACACAACTTCATCATCCCCCACACGTAGCTTCAGTTTCCCCTCACTCATGTCCACAAGTGCTCTCGAAGTAGGAAGGAAGGGACGACCTAGAATAATCGGAATGCGGTCGTCTTCCTTCATATCGAGCACGACAAAATCGATGGGGAAAACAAACTTATCCACTTTTACGAGTAGATTCTCAATAATACCCCGCGGGTATTTTGTGGATTTGTCTGCTAACTGTAAGCACATCCGTGTGGGCCTCAACTCCCCTATACCGAGCTTAGCAAACAAAGAATATGGCATCAGATTAATGCTAGCTCCAAGATCTGCCAGGGCATTCATAATGGACAAACTACCGATCGAACAAGGAATCGTGAAACTACCAGGATCGGTCTTCTTCGTCGGCAGGTTATCCAAAATTACAGCAGAACACTCCTCAGTCAGTGTAACGTGGGAAAGCTGTTCCAACTTCTTCTTATTGGAAAGCAGATCTTTTAAGAACTTCCCATACTTCGGCATCTTTTGCAGCACCTCGATGAATGGAAGGTTTACCTTGAGCTGTTTGACAAGCTCAATAAACTTCCCATACTGTACCTCATAATTTTGCTGTAACAATTTGCCGGGGTAAGGAATACGAGGTGCGTAGACTCTCGATGGTTCCTTCAACTTCATTTCATCTTCTGAGGCTCCTGGTGGTCACTGCCATCACCTGCTCCTTTGGGTTCTTCTCGGTGTTGCTTGGAAGACCTCGAGCTTGCCTCTCATTCAGCCGCTCTGCTAACTGACCAACAGTCCTCTCTAGATTCTGCATCGCGGTACTCTGACTCTTCATGAAAGCCTCGTGCTCCCTTAATGTCGTCTGAGTCTCCTGGTATCTCTTCTCATCACGAGCCATGAACTGTGTCATCAACTGCGACTGCTGGGCCATCATCTCCTCTAGAGTGGGTTTCTTCTCTCTCGCACTCAGGCCCACATCCGATCGAGGCTGCTGAAACAAACTCTCATGCTGAGATCTAAGTGGTAACCACGGTGGCTTTCCACTCTTCCAACTGAAGCCAGGATGATTCCTCCAACCAGAATTGTAATTATTACCATACGAGTTCTGGTTCGCATTCTGATCATAATCAACCTGCTCCTGATGCTCAACAACAGCTACTGGACACGCGACTGTGTCATGCCCTCCTCGACATACCTCACACTTCTGCTCGCTCTTCTTCTGCATATCCTTCATCATCTTCGTAAGAGCCTCGACCTGAGCTGCCAACAAAGTGGTGGGGTCAACCGTGTGAACTCCCCTCTGAGCGGGTGCAGCTGGAGCAATGTCCCTAGACTCAATATTTTGATAGCTGCGCATAGCTATTTCCTCAAAAAGCTGAAAACACTCAGTGGGATCTTTGGTGTTCAACAAATTGCCACCAGCTATAGTGTCGAGCTTGTCCCTGGTAACCAAAGTCGTACCATGATAGAACTTCTCGACCAATGCCCAGTCCTCCATCCCGTGATTAGGACACCTGTTCAACAACTCCTTGAAACGCTCCCACGTCTCATCAAACGACTCATCAGCACGCTGCCGATACTCCTGGATCATAGTCCTCAAATGAGCAGTCTTGGAAGGAGGAAAATATTTGTTTAGGAACTTCTCCTGCATCTCCTCCCAAGTACGAATGGAACCTGCTGGAAGGGACTCCAACCAGGTCTGGGCACGATCAACTAGAGAGAATGGAAACAAACGCAACTTGCAAGCGTCCTCTGTCATGGTATTGATCTGAAACGTGTCACAAAGACGATAAAAACACAAGTATTCGAAATCAACGATATGATCTGAGGTGGAATCTGCCAGTTATTTGCCTCGACAGCGGGTCGGGCAATACTGGACCTAGCGGCACCCGTGATGGGTCTCGCATAATCTGCTACCACACGGCATGGTCGCTGCTCAGCCATGGTGATATCTGGCCCTACCTCGAACTCCTAAGCTACAGTAGATGCCTCTGGTGCAAGGGCGACGTCCGTCTGTAATATCCACGCAAGCCTGAAATCCTGCTCGTGCTCCGTATCTGGTACTAGGTGCTCCACAACACGATGTCGCCTTCGACTGCGAAAAACACGCTCCGGTTCTGAAAATGCAGATAACTCAGCTGGTCCCTGTGAACGGGTGTGTCGCATGCACTGCCAAGATAAAATGGTAAAATCACAACTAATAAACGAAAATAAAACAGCTAATCTAACACGCTAAAACCAAAGCAAAGGCAACAAGTAAACTAAAGCACGCAGAAAAACCTAAAACCAAACAAGAGATAAAAATACGACTAAACTAAAGCGGATATAAACAAAGAATGAATGACTAGATCCCCGACTCGAGTCAATCTCGAAGTCGCCAGTGCAACGGCGCCAAAAACCGATTTGTTGTGGTTTATATATATATAAAAATTTAAGTTTCACAATCTGGTTTTAAAAATGGAATCACCAAGCTAAACCACACAACACGGCAGTGTACCGGTCATAGTGTAGTAAAGTCAGTAAGACCGAGTATCAATCCGTGGACACTGATATGCAGCCCTCGATACTAAACCTCTGTCGAGTCCTAATCTATATGAAAGAGCATGATTTTTAACTAGCAAGAATACTAAAACGATAAACAAGTAACAAATAAAAAGACAAGAAATAAACAAGCAGGAAGGACGAGAGATCAAAGAGTAAACGCTCACGAAAGAGGAAACAGAAATGGGGAAGATGGCTGCCTAGACTGGGATTCCTAATGATAAAGCTGAAAGCTAGCGGGAAATGGATGCTCGAATGACTACCGGGATCTACGGGTATAACTGACTCGGGAAACACTATAGTATCTAGATCTCCTCTCGGTCTCACTAGAACAATAAATGAAATCCTAAGCAGTGTGAAAGCTCACCGGGTAAAGAATGGATCACCTCTCGGTCTCTCCAAACATAAAAGTTTACGCACCCAAAGATTAGATCTCCTCTCGGTCTCACTAATCACCAAATACCTAACGGTATCAAGGGGTGAATCTATTCCTAAAGGTAAGTGTTTGGGAAAGCGGATAAAAAAGGACACCGGGAAAGAAATTCACTCTCGTGCAATATCTAACCAAATAAACCAATAAATCCTAACAAACCCACAACCTATCTCCTCTCGGTCTCAAGGTAGGTGACAAACCCAAAACGATGTTAAATACGCAATTTCTAGATCCTAAGTCAACAAGTCAACCTATCAAATCATCACACAAAGCAAATGATAAAAATATGCGACTTTTAATTTAAAAACACTAAGTAAATAAATTATAGCCACATATGGATCTAAAAATATAACGTTAACATCATCCGAGTCATAAATCACAACAAATACCAATAAAGTTTAGATTTTTATACATAAACTAGTGCCAAACAAGTGTCAAATCCCAAAAACCATCAATAATAATCAATAATCATTCCAAGTCTGGGCAACCAATATAAATCTAGCCAACCATAATAGTGAAAGAAATAAAAACAAATCTAAAAGGTTCACAAATAAAAATCATAGCAAGACTAAAAGATACCAAACTAATAAGCACCGTAGTCGCCGCCTCTTCTTTGTGGTCTCCCTTCAAAATATTATTTTTTTTCTTTCTTCTCGTGTGTTGTACTGTCCACCCTCGAGACTCTCTCTCACCCAAACTATGTTTTTCTTTTAATTTTTTATTTAATTTTTTTTTTTTTTTGAAATGATGTCTGCTTTGGAGCCGCCTGACATTATTTTGTTCTTCTTCTCTCAACGTCACTCCACTGCCTTTTTATTCTTGACAGCCACCAAAGTCCATTCCAAACCCTACGCCTCTTTCATTCTTTAATTGTCTTGGGCTCAACCCAATTGCTACTAGCCTTCATCTTTAACTTGCGTGACCAGATGGATCGGCCCAGCCATTATACACTTCATTAATTTTTTTTTAAGCCCTTTAGATGTAGTTTAGATCAAGCCCAAATAAGTGCAACCCATCTTGGTTGTAGTTCAATGTTCATCTCGTTTTGGGCTTGGGCCCAATAGTTCCTACAACACAAAAATTAAATAAGAGTCTATTTCAAACTAAATATTTAATTAGATGACCAATTCAACATTAAAAATTTAGCAAGTCTTAAAATAACTCACATGCACCTTTTTAGCTCGTTTACACTTAAAAGCTTTAAATAACTAATATGAACCAAAAAAGAGCAATACTTAATAAAAACTAAACCACATATTAATTAAAATGTAGGAAATGTTGATATAAATATATGTATATTTTAGAGCGTATCACCCACACATACCTTGATCAAGTCTCGGATCGAAGGCACGCCCCCACTAGCTTCCGGTTTGAGTTCAAGTACCTAATGTGCTTGATTCGCTCAAACCTTGGCTCTGATACAAACTTGTAAGACTCAATTTTTTTTTTTTTTTTTTGTGTTTTGAAACATATGGATAATACATAAACACCCATTATATATACATACCCATATCGGCTTGTCCAACAACATACCAACAACCTTGGCGACACTAGTTAAATTTGCAAAAGACAACGCCCAAGTTAGCTACCATGTGAATCTTTGACCCATATTCAAAATCATGTACAAAACAATAACAACTTGTTTAAAAAACTCAAAGATCCTATTACTACCATGGTACCTAACCCCAAAAGTACTTGAGCGTGCATGATTTGACCTCCCTTGAGACTTGATCTTCACTCGTGAGCTTTACCTATTAACAATTCAAACAAAGCAAACATTTAGTATGCTAAAACAATATCATCATTTGTCCAAGGAAACCAAGCAATCCATGGAACCATGATAAATCCTTACTTCTACCACTTGACCCGTTAAGGGTACTTCTACCACATTGACCCGTTAAGGGTACTTCTTCCACATTGACCCGTTAAGGGTACTTCTACCGTTTTGACCCATTAAGGGTGCTTCTACCATATTGAACCACTCTACTAATTTGCACCCTTATGTAGTCACAAAGGTACTTCATACTACATTCATTCCATCAAGTTCAACCACAACAAGTACATACATAACAATTATGACCAATATATTCATTAAACTAAATAGTTGGTAGTAACCAACTTACCTTTGTTGTGTGCACCTTGCTCCTTGTGATCACTTGAACCTTCAACCTTCACACCTACATAGTGAAGGAATTCATACTTTAGCTCTTCATACTTTACCCATTACCATTCTTGGTTCAAGGTGAACAAGCTAGCATAATCTCATAGTTACAACCTCTAGCATCATATTTATCATGCATTTTCTCACAATTTCACCTATTCTAAAGTGCTAGGCATTTTATCATACGATTGGTGTGCATATCCATACATTCAAGTGATCATACCATTCTATGATGCAACATCTCCAATTCTACACTAACATTTACAATCTACCTTTCTAATTAACAACCATACATAATCAATAGAGTTTTCTTGGTGTTGAGGTTATGTTTGACTTTTAAAAGTCAACTGAAAACCTTCATTCCAACACCCACTTAACACATTCTCAATTCAGCCCTAATACAAACAATCACAATAACACATAGCTAGCATGCTTTCCTAACCACAAGAAGTAATTTTCACAACATAATCATGAAATCCACCATACCACTTTCAAACCTCACTAAAACTAGTTCTACAACTTACCAAGAGGATTAATACTACTAGATAGCTATGAATTCATGAACATGCAGGGAATTAAGGGTGTTTTCTTGCTTCAATTTACAGCTTTCGAGAGCCAACTTGGAGAGCTCTCTTGGTCACCCTTCCCCTCTCTCTCTCTCTCTACGTTTCTTTTCTTTTTTCCAAGTATCCCCCCATTTTTCCCTTCTAACCCCTTAATTATTTACCACTTCAAATCCTTCTAAAACCATCCCTCAAGATGGGTGTTTACTCATGTTTAACTCCTCCCTATTATCAATTAAGTTTTCACCATTTTGCCCAAGTAATTAACTTGGTAAATTTTTGTGTTTATTAAAGGTACAACTATCAATGCACCACTTACAACTAGGAGTACACACCTTTATACACACATATATATACATACATACTCATACTTACATATATGTACACGCATACACATATATACTTATATATATATATATATATATATTCAATTTTTCACCATACTATTATTACTTAACATTTTTAGGGTGTTACAAAGCTTGGACGGTTAGTAAATCTCGGGCCATGGCGGCTAAGACCGGAAATTGATCTTCCTTACTTTTCCACCAAGCCAACACATCAAAAATTTTAAAATCATCGGGAGTCAAACCTTTTAAATAGTTTTCGGCACCATACCTCCCAAGTTTGCTACTAGGAGCGTTACCTCGTGCACGTTTATTAGATGTGTCCAACAAAGAATTGTATAAATCCATGTCCGTATCAAGTACATTTTGAGAAGCTTGTCTCAATTGCATTTGAATGGACGACATTTGACCATAACGTTCAAAATAAACATCATACATATCCGTGAGATGTTTGTTAAATCTTGCTACCATACCTTGTGAAAAAAGTGGTTCTTTTACCGTGTTCAACTCCAACTCATTGCAAATTTTTTCAATTATATTTTCTACCCCCCCCCCTATATTGTAACACGGGTTTAAAGCGGATGCACAAGTAAAAACCGCCAGTAATTCCGAAAAATATTTTCTAAATTTTTCCTTCATAGTTGCCGCCATTTCTTTGTATGGACTACCTCTACAATCCATTTCCCCAAATTTTCTAGTCATGTTATATAACTTGTGAAGTGTTATACAACTTGTGGGATAATAAACTCCCGACAAAGCGGTGGTTGAAGCTTTGAAAACTTGTAGCATTTCCGAAACAACTTCAATAACATTCCAATTCAAATGGTGGTATGGTGCCGCTTTTCCCCCACTAACCAAAATTTCATGAAATGCATTTAAACTACCTTTTTGCAAAACGTGTTTTTCGAACATGTTACAAGTGGAACTCCATCTTGTTGGACAATCCCAATTCGGACCCAAACAAATGGCATTCACACTTTTGCAAAATTTTATATATTTAGAATGCCTTGTATTGTTGCTATACATATCGCGTAACATTCTTCGAAAACCTTCTCTTTGTGTTTCAATAACTTTTAGACCATCTTGAACGGCCAAATTGATTATGTGTGCGACACAACGACTATGAAAAACTACCCCTTCACAAATAGGTTGGTATTTTAATTTTAATTGTGTGATTGCCGCGGTATTATTCGACGCGTTATCAAAAGATATTGATAAAATCTTGTTTTCTAACTTAAACGTTTGAATAACTTTGTCAATCATATTAAAAACATTTGTACCGGTGTGAGGGTAATCAAACAATCGAAACGAAATAGTTTGCTTCATCATTTGCCAAGAAGACGGTTCAATCCAATGGGCCGTTACACAAATATAAGAGTCGGGTGAACCGTGTGGTGCGGACCAAACATCACTTGTTAAGTAAACACCGGTTTCTAAATTTTCAAAATAACTAATTAATTCATTTTTTGCTTGTTTCCATCTTCTTAAACAATCACGTCTAAGAGTAGCACGACTTACATGTGTGTATCTTGGTTGAAGTGTTAGTTGAATAAGCCTCGTCAAACGTGGGTTGTCAAAATGATTGAAAGGCAACGTTTCTTGTATGACAAAATTCCCCATTTCTTCGCGAACCGCTTCCAAGTTGTACACAAACAAGTCGCCTTCTTGTGTGATCGAGGCTCCACCTTGAGAATTTTTTTGTTCTTTCAAAATTTTACAATATGGTTTTTCCACGTGGTCTCTCAAGGTCGAGTTAGCATCATGTTTAAGCAAAGCCGAACAATATTTGCATCTCGCCTTGTTTGGACTAACACTCATAACACATAAATCAAAGTGTTTCCAATCATTGGGGTTTCTTTTCGTTGGAACCACCTTAAGAACCGTGGCTTGCGATGAAGAAGCACCAAATTGGACGGAACCGGTTTGGCTTTGAGGAGTTGGTGGTTGTGAAGATGCCATTTTTCTTAGAAAATAGAGAGTGATTTGTGAGAAATTAGATGAAGAATGCAAGATTAGAGAGTGTTTTTGATGGTGTGATTGATCCTAAACATTAAGGGGTATTTATACTATGATTGTGGGTCAAAAAATACCAAAAAAAACGGCTATATTCAGCCTCCAACGGTCATAAGACAGTTCTCTAACGGTCATAATCGGTTTCCAGACCGGTTTGAAAACCGGTTTTTTCGGTTTTTATTGGGACCAGTTTTTGGGCCCAACCGGTTTTTAACCCGGTTTTACAATCCAAACCGGTTTCCAACCCAAACCAATCTTCAAAAACTCAACCCTGACCAAACCTGAAGGTTAGGGTCGGTTCCGGAAAGGTTTCTAAAAAAACAGTTTTTACCAAACCGGTTTTCCGGTTTTAAAATCGGGTTCGGGCTCCAAACCGGTTTTTTTGTACATCTCTAGATCCGAGGGTAATGATAATATTTCATGTGGATCTAATGTGCGTTGAATGGAAAGCTAGTTTGTACCGGTTATAGTCGATCATTCGCATAGGAATGCAACTTTATTTCGTCTAAATAGCAAGGATGCTTGATGATGATATTAACATGTATTTTGTGAATCATAAGTTAATCGGTTGTTAATATGCTCACATGTGTTAATAGGAAGTTATCATATGTTTGGGGGGGGGGGGGGTATTAACACCTATATGTTAACATATGATATTGTGTAGGCTTCGTATACATGTGTTAGAGTGGGATTACCATGTGTTAGAGTGTGGAAACCTCATTAAGTGACTGTTTGGGTGTTGTATGCATAAACGGGTGATCTTTGTTGAGTTTTCTGAAAAACTCATGCTTCACTAGACAAGGGGGTAAAAATGTCTAAATATGCACATATAATGACAGTAATGAATGAAATGCGTACGGATGTTGACCAGGATCGTTGACTGTTGTCACATTCTCCCCTTGTTTTTTGGAATTTCGTCCTCGAAATCGAGTTGACTTACGGTTCTCAACCGTTTTTGGAAAGAGCACTGGATACTTTCGTTTCATCTAGTCTTCACGTTCCCATGTAAATTCGGGTCCGCCTTTTGCATTCCATCTGACCTTGACAAGTTTTGCGCGACTCCTTCTCTATTTCTGGACTTTCCAATATGTCACTTCGATTGGCTCCTCAATAAAGTGGAGCTGATCATCGATGTGAATTTCTTCG
The DNA here is from genome assembly GCA_032199755.1 of Ambrosia artemisiifolia. Lineage (NCBI taxonomy): Eukaryota > Viridiplantae > Streptophyta > Magnoliopsida > Asterales > Asteraceae > Ambrosia > Ambrosia artemisiifolia. The sequence continues at coordinate 44,318,831 of CM063518.1, forward strand.
GGAGGAATGATCAAAGATTCATCGGAAAGACACTTTTTCAGATTGGATACGTGGAATGTGTCATGAACACCACTGAGCTCTTCAGGTAACTTGAGCTTGTATGCCACTGGACCAATCCGAGCAAGTATTTCGAAAGGACCTATGTATCGGGGGTTAAGCTTACCACGTTTGCCAAACCATGGTACACCCTTCCAGGGCGAGACTTTTAAGAGTAACTTATCGCCGACCTGAAATTCGAGTGGTTTGAGACGGCGATCGGCATAGCTCTTTTGACGATCTCGAGCAGCTTTCAAACGTTTGTGGATCTGAAAGATCTTATCGGTTGTTTCTTGAATAAGCTCGGTTCCAGTAAAATACTTGTCTCCAACCTCCGCCCAACACAAAGGAGATCTACACTTACGTCCATACAAGGCTTCAAACGGGGCAGCCTTAATGCTGGTGTGGCAACTGTTATTGTAAGAGAACTCAACCAAAGGCATATGAGAATCCCAGTTTCCACCAAAATCGATTACACATGCTCGGAGCATGTCTTCCGATGTTTGGATAGTCCGTTCGCTCTGACCATCGGTATGCGGGTGATAGGTTGTGCTCATGTCTAAGCGAGTGCCTAGGGCATCCATAAGCGTTTGCCAGAATCGGGAAGTAAATCGACTGTCTTGGTCGGAAATGATTGAAACATGTACACCATGCCTAGTTACAATCTCCTTGATATACAGCTTGGTGAATTTCTCTAGTTTGTCGATTTCCTTGATCTGCAAGAAATGCGCGCACTTAGTCAACCTGTCAACAATTACCCAAATCGTATCGTGGCCGATGGACGTCTTAGGTAGCTTGGTGATGAAATCCATAGAGATTTTCTCCCATTTCCAAACGGGAATCTCTGGTTGCTGGAGCAGACCGGATGGCTTCTGGTACTCAGCTTTGACCTTGGAACAGGTAAGGCATTGGCTGACGTACGAGGCAATTTCGACCTTAAGGCTGGGCCACAGTAATGTTCCTTCACGTCCTTGTACATTTTGTCGGCTCTGGGATGAACCGAGTACTTAGACTTGTGGACCTCCTCAAGAATTAAATCGCGTAAGCCGCCAAAACGTGGCACCCAGGCAAAGTAAATTGTGCCGTCAGACCTTGGTTCCAACAGATTAACCATCTTGAATAACGACTCATTCTTCAAATTCTCACTTTTCAGAGCTTCCTGTTGAGCGTCGCGGATATGGGTAGTGAGATTTGCGTGGATGGTCTAACCTAGCATGCGCACACGCATGGTTTGACTCGTTCCTTCTGGCTCAAGGTGTCAGCCACAATGTTGGTTTTTCCCAAATGGTATTTAATCTCACAATCGTAATCGTTCAGCAATTCAACCCATCTACGCTGCCGCATGTTCAGATCCTTCTGATTGAAGATGTGTTGCAAGCTCTTATGATCGGTGAAAATAGTGCACTTAGTGCCATAAAGGTAGTGCCTCTAGATTTTGAGGGCAAAGATCACTGCACCTAACTCTAGGTCATGAGTTGTGTAATTCTTCTCATGGACTTTGAGTTGTTGGGATGCATAGGCAAGGACCTTATTCTTTGCATGAGTATACATCCAAGACCTTGATGAGAAGCATCGCAATAACCACGAAATCATCGGTACCTTCTGGAATGGAAAGAATCGGAGCACTGCACAAACGGTTCTTCAAGACCTGAAATGCTTCCTCTTGCTTGCTTCCCCAATCGAACTTCTTGTCTTTTTGTGTCAAGACAGTCAGTGGCTGGGTAATCTTAGAGAAATTTTTGATGAACCGTCGGTAATAACCCGCTAATCCCAAAAATTGTCACACTTCAGTTAGTGTCTTAGGCACAGCCCAATCCTTGATGGCTTCAATTCTTTGATAGTATTGTTCAATGGTTCCTTTTGTAGTTGATTGGTGCTTCTATTCCCAAGGATATGCTTCCACATGTGGGTTATAGGGTTCGAAAGGGACATGAGTGACAGGGAAGTAGGTTTCGGTTGATAATAGGAGACAAAAGAAAGATAATTCTTGATTTAGATAGTGATCTCTCTAGGTATTATCATGGTTTAGATGTTAATGCCTAGTTTGGGTAACAAGTTGGTGAGATGATGTTGACAAATGAGTGCTTCTTGGTCCTTATCTTTCGGCCGATCATAGGTTTTTAAAAGAGGAAAGTGTAGCTTTACCATGTAACACTAATCATGTGCTTGTTTGTTTCCCTTATTAGTGTAAGTTAGGTGGACTAGGGATGAGGTATGATGATGTTATCAAGCTTATGTAATCTAATAATGTTGAGGTGTATGTATGTGTGTGTCATAGACATGTATTTGTCAAGTGTATGTGTGTTGTTGTTTCGTGTGTGTGTGTATATGTACATGTGTGTGCCGTATATATATGTATATAAGAGCTAGGTTCGGCTAGTCTTAGTCTCATGTTAGAAAGGTATAGATCTGAGGGTAATGATAATATTTCATGTGGATCAAATGTGCGTTGAATGGAATGCTAGTTTGTACCGGTTATAGTCGATCATTCGCATAGGAATGCAACTTGATTTCGTCTAAATAGAAAGGGTGGTTGATGACGATATTAACATGTATTTTGTGAATCATAAGTTATTCGGTTGTTAATATGCTCACATGTGTTAATAGGAAGTTATCATATGTTGGAGGGGGATATTAACACCTATATGTTAACATATGATATTGTGTAGGATTCGTATACATGTGTTAGAGTGGGATTACCATGTGTTAGAGTGTGGCAACCTCACTGAGTGACTGTTTGGGTGTTGTATGCATAAATGGGTGATTTTGTTGAGTTTTCTGAATAACTTATGCTTCGCTAGACTAGGGGTAAAAATGTCTAAATATGCACATATAATGACAGTAATGAATGAAATGCGTACGGATGTTGAACTGGATCGTTGACTATTGTCACAAATTTGAATGTAAAAAAAATACAGAATTTTAAGAGTTGCTTCAGTTGGAAAGTATCCAAATTAATACAGTATGTATTCAACATTAATAAAAATGCATTGTAATTAATAGATTCATTATAGCTAATTCATTGTAGTTAATAGATTCATTATAGTTAATGCATTGTTTTTACTATAAAATACGATTTTCACATCTTTCTATAACACACCATTTAATCATTACCTTCTACATCTGCATAGGCTTACCAATCTTATAAATGGATTCCAGCAGCAGCAAATGGTAAAAAATGACAGAGCTTCAGAAAATTGTTTTGGAATGTTTTAAAGAGGATGAAGAGTTGGAGATTCGTGAAGTAATTGAAGGTGCTACACGATTGCTTGAACATCACATTTGGAAGACCAACCTGAAATTTAATCAGGTCATTGCTACAAAGTTATCAAGTGAAAGATGGATGGCCTCTTCATTTCTTTTGGAAAACATAAGGTCAAATGAAAAGTTCAGTGAAGACATACAAAAAATATGTAGGTCCTACAGAAATTTTCTTAAAGAGAAGAACAAAAGATAGAATGAATTGTTGAATACCACAGATCAATTATTGAAATGTATTTGATATAAATATTACTCTAAATATATTGAATTTTTGATTTTATATATTATGCCATCATTATATAATGATTTATATTTATTGGATGAAAAATACCAATTTGAATAAAATAATTCCAATTAGTTATATCAATAGTCTATTGTTAAAATCTACAAGCGTTGGGGCGGGCAAAGAGGACAATATTGTGGTGCGGTAAATCTGGGCTGTTACCGTTGGTATCATAGCTGGGGTCGGGCCGACTAACAGCGAGGACGCTGTGCTCCCTAAGGGGGGTGGATACATGTGATCCCACATCGGTTGGGAAGGAGAACTAACACTTCTTTATAAGAGGTGGGAAACTTTCCCCACCATGACGCGTTTTGGGTGGACATGTGCCACACGAAAGCAAAGCCTTGAGTCTGGCACCCTTCTGAAAGACGTTGGGGCGGGCAAAGAGGACAATATTGTGGTGCGGTAAATCTGGGCTGTTACAATAATGTTCTTAAGAGTATTTATGACCGGAGCTTAATAGTCATTACTTGTGTTTATTTCCCAAAAATGTTGTTAAAATGTTTTGTAAAACTAAAACCTGTGAACTCACCAATATGTATATATTGACGTCTTTTCAACATATCTTTCAGGTAACTAAGCGCTGGAAGGTTACATGGCTAGTACGGGTGGGGATCATGCTAAGCGTCGGATTTTTTTTTTTGGGGGGGGGGGGGGAGGGCTTTACTTTTATTTTCGATGGGGTTGGGATATAATTGTGAAACCTCTACTTTTGCCTAAAAACTATGTTTGGTTATGTATGTATGAAACATGAAACTCATTTCGACGTTATAAATAAATGATCCTTTTCTTAATTACTTATGGTTTGTGTTAATCTTGACTTGATGCTCCTCGAACGCCACGCCACGTGTTTCCGCCATTGGCTTGGTGTGACATATGAGATCAGTTATAAGCAAGGGATGGAGAATAAGGTACTTGATGCTTTATCCATGGTTGAGGGTCCTACTTTGTTTGCTACCAGTTTATCTACATTGGACACTATATGTTATTTAAAATTGAAGCTACATGGCAATCTGATCCTATTCTCAATCAAACGGTGCAGAATTTAGTCAAGGGAGAACTCATTCCTCATTACAAATGGGAGGGTTCTCTTCTAACCAATAAAGACAAACGTATAGTGGGAAAGGATGAAACTTTACGAAGGAAGATTATTGGGTTATGCCATCATAGTGCAATGGGGGGACACGCTGGTCTACATGCCACAATTCAAAGGATCCACAACATGTTCAAGTGGAAGGGTCTCCACAAGCAAGCAAGTCGGACAATACACCAGACAGTGTGATGTTTGTTAGTATACAAAAGTGGAGATTGTGGCCTATCCAGGGTTATTGTAGCCCTTGCTTGTACTCAATTATGTATTCTCAAACATCTCAATGGACTTTATTAGGAGGTTTCCTAAGGTGATGGGAAAAGACAACATCTTGGTAGTCATTGACAGACTAACCAAGTATGGTCATTTCATTCCATTGAGCCATCCTTATTCTGCCGAGACCATTGCTCAGGTCTTCCTTGATAACATTTTTAAGCTTCATGGTTGGCCTCAAAGAACTGTATCTGGCAGGGACCTTATTTTCCTAAGTAATTTTTGGACGGAATTCACTAATCTACAAGGAATACAATTGGCCATGTCCACTGCATACCATCCACAGACTAATGGACAGACGGAAGTGGTCAATAGATATATAGAAGCTTATTTGAGGAGCAGGACATTGAGTATTCAGTCCAATTGGCTTTCAGGCTTTATATGGGTTCTCAACTCCCTTTTTCATTCCCTACATTCAAAGGACAATTCTAATGAAGCCATTAATCACTTCTTCTGTGATAGAGAAGCCACTATTCAAAGTCTAAGACAGTCACTCTTACAAGCTCAGTTGGTTTAAAGGGGCGTTCAACTTGCACGAAATCGGGCCGGGTTTGAATCTGTTCCCAAGTGTCTCACCTTGCCGCTGAGTCAGGCTGATTTACCTCTCACGTGTTGGGCCTGGGGCGGTCTGGCGTGGACCGATTAGCGTGTCAGTAAAATACACAATTTTGCACGAACTAGCTGATAAACATCGGACCAATATAGAGTTTAATGTGTGTGACTGGGTGTTCCTAAAACTGCAAGCTCATGTTCAATCTTCACTTAGGCAGCACAAATATTCTAAACTCGGCCCTAAGTTCTGTGGCCTTTTTATGATTGTTGAAAAAGTGGCAAAGTGGCTTACAGATTGGACTTACCAGAGAATTCTCAAATACACCATACCTTCCATGTCTCTCTTTTGAAGCCAGCAAGGGGGTCTCACACCAACATTCTTCCAATTCCAGCTCAACCAGGTTTCAAGTATGTTCCAACTGAGGTAATTGATCGAGGAATAATCAGAAAGAAGAACCGAATCGGTGTTGAGGTGTTAATCAAGTGGTTGGAGTTACATGTGAGTGAAGCATCATGGGAAGATTTAGAGGAAATAAAACTTCCTTTCTCTGATTTTTAACTTCAATTTGGGGTTAAAATTGTTTAAATGGTGGAAGTATTGATAGGTGGCCAATAGTATAGGGGTATAATTGTAAATATAACAAGTAGTGTAAGTTAGGGATCTTATTGTAATAATTGATAATTATCGCGCGGGGGGGGGGGGGGGACTTGTGTTAGTTGATTTGGACGGAAAAGGAGTTAGGACAGTTATTGGTAGTTAGCTCTCTGTATATAATCGGTTGATGAAAAAGAAGTGGTTATCCGATTGTTGAGCTAATTCTCTATTGTCTCCTCTCTCTTAACTCTCTATCTTCGTCTCCGACGATTCACCACCGTTCCACCACCATAAACCACCACCTCCAATCTAACACATTAACCACCAGACTTGGCCAGAATTTTCTAATATGGTTGTGAAAATTTGACCATAAAAGGTACGTTTTATGGAACAAGCTCTGTATAAAAAACAATTATATGGGGATGTTCACAGCTATCTTTTTAACAAGATTGTGTATTTAGATTTCTTATAAAAGTTCAAAATTGTAAGTTATTAGGAAAAAAAACTGATTATATTTAAATTTAATTATTGAAAAGAAAAATAAGGAAAAAGAAAATTTAGTGATATCCACTCTTATTGTGACATGTGGCATAGGACTTCACCAACCTAGTTTGCAACCACGGATGTCAGATCGACCGGATTGCTCATTTTTCTTGTATTTTGCTTTTCTTTTAGATAATTTCCACAACCCATTCCATGTTTGGGTCACAAATGGGAAGAGTCTAAAATCTCGGGTGTCACAGTCAAAGCTGATTCTTTGCCAACAATAGCCTAGAGTTTTTTTTTTGAACGGCCAAAAAACTATATATATATATATATATATATATATATATATATATATATAGGGTTAGGATACTTTGAGAACTCGATGAGTTGTGAGAACTCGTAGGAACTCGACGTAAAATGCGAAAAAAAAAAATTTGCACACTCGTGTAAAACACACGTAAACCCCGCTGTAAATTTTTTTAAAAAAAAATACATAAATTTACACCAAATTACACCGGTGTAATGGATTTTTATCCACGTATAACTATATTAATATTTTATTCATTATTTTATTGTTGATTAATTATGGACCACATATTCATTTTTGATTAAAAAAAGTATGTGGTTATAAAGTGAGTTCCTATGGTTCTCACAACTCATAGGAGTTCTCAAAATATCCGGATCCTATATATATATATATATATAGACCCAGCAAGCGGCTGGACAACGCCATTACAACCCCAAAAGAACAAAAGACCCCACACCAAAACTTACAACATATCTATTACATCAAAATCCGCCCATTTGTCCCACGAAACATTCGGCAGGTTACTTCTATTTTCGATCCACAAGTAAACGTCTTCTTTTATCGAGTCCACCAAAGATGAAACAGGAACGAACTTACTTTCAAAGACTTTTAGATTTCTGGCCGTCCAAATTCTCGAAACAGTAGCCTTCGCGATTGTGAACACCAATTTCTTCCAATTCTTACTTCCGAGACTATCTTTAAAAACATTAAAAACGTCCGATAAACACGAAATGTTCGGTGGCCAGGGGATTCTCAGCCAAACAAAAATATGCCACCAAATACTTCTTGAAAACAAGCAGCCAACGAATAGGTGATCCGCCGTTTCAGCGCAATAACCGCATCTGTTGCACACCACATTAACAGCCTGCATCCCTCTAGACTGAAACCCCACCTTCACTGCAACTTTACCCATGAGAGCTCTCCACAACAGCATGTCCGTCTTCATCGGCGCCCAAGCATTCCACAAAAAAGAGTGTTCAGTCTCCACGATTACTGAAGCGACTAAAATATCCCTGCGCAAACTTTTTGTAGAAAAGGGAACATCCTCATGATTGGCCCATCTCCACGCATCCGAGGCCTGCGAAATGGAAACCTGTTGGATCTCCGTAAGCAGACTTTGATACTCTTGCAGCGAACTCGTCCTAAGTCTGCCTCTTTTCCAGTCCCAACCCCAAATAATACCCGCCCCATCTTGGTTGTATAAACGGGGGTATCTTTCACGAAGCGAAAACGGACCAGCCCACCTATCATTCCAGAAGCTAGTATTCCCACCGTCTCCAATCGCAACTTTAAGCTTATCCTTGATGTCAATACCCGGCCGTTCAAGGACCCCTTCCACAGACGCTATATCCTTCCACAATCCGGTTACACTTTTCTTGATAGGGATAGTTTTCACATTATTTTTCGTTGAGTGTATAGCGCTAATAACCTTGACCCAAAGTTGAGATGGGTCATGTTTGAGGCGCCACCACCATTTCGAAAGCATCGCAAGATTATAGTCCTCTATTCCACCAATCCCAAGCCCTCCTACATTCTTCGTTTTGATCATCTTGGTCCACCGAACCCACCGAATTTTTTGCCTTGTACCAACTTTACCCCATATAAAATCACGTCTCAGACCCTCAAGTTTCTTGATGACGGCTCTATGGGCTAGAAAAATTGAGAGGAAGTAGGAGGGCAAACTGCCCAAGACGGCCTTTGCGAGCGTAATCCTCCCCGCAAACGAAAGATGTCTAGCCTTCCAACTTGTCAATTTCTTTTTGAATTTGTCAATCACAGGTTGCCAATTTTTGACCCGTTTCATGTTCACGCTGATGGGGACTCCTAAATATGTGAAGGGAAACGTACCTACTTCACATTTAAGAATCCGGGCAACCCGTTCCACTTCATCTTCTTCAACCCCAACACCAAAGACTTTACACTTTTTAAGATTGACTTTTAAACCGCAAACTAAATTGAGCCATCTAAGGAACCGATTTAGACTCATCGCATTATGGTCGGACCACTCGCCAAGAAATATAACATCATCCGCATAGCTAATATGAGATATAAGAGGACCATTGACTTGGAACTTAACCCCGTGAAACAAACCCGTATCCACTGCCTTTCTCATAAACATGTTTATTATCTCCATAGCCAAAATAAAAAGGAATGGGGAAAGGGGATCAACTTGTCGCGGCCCTCTTTTGAATCGGAATTCACTAGTTGGAGACCCGTTAACGATAATCGACTCCCTTCCAGAATCAAGGCACCCCTTTATCCATGTTATCCATTTGTCCGGAAACGCCATCTCCCCTATCATCTTAAATAAGAATTTCCAATTAAGCGTATCATAAGCCTTCTCGAAGTCAACTTTATAAATAAGTAATTTAGTCTTTTTTGCCTTAGCCCAAGAGATCGTTTCGCTTAGCATCAACGGATTATCCAAAATATTTCTCCCACCTACAAAAGCTGCTTGAGAATCGGAAACTAACCCATCCACCACTTTTCTGACACGGTTCGCGAGCATTTTAGAGAGGATTTTGTAATAAGAACCAATCAATGAAATGGGCCGATAATTAGTAATCGCTTGAGGGTTTGCCGTTTTAGGAATTAGCGCTACGAACGAAGAGTTGCAGCCCACACTAATCCTCCCAGAATTGTGGAATTCCTGAACAGCCTTCATAACAAATGGTTTCATGGTACCCCAATAGAATTTGAAAAATTTTATCGTGTAGCTGTCTGGACCTGGAGATTTCCCTACATCTAGACTTTTAATCGCCTCCCACACCTCTTCATTACTAAAAGGTTCCACCAAATTTGCAGCTTGAGTCGCCGACAGACTATACAAACCGTAGTTAACAAAAGACGGTCTCCTTCGGATCGGCTCCTTGAACTGTTTTTTAAACCATTGAAGGATTTCCAACTTTAAAGTGCTTGGGTCCGTTTTCCACAGGTCATTAATCATTAAACCATTAACTCAATTTCGGGCTTTTTTAACATTTACCATTTCTTGGAAAAACCTTGTGTTTTCATCTCCAAACTTCAACCATTTGATTCGAGCTTTTTGATGGGCATCTTTCGCTTTCTCTAACTCCAAATTTATTAATTGCAATCTAGTTTGTCGTCTCAGATATTTTTCAGCTGTCGTCGGAGTACTCACTTCAGCCTTCTTCTCTAAATTCTCGGCCACTTCGGTAAGCGATTGCATAATCACTTCATCGGATGCTTTTTTGGCCTGTCTCCAAACTTTAATTTTCTTCTTTATTTCCCTAAGAAGATTCAGCAACCTTTTATCTGCTTCAGATCCACCCAAGCGGCCTACCGAGGCACCTTCGACAATTTTTCTCAACTCATCCGATCCGCAACAACTATTGTAAAATCTGAATTGGGCAGCCCCAAAGTCCACCGAAACACAAGACAACGTAACAGGGCAGTTGTCCGATAAGCCTTTTCTTAAAACGGAAAGGACAGCAGAGGGCCAAATATTCATGAAACAATCACAAACCAGAATTCTATCGAGCTTACTCAGCTTAATCTCCTGGTTGTCCGAGATGTAGGTGAACTTCCCGCCAATCATTCTATATTCAAGCATGCCGGTCCTGCTGATGAAATCATTAAAATTCGTTGCAGCTACCGAATCAAACATCGAGTTGATACGTTCTTCTGGATTGCGGACATCATTGAAGTCATCCATGATCACCCAAAGCTCAACGGTTTGGTTTCTAATTTCAACTACTAAGTCCCACAAAACTTGTCTTCTTGAAGGATCATTAGGGGCATAAACGTTCATAATGTTTACCATATCATTCACACCATTAATTTTACGCGACACCAGCAAGAAGTTGTGATCTTTTCGTTAGGATTCCATAGAGAATACCTGCGGATCCCACATAGAAACTAATCCGCCATATCTGCCCTGAGCATCAACCGAAACCATCTCGAGACGGTCTCTACCCCAAAACCTGCTGAAAAATGCCTCATCCCCGTTCACCATGTAGGTCTCTTGGATAGCCAAAAACGAACATCTAGCCTCCGTTTTCACCCTTCTAGTCTAGCCCGGTTTGTCGATACCGGACATACCCCTAATATTTAGAGTGACAAAATGCATGGAGACCTAATTTGCTCCATTTCCCCACGGACTAATTTTCGGACATGGTTGTCAAAACCTTCGACTACAACCCCTAATCCGGTATCGAACTTCATCGTTTCCCCCACTTCCAATTCAAAATCCTCCAGGACTTCTTCCTCTTCTAAATCTAAACAACCATTTTCCGAGCTAGGCTCGATGAACTGATCATCTTCAGTCCCCATGTTTCCAGTAGATACTCCTTCGTTTCTGTCTTCGAACTCTTGGTTATTGTCCCCTTCCGTTTCTTTATTGGGATTCCAGATTAGATCATTTAAGTTAAACGTTGAGTTTCAAAACAACTTATTGACTTATTGGCTTTTTGGAAAAGCCAATAAGTCAATAAGTTGTTTGTATAACCTAAAAGCACTTTCTATTTTGACTTTTGGCTTTTAGCTTTTAAGGGTGGAAAAGCTGTTTTTGAAAAGTTAGAAATCCTGGCTTTTGGCTTTTGGCTTTTGACTTTTGGAAAAAAAATTACAAATCTACCACCCATACAACCAATATTCACAATAAGTTAAGCGAAACACTTAAAAAATAACAATATATTGACCTTTTGACGTTTCTCATCCTAAAAGCTAATCCAAACACTTTTTTTAAAACTCATTTTCAACAAGTCATAAGCCAATACGCACTTTTGACCAAAAGCACTTTTGCATTTCCAAACTCAATCCCAAACACCCTCTTAAATTAAGATCAGGTAAATGATCATTCCGGGCTGCTACTTGTTTTTTCTTCTTTTTGTCTTTAGGCCGGATTGTAATAAAAGACAGACCAACTGAAGTCTCCAAATTTTGGGCCCTACCCAAATCACACCCTTCATCCATATTAATTAATCTGTTTTGTCTTGAACATGCCTGTGGGGTCGCCTGCTCATTAGTAGCATCAAAATTACTTTTGCATGCGCCTCCCACGTTGAAAACTCCATCATAATGATTGTTATCCTTTCCCATGCAAACTCCAGACGATTGGTCTCCCTGTTCCCTTTCGATTTCCTTCTCCGGTCTAACAACCAGAGATTTAATTTTTACCGTCGCCGGAGGAGCGGGTACCGGCATCTTCTCCGTCAGAAATTTTGGCCTCCAAACTTCACCCGTTTCACGGATCCTTGTTTCAAAACTTAATCCTTTCCATCTCACCGTCAGCTTCCTATCAATAGCATCCACCGATTTAGCAAGAATTGCCATCTTACATGACTCCAAGTCGAAATCTTCTACCGTCGCTTTAGATTTACTGATCAGTCTGCCACATCTCTCTCCCAAACGGTTAAAAACGTGACGATCCCGTAGACAGAGGGGGACACCTGTGACATTTACCCAAGCAACTCTATCATACTCAGGAGCACTGCCATCCCATATGTAAAGCCTCGAGAAATACTCCGACCAAAACTCGTAGTGTGATGATAAAAATTCTTCAGTCGCCTCACATGAGAAGAAGCTAAGCATAACTTTCAATCCTCCAACGTATCTTAGCTCAAAGCCCAGATGCCACACCATTGACAAAATATCTAAGAGATTGTCTAGGATGTCCAAGTCTTTGGCTTCTCCGATTAAGGACCTGAATTCCCAAGATTTTTTGGCCAGAGCAACAACCGGAGGTAGTTCAATGACTACACTATCCTTGGTCCCACCCCATCCGACACTGGGGATCTCCTTATGTTTTCCTGACTTATCAACTTCTACCCGATCATCTTTACCCATCGAACTAGCTGTCGCGGGGTCCAATCTGTCGAAAACCGAGGCATTGTTTGGTGGTGGCATGTTAACAAAGCTGCTTCCATCTCTGTTGAACTTAGCAATGGAGACAGCAAGGATCGCCCCATCAATTGATACTCCGTGCAGTCTATTCAGCCATTCAGAAGCATCTTTAACCCCCACGAACTGAATAAAACCGAAAATGTTGCCAGCTCCATCTCTTTTTCACGGAATAAAAACATCGTCCAACGAACCAATGTGTTCAAATGCTCTCCATAGTTTTTCCGCATTACACCCATCCGGCAAGATGGTAACAAAATACGTGGTTGACTTCCTCCTGCGTTCTTCGGTCTTCTGAAACTGCTTCTCCTTTCTCTTATCCTTTTTGTTGAGAACTGGTTGCCATCTCGAATCCTCCTTGTAGTAGTTCCTAGTTATCTTTGCTTGTTCTTCACTCTTCCTTCTCCTTAGCTCGTTGACATCGACGAAAGACTGATTCGCCCGGGCGTTCCTTCTGTTGTCTCTCCCTCTCCCCATGGTGACTGATCATTCATTCAAAACTTGAGCCTAGAGTTACAATCTGGTCATACACACCCCATTTACCTTTGATCTATATAGTGTTCAATTTCGTGTATATATAAAAAAATATTAATTAGTTTAGTAAAATTATGTTCAATTTTTTTAAAATTTCATCAACCTAATATGTGCTAGGGTATTATAGTTATGATATCGGCTATTGCTATTCATTCAGTAGACTAAAAATATCCAAGACATGTGAGTATATTGATTGATAATGGGTTTGGATTCAAGGGGTTAGTGCCCATTTATTGTACACTCTTGATTCCCACTTTGTGTGACATGGGTTATTTGTTTCATTTTAATTAGTTAGTGGGACATAGAAATAGGTTAGTGCTAATTTTTTTTTACTAAATTCTTTGTAAATAGTAACTCTTTAATTCTCTCTAAATTTCTATCAATTTTCCTCCCTATTTTCTTTGATCAACGATTAAACTTGTTAGAACCATACTATGTTGGTCATTACTCCGTTCTCTATTCAACATACATGATAGGTGGACAATAAGCCTCCCTTTGTAAGATATAATGATGAAACACTTGATGTGTTTGATGGCGTCCCCTCCCTTAGAGATCAAAGGGTTCGAGTCTTGCTATGTGAACTCTGGAGTAGATTAGATAAGTGTGAGTTGCCGTTTTACCCTGAGGGAAAAAAAACTAATGTTCCTTTGAACATCTGGATCTGACAATGCCATTATGTATCTCTATATTTTAATTTTATATGTACGTGGTATAACTATAAGGTCTTCAATATATATCATCTTACCTTCCAAGTGTATTCACAGATTATATTAAAGTTTTCTATCTTGATTATCTTCTTAATACAAACTAAGAAATAAAAAAGGCAATGCAAAGGATTGTCAAGTCTACATGGTAGCAAACAGTTTAAACCCCACAACTCTTGGCTCTCAGTCATTTACAATTCTTTGTATTGCTTATTCTTTAAATCCATGTACTAGATGAAATGACAGATGTCAGTATCTAATTGGTTCTGCTTACACCCCAAGTATCTCACTAGATTTTTGACCCATAAAAATTTGGCCAACCAATAAGAACAAGGAAAAATATTGCAAGATCAGACTATATATTGCTCCTTAACTTGTATATATACATCTTCTCCTATCCAAGAAAGTCAAGCAACCAACAACTTGACCTCTAAGTCTAATTCTACTCTACAATATAAAGAAATCACATGGCTGCTTCAACAATGGCTCTCTCCTCATCTTTTGCAGGACAAGCTGCAGTGAAACCAGTTCCATTCGCACCCGCGGTTTCTGGCAGCAATGGAAGGGTTTCCATGAGGAAAAACGCCACAAAAGCCGCATCATCTAGCAGCCCGTGGTACAGTCCAGACAGGGTCAAGTACCTTGGTCCATTTTCCGGCGAGTCTCCTTCATACCTCACTGGTGAATTCCCTGGTGACTATGGTTGGGACACCGCTGGTCTATCCGCTGACCCTGAAACCTTTGCTAAGAACCGTGAGTTGGAAGTCATCCACTGCAGATGGGCTATGCTTGGAGCTCTTGGGTGTGTCTTCCCTGAGCTCTTAGCCCGCAATGGAGTCAAGTTCGGTGAAGCAGTATGGTTCAAGGCTGGAGCACAGATCTTTAGTGAAGGAGGACTTGACTACTTGGGTAACCCGAGCTTGGTCCATGCACAGAGCATTTTAGCTATTTGGGCCACACAAGTAGTCTTGATGGGTGCGGTTGAAGGCTATAGAATTGCCGGAGGGCCACTTGGTGAGGTGGTTGACCCACTCTACCCAGGTGGAAGCTTTGACCCGTTGGGACTTGCTGATGACCCAGAAGCTTTTGCTGAGCTGAAGGTGAAAGAGATAAAGAATGGAAGACTGGCTATGTTTTCCATGTTCGGGTTCTTCGTACAAGCCATTGTGACCGGGAAGGGTCCATTAGAGAACCTTGCTGACCATCTTGCCGATCCTGTTAGCAACAACGCTTGGGCTTATGCCACAAACTTTGTTCCTGGAAAGTGAAACTGATTGAATGTGTAATAAATTTTGAGAATTACTATATTGAATTTTAAATTTCTGAATACGTAATGGTGATTACAATAACCATCAACCATACCCAGTAAATCCAACAAATAGAAAGCTACAAGTGGGGTCTGGGGAGGGTGGGATGCACTGATGTAGGCAAACCTTACCTCTATCCCTGAGACCTTGAGAATAGAGAGGCTGCTTTCAGAGAGACCCCCTGCTCCAAAATAAACAAAGGACCAACAAACTAAGCTAAAAAAGGAGATAGAAGGCGACCAATAATCAATGAAGTGGGGGGAGAGTACTACAAACTAAAAACACGTTTAACATCAAACAACAACATATAGGCGCACAAACACGAAGGCAATCACCTATAGAGTCCTCCTAAAGTGTAAGCAAGTCTAAGTAAAAATGATACTCTATTGTACCATCCTAAAAGTCCTTGACCTTAATCCTACACCTCAATGATCACAATATGTTAAAATGAAAACGAGTGTATTTTCAGGTATGTTTGCAGCTTGCTCTGTTAAACAGGCCAATGTTGCAGAAACTCCACACTCACTATCAGATTTTACTTACCTTATATCTCCTGATTCTTGTATTCGACTTTTGTAAAAATGATACTCTACAAAGCCCGAAATACATTTTGTGCACCTCACCTATGGTGTAACCAGAAGATTTCAAGGATAAATTTGCCACAAAGAACAATAGACCGTCACCTTGTTTACATCATTTTTAGTAATCTGCACAAGCCAAAATTGTTATCATAGACCTTAGCCATATAGAGCAATTGGAACCATACCCATATCTTGGTTTTAAGAAGTGAGAAGAATACAAAAGCGAAGTGCACCGCTTTTCGTACCAGTGAGGCAAGTAATTATATATTTCCTACAAGATTCTAGCATCATTTATCCAACATTTAGACACAATGCTCTAATATTGAAATTACGTACATGTACAACCTTAATAGCATGTTGTACAACAACCTACTGCACTAAAATATGGGAGATACATGAGATGCGTGCCTCAGGTCACCTTTTTGCCAAAAAAACATGCCTCGGGTGCACTTCCTACGCCTAGACGTGCCTCAAGCACGGTTTATTAAACCCAGGCCCATATTTGAGTCCTAAAACTTCCATGTCATGGAAATGAGAAATTTCCCCGACACCTAACATGTTTTCAATAAACACTGCTTAAGAATCATCTAAACGGTTCACTCTACTACACGGTATGCAAGGATATCTAATAATAACCTTCAATAGAAATTCTTGGTCAAGTTAAGTAAACCACATGAAGTACTATGAAACCTATCTAGATTTAAGCCATCACCTTATAGTCAGGAACCAGCACGATCTACCACACTAACCTATGTTGACACAAAAAGCTGCTAAGTCTTTCAATCTTTAAATAAATAGATAACACATTTCCCTTAGATTCTTACAAGCTAGCACATTCTCATTCGAGCTAAGGCAGAGAGTTTCATGTCCATTATTTGCTGCAAATTTGGGTCTCAAAAGTGGTTGTGTTTTTTTTTTTTTTTTTTATGTCTCGGTTATTGGATCTTTCAAAGTGAGTTTCTAGGATGTCTAGTTTCCAAATGTATTTCAAGATTGTAAGTTTAAGTTCTTGCCATTCAATGAGGTGTTGTTTACAAGTTGGTTTGAGGTTCTTTATTCTCTTAATTGGGTTTGGGTATAGATTGTGTTGTTTGAGTTAAAGACGAAATGTATTAAAGTGTTGAAGTATTTTTAATCTTCTTAAAACATAAATATAAAAAAGGCATTGAAAAGGACTACCAACTCTACATGGTCACTAACAGTTCAAACCCCACAACTCATGGCTCTCAGGCATTTTCCATTCTTAATTTCTTATGTTTCTTAATTGAATGAATCCATGCACTGGATGAAATGACAGGTGTCAATATATAATTGGGTCTTCTTACATACATGTATCTCACCATAGATTTTTGACAAACTCTCCATCTGATGCCACCTGGATTAAGATAAGGGCCCATAAAAATATGGTAAACCAATAAGAACAGAGAGAACATTGCAAGATCAGACCATCTATTAATCCTTAACTTGTATATATACATCTTCTCCCATGCAAGCAACCAAACAACAAACATAATAGCCTCTAATTCAACACTGCAACATAAACAAGTCCAATGGCTGCTTCAACAATGGCTCTCTCTTCATCATTTGTGGGACAGTCGGCGAAACCTGTTCCGTTTGCATCAGGGGTTTCAGGTAACGGAAGGGTGTCAATGAGGAAAGCTGCCACAAAAGCGGCACCGTCCAGCAGTCCATGGTATGGTCCAGACAGGGTCAAGTACCTAGGTCCGTTCTCCGGTGAGTCTCCTTCATACCTCACTGGTGAGTTCCCTGGTGACTATGGCTGGGACACCGCTGGTCTATCCGCTGACCCTGAAACCTTTGCTAAGAACCGTGAGCTTGAAGTCATCCACTGTAGATGGGCTATGCTAGGAGCACTTGGGTGTGTCTTCCCTGAGCTCTTAGCCCGCAACGGTGTCAAGTTCGGTGAAGCAGTATGGTTCAAGGCTGGAGCACAGATCTTTAGTGAAGGAGGACTTGACTACTTGGGTAACCCGAGCTTGGTCCATGCACAAAGCATTTTAGCTATTTGGGCCACACAAGTAGTCTTGATGGGTGCGGTTGAAGGCTATAGAATTGCCGGAGGGCCACTTGGTGAGGTGGTTGACCCACTCTACCCAGGTGGAAGCTTTGACCCGTTGGGACTTGCTGATGACCCAGAAGCTTTTGCTGAGTTGAAGGTGAAAGAGATAAAGAATGGAAGGTTGGCTATGTTTTCCATGTTTGGGTTCTTCATACAAGCCATTGTGACCGGGAAGGGTCCATTGGAGAACCTTGCTGACCATCTTGCCGACCCTGTCAGCAACAACGCTTGGGCTTATGCCACAAACTTTGTTCCTGGAAAGTGAACTTTGCCTAAATTTTTGCATCTAAGATCAATGATTAATGTTCTTTTATGATATAACTGCAATTACTGGAGATTGGAGGTTTTTTTATCATTTACAAAAGCTTCTATTTTGTTCCATCAGCCATGAGTACTTAAATAACTACTTGCAAACAGCTCTATCGTGTCAGTTTCGTTTCTTGTACTTAGAATGAGCTGAATTCAGGTTATGTTGATAACATAAAATCAGCTGCAATATAAATGGTCAAGCAGGTCGACGGTTGTTCAATATGGGATATAATAAAATACACGTGATATTTCAATATGAAGAACAAACTTTATT
The DNA here is from genome assembly GCA_032199755.1 of Ambrosia artemisiifolia. Lineage (NCBI taxonomy): Eukaryota > Viridiplantae > Streptophyta > Magnoliopsida > Asterales > Asteraceae > Ambrosia > Ambrosia artemisiifolia. The sequence continues at coordinate 44,337,365 of CM063518.1, forward strand.
CATGGACGCTATACATTATCATACATATAATTCCCTGTGAAGCAACTAACAGGAAAATTGCGTATATTGTACAAACTATAAACATGTAATGAGTTACTCACTTATCATTTTTCTCAATTGTGTAAGTTTCAGCCTGCTCTTTCCACAAGTCATTTTCCAGATGTTTCTCATAGAAGAACACTTCACCATTTACTTTCACAGCCAATGCAGACATGCTTCGTGTACCATAAGATCTCTGCATAATATCAATATTCAGGATCAAATATCATAGAGATCGCCAAACGACAACTACAGGTGGCCGAATACTTTGTTTACCTCTGCGAGTACTGTCTTAACAAAGACAGAACTCAACTGGTATTCAAACTCTGGAGGGTGGATACCAGGAAGCAAGCTGATGTCGTCTTTTACGGTGTTTCCCATCAGCGTATCAACCATCTCATTAATGGGAATTTCACCTACACCGTATTCATCCAAAAGATCTTTAAAACCATGCTCCAATCTTTGAGCCTGAGTTGATAGTACAAAAGCATATTTATAGACAAAAGGCCACTAAACAAAACATTAGAATCTGTGTTTTAAAATATGTGAGTTGCTCTAGCCTCTGAGGCGATAGGCCACAGGGTTCATGGAGCCAAGACGGCAAGCGTGAGGGGACTTATTTTGTCAAAAGATTGTTTACTTATGTATTTTCTTTAGGGACGGCAATGGGTTGGGTTTGGGACGGGTTTAGGTAATCCCAACCCCATACCCGATTAGGTATACTTGTCCCAAACCCGTCGGGTTTGTATCGGGTAATTACCCATTGGGTATCGGGTATACCAGCAGGTTTCGGGTAAACCCGTTAATGTTTAAAACTTACCCATTGGGTATCTCCGTCCAAAAACCCGTCAGGTATGTATTGGGTAACTACTAACCAATTACATTTAGCATTATTAAATATGTATATGTAAATGATTACAATGTATAATATAAAATACTTAAATCATATAAAAACACTTAAAGACATAACTAACAAATATATTAAATAGTATAGTATACACTAATTTTTGGTAATTTTTACCACAATATCACAATCTAGATGGGCAATTAGATATATTATCCATACATATTTAAAAAGATATAAAAGAAATTATATCGGATATCCAATCGGGTAAACGGTTATACTTTATCGGGTAATCGGGTCGGGTAAACGGGTATATCATCAAATCCCAAAACCGCGCAAAAAAAAAAAAAAAAAAAAAAAAAAACTAATCCCATACCAGATTACCCGAAAATAATTAGCATGGCCGGCAACAAACAATAATTAAACTAATATAAAGTACTCTTCTTATTACAAAGAAAATAATTTTTTTGACTTGATAATCAATCTAATGAAAATACTCATAATTGAGAACAATGTTAATTAGTTAGAAAAACAAGAACTTATATGCTAATGCTATACACCATAATCAGGCTCTAAGAACAATATAAAGCCTCAGAAACCTAGCTTCTTTTCAAGAAAATCAAACTTCAGTTTCGCAGCATACAAACTGCCAAACAGTTGGTAGATACCTCCTGAAAGATTCCTTGATCATTCAGAACCCAACATCGTCTGATAATGGCATCATAAACATGTATAAACACCGACACATGAGGCGTTCAGATGCACAGTGGCGAGCCACTTCCAAAATCGCTAAAAAGCGTACACATTGTGTACACCGTTCTACCCTTTCCTGATAGAACATGCTCTCGCATTGCTCCGCCTCGTGATACGCGTGCTTTTAAAACACATATTAGAACAATGTTTTTTTTTTTATTTTTATGCTTGCAAGACGCAGATAAACTAAAAACGGACTTAATTTGTCACCTTAGGCCAAGGAGCGTCAAGACTTGCATTTGATACGACATGGACACCAGGTTGAACTGTAGTCATGTAGATGCTCTCTCCTTTCAGTCTATTAGTTACATAAACCATATTCTTGGACAAAATATCAGCAACTAGTAAATTAAACCCGTTGTACTGATCTGCTTCATTCCCAACTTCTTCCGCAAACTCCAAGGGGGTTTTGCAGCTCTAGCAATCAAAATTAACATATTTATACCAATGTCACCATTAGAAAAGGAAATACTTCACGAATTTTGATTATTAAGTTCTAACAAATAAGATTGAATCGAAATATATAACAACAAATGGGCATGATTGTTCTAGTACATCATTAACCAGTTCCTTTGTTCTAAAATGCTTAAGGTGCAAAGTGCAAGAGGCACACCGCAGACGGTATTGATAAAATTTTATTTTATTTTTATTTGAAGCACAAAATCTTCAAATACACAAGAGGCGCGCCTCATGCTACACCCCAACCCATTTAACCTGTGCCTCATGTGCCACAAGTGCGCCTCATGTGCATCCATCGGCCAAGCAGTCAGAAGCACAAAAGCTTCCGTGTGAACATGCCTCATAGGCGCGTCTCAGGCTCAGTCACGCTTATAAAACCAAGACTACTTCTCATCAACATCTTCCATTTTTGTAATTTTCTAAAGGCGCCGCTTATAAATGTATATTCTAATTAAAACTAATGCAGGCTTTAACTAAACACAATAAAAAACTAGACACATCATATTCACAGGAATTAAAACAAACCTGCAAAAATCGAACGGGGAGATCACCCCTACTCTTGGCAGACGATTTCGACTTAACTTCCCTAACATTGGTAACAAAAGCCACCCTTCCTTGTCTACTAGAAGCCAACCAAGTCCCTCCTGCTGTTACATCTCTACCACCCAATATCTTCCCCCCTTCCCACCACTTTAAAGGCTCAGTCTCACTAAAATACACATCAACAAGTTAAAAAAAAAAAAAACATACCCAGATCAAATTACATATCAACAAGTTAAAAAGAACGATACCCAGATCAAATTAGACAATACCCATATCATAAATAAGTAAAAGTAAGGGAATTGATGAAGTTAGAGTGACTGACCGGTCAAGGAATTCGTCTCGATTGGATAATAGAAGAAGTGGGTAGAGGGGATGAGCTTGCCATAGAAACACTGATATACACATTTTGTATCCAAGGTTGTGATGATTTCAGATTTCACGTCACGGTGGTGCAACTGTTAGCTTCATTTTGAAGGGGAGAGAGGGGATATATATAAATACAATGAGATGTTTCTTTCGAAGAAAAAGTAATTTCCCAACAGCCGCAGCCGGTATTTAGCTCGCTTGGTTTGTTTAACGGTTTGCATAAAGATATAGGGGCTGTTTGGGATTGAGTTTGGAAATGCTAAAAAGCTTCTTGGCGTATTGGTTTATGACTTTTTGAAAATGAGTTTTAAAAAAGATGTTTGGATTAGCTTTTGGGATAAGAAACGTCAAAAAGTCAATATATTGTTTTTTTTAAGTGTTTCGCTTAACTTATTGTGAATATTGGTTGTATGAGTGGTAGATTTGTAATTTTTTTCCAAAAGTCAGGATTTCAACTTCTCAAAAACAATTTTTCAACCTTAAAAGCCAAAAGTCAAAACAGAAAATGTTTTTGGGTTACACAAACAGCTTATTGACTTATTGGCTTCTTGGAAAAGCCAATAAGTCAATAAGTTGTTTTCAAACTCAATCCCAAACACCCTCTTGGTCTCACCCCTTGTGGTGTTGTAAGGACAAAGAGAATTGACGAAACCACTTTTGATGCCTTAGTTTGATTCGTATTCTGCAATATTATTCTAAGTATAGAAACTGCTAAAGAAGAAGACTGAAAGTACTGAAGAAGAAGAAGAAGAAGAAGATATCAAGTACTAAAAAGTAAAGATCAGAAGTTCTGAAGACGAACCAGACAAAGTCTCTGAGGAACTACTGAAGACAAACTACTCATCAGTATTTGTCACTCATCAGTTGTTATGATAAAAGCTTCCCACCGCCCTTATACTTCAGTAGTTTAGTATTATATTAGTTTTCTTAAAGTCTTTGTACAAGTTCCAATACTACAGCATGTTGTAGTATTATCTTACAGTATTATAATCTTTTGTATTTGCAACTTGTATTTAATTATCTGTCTATAAATAGATGGGTTCATCCCATCTATTTCATACACAGACACACGAATCCTTCAAAGGCTTTTAATAGAAAAACCATTTCATAATTTGAGAATCTTTTACAACATTTATTATTGTCATATTCATTCAATTGTTTAGATTCTCATTAACTGTTTTAGTTCATTAAATCTAGGGGGTAATAACTCCTGTTAAAAGTGAAACTTTAACTTGAACATTTTACTTATTCCGCTATGTAATCTGCTTTGATATATTTACAACACACAAGTGTTCATAAATAAGAACTGTTAAAAGAAACTGATCAAACAGGTGTGGTGTGGTGTGGTGCGGTGCAGCGATAATAAAGATGTTTGGGTTTTAAGGGGGAAGTTGGGAGTTCAAGCATCATAAGAGGCAAAAAAAATAGTATAATAAAAAGGGTGTAAAAATGGGAAGGAAATTAGTCGTAAAAAAAACTTAGGGGTTGTTTGGTAGCCTCTTAATGACCATTCAAATGTTACCTCTTAATGGTCCATAACCTCTGAATGATTAAGAGGTAAAAGTCTAAATGGTTAAGAGACAACTATTTATGTATTACCTCTTAACCATTCATACTTAAGATTACATCTTAACCATTAAAGGATTATTAATCATTCAGATGTAGCCTCTTAGTGACCATTCTTAGGCTACCAAGCAACACCTTAGTGGCATCAAAACGTAGAATAATTCTTACGACAAAATGTTGATCAACCGAAAATGTAAAATATGAAAACGTGTTATATTTGGCGCGGCTTGTTTCCAGGGAAAACTATGTCGAAACGTAAATATATATACGTCAAAACGTGAATTTGTACCGAAAAGGACATAAAATAAGCACGTGAGGAAATAACGTATTTTTTTTAATTTACGTTAGAACTGTAGATGCATATTTCATATGTGTCTATAGCTTTTGGGTAGTCTAGGTCGAAAAGCATCGATTGTAAAGTTTATGTTGATGTCTAGAATTTTGGTTCGGATTAACGAAGGGTCGAATGAAAATATAATATTTTCATTCGTGGCAGAGCAAGCACGAAGGAGTTGGTTCGGATCCTCGCAAGGTCGAACCAACTAGGTCTATAAATAGGTTAGTTGGGTGACGATTATATTAGTAATTGTCAGTTTTGTAAGGTTCATTAGTGCCCACACTTTGTTCAGAAAACCCTAGAACTGTGTGTTTATCATTAATCGAGTCTGTAACAAGTTTATTTCAAGTTAATGATTAATGAAAACGTTGAACATGATTTCTTGTGTGCTTTGACATCGATCTTCATCATTTTGCTTGATCGTTAGGGTTTTCGCACCTGACAGTTCAGTATTCGTGTTGATTAAACGTTGATTAATAGATTTCCAGTCCTACAAAATGGTATCAGAGCTTCTGCTCAATCACACGATTGCAAATTGATAAAATCATACAGATTTGAGTCCAAAATCATCAAAACTTTTGCTGCTTCATAGTTTGAACATTAAACATGGTTTTTGATTGATTTGGAAGTCGATTTGGTGTCAATTTTAAAAGTTCTTTCACAAAAGTCGCTTAAAACTCAATCCGATCCAAATCCTAACAATTTTCAATCCAAATTATGATAATTTTTGAAAATCATATCAAAATTGAGTGTTTTTGAAGAAAAAAGAAAATCTGAATATGGGTTCTGGACAGGTCGAATGGCGGCTGACACTAGACCGAATGAACATATTCGTGCTAAATTTGGCACGAATAGGAGCTATTTTCTTTCCATTCAAGCCTTTCATTCATATTTGTGCTCTTAGATACTGACTCGTGCTATTGTTAGGTCAAACCAGATTTATTTTCTTTCATTCGTGCTAATTTTCTGGTAGAATAAAAAGTTTTTCATTTGGTTCGTGCTCTCGACTATCAATTCATAAATTTTTCTAAGTGTTGAAACTTTTTGGCAATGGACAACATTTGGTGTTTTCTGATGAATCGACCTAACATGACTCAACAACAACAACCACCGATGAATCCCTAGGCATTCACAGCTGAAAAAGGGAAGCAGGTTACGCCACAACCTCAACAACCGATGGTTAACTATTGGGGAGTCTTGCCCCTGGTGCAACCAGTTGTGCAACCTCCTTCTCAACCTATGCCGGATTATTGGGGTGTTGCAGCATTAGCTCAGAATCAGACCACATCTTCTATCAACTTATTGATGAATGACTTGTCTACTGGAAATGGAAATAGACCACCAAAGTTGATGGATATGTCTGAATTTCCATCATGGCGAAAAAGATTTCAAATTCATTTGGAAGGTTTAGATGGTGGTGAAGCGTGGCAAGTTATTGAGCGGGGGTATGTGCGACCAATAGTGGAGAATTCAAACACTCCGGTTGCATTAGATGATATGACTGATGATGAAAAGAAGAAGTATGTTGCTGAGAAGAAAGCTTACTTGCAGTTATCTCAAGCTTTGACTCAAGATTTGTTACACCAATTTGGACCACGTGCTACTGCAAAGCGACTGTGGGAGTAGGAATGATGGGAATGAGAAGACTAAGAGGCTAAGAATGGAAGAGTTGAAGAAAGAGTTTGAAAACTTCAGTTTTGTTGGAAATGAAACGTTGAAGGAGTTGACTACTCGCTTTTATCATTTGCTATCCAAGTTGTCTAACTAGAATGTATCATGTCCCATGACTGAGGTGCTGTTTGTTTTTTCTGTAGGAAAAGGTCTGCAGTCTGCGGACCACATCTGCAGACATCTGCAGGAGAAGAGGTGGACCAAAGGTCTGCAGTCTGCAAGAGGAAGACTGTTTGTTTTTTAACGTCTGCGGTATAAACCAAAACCATAACTATATATATATTCATATTCACAAAGTTGTATTATTCATTTATTTGTTTGAAATCACACACAAAAAACATCCTCTCGTTCCTCTCTCTCTCTCTGTAAACACACACACACCAAGTTCTATGTTCTTCCTCCCTCTCTCTAAAATAAATAAAACACACATCAACACCTAAATAGTTTTTGGAGCCACAAAAAATATACAACCAATAAGAGGAGTGGCAGTGAAAAACAATCAAGATTAACAAGATATACCTTCTCAGTTTCAATCGTCGAATGGTAGTTTGTAGCTGCATGTTTGCTTCATTTTTTTTTTAATTAATTGGCAGCGGTGGTCAGAGGGGAAGGAAGAAGGCAGTGGCGGCAGAGGGGAAGGAGGAAGGCGGGTGGCGGCAGAGGGGAAGGAGGAAGGCGACGGCGGGCAGGGGGAGGAGGAAGGCGACAGCGGGCAGGGGAAGAGGAGGAGGGGGCGGCGGCCGCTGAGGGAGAGGAGGAGGGGGGTAGCGACGGCTGAGGGAGAGGAGGAGGGAGGCGGTGGCGGAGGGAGAGGAGGAGGGGAGGAGGAGGAAGAAGAAAGGGGAAGAAGATGGAGAAGTGGCAAAAAGAGGAAGGGCCAAGTCTGCTTGGGGAAGAGGTGGGGAAGAGGTTTTTAGGTCTGATCTCTTCCGAAAAACAAACGGTCTGCGAGCCACAAATGTCTGCCCGCGTCTGCGCGACGCAGACATAAGTGGCCAAAAGCTCTTTTTGTGAAAAAACAAACACCCCCTGAATGTGTTGAAAGATTTGCATATGCATTACCTTCGTATTGGAGTCAACATGTTGAAGATTTGAAAGAGAAAGATTATTTCCATCTTTGGACTTTGATAGAATTTATTCAAAAGTTAGAGAACAAGGAGGTTGAAGAAAGGCGAAGAGAGCACAACTTCCACATAATCCAGAATTGTATTATGCTAGCTCCTCATCTTCAGCTATTCCAAATGTTGGTGTTAGTTCGGCACCGCAAACAACCATTGTTTCTAGTATTGAACAAACAAACCCCGTGAGCTACTATGGAATTCCATATTCTTCCTCTTATGTTACCCCAACTCAAGCTGCAATGCAATCTGCACCATGGTTAGCCGCTTCAACAATGAACATGAATCAACAATCTTCATCAAATGTTGGACAAGCATCTTCAAGTCTGAGTTCAATTGTGCTAGAAACTTCTAAAATGGATAATGTGACTGTAGAGGTTGCTCAAAAGCATGTTGCATTGGTGTCTGCTTTTGTTGCTTGGTATAATGGACTTGTTGCTAGTCAAATCGGGAACAACAACTTGACTAATGAAGATTATGCATAACTCGATATAGATGAAATGGAGCTTATCGTTATTCAATGGGCATTCGCTAGTGTTGTCAGGAGAGCTCATGAATTCATGGAGCGAACTGGAAGAACCGATCTAGAAACTTCACCTAACACTACATACGGGTTCAATAAAGCTAAGGTTACGTGCTTCAGTTGTGGAACCAAAGGACACTTTGCCCGTGAATTCACCAAACCAAAACAACAAGGTAACCGAAATCCTTTTAACAGCAACTATCAAAACCAAAACCAAAACCGTCAAAACCAAAGCTGACAAAATGTTCCTTTCAATATAAACCAAAGACAAACACCATCACCCCAGCAAAGTCAAAGTACCCTAAACAGTGAAAGAAACATTGTCCCTGTAACCACTCTCACCAACCAAAATCAGAATGAAAACAAAGCGTAGGTTATTCAACAAGATGAAAGGTTTAATTGGAACGATATGAAATTGAGTGTCGAAGAGTTGTTAGGAGGGAATGTTGCATGTTATGCTCAGGAACGAAAGAAGAAGACTCGGTTGTGGAATAGTAGTTGAGAAGAATGAGACTGAGATGGTTGAAGAGTCGGTTGAAGGAGATTCGGATGTACCATATTCAGACTTCTCAGATTCTAAAAGTGAAGCTGATTCGGAGACAAGTCTAAATTCTCTTGATAATGATGTTGATCAGTTACTAGTTGAAGCCGACTTTCTTATCAGTAAGAATTCGTGCATGATCGATGATGCTTATACCAAGGTTGACTACTCAAAATTCTTTTCTGCGAAGGAAGCTCACTTTGCTTTACTGGCTATGACTGATTCTACAAATCTGGTAAGTTCTGACTCACTTCCTAAATGTAAAGATTGTGCCACTTTGCTAGGAAGATGTGATAGGTCAGAAGAACAAATTCTCAACTTGAAAACTGACTTGGCCAGTGCTAAAACTGCAATTGAGAGTTTTCAAAAGAATGAAAAGGCTTTAAACAAAACTCTAGACAATTATAAAAAGGATGTGTCTGAGTTAACTAAAACTATTTTGAACAAACAAATTGCAATCAATAATTACATAAATGAAATTGGAGATACAAAACCAGAAATGGCCAAGATCAGATGCTTATATGAGAAAATGAATAAGAAGTTAGAAAGTTATCTCAATGTGAGATATGTGCTTGACCACATTGTTGAACTACCTAACAAAGAAGGTGTTCTAACAAATATCGGTTATAAGTCTGTTCCATCTCCAGTGTTATTTGAAAATCATAACTTTCATACAAGAAGCACTAAGAGTTCAGAAACATCAACTTCCACATCTGAAAACGAATCAAGCACCTCAAGTGTGGGTGATCCGCATTCAGATGTGAGACCGAATTTAGGTATCAACAATGAGAATGTGGTAGCAGTCACAGACGATTCTGATTTGGAAGCAGAGGTAGAACCCGAACAAACTGTTGAGATTCCTTTGGAAAATCACATTGCATGTGATCCATCTCCAAAAGTTTAGGTTCCTCTTAAAGCTGAAACAAAACCAAAACCATCAGTCAAGAAAACTGATGAGAAAGAATCAGAAAGGGTGTGAAAATCTTTTATCGGATGGAAGGATTCGATCAAATATTTTCTGATGAAGAATATCCCTTACAGTTTGTTAACTATTCAAAGATTTCTAAAATCTAGCAAGAAAGTACAATCTGGTTTCCAAAATCTGAAAGAACAAATGACTTTCCACCGGAATCAATTAGAAAATTGTATGGTGATGATTCCAAAAAGCCTAAAGTTCATGTGACTGAATTTGTTAAACTGGCTGGAAGTGCTGAACCATCTTACTCACTAGAGCCTGCTCCTGAGAGTTTAAGAAGGAAGTGTATTGATGATCAATACCCGGTTAACACTTTTGCGAGTTTTCATGATAAGCCTAAGTTTGAGGAATATCGTGCCTGTTTTAAATGTGGGGAGCGGAGGACATTTACTTGTTCATTGCCTGTAGGACACAAAAGGCTTGAAGTTGAGGTTAGAAGGAACCATAGGGATTCGAGAGTTGTTTCGCCTCAAAGGAAATTTAATCAATCAAGAGGAAAATAACCGCTTGTTTATGACAATTGAAATCAAATTGCCATTAACAGACCAGGGAAGAAAATGATGGTAAACGCGGTGAAAGATAAACAGAAGGTTTATGTGGAAAAATCAACTACTAAATCATCTGTTAAGTCTGTTGCCGGACCTTCGTCTGTTAAATCAGACAAGGTTACCAAGAATGCTCAACAAAAGATTGTTACAAAGAAAAACGAAAATGTTTAATTTGATAACACTAAACAAATTAGAATTTTAAAGCGACCTTTGCAAACTTGGTTACCTAAAGGTTCTTCTAATGGTTCTACCTCATCTTTAAATGATTCAGTAAAAGATAATGAGAAAAACATTGATGAAAAGAAAATCGTTCAATTAAAAGATGAAACTGGATGACCAAGTCCATGAAGACTTGGGTCCCCCGAAAGAACTAATCATTTACTTGCTCGTGCAGGGAGTTCCAGCTGGCCCTGTTAGCAGTCTTTGGATTGTTGACAGTGGAGCTTCTGGGCACATGACTGGGGACATGACGCTCCTCTTTGACATTAAGAATATTAATGGAGGTTATGTTGCTTTTGCCGATAACAAAGGAGATTATATTACAGTGGAAGGAAGTGTTAGTAAAGAGATTGTAAGTTTTGAAAAGATATCTTATGTGAAGCAGATAGATTATAATCTTTTGAGTGTTTCTCAAATATGTGATAAGAAATTCTCAGTTCACTTTGTTGATAAAGCTTGCTACATCCTAAAGCCTAGTTTCAAGATCTCTAAATGAATGGACCATGTTGCAAGCTCCGAGAGTGACAAATCTTTATGTTCTTGATATGAGCAAGGCAACTACATCAAAGGGCCAAGTTACATGTTTCTTGTCAAAGGCTACAGAAAAGGAGTCTCTCATGTGGCATCGGAGAATGGGACACATTCATCTCAGGAAATGAATAATCTTGTGAAGAATGGTCTTGTTTATGGTGTCAATATGAAGCACTTCCATCTAAATGACAAGTGTGTATCATGCAAGAAGGGCAAACAACACAAACACTCGCACAAACCCAAGAAAGTAAATTCCGTGAGTATCCCTAGGGCTGGCAATTTCAGACACGAACACGATAACACGACACGAACCTGCCTATTCTTAACAGGTTTCGTGTTTAACCTTAACAGGTTTCGTGTCTTAAACAGGTCGACACGTTAAGACCTGTTTATTTTCGTGTCTTAAGAGGTTAAATACCTGTTAACCTGTTAAGACCCGTTTAGACCTGTTAGTATTTGATGGGCCTTGGGGATTGGGTATCACTATTATACATTATACTATATTTTTAAAAGCAACTTGTGCGATTTAATAAGAGGTTTAGTCCTTTTTTTTAATAAGCTATTACCTGCTTTCTCTGCCTTTGAAGCTGTCACCCACTTTCTTTGACACTATATGAAAAACCTCAAAAACCACCACCAACATTTCATTTTATACACACTCCGTAAGTAAATAAAGAGAGAGAAAAAGAGATCAGAAGAGAAAGAGAGCCAGCTGGGTCTCCAGCCATCGTTCATGGCGGTGCTCCGGCGCAACCACAGCGGCGACGACTAAATCACTTTCTCTTTTCAGTCATCTGCAGGTTTGCAAGTCTATAGAGAGAGAATGTATTATAGAGAGAGATGAGAAATGATGCAAGGTGGTGGAGAGACGACGGAGCCGATGGTGGGTTCGTTGGTGCTGGATTCAGGTCTCAATAGTTTTCATGGGTTCGTTGGTGTGGGATTCAGATCTGTGACAACCAAAGGCCGATTTGGGCGAGTTTTTTTATAGTGTTTCTTATCGTGTCTTATCGTGTATTATCGTGTTAACCTGTTAAAAATTGGTTCGTGTTCGTGTTTGAAAAACCAGACACGATTAGTTATCGTGTCGTGTTTGTGTCTAGGCCTTCGGGTCATCGTGTCTTATCGTGTCGTGTCTGACACGATATGCCAGCCCTAAGTATCCCGCTTGAGCATTTGCACATGGACCTCTTTGGACCTGTGAAACGCAAAAGCATCTATGGGGACTTGTACTGTTTAGTTGTTACTGATGATTACTCACGATTTTCATGGGTGATGTGTATGCAACACAAGTACGACACGTTTGGAAATTTGAAGCTTTTGTTTACCTGTTTGGAGAATATATATATATATATATATATATATATGGTTTGAAGATCAAAAGAAATCGAAGTGACAACGGGATGGAGTTTAAAAATTCATCTATGGATGTATTGTGTGAAGCAAAAGGTATTCATCATGAATACAGTGCACCTTATACTCCACAACAGAACGGTGTTGCAGAAAGAAAGAACAGGACTCTAATTAAGACGGCCAGAACAATGCTTGCTGATTCTAATCTTCCGGTTATTTTCTGGAATGAAGCTATTCATGAAGCTTGTTACACTTTAAATCAAGTGTTGATTGTGAAGAAGTTTGCAAAGACTTCTTATGAACTACTCAACAAACGAAAGCCGAATTTAGAGTTTCTAGAACCATTTGGGGCGTCGTGTACTATGCTACAATCTAATGAGAAATTTGGAGCGAAAGCAGAGGAAGGTTACTTTGTGGGATACGCTACCCCAAATAAGTGTGTTTTCAACCAAAGGACTAAATGTGTTGAAGAGTGGTCTAACGTGGATGTTCAACATTACACTCAAAATGCTCCCGGCGTAGGACCCGAATGGATGTTTGACTACAATGAATTATTTGAGTCATTCAATCTAGAAATATTGGTTGAAGAAGTTGTTCTTCGTTTATACTATGAGTGTGAAAATGTAGTCACTTCACCAGTGATGCGTCTGATCACCGTAACTCCTCCTACTACAGCTTCTAATGATACCAATGTTCATGTTGCTACTTCAACTGAAGAAGAGGTGTTTCAAGATGTTTCTGATACGTTTGATTCTTTGGAGTCAGAAGATGATGAAGAAGTTACGAATGAAGCAGTCTTGAACCAGCATACCGTGTCACCTCCAGTGGACCCAAATCAGTCTACAGATGTACCGTCTACTTAAAATGTGGGTAATGATCTGGATTCAGCATAGAATGTCAATGTTCAGATAGTGATTCTTGTTCCTGCACATCCGAAATCTTGGGTCAACACTTATCATCCGTTAGAACAAGTTATTGGTGATCCTGGTAGCAGTGTGATGACACGTGGTCAACTAAGACACACATCATCGAATGATAACATTGGAGCCCTTGCCCTTTATTCTAAGATTCGGAAATCAGGTGAACAAAATGATTGGTCATTTTCTTGTTATGTCTCACAGATAGAGCCGAGATCGTACAAAGATGCCTTGAATAACGAATCATGGGTGGATGCAATGCAACAAGAACTTCAACAATTCAAGAAACTTGGAGGTTGGACTTTAACTGATCTACTAGATGGAAGAAAGAAGATTGGAACTGAATGGGTGTTCAAGTGCAAGAAGGATGATCTTGGAGTGATTGTTCAAAACAAAGCTCGATTGGTAGTTCAAGGTTATAGCCAAACTGAAGGAATTGATTACAATGAAGTCTATGCACCGGTCACACGTATAGAATCCATTCAAATGTTTCTTGCGTACACGTCTTACATGAAGTTCAAGGTGTATCAAATGGATGTTAAAAGTGCTTTTCTCTATGGTGTGGTGAAGGAAGAGGTATATGTCAGGCAACCATAGGGATTTGAGGATCTTATCCACCGAGATAAGGTCTATAAACTGAACAAACGTTGTACGGTTTACACCAAGCCTCTCGACAGTGGTATGAAATGCTCAGCACATACGTACTTTCTCGAGGTTTTAAAAGATGACAAGTTGATTGTACCCTTTTCACGAAGAAAACAGAGGTTGATTTGCTCCTGGTACATATTTATGTTGATGATATTATATTTGGTTTGACTAACGAAAGTCTTTGCAGGGAATTTGAAAAGGTTATGCAGGAAAAGTTTGAGATGAATTCTATGGGAGAGATGCAATTCTTTCTTAGCTTGAAGGTAGATCAAACACCGTCTGGGATCTTTATTCACCAGAGGAAGTATGTTTTTGAAGTCTTGAGCTGATTCTAGATGGAGGATTCAACACCTATAGCCACTCCCAATCAACCTAATCACGGGATTGGAGTTGATTTGAAGGGTGAAGCCGTTGACCCTTTTACGTATCGAGCCATCGTTGGATCTTTAATGTACCCGACTGCTTCCCGGCCAGATATAATGTTTGCACCATGTCTTTGCGCGAGATAGCAGTCGAAGTCGAAACAATCTCACCTTACGGCAGTCAAACAAGTCCTACGTTATCTGAAGGGATACCCATCACGCGGGTTATGATATCCTAATGATGATAACTTAAAACCTCATTGCTTTTAGTGATGCAGATTATGGTGGTTGTGCTATTGACGCGAAATCCACAACGGCTGGATGTCAACTTCTTGGAGGAAGGCTGATTACCTGGCAATACAAGAAGCAGATGTCAGTTGCTCTTTCTACATGTGAAGCGGAATATATAGCAACCTCGAGTTGTTGCTCATAAGTTTTGTGGATACAACAACAAATGCGTGACTACGGTTTGCAATTTCTTAAAACCTCTATTCATTGCGATAATGAAGCTGCCATTGCATTAACTAAAGATACCGTTCATCATTCTAAATCTATGCATATCCGAATACGGTATCACTTTATTCGTGATTAGTATGCTAAAGAATTGATTGATATGGTAAAGATCCACACTGATTACCAACGTGCTGATTTGTTCACAAAAACTTTTGACAAACCATGTTTTGAGTTTTTGTTGAAAGCAAATGGTATAAAAGAGAAGCAAGGTTAATATCCGCATAGGTTTATCATATTTTTTCTTTTTGTTTTACTTTTTAAAAATTAAAAAATCCAAAAATAAGTTTTTAATTTTAGGGGGAGTTTCTTTTTAGAAAAAACCAAAAACATTGAAGAATTTGAAAAACAATAAAAATTAGAAAAACCCAAAATGATTTTTGCTGGAGAAAAAGAGGAATTATAGTACATCAGTGAGGATCTATCACATGCTAAAGAATTTGAAAGAATAATTTGACATGTGATGACTTTGAGTGATGTGCTGGTAGGCTTCCTAGATTTAGTAATGCGTGCCTTAGTGATACAAATATAATGAACTACATGCTATATGGATGAACACCTCATGGGCATATGGTCTTGGTACCGGAATTTTGTTTGATAGGGTTGTCAAATTCAGAGGTTTCAGGTTGTTATATTGTGTGTTATCTGGTGAATGGCCTGACTGATCTTCTGTTGTATTAATTTACAGACCCAGATTCAGTCAGGGTATCATAAAAGAGCTAATAAAGCCAAACCCAAAAGTTACCGGATGAGGAACTTTAATGTATGAAGATAATCAAAGATTATCTAATGCATCATGTCAAATCTATGATGAAAATCATAATCAATATAAGCCTCACCCTGATACGATACATAAGTTGCTTTGTATTGATTTGCTAACCTACCACCTCTATGAATTATACCATGTAACTTACAGATAACCTCAATAGAATCACGCATTACGGTGAAGCTTTGTGCAAATTCCTTGATACAGGAGAATGTCATGTGTGTGGGCACCATAAGCATGTTAGTTATTAATACACCTAAAGCGTATCATTTTAAAGCACTGCACAACGGTTTGCATGTGAGCTTATGTGGATACCAATATCAGCAATTGCCAAGTCTTACTGTCAATAAAGTTTAAATTAATAGAACAACAATGTGATTAGATTTTTGGTGTACATATTTACTTACTGCATTTCATTTCATTTCATGTTCTTCACTATATGAAAAACTCAAAAATATTTTTGGTGTGTTTTAGCATAAACTTCAGAAAATCCAAAAGATTTTACATTTCTATCTTACTTTCAATAACCGATGTTGGAGGACAATCATTTTCCGAAGTTTGACATGAAAATTTGAGTTTTGTAATCAAAATCAAAAATGTTTGAAGGTTGAATGATTACAACAATGACAAAAGATCAACGAATTGGGCGATTTAGTAAAAATTAGTGCATCATAAAACCCATTTGACCTTTCAAATGGTTGAATGAGTTTTTATGAAATTGATTCGTGCCATAAGTTGATTCGAATGAAAGATTTTCACAAACAATATTTTCACTTGTATTTTAGTTAGTCCGAATGAGAAAATATATCATTCATTCGTGCTTCAATAGGCACGAACCGAATCTTCTATATAAGCTATTCTGTTCATTTGACCTCATCATTTTTCATTTTGATCTGCTGTTCATATAATCCATCATCTAAAGGGGAGATTTTGAGCTTGTGGTTTAGTCTTTAACAACTTGTTTCCAGTAATCTCAGGAATACAATGGTGGAATTTCAACAGCTTTTATCCATGGATTTGATCAGATTTGGGACCTTTATATATTGAAACCCTAGACTTTCAATTGACCCATTTCTTACTAACATGACTTTTTGATTTAAATGACATTATCGTTTGTTTTAGGGGGAGAAGAATGCATAACTTAGGGTTTAAACACATTATTAAAGGATTTGATATTATTCGAACCCTAAGGTAAGTTGAAAACAATCGATAATGATGTGTTAAGGACAATTGGTGGTGAAAAAGTGTTAGTCGATGGTATTAGAAGATAATGCAACAAGAATCATTGTTAAAAACAGCCCAAATCATCAGATTGGTAATTCAAAATGAGCCCAGACTCATTCGTTCCTTTTCAGGGTACGAATAAAAATTATTTTCATTCATTCGGGCTATTGGTTTTTCATTCAATCCCATGATAAGATGAATGAAATTCCAAAGTGTCAAAATTTTCAAGTTTTCAATTATTTACAATCCGATTATTTGTCTAATGAACTTGTTGATTGTTTTCTTTGTGTAGAAATGGCAGGATTAAGGTTTGAACCTAAACACAACAATTGTTCTTATCTTGGTGAAGTCGATGACAATTACGAGGTTTTTCGAGGCATCATTGACTATCTTCGCAGATCACGAATCTTTTACGCCATTTCACAGCCGCACGCAATTTACAAAGAAAATTAGAAGGAATTCTGGGCAATGCAAGATTAGATTTCTTTGACGGAAAGACGGTGATTCATAGAAAGATTCAAGACAAAGTTCTGTTAATTTCAGAAGAAGACATTCGGAGAGTTTTGCGACTAAATGACAAAGAGTCTGATCCAATAAAGTTACCGTGGACAGTACAAAGGGAATGTTTTCTAAGGATGAAGTACTTTGGAAAGATTACGGACTGTCAACTGAACAAGTCCAATGTGTGTCCTACATTTAAGTATATACTGCATGTTATCATACACATGTTTGCACCAATCAGAGGCGGATTCGATGTTCTTCGTGACACAACGTGTTCCGTAGCTGTTTCTCTCAATCTTAACAAAGAGTTCAACATCTCTGGAATGTTGTTTCATCATATGAAGGAGGTTTTTGACATAACAAAGACTAATAAGTTCATGTATCCAAGATTTATCCAGATGATAGTTGATGACAAGTATCCTGATTTAGTTAAGGATCCAGCTCAGATTGCTAATCAAGAACATATGAATGTGATGACATTGAACAGAATGACTAACTATAAAGGGAAATCATAGAAACCACCAACTAGAAGGTTGTTTGGACACTTAGTGAATCTTGGATATGAAGCCTCGGATAAAGATGGATGGAGACATAAGGAGAGTGAATCGGAATGGATGCTCCTTTGATTCCTGTCATGGGTAATGAAAGAGCAAAATGACAGACAAAGAAAAGACAGAATCTAAAAGGAAAGGAAAAAGAGATTGAGGGATCATTTGTGTCGAATAAGAAAGAGAAAAAGAATATGTTGATAGATGAAAGTTAAGAAAATGAAGAAGTGTTTTATTCTAAAGAAGAAAAGACAGATAGTGATGTTGTTGCAGATCCCAAGGCCAGTAGTGATTTTGTGAAAACACCTACTTTGATGGATGAGTTGGTAGCTGCTCAGTTGCAGAGGAGATTAGACAAAGATCCAGACTTTGATCCTACAACTGAAGCATTGGATATTGATGATGATCTTTTTGGTTCTCCTGTGGCTCCAAAGTCGACTAAGCGTGGACGTTTGAAGTCAATGTCGAAGAAATAATCAAAGAGCACAAAAACAAAGAAAGATGTGGAAAGTTTACTGAAAGGAAAAATTTCCTCAGCTATTCCAGTTACTTCTACAACAACTCCACCAGCAGCATCTCCAGCAAAAGAACAAGAAAAGAAAAGAAAAGAAAGATTGTGAAAGAAGTAGAAGTGGTTAAAGAAAATCAAGCAAAGACATCACATCAGAATCCATCAAACATTCCAAATCATTGAAGGAAATGTTATCAAGTTTTGATAAATTATCTTTATCTCAACCGCAACAAGAATCAAGTTCTCAACCTGTTGTCTCTATTTCTCAAGATGCATTCAATCTGATGCAACAGCACATATCTCAGTTGATGAAATCGTTTGATGTTCAGAAGGCTATCACTTTGAAGAATCAAGAGGAAATCAAACAGCTGAAGGAGAATGAACAAGATATGTTAAAGATCATTGCAAAGTCGAAGGAAAAGCAAGATTAACTAGAGAATGAAGTTACCGATTTGAAGTTGGAGAACTCAAAGCTACAATTATCTAACATGGACAATGAAAGAAGGATTGTAACTATTAAGAGAGAAAACAAGAAGTTGAAGAAGATAATTGATAGTTTGTATCAGAAGGTTCCTCAATTGAAGGGTACTGAACATACTGAAGATTCGGGTGAAGAATCTGATGAAGATGATGAGGATGATGAAAAATCAGATGATGATGGAGGATCTGATCATGATTGTTTTGGTCAAAAATTACTTAGTAAAAATAATCTTGTTTTCCAAATCAGAAAATGTGAGGTAGAGTGCTATAAGTGTCAAATAAGTTTAAAGTCTAGTTTAATTCTAAAAATGGTGTATCAAGATGTAAAAGAAATAAATATGTGACAACTATGCTCAGGATAGCTAAGGTAAAGTTGAGGATGGACAATTATATCCTGAGGAAGTAACCGTTGGTGGAATGGTAAAACAAGCAATATAAGTATGAATACACAAAGAACAACACTCGATGTACGAGGAAAGCCCTTGATCAGTTGTTGATCGCCGGCACAAAACCTCGGGAGGAGTCTAAGCCCCTACCTTGTTTGTTAATATTAAAAATGGGTAAAAAGATTACAACTATGGATGAATGAATGACGAGTGTTCTATGATTACAATGATCGTGCTAAATATGTGTGAGTATCAGAGTATTCTATGATGAGCAATAGAGTGTAAGTGTTGTTCAAGTGAGTCTAATGTGTCCTATACTCGTCAATCATCCCCTTATATATAGTTACATGAAAGTAAATGAGGAATCCCGTGTAATCCGCTATTTAGTTAAGTTCTTTGAAAGCTTCAGGTGACCGTTGTGGCTGTTTCATCTCAGCTAGTCGTTGTAGCAGCGGTTTCATGGTTCTTCGCCGATATTTAATGCATATCGGTTACAAGTTTGACTCCTTTTTCGAGCTTAGACTTTAGCTTGCAAGTGTAACTTATTCATCCTTAACTCATTTGACTGAGTATGGCAATATAGACGTTGTAGAAGAGTTACAAGTCTATAATATATGTTAATTGTACCTGCAATAATGTCATAGAAAGATAATATATTAGTCCATCCTCAAGATGTACACATGTTGAAATACAGTTACATCCTAAAGTCTGCTAAGTCTTTCAGCATCTTGAGGATGCTACACTAAGAATATGAGGTAAAATCATCCTAAGGATTTTCACCACCAACAATGATGATGATAACAATGGTGGTGGAAACGATTGAGGTGGTGAAGGTTCAAAAGGGTCTGATGATATTGATGACGATATAGAGAATTATTCATATGAGAAGAGGCAAAAGAAAGAAGAGGATAATTCAGCTAGTTCAACTAGGAAAGAATCAGGTCAAATGACTGATGCTGATAAGGAAAGGTTGAAAGGCGTGATTAAGAAAGGTTATGTCTCAGTTTGGCTAACAACCAAGTTCAGAGATATATTTGTTAATGAAGATATGAAGTATTGTTTGGATTACCAAGATCCTCAACTTGAGGATGGTGAAATCAACGCTGCTATGACAAGAGAAATTCTTGAAGGCGTTGCGCAACAAGCTAGTATGAATTTAGATGATTTGATCAAGAAGCAGGAAATTCCAAATATACCAGTTGTTGAACCGGGATGTCATTCAGATGATACAAACATGAACAACTTTGATGAGATTGAGATCAAAGATATTTCCCATGAAGAATATCCAGAATATTACAATATGAAAGACAAGACCCAAGTTCCATTTGTTGATGATGATGTTCTGAGAGAAGCCGAAAAAGTAGCTAATGAGAAGGGAAAGAACATAATTGATGAGATAACTTGTGAGGCTGAAAAAGATTATGTGAATCGGCAATCTGATGCATTGAAGAACTATTTGAGAAGATTGCGCAAAGAAGCCGACAATTGTCCACTACCACCTATTTGAGGAGAGTTTTATCGTTATCAAAACAAGATTTTCAAGGGTAGAGCGATTAGTTGGAAGTTCTTTCCATAGTTGAGGTGTGTCAGAATTAAATGGGAGAGAGGGATTCTGTATTTCAGTAGATTTCATGCTAACAATACTCTTCCGTATTGGGTTGGGAGAGACATCTGCATGCACAAGATGATTGATGCTACACATTCGAGCTTGTTAGAATGGATGGCAGAGAAGATGACACGTGAAAGCCAAACCAAGTGGCATATGTTCAATCCTCAATATCCACACAGAATAGTTCATAACAAGATTAACCCGTTGAATAACCTACCGTTTGTGACTCTGAATTACAAACCACTTACTTGCATGAAGAAGATTCGTTTGTTGCCGATTGAGCAGAATATCAGTAAAGATTTTGCATTTTGGTACTATTATTGGAGATCGGGTGAAGCCGTGATTGTGTTAGATAATGAAGACCCGAAGAAGCTGTGTAAGAAGATTAGGATATTTGATCCTATGTGGTTGATAAATTGTTCGAGACGTGATGTGGAGACGCTATATTTTAATTCGATTCATTTTGATGCGTTGGATATCGCTCAGGCATGGAGATTTCAGGCTGTAATCAAGTTCTGTTTCACATTTGAAGTACATTCGGACTGTGATTACAAGTCGCTGCTTGGTAAATACTCTATGAAGCTAAGGAAGCAAATAGAAAAATGACCAATTCAAGCTGAAGCTGGGAAAACAAAGAACGCAAAAGACATATTGATTGCAATGATTTATATATATAAATATTTCAAGTTTCACAATCTGGTTTTAAAAATGGAATCACCAAGCTAAACCACACAACACGGCAGTGTACCGGTCGTAGTGTAGTAAAGTCGATAAGACCAAGTATCAATCCGTGGACACTGATATGCAGCCCTCGATACTAAACCTCTATCGAGTCCTAATCTAGATAAAAGAGCATGATTTTTCAACTAAAACGATAAACAAGTAACCAAATAAAATAAGACTAGAAATAAATAAGCAGGAAGTACGAGAGATCAGGGAGTAAACGCTCACGAAAGAGGAATCAGAAATGGGGAAGATGGCTGCCTAGACTGGGATTCCTAATGATAAAGCTGAAAGCTAACGGGAAATGGATACTCGAATGACTACCGGGATCTACGGGTATAACCAACTAGGGAAACACTATAGTATCTAGATCTCCTCTCGGTCTCACTAGAACAGTAAATGAAATCCTAAGTGGTCGTGAAGCTCACCGGGTAAAGAATGGATCACCTCTCGGTCTCACCAAACATACAAGTTTACGCACCCAAAGATTAGATCTCCTCTCGGTCTCACTAATCACGAAACACCTAACGGTATCAATGGGTGAATCTATTCCTATAGGTAAAATGTTTGGGAAAGCGGATAAAAATGATACCGGGAAAGAAATTCACTCTTGTGCAATATCTAACCAAATAAACCAATAAATCCTAACAAACCCACAACTTATCTCCTTTCGGTACTCAAGGTAGGTGACAAACCCAAAACAATGTTAAACACACAATTTCTAGATCCTAAGTCAACAAGTCAACCCATCAAATCATCACACAAAGCAAATGATAAAAATATGTGACTTTTAATTTAAAAACACTAAGTCAATAAATTATAGCCACATATGAATCTAAAAATATAACATAAACATCATCCGGGTAACAATCACAACAAAAACCAACAACGATTCGATTTTTATGCATAAACGGGTCAAAACGAGTAGCCAAATACCAAAAGAAATCAACTAAAATCAAGACATCCCAAAGTCTAGACAACCAAGTAAAATCTAGCCAACCATAGTAATGAAAGAAATAAAAATAAATCTATAAGGTTCACAAATAAAAATCATAGCGAGACCAAAAAAATACCAAACCGATAAGCACTGTAGTCGTCGCCCTTCTTTGTGACCCTTCACCTTTAAAATAACATATATTTTTTTTTCTTTTCTTCAAACTCCAACGTCGTCTGTAGGGCTGTTCAAATCGCTCGTCGCTCATTCGGAAAATGCTTGAAAAATGCTCGCTCGATCTTCCGTTCGGTTGTATATGAGCCGATCGGCTCGGTTCGGTTCGGCTCGAATAAATTTTTAATTATTTAATAATAAATATACACACAATTTACAGATAAATTTATGGTTTTATATAAGATTCTATTGCCTTTGCCTCGGTATATGCATACAAAATATAACCAGCCCACTTAACTCAATAAAAAAATTAACACTAGATTTAATAGTAAAACAACAAGTCATGAGGTGACAGACTTGACTTCTTTATGTTATTAGTCGTCCATCACTAATTGTCGCTTGATATCACACCTGCGTCCAAATTTATGATTGTCCATATTACTCTCCGCTCGGCGCTCGCTCGGAAAATTTGCGCTCGATGAATGCTCGTTCGGTTTTCGGCTCGATTGTAAATGAGCCGCTCCGCTCGGTTTGGTTTGTAAACGAGGCAAGCACGAGCAAAGCCCCGCTCAGATCGGCTCGGCTCGTGAACAGCCCTAGTCGTTTGCTATTTTCTTATATATTATTATTTTTTTTGAAAGTCAAAAAGGAATTTGACAGTCGCTTTTGCTTTATGATTATATATTTTTTTTGTGAGTGTCTCCTCTCAAACGTCACTGCTCTTTTTTATTCTTGTCCTCCCTTCTCCAACTCACACCCTAATTCATTACTTGGGCCGGCCCACTCTTTTCATAATGCATATTGTGGGCTGCTCTTTCTAAACCCACTTCATTAATTCGCACAACCCAAAATAAATAGGGTGATCAGCCTAATTAGCACCATATTGAATAATCCAAGATGCAAGAAATAAATGAGCTCATCTCGTTTAGGTCTTGGCC
The DNA here is from genome assembly GCA_032199755.1 of Ambrosia artemisiifolia. Taxonomy (NCBI): domain Eukaryota; kingdom Viridiplantae; phylum Streptophyta; class Magnoliopsida; order Asterales; family Asteraceae; genus Ambrosia; species Ambrosia artemisiifolia. Next base: position 44,360,983 of record CM063518.1, read on the forward strand.
TATTAATTCCTACAAAACAAAATTTTAAACATGAGATGAACCCAATGGCCTATTTCAGTATTAAAAATTTAGTGAGTCTCAGGTTTAGCTTAAATGCACATTTTTGGCTCGTTTTCACTAAAAGTCATTAAATAGCTAATATGAGCCAATAAAGAGTAAAATTTAATAAAAACTGACCCAAATATTATTTAAAGTATAGGGATTATTGATATAAATATATGTATTTTTTAGAGCGTATCACATATTGAACGACGTTATGAGAGAAAACAAGGGAAGGCCCGAGCTGCAGACAAGGGGGAGTCTGTAGATGCATATTTCATTTATGTGTTTGTCGCTTTCGGGTAGTCTAGGTCAAAAAGCGTCGATTGTAAAGTTTATGTTGATGTCTAGAATTTCAGATCGGATTGACGAAGGGTCGAATGAAAATATAACATTTTCATTCGTGACAGAGCAATCACGAAGGAGTTGGTTCAGACCTTCACAAGGTCGAACCAACTAGGTCTATAAATAGGTTAGTTGGGTGACGGTTATTATTAGTAATTGTCAGTTTTGTCAGGTTTATTAGTGCCCACACTCTGTCCAGAAAACCCTAGAACTGTGTGTTTATCATTAATCGAGTATGTAACAAGTTTATTTCAAGTTAATGATTAATGAAAACGTTGAAAATGATTTCTTGCGTGTTTTGACATCGATCTTTATCATGTTGCTTGATTGTTAGGGTTTCCGCACCTGACGGTTTAGTATTCGTGTTGATTAAACGTTGATTGATAGATTTTTGGTCCTACAAGAACATAGACTAGCTTAACCTGTACAAATATAAACATGAAAATGTATTATACATGACTGGCTCATTTCCAAAAACTATAGGCTTTGTACATAAAAAATAAGCATATGCGAAAATAACATTTTTTTATTACGTCAACATACACCAAATAAGCATGAAAACTTAAAATATTTGTAACATCACGTTTTTATTATATAAATGAAATGTCTTGGTTCATATTTATTAGTGAATGAAATACGTCATTGATCAATAAAACGAATCAATAACATGTGAGTTGGATACTCGTATACTTAAAAATTAGTTAACACATGAGTGATGGATAGCATGATTATTTGAGATGTTAGATCTAGGTGAGTGATTAGTATTAAATGATACTGTTTAGTAATAATATATTGTAATATATTATATTATATTTGACCATGCTCCTTTTTAATGAAACTTAGGTCAAAACGTGGAGAATAATAAGTTCGTCTCAACAGTATATTCGAAATGTTATAAAACGTTATATGTTAAAGTTATAAAAGAAAAACAAGTTAATCAGCTGGATTAATTATAAGATATCTATATATATATATATATATATATATATATATATATATATATATATATATATATATATATATATATATATATATATATATATATATATATATATATATATATAATAAACCAAATCTATAAATCTCACATGACACTCAAAGAGGACAACATCCCCTTTGAGAGTGCCATGGGCACGTCATGCCATTAGATGTTTAAAAAAACAATTAAAAACCTAAAACATCTTCTCTTGCCTCCATTCTCTGCCATCTACGATTTCTCCTCCAAAACAACTTTAGGGTTCTTCTTAAAAACTCTTTACCAGAAGACTGTTGATGGTATAATTTTTAAGTCCCTATTCATTGCATATATCATGTTAATTACTTTGATTTTTAAATGCGCTTTCTGCATAATGCGATACGCATCTGATGCGAATTATGCAACTTGATGCGATCTGTTGCGTGATGTGGTTTGATGCGATGTACTAGATCTTTAAAAAAAGTAGACCATCGCTCGCAATGGATCTGAGTATTTGAACAAATTAAACAATCAATCCAACAAATCTCATCATTCCTATATTTTAGTGTTTAAAAGTAAACAATTTGAAATATGTTCTATAGACAGTTTTTTAGTACATGCATCACAATTAACATTAGTGTTTAAAATTTTAAAAGTAAACAATTTGAAATATGCTCTATAAAAAAAATTGAGGGTGTTAAATGGTAAGATGATCTACATTATTATTATTGTTGTTGTTGTTGTTATCTCAAGAATTATTTGCAGGCTGCTACTGTAATAATAAAAGAATTGGTTGGAGCCAATATTGGAAGAATATCGTCAATCAGGAATTTCATCTTTGAAGTTCAACAAGCCATCTCTAGGAAATGTTGCACCTAAGAAGGTATTATAAATAATGCATCCACAACTTTTAAGTTATTTTGAGGGTATTTAGAATATTTATCCAATCTGCTTATGTGATTAATGTGCAAGTGTAAGAGTTTTGAAATAGAGGTTTGAAGATGAATATTCCAAACTACTTATTTTGAAAAAAAATGATAAGTAGATAAACATTTTTAGTGAGCAATACAAAAGCCTCACAGAAGGACACATAAACATTGCAACAACTAGATTTACATGCATATTAGTCAAAATGTTTGACTAACAGTCTAAGTTGAGTTTTCAAGTTAGTTATACATTGAGCAGGTGTCTGGATTCAAAGCCAAAAGCAGGGTCAGATAACAATGGACACAGATCTCAGATGGGGTGGTAATCCAGCTATTGTTTTAGGAATCGAAGCAGGGGTTTCATTGCCTATTCAGGTTAGATTTTATTCAACTGTTATGATATCTTTGTAATCATTTATTTTAAATTAAGATCATATTATGTGTTGCAGCTAAAGGACCTTCAAGTTTTTACTATTGTTCGTGTTATATTTCAACTTTGTGAGGAAATTCCTTTCATTTCTATTGTCTTTGTGGCCTTACTTTCTGAGGTAATACATATCCTATGCTTTTTAATCATCTATTAACATTTTAGCGAGTAATTATATTTTCTTATTTGTTTTTATGTCATTTTAGGATTTTAATCTCTCATTAGATTTTTCAACCCGGGGATGTTCCCATGGTATAAACTAGTAATAAATATAGAGGAAGGTTCAAATACAAAGTAATGAAAACGTGCGAAGTGTAGGAAGGGATCTCCACCATCTATTTTGACATGGTTAATTTTCACATAGGAGGACATTTTTATTTTTTTTTACTTCTTGACTCATAAACCCTCCCCCCCCCCCCCCCCCCCGATTTTTAAACGGCTATAACTTTTTCATATGATGATATTTTTTTAAAAACAAATTACATCGTATTAACGAGCGTTTTGTTTTCTTTAATTTGAGCAGCCCAGTGCTATAGTTTTCTTAATTTTCAAATTTTTGGTAGAATTCTTTGATACGTTACGTAATTTTAGATGTAGGCTCAACTATGTGAATCTGGTACGTGATTTTAGCTATAGGGTATCTGATACATGATTTTAAGTGTATGGCCAAATGTGGGCATCTGATACGTGATTATGGGTATAGTACGTAATTTTAGTTATAAGACTAATCTTGGCATATGGTACGTGATTCTAGTTATATAACCAATTATGTACCATATGCCAAGATTAGTCTTATAACTAAAATTACATACCATACCCATAATCACGTATTAGATGCCCACATTTGGTCATACACTTAAAATCATGTATCAAATACCCTAAGCTAATATTACGTACCATACCCAAAATCATGTACAAGATTACATAATACTTATAATCACATACCATATACAATATATACATAGAAAACTATATCGTATTTTGTATTTTAAATTCACGTACATAATAACCACATTAGTTATACACATAGAGATATAATCACGTATCAGATGCCCACAGTTGGCTATACACCTAATATGGGACGTAACTTCACGTACATAATAACCAATTACGTAATAATTGTATAATGTTATGAGATTATGTACAAGGACGTCATTACATAATATGGTACATAACTTCACATTAAAGTATCTGGTACGTAATTGATCATATAACTAGAATCAAGAATCATATGCCAATATTAGTCTTATAACTAAAATTTCATACCATACCTAAAATCATGTACAAAATTACATAATACTTAAAATCACGTACAATATGCAGCATATACACAAAATGGCGTATCATGTTCCATATTTTAAAAGCACGTACAAAATAACCACATTAGTTATACACATAGAGATAGAATTACGTATCAGATGCGCACATTTAGACATACACATAAAATCACGAATCAGATACACTACAGCTAAAAATCATGTACCAGATACTTAAAATCACATACCAGATACTTGAATGTGAAATTACGTACCTGTTTTTGAAAATTAAGAAAACTATAGTAATAGCCTACTCAAATTAAAGAGAATGAAACGCTCGTTAATGCGGTGTAATTTTTTTGAAAAAATATTATCGTATGAAAAATTTATAGCTGTTAAAAATCATGGGGAAAGTGGGTTTTAGAGGCAGTTGATGAAAATACCCTTTTGTTTCTTTGTATCATCAATTGTCTAATCAAAATTGAGATCACCTGCTTTTAGTCAAAATCTTTAAAATGGATGGTGGAGATTCATTCCTATACTTCGCACATTTTTAATACTTTGTATGATAACCACCCCATAATATATAACATTTGAATGAAATATGAGTAACAACGGGAGCAGTAAGCAATCAAGCTACCACCACATTTAATCCCATATCGATGTTATGAAAGAAAATATGCATGGCACTCTATCTATAAAATAGAAGCTTTTAGGTCTCATTTAGGTATATGTTTTTTTAACGGAAACGCTCTAATATGAGAGAATCCCGAGCTTACGATACTCCGTTGGGTATTGTTAATAGCTTTTTTTGAAGTATGAGTAGGAGCACGAGTACGGAGGCTCTACATCAACTTGTCGTACATAGGTTTAAGGTATGTTCTCGTTTAAGTTACATTTAGTTAATTATTATATTTATTAGTATTACTATTAGTAGTAGTTTAACGTTATCATTTTTAGGTATGGAGGTAATTATTAGGGATGGGTATTCGGTAGCCCAACTTTAGTTAGGTATGGACTGATTGCCAATGCTTAAATAGGGCAGCGTTAACCAATATCCAACCGTAATAATAACTAGTTAGGTGTACCATTTACCTAACCTAGGGTTTTATAATTGTATCATGACCATGAGATATCACCCGGTCATATTACTGTTATCATTAGTTAAGGCCATTACTAAAGAGGTGAGTTACTTAAACTATTTTCAAAACCTGATACTTGCTCGTAAAATTGTTTTGATGGTGATTGATCATGTATATGCATCGAACCATAGGTGCGGGATCCAAAGTGTTATATATATATATATATATATATATATTATAATGATCATTATATTTTTCCAGGCGTGACATAAACTTACAGCCTCATGGGGTGTGTTTAGGCTGTATGTGTGAATATATAATGCTTAGTCCGGATTATGATTATGGTGACATGCATAGAGCTCATACTTGATCAATATGAATGTTTATGTGTTTGTTTTACTGATGAGTCAGTTTATGTGGATCACCAACTTTCTGGTGGCGTATTTTTATTACTCGAGCATGTATCACAGGTTGATCATGTAAGGAATGGGAGTTTCTAGCTGAGAGTTGGAAGACTTTAAATGGTTCATCTTATTATAGTTAAGCTTTGTTTAGCTTGGTTGTACTTGGATTGCCCCGGATTGTAATAAATACTTAAATTATGTAATGAAATTACGTTTTCGCTATAAGGTTGCACCAATTGGTCACTGTAAGTTCCCCTTTCTGGGCGGGGTGTGACAATATTTGACCTGACTCACTTCCAAAAACTTTAGGTCAAACACGAATTTATACCGACACATACATAAAAAGGCGTGTGAGAAGATTGTTCTTTTTTTAACTGAAAGAATGAAACTACTTAGGTGAACTTGAGACATTAGAAACTAATGACGCATATTATATTTTACCTGAACTATTTCAGAGAACTTTAAGATGAAACGTTAATTTATATTCAAAGGAGGAACCAAAAACTTTACTCAAAGGGTCAATATATATATACACACATATAGGATTTGGATCATTTGAGAACCACCATTTAGGGAGAGAACCAAGGAACCAGTGTAAACAGGTGGCATTTTTGTAAATATGAAGGGTGTCTACAAAAACCCCTCCATCAAAAAATAAAAAAAATAATAAAAAAATTATATAACCTAAATAAATAAAAAATAAAAAAAGAAAAAACACCAAAATGATTATTTTGCATTAATAATCCGAAAAAAATAAAAAAAATAAAAAAAATGGCTGTTATGACGTCATATGATGCCATCCCTGATGCACATGTGCATTTCGTTGTTATATAGACAGAAATACACCATATGCACATGTGCATTTCACTATTAAATCACACTTTTTAATGAATTGTCAATTACCATACTTAAACGATTATTAAATGGACGTGATAAAAATATATAAAGGATCACAAATTCTATTCAATGATCATTAAATGGACGCAAAGTGAGATATATTATAACATAAATTGAAAATAAAACACGTGTATGACAACAAACATGAATAAACTTAAAACACCTCTATATAAGACCTATAAAATAAGAAATGTGTACTACATGCACATGTGCATTTTACTAATATTGTTAGATTTTTTAGTGGTTTAACTTTCAGGCATACATATATGCATGCATCATCATTCAAATAACAAAATTTTTATACAAATTTGTTTTTATCATGAGTGTGTCAAGCCCGTCTAAAATGCTGCAAAACAAACCTCTCCGCGGTTGGCTTTGTCGACCCTGCAATGAATCTGACAGCGGCCTGACTGCGGCTGTAACTGATGACTCTGCGTTCCCTGCTTCTTCTGCTTCATCATACTCAGTATCCTCATACCACAACCTCTACTTGTTATCCATTAGCCTCAAAATCTGATCGAACCAATCTGGAACTCCGATATCCCTCATGTCTAGGGTATCCAGGGGTTGGATCCTTCCTACCACCGTTAACTGATCCAAGTTCTGAGGATGAAGTATCTCTAGACTGGTGGCTAGGAGCGTAATATATGGTCCCCCAAAAATATGGTCGGAAGTAGTGGGTCCCCAGCATTTGGTGAAGAGTTCGGCCATCACGTGGGCAAGGTTACAGTGCCAGTTTCTGATGATGCTGAAGAGATAGAAGATCTCCTGCTCGTGTACGTTATCTGTACGATCCGTGCGGCATCCCAAACTACTAGCAATAATCAAATGTAACCACCGTTGGATAGGGTCTGGGAAACTAGACCTTTTACGCCTCCTAGGAGTATAGGGGGCTTCAGAGATTTGTCTCCAGAAATCCTTTGGTCGAACACTGCTGGGCCAATCTAACAAACTCTCAGTGAACACTGGTGTGTGAATTTCCCTCTGTTAATATAAACCCAATCTAACCCCAAACTTTGCCAATGTCATAATGTATCAACACCTACCCAACCTAAACTGCAAGCACTGCCTTGTGATTCTTTCTTCAGATGTAACAGGTGGTTCATAGGTAAAGGAGGCTAAGAACTCCAAGGTGGTCTCCCGATATGTATGTTCAGATATCTGGAAGAAGTGATGCCAGTGGGTTGACGAAATTTGGTAGAATCAAGGGTCCATTCCTACTGACCTCACAGAATCATAATCCACAGGGCGGTAATCTCCAATTTGCCTAAGCTGAAGGATAAGTAAGTGCCTGCATGCTTCTAGTTCCTCACCTTCCTTGTTAAAGTGCAACCAGGGGTGGATGTCATCCGAGATGGAGTCTTCTGCTTCTGCCATCTGGTGTGGTGGCATCTCTAACGTGACAGATGGTCTGGCCATTCCCTGCAAAACTCAACAGAATCGGTTCAGCTTTACAAACTTAAGTATCTTTGCAAAAAAGACACAGCTTAGGGCCAGTGGCTGCAAGCCCATGCTCAACTGATGAACATGGCAATCTGCAGTCTATGTTCCTACTGGTTCAACTGTTTAAACTGGTTTTTGCCTAAAACACCCTAAAACTAATTTTAAACTACAAAAATAACTTAAATTTAAAACTTAAAAAGTTTTGGTGTGTTAACTGACTGAGCACGCCCATGCACCTAGGGTGCACGGTCGTGCTTATTCTGGTGGGTCATATCAGTTACGCGGGAAATTTCTAACAGTTTTCTAGTCAAACACGCCCTCGACACACTACTATGCACGTTCGTGCTCCTGACTAATGTGACGGGTTTTCAAACCTGTCAGTTTTGTTGAAAAGTTTTTCGCAAAGTTTCTCAAAAATCTCAACCACATTACAATCCTAGTGCTCCCCTAATCATTTCCTATAATATCATGCACAGATTCGGGCCACAAACACTAGAAATCTACGATTTTCATCAAGAACCTAAACTACTCAAAAACTCAAGAAAACCGACAGATCTGGACATAAAACACATAAAAGATGTTAGAGGTCGAGTATACATACCTTATAGTGAAGAATGGAGCCTGAAATGAAGGAAAATGATGAAAATGGTGGGTTTTAGGGTGGTGGCGACGGAGGTAGCGAGAGGTAGGGGATGAAATGGGCAATGACTTTTAAGGCGCCAATTCTGATCTGCACGTTAAGCACGGGCGTGCCACTTAGGGTTGCACGGGTGTGCTCCTCTGCTCAACTCCCCGTTTTTCGCGTTTTTCAATTCAAACTGTTTTTAAGGGTTCGGTTTTTAGAATTTTTAGTTGGGTTTCCCCAAAATAATTTTTAAAACCCCATTTTAAGTTCGAAAATAGTTTAACTTTTTAAATTATTGAAAAACTCCACCCGGTCTCATTTTTCACATTTTCTGCACTTACCTGGCGATCTTCAAGGGATGACAAACCGACCCCTAACGAAACTAAAGAAGAAATAAAAACCCTCCAAAATAAAAGTTGATGACTTTGGCTCTCTCAGTTGTCCTCACGAGAATTCCCCAGGGTGGCCAATCCGGAAGCAAACCTGCAAAGAAAAACTAAAACAACCGCAATCATCAAAAATAAAGCAGAAATAAAATGAAAAAGGAAAATAAAGAGGACAAAAAACAAAAAGGAAAAATAAAGTGAAAAGAAAAATAAACCGATCAGCAAAGTGACTTGGGTCTTTCCTTGGAAACAAATGTGTTCCCTGGCAACGATGCCAAAAACTTGGTATGCGTGGTTTTAGTAAATTAAAAACGTATCATTTTCCTAGTGCCAAAAACTTGGTGTTTTAATTAAGAAACTTTGGTTCGGGTCAAATGACTGATTTTTACTAAACCGATTTTACCAGGTTTTAAATTTACAAAGTAAACAATATTTACTTTCGAAACTAAAACCAACACATAGACATAGAATCTAACGTGCATACTATAGTTTCTAGGGTAAGTATTGAGTATCGTATCCCTGAGGGTCACACTTTCACCTACTCAACCTTACATCAATTTACTGATCGGGTTTTAAAAAGAAAAATAAGATGGATGGGTTCTTTGATGAAAATAGTTTTTGAAAAAGGTTTTGGTTTTTGTAAAATAAAAAGATAAAAATAGTAGAGTAGTATATTATGCATATCTCGGGTAGGGGTGTTCAAAAAAATCCGAATCCGAAAAATCCGATAATCCGAATCCGAATTATCCGAAAATCGGATTATCCGAAGTTTCGGATTCGGATTCGGATCCTGATTTTGAAAAATTTCGGATAATTCGGATTATCCGAATCCGAAAATTAAAAAATAAAAAAAAAACATATATAATATTATATAGACTACATAACACAATACACAATCATAAATCCCTAATCCTCCTAACCCTAAATCCATACTCCTCTAATCCATAACAGTCGCTCCCTCTTCTCTTCTCTATAACAGCCTCCGTCCACCTCGTCTCCGAGCTCCATAGCCCCCGTTTACCAAACGGTAAGTTTTTTTTTACATTTTTTTGTTCTAGTTTCGTTTATCTAACTTCTATTTTTGTTTTTTTAACAGGTTCACATTTTAGACATAAAAGAGAACGTTTTTTTTATTTTTTTTATTATTTTTTATTTTTATTTTTAAGTTTCGGATTATCCGTTGAATGATCCGAATCTGAAATTCTGATTATCCAAAATTCGGATAATCCGAATTTCGGATTCGGATTCGGATCCCAATATTGACAATCCGAAATTTCGGACTATCCGAAATTCGGATATCCGAAATTCGGATTATCCGAATTTGAACACCCCTAATCTCGGAGTCCTTTGATTTAATAGTTAAGTTTATTATTAAAATTAATAATTTAAGTTAGTTAATTTGTGAGGAAGACAAGAAGGATCTTGAAGTGTTGACTCTTTGATAGAGAAGCGGAGGCTACTACTGTGTAGAATGCTAAACCTCTCCAGCGTGCGTCTACCTGGGGTCTCCGCCAGGGCCTCGCGTATAGCGGACTCCTTAAACTGCGGTAAAGTATCTGGTCTTCGAACTCATCTTCTTTTTAAAATGGAGGCTTCACTTCTGACCTGGAACACCGTACACCTCGTCTTAGCTCTCGCGTTTCGTACCGAAGGGTCTCGCCTTAGGGTCATTCCCGAGTAGGTCAACAACGAATCCCCATTGGTTAACGAACTAGGTCGAAGGATCTCTCTTACAGTTGATATCAGCAGACTGTACCCCCATTGGTTAACGGCGTTGTACTAACGAGAACTAGATAAAGAATCTGTTATTTGTTTATCTTTATTGTGACACTTAATATTTAGTGATCAATTAAATATCAAGTTGCTTTAATCAATGATAACCTAATTACCCAACCCTTAACCTTCCGAACTGGATGAAACCCTTGATAAAGGTGGCACATAATCCTAAAGGCGTATGATACAAGAGATCACTGGTGCGCCCGTAGGGAAACCTCTCTTTACCAAGAAGATCATCCAATCATCTGGTAAGTACCAGAAATGTGTCACTTAGATCTGGTCCACTTCAGAAGCCATTGCTTAAAACCTGGTTCGGATATCAGAAGCCCGAAGGATCTGTCTCACTACCGGTTTCCTCGCCTTGGATCTAGTTCGGGACTACCAAAAGCTGATTAAACCTCTAGTTATTTAGTTAAGTTAATCAATTATTATTTTATATTTTCGGATGAGCTCACAAGTGCATGGGTTATTACACACCATGGGTACACTCATGAGTTCTCATAATAAGTTAATATTGATTTTAGGATTAAGTTATCATCAATGGAAACCTGTCACAAAGATAAATAAATAAGGATTAGAAGAAGATAACAACACAAATAACTAAAAATAAACTACTACTAATAAAAAAAAAGTCTACAAATCGAAATGGGTTCGTAATGATAGAAAGATACAACCATAAGACATGATCAACACAAGAACATGGCTGCTCATAGACAAGCTATCCACCTCCAAGTGATATGTAACTCTCTTGATCCTCACGACCCTCGATATTTATTGCATAACTACTCTATGATCCTCTTCTTGGCTAACCCAATCAAGGTAGGACGAGGCCTAACCATTGAGGGATGTTAGGATGGCCAGAAGGCCTCCCACAAGACCCCAAGATCTCTGGAAGAAGCTTGGAGTTCGGCCCCAAGAGAGCACAAGAAGGGATGAACAAATGGTGAGGGTTGGCTTGCTATTTATAGACCTCCCAGGGGCAGCACGGGCATGCACATGAGTGTCGAGGGCGTGCTTGCAGTTACACGTACGTTCTGTTGCTGCATGGCAGAGTTTGTCTGTATTTTCTTGTCTGGCACGGCCGTTCACATGCATGTGGCACGGGCGTGCATTGTTCTTCAGTCTTGATTTCTTGCCCTCCAAGTTTCCTGTGTTGTCTTCTCGCGTGCAAGGCTTTCGTGCAGGTGAGCGTGGGCGTGCAAGGTAACCCCGGGACTGATTTTAGCTTTGATTAAGTCTCGGGATTGTCTTCTCAACATACAGGGAACAGGCTTCAAGTCTGGTATCTTCTGGAATCTCCAGCTTTTGAATGTGAGAATCCGGTTAGGGACCGAACTCGCGGATCGAATACGCATAAACAACTCGGTTTCAAACGGGATGTTCGAGACGAGACAGAAACATACGATAACAACGTCATCACAGATTCGTATTACTACAGAAACGGTTACAGACACTGTCATCAGTAGGATAAACGTCCATCTCGTGGCCGGGGGAGGTCGGGCATGACCTCCCCCTTGAGAGCATTCAAAGTACCAACTCAAATCACCAAATGAACAATAACACATGAGATTGCTATTTATAGTCCAAAACCCAAGTTCCACGTTCGCCCACTGTTACTGGTCGAATGTGGAGTATTTCCACATTCGCCCAGTTATACTGGTCGAATGTGGATCACTTCCACATTCGCCCCATTTGTATATAGGTCGAACCTGGATCTGTTTTGTCCTATATTTTACAACTGCGTCAGATCCATAAAATGCCCTTATGGATCACCACAATCTCATGTAACACTATACCTAGACTCAACCCTAGTCTATTCGACAGTGACGTCCACAGAAAGTGCATCAACAGAATGTTTTCATCTGAAAATCCTTCGTTTCCGTCTTGAAGTTCCAATTTCCTGAGATAAACAAATAGGAATGAATTAAGCATCCATTATAACTAATATAAGCCTAATTGTGACCTATTTTGGGACTGTTTATGCCTGTTTTATATGTTAATTCTGTGACTTATCACTTATCCCCAACCAAAGTTGATGTGGTGTAACATGTGTTTGTTTCAAACGCCAATTTGCTTTTTTCGTAACCTTCTTTTGAGCAGACTTCGTTGCCACTGTTTTAACACGCTTTGCTGTTTTTTTTCTTTATTATACTTGCATCTGCACACACATTAGTAATAAAACACATTATATCACGTTCATCCATAATTATGCACATGTGCATAATCAACAATCTATGTTAAATATTCCGCAAATCAACATACCATCATTATTCGCCGTTTCAATATGTGTCTGCTTGTTTGACCTTGTTTGAACCTTCCTTTTTAATTCTTTATCTTCATATAGGATATTTTGTGTGCAAACATTCAACATTTAATATTTCACAATTAAAAAATGCACGTATGCACATGTGCATTCTATATAAATGAACTAAATAAACTAATAACCTGATTTAACTTCCTGATAAACAACGGTGCCATCATAAGCTTCTGCTTCTGGGAGATAAAACGGAACTCAATCAGGTTCTGCTATATAGTAAATAAAAAACATAACATAGAACAAAGGAATACTAATTACATCAGCACTAAATAAATAATTCCAACCTGATTCAACTTTCTGATTAACAATTGTGTCATCATCTTCACTTGCATCCGGCAACTTTTTTGTTCCTTTCTCCCTTGATTGTAATACAATTGTGTCATCATCTTCACTTGCCTTGACGATTTTTCCTTTTTTTGCAACTGAATCTGCACATATATTTGTCAAAACACACATTACAGGATGTTCATCCATAATTATGCACATTTGCATATCCTACTTTTAATCTAAGCATTATGCAAAATACATACCATTATTGTTCACAACTTTATTATCTTTCCGCTTACTTGACCTCATTTTTTAATAATCTTTCTACTTCTTCACCTGCATATGGGATATTTTGAGTGATTAAACAAACAACATTGATCGGGTGACATGAAAAATATACATATATGCACATGTGCATATATGTATAAATGAATTTTATAAATAATAACAACCTTTATTAACTTCAGTGCCAACCATTATGTCATCATCCGTTATTGCATCCGACAACCCTTTTTAACCTTTATCCCTTAACTCTAACACAAACGTTACCTTCTTTGATTTTTCCCCATTTTTAACCACTTATAATAAGCAACACGTAAGAAACCAACATTTTAGACTTAATGCACAAGTGCATTAACAATACTCTTTTTCATTTCCACACAACATATGCACATGTGCATTAGACTGAATGACCCTATTAATAACAAAAAATTAACTCTTAATGTACTTGTGCATTACCATTACTTTTATCATTATCATATAAACATATGCACATGTGCATCCCTATAAATGACGTTAATGCAATGACTACACATAGCTGGGACCTATACGAAGATAGTATCAGTAATACACTATAACAAACTTTCATCCCACAATAACATCTATATCATGTCACATTTTAAATTTTATAACATTACATGAAAATGCATAACCATAAGCATATTGAATATCCAGCCATCACACATTTTTATGCAAAACAAGCAAGCTGTGAAAAAACCTAAAATTAATTTTATTAAACAAGAAAGGTAGAAGGATAGACAACGGTCATAATCATAACCCCAGTCGGTGATTAATAAGAATATTTATTAAAAAGAAAAATAAAGTAGAAGGTAATAGTAGTATTACAACTGTCAATAATCGTTGATAACCGTCTATAATCGTCTACAAACTACAATACGAAAGAGGTTGCAGAAGAAAACGACTTTGACGATAAAGATGCTCTGGACAACCGTCGATTAGTCAATAATCGTATTTAAACTACAATATGAAAGAGGTTGCAGAAGAAATTGATGATGACAATGAAGATGCCTTGTATAACCGTCGATTAAGAAAGAGATGACGATGAAGATGCTTCTATTCGTCTTCGATTGAAGTGTTGATTGGGTGATGAACTAGGGTTTTGAAATTTTGTTGAGTTTTTTGTTTGATTAGATCTGATTTCAGATCTATACAAGTGTTTTTTTTGTGTTTTTATAACATATTTACAATAATGCCTCCTACTCACATTGGTTCTCATGGTTCTCACATTAAAGTTGGTCCTCGCATGATCCCTACCCCCACACATATATATATATATATATATATATATATATGTATATGTTCACTAGATTTTAATAATAGTTTTTTTCCTTAATGCAAATTAAATATAAGTAAAAGAATTATAACAAATAAACATCTAAATATTTTTAAATCAAACTATATAGGATAGTACTAAAAGTAGATGAAGAAAAAAAATATATTGTTTGAAAACCAATGTTTGATGAGAATTTTGTACACCCTAGCATAGCTAAATTACTAAAATAGCCTCACCATCTACTAATATTTACCCTGTCCTCTTCATCTCCTTAAATTAACATACTAAGACTTTTTCGGCCATGGCTATAAAGTCGTATAGTGACATAATAATTTCAAGACTGTGACATTCGGCAAACTCAGGTTAACTTTCCTAACAACACTTAAGTCTACCTTAGCAAAACATTTGTAAAACAAACTTGACTTGGTTAGTTAAGTCATTCTACACACGATATGGTCATGGTTTGGCGATTTGGGGAATCATCAGGAAACACACACACGAGTCTCGTATCTCGTTCGTTTGTGAAACAATAATATAAAATAGGTAACATATTGATAATTATATGATATATGATCATTGGTAACCTACAAATAAGTGTTTATGCGAATTCATATCATAATATGAGTTTTGTGCATTAACTTCTATCATAGAGTAGGGCTAACCCCTTAGCTAAGAATTCATAGTGTAGGATCGAAGAACGGGTCAACCGACAATCACGAGGGTTATATTCAGAGTGCAGAAACCTATGAATATGTTCTAATAACATAAACAAACTTGAAACAATGATATGCGAGTAATTAACACACACAAACGGGTCAAAAGATTAAAGATTTATCATTAAAACAGAGCTCGAGTGTTACAATGATCAAATCAGACCTTCTCAGACCAAGGGAGGGTGTTTGGAGAGTGTGTGTGGCCAAAACGGATGATTAGGGTTATGATTGGGCCTATTTATACCTCCCGGACACGTGCAGACCTCTATAGGCGATTACGATGCTATACCCAATTCTACATCAGGCGATTAGGGCTTAATCGCCTGTAATAGCTAGTGGATACCTCCTATACACGTGAACAGTACACGTGGATAGGCTCTAATCGCCTATCACAAGCTTGTAATCGCCTTCAGCATCCAATCACACCCAAAACGCTTATAAACGTCTCCAAACACCCCGAAACGCGTCCAAACAACTTATATACTAGCCTAGGGACATCATGTACTAACAAACTCCCCTTGGACCAGGCTAGTATACGATTACGAGCCATAAACCACTCGATTAACCTAGCCAACGACCTATAGAGACCTATCACTAGCTAGGGACATACAAACAATACACTTACACATAGAGAAGGGCAAACCCATTCACCCAAAAACTAGCAGCGAATGGCAACAACTATAAATACCATCCTTGACTTGTTTTCATCATTTTCACAACCTTAACAAGCCTCTAAACACCCCTATTCACTCCCCAACCTTTGTAAACGAGTTTTCCCCCCTAAAATCATCAATTCTTAGCCAAAACAACCCCTAGAACTATAAACAGGTAAAGATCTAATGTGTGTAATTCATCTAAAATCTTTTACAAACATTTTGATGTTATTATTATGAACCCTAAATGTTCCGATTTGAATATAATGTTTTTTTCATCAATAAAAAACCTTTCTAAACTAGATCTAAACCTTAGAAATGAGTTTTCTTACAAAAATACAAGTTTTGGGTGATGTTGGTGAACTAATAATTGGGGATTTTTTGTTGCTTGTTGCTAGAATGATAATATGTTCTTGTTATGATGATTACCTATGTATTAGAAGCATGTTTGGATGAGGTTTGGCTGGAATGTGATGTTTTATGAGTTTTGACCCATTTGGGGGTTTCATGAAGGTCTAGGGTATGATATGTTGATATGATACTAATAATAGGTTAGGATTCATGTTAGAATTATGAGCTTTAAGTTTGATAATATTATGAATGTGATTATGTGATTTAATCTGATTATTTTCCATTTGGGGAAACTATTTCACGCATTGATGTGACTTATTCATAATATTTGTCATTTTGGGAAAACTTGCGATTTGTGCATGAAACCAGATCAAACGATATGTTAATTGGTAAATTAAGATAATGATAGGTTAGATGTTGATTGTGTATCGTTTAGTTATGCTTCGACGAGTTTCTGAACCGATTCGAGGGGTTTCACTCATCAAACTTGGAAACCGCAACAGTAGGGGCGAAGGGCTCAACCCTTCGTGTGTAGTTGTAACCCACTTATGTATAATCAAACCCATTCGTGTATATGTAACCCCTTAGCTATGTTTTGGTAACCTATTCGCTATTACATGAAACCCCTTCGCTAAAACATGTTGTAACTGCTAAATGCTTTGTGAAATTACGTGTTTTACGTGAAGGATTATAAGAGAACTTATATATGATTAATAAACTGATATTATGGGTCACCAATAGGACTTCGGGTCTTGTATAGTCGATAACAGTCAAAACGCTTTAAGATAACACGTTAAGCCATTGATCAGACAATGGGTCGTTAGACAAACACATTGTTGGTCAACACACATATAGGCGTCTTATGATAGGTTTCCAGTAGTCGGGACTATCATACACGTATGGCTTATTATCATTTAGAAGACGTATCCTAAAGTGAGTTTCACGCCCCCACTTTTATATTTTCTTATGGGGGAGAAACATGCTATGTACTCGGATTTTTCATAAGATCATTTAATACTATTGTTATCACTTTATTACTTTGCGACTCATCGTAAGTCCTAAGGGAACCATTAATACGGGCAGTGGCGGACCCAGGATTTGTTTTCATGGGGTGCGAAATCTCTAAGCCCCTGGTTCGTTTATCGATCAGGTGGCCCAGGTCGGGTCGGGTCGACTCGTATGACAAAAATATTAATAATAAAATTATATAATCAACAATAAGAAACCAAAAGCCAAAACTAATTTAAATGTCGTTATATATGCATAACAAAATTCTAAAATCTAAAGTTGTGGATACATCTAGGCTAATCGTGTAACATTGTGAATTTTTCCTGAATTCACAAAACATTTCGACTCTCACTCATCATCATTTATTGTACTATATTAAACTTATTCCAACAAATTTTAGACATATCAAAGTTTATTTATAAACACCAAACTTAAAAAAGTTTATATATTTATCCATTAATGTTTATAAACATCAATAATGTTTTTAAAGAAATGGTCAATGAGAACACTCGGGTTGAATAATCTCAATTAATCCATTCAAATCAAAAGGATTGCCCCTTTGAGTTCTAGTCCTTTTTTTAGGCCTTTGGTCCATTGAAGATGGACTGATGTTAGACTGGGCCTTTTTGTTACGGGTTGGCCATGTTTTGTTATTGAAAGCATTGTTGACATTATCTCATTTTCCATAAAGAAAAAAAAACGTGAACTGCTCTCGGTATGTTTTTAGAAAATAAAAATTATTATGATGATTAAAACAATGTAAATTACTCCCTTTATGTTTTTAGAATATAAAAATTGTTATGACGATTAATTTGTGCTGATAAATTATGAATTAAATAAATAATATAAAATATATTAGTAATAAATAATTAAATGATATAGATATATAAAACAAAGTGAAAACAATTTTTAAAACTTGAATAAAGCTTTACTCAATATTAAATAAAGTGTGTTGTGAAGCACATAACTAATGCTTTATTAATAATATATTACAGTAGCTCTTTTTTTTTAAACTGGCTAGAACCACCACAAATGGTTTTATATTATAAATAGCATTGGTAAACTAACAATTTTTTTTATTATTTTTTCTAACTCTACTATCTTCATCTTCCATACGGGTTCTTTAATGTTGATCTTCCCACCGGACTTCCATTTCCTTTCTTCCCTTCGAGCTTCGAGTCTTCTCCGATGTTCTTCTCAGACTTTCCAATCACCGTGCCAACACACATAGGTTCCCGGTTCAAGGGGTGCGATTGAAAATTTCCAAGGGGTGCGGACGGGATTAACGCCCGTATATAACACTAATTTTTTTCAAGGGGGGCGCCCGCCCACCTTGGGCTGGCTTTGGGTCCGTCAATGAATACGGGGATATAGTGAGGAAATGTGGATAGATCTATTGGGCTTGACAAACCCCACCCAGGTCAATTGGAGGTTAGACGGGTGCATATTGTCTCGAACACACAACAGTTACCACTGATGACGGTAACTGAGAAGGCAACATTATTATTGAGCAACAACACAGTCAGCAATGGTTTCAATCGATAAAGTAACTTGCATAATGTCTAGCTAACATTCGATAAAATAGTAAACTTTATCTGATCTTGTAAAACACAAATTTTAACTAAAACCTATTAACTCACCAGCATTATTTATGTTAAAACATTAGCATGTTTTCTCAGGTCGCTAAGTTAGCAGCGAGAATTAGGCGCACTGGAGTCGCATAGTGTCTCATTCAGTCTTGCATGATTGTCAAACTTGTTTTAAACTAATCTTAAACTGTTGTCATTTGGCATTTTGGATTATAAACTTATAACTGCTTCTATTGGTCTGTACTTAACTTTAAACTACATGAGTTTGTTTTATTACGTTGGATTTACTTATATAGTTGTCGTTCTATGTGACTATCGACTTGGATCCTGGTATGTCACGCGACTCGCGGTAAAACCTTGCATGTAGAATTTGAGGGTGTGACAAACACTCTTGCTAATTCTTTCTATTTTAAAAAAGAAGTGAAAAAAGATATAAAAACCAAGAAGAATGAAAATTAGTAAGGAAGTTTTATTATAGTTTTCTTCATTTTAAATTGCAGATATACTGAGAGAAAAAAGAAAATGATTAAAATCTATCTTTTTTTGAAAATTTTAAATTATCCTCTACTTATTATTATCTAAATAGTTAAGGGTTAATTCTAGAATGAGAATTTTCTTTTTGTTCTTTTCAACTTGGGAACACATACAACTTTTAATTTCCTTCAATTTTTTTTCAACTTGGGAACATATATTTTTTTTTAAATTTCTCTTCTATCCCTTTCTTTTCTCTTCTTAGTTTCTTTTCTCTACTTTTCTTTCATTTATTAAACTCGAGAATACAAGAGCTAATAGCATTCACAGCACCTCCATTTTTTATCCCAAAAGTTATACTTTTCAAAATTTAGCCCTTATTTTAAAAAATCTCCCACATCCCATGCACCTATTTTACTTTTCTCATACTCACAAACACTTATTTTCTTATATTTCTAGTTTTTATACACTCACAATAATTTGATTAATGATGAATAGTAAAAAGTTACTATAGCAATTTTCAAATTATAAAAATAGGGTATATATAAAGGGGTAAAGATATGGTGGAGTGAAAAATGATGATTGTTAGACATTTACCTTAAATTTTTAAAACTAACGGAGTTACAAGGGTAAACACTTATTGGTTAAGACATTCGTGTTTAAGAGTCAAACACACCAAATCTAGATGCTACCCATGTTATACCCTAATAGCTAAAAAATTTAAAAACATAAATAAAACATACATTCTACATGAAGAACTACGCAATTCAACTAGGTATGTCATACAATTGGAACAAGCTTATTTTTACCTACGTTTTAACCAAAGTTTTATTATAAAAGGAGAGTAAGGCCAAATATAATATATTTTATTATTATTACTAAACGGTCTCTTATAATATTAAACGGTATCTTATAATATTAAACAGTCTCTTATAGTACTAAATTCTCGATTTGAGATATATTGAATATAAGTCATGCTATCCATTACTCAACAATATAAATTTCGTAATTATTTCTATTTTAGTTGGTCCCAGAACAGGGTGTTACAGCGGGTTTAGGATGGCAGGCTGAGTCAGGGCAATTGCTGGAAAAAAGGGCAGTCGGGTCGAGGCGACGACCTGATTGGGATGGTGATAGGCCAGGGGTAGTGGGGCCAAGGTGGTAGGGTCCAATTCATTTGTCAACCCATACATATCAAAATTTGAATTGCAATTCCATTTCCAACAAATTCCAATTCATATACAAAACATTTCACAAACCAAACATACGCTAAAAGTAATATCACAGTTGGGCTGATGATTCACAGATCTTTTAGTTATAATAGCAATTCTTATGCGGACGCTGACTTGGCTAGTTGTCTAGACAAACATCAATCTAAAACATGACATTGTTATGTGCTTAACCCCAACTTCATCAGTCGATGTTCCAAGAAACAACATACAATTGCTCATTCTAGTATATAGGTAGAGTATAATCCTCTTTCGCGAACTACTTGCTCTAAGCTAAGGGAGGAAGGGGCACTCCTTTTGCCTACCCTATAACTCTCCAGCCTTACACTACCATCTCATTTCACACGAACTATAATAACTCACAAAAACATTGACAACTCTTCTTTCAACTACCTTGGAACCTTTTAGTTTTTTTTTTAAATAAATTAAACAGCTAAATACAAAAAAAAATAACTAAACTTTAATTTTAAAAATTTAAATAAAAAATCAAAATAGGGAAAAATATACATGACTACAAAAATAAACTATTCATCGTCCGACTTAAGAAGTTAAAGTAGATCTTTAGTTGTAAGATGTGCCACAAGATCAAGTCAAAGCCGAAAATGCATAACTGCGTCCCTCAACTCAACAAGACTAAAGGGCTTGACCGGAGGATCCCTTATGTAGAACGATGAATATATCACATTTTCGTCGTCCTAGATCATGTTTTGTAATATGATGCACACATGCGCCACACTCCTAATCTTGTCTATAGTCATAAGTATGCCCCATTTTTCCTTTAGAACACCGAAAGCGTGATCCAAATCTTTTCTTGCCAAATCTTGTAACTTCTTCTCATTCTATCAATCGAACATGGAAAGGTTCTCAAAAACGTTGACCATGTAAGGTAGATACTATTTGTTAGATAGTATCCACGTTTGTATAAGTGTCCATTTACATTAAATGGACACTTGTATACGGTTCCATTCTGTTTGGTGAGAATACTGGAGATTGCTGGAGAAGATTGATGTTGTTATTTGACCTAAGTGTCCACAATACGCATGCCAAAACCATAAATCCTGTAATGCGATTGCGTCGAGCATGACCTTGAAGTCACGATGGTTTCATCAGGAGTATTAACAACAAATGTGATTTTTTTTTTGTAACCACATAAAACTCTTTTTCATCATCCCGTCTGCGCCCTCTTGAAACCATTCATACTGTGCTTCTATGTCACCAAAAATTTCTAAAAACAATCTTTTCGATAAACGTTGATGGAAAAAATCGTCATTATATCTTGGGTCCTCCACAAAATAATATTCTATAAGACCTTCATGACCTTTTTCGCGATCACATGACACGATTCTTTTGTTGATGTTGTCGTGTCTTTGTCTTCGGCTTATTCGATGAGACTACTACCGTTTGCGAAAATATCACTATCAGAATCGTTGGGTGGAATGAACAACCCAATGTCATCATTTAAGAAGTTAACTTTGTTAAAAATACGGTAAATTGATCATATAGATGTTTGTAAATGGTGGATAATTTAAATGAATTAACATGGTAAGTGTTAGATATTTATTAGGTTTTTAATTATTTTAAGAGCCCCAAAATTGTTAATCAAGTATTAATAAGCTACTGTGAAGTGATTTTTGGAGAAGTAACTATGCCCTTAACATTTTTAAATGTCCTCAAGGCTCATTTGATCGTTCAATGGTCAAAAAGACTCCTCTCTCATGAGTCACGTCAAGTTCCTTTACTTGGAAAATAAATCGACCATGCCTACCTGATGTGGTGATACTGGTGTACCGAAACAAATACATTCCAATCTCTCAACCCGTGTGGCGCCTCCTCCTCCCTAAATTACATGTTGTTTTTTCTAGTTTACTACACACTGGTGACAATATTAACCCTACATGATACATATTTACACCCAATTACCTCAGTCATTTCTTTCTTACTGCCTTCCAAAAAAATAATTTCTTTATTTTATTCTAATTCCGTAAAGAACAAGCAAGAGGAGAAAATAGGCATTTCAAAGCCCCCCATTTTTCGTTCTCATTCCATAAACCCTACTTCCCAAATTAGGGTTTTACACCTCTTCTTCTTCCTCCTCTCCTTAATATTATTCTTCTTTTTCAACCACCACACAAACCCATCTACAACATCAAAGAAATGAACACTCTCATCTCCCTCAGAGCCTCTTCCAAAAGACTCACCACCCTAGCCTCCCTTTCCACACTAACCCACCTTCTAATAACCCCATCACCCACACCTCCAATCCACAACCACCTATGTACCCATATTCAATCACCCAACCTAAATAATGGGTTTTCAAGATCTTTTCATGGGTCTAAATGGGTCAGTGTCAGACCCTCTGTTATCTCCACACAGGCATCTGGCTATGCTGTTGCTGCTGATCCTGAATATGAGGAGGATGAGGATAATAATCATAATAATATTAAGAGTTCCTCTTCTTCTGATGGTCTTGAAATTTGTAATCTTGGGATCTCTCAAGAGATTGTTGATGCTCTTGCTAAAAAGGGTATCACCAAACTCTTTCCCATTCAGGTATTTTATTAAAAAAAATCTCATCTTGGGGTTTATATACCTATCTTTATGTGTTTCTGTTGTTGGTTTTATAAAAAAAATTTGATCTTGGGATTTATTTTGGTATGTTTATGCATTTCTGTTGTTGGGTTTGTAAAAAAAATCTGATCTTGGGATTTATTTAGGTATCTTTATGTGTTTCTGTTGTAGGGTTTATAAAAAATCTGATCTTGGGAGTTATTTAGGTGTCTTTATGTATTTCTGTTGTTGGGTTTATATAAAAATATAATCTTGGGAGTTATTTAGGTATCTTTATGTATTTCTGTTGTTGGTTTTCAAAAACATCTAATCTTGAGAGTTATTTAGGTTTATGTATGTATTTCTGTTGTTGGGTTTACAAAAAGGTATAATTTTTACTTTTTTTTTGTTTTTTCCTTACCCTTGTTTTGTTAAAAAAATGAGTTTTTATTCGGGGTATGTATTTGTATTTCATGATATTGTTTGTAATTTATATACTCGTTTACTAAAACATGTACATAAGAAACTAATTTTGACTTTTATTGATTTTTCTTGATTCTTGTTTTTAGTAATTTTAGTTGGAAGTGAAATTTTTATTTATGCTTTTCATGATGATGTTTATATTTTGAATGCTATGAAGTATGGAAATGAAATTCACATATTTTAGATGTATTGAACATTTTGTCCATGATGATATGTATGTAGTTTATCGTATTTTAATTTGTTGTAGTTAAAAGAAAATTATATAAAAGATAGAATGGTAACAAAAAGAAAAGAATTTTGGAATCTCAACGGGTATTTTTTTAACAATCTAACGGGCGGGTGTTGGCTTGGTATGGGACTGTCGTTCAAATTTGGTTTTAACAATATAGTTTCGCTTTGAATTTTGATGTCAAACTGGTTATCCCTGGCTCCCTGCAAATCAGTTTTGATTTAGGTTTTAAACATCAAAATTTTTAACTACTCAATAAATCGATCACAAATGTTCCCTTTTATGTGCCAAAAAGGCAAACTCAAACATGAAATAACAGTGCAGGTTTGATTTGGCGAATAAATGATTTACAAGTTCTTTTCTTGTTGTTCAGAGAGCTGTACTAGAACCAGCAATGCAGGGGCGTGACATGATTGGCCGTGCTAGAACAGGAACAGGGAAGACTCTTGCTTTTGGCATCCCTCTCTTGGATAAAATAGTTAAACACAACGAAAAGCATGGGTAAATACTCTTTTTATTATATTTACACTCTTTTAAAAATCGGTTATCAAAATTACTTACGTATCTGGTCAAAATATAACAGAAGAGGGAGGAACCCGTTAGCCCTTGTTATGGCTCCTACTAGAGAGCTTGCTCGCCAAGTTGAGAAGGAATTCTATGAGTCAGCACCCAATTTGGATACTCTGTGTGTGTATGGTGGTTCACCCATTCAACGCCAGATGAGTACTCTTGATCGTGGTGTTGATGTGATTGTTGGCACTCCCGGACGTGTTATTGATCTGCTTAAAAGAGGTGCTTTGAAGCTATCAGAAGTTCAATTTGCAGTTCTTGATGAAGCCGATCAGATGCTGAATGTTGGTTTTGCTGAGGATGTTGAAACAATATTGGATTATTTGCCAAAACAGCGTCAAACCATGATGTTTTCGGCAACTATGCCAAGTTGGATATTGAAACTTACCCAGAAGTACTTAAAGACACCTCTAACTATTGATCTTGTGAGTCAGTTCTGTACAATTTGTTTGTATACTGATAGTGAACCTCATTATCTACAATCGTTTAATGCAATTTTTCATTCTAGGTTGGCGATTCAGACCAAAAGTTGGCTGATGGAATCACACTCTATTCTATTTCATCAGAAATGCGCGACAGACCGTCAGTTATTGGACCGCTGATAACAGTACGGATGAACATTTATATATGATCAAAATTTTTGTTTCTTTTATGTTGTTGGTATGGTATTAATGTATATAATTTGTTTTCTTTCAGGAGCATGCAAATGGTGGAAAATCTATAATTTTTACGCAAACAAAACGCGCTGCTGATCAGTTGGCACAGGCGCTGCAGAAGAGTTACAGATGTGAAGCTTTGCATGGAGATATTTCACAAAATCAAAGGGAGAGAACTCTTGCAGGGTTTAGAGATGGCCGGGTTGATGTTTTAGTTGCCACTGATGTTGCGGCTCGTGGTCTTGATGTTCCTAGTGTTGATCTGGTAAATCTTTTTGCCTGTTTTTAGTTGTGCAGCCATAATTTGATTTTTCGTTCTTGTACTAGAAACTTGATTTTAACTGTGGTCAGGTAATACATTATGAGCTACCTAACTCCTCTGAAATATTTGTTCACCGAACGGGCCGTACGGGTCGTGCTGGCAAGAAAGGAAGAGCAATAGTAATGCATTCTTCCCAGCAATGGAGAGATATCAAAGGATACGAGCGCGAAGTAGGATGCAAGTTTACAGAGGTAATCGTGATTACAGTAAATAATTATTTGTATAAGTGGATGGACCTTTAAGAACCGAATGAACACAGAGTGGGAAATGTTTGTGTCCGTTTGTTAAATTTGACTGAACAAACGGAATGACACAGACAATTAACGAAAGAATTTTCATATTCGTGTTCGTTTATGTTCACTAGTTAATATTTGAAATGATTGGTTCACGAACATTAACCAACATACATGAAAGAACATAAATGGATAACAGTAAAAAATAAACGTGAATATCGAAACAAAAAGTCTAAATCCCATCATCATTACATCTAACATTTCAAAAGGTCATAAAGATATCTAAGTTAAACGACATTTCACGATCATAAATGAAGGAACGGGGCATGTGTTCATGTTCATTCATTTATGAAATAAGCAAAACATAAACGAACTTCCCGCTTAATGGTTCACAAATTGTTCACTAAACGTTCGATTTGTTTACAAGCCTATATGTGGATAAGTTATAATGTCATTTTTTATGCATCTTAAGTATTGGGTTATTTTGGTGCTGACTACTTTCTTTTCTTATTTATCAAAGCTTCCTCAAATTGCTGTGGATGCCGCATCCAGAATCGATCTGGGTGGTGGTTTTGGTTCATCCTCTCGTGGTGGTTTTGGTAGACCTAGTTATGGCAGATCAGATGGATTTGGTGGGTTTAGAGGTTCTAGCTCTGGGCGTTCTAGTGGCTTTGGTGATGATTCGAGTCGCTTTGGCCGTAGGAATGGGTTTGGTGACTTTGGCTCAGACCGTTCAAGCGGTTCTGGTGGATTTGGTTCAAATCGGTCAAGCGGTTCTGGTGGATTTGGTTCAGACCGTTCAAGCGGTTCTGGTGGATTTGGTTCAAATCGTTCAAGTGGTTTTGGTACATTTGGTTCAGACCGTTCAGGTGGGTTCGTCAGTCGGCGTTGAGGTTCAGGTTGGTCTGGTGGGTTTAGAGACGACGCTGAATGTTGATCTGTTTGAAAGCGAGGCGGGTAGTAGAAGAAAGAAGTTATCTTCTAATGAATAATAGAGGATAGAATGATTCGTTTTTTGGTTATTTAATTAAGCATACACAATCTATATCTAGTAAACGGATGTTGGATCTAACACTTAGTCAAAAGTTGAGAAATGAATTTGCCTGTAAATCTATTATAGAACTTTCAAGGCGAACAATAACTACTTTATCCAAGCATGCTTTTCACTTTTTTTCTTGTTTGTTTTTGCAACATCGAGTCGAATATCGCTTATAGAGTGGTTGCAGTTGCACATTGTTCGGTTGCAGTTGCACATTGTTCTCGCAATCAACACGTCGATGAGTATTAAGATAGTCATTTAGATACATGTGGAAAAAACAGTTAATATGTTGAGCCAAAGTCAACGTTAGCCGGTCAACCTGACTAATACACAACCTAACTAATTCAGTTAGGTAGTTATGTTTAGCTCTGCAAAACGGAAGTTCATAAGCCGAAAACAAACACAAAAGAAATTCTCGCTTCTTTTAATTCATATACTTGGCTTCGTTTACAATTTTATTTTTCTTCGAGGAGTTCGAGCATCATACAATACGATTCACACTTTTAGCTACACAGAACAACTTCTGAACTCTCAACACAACTTCTAAACATATCAAATGGGAAAAAGTCCCAAACGGAACATAATACCGCCCATGTGGGACAGCTACTGATGATAAAAACTACCACATGCGAATGTCATCGTTTGAATGGATCATTTGCGGGAATGAAGGGTGGGACGACGCAGGATGAATCAACAGTTTAACTGTCTGGTTCTTGCTTGATGTATGGAGATCCATGCACTCCTCAAGATCAGCATCACATGCCAACAGTACCCATTCAGAATCATCATCCATGTACTCGAGTATGACATTGCCCATGTCGTATATGCTGAAACGCCTTGCTATCTCTTGCTGCAAATCGCCAAATCCCCAGTCTTTCGTCATTTTAAATCGAATTCTCTCATGACCATAACTAGCTTTGACTCTAAACACACCTTCATCTTGTGACATGTTCTTCGGTTTATTGTTCTTAGATGCTACTTGTAGCTTGGTTTCTACATGAACCAACTTTTCTGTTCCTGTTGGAGAACTTGAACCACGGCTGCAAGATGATGAAGAATTCGTTGGTGTTGTTTGACTTTTTAAAAGACTGACCGGGTCGTTGAGTTTTGGTTTGGGACTAGGCATAACAGGGGAGCTTAATTCAGGGAAATTTGTGTAAAATGACCCGAGTTGAATAACGCCATCAGCACCTTGCACTGAATCAATAACGAGTTGCAGTTTCTTTAGCGAATGGCTTACTTTCTTGATCTTTCTAGACGGCCATCTCATGATTCCATGCTGCCTGCATATCCGTTTCAAGGTTGTCGGGCACACTGAGGAAAACATTACAGAACCATGGTTATTTTTAACAAATCTTGAGGTAATTATGTCAGCAAGTAGATTAAACTATAAAAGTTTAAGTGTCTAGTGTCTAACCGCCGATACTCTTGGCAGCATCTTTAAGACTCCCGCGAAAATGTTGCTGAAGAACTTGCAAACTAATGTTTCTCTCTGATCTGGCCCGACCCTTTTCAGTTGACCGTTTGGTGCCCAATGGTTGATCTTTTGACTTGGATCCCCATCCAAGATAAGTTTGCTTGTCAAGATCAGAAAACGCGAGCCCATGATAAAATTGGTTTATGGCATTAAATTCGTCTTGTGGTTCTTCCTTGTGACACCCCATGGTCAAAACGACGTTTTCACCCCTGCGTTGGGCTTCCAGCATATCGGAAATCCAAGATTCATCGCGGGCATTTGGTTCTTTGACTGAAAATGAGGCTTGTTCAACTAATTCTTCATCTTGTATCTCGTGCAAGCTCCAAGAAAGACTTTTTATCATCGAAGCTATCGAGCTTCTCATCTGTTCTTGTTCTACATGGCTTTTGCAGTCACGAGGTAAAAAGAACTCCAAGATGAAATCTAACGGGCCTGTATAGGTGCTACGAAGGCGTATTGCTACAGCACTTTCAAGTCCAAACATCCTTGCTTCATGAGCTGCAGGATAATCAACCCTACAAAAATCATTAATGTCAGTAAAGCAAGGTTGGTTTGTTCCCAACGCTTTACCAGCAATACCTTCTCCTGGTACAAGCTGCAACGCCGAGCATGCTTCAAAAAAGCCCAAAACTTGGGGATCAAATACATATGAAGCAGATTCAATGATGGAGATTGTCGTATGAGGGCGTCCGGATCTGCTTTCACATGTGCCCCATGTTTGAGCCAATGGTAACTTGAGTGTGTTACATATGGATCTCAAAACATCTCGAATCTCTGCAAGCGCCACCTCGTATGGCTCACTGAAATCCTGACATAAAGAAACATTACACTGATGTAAAAACCGATTTTATAAACGCAATTGACTGATCAGTAAGTTTCTTAATGATCTCTACCTTTAGTTTTGGATGAATCAAGAAGTCCGAAGTCCTTAGATCCACAGCCTGCAAGCGAAAGTCGATTCAGAAAGATTTAATTAAGAATCAAAGTCATCAAACATAATCTTGAAATGAAACTTTACACCAAGACTTGATCGCTGGCCTCAATAATATGATAACATGAGTAATAAGTAAAATTATAAAGAGACCTCGAGAGCTTTACAGATGTTTTCGAGTTGCTCATGGAAGTTTACTTTCTTGGAAGCAGTCACAACTTCAATGACACCAAGGCAAGTTTCACCGTCTAGATCGAATACAGGAAGGTTGAGACATCCATAAATATTAAACTTTTGAGCATAAATCGCGCGTGGATCACTCCCTTCTGCAGCGAGCCGCAGATCTACTGCACAAGTTGGAAACTTCTTCAAGTAAACAATGGCTGGCAAGCCAATCATCTCTGTTGAATCATACTCAGCAGCAAAGCTATAGCTCTTGGAAATCTCTCTATAACTCGATAGATCTGTCCCATCCGAGTTAATTACAAAAGGCTGGTCTTCGGCTGTTAAGACTCGTCTGCCTTGTCTAATAACAGGCAGCCATAACTGAACAAGAAGATCCAAGTCCACTAAACACCTCTCATTCAAATATTCAATCACTTGAATCAACCGATCATCAACAGACTTCATATCCGTCTCATCCGGAGAAACGTGTGGATCAAAACATCCCACGAATGTATCCGCGGACCCAAGGTAAGACGAATTAAAGTCCAAAAGAGTTGAAGGTGACAGATTAGGACTGTCTAACCACCCACCATCAGGTGAAAGGTCATCATCAACATCAACATATTCAAGATTGTTGTTTTCTATGGATCCAAATATTATATGATCATCCATTTAATTATAATACCCTTTTCAGTTCTTTATATTAAAACTCTAAAACAACTAAAAAACTGGCAAAAAAACAAGTGACAGAAACAAACTCAGGAACCAGACCGAAGAAGGTTAACATATATGTGAAACAAAAACAATAGCTTCCACGAGTTCTTATCGTCTTTCTTCAAAAACCAAATGTGTCCGTGTCTCACAAACATTGTTTTTTCAGAAGAACTGCAGCAAATGATCAACATGTCATGTAAAAAACAACAAAACATATATAAAGACATATTAGTTATTAGATGAAAGGAAGAAGGGTTAACTTACTATAAGATTTAATGGAAGAGAATTAACCAGATGAAGATGATATTAGTTATTAGATTATTATAATATTAGGAAGTGGAATAGGAGCAGCAACTGATCCTGAAATGTTTAGACATACACAAGTTGCCGCTTCTGTTGGATTTTTATAGAGGTGGTACGAATCTTTAAGCAGGACCACCAACAGATGACGTAACATGTATAATAATATAAAATAATGTGACAGGAAAACACATACATTTTTCATTATTATATTATTATTAATAATTATTACTAGGTGAAATCCCGTGTGAAAACACGAGAAGTCTATGTTATTTTTTAAGATAATTAGTCCGTAATTACAGAGAACATAAATGTGTTTTACTAAGGTCTGTTTAGTAAACACCGAATCAAGAAGTCAATCATCTGTTGTAAGCAAAGTCTGTTTAGTAAGGTCTGTTCCGTTGAGGTGAGACAAACGATAAATACTGATCAGATGTTGAAAACATTAAAGGATGTTTAAACCAAGGTCGGATAAATCAACATATGTTACTTTACAGACCACGTAAATAGATCCATGGAAAGCTCTTAGCATAGAACAGACATTGGAAAAAAACAGACAATGATATTTATCATTTTTTGGAAGTACTGAAACATATTGAAACAGAGCAACATGTTTAACATGTTATTATCAAATCAAAGTCCATTCGTTATTTTTTTTATAATTTATTCCACTATACTTTATGTATTTCTTTCCATATTTCACTGTTAAATTCATTAAACAACATAAACAATTTAACTTACAAAACCACAAGTGAAGGGGTAGGGTACCAAAATCCCCCCACGGATAGCAATCCTACCCCACGACTTTGGAGAATGCAAAGTCTCTACACAACTAAGTCCTATAAGTGCAGGAAAGCAACAAGGACTACTACATCCCGCAGAACATTAACGGCGCAGGATCAATCGGCTACGCAGAACTCTCAGACACCTCAAGAGTAGAATATCTACGGGTTAGTCACATCGCCAAGCGCCTCAGCGCCAATCCAGGCGGCAGCGGTGCTCAGCTCAGATGCAGCCCCCATGGTGCTCCCACTTGGCTGCACTAACAACTTTTCAGCCTTTCAGCCACAACATCACATCAGACGCCTTCTAGAAGATGCGGCAGACACAAGAAGAAAAGAAGCACCTGCAGCCAATCACGTCGCGCCACGTGGACCAATTGCAGGGTGGTATTCCTTTTTCTCTCATTAGCATTTATTATGTTTAGTTGCATCTTAACTTATCCAATCCAATTCTAACTATTTGGCCGAAAGGAGGCAGGCCCATAACTCGGGCCCAAGCCCATCGTCGTGGTTATGGGTTAATGATGTTTGGCCCACCTTGTGTTCTATAAATAGAGGGATTCACCTCCTTGCAAGACACAAGTGTCCACAACACACAAACGATTGTACACTTACAAGCGTTAGCCAAACCCATTTTTGTGTCTGCCATAAGAGTCCGAAAGGACCTTCAGGCAGTCGCCTCCTTTCACTATGCCCATTCTTGTTATTCTTTCAGGTTCAGTTCATGCTGTACGTGTGGAATAAGAATTATAACTTGTAGCAAACAAGTTATACAACAACCCCGACACCATATTATACTTGTACCTTACCTGTATTATACATGTTGTAGCCTTTTGTTTCTTCAACAAGAAAAATAAATAGATGAAAGATAATTATATGTACAAACTTGTTTTTGCTTATCATAAATCAAAATCTTCAATACCTTCCTACTTTTGACCATGGATACAACAACATAGAGTTGACAATGACTGAAAACAGTACATGGAAGATACAAACCAACACGTTCAAGTAATTGTCCTTGACTTTCATTTATTGTCAATGCAAAGCATAGAGAGAGTCAGAAAGTCTTCAAGCAATCTTGATTGGTATTCTTTTATCAGAAGATGTCATCATCAATCTTGAAATCAACATACGATGAACAATTTTACTTCTTTGATAATATTCATTTCAATCAAAAGTAACATCACTGTCCAAGTCAATGTTTGAGAGGCCAGTTAATTCTGATATGGAAAACATTTTGAGAGAAGGATACATTGCTGAGATAATCAAGAACAGACCTTACAAGGCCACTGAAAGTCAATTTGCTAGTTGGAATTCTGAGGCACTCAAGAATGAACTTTAGATAATTAAAGAGATGCTTAAAGACCCTAATCACAATGCAACTCCACCTGACTGGAAGAAGAGAAGACAAACTGATCATACAAGAGCTTTTAAATTTAAAAGAATGAGACAAGAGTTGGTCACTGCTAATTTTGGATAGATGAAATCAGTTGCTAAATGGCGAGACAGCTCGAGAGATAAAGGGAAATTGATCCATCCCTGTCAAGAAAGCCAAATTATCCCGATCAAGATCAACCACCTCGACAAACCCAAAAACACAAAATTCTGTCCTCAATAGATGATCTTAACATATCGTTGCTATGATATATAATAAAAGGCAGAAGGAAATGTTTGATGCTGAGGAAGGGTTGCAATTTGAAAACTTGAGAAAACACGGTTTTCTATATCAGATCAAATTTCACACAAACCCTACCAGTAATAAACTGAGGGAAATTATTAGCAGACCCTTCTCACCAAACTCATCACAAATAACTCTCTACCAAAGAAATCAACCAGACTCAAAATTTAAAGAATGTAAGTCAAACAAAGACACCCATGAATTGACTCTGGTCAGGACTGATGGACAAGTTTAGAAAATCAGCATGGAGGAAGCTTATGGTCTGGAAATTGCTGATCTGGAAGATTTAATAAAGCTAGAGCTTCAAAGGGATGCAGAAGACTCGCTTTCTTTTCACTTTGAGCTTCAATTCAAAGTTCAGATAAGGAAGAGCCTGATAATGACAGTTGACAACACAACAAAGTCTGTTGACAAATAAAGTCTATTGAAGACTTAGCAGTTGTAGTCTCCAACAAATGATGAAGATTGGCGATTAATATAACATATGTTCTATTTGTGATGATACTGACTAGTATTTGTTATATTTGATAGTAATCAATTATGGTACATGTT
The DNA here is from genome assembly GCA_032199755.1 of Ambrosia artemisiifolia. Taxonomy (NCBI): domain Eukaryota; kingdom Viridiplantae; phylum Streptophyta; class Magnoliopsida; order Asterales; family Asteraceae; genus Ambrosia; species Ambrosia artemisiifolia. Next base: position 44,394,393 of record CM063518.1, read on the forward strand.
TTGGTCAAAAATTACTTGATAAAAATAACTTTGTTTTCCAAATCAGAAAAGTGAGGTAGAGTGCTAGATGTGTGTAAATATGTTAAAGGTCTAGTTTTATTCTGAAAATGGTACATTAACATGTTAAAGAAACAATTATATGACAACAATGCTCAGGATGAGAAAGGTAGATTTCAGGATGGACAGTTATATCCTGAGGATGTAACTGTCTGGAACAGGGATATTGTAACTGAATGTAAATGAAGGAAAGCAAGCCAATAACACTCGATGTACGAGGAAAGCCCTTGATCACATGATGATCGCCGGCACAAAACCTCGGGAGGAGTCTAAGCCCCTGCCTTGTTTGTTAATATTAAAATGATAAAAAGTAATACAACTTTGGAAGTATGATGAACAATCTAAGTTACAATGATTATGTAGTGTTGTGTGTGAGTAGAGAGAATATCAAGTGTTAGCTAGCTAGTATCAAGTGCTTGATAATGTGTAAGTGTCCTATTTCCGTTCATCATGCCCCTATTTATAAGTACACAAAAGTAAATAATGAATCCCATGATATCCACTGCCTAGTTATGTTCCTTGAAGGTTTCAGGTGACCGTTGGAGCTGTTTCGACTGAGTTATACGTTGGTATAATAGTTTCCTAGTTTTTCACCCTGCATTCAACACTCGTTGGTTACACTTTGACCTATTCTTTAGGCATGGACTTGAGTTGCATGTATAACTCTATCATCTTCGGGTTCTTTGACTAAATAAGACAATATAGTCATTGGAAAAGAGTTACAAGTCCTTATCATTGATTGATTGTACTTGTAATAATATCATAAGAAGATAATTTTTTAGTCCATCCTCAGGATGCATATATGATAAAACACAGTTACATCCTGAACCCTGCTTAGTCCTTCAGCATCCTAAGGATGTCACACAAAGAATATCAGGTAAAATCATCCTGAGGATTTTCACCACCAACAATTGTCCCCAAAAAATATGTTACCGTTAATATCTTACACGGTTATAATATTTTTTAATCGTAAATCTTATCTGATAATCTGATGTAACGTCTTGTCAGGATCATAATGGCTATTTTCTCGGCTATGATCAAGTGGTGACCGTTACACGACATCATCTTCCGCCATCTATATCTAGACCTTCCTTCTTTCTTTATAATCACATCTGATCATCAAAGAAGGTAATTTCTTTCTCCTCTTTCTCTTTTCTTCTTTCAAACCTACAAAATTTTTCGAAAAATTCTGAAGATGGGCAAGAAAATAATGAGGGCTTCTGGGAATGTAGGAGTCTCAAAAGACTTTATTCCCCCGAACTTATTAAGCCATCCTGGTCAGGAAGTCTGTTCCTTCAAAAACAAGGACATCCAAGCTCTGAAGGACTCAGGGGCCTTCCCTAGTTCTGCTGAGTTCCGTCCCTATGATCCAAGTGCAAAGTCTGATTTTGCATCTTCTATATGAGTCTATTTCCTGTACCTGCCTTTTTCTCTGGGTTTAAGATATCCCTTCCCTTCATTCATCAAAGATTTCTTTGATATAACAGGGATGGCTTATGCCCAGGCTATGCCTGAAATATGGAGAATCTTGATGGTTTGTAACAAGATCATTGAGGAACGTGGCATCCATCTTCAGATAGGGGATCTGTCCCATATTTATAAGTTGAAAACTCATGGTTCAAATCGTTATCTTGGTTAAAGAGTGGTAAAGCTTTGTCATGATGTTGTTTAGTTTTAAAAATTTTGTAGTTACATCCTGAGGATATTACTAATATTTTGAAATAATGTTTGTGTTATAGGTGCTTCATTTGCAAAGCTTGCTTCTCCTCTGAACGACACTTACTTGAGATATAAGGCAATATTGGACTTACCTGTTTTTGCTAGGACCTTTGAAGTGGAAGAGAGTCATACCGTTAGCCAAACTACCGAAATGTCTGGTGAGTATTACCTGTTACATCCTAAGGATGTTTTCATTGTTTACCACTGTCTAATCTTGTGATTGTCTTTCCACAGCAAAGAAATCTGCTTCCTTTGATCCGGATGACATTGATAGCCAGGATGTGAAGGTAACCAAGATCACCTCGCCATCAAGTTCCAAGATGGCCAGTCCTCCTCCTACTCTTCCCAGGTCAAGGGCAACCACCTCTTCCAAAAAGAGGAAGACTGCTACTGCTTCTGCCTCTGCTCAGGAAGCTACTCCCTTTGAGGGACTCAGCTTTGAGGATGTTTGGGCAAGATTTTATAGTTCACTCTCTAGGTACAACGCTATCTTGAGGATGGCAATAAAAAAATTATATAAGCAAATCTTCAAGATAAGATACTTACCTGTTTTCTTTCTTTGGTAGGGATATGAGTATCTCCTGAAGTCCTTGGATGGAGTCGCCAAAGAGCTCAATGGCACCCAGTCTAAACTTGAGGATATACAAAAGATTGCTCGTGATAAGAGCAAATATCTTGAGAAGAAGTTAGACCAGGTAGGGGCTAAGCTGAAGCAAGTGAAATCTGAGCATGCCAATCGGTGCTGGATCATGAGAAAGAGATGGAGGAATACCGAGATGGGCTTGTAAAATCTGCCACTATTTCCGTTCTACAGGCTAGGGTGAAGATGGCTCTCCAAGCAAAGGATCCTGGTTTCAAGTAGGAAGACTGGGACGTGGAGGCTTGGCAAGAGAAGATCCGAAGCCTTAGTGGAAAGGATGTGGTTTATGAGCCTGTCCCTGCTACAGATCCTGAGGATGCACCAAAGAATCCTGAAGATGCTGAGGTGAATGAGGCGGAAGCTAAGGTGGCTGAGGTGGTGAAGGAGTTGCAAGTGGGCGATGAAGGATATAATGACTAGGCTGGAGCCCACTTTTTTAGATCTTATGTGGTAGTGTTTATGGTAATAATCTGTGGTTGAACAATTTCAAACAATCTTATTTTGGTATGTAATAACTTAATACAATGAAAGGTTTATAGATACACGAAAGTGCGACTAGTGCTATTGAATTGCTAATCATATTATGTTTTGCTGTTTCCAGAAGGTCAAAGGTGGGATTTGAATGGTCGAAGGTGGTTATGTTTGGTCGAAGGAGAAGCTGAGAGGTCGAATGTAGATTGTGTTTGTTGTTTATGTTGATTCGCCCAGTCGTTTGGTTGAACGTGCACATTCGCCCAATCAAATGATCGAATGTGCAGGTCTATATAAGGCTGAATCAGTTTTAGAGTTTGGGGGTTGGTCATTTTGTTTCCCTCTCAGTGTGTGTTTCTCCCTAGGGTTTTTTGTCAAGTCTGTAATTGAGTTATAACATTGTAAACAAGCTTTTCAAGTGATTAATGATTATGTTAATGAATGAAATGGATGAGTTAATGATGATTTGTGTGTTTTGCTAGTTTTATTATCATTTTGTGATCAATTCAGAGATTCCGCATCTGAATTGAACTTGTTTGATCATATTCTTCATTGTTTAATCGATCCTTTGCGCATACAAAGTGGTATCAAAGCCATAAGGATCAAACAACCACGAATTGATAATATTACAGCTGATTTGGACCCTTTTTTGATCAAAACTTTTCTGCTTTTCATTGAATATTTGAAATTTATGATAATTGATTGATTTGAACTTGTTTTCCTGGATAAAATTCAAAATACTCTTTGTTAAACTTGTTCCAAATCCAATCCGATGCAAAACCTGCATAAGATCATCAAATTTCATCAACATTTGGAAATTTTGGATCAAAATAACAGAATTTCAAAGTGTAACCGTTTTTCAAAATGAAAGGGTCGAACCTAGGGAGAATTGGTCGAGAGCGGAATTTTTAGGTCGAACCAGGGATTATCTAGTGGAACGTGGAGTTCTATTTGGTCGAACCTAGAAAGTTTTAGTGTGTTGTGTTCATTCGACCAGAAGTGGTACATTCGACCAATTGGGTGGTCGAACGTGGGTTATTGTGGTCGAAAGTGAAACGTGTCTGTTATTTTCTACATTCGTGTCTTCACAAACGGTCGAATCTGGTTTACATTTTACATTCGACCATATTAAGATTGAAAAGGGTCGAACGTAGAAACTGTTATAAAATTTTTCTAATCGTTTCGTGTTTTTGCAATTTTCAGAACGATATGTGGAACTTTCCTACAACACCACGACCTAATACAACACCACAACAACAGACAACTATGGAACCTTGGTCGGTAGCTGCTCAAAAGACTAGTCAATCATCTCAACCGATTAACTATTTGGCGATGACTAGTACTATGCCCCCAACAAGTTGTACAATCACAACCACAACCTATGGCTAATTACTGGGGAGTTGCAGTAGCGGCGGTACACTCTCAGACTACCAATGCGATTTCGACACTTATTCAAGATTTATCTTCTGGTAGTGGGAGCCGTCCACCAAAGTTGATGGAAATGATAGACTACAACCAATGGAAGACTAAGTTCAAGATTCATCTTGAGGGTATGGGATTAGAAGGAACAGAAGCTTGGCAAATGATTGCTAAGGGGTATGTTGCTCCGATTTTGGAGAACACAGGTGAGCCAATTCCGTTAGAGAGTCTTGCTGATGATGAGAAGAAGAAGTTTGCGATAGAAAAGAAGGCGTTTTCCCAATTGTCCCAGGCCATCAACACTGATCTCTTACATCAGTTTGGGTCGTGCACTACTTCGAAACAATTGTGGGATATGTTAAGGAATCGTCACGATGGAAATGAGAAAACAAGAAAGCTTAGAATGGAGGAGTTACGAAAAGAGTTTGAGAATTTCAGCTCTATGGGAAATGAGACGCTGAAAGAGTTGGTTCCAAGGTATTGCCATTTATTGACTGAACTTTCAAGTTATGAGATCAATATCCCGATGTCTGAGCTGGTGGATAAGTTTGCTGATTCATTGCCACCATACTGGAATCAACACATCGAGGTACTCAAAGAAAAAGATGCATATCATTATTGGACCATCAATGAGTTTATCCAAAAGCTTGAGAATAAAGCGATGGAAGAAAAGAGGAAGGCGAAAAGAGCACAAATTCCTCAGAATCTAGAGTTATACCATGGTGGTACATCTTCATCTCTAGCTAGTTCAAGTTCTACAACTACTGTTGCTCCACACATTGCTTGTGTTTCAAGTCACGTTGAACAAACCAAAACCCCCATAAACTACCTTGCTCAAACCTCATCCTATACACCACCATCATATCCTACTACTTACATTCCACCATTTCACCAATGCAACAAGCTGCATGTTATTCAACACGTTTAAATCATTCTCAACAACAATCCTATATTCCTCAAATGAATCAAAATCAAATGAACCCAAGTCAACCTAATCAGAGTCCAATTGTGTTGGAGACTTCAAATTGGAACAATGTTACTGTTGAAGTTGCACAGCAACATGTAGCATTGGTTTCTGCTATGGTCGCTTCGTATAATGGGTTAGTTGCTAGTCAAATTGGTAACAACAATCTAACCAATGAAGACTACGCACAAATTGACAAAGAAGAGATGGAGCTCATGGATATTCAGTGGGCATTTGCTAGCGTTATGAGGCGAGTGACTGAGTTCATTGAGAAGACGGGCAGAACGGATCTTTCTACTTCTCCAAACACCACATATGGCTTCAACAAAGCCAAAGTGACATGTTTTAACTGTGGTGGGAAAGGTCACTTCAAGAGAGAATGCACACAGCCAGCACAGCAGGGTAACAGGAATCCTTTTAACACCAACTACCAGAACTGTCAAAATCAGGTATCATATCAAAGCCAAAACAACTCCAATTTTCAACCACAAAACAATTACCAAAACCGCCAAGACACATCACCAAACAATACCGTTAGACAAACTACTTCCCAAAACCAAAACCAAAATCAAACACCACACAATCCAACCAGAACTATCATTCCTATTTCTACACCAAACAACCAAACCCAATCAGAAAACAAAAACCGGGCTTTGGTTATTCAGAAAGATGAAGTATTTGATTGGACTGGTATGCAATTTGGTGTTGAGGAGATTACAGCTGGAAATGTGGCGTGTGTTGCTCAGAAAATGGATTTGGATGTGTCAGTGTCTGTTGAAGATGTTTTGGTAACTGAGAAGATGTCTGAAGTGAAGATTGAAGAGTTGAATGATATTTGTATTGAGAAGAAGTCGAGATTGATTCTTGACTCTGTTACTGATGTTCCTGAACAGTGTGATTCAGCTTATTCTGATATGGAGAGTGATTCCGATTCTGAAGCTAGTGTTAATTCACTAGATGATGATATTGATCAACTTCTTGCTGAAGCTGATTTTCTGATGACAAGGAAGTCATGTATTGTGGATGATGCATTTACCAGAATTGACTATTCCACGTTCTTTGCTGGGAAGGAAGCTCATTTCGCTCTCATGGCCATGACAGACCCTCCAAAGCAGGTAAGTTCTGAATCTACAACTGATATACATAGTGATAAATATTGTGGTACTTGTGATAGATTGACAGATGAGAACAAGCAACTCAGGGTACAACTTGAGAGTGCTGTAATTAACTGTCAATCTTCTCGCAAGGAAGTTAGAGAATTCAATAAAGTGCTTGATGGTTACAAGAAAGACATTTCAGATCTTAAAAAGACTTTATCTTTAAAACAATTAGCCATTAACAATTATATCAATGATCTGGAAAATACAAAACTTGAAATGGCTACCATCAAGTGCTTTGCAGAAAAGGTCAACAAAAAGCTTGAAAGCTATAAACACATTGCATATGTGGTTGACCATATTATTGAAGAACCATCGCAACCCCGTAATGCAAATTACAAAGCTGTGCCATCTCCAGTGTTATTTGAAAATGTCATCAAGTGACACCGGAGAGCTCAGTAAAATCTGATTCTGCATCGGAAGATGAATCTAACACTTCTAGTGTTGGAGATCCAAATTCTGATGTACGACCGATTTTGGGTTTGAATGATGAAGGGGTTGATGCAGTAACTGATGATTCTGACACAGAAAGTGAGAAAACTGAAAAGGTGAGTGATATTCCTAAGGAAAATCACATTATCACAAATGAACCAGTATCACCCTCTCAGTTTTGTCATCCAATGTCTAATGCAAATTGTGTCACTCAATCAGTGAAGAAAGAGGTTAAAAATGATTCAGTTGACAAACCCGTCAAGGTATTTTATCGGATGGAAGGATCCGATAAGATTATCTCTGACGAGGAGTATCCGATTAAATTTGCAAATTATTCTAAAATTGAGAAAATCTGGCAAGAAAGTACTATTTGGTTTCCTAAACACGAAAGGACTAATGAAGTACCACCAGAAATTTTGATGAAACTATATCTGGATACTCTGAGAGAACCAAAAGTTCATGTCACTGAATTCATCAAACCTAAGCAAAAGGCAAACGGTTTTCTTGAGCCGGCTTATTCGAGGGACCCAGCTCCTGAGAGTTTAAGACGCAAATGTGTAGATGATCAATTTCCTATCAATTCATTTGCTAAGCCGTATGCTCAGAATGTGTTTGAAGAATACCGTGCATGTTTCAAGTGTGGGGAGAGAGGGCATTTACTTGCTCACTGCCCGTACGTGAGGCATAAGAGGCACGAAGTTGAGATAAAGCAATCCATTAGATAGCTGGTCGATAATCATTGTTATCCTCAAAGACGCTTTGTTCCTCAACAAGCACCATTTTATAATCAAAACAATTTTTATCAAAGGAGGGATAATCGTCAATTCAATTATGATCGTCGAAACCAGATTGCTATGAAAAACCGTTGAAGAGACCTATGGTGAACACAATGGTTGATAAACAAAAGGTACCACCAAAACCTGCTGTTAAGTCAACTGTTCGACCTGTTTCAGTTAAATCAGAAAAGGTAAATAAGAAAGTCTCATTTAAGAACGACACTAAGAAATCGACTGAGACTCCAAAAACTCAGATTTGAATTCTAAAACGTTCTAAACAGTCTTGGTCACTTACGGGTTCTTCAGGTGCTTCTACCTCCAAATCAATTGGAAAATCTCAAGATGAGAAAGTTTTGAATGAACAGAAAACGATCAATTCAAAACCACGTGTTGATGTGAATGATTCTTTGAACGATGATATTGAAAGACCCAAGACCAGACAGGCTTGGGTCCCCCGAAAAATCTAATCTTTTTACTTAATATGTGCAGGGAACTTCAGCTGGCCCTGTTAGTAGTCTTTGGATTGTTGACAGTGGAGCTTCTGGTCACATGACAGGGGATTTATCGTTACTGTTTGACATTAGAAATATCATTGGCGGATATGTTGCATTTGCCAGAAATAAAGGAGGATACATTACTATGGAAGGAAGTGTGAGTAATGGGATCGTGAGTTTTGAGAAGATTTCATATGTAAAGTAAATTGATTATAATCTGCTCAGTGTCAGTCAGATATGTGATAAACAGTTTTCGGTATTCTTTGATGAAAAATCTTGCTACATACTCAAGCCAGGTTTCGTTCTACGAAAAGAGTGGGTAATGCTAAAAGCACTGAGAGTGAACAATCTGTACATTCTCGACATGTAAAAAGCTATGACTACACAAGGCCAAGTCACATGCTTCCTCTCCAAGGCTACTGAAAAATAATCAATCATGTGGCATAGGAGGATGGGACACATTCACCTTAGAAAAATGAATCATCTGGTGAAAAATAAACTTGTCGAAGGCGTGAATGTTAAGCATTTTCATTTGAACGACAAGTGTGTGAATTGTAAGAAAGGAAAGCAGCACAAGCAATCCCATAAGCCAAAGAAAGTCAATTCAGTTGTAATTCCACTTGAGCATTTGCATATGGATCTGTTTGGACCAGTCAAGCGTAAAAGTCATGCTGGTGAATTGTACTGTCTGGTGGTTACCGATGACTATTTCAGATTCTCATGGGTTATGTGCTTGCATCATAAGAGCGACACATTTAATAATCTGAAGGTTCTGTTCACTCGATTGGAAAATTTATATGGTCTGAAGATCAAGAGAACTAGGAGTGACAATGGGACGGAGTTCAAAAACGCACAGATGGACGCTCTTTGTGAAGACAAAGGAATTCATCATGAATATTCTGCTCCGTATACCCCTCAACAGAACGGTGTCGCAGAACGCAAAAACAGGACTTTAATTGAAGCGGCAAGAACAATGCTTGTGGATTCCAATCTTCCAGTAATGTTCTGGAATGAAGCAATTTACGCAGCTTGTTATACTCTCAATCGTGATTTAACAGTGAAGAATTTTGGGAAGACTTCTTATGAACTGTTGCACCGACGAAAGCCGAATTTAGAGTATCTAGAACCGATTGGAGCACGGTGTACTATGCTTAATCCATCTGAGAAGTTCGCACCAAAAGCTGAAGAAGGATTTTTTGTTGGATATGCAACCCCGCTTAAACGGGTATTCAACAAACGAACTCGTCAGGTGGAGGAGTGGGCTAACGTTAAAGTTCAACGGTATAATCAGAATTTACAGGGTAGCGGTCCAGACTGGATGTTTGATTACAAAGATTTCTTTGAATCATTCAATCTAGATAGCTTAGTTGAAGAGGCTGTATTACGATTATATTACGAGTGTGAAAACGCAGTGACATCATCATTAGTGCGTCCGATCACTGTAAACCCCCAAACAGCTTCTAATGATACCAATGCTCCTGCAGCTGAAGAAGAGATATTTCAGGAAGCTTCCACAACTCTTGATTCATCAGAATCTGAAGATGACGATGAGGTTACAAGTGAAGCTATTCCAGATATTGCTACAGAGACACCTCTAGTGAACCCACATCCCGATGTTGCTTCATCGTCTAACACGGGTAATGATCTGGATGAAGTGGAGAACTTGACTACTCAGACGGGAGTGCAAGTACCTGATTATCCGGAATCTTGGATACATCGTATTCACCCGCTTGAGCAGGTTATTGGTGATCCTGGTAGCAATGTGATGACGAGAGGTCAATTGAGGAATGCGAACTCACCAGAAAACCTTGGCGCTCTTGCTTTATATGCCAAAATTCAAAAATCAGGTTTTCAAAATGACTGGTCGTTTGCTTGTTATGTTTCGCAGGTAGAACCACGGACATACAAGGATGCTCTTTTGGATGACGCTTGGGTAGAGGCTATGCAAGAGGAGTTATTACAATTTCAAAAACTTGGAGTGTGGACACTGACAGATTTACCTCCAGGAAGGAAAAAGATAGGAACTAAATGGGTGCTTAAATGTAAGAAGGATGACAGAGGAGTGATTATTAGGAACAAAGCTCGATTGGTCGTACAAGGCTTTCATCAAGTGGAAGGAATCGATTATAACGAAATTTATGCACCGGTTGCACGTTTAGAAGCTATCCGTATGTTTCTGGCGTTTGCATCTTACAAGAAATTCAAGGTGTATCAAATGGACGTTAAAAGCGCGTTTCTTTATGGTGTGGTCAAGGAAGAGGTCTACGTCGGTCAACCTCTAGGCTTTGAAGATCCTATCCACCGGGATAAGGTTTACATTCTTAACAAAGCATTATACGGGTCGCACCAGGCTCCACGTCAATGGTATGAGGAGCTAAGCACGTACCTGCTATCCAAAGGATTCAAACGAGGCTTGGTCGATTGCACACTATTTACGAAGAAAACAGGGGATGATTTGCTTCTCGTCCAGATTTATGTAGATGATAATATTTTTGGTTCTACTAACGAACTTCTTTGCAGAGAATTTGAAAATATAATGCAGGAAAAGTTCGAGATGAGTGCGATGGGAGAAATGCAGTTTTTCCTCGGCTTGCAGGTGGATCAAAGACCAACGGGGATCTTTATTCATCAGACCAAATATGTTTCTGAAGTCTTGAGCCGTCCCAGATGGAAGATTCGACGCCGATGGACACCCCAATACAACCTAATCACGGGATTGGTGTTGACGCTAAGGGGGAGCTGACAGACCCATTTACATACAGAGCAATCGTCGGATCTCTGATGTATCTCACTGCATCAAGGCCAGACATAATGTTCGCTACATGTCTCTGCGCACGTTTCCAATCGAAGCCGAAACAAAGTCATCTGACAGAGGTCAAGCGAATCCTAAGATATCTGAAGGGATGTCCGTCGAGAGGACTATGGTACCCTAATGATGATAATTTTGACCTAATTGCTTTTAGTGATGCAGATTGGGGAGGCTGTGATAAAGACAACAAATCCACAACAGCTGGATTCCAGTTTATGGGGAGCAGGCTCGTGACCTGGCAATGCAAGAAACAAACCGCAGTTGCCTTATCCACATGTGAAGCAGAATATGTCTCAGCATCAAGCTGCTGCTCACAAGTTCTCTGGATACAACAACAGATGGTGGACTACGGTTTGCAATTTCTTAAAACCCCTATTTACTGTGATAATGAGGCTGCAATTGCATTAACAAAAGATTTAGTTAATCACTCGAAAGCTAAACATATCCGGATCAAATATCATTTTATCCGTGATTGTTATGCAAAAGAGTTGATCGACATGGTCAAAATCCACACTGACTATCAACGTGCAGATCTTTTTACCAAAGCTTTTGATAAATCACGGTTTGAATATCTTTTAAAAGCAAATGGTATAAAAGAAAAAACAAGACTGATCACTACCTCAGTTTATCGTTTTCTAGTTTAGTTTTTATTATTTTTCAGAAAATTACAAAAACCCAAAAAGATGTTTTACTTTTTAGTTAGAGGTTATTTTCAGAAAATCCAAAAATATTGAAAAACTCAAAAACCCATAAAAATTAGAAAATTCAAAATGATTTCCAGGAGAAAAAGGGGAAATGATAGTACATCAGATGGGATCTGACACATGCTAAAGTGATGTAACGCAATATGAGGCGTGTGTTGATTTCGTGTGATGTGCTGATAGACTTCGTAGACTTATTACTGCATGCATTAGTGATACAAACATAACGAACTACTCGTTTGTGGCTGAACACCTCATGGGCATATGGTCTTAGTACTGTAATTTCGTTTGATAGAGTTGCCAAAATCTGAGGTTTCGGGTCGTTATGTTATTGTTATCCGGGATATTCTGATTGAACTTTTGTCGTATTAATTTACGGACCTAGATTCAATCAGAATATTTGCTAAAAGAGCTTTAATGCCAAACCTAAAAGTTACCGAATTGAGGAACTTATGTTAATTATTGATCAAAGAGCATTAATTGCATCGTATCAGTTCACTGATGAAAATCTGCGATTGATAATCAGCCTCAACCCGTTATATTTGCACATGTTACTTTACTGCATTAATTTGCTGACCTGTATACCTCTGTGCTATATATCTTGTATCTAAACGGATAACTTTGGCATAATCACGTGTTACGAGGAAGCTTTGTGCAATTTCTTGATACGGGAGTATGTTGTGTGTGTGTGGGAACCATAACGTGTTAGTCTAATAAACCTAATATCGTATCATTTTAACGCATTGCATAACAGTCTGCATGTGAGTTTATGTGGACAAAAATATCAGCATGTTGGGACAAAGAGGATTGAAGAAACCACCTTTTGATAACCTTAGTCCAAATCATATTCTGCCTAAGTATAGAAGAAACTGCTGAAGAAGAAATCAGAAGTACTGAAGAACAAAATAGCAAAGTACTGAAGAGTTAACCATCAGAAGTTCTGAAGTCTAACCAGACACTACACTGAAGAACTACTGAAGACAAACTACTCATCAGCAGTTTGTCACTCATCAGCACTTTGACATCAGAAGCTTCTAACCGACTTAGACTTCAGTAGTTTTTAGTATTATATTGTTTTGTTAAAGTCTTGATTCAAGTTTCAATGTACAGACTGTTGTATCCTTATCTTAAGCTTAGTATCTTAGCTAAATATCTTAGATTACTTCAGACAACAGTTTTGTATGTTGGTCTATAAATAGATGAGTTTGTTCATCTATTTTAGATATGTGATTTACTTTGAAATTAATTGAAAACCTTCGAGGCTTTTAAATCCATTTCACATCTGAGAAACATAAACTGCATTTACTGCTTTATACTTGAACTGTTTTTATTGTTTCTCATTAACTGGTCAGTCAAGGGGGAGTAATAACTCCTCTTAAAAGTGATCTTTTAATCTTAGAACACTTATTATTCCGCTGCTTAATAACTCTCATATAAATCTGTAAACACATAAGTGTTCACTAAAAGAGGCCACTGATCCAACAATTGGTATCAGAGCACTGGTTAATCTGATCAAATATCAATCTAACAAATTGAGAATCAGACACAGGCTCCTATTGATATACAATAAAGGATTAAAAGGCTCACTTTTTCATCCATCACTTTAAAGAAGCATTGACAAACCCAAACTTCTTAAAAATGGACCGCTATAATACTGGATCTGCCAACAAACCTCCTATGTTAGTCAGAAATGAATATAACATATGGTCAAAAAGGTTGGCACACACTATTTCTCAAACAAATACTGGTTGCTGGAGGTCTGTAGTTTTTGGACCTCACAGGCCAGTTATTACTGATCCAGAGGGAAAAACTGAGAGACCAAAAGATCCAAAAGACTACACTGAAGAAGATTTCCAAAAATTTGAGCTAGATGCAAAAGCTTTCTCTATGTTGGCTATGGCTCTCCCAAATGAAATATATGCTGGGCTTTTACATTGTGAAAGTGCCAAAGAGCTGTGGGATTGCCTAAAAGAACAGTTTGCAGGAACTGAAGAGGTGATAGCCAACATCAGAGAAATCCTGGCTCAACAATATGAAACTTTTACTCACATAGATGGTGAAACTTTAACACAACAGTTTGAAAGATTTTCTTCACTCATCTCTGAGTTAAACATAAATAATCAGACCTATTCAAATGAATCTATGTTACATAGATTTTTAAGGTCTTTACCTTCTAAATGGGAAACTTATTCTATAGTCCTCAGAACAAGTTCAGATTTTAACACCCTGAACCTAACAAGGTTACATGGAAAATTACTAACTTTTGAAAGAGAAATCAATCAAAAGAAAAAGTTACAAGAATCTGGTAAAACTGCTGATGACTATACTCCAGGTAGCACAGCCTTATTAGGACATGACTCACCATCCTGTTCTAATAATTTTGGTTCTTTTGACCACATTGACATAACTGCTGGGATCTCATCAGATGGATCTTTCCCAGCTTATGACAATGAAGAACTAAGTCAAACTGCTGACAACATGTGTTTCATCATGGATGATTTAAAATATTTTAGCAGTGATGACTTAGAAGAAATGGAGATATTACACCAACTGGCCTTGTTAAGCATTAAAACTAACAAATTTTACAAAAGGTCAGGAAGGAAATTTCCAGGACTTAACAATTCAACAAAAGTTGGTTTTGACAAATCTAAACTGAGATGTCATAAGTGTCAAAAGTTGGGACACTTTGCTAGAGAATGTAGAAGCTCTAGCTACAACCAACCCATGTCTGGAAATCAATTTAACCCCTCTTATAATAGGAATAATGGAACTCAAGGGAGTGCTCATTTTGTATAGGCACAAGCTCCACAAGTTCAATATGTGCCACAAGTACAATATGTCCAGATGCCTGCTCAACAACAACAGCAGCTGATGCCTCCTTTTCCAACTGCTCAACAACCTGCACAAACTCAACAACCCCCTCAGCAACAAAGCTTATTTACATCAGGGTATGTTGACTGGAGCAGTCTTCCTTATGACACATCTGAATGCAGTCAGGATGCAGACAATAAAGTCTATGATGTCAACTGGGGAGAACCTGATAATGGCAGAAAGAACTTTGCCTTAATGGCTTTTGAAGGATATTCTTCCAATTCTGCACTCACTCAGGTATCACAACAATCTCTTTTAAAGCTTTGCTCTAAATCTTGCAAAGAATCTTTTGCTTTAATAAGAGAAACAAATGTGCATTTACAAGGCAAATCTAAAGATATGGAAAGAAAATACACCCAAATAAAGTGTGATTTAGAAAGAAAAATTGCTTTAAAAAATAAAGAAATTTCTAAATTGACTGATAAATCCATAGAAACCCAAGCACAAATTAAAACAATGATAGACAACCTAGGAAATGTCAGACAAGAGCTTGCTGACACCAAGGTTGATTGTGAAAAATGGGTTGAGTCTTGTAAAGGGTACCAAATGCTGCTTAACAAACAAACTGCAGCAAATGTTAAGTTTGGCATTGGGTATACCCACACTGAATCACCAACAGATTTCACCCACAAAACTGATAATGATGGGAAGAAATTGATTCAAACTTCTGACATGGAGGAATGCACATCCTACCATCAGAACTTTCTCAAAAAGGAAAGTACTGCAGAAGTTAAAACAACTGACAATAAGCCATCAGTAGTTTCAACTACATCAGGAGTTGAGATCCTGAAAACTGCTGATGACCTATTTCAAAATGCTGAGATTGTCAGTAAACTGCCTTCCAACTCTCTTGACTTATCTAAGAAGAAAGAGAAGGCAAAAGCATGTGAAATATGTGGTCTGTTTAACCACATAACTGAACTTTGTAGATATAGAAAGGTAAATCAGTTAAACAAGCAAAGACAACAACTGATTGTGGGAAAACAGATAAAGCAAAATTTTGAAAATACTTTCTTTCCCAACAAACAACAATCAAACAAAAACCTTTCTCAGCAGAAGCTTTTATCTCAAAAAAAGTCTTCTTCTCAAAGTTCATCTTCAGAAGTTACACCTAACTCATCAGTAGTTTCACAAACTACTGAAGTTAAAGATTTGATAAATTTGGTTAAACTTCTGATGACCAAAGTTGATGGTGGACACCAAAAAGAACCCACCATTGTTCTTAATGACAAATCCATTGCCAAAAAGACATGGATTTCTAAAATTGGTCTACAACAAGCTGCACCTGTTCTCAAGAGCAAACCCAAAGCCAAATTGGCTTGGGTTGCCAAATCTAACTAATTTGCTATCTTGTGCAGAGGGTCTCCAGAGGTTTGAATAGCATATGGTATGTTGATAGTGGAGGCTCAATGCACATGACTGGATGCAGATACCTGATAAACAATTTTATCAGTCAAAGAGAAGGATCTGTGTCCTTTGGGAACAATGCCAAGGGATATGTGCTAGGATATGGCAATGTATCCTCAGGAAAAATGCAGTTTGACAAGGTCAATCTGGTTGAAAACCTTGAGTACAACTTGCTGAGTGTCTCACAAATGTGTGACAAAGGATATTCTTCCTTTTTCACCAAGACAGCATGCAAGATCATATCACCAGAAGGCCAGAAGTTGATAGAGAAGATCATTGAAGATCATACTTTGCTGATTGCCAAAAGATGTGGCAATGTCTATGCAGTGGACATTGAAAAAGACAAAGTATTGAACAAAACTGCATGTTTCTTCTCAAAGGCATCAACTTCAGAAAATGATCTCTGGCACAGGAGACTTGGCTATGTGAACTTTAAAACCATCAATAAAGTCACTAAAATGGGCTTGGTCAGGGGTCTACCTTTGAAGGAATATCAGTGTAAAGAACACTGTGTTTCCTGTCTTAAAGGTAAACAGCATAAGTCCTCCTATAAGTCCATTGAAGAATCTAAAACAACTGCATGTCTTCAACTACTCCATATGGACTTATTTGGACTAGTCAAGATTATGAGCCTTGGTAAGAAGAAGTACTGCTTGGTCATCATTGATGACTACTCAAGATTCACATGGGTCTTCTTCTTATATTCCAAGGATGAGGCAGCTGAAATCATCAAGTTCTTCATTCTACAAGTTGAGAAGCAATATTCTCTTTCTGTCAAAGTAATCAGGAGTGACAATGGGACAGAGTTCAGGAACAAAACTCTGGATGAATTCTGTCTGTCTAAAGGGATTGTTAGACATTCAGCATTCCCAGAACTCCTGAGCAAAATGGTGTGGTAGAAAGGAAGAACAAAACCTTAATAGAAGCAGCTAGAACAATGTTAGCTGATTCAGGCATACCTTTGTATTTTTGGGCTGAAGCAGTCAACACAGCTTGTTATGTTCAGAATAGAGTTCTTATCAACAAGAGACATACCAAGACTGCCTATGAAATTCTTCATGGCATAAAGCCCCTTATCTCCTTCTTCAGGGCTTTTGGATGTCAATGTTTTATCCTCAACATCAAAGACTCTATCTCAAAATTTGCTGCAAAAGTTGATACAAGTTATTTTCTTGGTTATTCTCCTTTGAGAAAAGCTTATAAAGATTTTAATTCAAGAACCAAGATAGTAGAAGAAACACTGAATGTCAAGTTCAATGAAGCAAAACACACTCTTATTCCAGCAAATCCTGCTGAATTATTTGATCTTGATAACTTTCATTTCGGACCTGAAAAGACTGTTGAATCATCCAAACCTCCTCAAAATGGTTTTCAAGGATTTGAAGATGATAGTCCTGCACCATGGACTCCAAACACAGTCAGAAGATCAACTTTTAAACCTTCAGAAGTTTCAAAAGCTTCAACTTCAGGAACTACTGATGAACATTTTGAAAGTACTGATTCAGCTGAACCTAAAACTCCTGAACCTCAAATAACAGCTGAACCAGATATTATCAATCTCAGTGGTTTATTTGAAGAAACAGTAGAGCCATCCTCTAGTACAGGTCTACAACAACTGATTGAACACAAGGATCATCCATTGGATCAAATCATGGGTGATATTGCTTCAGGGGTACTTACAAGAAATCAGCTTTCCAACTTTTGCTTTTTCTCAGCATTCATTTCTCAGTTGGAACCAAAGAAATATCAAGAAGCCCTCAAAGACAACAATTGGGTGCAAGCAATGCAAGAAGAGTTGCTTCAATTCAAGAAACAACAGGTTTGGGAAATCCGTCCCTTACCTCAAAACAAGCAACCAATTGGTACAAGATGGGTCTTCAGAAACAAATCAGATGAAGCTGGTATGTTCATCAAGAACAAAGCAAGATTGGTGGTACAAGGTTATTCTCAAGAGGAAGGAATTGATTATGATGAAACCTTTGCACTAGTTGCAAGACTTGAAGCCATCAGGTTATTTTTAGCTTATGCAATTTCCAACAACATTAAAGTTTATCAAATGGATGTCAAGAGTGCATTTTTGTATGGAAAAATAAAAGAAGAAGTGTATGTCTGTCAACCTCCAGGGTTTGAGGATCCTTCTCATCCTGACTGGGTTTACAAACTTGACAAAGCTCTTTATGGGCTAAAACAGGATCCAAGAGCCTGGTATGAAACACTCTCAAACTTTTTACTTAAGAATCACTTCTCAAGGGGATCCATTGATAAAACTCTTTTCATAAAACATGTTGGAAATCATGTCTTACTTGTTCAAATTTATGTTGATGATATCATATTTGGTTCAACAAACTCAAAACTGTGTGAAGATTTTAAGAAACTCATGCAATCAAAATTTGAAATGAGTACAATGGGAGAATTGCAGTACTTTTTGGGACTGCAAATCAAGCAACAATCAAATGGAACATTTATACATCAATCAAAATATGTTAAAGAATTATTAAGCAAATTTTCTTTACAAGACTGTAAATTATGTTCCACTCCCATGACACCAATCACACAAGTTGAACCAGATGATCAAGGGAAACAAATTGATCAAACCATGTATAGATGTATGATAGGTTCTCTTTTGTATTTAACTGCTTCTAGACCAGATATTAGGTTCTCAACTTGTGTCTGTGCTAGATACCAATCTGCACCAAGAGAATCACACCTAATTGCAGTCAAAAGAATCTTCAGATATCTGAAAGGAACTCCTACTTTAGGAATTTGGTATCCTGCTTCAAGCAATACCAAGTTAACAGCTTTTTCAGATAGTGACTATGCAGGGTGCAAAATGTCAAGAAAATCAACATCTGGTGGTTGTCAATTTTTAGGAAACTGTCTGGTGTCCTGGCAATCAAAGAAACAAACATCTGTGGCAACTTCAACAACTGAAGCTGAATACATTGCTGCTGCAAGCTGTACTTCACAGATACAATGGCTCCAATATCAACTGCTTGATTATGGAATCAAAGAGACCAAGACTCCACTTTTAGTAGACAGCAAATCTGCCATTAGCATCATTCAAAATCCTGTTCAGTTTTCAAAGACTAAACATATTGAAATCAGGTATCATTTCATTAGAGATTGCTATGAAAAAGGCAAGATTGAGGTGAAGCATGTCACAACTGCTAATCAAATAGCTGACATTTTCACCAAACCCCTTGATTCAACAACTTTTCAGAGGTTAGTATCCATGCTTGGATGTTAAATTTGGAAGAAAGTCTGTAAGTGTTTCACTTTTTAGTTCTGCACATATTTTATTTTTCACTTACATACTTATCTGTCACAAACCCCTGATAAACAATTTTTAAGAAAGAGAAACTACTGATGAACATCAAAAAATGGGAAATTTTTAAAATAAAAGTAACTACTGATGATGATCAGAAGTTACTCAAGTGTTTTGAAAGTCTTTAGTTGTTTCAAACAAAACCACTGTTTGAAACTACTGAAGAAATAAACAAAACCACTGATAAAGAAACCTTCTTCATCAGCAGTTTCATTAAAAAGGGTAAAATAGACTTTTCACTCATCAGAAGTTTGACCTAGTCGGTTAAAAACTTCTGATAAATACCTTTTTCAAACACTTATCCATTCAAAAAGCAAAATTCCCTCTCTCTCTCTCGAAGCAAAACCAAAACCCCCTCTCTAACCTAAAAATACTGTTCGATCAAAACATCCATGGCTCTCGTTTTAAAACAGGGACATAATCAAAGAGGCTACTTTGAAAAAGATGAAGCCTGGTCCCAATATGATGAGATCATTGATCTCATCATGAAATCCCAATATTATGAAGCTTTCACCATTGATCCTCCCATACATGAAGAAACTCTCAATGAGTTCTGGGCTAATACAGAGACGGTGACTGTTAATAATGAAGTGATTTCCCTCAAATCATCCATAAAAGGGAAACTGATGGCCATATCACCAGAAACTCTAAGCATAAGACTTGGTTTGAAGGATTCTAATGCTCCTGAGCACATCTCAAATTCTGATATTCATCTGACCATGACAGAATGTGGCTATCAAGGTACTTTGGCACAAGCTACAGTTTATAAGAAATATTTTGATCCAAAATATAAACTGTTATTTCATTATATCATTATGTGCTTAAGTCCAAAAACTGGATCTATTGATCAGATGCCTTCAACTTTTCAACCTATTTTTCATTCAATAATAAATGAAACACCTTTCAAGGCATTAAAACTGTTTTTCAATGAGTTGGTTCTGCACCATCAAAATGACAAAAAGAAGTTTTTACTATACCCAAGATTTGTTATGCAGTGCATAATCAAAGAACTTGGTGAGGGAGTACTTGTGGGTGAGTCAACAACTTTAAATCCACTGACTTCACAAGTATTCTCAAGGCACAATAAACCAGCACTTTTGCTAGAAGATGACCAAAGGGAAGAACAACCAATCCCTGAGGAACCCACATCTTTCAAACCCAAAACAAAGAAGTCTAAAAAGCCTAAACAGCAAAAACAAAAACCAACCAAACCAAAGAAAAAGACAGTTCAGGAAGTGGAGATCCCTGTAACTGCTGATGTGCAATCTGCACTTGATAAGGATGTGGCTGAAACATCCTCTCAGCACACACCTTCTCCACCTCCTAAAAGAAAACCTGTTACAGTTATTTTTCATAGAAAAAGATTTAAAAAGGCTGTAACTACTAACCCAACCTTTGAAACTGCTGACCCTGAACCAGAACAAACTACTGAACACCAACCCTTACAACTACTGAACCTGAACCCTCACACACAACCATTGAAATAGCCCAACTTCTCTCAGGACTAAAAGGATCCCATCCAACACATGTCACTCCCCCAGCAACACATCAAATTGGGGAGATGCCTTCAGAACTTGACATGGATGTGGACCTTGTTAGCCCAAACCAGGGAGATGAGGATGGACCAGAGTTTATAAGCCCAAACTTAGAAACTCTTGGTACTTTTGAGGCTGCTACTACTCATTTATCACCAAGTGGTGAACCTGAGGATAGTAGTAACATAATTAAGACCTCAAATTTGGCAACTACTGATGAAGGCTTATTGCCTGAAGTAGGAAAACCTCAGTTCCAAGAAAAAGAGGTTCATGAGAAGACTAGTTTGGAGCTAGCTCATGATACAACTGATCCTGCCCTCTCTGAGGACACTATCAGGGATTCAGATGATTCCATTAGTTTGGATGATGAATCAAACATTCCATAGAAAGAATTGACGGTTGTTGTTGAAAATCCTGCATCTAAGGTCTCCAAGCTCAAGAAGCTGGTCACCAAGGATCAGGTTAACGACCACTTAGCCCAAAAACATTCCCCAAAAGTGGCATCTTCAGAAAAATCTGAAGATCACCCAAAAACACCCCTTCACAAAAACAACCTACCCAATTCACTGGGCTTTCAAGCATAGACCTGAACCAGCTATGCAGCCCAGATGGTCCCATGTTTCAGACAATGAAGGACATTATAACTGCTCAACTCAAGACCTTTACAACTGCTTGGGAGTTGAAAGCAAACAACCAATTTGGGTTGATTAACTCTAGACTTGCAGAGCTGAACAAGAAGATGGATCAAACTCAAGATCAGCTTGCAAAATTGTCTGCTGCAACTTCTCACTTTCTAAGGCTTCCAGAAGTGGATGAAGCCAAAAAGGGGGAGAAGATTAAGGAACCAACACCTGAAGTCTCTACTCTTAACAATCCTGAAGCTGAAAAGACTACTCAAAGACCAGGAAAAGAGATCTTTCAGTAGTTCACCTCATCTAAGGCACCTGAAGAAACTGCTGATCCTATTCCTCAAACTGCTGAAGACAATCCTTCAGTAGTTATGAAGACTCTTAACCCATCAGAAGTTTCATCTTCCAAACCAACACAAGGACAGTCTTCAAAGGCACTTGAAAGAGAACCAGCTTCTATTCCTAAGCCAACCACAACTTCAACAACTGTTTTGAATCCTACTCCTATTGCCATGTCTAAAGAATTATTGGAGAAGAGTTTGAAAGAGGCACAAAAGAAGGCTAAGGAAGACAAAGTATGGAACAGCCTAGAAGCTAGAGATGATCTGAACTATCAAGAGAAATTGATCAAGTATCAAGAGAAGCTTGATGAACTTGAAGCAGAAGAGAGAGCACTTGAAGCTGCTGCTGAAGAAGACAAAAGAGCACAGCTGATTGCATTCATTACCAAGAACTCCAAATCCAAACAAGTCTCTCTAAAAAGACTCTCTACTGAAGAACTTACAAGAAGAGCTCAACTGTTATCTGATAGGTTGGCTACTGAAAAAGAGAGAAAAGCCAAAAGAGCAGAGATAATAGAAGAACTTGTAGCAAATGGCTATGGTTCAAAGGCCTCAGTCTCAAAATGGAAAGAACAAACTTTGTATGAAACATACAAAAAGTTTAAGGCCAGCAAAGCTGCAGAGCCAGAAAGATTTGAAACTCCTGAAGTCCAACCAACTTCAATTATTAGGAGATCCTTTGGTGCACTAAGAAAACCAGCTGCAAAGAGAAAAGCAGAGGGAGAACCCACTGTGAAGACTGATTTCAAGATGGTACTCTTGGAAGGAAATCAGTTGGTTCATGGTGATTTTGATGTAGAAGAAAAACCCTTGCTAACTCAATTAAGATATCGTGCTACTTATGCCTATCAACTACAACAATCCATTCAAGAGAAGACATATACAAGAGTTGTAACAGAACATCACTTACCCAACATTCCTATTCAAAGTGGTGTTGACTTTCAAGGTAGTCAAGAATCTCACCTGAGAGTCACTGAAATAGAAGATATTCCCCAATCATCCTCAGGTTTACCCCAGGAAACATGCTTGGTTTCCTATGCCTATGACTTTGACAGGTCAAAGGTAAACATAATCAAATGGTCTTTTACTGATTCCAACTCAGTATTAGTGACCAGGAGAGATCGTTCAAGTAAGGTCTACAAAAACTCAAAGGAGTTGAGTGTATTATCTTCCAAAGACCTTCTTACCATTCAACATCTCACACCTGAACAAGGATCTCTCACTGAGCAACAAAGATGTACTCTTACTACCCGGATGACAGCAGAAATCTGGAGGATACTAGAAGAGAGAAAGAATCAACAATAAAGATTGGATAAGGTTTTGGCTTCATCAATCCAGGGGGAGATTGTTGGGACAAAGAGGATTGAAGAAACCACCTTTTGATAACCTTAGTCCAAATCATATTCTGCCTAAGTATAGAAGAAACTGCTGAAGAAGAAATCAGAAGTACTGAAGAACAAAATAGCAAAGTACTGAAGAGTTAACCATCAGAAGTTCTGAAGTCTAACCAGACACTACACTGAAGAACTACTGAAGACAAACTACTCATCAGCAGTTTGTCACTCATCAGCACTTTGACATCAGAAGCTTCTAACCGACTTAGACTTCAGTAGTTTTTAGTATTATATTGTTTTGTTAAAGTCTTGATTCAAGTTTCAATGTACAGACTGTTGTAACCTTATCTTAAGCTTAGTATCTTAGCTAAACATCTTAGATTACTTCAGACAACAGTTTTGTATGTTGGTCTATAAATAGATGAGTTTGTTCATCTATTTTAGATATGTGATTTACTTTGAAATTAATTGAAAACCTTCGAGGCTTTTAAATCCATTTCACATCTGAGAAACATAAACTGCATTTACTGCTTTATACTTGAACTGTTTTTATTGTTTCTCATTAACTACTCAGTCAAGGGGGAGTAATAACTCCTCTTAAAAGTGATCTTTTAATCTTAGAACACTTATTATTCCGCTGCTTAATAACTCTCATATAAATCTGTAAACACATAAGTGTTCACTAAAAGAGGCCACTGATCCAACACAGCAGTTGCCGGATCACACATTGTTTCTAATGATAATATATAAAATAGATCAACGATGTGATCAGATTTCTCAGTAACTGATATGATCTCTTTACCGGATATCACAAAACATTTACTGTTTTATCTTTACATTTCTGCATTTTACATTTTTCGTCAAAAATACAAAACTTAAAAAGATTTTAGGTGTGTTTTATCAAAAACTTTAGAAAATCCAAAAAGATTTTACATTTCTATCTTATTTTTGATAACCGATGGTAGTTGATGGTGATTTTCTGAAGCTTGATGGACCATTTGAGTTTTGTCATCTTTAAATGAGAAATAACGAATGTCGGATGCTTAAAAGTTGAGAAATATATTGAACGGGACTCGTTTTTGAGATTTGGTAAAAAGTTCAAAAATTCCAAATTTCATTCGCCTATTAGTTTGGTCGAATGTGGAATTTTTGCTGCTCATTCGTACCTTTCAAACGGTCGAATGTGAGTGTTCTAATGTTGTTTTCTCATTCTAACCATTTATCTACATTCGAACCTTTCAGTAGGGTCGAAGGTGGACGAATTTTCACATTCGCCCCACACAATTGGTCGGATGTGGAGCCTATATATAAGCCATCTGCTCATTCGACTCTCATTCCAAAATTTTTCAAATTTCTGAGATAAAGGGACCTTGTTGCTCGTTTGTTAAAAATCATATCATTGTGATCTCTGATTCTTGCTGATCATTTTAAGCTCTCATTTGCAGGTATCCATCCATTAACCATGACAGAATTATTGAAATTGTATTCGAACCCTTCAATGAATCAAAACATGATTTCTGGACTATAACTTTGATAATTGATGATAGGGATTCAATGTTTAAGTGTTTTAGGGGGAGAGGATATCAAAATCCAGAGTTAATTCACAACCAAATAGTAAATTGATAGATTCGAACCTTTGAACCCTAGATTTTGGGTTAAAACACATAAACATTGATTAATAATTAAAATTGTTGATTGGAAATGGTTTATCGGCCATATTAGAAGCTTTAAAAATCAAAATGGCATGTTAAAACCCTCTGAATCAAAGTCTGCAATTTGAGAAGATGAACAGGCATATTCGACCATTTTTTAAGGGTCGAATGTGGCTTTTTGGTCAAATGTAGCTTTTTCAGACGGTTGAAAGTGGACCAAATGGTCGAATGTAAATTTTTAAAACTGATTTTTCACATTCGAACCATATTCCACATTCGAACTTCTTAATTCTCACATTCGAACCTTCTGTTTGGTCGAATGTGAAAATCAAAATTCAAAATTTCATGTTTTGCGTATTTTGTTCGTTTTTAACGTGTTTTCTTGATTTGTTTTGCAGTCTAATCATGTCTGAACCACAGAGTTCCAGTGTTCCAGATGATTTGGCAGAAAAGGCAGCCGGAAAGAAACCAAAGATTGAGTTACCATTTGAAGAAGCACATAACTGTTGTGCTTATCTTGGAGAACTGAAAAAACACATTGAATTCACTAGTATCATAGAGTTTTTGAAGAGATGTCGTGTTGTTAATGCTATTGCTGCACCTGCCATTATATACTGAGATCATCAGAAAGATTTTTGGACGAATGCAAAGTTGGATTTTAGAAACAATGTAACAACTATCGCATCTAAGATTCAGGGGGGGGGGGGAGTGAGTGTTTCTGAAGATGACATCAGACAAGCTTTGAAGTTAAAAGACAGGTCGACTGATCCAAGAGTTTTATCATGGGTTGAACAGAGAAAGTGTTTCCTGAGAATGAAGTACAATGGACCGCTTACTGATGGTTCGTTACATAAAGGAAAGCTGTGCCCGCAGTTCAAGTACCTTGCTCACGTTATGTTACATGTCTTTGGATCAGTGAGTGGAGGTTATGATGTAATGAGAAAGAGTATTAGCTCTTTGATGGTTGCCCTAATCTTGAACAAACCTTTTAACGTATCTGGAATGATATTTGAACACATGTTAGAGATGATGAGAGGATTGAAGAACAAGAAGTTTTTACTCTATCCAAGATTCCTGCAGATGATCTTTGATGAAAAGTACAAGAATTTGAGAAGAGATCCTACTCAGATTGTTGTTCAGGATCACATGAATCTAAACACATTAGCAAGAATGAAGGGTTATAAAGGTTTGTCAAAGGATGAACAACTACCTCTGAAGAATCTGTTTGGTCATCTGATCAAGCTAGATTATAAAGATCCGGGTGTTGATAGAGCACGAAATGATAACAGTGAATCTGATAGTGACAATCCGTTATTTCCTGTTGATCCTGAAGCAAAAAGAAAAAGACAAGTGGTGAATGTTGGTGCAAAGAGTGGTAAAGGCAAAGGTAATGGAAAAGAAAAAGAGGATGATGCAGAACCACCAAAGAAAGTTTCTAGGAGGAAAAAGAGTGTTGCAAAGAAAGGAGCACACTTGGTGGATGAAGATTCAGTTGATTCAGAAGAAACTCAGGTTGAGTAGATATGGGATTCTGATAGTGAGACTATTAAGAGCACCACGCCCAAGGCCACTGTGGCTGGTGAATCTGAAAGTCTTAATAAATCGTTAGAGGAACAGAGGATATGCGTTTTGAGCCTATACAATTGAGATGACTGGTAGATTTCCAGAGATATTTGAGTCAGATGATATGCGTTTTGAGCTGGAATATAATGATCCTGATTTAGAAGATGGAGAAGTTTCTGCAGCTGTGTCTAAAGAGATATTAGAAGGACTGGCTAAACAGGTTGGTAAATATCTTGAAGAGTTGATGAGTGATAATCAAATACCAAATATACCTGAGAAAGAAGCAGGTAATCACTCTGATGATAGAGATGTTCCAGTGTTTGAGGAAGTGGTGATTGAGGATATTACCAGTGAGGAATATCCAGAATACTTTAAGAATGATAAAGATTCTGGATTTCCTGAATTTTCTGAAGAAGTGTTGAGCCAGGCTGAGAAACTTGCTCGTGAAAAGAGTAAGAAATTCATTGAGAAGTGTTTAAAGATTCAGATTGTCAAAAGCCAAATGATGAACAATCTAATGACTTGAAAGAATTACTAAGAAAACTGAAGGAAAAAGAAGCTAACCGTCCGAAAGTTGAAGTACAAGGTAGTTTCTACAAATTTCACAATGAATTGTTTAAAGGAAGAGCTCTCGGATGGAAGTATTTGAGACAGCTTAGGTGTGTTGTAGCAAAATGGGAGAAAGGAATTCTGTATTTCAGCAAATTCCATGATATTAAGACACTACCTTATTGGGCTGTTCGTGCTATCTGCAGACATGAAATGTCAGGTGCTTCGATAAATAATAGTGCTGTTGGTTACTTTGCAGATCGTATGGCTAGAGAGAGTAGAACAAAATGGAATATATTTACCCCACAGTATCCTAAGAGGATAGTACATAAGAAGGAGAAAGATGAGATAACGGGGTTGTGTAAGGTGACTTTGAAGTTTAAACCACCGAAAGTGTTGAAGCATATTCCTTTGATGCCAATTCCACAACACTTTTCGAAAGATTTCATGTGGTGGTATTATGACTGGAAGACAGCAGAGGCTATTATTGTTTTGAAGGATGGTATGACAGATTATAAGAAGATTCATATTTTTGACCCGATGTGGTTGATTAATTGCTTGCACGAGGGTATCATCATGCTTTATTATAATCCAATTTGCTGTGAAGAGAATGACAAGGAACAAGAAGCTAAATACCAACGTGTGGTATTTCTATGTTTTGCGTGGGATGTCAATGCGGGATGTGATTATGATAGGAAATTGGGGAAGTTTGTTAAGATTCAAAATGTTGAAAAGAAGAAACAAAAACAAACTCGTGAACCAGAGATGACGAAAGAACAAAAGAAGCGTTTGCATATCAAACTGATGAACAAAAGTTTGGATGAGGAACGAAGGTTGAAGCAATTCAAGCAATAGTCGAGGGGGAGTTTGTAGATACACGAAAGTGCGACTAGTGCTATTGAATTGCCAATCATATTATGTTTTGTTGTTTCCAGAAGGTCGAAGGTGGGATTTGAATGGTCGAAGGTGATTATGTTTGGTCGAAGGAGAAGCTGAGAGGTCGAATGTAGATTGTGTTTGTTGTTTATGTTGATTCGCCCAGTCGTTTGTTCAAACGTGCACATTCGCCCAATCAAATGATCGAATGTGCAGGTCTATATAAGGCTGAATCAGTTTTAGAGTTTGGGGGTTGGTCATTTTGTTTCCCTCTCAGTGTGTGTTTCTGCCTAGGGTTTTTTGTCAAGTCTGTAATTGAGTTATAACATTGTAAACAAGCTTTTCAAGTGATTAATGATTATGTTAATGAATGAAATGGATGAGTTAATGATGATTTGTGTGTTTTTCTAGTTTTTTTATCATTTTGTGATCAATTCAGATATTCCACATCTGAATTGAACTTGTTTGATCATATTCTTCATTGTTTAATCGATCCTTTGCACATCGATCCTTTGCACATACAAGGTTTGGGGTGGAGGGATCTTGGTTTCAAGACGAAGCCCCCAAATCTTTATCTGACCTAGACCATAGATGTTGACCCTTGGTGGATGGGTCCTGGTTTTGGATGAAGCCAAGGGTTGACATCAATTTTGACTTTGATATATAAATAATATGGTAACTCTTTTGACGCTACATCCTTGTGTTCTTTTCTGCATTATTTTAATATCCTGGAATGTAGTTAAGCAATAAATATAAAAGATTGACATAAGTGATAAACTTATACCTTTATTCCAATTCCAATAATAGGCCTTCAAAACATTATCTTTAGTAGCAATGACATCCTGAGGATGTCCCTAGTAACCGTTGCATCCTTAGGATATCTTCCAGGACTTCTTCTTTGTCATCCTTAGGATAGTCTTTATTATCTTCATGATCTCCCCATTATCTTCAGGATCTCCCCAGTATCTTCAATACAGACTTAAAGATTTTTCTTTTTTCAAGAATGTGTTGGTGGTGAAAATCCTCAAGATGATTTTACCTCGTATTCTTTATGTAACATCCTCAAGATGCCGAAGGACTAAACATGGTTCAGGATGTAACTGTATCTGATCATATGCACATCATGAGGATGGACTAACAGATTATCTTTCTGTGACATTATTGCAGGTACAATCAATTAATGACAAAGACTTGTAACTCCTCTCCAACGACTATATTATCATACTTAGTCAAGGATGATGAGGATGATAAAGCTGTACAAGCAATCCAAGTCAAAGCTCAAAGAAGAAGTCAAACATGTAACCGACGAGCATTAAATATAGGCGAAGAACCAGGAAACTGCTACAACAACGACAAACTGAGCTGAATCAGCCAAAACGGTCACCTGAATCATTCAAGGAGCTTAACTACGATAGCGGATTACATGGGATCTTCTATTTACTTTCGTGTAACTATATATAGGGGATGGTTGACGAGTATAGGACACATGATATACACCTGATCAAACACTTGACAATCTGATACTCTCACACACTTAACACAATCATTGTAATCTTAGAACACTCGTCTATCATTCATCCAAAGTTGTAACATTTTTTTACCCATTTTAATATTAACAAACAAGGCAGGGGCTTAGACTCCTCCTGAGGTTTTGTGCCGGCGATTAACAACTGATCAAGGGCTTTTCTCATACATCGAGTGTTGTTCTCTTGTTGCATTACATTTACATTCACTGATCTTTGCCTATTTCATCATTCTGCTAGACAGTTGCATCCTCAATATATAACTGTGCATCCTAAACAATTCCTTTGCCATCCTGAGCAAAGTTGTCATAAATTGTCTCTTTAACATCTTAACACAACATTTTCAGAATACAACTAAGCTATTAACACATTTAGGACTCTACCTCACATTCTCTGATTTGGAAAACAAAGTTATTTTTACTAAGTAAATTTTTACCAAAACAATTTGGCGCCCACCGTGGGGCAAGTGGTGCTATTTTTTAACAAAAGCTTTGTTAAACTTTCTCCTTAATCTATTCATTTCAAAAGTCTTGATAACTATGGCTTCCAACCAGAAATCTGTTTCTTCATCCATGCCATCTTCAACCTCTAGCAGAAATGCAACATTGCCACCCCCACCTGCATTCCCAAAGAGTTCCAGTTCTCAAACTCCACTTAGACCAGCATTGGGGACATCTGAACTCACTCTTCCTGTCTTGATATCAAATGATGAGATTCTCTCCATGTTCACACAAATGAAGGATCAAATGAAGAGGCAACAGAATACAAATCGGATGCTGATAAGAGAGATTCAATCTCTCAAAACATCTTCAAAGAAACCAGTTGAGGATGTGACGACACCATTAATACATCCCAAAGTTTTAGATTTCAACTCTACAATCTCTGGGGACAACCATCAAGGAGATTTTATTCCTATGAATACAAGATTCTCTACTCCTGAAACCATTACAGCTCCTAGGATGATAACAACCAGGGATCCAGGATATACACCTGGGCCATCCCGAGGATATAAAACAATGGTAACAATTTATGTTCAAGTACCTTTGCTACTAACGATGTTGCTTCTTTGCAGGATACTTGTATAAGTCCACAATTGGCAAGGGAGCTTCAAAAGATCAAGGATATGGTATCTAGTGTACCAGGGATAATACAAATTATCCCCGAAGTATCCTCAGCATGTCACAAGGTGTCTCGTTTTTCACCTCCAATATGTGATGCAGAGATTCCAGACTCCAAGCATGAAGCTCTATGATGGATCCAAAGATCCTGAAGAGCATGTAGCACAATACAGGGAAAGGATGGAAATAAACCCGATCCCTGCTGATCTTAAGGAAGCATGCTTGTGTAAACGATTTGGTTCCACCCTCACTGGTCCAGCCTTAAAATGGCTCCTAAGTGTTCCACCCTATTCTATTACTTCGTTTGCATATCTGATTAATATGTTTAATAATCAGTTTTCTTGTAGCCGAACGTTTGAACGTTTGACAAGTGATTTATATAGGGTGACTCAGCCACAGGGAGAATCGATGTTACAACGGCAGTGCAAGCATTCAAGATGGGACTACAAAGAGATTAACCTTTCTACCAAGAATTGGTGATGAATCCTTGTAGGAACTTGGATGAAGTCATGTTGGATCAGTGGTCTCTATTGCAGTTTATATTCAAGAACACTTAAGTGTTTATAAGTTTATCAAAGTAGTTTGCACAGCGGAATAATAAGTGTTCTAAGTTAAAAAGTCACTTTTAACAGGAGTTAAGACTCCCCCTCAATCAATGAACTAGGAAGTTAATGATGAGAATCAATAGCACTAAATAAAACAGTTAAAGCAAGATGATTCTCAAAGGTAAATGAAACGGATAAATAATAAAGTAAATTGAAGGAAATAGTTCAATTGATTCTTAATAGATATTCGTGAAAATGTGTGTCTGAAATAGTGGGAGTAACCCCTCTATTTATAGACAAAAGATTACATACTTATCAAGTAACAAAAGCTTATAATATTGTCTAGATAAAGCTACAACAGGCTGTAGCATCGTAACTTTAACAAAGACTTTAAACTAATTAATATAATACTAAACTGCTGAGATTAAGGGTGGTTAGAATCTTCTAATCAAAGTGCTAATGTAAAGTGCTGATGAGTCTTCAGCAGTTCTTCAGATATTCTGTCTGGTTTATCTTCAGAACTTCTGATGTATTTCACTCTTCAGAACTTCACATGTTTTCTTCTTTCTTCAGCAGTTTCACAAAACAATAAGAGGATATAAGACAAAGGTTTATTCAGGCTTGTCAATCCTCTTTGACCTTACAATCTCCCCCTGGATTGATGAAGCCAAAACCTTTATCTATCTTTATTTAGATCCTCTCTTCCTTGAGTCAAGAACTCTTTCAATTTCTTCAAGTACTTGATGTCTGAGTTCTCTAACTTCATCTTCTAGAAGCAGTCCATGTTCTGGTGTTAATTCCTGAAGGATTAGTAGATCTTTGTCAGATAACCTTTCCAAATCAGTTAAGCATTGAAGAGCTTTCGTTGAACAGTCTTGTTTTTCTAGAGCGATGGAATTGGACTTTTTGGTGAAGTACCATCTTTTGATTGGAGATAAAGAGATGAAGAATTTGTCTCTGTATGGTACTATCTGCAGGTTTGGATGTTGATCTAATGTTGGAGGTGTTTCTTTTTTAGCATTGACCAGATTGAATTTCCTTGCCTTCTCAACTAGTACAGTACCAGGTTTGTCACCTTTTCCAATGATCTTGTGATGTTCTGTGACTACCTTGGTCTGTTCTTTGTCTTTGATGGTCTGTGTCAGTTGATAAGCAAAGGTTGCAAGATCCATGTCTTGAATTATCAGAGGCTTCTCATCAACAGAAAAGTCATTTTGAACAATGACATTCTTTTCAACTAAGAGAATTTTGAAGTCTGTCTTTGTGGTTTCCCCTGATTTCTGATTTGTAGCAGGCTGTGTGGATTTGTATTTTTCTGGATGTGCAATTTTGTCAGCCTTGAGCCTTTTGTAAGTATCATAAAGTACATCTTCTTTCCACTTACATATCTGTTGTTTTGAACCATACCCATTATCTACCAATTCTTGAGTAATCTGGGCTCTCTTCTCCTTTCTCTGTTTTTCTGTGGCAAGCCTTTCAGATACAAGTGTTGCCTGTTTTGAGAGTTCTTCAGTTGAGAGTCCCTGTCTTTGAATGTTTGCTGATAAAGTTCATCAGCTGTTGCCTTTTGTCTACTTCTGATGCAAGGAGAAATTGCTCAGCCATTCTTTCTTGTTCATCTAACTCTCTTAATTTCTTTTCATATTCTATCAGTTTTTCATCATAGCTTAAGTCTTCCCTTTCATCTATGCTTTCCAATATTTTCTTTTCCTTTGCCTCTCTTTCTGCTTTTCTTTTCTCTTCTTCTATTGGTTCCTTTACTTCTTCTTGATCTTCAGTTATTATAGAAGAGGAGTTTAAGGGAACAGGCTTTGGAAATTTAGCAGTGTCTATTTCTGTTGCATTAGATGATTGATCTGGTTCAATGCAGGAAATGTCAACTACTGGAGTGTTGATCTGAGCAGTATCAACTACTGAAGGATTGTCTTCAGTACTTTTGGTATTGACTTCAGCAGCAGCTTCACTAAGGCCTTGGGCAGAATTTTCAGCTATCTCTCTAAGGGTTCTTTCTTCTTTTTCATACCAGTCAGCTCTTTCTTTCAGAGCTTTTTCTTGTCTGGTCATGGCAGTTAATTTTTGAGAATCCTTGAGATGTTGTGCTTCTCTAGCAGCTC
Organism: Ambrosia artemisiifolia; assembly: GCA_032199755.1. Taxonomy (NCBI): domain Eukaryota; kingdom Viridiplantae; phylum Streptophyta; class Magnoliopsida; order Asterales; family Asteraceae; genus Ambrosia; species Ambrosia artemisiifolia. The sequence continues at coordinate 44,427,414 of CM063518.1, forward strand.
TTTTTGCAGCTTCAAGAGACACAACTTCTGGTTCCTTTGACATCTCCCCCTTTTTGGCTTCATCCACTTCAGGAAACCATGGAGGTGGAGGTGTTACACCAGATAGATGGGCCAATTATCTTCTGTTGTCTTCCATTTTTCTTGACAATTCACCAAGCTTATGATCAATTGCATTGTTTATCATCTCCAGCTGCGTTTTGTTCTTTAACTCCATAGAAATTATAAATGTTTGAAGATGAGCAGAGATAAGCTGGTGTACCATCTGGTATAAAGGACCACCTGGGCTGCATAGTTGGTTTAGTTCTAAGCTACTTGATGACCCAGAGAATTGGGTAGGCTTTTGTGATTGTGGAGGGTGAGTTTTGGGGTGATCCTCAGTGTGAACTGGGGATGCCACTTTTGGGGAATTAGGGTTTAAGTGGACTTCAACCTGTTCTTCTATGACTGTCTCCTTGAGAACAGATACATTAGAATCAGGACCTTCACAGTCAGTCGTCAATTCATTTTGTTTTGATTTTGATCCATCATCCAAATTAATGGAATCATCTGAATCACTGACATAGTCCTCAATGAGAATAGTATCAGCTGTCTCATGAGCCAGGCCCAACCTAGTTGTCTCATGAACCTCTTTTTCTTGGAACTGAGGATTTCCTACCTCAGGCACATGGCCTTCATCAGTAGTTGCCACATTTGAGGTCTTAGCTATGGTACTACTGTCCTCCAATCCATCACTATATGGTAAAAGAGTAGTAGCAGCCTCAAATATACCGAAGGTTTCTAAGTTTGGGCTTAGAGACCTTGGTCCCTCCTCATCTCTTGGGTTAGGGCTGACCACATTCTCATCAATGTCCATCTCTGTAGTTTCATCCCCTGTTTTATATGGTGATTGGGGATTGACATTTGCTGATGAGTTGTTTTGTTTCAGCTTAGAGAGAATATTAGCAATCTCAACTACTGGAGAGGTTTCTTTTTTAGAAGTTGAGGGATCAGTAGTTGAGTTTTGTTCAGTAGGTTTAGTTTGGTTGAAAGAAGTTTCAGAAGTTTTTGAGTTTTTAAATCTCTTTCTATTATACAGAATGGATACGGGTGCTCTATCAGGTATTGGAGATGAATGAGACTGAGAGGAAGTTTTAGTCACATCCTTTAAAAGTGCAGAATGCTCATTAGCATTTTCAGGTATCTCATCTTCCTGAATTGCTTTTCTTTTTGGGTTCGTGGGTTTGGATTTTTGTTGTTTGGGTTGTTTTGGCTTTTTGGATCTGGGTTTGGAGGATGTTGGTTCCTTAGGGACTGTGACATGTTCCCCTTGGTCATCCTCTGGCAAAAGAGCCGGTTTGTTATGCCTAGAGTATGCTTGTGAGGTTAAAGGGTTTAAAACAGTAGTTTCACCCACAAGCACCTCTTGTCCAAGTTCTTTAGTAATATGTTGCATGATGAACCTTGGATATAACAAAAATTTCTTTTTATCATTTTGGTGATGCAACACCAACTCATTGAAAAAGGAAGCAGATGCCCTAAACTTTGATTCATTTATAATTGAGTGAAAAATTGGTTGCATGGTTGAGGACATCTGATCAGAAGACCCAGTCTTTGGAATTAAACACATGATAATATAATGAAACAAAAGTTTGTATTTTGCATCAAATTATTTCTTATAAATAGTAGCATGTGATAGTGTACCTTGATAACCACATTCAGTTATGGTTGATTGAATTATTCCACTGGGAATATGATCAGGCGCTTCAGCATCTTCAAGACCTAATGTATCTCTCAGAGTTGCCGGTGTGATTATCAAAACTTTCCCTTTGATCTTCGGCTTCAAGGAAAGGACCTTACCATCTTCGGTAACAGTCTCAACGTTTGCCCAAAACTCATTAAGAGTGTCAGTGTGGATTGGTGGGTCTATAGTGAACGCTGTGTAGAATTGTGATTTTACGATCAAAACAATGATTTCATCGTATTGGGACCAGGCTTTGTCTTTGACGAAGTAGCCTCTTTGATTATGTCCCTGTTTAAGAACTAAAGCCATTGTTTGTTGATGGAACAGTTGAATGATTCAAAGAGGTTTTTGTTCTTGAGAGAGAGAGAGGGAAGTTTTTGTTTTTGAAACAATAATAATGAAAAGAGGGGTTTTAGAATTTTAATAGAGCTTTTAGGTTAAACTTCTGAGAAAGATAGGAAAAGACGGTTTTACCCTTTGTGTCTTAAACCTCTGATGCATGTTTGTTCATCAGGAGTTTCCTATTTTATTCTTCAGTAGTTTTGAACTTCTGAGCAGATTTAACATAAAAATACCCCTAAAATCAATACATGATTATTTTATCAGTAGATTTTCTTTTCAGAAATTTTCCCTTACAAATGTTTTGTTCAACAGTAGTTACCTCTCTCCTTTTATTTCTCAATAGAGGTTTGATCTAAGATTAGTAACAAGTAAGTGAAAGTAAAATATGTACAGAAAAATGAAAACACTTACACAGTTTACTCAATGTTTAGCATTCCAAGCATGGAAACTAACCTCTGAAATGTTGATGTGTTAAGGGGTTTAGTGAAGACATCAACTATTTGATTAGCTGTTGTAACATGTTTCACTTCAATCTTGCCTTTTTCATAGCAATCCCTGATGAAATGATATCTTATTTCTATATGTTTTGTCTTTGAAAACTGAACAGGGTTTTGAATGATGCTAATGGCAGATTTACTGTCTACTAAAAGTGGAGTCTTGGTTTCTTTGATTCCATAATCAAGAAGTTGATATTGGAGCCATTGGATCTGTGATGTGCAGCTTGCAGCAGCAATGTATTCAGCTTCAGCTGTTGAAGTTGCCACAAATGTTTGTTTCTTTGATTGCCAGGACACCAAGCAGTTTCCTAAGAATTGACAACCACCAGATGTTGATTTTCTTGACATTTTACACCCTGCATAGTCACTATCTGAAAAAGCTGTTAACTTGGTATTGCCTGAGGCAGGATACCAAATTCCTAGTGTAGGAGTTCCTTTCAGATATCTAAAAATTCTTTTGACAGCAGTCAGGTGTGATTCTCTTGGTGCAGATTGATATCTAGCACAGACACAAGTTGAGAACATAATATCTGGTCTAGAAGCAGTTAAATACAGAAGAGAACCTATCATACATCTATACATGGTTTGATCAACCTGTTTTCCTTGATCATCAGGTTCAACTTGTGTGGTTGGTGTCATGGGAGTGGAACATGATTTACTGTCTTGTAATGAAAATTTGTTTAATAATACATATTTAGATTGATGTATAAAAGTTCCATTTGTCTGTTGTTTGATTTGCAGTCCCAAAAAGTACTGCAACTCTCATATTGTACTCAGTTCAAATTTTGATTGCATGAGTTTCTTAAAATCATCACACAATTTAGTGTTTGTTGAACCAAAAATGATGTCATCAACATAAATTTGGACAAGTAAGACATGATTTATACACAGGGTTTTATCAATGGAGCCTCTTGTGAAGTGATTTTTAAGTAAGAAGTTGGACACAGTTTCATACCAGGCTCTTGGAGCCTGTTTTAGCCCATATAGAGCTTTGTCCAGTTTGTAAACCCAATCAGGATGAGTAGGGTCTTCAAACCCAGGAGGTTGACAAACATATACTTCCTCTTTTATTTTTTCATATAGAAATGCACTTTTGACATTGATTTGAAAAACTTTAATTTTGTTGGAAATTGCATAAGCCAAAAATAACCTGATGGCTTCAAGCCTTGTAACTGGAGCAAAGGTTTCATCATAATCGATTCCTTCTTCTTGTGAATAACCTTGTACTACCAGTCTTGCCTTGTTCTTAATAATCATACCAGCTTCATCTTGTTTCTTTCTGAAAACCCATCTTGTGCCAATTAGTAGCTTGTTTGGAGGTAAGGGACAGATTTACCAGACCTGTTGCTTTTTGAATTGAAGCAATTCTTCTTGCATAGCTTGAACCGAATTGTTATCTTTGAGGGCTTCTTGATATTTCTTAGGTTCCAACTGAGAAATGAATGCTGAGAAAAAGCAAAAGTTGGAAAGCTGGTTTCTTGTAAGTACCCCTGAGGCAATATCACCCATGATTTGATCCAATGGATGATCCTTGTGTTCAATCAGTTGTTGTAGTCCTGTACTTGGTGATGGCTCTTGACCTTCTTCAAACAAACCACTGAGGTTGATGATATCTGGTTCAACTGTATGTTGTGGTTCAGGAGTCTATGGAGCTGAATCAGTAGAATGAATTTGATCATTAGTAGTTGTTGAAGTAGAAGTTTGTTGAACTTCTGATGGTTTGAAAGTTGATTTGATGACTGTATTTGGAGTCCATGGTGGAGGACTATCATCATAGAACCCTTGATCACCATAATAAGTGGGTTTAGATGATGTAACAGTCTTTTCAGATCCGAAATGAAAACTGTCAAGATCAAAAAGTTCAGCAGGTTGTGCTGGAATGAGAAAATGTTTGGTCTCATTGAGCTTGACATTCAGTGTTTCTTCTACTATCTTGGTTCTTGAATTGAAGACTTTGTAAGCTTTCCTCAACTTTAGCAGCAAATTTAGAGATAGAGTCTTTGATGTTGAGGATAAAACATTGACATCCAAAAGCCCTGAAGAAGGAGATAAGAGGCTTCATGCCATGAAGAATTTCATAGGAAGTCTTGGTATGTATCTTGTTGATAAGAACTCTATTCTGAACATAACAAGCTGTGTTGACTGCTTCAGCCCAAAAATACAAAGGTAGGCCTGAATCAGCTAACATGGTTCTCGCTGCTTCAATTAATGTCCTGTTCTTCCTTTCTACCACACCATTTTGTTCAGGAGTTCTGGGAATGCTGAATTGTCTAACAATCCCTTTAGACAAACATAATTCATCCAGATTTTTGTTCCTGAACTCTGTCCCATTGTCACTCCTAATAACTTTGACAGAAAGAGAATATTGCTTCTCTACTTGTAGAATGAAGAACTTGATTATTTCAGCTGTCTCATCCTTGGAATTTAAGAAGAAACCCATGTGAATCTTGAGTAGTCATCAATGATGACCAAACAGTATTTCTTCTTACCAAGGCTCATGATTTTGACTGGTCCAAATAAGTCCATATGGAGTAGTTGAAGACATGCAGTTGTTTTTTATTCTTCAATAGACTTATAGGAGGACTTATGCTGTTTACCTTTAAGACAGGAAACACAGTGTTCTTTGCACTGGTATTCCTTCAAACGTAGACCTCTGACCAAGCCCATTTTTGTGACTTTATTTATGGTTTTATAGTTCACATGGCCAAGTCTCCTGTGCCAGAGATCAGTTTCTGAAGTTGATGCCTTTGAGAAGAAACAGGCAGTGTTGTTCAGTACTTTGTCTTTCTCAATGTCCACTGCATAGACATTGCCACACCTTTTGGCAATCAGCAAAGTATGATCTTCAATTATCTTCTCTATCAACTTCTGGCCCTCTGGTGATATGATCTTGCATGCTGTTTTGGTGAAAAAGGAAGAATATCCTTTGTCACACATTTGTGAGACACTAAGAAAGTTGTACTCAAGGTTTTCAAACAGATTGACCTTGTCAAACTGTATTTTGCCTGAGGATACATTGCCATATCCTAGCACATATCCTTTGGCATTGTTCCCAAAGGACACAGATCCTTCTCTTTGGTTGATAAAATTGTTTATCAGGTATCTGCATCCAGTCATGTGCATTGAGCCTCCACTATCAACATACTAAATGCTATTCAAACCTCTGGAGACCCTCTGCACACAATAGCAAATTAGTTAGTTTTAGGAACCCAAGCCAATGTGGCTTTGGGTTTGATCTTGAGAACAATAACAGTTTGTTTTGGACCATTTTTAGAAAGCCATGTCTTTTTGGCAATGGATTTTTCATTAAGAACAATGGTGGAGTCCTTTTGAGGATCACCATCAACTTTGGTCATCAATAGTTTTACCATATTCATGAGATTGTTAATCTCAGCAGTTTGTGAGCCTGCTGATGATTCAGGTCCAACTATTGAAGAAGAATTTTGAGAAAAAGGCCTTTGTTGAGATTTAGTCTTTTTCTGAGAAAAGGTGTTACATGGTTGTTGTTTGTTGGGATAGAAAGTTTCTTCAAAATCTTGTTTGATTTGTTTTCCCACAACCAGTTGTAAATTTTTTTTGTTATACTGATTCCTTTTCTATATCTACAAAATTCTGTTTTGTGGGTAAACAGACCACAAATTTCACATTCTCTTGCCTTCGCCTTCCTTTTAAATTCATCATGAGATGTGGAAGGCAAGTTACTGATTGTTTTAAAGATTTGAGTTGGGTTATCAGTGGTTTTTAGGTTCTCAACTCCTGATGTAGATGAAACCACTGATGAATTAATGTCAGTATTTTTAACTTCTACATGACTTTCAATTTTTAGAAAGTTCTGGTGAAAGGATGTGCATTCTTTCACATTGGAAGTTTGATTCAGAACTATTCTACTCCCATCATCATCAGGTTTGGGAGTAAAATCAGTTGGAGTTTCAGTATGGTTATACCCTATGCCGAACTTAACATTTGATGCAGTTTGTTTGTTAAGTAGCATTTGGTAACCTCTACATGACTCAACCCAATTTTCACAATCAACCTTGGTGTCAACAAGCTCTTTTCTGACTTTTCCTAGGTCTTTTATAATGATTTTAATCTGTGCTTGGGTTTCAATAGCATTATTTGTTAATTTAGAAATTTCTTTTGATTTTGCAACAAGTTTTCTTTCTAAATCATATTTTAGTTGAGTGTATTTTCTCTCAGAGTCATTTGCTTTGCCATGTAGATGCACATTTGTTTCTCTTATAAGAGCAAAAGATTCTTTGCATGAATTTGAACATAGTTTTACCAAAGACTCTTTTGATACCTGAGATAATGCATATTTAGAAGTTGTTCCTTCAAAAGCCATTAAGGCAAAATTCTTTCTGCCATTATGAGGTTCTCCCTGGCAATTTTATATTTTTTTTCCTAATAATATTATTTCATCTTAAATATAATTTGTTTCATAAAAAAAACTCAACATTAGATTGTGGTGTAGTGGTTTAAGGTGGAGTTTCTTAACTTGACCATACAAGTTCGAGTCCCTCTTGTGGCATTAAATTTCCTTTTTCATTTTAATAGTTTTATATAAGATTAGGTATAATTAGTTTCATTTTAATCACAAATGGGGTTGGTGGTGTAGTGGTATGATGTGCATTTTCTTAGTTGGAGGTCTCAAGTTCGAGTCTATTGCAATGCATTTTTTTAAAACATTTTTTTACAGTTTTATTTGATAATATATAGAATTAGTTTCAATTAAAAGCCAAAGTTGCTTTGGTGGTGGAGTGGTTTGATGTGCATTCCTCATGCATGAAGTCATGGGTTCAAATCTGTTGCAATGCATTTATTTACATGTTTTTTACTTTTTAGTTTTTATATCGTAACAAAACGAATTATTTCCGATCAAACTCCCGTCGCGAAGCGCGGGAGAATCCCCCTAGTTTCTATAATATTGAGGTCGCATCAAAGAGTTTAAGAATATATTTATATATTCTATTATGTTGTCATTATAATTATTTATCTAATAAATGATCAATAATCTAAATACCTCTATTGGTTTAACCGGTTTTTATGTGATGGAAACCATAAAATAAGGTTTTCCCCTGGGTGTATAAATAGAGATCATTAGAAGATATTAGAGGCTAATGAACACCATTACTTGCACATCTAAATCGTCTTCCTCTCCTCTCTATAAATGAGATCTCTAATCCCCTTACGCCATCCTAACTGTACACCCTAAACGGGAACTCGGACAGCATAATCATCCTCATGGCACCGTCTTCCGTATCAACCTTTACTGGACTAACGGGTATGTCTGGTTTATTATCATGTTTCTGTATTATGTTTAAGGAATTGATCAACATGTGGTATCAGAGCTATGTTAATTAATCAATTCTTTGATTCTCCCTAAGACTGGAATTAAATTAGAAAGTGTTTGATTAAAAAACCCTAATTTTAAATCGGTTTTCGTTCATGTTTTAATTTTTGGATCTGTTTTGATTCTTACTGATTTATCATGACTAGATCTGTTAAAAACCTGTTAATATTATAAATCGAATGCTCTTTCCGAATTCTTTTCACGTTTTTGGTTTTCGGATATGAATTCCAGTATATAATCTGATAATTAGTATGAACGGTTGTTGTATGTTCATAGAACTATTCATAATATTCATCCTTATTTTGATGAAAAACACTATAAGTTGGTTAAAACTAGGATTAAAATCTCTTTCCTAAAATTTTGGGAATAACTTTATCTCCGAGTTTTAAAATTAAAAGCTTATTATAATTTTTGAAATATTTTGGATATTTACCGAAATCCCAAAATTAATTGAAACGGATTTTCTCAAATCCCTAAATTATAACGCTAATGGGAATTAAAGTTCTCGTATTAATTGTCTCGGATTAATGTTTTCGAAAAGGAGTTCTCATACAGGTGTTTGGATTCAGGTTCACGACCCTACAGTTCTTGGTTTTTTGTTTTCGGAAACCAAAATTCGAGAACCTAAACCAACACCAACACCAACACCAAAACCAAAACCAAAACCAAAACCAAAACCAAAACCAAGAACCTAAAACAAAAACCGAGAACCAATACTAAGTCCGAGAACCAACTTTAAATCCGAGAACCCTAAAATTTTTCCGAAAACTAATATGTTTTTCCAAGAACCTAACATATGTCAAGAACCTAAGGCAAACAGAAAACTAACTTTTCCGAGAACTAGGAACAGGATCGAGAACTAACTATTCTCTCGAGAACCTCCTTAGTGTTTCCGAGAAGTAACTATTTTCCGGGAACTAACTGTTTTCCGAGAACTCATATTTTTCGAAAACCTCATTTTCTGCAAACATGAACCTATTAATTCATAAACCCCTAAAAATTTTCAGGGGTAGCATTTTGCTTTTGTGTGTGTGTGTGTGGAGGGGGGGGCTCCCCTCCCCCCGAACCCCCTAGCAAGGGGCCATGCCCCGCGCACCCCCAGAGAAGATTTCGTTGGGTTTCAATTTGCGCTAATAGGGGTTTTACTATTAATTACTTGATTAGTTTTGTAAAACCTTACCTAATATGTTTTTGAAACCTAAATCAATAAACGTTTTGCTTTACTTTGATAACACTAAAAAAGTCCCACTTCTGCTCAAAGGTGATGTGCTACCTTAACCTGGTTATCTAAGTCTAACTAAGCATAATGAATTAGTTTTGCCTAATTAATGTGAATGTCTAGATGATTTGTTACATTCATATCGTGCAAAACTAAATTGTGCCTAATAAATTATTTCTCTCACTTCTGCCCAAAGGTGATGTGCTACGCTTAATTGCACATCATGATTAAATGATTTCACTTCTGCCCAAAAGTGATGTGCTATTGTTTAAGAATAACTTTAATTAATCTATTATATTTGGTGTTTATAATAGATGTTATCACAACTTCCTTAAAATAATCGTCCTTATTTCCACCAGGTTTAGTCTTAATTACCCCGTAGGTCACTCTAATTTCTTCTCTTATATATGTGTCTTATTCTTCTCGAACTAAATCCATTGCAGCTCCCAATATGGGAATTGAAAGTCTGACTGGTGCTAACTTTGCTTCATGGAAGGACTCTCTCATGCTAGTTCTAGGCATGATAGATTTTGACTATGCCATAAGAGAGGCTGCCACTCCAGAACTCACTAACAAAAGTATTGTTGCTCAAAGGCTATACATGAGAAGTGGGAGAGGTGTAACAGAATGTCTCTCATGCTCATGAAGAATTCCATAAGTCTTGTTATCAGGGGAGCAATCCCAGATTCCCTAATTGTTAAGGATTTTCTGGCTTCTGTGGAGGAACAATTTAAAGGAACGCCTAAGGCGCATGCCAGCACTCTTATTCTGAAAATGGTGACTACGAAGTATGATGAGATTAGCGGTATTCGTGAGCACATCATGATGATGAACGACATGGCCCTTAAGTTGAAGGGATTAGACATGGAGATCAGTGACGGTTTTTTGGTGCACTTTATCATGACCTCCCTTCCTGCATTTTATGAGTCTTTCAAAGTCAACTCTAATACTTAGAAGGATTAATGGACGATGAGTGAGTTGATTGCTATGTGTATTCAAGAGGAAGAGCGTCTGAAACTGGAGAAGCCGGATGTTGCTTACCTGATGACTGGTGATTCGAAGAAAAGGGAGGGCAATTTTAACAAAAGGTAAGTTTCTATGGTCCCTAAGCATAATATAAGTGCATCCTCCATCTCAAAGAACTCCAATGAGAAGCCTCACAGCAAGTTCTGTTGTAAAACAGGACATAAGCAGAAAGACTACCCATAATTTAAGGAGTGGCTGGCTAAGAAAGGTAATAATCTTTTCATGATATGTGAGTCCTATAACTTAAATGTTCCAACTAACACATGGTGGTTTGATTCTGATTCTATGGTTCATGTAATCAACTTACTACAAGAATTCCTTACAATCCGGAAGCTAGAAAGAAACCAAACAACACTTAGACTAGGAAATGGAAAGGAATTAGTCGTCACGACCGTGAGAACCTTATAACTAATTATGAAAATTGGCTTATGTATTAAACTTTATGATACCTTATATATTCCTGATATTACTCAGAATCTTGTATCAGGACCAAAGTTAGACATAGATGGTTATGATGTTTCTCATTGTCATGGCAAACTTACTATTTCTTTTAATTCTCAAGTGTTTGGTCGTGGTTTTCTGGATAGTAGTCTCTATAATTTGAACTAGATGATGACTTTTCTAGATCTTTGTTGTCATATAATCTTGATGACACACTAACAAAGAGAAAACGAAAGCGAGACTTAGAAACTTCATTCACATTGTGGCGTCAAAGTTTAGGCCACATTTCGAGAGAACGTTTAACTCGACTAATAAAGTATGAAGTTTTGCCACCTCTAGATTTCAATGACTTTGTAACATGTGTCAAATGCCTCAAAGGTAAAATGACATCAGTGATTAAGAAAGGTGCCACTAGGAGCTCTAATTTATTAGTACTCATTCATACTGACATTAGTGGCCCTTACCCCATCGCTGGAATCACAGGACTTATTTCATTTATCACTTTTATTGATGATTATTCCCGTTTTATGTACTTATATCTAATCAAGGAAAAGTCTGAATCACTTGCAACCTTCAAAGAGTATGAAGCTATTGTTGAAAACAACTTAATCAGCAAATAAAAGTTGTGAGATCAGACAGAGGAGGTGAATATTTTGGCAAACATACTGATGTGGGTCAGGCGCCTAGTCCATTTTATGAGTTTTGTAAGGACCAGGGGATTGTGAACCAGTAACCATGTCCGGTACTCCTCAGGAGAACGGCGTAGCTGAGAGAAAAAATAGGACCCTAATGGACATGGTACGTAGTATGTTAGCCAACACAGGTTTACCTCTATTCCTCTGGACCGAGGCCTTAAAAGTAACTGTTCATATACTCAATAGAGTTCCTTCAAATTCTATCCCTAAAACTCCTTTTGAACTTTGGACATGAAGGAAAACGAGTCTAAAATATATGAAAGTATGGGGCTGCATTTCCGAAGCTAAACTTTATAATCCTTTTCTAAGGAAACTTGACCCTAAAACAGTTAGCTGTTTCTTTATCGGTTATCCTGAGAACTCAAAGGGTTATCGTTTCTATTGTCCTTCCTATACCACTCATATAGTAGAAACCAAACGTGCTGCATTATTGGAGGATTTTAAGGTCAGTGAGAGGAATGAATATCCTTATGAAGACCTCCAAGAAGTACAAAAGGCGGGGGGGGGGGGGGGACTCGTCGCTTACATTAACTCCGAGTACTCCTCTTGCACCCAACACTGCCGAACCTCCATCTCTACTCAGAACTCACAGCTGCTCCTAACGTACTTGAGAATGAAGGCACCACAAACGCCCAGTACCAAAACAATGTTGAACACGGAAATCAACTCAGGAGGTCATTTAGGTCGAAAAGGCCTACTAACTTTGATGATTATGAAACCTACCTGACTAAAGCTGACTTGGAAGCCGGAAAGCTAGTTGATCCAACCTCTTATCATGAAGCCATTAGCAGTGATCGATCTTATGAATGGAATAAAGCTATGATTGATGAGTTTGTGTTAGAACCAAAATGAGAAAACATGAAGTGTTGAAGAAAACTAACGATAGGAACCAAGGCTGAACAAAGTGAAGAAACATTCAGAAAAGGTTGCAGATGAAGAGATAAAGATCAAGAAATATTCAAGAACAAGATCTCTTTGAATACATAGACAATGAAAGACAAATACAACTCCTATCTAATGAAATCCGGGAAAGAAGACTGAAATCTGGGACAAAACTCTGATATTGACTACTTGACTAAATCCCAGATTTAGACTTCAGATTTCTGGGAAGAAATCTGGAATCTTGACAAGTGGGAAAGTTAGAATGCATGCACCTGACCCCAATCATTCGTATAAGACTTTCTCATCCTGCAAAACTACAAGTTGATAAATAAACCAATTGTTTATTCATCAACTTGGGGTCAACTCTTCTCTGTAAATAGAAGACATCATACAAAGGAGAAGATTGTCTAGTGTGAATGTGAAAGTGTATGATATACATAGCAAACATCTGGTGTCATTAGATGTATCTTTTACACATACTCCACACCACATTCACACAAGCCATAAGAATTCTTTTGAGTCATTCATTTGTAAAGTTAAACTTGATCCTTGTTAAAAGTTGATCAATACATAAACTCAAAATTTCTTAAAAACCCATGTGTTCATTGTTTCTGAAAGTTTTATTTCTTATTCCGCACATTGATTATATATATTGTTGAAATCACATTGCCATTTGATTTAAAAGTGAGGCTGATACTTCTAGGACCAACACTTGGTATCAAAGCAACTTGAATAAGTTATTTTCATAAAGATTCTGATCTGTTAAAAGAACTATTTTAAGCTCAAATCTTAAACGATTTAACCAAGTCTCTTAAATAACACTTTAGACAAATGGCAAGCTTTCAAACATGGAATTCTGCTTTCTAGATGGGCTCAATGTCTAAGCCTCCCACTCTTGTGAGAGAGGAATACCCCCAATGGAAGGTCAGGATGATCAACTTCTTAAATCGACATGATTATCGTCTGTACCAATCCATTGTGTGTGGAACATACATTCCCATGACGGAAATACCAGAAGTTCCAGCAAGTGATAGAACACCAGCAATTCCTGCCTCTCGTGTCCCTAAAGATAAGAAATTTTGGGAAGATGAGGACAAGGAAGTGATGGCAATAGATGTAAGAGACAAATCATTAATGATTATGGCTCTTCAAAATGACATATTTTCTTATGTAGATGCATGCTCATCTGCAAAGGAAATATGGGATCAGTTGGAAAATTTATGTGAAAGAGGAGAGAAAATGAGAAGAAACAAAAGAACTGACTGTGTTTCTAGTTATGAGTATTTCAAATGTCTTCCAAATGAAACATGTTTGAAACTTATAACATAATTTCAAAAATCTTGAATGAGTTAAAGAAATATGGGGTAACAAAGTCAAATGATGAAAAGAATGTTAAGTTCTTAGGAGCTTTACCTAGAGAACGGAAAACTCTAACCATGACCCTAGCCTCAACCTTAGAGTTAGGTGATCTAAATCTGCATGATCTCTATAGTATTCTTATCCCCAGGGAAGAAGAAATATTTGAAATCCTGGTCATAACGGTTATCAAATAGCTTTATATTCCTCAACCCAGAAACCAGAAGACAGCTCCTCACAAACAATTCCAATACCAAGTGAAACAGAAACATCTGATCCTAGATCAGACATCTGGCCTTCACAGAAGCCATTGCACTTCTTACCAAAACCTTTGAACATAGAATGTTAGGAAATCAAGCAATCCAAGGTAATGTAGATAGATCCAAGGATAGGAAAATAGAAAAGGCTGAAGTGATATGCTTTAGACGTAAACAAAAAGGTCACTACTCAAATGAGTGTAAGAGAAAACAGCTGAGAGATGTTGCTTACTATGAAAGAAAGCTTGAAGAAGCTAAAAAGCAGCAAATGGGACTGATTGGTGAAGATACATGTCTATCAGATGATTCATCAGATGATGGAGAAGAAATGGCTAACCTCTGTCTCATGACAGCTGATGATGAATCTGAGGATGAATCTCCAGACTCACAGGTAATATCCCCTAGTCATACATTTGAATTTGAAAACTTAAAAGTTGAGCATAAGCAATTGCAAGATAAGCTTCAGAGAGAAACTGAAAAGTTTAAAAGAACTGTCTCTGAGCTTACCAGAATTAAGGATCAAACATCTGATGAAGTTAAAAAAGAAAAAAAAATCTGGAAAAGGAAAACTTTTCACTGAAATCAAAAATCAGTTTTTTATGAAATTGAAAGGCAACAATTCTACAAAAATTTGCAAGACAATTCAATAAATATCAAAAGTTTTCAACAAGCAAAAGATTTTATTGACTACATTGATACCAAGCTCAGAAACAATGGACAAGGCATAAGATATGTAAAAAGGACAAGCTCAAACACTAAAACTGTTTTCACAAAAGCAAAAGAAGAAACTTCTGGAATTGAAAAGAAAAATCTAAATGAACCAGATAAATCAATGAAAACAGAAACAAGCCTTGATTTCCCTAAAATGGATCAAGAAATTCCAAAAATCAGGAATACATTATCAGATAGCAAATCTGATATCAATTGTTATATGTGTGCTGAAATTTTGAAAGTAGTCTAAGCATACATCATTAGGAAAACAGACAAGGACTCTCATATTCCTGCAGCTGAAAACTGCAAGGATATGAAGAATAAAACTAATATTGAGAAATTGTACTTTAAATCAGTACCCAACAAGAGATGGGTACCAAAAAATCTCTAACTCTCAACATTGTAGGACCTTCATGTGCCCTAGATTTGGTATAATGATTCTGGAAGCTCCAAGCATAAGACAGGAAACAGGAGCCTATTAAGTAGGTATGTAGCTAGAGTTGCTCAATTCATTAACCTTGGGAATGGAATAAAAGGTAGAACCTTAGGTTATGGAAATATTACTATATTACCTCTAACTGTAGAAAAAGTCTCATATGTTGAAGGATTAAAATATAATCTGTTAAGTTGTGAACAATTCTATGATAAGAGCTTTAAGGTAATTTTCTGGCCTGATAAATGTGAAGTGGTAGGAATCTTAGATAATGTGGTATACTTGACAGTTGAAAGAATTAGAAAATCCATTTATTACTTTGATCTTAATGTAAAACTGAGAAAAGAACCATTGTGTTTATTTTCTTAAACATCAAGTGATAACTGGATATGGCATAGGAAACTTGCACATGTAAATTTCAAAACCTTAAACATCCTTGCCAACAAAAAGCTAGTAAAAGGCCTCCTTGTCATAAAATTCAAAAAGGAATATGAGAGTTCTTGTCTGTTTTTCTGGTGATGTGTGCTTGGACTACTTCAGAATTTCACAAGAGGTACTTAGGGTGATCGTCACACCCCGCCTAGGCGGAAACACGAGATGCGACATGAAAGGTTTTCAAGCACAATATTCGAGCAAACATTCAAATAAACTTAATATTAAAAGTACCAAATTTGTTCAACAACGACAACCATCACAAAACATTGTTTAAAACCAAACACATAATCATATGTTTTGAAGACACAAAAGGTGATAGTTGTGAATGAATGCCCAAACATATCCCAAGTTCCATCCATCGCTTTAGTTACCTGAAAAACATGCATAAAAACTTTGTCAACATAAAGTCGGTGAGTTCACAGGTTTTGAAATAGTTGAAAATGTAAAATTTAATGAAATCCATGAATGACCCATCATTTTCTAGCTAAAACAATGATGATAATGAATGATCATGAGTCCATAACCAAACCTTGACGAGTTGTGCCTCACACATCGGACAATAAAGGCAATGAATCATCATATAAGAAATACAAGCACTCTTTTGACGTATGTATCCGGGTTAGAGCGACTAACCAAGAGTGGGGGTGTCAACCCAATAAATCTATTCAAGTGTTTCATGGCTAAGTCCATAGCTAATGGTTACGGTAAACTAATTACACGAGGGCTTAGTGAGTACTCAAAACATATTGTCTCATGTATACTGGTCTGCTGGAATTCATTCTAAAACTAGTAAACAATGCATGTCTTTCCCCAAAATATAAAACAGTAAAAAGGGCTCGTGAAACTCACCTCAAGTCCGTGTGAAGGCTAGCAAGAATATACGTCCGATAAACTAGGAATCCCGACCTACACGTCCTATATTCATTAATGGACACTTCAGGTCTAGCTAAAGATTCCATTGTAGTCGTGGTTCACCCAATCTATTATGGTAAGTTGATTTATTCTTTTTGGCGAATCTTATGCTTTATGAATATGGTTCGAAAATAGTTGTTTTATCGTGTAGAAAACTCTTTTCAAAACCATTGATATCTAACATATGTTTTCAGTTACAAAACACGTGTTATTACATAAGATTATATGTGTTATATTCATTTGTTAATCATATGTAATTCCATATAGGTGTACATCAACACGCGCTTCTTTACCTATGTCTATACACACACCCTTGTACATATATCCATCTATATATATGTAGGTTTCGTCTCATACACATAAGCATTCATGTCCATGGTATCTACACCCATACACACATACCCATATATACAAGTATTTAGGCATATACATACACATCAATGCTTATGTTTATGAATTCGTCACAAGCATATATGTATACCATATATACACACGCGCATATACATAGAGACATACCTACACATACACATCATACACTCATACATATGCCTATAAATCAAAACACACATACACTTCACTATACAATACACACGCATACATACATTGAAAGCAAAACACACATACACATCACTATATAATACACACGTATACATATATGTAAAGCAAAACAAACACACATTCGAACACACACACGTGTACACACACGCATACATATGCATATTATCAAGTTCCAAGTTGTTTGATTAGTTACTAATCATCATGATGTTTATATTCTCCATGTTTAGTTGACTAAACATCTAGATTAGACTTGTCATGGGTTAGTGAGATCATCAAGTTGTGACAAAGACCATGGTGAGGGACCACCATAATCAACCGCCACCAACACCCCTCGACCCACTTCCGCCTTCAACACCAACACCTTCACGGCCACCCCTCCATGAGCCCACTTTGCTTGGGCCATAGCCTCCACGCATCGCCCTAGGAACTGCGGTGAGCCATACCACGTGGCCTTGGGTCACGTGCCATCTTTTGGATGTCTTGTTTTGCATGTAGTCATGCATTGGTGTTACTTTATTGGATCGGGTATTCGGGTGTTTGAAAAAGATTGGATCTTGAAGTTGGTGATTTATTTATCTAGCGAAGCGGTCGTTGATCCATCGTGCACGTCTTTGGTGTTTCCTCAAGGTAACAAATCTAAACACCCTATAGTTGTGATTTATTGTATTGTTTGTATATTTTGTATTTGTATCATTGGATTGGGAAGGGACTCGGTTTTGATAAATATATTATTAACACTCTCGCGCCAATATATATGTATGTATATATATATATATATATATATATATATTAATAATGGGTTATTAATATTTTCTTAAACATATATATAATAGAGATTTGATAATAAACCGAATTAATGAATCCGGTTCGTGTGTTTGCTCCGGGTGGACCAACGTTTTCCCAACACTATGTATAAACCACACATTGTTTCTAGGTGATTCATTTAAACCAAACCATAGTTAATACAACAAGTGTTATGAAGAAACACCAATCCGAACAATACTCGAAATATAAAGGAAATATAAAGAGATTTCATAGATGCTTATGTGACGATTACAAGGACTGATAACGAGTATCACTGGACTAATACTTTGACCAATCTTCCTAAAAAAACTTAGAGCTATTACAATGTATGTGTGTTTGAGTGTGAGAACTGCCGACCCTTCTTCATGGGGAGAAAGAGTATTTATAGTGATCCTAGGTTGAGCTCTTGAGTTGGTAATGATTGACAGCTCATTCGCACGCTCTTGAGTTGGTAATGATTGACAGCTCATTCGCACGGGCCCCACATGGGAGGCCGTTGAGGGAATTTAAGTCGTCCTTCTCTGATTGGCTGAATGTCCTTTTCATTCGTCCTTTCTATCCTTACTGGTGGCAGGAGATCATGGATTAGGGAATGTAGTCCTCTGATTGGCTGGATGTCCCTTTCATTCTCTCTATCTGCAACTGTCACATCCTAGCTAATGCGCGGGCCCCAGAAAAGCTTTGTTTAATTATTCTGTTAAGGTTCATGTGTGAGGTGGGCCACACGCAAGTCTTGCAAGCGCGCATATGCGTGTACTAGTACATATCTCTTCAAGTCCCCCCACTCTATTATCCTTTGTGTTTGCGTGGAGGGTGATACACTTTATAAAGTTTGTGCTTGTTGTTTATCTGTGCGGACACTTTTATGCGGCAGGTAGCATGCAGGTCTTCGCATATGCGCTGATAGTAATAAATGTTGTGGCACGTTTTTCTCTAGAATGAGTACAAAACGACGTTTTAGGTCAGACAGAATGTCTGTGTCAATTGCTTTTTCAGGGAAGTGCCATCATTTTTCTCTTTCCTCCACATGACGTTGTTTGGTTAGGTCGTTGTGCAACTATCGTGCCAAGGTTTCAAGGAGCATTAATTCCTTAATCTATATAAGGTGAGAGAAGCTTCAGTTGAACGTCTGCACTCCATTGTTTTCTTTCGAATACTTTGCACATTTGAATTTCATAAAAATATTTAAACACACTTTTAGTTCGCGCAGGCCTTTTCGTCTGACATTAATGGTAAGATGAAGAAGGATACAAGGCCTCTGTTAGAGGGAAAAATTACTGCCAACTGGGGGCCCGGGGAGTGTGCACATTTTTTCTAGTGTTATGGGGTCATGCCTTCGTTTGAGGCGATCGTCTCGGCCCGTGGTGAGGTGATCACCAAACCACCTAGAGGAATGATCGGCCTTTATGAGGCTTACATTGTACAGTGCAACTTTAGGGTGCCGATTACTAATTTCTTTGCGTCTGCGTTGGAGTATTATCAACTGCACATCATCAGCATCATCCGAGTGGGATGTGCAAGTTGACTTGGTTTGAGTTCTGTCGCCGAGCACAAAGGATAGAGCCTCATGTTGACATGTTAAACGTGTTCTATGTGTTGAAACATTCCGATAGCTGGTTCTCATTTTGCCAACGCTCTAGGCCTGCTCCTCACTACACATGGCACCTAAAGACTTTGCTGATTGGAAAGACAAGTTTTTCTGGGTTGCTGACGGGGCGATCCCTCTGAAGATGAAAACACATAGAATTGAAGCTAAGGTTCTTTTCACCATCTGCATGCCTTATAAAGGTGAGGGTTGGTATAAGACCTTGACTTCCCGCCCTGCGGAGATGACTTCCTTTGATAAGGATGCATTGGTGGTTGTTGGGATGAGACGTAATTATAATCGGGAGGCTACTCGTGAGAAACTTGTGTTGCGCTCTAGTGATCGAGGTATGTTTCACCTCTACCCATCGCTTTGACCACCCTATCCTCATTTTGCTTACTATTTGTTTTGTTTTCCTACAGTCCGCGGCCTTTACTATGTCATTTTGCCGGGGGTTAAATTGACCTGGCATTTTGAGCTGGTGCGGCCTGGGGAGCAGTTCATCTTGGTCGAAGTAGTGGACATGTTTGTTATGCCTATTTTGCGTTCGGGCGGTGTGTAGCAAAGACAAGCCTCATTGCAGCTGGCTTATACAGGTGCGCACTCCGTCCTTGATCCTCGACATGTGAGTGCCGTTGCGCCTACGAGCCAAGAATATGTTATTTTATCAGATGATCAGTCCACCCTTGGAAGTTGGTTTGTCACCTACCATTTCAGGCGGGGATCAAAGGCAACCGGACACAGTGAATCTTGATGACGATGATGGTTTAAATGGTGGTGGTGACTCGGATCACCATGATGGTGACTAGCAGTTAAATCTTGAGCTCACCGGGCAGAATCCTCTTGTGCCCTCTCTATTGTCTCTTACTGGTCCAAGCACCGATGTTTTTGCTCAGGAGCATGAGCGGGTGGTGGCTAAGGAAGAGATGGTGGAGGAGTCCACGAAAAGGCGCATTGTTATTACTGATGCGGACATCGAAGAGATTGACTTGGAACTTTTTGACTTGTCTTCTCCTGTGAAGAAAAAAGCGCGGCTAGAAGATAACGTATTAGATGCCGAGCAACAGTTGTTTGGAATGCTCTAGCTATGTTATCTTTTATCACAACTGTTTTTCCTTTGTATTCTTACTTTTTCTTTTGTTTTGCAGATGATAAGGTTAAGCAGAGCGTCTCGGGTGGAAAAGGGAAATCCAAGGAACCTGCGCCCTCTCGGTCTGAGCCGTTGTTTTTCGATGAACATGCATGAGCCCCATCCCCCCCACCCCCGTCTGAGATTCAGAAAGATTTAGCTAGGGGCTCTGATGCGCTTGCATCTATTGTTGGCCATGCAGGAGGGTTATTTAAGAGAGTTTAAACTCTTGTTCTCGTATCCCGCTTGATGAAATCAACACTCCACCTGATGCGGGTGGGTGGCATGTCCCGAATTAGGGTATTATCGAGGGTGACCACTTTACTGCGGCCCCTGTGTATAGGTACTTTCTTGCCTTATCTGTTCCTTCTGCTGAAAGAGTATTCCAACAGTCTCACCCCCACGAAGAACTTATTAATGACAACGCTATGGCCTTCGCCAATGCTCAATCAACCACTGCTAAGATAGTGCATGAATGGATGAGTTTTTAGGAGGGGGAAGGTTTTGTTTGAGGAGGAGAAGCGCTTGTTTGAGGAGACCAGGAAGGCGAAGACTTCCAAGCTTAGTGATGCCACCTGGCGCATGGCTACCCTTAGGGGTGATAAGGAAGCTGTCGGGGCGCAGTTGAAGAAGCAGGAAGCAGAATGGAGAGAGGCGTGTGAAATGACTAACCGGAAACTCCACGGTTGAAGGCTGACCTTGATGCCCGGGATAAGGTTATTAAGGAATAAAAGCAAGTCACTGAGGCTCAACAGGTGAAGATCAAGGGCTTAAAGGAGTCTTTAAAGAAGGAGGATGGTGAATCCTCTCGTCTTGAAGACACATGTAGTCAACTTGACTCTTCCCTCTGCATGGTTAAGGATGAGAGGGATTCTTTGGGCGCTCAGGTGTTTGATCTTGCTGCTGACCGCCACTGGCTGTTGTAGACTTTTGTTCCTTAGATAGATTCCTAATTTTCTTTGATAGCTTTGTCATGTCTTTACTTTGTGCTAAATGTATGCTCAACATTTTGTGTAGGTTGCTGCTCATGTCAAGGGTGGTTCGCTAACTGCTCAGGCAGTGAGTGACCTCCTTGCTGTGACCAAGCTGGCTGGGCATAAGGTTGGTTATCTAGAATGTCATACGTATGTTGTTGACATGAAGCCCGTTGAAGACTTTCCCCTTTTTGGGGTCGAGTGTGATGTTGAGTTCAAGAACAGATCCCGTATTTACGACCACTTGAAGTATCCTTTTGTGGATTTTATCAAGAGCTTCGCAGATCAGGATGACATGTCCAAGCTTAAAGCCGCATTTATGAGGGCTGGTTTGATGTAATCGCGTCCAAGTCCCAGTAGAGGTCCTGGTGATGACTCGAGCCATAGCACCAACGAGAGTGATGGATAAGGTGGTGAAGAATAGTTGTTAGTTGTAATTGGCCTGCATGCTATGTACTTCCTTTGACTTGTTTAAACATTGTCAATTTTGTACATTTACATCTATATATATTGTGATGATTGTTTACATGTTCATGCACGTGTTAGCATAATACCCTGTTTACACAGGTATCCAAGTTAGATTTTTAGGATTGTTAAGGTGCGCATTTAAATGCGTTCTCAACGTGTTTAAATTTCTTCCATCTTACCATGTATGTTCTTATCTTGCACCAGGCTCTGCGTTTGTGCGTGAGCGGGTTTCGATTAAGTTGTATCTTACCATACCACTTCTTTTTCAAACTTTGTTTGGAAAATGTTTCGACACACATTTAAATGTGTGTTTGTCTTGTCGTACTATCTCCATCTTAGCATGGATATTTATATATGGTGCTTGAGCATGCATTTAAGCGCAGACGTTTGTTTGTGTCTTACCACACACGTTTAGGTTTAGAAGGTTATTTTGCGTCGGCGCGAATTGGATCGCGAGTTGTTGAAAATTGTTATGTTTAGGTTCTCAAGATCAGCGTTTAAGCACATTCTTGACTTCTAATTTTTTTTTGTATCTTGCCATACAAGTTTATATTGCTTACACTACTTTAATACACATGATAACATTTAGCAAGTTTTCATTGATATTTGACTAAATGCCTTTCGACAAGCGCGGGATTAGGGGTTTCATATAAGACTTCCGTAATTCGGTATGGTCCTTCCCATTTTGGGGCCAGTTTCCCCTGCGGTATCGTGTTTCTTTGCTCATTATTCTTGAGTACATAATCGTTTTCTTTAAGCACATTGAGCTTGAATCTTGCGTTGTAGTAGCACTCGAGTGTTTTCTTATAGTTTGCTTCTTTAAATGCTACTAACTCTCAACGCTCCGTTGAGGCGCATCTCTTTGTCGTTGTCCG
Organism: Ambrosia artemisiifolia; assembly: GCA_032199755.1. Lineage (NCBI taxonomy): Eukaryota > Viridiplantae > Streptophyta > Magnoliopsida > Asterales > Asteraceae > Ambrosia > Ambrosia artemisiifolia. The sequence goes on from CM063518.1 coordinate 44,450,083, forward strand.
TTCTGTTGGCAACTAGGACTCTTGCGGACGGTAGCCCTATCTCCGCGGGTATCATCACCCCAGACCCATATGTCAAGCTAAATGGGCTTTCGCCATTTCTTGTCTTAGTGAAGGTGGGGGGCCCTTGATGCCCAATCGTGCCATGATCCCTTCCACGATGCTTCTCTTTGCGCATTTAATTTGCCCATTCCCTTGCTGGTGGGCAATAGAAGTGAAAATGGGTTCAATGTGCAACTCCGTGTACCAACCCGAAAGACCATTGTCTGCAAATTTGGTCCTACTGTCTGAGACAATATTCAACGGTAGGCCTAAATGACTGCTTATAAATTCCCATATGAACTTCTTGACTTGGGCGACCATGATCTCTGTTAGTGGTTTTGCCTCGACCCATTTGGGCCTAGGTAGGATCTACAATACAACACTCCATCGCTTAATTCGTACTGAAGGGCTTTATGCTGAATCTTGACCACTTCTGCTCGTTTTTCTGGTAGCGCACCCGCGCTGAGATATGCCTTGATCGGTGTCATCCATGAGTCATTGCATATTTGGATCACGTTTACCTCCCTTGCTGGGACTGATGGTGTATTCATAACCTTAATGTGGACTTCCTTCCCAAGATGGCTAAAGCTTGGACCAACCATCTTGCTTAGGGCGTCTGCAGGGTTATTTTTGCTACCACTGATATGAATAACCGTGCACGATGAGAAGTTCTGGATCATATGGTTAGCTTGCTCAAGATATAGGATCATTGAGGCTTCCTTCGCTTCATAGGTGCCATTGATCTGACCCGCCACTAGCATGGAATCCACATGCGCAAGAATGTGTTTTATGCCCAACTTTTGCGTGATGCACAACCCTACTAACAAGGCTTCATACTCGGCTTCATTATTTGTGCTTCTAAACTAATCGGATTGCATATGTGAACTCATTTCCCTCTGGGCTGATTAAGCGTAGACCTGCGCCCGCACCATCTTCGTTGGAGGCTCCATCTGTGTACAGATACAAGATTGCCTTCTCATCATTCACTGCTTGACATTTTTTTTTCAGCCTTGCATTTCTCAATCTTCTCTTCGATTACCTCTGCGATGAAGTCCGCCAGGATCTGACCTTTGAGAGCTGGGCGTGTTTTGTAGGTAATTGTGTGTGCGCCCAACTCTATTGCCCACTTAGCTAGCCTTCCAGTTAACTCCGGTTTGCTTAACACAGTATTCAGTTTGTAATCACTAAGCACATTGATTGGATGACCTTGGAAATATCTGCGGAGTCTACGGGAAGCATGTACCAGAGCTAAGACGAGTTTTTCCATTGTTGAATGCCTGACTTCTGCTTCTATGATGACCCTGCTGATGTAATAATTGGGCGTTTGGACTAACTTGCGGTCTACCATCTGCATTGCGCTAACCGCTTATTTTGTCGCACACAGATAAAGCGTCGGTGGTTCTTTGGGGGACGGTGCATGTAACACCCCGTTTTGTGAATAAAAACAAAAATATACGAAACTTATATTTTATATCTAGTCGTACGACTAAGGAACGAGTAAGATGTTTATTTGAAAGGTGAGATACTTAGACGAACTCAGGATACTATAAGAGACCGTTTAATGATAAAATATATTATATTTGAACGCTGCTCCGTTCTTAATAAAACTTTGGTTAAAATGTAGAGAAAAATAAGCTCATCTTAATAGTATGTTTGTAAGTTTATAAAACGTTATATTGTGAAAGTTATACGAGAAAAACAAGTTAGGCAGCTGAATTAATTATATATTATAATATATTTATATATATATATATATACATATATATAGTTGATGCACTATTATGTGGACGTCACTGTCGAATAGACTAGGGTTGAGTTTTGTATTGTATTACATGAGATTGTGGTGATCCATCAGGGCATTTTATGGATCTGTTGCATTTGTAAATATAGACCAAAACATAAATCTTGGTTCGACCTTCTACAAGGGGCGAACCTGCAGAATCTGCAGGTTCGACTTTCTCATAGGGGCGAACTACGTGGCTTTATGGGTTGGACTATAAATAGCAATCTCATGTGTTGGTTTTCATTTTAAGATTTGAGTTTGTGCTTTGAATGCTCTCAAGTGGGAGGTCATGCCCGACCCCCCGGCCCCGAGATAGATGTTTATCCAACTGATGACAGTGTCTGTAACCGTTTCTGATGCAATACGAATCTGTGATGACTTTGTTATCGTTTGTTTCTGTCTCGTCTCGGGACCAACCCTAGAAAGTATCTCGAATGGACCAATGTATCAGGGATTGAGCTTTCCACGCTTGCCAAATCGTGGTACACCCTTCCATGGTGAGACTTTCAAGAGTACCTTGTCACCTACTTGGAATTCGAGGGGTTGGCGACGGCGATCAGCGTAGCTCTTTTAATGATCTCGAGCTGCTTTAAAGCGATCACGAATCTGAAAGATCTTGTCAGTTGTCTCTTGAATGAGCTCGAGGCCATTCAAACACTTGTTTCCAACTTCTGCCCAACATAGAGGGGATCTACACTTATGACTATACAAGGCTTCGAACGGGGCAACCTTGATACTGGTATGGTAGCTGTTGTTGTAGGATAACTCAACCAATGGCAAATGAGAGTCCCAATTCCCACCGGAATCGATTACACATGCCCGAAGCATGTCCTCTAATGTTTTAATTCTACGTTCACTCTGTCCATCGGTTTGAGGGTGATAGGTCGTGCTCATCTCTAAGCGAGAGCCTAATGCGTCCATCAATGTCTGCCAGAATCGGGAAGTAAATCGACTGTCTCGGTCAGAGATGATTGAAACAGGCATACCATGCCTAGTTACAATCTCCTTGATGTACAGTTTGGCGAGTTTCTCTAACTTGTCAGGTTTCCTTAATCGGCAAGAAATGCGCAGATTTAGTCAACCTATCAACAATTACCGAAATTGTGTTGTGACCACTGGATGTCTTGGGCAGCTTGGTGATGAAGTCCATGGAAATCTGTTCCCATTTCCAAACGACGATTTCTGGTTGCTGGAGCAGACCAGACGGCTTCAGATATTCGGCTTTGACCTTGGAGCAGGTAAGACATCATCTGACGTACGTAGCGATCTCACCTTTCAGGTTGGGCCACAAATAAAGTTCCTTCACATTTTTGTACATCTTGTCAGCACCAGGATGGACCGAGTATCTAGACTTGTGGGCTTCTTCTAGGATTAGATCACGTAAACCTCCAAAACGTGGCACCCAGATTCGGTTGGCAAAATAAACTGTGCCGTCAGACCTTGGTTCCAAAAGATTCACCATCTTGAATAACGATTCACTCTTTAGGTTCTCACCTTTCATAGCTTCCTGCTGAGTCTCGCGAATACGGGTAGTGAGATTCGTATGGATGGTTAGACCTAATGCGCGCACACGCAAGGTCTTAACTCGTTCCTTTCGACTTAACGCATCAGCCACAACGTTGGCCTTGCCTGGATGGTATTTAATCTCACAGTCGTAATCGTTCAGCAGTTCAACCCATCTGCGTTTCCGCAGGTTCAGCTCTTTCTGATTAAGGATGTGTTGTAAGCTTTTGTGATCGGTGAAGATGGTGCACTTGATGCCATAAAGGTAGTGTCTCCAAATCTTTAGAGCAAAGATTACTGCACCTAGTTCTAGGTCATGCGTCGTATAGTTCTTCTCATGAACTTTGAGCTGTCAGGATGCGTAGGCAATGACCTTACTCCTTTGCATGAGTACACATCCAAGACCTTGATGCGAAGCATCGCAATAGACTACGAAATCATCGGTGCCTTCTAGAAGAGAGAGAATTGGAGCACTGCATAAACAGTCCTTCAATACTTGGAATGCATTCTCTTGCTTGACTCCCCAATCGAACTTCTTGTCTTTTTGCGTCAAGACGGTCAATGGCTGGGCAATCTTGGAGAAGTTCTTGATGAATCGACGGTAATAACCGGCTAATCCCAAAAATTGTCGCACCTCGGTGGGTGTCTTGGGTACAACCCAATCCTTGATTGCTTCAATCTTTGCGGGATGAACTTGTATACCCTTCTCGTTCACCACGTGACCGAGAAAATGGACTTCTCGAATCCAGAACTCGCATTTCGAGAATCTGGCGAACAGTTTCTCGTTCTTAAGCAGTTCCAAAATCAATCGAAGATGTTGTTCATGCTCTTCTTGAGTTCGTGAGTAGATCAAGATGTCGTCTATGAAGACAATAACGAACTTGTCTAAATACGGCTTACAAACGCGATTCATGAGATCCATGAATACGGCAGGAGCATTTGTCAGGAACTCGTAGTGCCCGTAACGAGTTCGGAATGCTGTCTTCAGGATGTCATCTTCTTGGATCCGCAACTGATGGTACCCTGATCGATCCTTGGTGAAACAAGTCATCGATCCTTGGTAATGGGTACCTGTTCTTGATCGTCAACTTTTTCAACTCCCGGTAGTCAATGCACATACGGAAACTCTCGTCTTTCTTCTTCACGAACAGAATAGGTGTTCCCCACGGGGAAAAGCTCAGACGAATGAAACCTTTGTCTAACAACTCCTGAAGATGGTTAGACAGTTCCTGCATCTCGGATGGCGCTAGTCGATATAGAGTGCGAGCTACTGGGGCAGGTCCTGGGACAAGATCAATGCGAAACTCGACATGTCGTGGTGGTGGTAGTCCCGGAAGGTCTTCTGGAAAGACTTCGGGATAATCTCGCACCACATGAATGTCCTCGAGCTTCCAATCTTTAGCTCCTTGTTTAACGACATGTGCCAAAAATGCGACACAACCTTTTCTTAAGCATTGTTGTGCCTTAATGAAAGATATGACTCGGAGAGCGGGTACGCCCTGGCTTCTCTGAATCAATAAGGTTTCCCCATTTGACAAGGGGATTCGAACCAGCTTCTCATGACAGACGATCTCTGCATGATGCTTGGATAACCAATCCATGCTAATGACAACATCAAAACTACCCAGTCGGATAGGCAGAAAATCGATGTGGAATTCATGGTCATTGAGAATCAAAACATGGTCCTTAACAACTTCCTCGGATGAGATCAACTTACATTTAGCTAACTCTATGGTATAACGTGCTACCAACTTACTAGATTCTAATCCTAGGGATTTCTTAAAGTCGGTAGACATAAAACTAAAGTTTGCGCCTGAGTCAAATAGTACTGATGCAAAATGATTGTTAAGGAGAAACGTACCCGTAACTACATTAGGATCATCATGTGCTTCATTGGCTCCAAGCATGAACGCTCTACCACGGGCTTGATCCTTGACCTTAGGACAGTCCTTCCGGAAATGTCCAGTCGCACCACATTCGAAGCACTCGTTCTTGGCAGGATGAGTGTTTGTGGCTTTGTCCTTGTAGTTGGTGGTCGAGTGACCACGACGGTTACAGTTCTTAAACAAGATGCTTTCACAGGTACCTATGTGATGGTAGTTGCATTTGCTGCAGTGAGGATGGGGCCCGTTGTATTTGCGTTTGGGCTCCTCAGTAGCTGTAGCAGCAAAAACTTTCACGGCATCTTGTGGCTTGTGAGAAGAGTTTCTGCCTTTCCGGTGGTCGGAACGTTTGCGCTTGTTCCTGGAATTCTCAGTGGCAACTAAAACCTTCTGGTTCAAAGAACCCATGCGAACAGCGTCGTCGGTCAAACTCTGAGCTAGGGTAACCGTAGCCTGGATAGTGGATGGCGCCGATGTGGTAACCATATTGCAACTCTTGGGTGACAGACCCCGGATATACCTCTCGACTCTCTTGTACTCGGGCGTGACCATGTGTGGCACTAGTCGAGAGAGTTCGTGAAAACGAGTGGTATATGCAGTCACATTGGCATCCACCATGGCAAGATTCCAGAATTCGGCTTCTAGCTTTTGGAGTTCACTCCTAGGGCAGTACTTTTCCATGAGTAGTACTTTGAGATCGGCCCAATCTAGGTTGTATGTCGTTTCTCTACCTAGAGTTTGCACTTACAGGTTCCACCAGGTAAGGGCTTCATCCTGAAAGGTACAAGTGGAATATTTTACCTTTTGGTTCTTGGAACAACCGCTGATGTCGAGGACTGATTCGGTCTTCTCTATCCATCGGACAATTCCTACAGCACTTTCCGTACCACGGAAATTCCATGGCTTGCAAGCCATGAAGGTTTTGTATGAGCAACCATGGATAGAATTTTCAACCTCGTGTTCCACTTCACTTCCTCGGCGGCGACCCATACCTCCTGAGGCTCCACTGGAGTCAGCCCGAGCTGCATCGTGTTGAGCAATTTCCTCGGCAATTACTCTAGCTAACTCGGTAGGAGTGGTCGGTAATGTTCCGCCTTCGGTTGTCCGTGCTGACTGTCGAGTTTGCATAACTAAAAGAGAGGAACACACATTAAATACAAAAGACACATTACCATAACAATTCATATAACAACCACGCAATCATGTATATAAGTTAAATTAAATCCATACCATCATAACAAAATATCCATACATGAGTCCAAAAGCAGTTAAGTTTTAGTACAAAATGGGCGGTTGAACCGCAATTAGTTTCTGATCATCTCATCCATCGTCATAAACATCACAAGTCAATACATGCATAAATATAACAACACACAAGTACTATCTAAGAAGGTGGAGGGAAAGCAGCAGCGAGAGAAATAATAGCCTCCCTCACGCGTCGATCGGTCTCCGCCATCCTACGCTCCAACACCTCTAGTCGTCTCCCAATCTCGGCTCGCTCCATCACTGCAGTCAGTCTCCCCTGCTCAGCCTCGGCCCACTGGCACTCAACCTCACGAATGCGGTCTCCTAATGCTACTAGCTGAGCATCATGGGATATGATAGTACTACGCTCGGTGCGAAGGGGTCTCCCTGATGACTCTCCCAAACTCAGAACCTCGGGATCGTCCTCCTCATCTCGGTGTGCTAAGCAACGTGAGGGGCTAGTAAGGAAAGGTCGTTTGCGGGCCTGAGAGCGCCGCTTCAGTCTCCTAGGTGGCTCGCTCTCCTCTAGGGGCTCTGGTAGTGGGTCAATGGGCTGGGTAGGCTTAGAGAGAGAAAAGATAGGAGCTCTAGCAGGTATAGCAATGACGAGAGATGGTCGCACCCTCTTTCGAGGTGTACACTTCTTGAGTGTACCTCCCGAAGTGTCCAAACGGAAATAAGGGTTGAGACTAGCCGGAGGGTGAGAAACAGAAGGGGTGACAGAAGGATGGGGGTCAGCAATGGCTAGGGGTGGGGTATCTGTCACACCCTCAAATTGCCACTGCGGAGTTTTACCGTGAGGCGCATGACAAACCAGGATCCATAGCCATAAGTATCATGAACGACTCTAAATGCCCAAACCATTTAGTTCGTTTTGAAGAAAAAGTTTCAAAGTTTAACCAAGCAATTTAAAGTAATGCGGAAGCGTAAACAAAGTAAAACAATTGCAATAGTCTGCGCAAAACAACGCGCCCAAAACCAAAGTTTAAAAGTACGAAATAATAAATGTTCATAACCCAAGACACAAATGATTCATGCCCTAAAACGTGCTCCGTACCTAAGGACCTGCAAAGCATGCTAAAATGTGTCAACATAAAGTCGGTGAGTTCACAATATAAGTAAGCTATGTAAATAAAAGTGTAGGTTCTCAAAAACCCCAAAAGTCAAGTGTACAACGTTGGCCTCCCAGACCCTGTAAACAATAGCTAATTCAAATGTCAGGGGTAGCTAGCCCACTCATGATAACTAAAACCGGCGAATACCGAACTACTAATGAACAAGTTCCCATAACCGGGATAAGGATGCCTTGCATCATTGCCCATTGACAATGACATTATGTTTAAAGCTAATAGTTCACACCCGTGCTCCCAGCACGATGTGAGGTTTGTTAGACCTAATAGCGCTATCAACTAATTAACCCGCTTGCCCAACCGGCAATTGATTCGGTATTTTGAAGGACTTAAAAGATATGTTTGGTTTAGTTCATCAAGGACATAATTATGAATTAGTAAAAGTAGATTCACCCCGTGAACCATGCACCCCAAAACCCGGGATGTGTAAAAGAAAGTAGTCTCAAGACAGACTAGAAAACGTTACCAATGTAGTCTCAACCCGAGACGCATGCTTTGAGAAAAAGTAGTGAAACTCACCTTAGGTTGCAAGCAAAAATATCCAAACTTCAACGTAATAGAGACTCGCTACCGACTCCCTATTATATGTGTCACTATGTGAGTACACTTGCATAACCAATATACGACATAGTACGTTTATTCGATTCTTCTAAAAGTTCAAAATCGTGTAGTGACACCTAGTGACTCTACATGCACAAGTATGTCCTACGTATCCCGTTGGTGATCATGGTGACTATTATAAGTTTAACACATCAAACACATCTCATTCAAGTTTCTACACAATTACATGTCAATTGCATACCATAAACCACTTCAAATTGTCACATAAAGACTTCGTACACAATCTGCGTTTTCAGGACAGATTGTGCACTGTGAAAGACGCCGCATTTGACCCACTTAACGAATGAATTAAATCCCCAAATATTTACTGAGTGTTCATGGGGATTCATTTGTAAACCCCTATTTTTATTTTGTCCTAAAACCAAACACAAAAATTATAAAAATTCGTACAACACAGCTATGTCCAGAACATTTCCACAACAGGTCAGTTTAGTAGAAAAATTCCCAAAAATTGTGTATTCATCCAAACGGGATGAATCCACTTGGAAAAGCCGAGTTTTTCCAATATTGACCTACTGTAAAAATTTCATAACTTAATTCTTTGTAAATCTCTAGTTACAACTATTTAAAGTTGACCCAATTTTCAATTCCGAAAATCTGTTATGACCCCTAATCAATTAAAATTCCAAAAACGACTCAACCGACGTCCAAATCTGATGGTTTTGCCCATTATGAAAAGCTAAGACTATATACAACACAATCATGTAAAGAAATCATCGAAACTATCAATTTACCAACCCGTTACAGCCCCTACAAAACGTCCAAACGAATCTGCCAGAATTTAAAACTTGCATCCCAAGTTATTCACAAACCCTAATCATACTCAAAAATCCCTAACACATGCATAATTCATATTCTCATGATTAAACACATATATTATCATGCAAAAACCCTAATCATGGCAACTAACAACAATCATCAACATTAAATCATCAAGAACAATCAAGAACTCATACATACATATATATATATATATATATATATATATATATATATATATATATATATGCGATTGTATGTATCTGGTTTTTAGAGTTTTTAAAGTTTTTCGATTAACATAATCTTTCAAAGAACATATAAACGCATACCTTGTAGTGCTAAAACTCCCTAGAGCCTTGAGATTAAACCCGAACTAGCTTGATTAGGTGTGAGATTAGTTGATTGATTGAAAATTGAAGGATGTGGGGATGGGGAAGGCTCACGGCGCAAACAAGAAGGGTGGGTTAGGGTTTTTATTTTTTTTTTGAACTATAATTATAGGATAATGTTGCTTGTTCCCCAAGTAGTTGGGTATTAGGGCCCCTCTTGTACAATATCTTGACCCGTTAAGACTATACTAGCCCAATACCGGACCCAATAATAATAATCCCTCTAATTTGTATAAAAAACCATTGTTTTTATTATTACATGAGATATTAGCCATGACGTGTACGTAACTTGCATGGTCTACATATTAATCGTCAGTCAAGTGATAATTCACATAATTCACGTAATTCATACAAGCAGGCACTTCGCATCCATCACCATTTAATTGCACATATTATGATTATACATGTCACATAATTCACCAACGTTCGGGATACAGGACTCATGTGTGTGTTAAACAATACTTATCCTATTTAACACATATATTAATAACCTCTAACATGTGTTAGGCCTACTTAACTAACCCTAGTTGAGTATCTACCCATGCACAAACGTAAGTTAACTAAAATATATCATGTAAGTTAACTAGAGTTCAGTGAAAGTATTAACCTGAAAATGCGGGGTGTCACATCATCCCCAAGTTGAAAAGAATTTCGTCCTGAAATTCAGCAAGTAAACAGTAAAGCCAGCTATAAAAATGTGTGTTTGGTTCCCGGATGTCACATCATCCCCAAGTTGAAAGGAATTTCGCCCCGAAATTCACTTTGAAAGAGCTGCTTTATGTTCCGCGTTCGATCTATGTACGATTTCAGGTTCGGTAAAGAGATGTGGGTATTTGAGTCGCATCTGGTCCCTGCGTTCCCACGTGTATTCCGGTCCTAGACGGGAATTCCACCGCACCTTCACAATAGGTATGGTGCTTTTTCTGAGTTTCTTGGCGCCCTGCTCAAGAATTTCCACTGGTTCTTCCACGAACCGAAGTTGTTCGTCCACCTGGATCTCCTCTAGTGGCACTGCTAATGTCGAATCTGACAGACACTTCTTCAGATTCGATACATGAAATACATTGTGTACTCCAATGAGTTCCTCGGGCAGGTTTAATTCATAAGCTACTGGACCAACCCTTTTGACAATCTCAAATGGCCCAACGTATCGTGGGTTCAGTTTTCCCCGTTTGCCGAAGCGTATCACACCCTTCCATGGTGACACCTTCAGTAACACCCTGTCCCCTACCTGGAATTCCAATGGTTTCCTACGCTTATCAGCGTAGCTTTTCTGTCGATCACGAGCAGCAGCCATCCTGTTTCTGATTTGCACTATCTTTTCAGAAGTTTCATGCACAAGTTCGGGACCTGTCAGTTGGCTATCCCCAACTTCTGTCCAACAGATGGGAGATCTACACTTGCGCCCATAAAGTGCCTCAAAGGGCGCACACTGAATCGAAGTGTCATGAGTGCAGGATGTCTGTGAACCAAAGCCAACGATTGGTGGCTTCACGTGGCTCAAGTGACGAAGATGGGACCTCATAAGGGTTATACATAGGACGTCGTCGCCCATCATGAGCACGATAAGAGTAATTTCGGTGAGCGAGGTTAACCATAGTTACCTGCAATACGTTACGTTAGTGTTCGAAATCGAGAATAGTAAGCGTGCACTGAAGACGGTGAGTGTACTAATACTTATGCTATAATGATTATAGACTAGAATGCAATGCAATTCCTAGTTCACCATAACCAATGGCTCTGATACCAATCTGTCACACCCTCAAATTGCCACTGCGGAGTTTTACCGCGAGGCGCATGACAAACCAGGATCCATAGCCATAAGTATCATGAACGACTCTAAATACCCAAACCATTTAGTTCGTTTTAAAGAAAAAGTTTCAAAGTTTAACCAAGCAATTTAAAGTAATGCGGAAGCGTAAACAAAGTAAAACAATTGCAAAAGTCTGCGCAAAACAACGCGCCCAAAACCAAAGTTTAAAAGTACGAAATAATAAATGTTCATAACCCAAGACACAAATGATTCATGCCCTAAAACGTGCTCCGTACCTAAGGACCTGCAAAGCATGCTAAAATGTGTCAACATAAAGTCGGTGAGTTCACAATATAAGTAAGTTATGTAAATAAAAGTGTAGGTTCTCAAAAACCCCAAAAGTCAAGTGTACAACGTTGGCCTCCCAGACCATGTAAACAATAGCTAATTCAAATGTCAGGGGTAGCTAGCCCACTCATGATAACTAAAACCGGCGAATACCGAACTACTAATGAACAAGTTCCCATAACCGGGATAAGGATGCCTTGCATCATTGCCCATTGACAATGACATTATGTTTAAAGCTAATAGTTCACACCCGTGCTCCCAGCACGATGTGAGGTTTGTTAGACCTAATAGCGCTATCAACTAATTAACCCGCTTGCCCAACCGGCAATTGATTCGGTATTTTGAAGGACTTAAAAGATATGTTTGGTTTAGTTCATCAAGGACATAATTATGAATTAGTAAAAGTAGATTCACCCCGTGAACCATGCACCCCAAAACCCGGGATGTGTAAAAGAAAGTAGTCTCAAGACAGACTAGAAAACGTTACCAATGTAGTCTCAACCCGAGACGCATGCTTTGAGAAAAAGTAGTGAAACTCACCTTAGGTTGCAAGCAAAAATATCCAAACTTCAACGTAATAGAGACTCGCTACCAACTCCCTATTATATGTGTCACTATGTGAATACACTTGCATAACCAATATACCACATAGTACGTTTATTCGATTCTTCTAAAAGTTCAAAATCGTGTAGTGACACCTAGTGACTCTACATGCACAAGTATGTCCTACGTATCCCGTTGGTGATCATGGTGACTATTATAAGTTTAACACATCAAACACATCTCATGCAAGTTTCTACACAATTACATGTCAATTGCATACCATAAACCACTTCAAATTGTCACTTAAAGACTTCGTACACAATCTGCGTTTTCAGGACAGATTGTGCACTGTGAAAGACGCCGCATTTGACCCACTTAACGAATGAATTAAATTCCCAAATTTTTACTGAGTGTTCATGGGGATTCAATTGTAAACCCCTATTTTTATTTTGTCCTAAAACCAAACACAAAAATAATAAAAATTCGTACAACACAGCTATGTCCAGAAATTTCCACAACATGTCAGTTTAGTAGAAAAATTCCCAAAAATTGTGTATTCATCCAAATGGGATGAATCCACTTGGAAAAGCCGAGTTTTTCCAATATTGACCTACTGTAAAAATTTCATAACTTAATTCTTTGTAAATCTCTAGTTACAACTATTTAAAGTTGACCCAATTTTCAATTCCGAAAATCTGTTATGACCCCTAATCAATTAAAATTCCAAAAACGACTCAACCGACGTCCAAATCTGATGGTTTTGCCCATTATGAAAAGCTAAGACTATATACAACACAATCATGCAAAGAAATCATCGAAACTATCAATTTACCAACCCGTTACAGCCCCTACAAAACGTCCAAACGAATCTGCCAGAATTTAAAACTTGCATCCCAAGTTATTCACAAACCCTAATCATACTCAAAAATCCCTAACACATGCATAATCCATATTCTCATGATTAAACACATATATTATCATGAAAAAACCCTAATCATGGCAACTAACAACAATCATCAACATTAAATCATCAAGAACAATCAAGAACTCATACATATATATATATGCGATTGTATGTATATGGTTTTTAGAGTTTTTAAAGTTTTTCGATTAACATAATCTTTCAAAGAACATATAAACGCATACCTTGTAGTGCTAAAACTCCCTAGAGCCTTGAGATTAAACCCGAACTAGCTTGGTTAGGTGTGAGATTAGTTGATTGATTGAAAATTGAAGGATGTGGGGATGGGGAAGGCTCACGGCGCAAACAAGAAGGGTGGGTTAGGGTTTTTATTTTTTTTTGAACTATAATTATAGGATAATGTTGCTTGTTCCCCAAGTAGTTGGGTATTAGGGCCCCTCTTGCACAATATCTTGACCCGTTAAGACTATACTAGCCCAATACCGGACCCAATAATAATAATCCCTCTAATTTGTATAAAAAAACCATTGTTTTTATTATTACATGAGATATTAGCCATGACGCGTACATAACTTGCATGGTCTACATATTAATCGTCAGTCAATTGATAATTCACATAATTCACGTAATTCATACAAGCAGGCACTTCGCATCCATCACCATTTAATTGCACATATTATGATTATACATGTCACATAATTCACCAACGTTCGGGATACAGGACTCATGTGTGTGTTAAACAATACTTATCCTATTTAACACATATATTAATAACCTCTAACATGTGTTAGGCCTACTTAACTAACCCTAGTTAAGTATCTACCCATGCACAAACGTAAGTTAACTAAAATATATCATGTAAGTTAACTAGAGTTCAGTGAAAGTATTAACCTGAAAATGCGGGGTGTCACAGTATCATCGTCTGCCTCGTCGTCGGAAGTACTTCTCGGGACTGGAGGCGGGTCAATGTCCATCTCAGACTCGGAAATCCACCCATTATGGTGGGACTCGGGGGCTGGCTGGGTGAGAGGTAAGTCATCCTCCTGGGAATCATCTACCAAATAATCTGGCTCCGACTCAGGTGAAGAAACGAGATGAATAGTGATGACCATGTTTCCTGTCATAACATGCATATATATGTAAACAATCACATGTGGAAAACAATGACATATTCGTACCCGTATGTTTTCGTGGAGCGGCTTGAGATTTGAGAGGTGCAAGGCGAGACAGCGTGGTACATTATGAAAACGTTTTGAAAAATGTTTTTAAGTTATATTCGATTCAAAAGAATCTTAGTTCGCTATAACCTCGTGCTCTGATACCAATCTGTCACACCCCGCCAAGGCAGAAACACGGGATTGCAACGATCGAAAGGTTTTCAAGCACAAGGCTCAAGCAATACACGTTTTTATTTAAATAGTACCACCACTAAGGATGGATATCGTCATAAGTGATACAAAATAACATAATAATAACTAGCGGTACCACGAGGTGTATGCTCGAACCTCTCTCTCAAATCCCTGTGACCCTCCATTAGTTACCTAAAACACATGCATAACGAGTTTTTATCAACAATAATGTTGGTGAGTCTAAAGGTTTGAATGTAATAAGTAAAAACCAACGTGTAATTCGTGTATGACCAAACATAAGCTAGCTAAGCAAATGATCACTGTGCAAACCACGAGTCCCGTAAACAACCCTCTTGACTATTGTGCCTCGCACATTGTACACCAAAGACAATGTATGAATAGTAGAATACTAACACTCGTTTGTATGTAACCGGTTAGAGCGACTAACCAAGAGTGGGGCTGTCAACCCAATAGATCTATTAAAGTGTTCCATGGCTAAATGTTTAGCTAATGGTTACAGTAAACGTTGTATGAGGACTAGTGAGCTCATGAACCAATATGTCTCATGTTCCACATGGTAGTCATGATAGAATGTACACACACTTAAAAATGACACAAGTATTGATGCATGTATTTCCCCCAAAATATAAAATAGTAAAATGGGGCCGTAGAAACTCACCTGATAGAGTTGGTCTAGTGAAGTCGACAATATGAGATAGCTATGCCCGATCAAATGTTGCCCTATGATCCTTACGAGTATGGTAAATTGTAAATCCTTTATGTATTAGATCATTTTGTTCACCCTCCATTCGTATGCCTTGATTTTTGTGTATGTGACAATCCTAAATTCACTTGTGGAATGCATTGTTTTGGAATCCCGGGTGTTTTGCAACATGGGTCCCTTTTGTTAAGCATGAGTTATGGATTTGTCCCTAACTTAACATATGAGGCAAGTTTGTAATAAAACATGAGTTTAACATAGGTTTAGGCCCTTTTTATATCTAATTAATACTAACACATGTTTCGGCTTATACAAACACATGTTCGGCTATGGTTAGTGGTGATCCGAGAGGTTTGAGAGGAGTGTAGTGAGTTGTATTGTGGCAATGGTGAATGATGTGAAGTCCTCTTTATATAGGGGGTCGATTGGGTGAGGACAAATACAAAAGAGGAAGGTGTAAGTCCCTTGGTTAGTGCATAGCTTAAGACCTTTAATCATCATTTTGTGTAAGATAGCAACTTGAGTCCTCATACTTCCTTTCTTCTTTGTTGTTGGCCAATTTTGGTTGGGTGGGGATAAATAGGGATAGTTGACTTGTATGGGGATTTGATGGATGTTTGTTTTCTTTCCTAATCTAGTGTAAGTTGACAACTTATGCATGGGTGTTCCTCCTTGTCATGTGTCGGCCGATATATGGGACAAGAAAAAGGCATTGGACACTATGTGATAGTGATACATAGTAGGCTTCATATCTAGTCTTACTCATGGTGTTTGGCCGATTGTACATCATCCAAAAAGGGAAGGTTTGTCATGCCTAAATCTATGGTTAAGTGTTTTTGTCTTACTACTATATTAATGTATATGACTATGTAATGCATGAGGTGTGCCTACTTGTTCATTTCGGCCGCTAGTTTATAGACAAATCAAGACATTTTTGGCATAGATTCATGGATTATCAAGGATAGTGGTGGTAGATTAGGCCCTTGTTGGTGTAACTAACATGATTGTCAAGTGATAGTGACTTGTGAGAGGCTTTATATTTCAGCCGATGGGTACCAAGGGAAGAGAGATTTGCAACTTATCTTTAAGTGGTAGCATGTCAAGTCATTATCAAGAAATAGGTTGTTTGTTCTTGTTTGTTTGGCTAGTGTCACCATCAACCAAATCTTGGTCTCTTGAGCCGTGGGAAATGGATTATAGGAAAGGAAAGGAACATGACATGGACGTGATGAGTAGTTGTAGAGGAAAGTTTCATTAACTAAGGATCACATGCGCATGTGTGTATGTATTGTCGTGTAGGTGTACATATAATTGTAAGCAAGTGAGTGTTAAACAAGTTTGTGTTATCACATGATGTATTTTAATGTTTTGATGATGACATTAACATGTATTTTGTAGATCATAGGCTATTTGTTTGTTGATATGCGTACGTATGTTAAGAGTTTGCTATCTTGTGTTAAAGTGTGATAACCACTTTGAGTACTTGTTGGGTGATTGTCTGGGTGTTGTGTGTTTAATCATATGTACCATGTAGAGTTTTCTGATAAACTCTTGCTTCACTAGACGGGGGGGGGGGGGATATAGTGTATATAAAATGTCTAAATATGCACGTATAAACAAGTAACAAATAAAACATGTACGGATGTTGACCTGGTTTGTTGATTGTTGTCACATTCTCCCCTTGTTTTGGAATTTCGTCCTCGAAATCGAGTTTCCCTACCAGTTTCAGTGGTCTTAGGAAAAAGAGCTGGGTACATGCGTCTCATTTGGTCTTCGCGTTCCCATGCAAATTCGGGACCACGCTTTGCATTCCATCTGACTTTCACAAGTTTAGTGCGGCTCCTTCTCAATTTCTGGACTTTCCAATCAGTCACCTCGATTGGCTCCTCGACAAAATGGAGCTGATCATCGATGTGAATCTCGTCGGGGAGAATGATCAATGATTCGTCAGACAAAAACTTCTTTAGGTTGGATACATGGAAAGTGTCGTGGACACCGCTTAGTTCTTCTGGCAACTTAAGCTTGTATGCCACGGGACCAACCCTAGAAAGTATCTCTAACGGACCAATGTATCTGGGATTGAGCTTTCCACGCTTGCCAAATCGTGGTACACCCTTCCAGGGTGAGACTTTCAAGAGTACCTTGTCGCCTACCTAGAATTCGAGGGGTTTGCGACGACGATCAGCGTAGCTCTTTTGACGATCTCGAGCGGCTTTCAAGCGATCACGAATCTAAAAGATCTTGTCAGTGGTCTCTTGAATGAGCTCAGGGCCAGTCAAATACTTGTCTCCAACTTCTGCCCAACATAGAGGGGATCTACACTTACGACCATACAAGGCTTCGAACGGGGCAGCCTTGATACTGGTGTGGTAGCTATTGTTGTAGGAGAACTCAACCAATGGCAAATGAGAGTCCCAATTCCCACCGGAATCGATTACACATGCCCGAAGTATGTCCTCTAATGTTTGAATTGTACGTTCACTCTGGCCATCGGTTTGAGGGTGATAGGCCGTGCTCATCTTTAAGCGAGAGCCTAATGCGTCCATAAATATCTGCCAGAATCGGGAAGTAAATCGACTGTCTCGGTCGGAGATGATTGAAACAGGCACACCATGCCTAGTTACAATCTCCTTGATGTACAGTTTGGCGAGTTTCTCTAACTTGTCAGGTTTCCTTAATCGGCAAGAAATGCGCAGATTTAGTCAACATATCAACAATTACCCAAATTGTGTTGTGACCACTGGATGTCTTGGGCAGCTTGGTGATGAGTCGCGACCCAAGATTATATCATACCTTGATTTAGCCGGGATGACCAAGAAGTTGATGTCTTCAGTTCTTGAGTGTTTCCCATCTCCAATGGTGCGTGGGAAATTGATCTCTCCGAGCGGATGAACTACTTCGTTTGAGAATCCCATGATTAGTGAGTTGGCTGGCTTAAATCGCTCTTTATCTTCATCCTCGAGCAGATTGTAACACTGCTCATACATGATATCCAAGTTGCTACCGGTATCCATGAAGGCTCTGGTGTTTGATAGTGAGCGAAGAGACCTGTGATGATAAGTGCTCTGTTTGAGGATAGGCCGCCTTTGACAATGGGGAAAATGACTTGTTGCTCCTTCCATGCGCATAGCAACTCGTTCTTCCTTTTTGTTACCTTTACGGCCGCGATTGCCACTCTGGACCATCATACTGACGTTCTTGATTCTCTTGGTTAGGGGCATCATTTTTGTTTTGCCCCCACTGCATGTCTTCAAAAGATGTGACAAGTGGCTGAACTTTAAAGCCATCTCAATCTCTGTTTCTAATTGAAAGCATGCGTCTGTTTCTTGATCAATGTCTTCCTGATAGGTGCAGAACTAGTTGGGGTTTAGGCCTTCTCTTTTCTATATTTTCAGTGGCTAAGACCTGCGCTGGAGTTTTTGTGAGCGGGGTCCATGAATTGTGGCTCTTGTGCGTAGGCCTATTATCGGTCGGTTGTTCTTGATTGTATACCACCACCTCTACGTGTTTGGGATCCGTCTAGGGTGGTGATTGGATCTGGTTCCAAACTGAACTTTTTCCTTTCCTGTCATACTTATGGTGTCAGTTTCTAAATGATTGAGCTTGCACATCGACGTGTTGTGGCGCTTGGGCTTTGTTGAACCTGGTTATGTAATCCTTGATTGACTCGTTATGGTATCGACGCACCTGCAAGATATCTATGTACTCACGCTCCACTCTTCGCTGTTGACTGAAGTGTGTCGAGAACTTGCTAGTAAGTTCCTTAATACCATCGATCTGGTCGGGTGGGAAGTTGTCAAACCATACGCGCGCAGCTCCTGTGAGTGTTCGCGCAAACATGTGGCACCATGCGGGTAGGTTCCAACCCGCTACCGTGCCCACACTTTCGAAGCTCCTTAGGTGGTCATCAGAATCTGACGATCCGTTGTACTTACCCAGGGTACTTGGTATCTTGGTCTTTGATGGCAAAGGAGTCAGGGCAATGAGCCGAGTGAACTTTTATTTTTCGCTGAATGATGGGGGTAGTAACGCCTTGTAACGTCATCTTCAGAGGACAAATAGTGTCCACCCCCAGCAGTGTTGATGCGAGACTGAGTGTCACCCCTAAAGTGACTTTAAGATTCAACCGGGTCCTCCCTCCACGTTGAGTCTCTTTGCTTGCTCCCACTTGCGTAAGCACCTCCTCTTGAATCCATGCGCAAACTTCCTGTGATGTGTCGCAATAGGCTTTCAGGGATCGTATGCACCTAAACCTCTTCCAACGGTAACATCTTAGAGACACCTTTGAGACGTTGCTCGTGTACTTTCTCAGCATAACGACGCTGTAAAGCCTCCTATTCTCGAATGTACCACATCTCCGGACTAACCATTGACGTGACGTTCTCAGTAGGTGGGTTTTGTCGTGTGTTTACGTTTTCAGTTTCAAATTGAAACAAGGCGTTTGAGTTGTGTGTAGCAGTGGAAGGTGAAACAGTGTGCGGGGTTTTGTCTATTTTTCTTGCCTTCCCTGTGGGTTCTCTTACGCGTTGGGACAGAGTTGGGCATCCTCGGCAGCAAAGGTGTCCCCTGAGAAAGAAGGCAGTGGAGAACTCATGGTTTTGTGAAATAAGGATATCTTAGTTTTTTGCTGTTCTAATAAATGTTCTTTATGAATGGAGCCAATGAAGAAACACCAATCCAAACAATACTTCAAATATATAGGAGATATAAATAAAATTTATTAATGCTTATGTAACGATTACAAGGACTGATAACGAGTATCACTGGACTAATACTTCAACCAATCTTTCTACAAAACTTAGCGCTATTACAATGTATGTGTGTTTGAATGTGAGAATTGCCGACCCTTTCTTCATGGAGAGAAGGGGTATTTATAGTGATCCTAGGTTGAGCTATTAAGTTGGTAATGATTGACAACTCATTCGCGCGGGCCCCACAGGGGAGGCCGTTGAGGGACTTTACGTTGTCCTTCTCTGATTGGCCGACTGTTCTTTTCACTCGTCCTTTCTGTCCTTGCTGGTGGCAGGAGATCATGGAGCATGGAATGTAGTCCTCTGATTGGTTGGATGTCCCTTTCATTCTCTCTCTGCAGTTCTCACGTCCTAGGTAACGCGCGGGCCTACAGAAGCTTCCTTTGATTATTCTGTCAAGGTTCATATGCGCGTACTGGTACATATATCTTCATGGTTGTAACTAGGGTTGTAAACAAACAAAACGTTCAGCGACCAGTTCGTGAAGTGTTCGGCGGGAAGTTCGTTTGTGTTCATTCGTTTAATAAATGAAAGAACATAAACAAAACATTTTTGTTTGTTTAGTTAAACAAACGAACATGAACAAAAGTCGTGCTCGTTCATTCATGTTCGTGAACGTTCGATAACATGTTCGTTCATGTTTGTTTGTGCTCATTAGTTCATTAGGAGTTTTACCTTTTTATTTTTAATTTAAGTACTTCAAGTTTCCAATTATATAATTTTTAATATATATGAGCATGTCACATTAATATTACTACTTTGGATGGATTAAACAAGGATTTCAAGTTTAATATGATAAATTTTGTTTTTATGTGACGTTATTTTTTGGTAATTATGTGATCAAAATTATGTCATTTATGCTTGAGTGATTAGATTAGTATATTTTGGGCGGACATTGTGATGAAAAATATTGATTTTATACGAATCTAATCACTCAAGCATATATACATGACATAATTTATACGAATTACTCCTTTTCTTTTATGTTTATACTAGCCGATCACCCCGGGAAGGACCCGGGGTTGAAAAATTTAATATGATTTAATAATACGGATCAATAATTCTCATTTGCGTTCACTGACCTGAACCATGAAGCAAATGTGGCGCAAGTTACAATTCCTTAGCACCACCAACCATCGGTCACCAAAGCCTACATCAATAACAATGGCATACCTACAATAACAATCATCAAGTAACTATTCGACAGTCAACCATCACCATTACAGTATCACATCCATTAAGTATTTTAGCAATTACTTAAGCTAATACGGTACCATTAAATCTCATTACCATCTATACCTGTAATGCGAATACCAACCTAAAATAATGTATAACTCTTACACCTATCATAAAGTGTAAATAAATGCATAACTCTAATATCAATATTCAATACCTAACCTAAAACAATGTATAACTCTAGCATTAGCACCTATCATAAAAGGCTAAAGAAATGCATAACTCTAATGTCAATATTCAATACCTAACCTAAAACAGCCTATAAATCCAATGCTAACACCTAATACTTCAACATGAAGAAACACTAAAAACCTAGCCGAATCGATAAAGGATACATGACATATTATATGAAGCGTCTCAAAATATTAAAAGAATCATCACACATCCCACAACCTTTTCTTTTATTTCAACTAATATACTATCACAGTCATAACTCACAGCTCACAACACAACTTCAAACCCAATTTTAAGCCTAGTAATCTACAGCTAGATAATCTTAACCCAATAACATGAACTAAACCTATATCAAGAAACACAGATCTTGGTTTCACACCTGTTTGCTTGAAAACTAAACATTGTCATCAAAACCGTTAACTAATGAATTCCATGTTAGACAACCTTCTACCTTTACAGCCAACAAATCCTTTAAATTACTTTGCACATCCGCTTTATCTTCGCGTATTATCATAAATGACTTAGAATGTTGAATGTACAAACCTAAGCCGCTTCACACATCTACTTTACGTTGATCCGTACCTTTTAACTTCCAATTTCAATAAACGAATAAAGTGAAACCCTATAGATTTTGATTAATACTCTAAATCTTACTATGTCAATTCTATAATGCTAACCAATGCATCACATTACAATTTACAATACAAAATCACAACCCGGGAGCGTTCCGGGGTTGAAATATTAATTTAAATCGGTCAAGAGCGAGGAAAATTTTTCTTGTTCGGCATGAAAGTTGAAAAACAATTCGTGATTTAATAAACTATGAAAGTAATAAGCCGTGTCAACTATGAAAGTACACAGTTTACAATGTATAAATAAAAATGTAGGCTGCAACTTTATGCATCAAACATGAGGTGGGGTGCAATATCTAATATGAAACATGAGGTTGTGTCAACTATGAATGTGCAGGTAGGTTGCAAGTACTATCATCTTGAAATCTAATATTAAATTTGATTCATATATATCTTAAAATAAATACAACATGGTGAATGTACTTCTTGAGATATGGGTTACCACTACGAATTCAATCGGAGCCGCATATTACATTTTATGATGATAGACATATATTCTATCTAATGAAAGATTTAGTATTAATAATGTTAAAAAACTCATCTTTATATTGTAAGCAAGAGCTCACTATATACAATGGTCAATTGGCAACTAATGATAAGAGCTTGCTGTTGGCAATAGTATACATAACACTACCTATTCAAATTTCCAATATACATGGACAGTAGTCATTATAAACCAGAGCATATGCAATCTTTAAATACAAAACCTAAATCCACATATTATAGCAAAAAAATAATATATACCTTATCTTCAGCATGAAGGGGAAGTGAATAATAATTTCAAGATGTTCAACATATGCTACCATCACTACAAATTCAGATATAACCCCGTTAAGGTCTTTGTAGCTCTAGATCAATATATTAAATCAAAATATTTGGAGTGATAAATAATAAATACCAAAAGATAGCATATCAACTCTCGCCAAGAGACTTGAAATACATTACAAACCTTAAATTATACTAAGCTATGAGTCTGCTACTAATCTCAAATTGTAAAGAAATAATTTACAGATAACCACATAAATCACAGACATATAGCATCTTCATTTGGGTCAGTGATTTTCCAATGAAGGAATAATTCAAGAACCGTCCAAACCAAAGGTAAGAGCCTACATTGAATATACAAAATAGAAAACAGACATAAGAATTGATGCAACTACCCCTTCTTCAGCTAAGCTATATGTTACCAAAAAATCTAAAGTATTGTCCTCCAACCACTATTTTGGCTACCTTTAGTGTAAGTACAAACCTAAAAAGGAGATAAACTTCACATTCCTAATGCGAAGCAGCTGAAACTATATATTAACTGCATAAATATGGTAATGAGAGATATATGATCCGCATAAAAGTGAATGAAGAAGTAGAACAAATTAATAATATAGTTCATGGCAAAAGAAAATAACATGATCTCGTGTATTCGCATACCGATAAGAACTTATAACAACAGCAAGTATCTTCAATTTGCGAGTGAGAGGTCGCGAAGATCAAAAGTAACATAAAAGATAGCTTGTGAAAATGGTTGATGAGTGTGACTGCAAGAATCTTGAACATTCTAATAATGTCATATGGAAAGATACCCCAGTAGTTCTAAAATTCACCAACCACAAGAATTTTTTATTTCAACTAATATACTATCACAGTCATAACTCACAGCTCACAACACAACTTCAAACCCAATTTTAAGCCTAGTAATCTACAGCTAGATAATCTTAACCCAATAACATGAACTAAACCTATATCAAGAAACACAGATCTTGGTTTCACACCTGTTTGCTTGAAAACTAAACATTGTCATCAAAACCGTTAACTAATGAATTCCATGTTAGACAACCTTCTACCTTTACAGCCAACAAATCCTTTAAATTACTTTGCACATCCGCTTTATCTTCGCGTATTATCATAAATGACTTAGAATGTTGAATGTACAAACCTAAGCCGCTTCACACATCTACTTTACGTTGATCCGTACCTTTTAACTTCCAATTTCAATAAACGAATAAAGTGAAACCCTATAGATTTTGATTAATACTCTAAATCTTACTATGTCAATTCTATAATGCTAACCAATGCATCACATTACAATTTACAATACAAAATCACAAATTTCCAGACCGTCGTCTGTGAACAATTCCATGAACAATATATACATAAACTCACAAGAATAAACATTTTCAAGGCATATTTATCCATCACTAACCATATCACACAAAGTTTTTAAACTCTTTAGCAATGAAATCCTCAAAACTGCTTTGTGTTATCTTCGCGTATCATCATAATTGACTTAAAATGTACAAACCTGATCCGCTTCGCGCATATACTTTATCCGTACTCATACCTAAGTTGGTGACCTGATAACAGGGAGCCGGCGACCGTAACTATAACGCGG
Source organism: Ambrosia artemisiifolia (assembly GCA_032199755.1). NCBI lineage: Eukaryota > Viridiplantae > Streptophyta > Magnoliopsida > Asterales > Asteraceae > Ambrosia > Ambrosia artemisiifolia. Next base: position 44,474,250 of record CM063518.1, read on the forward strand.
TTCTAAGGTAGCGAAATTCCTTATCGGGTAAGCCACTATTAAACTGTTCTTATCTCCAAACTTAACCAATAACAAAACCCTAATGATTCCAATTTAATACTCTAAATTAATATCTAATCAAATAAAAAAAAGGCCCATTACAGTATCCTATGAATCTATCTGCACATATGCTTTATACCCTAAAAAACATTCAAATCAGAATCTTTCCATCTTTTTATGATTTAAATCATCAAAGATTCAAAACCCCTTTACATAAAACAAATAAAAACATAAACTTTATGTATTAAAACAAACTTACGATGTGAAGGAATAAAACGGTTGTTATACCTGAGTATGATGACGACGAAGTGATTGAGAAGAGATTAGTTAGCGGCGGCGCTGATGGAAATTGATACCCAGACCAACGGAAAAACTTAACGGCGGCAGCTGGGTGTGAATAAGATAGTTTAAGGACGTCTTCAACGTCTTCTGTAGAGACAATTATCTTAGTATGAGGTATGGTTATGATGTCGATTATAACTATTGATGATTGATGACAGTTGTGGTCACTAATGGAAGGTGATGAAGGCCTGCAGGGGATCAATGGAAGTGATGCAGAGGATCGATGGAATGTGGTGGTCGATGGAATGAGGATTGAGAATAAAAGATTATTAGGGTTTAGGAGGGATAATCAACGGGAAGGGGTTAGGCTAATTAGGGTTTGGAGGATTTTCTCCTTTTTTTTTAATAAAAGACAAAATAATTAAAAAACACTAAAATCTTTGAATTAGGATGCCACGTGGCATTTTCATGGAGAGGTTGAAGCCACCATTGCACGCCACGTCAGCAAAAGGGCTTTGTTTTATATATATATATAGATTATATCTTATTTTTATTTTTTGTTTTACTTTATCAAATTACTCCTCTATCTTATTATCCGATTAAACAACAACGAAGGGTGAGTTGTGGAAGAAATCGAAGCTTGGGTCGGCAGTTGGTTTTAAACCACGCTATTCTACTACCCGGTAGATACACTTGTCTAATTATGTTTACTTGTGTCGAATAAAAACCATTTTAAATAACATCATCATAAGTTATTTTGAGCAGACTTGCACATATTATATTGCTTTAAATTTCAAGGCAAATAAAACGATGGAAAGATCTTTAGTGTGTTATCTTTCAAGACTTCCACTACCAACCCACTTTTATGTAACAAATACATATCGTATGCTTTTCATCATTGGCATTTCTTCGTCGTCAATCATACTCCACTCGTTGTAATTTGTCATCAATCATATAATCTCAACATACGACAATATTACTGTTAAAGATATGAGTTTGATTTGTAGTTCTATTAAAGGGAGGAAAAAGTTGTATCATATCATACAGTAAAACAAATGTTCCAAACAATCGTACTTTAGAATATAAGACGTGTTTAAACTCAAGTTAATATAATAAGAGGGTCTTTGGGATTGATTTTTCAAAACAGAATATGCGTTTTGAAAAAACAGGGGTGGAGCTGCTTTTATATTATTGTGTTTTGTTAGCCCAAAAATCCATTTCAAAACTCAACCCTGAACACTCAAAACTGATTATTTACGTTTTCAATGTGCAATAATCTAAAATTTCATTTCAAAACGCAATCCCAAAATGTAATGTAATGTCAACTAAAGAAGGATTTATATATATATATATATATATATATATATATATATATATATATATATACCGACTTGTGTAAAAGTCAAAATTTGATTCACATCAACGTATGTAAGACATTGTTTTTCAAGCCACATAAATAATTGAGTATACTAGTAGTTTTAATTCGTCACTATCACAAGTGGCCTTTAGACCATCTAAAGATCCCAACCAATGAATATTCTTGTCTTCTCGGGGATGGTTTGGAATATTTTCTTTTTACCCATATAATTATATGCAAAGAGGAATTGGTATACGTTACCATATTTTACTATATTTTACATCTATGTAAAAAGATTTGTTATTTTCGGTTTAAGTGAGTAGTTTTTTTATCCACTATTACAGAGGAAAGATTTTCACTTGTCCTTTTTTTTTAAACCCTACTAGAAACTTTTGCAATAAAATTTGATTTTACTAGGTATAATTGTCAGTAGAATGCAAAAGTTTATAAATTAATTAAAAAATCAATAAATGAGCCAAACTCAAGTTTAAAAAAATGCTCATGTACCAAGCTCGAAAGTAAGAAACAGAGCTCGAAACGAGCCTAGTTTAACCCTTGAGATCTTCTAAGTCAAACAAGCTGAGTTAGAGCTTAGACGAATTTACAACCATAGGATGATGTGATATGCACCGTATATTATTTAGAATTTATTATATTTTGGATTTATACAAATTCTATGTTAAAAGAAGATATCTATAGATAATATGAACCCAAATCATCTTTAGAATATTCACGAATCACTTTAAAGTATAATAAGCATCATAGTTTGCATCAAAAAGAAAATATTTAATATAATGTCGGCAAGCTCACAAATGTGTTAGTTAATATATTATACTAGCTAACCGAATTATAGGGTGGTCCACGTTATCGTGACTCACAGCTCGTTTATAAGTATTTGGGTAAGAGTTCACTCGCAACACAATCAAGCTTATTTGAGTTGTGGTATTTGCTCGTATAGATTCAAGGTTGAGCTTACATCATCTCACTCATTGGCGTGCTCTGATCGATTTTCATTCTTAACTTTGTTGGTGTATCGGTAGGTGGCAGTAGGTGGCATTGTGCCCTTTGACACTTGTGCAATTTGATATTGTAGCCAATTTGTTTTTTAGACTCAAATAAAAATAATATACAAAATCATCAGATGTCAAAACAAATTAAGCGGTTTAATAATAAGCTACAAGATGATTCATGTTGAATACGAGTTTTGTTTCTAGGCAGGATTGAAGATTACAAGCTCAATCAACTTGGCTCGTGCTATTTTGAGCTCGAGCCTATGTTGAAACTCAGTTTGGCATTGCACTCGGTAACTTAATACATTTGTAATATAATATCTATCAATATCAATATCACATTTGGTTTAGAGTTCATAGTGAATTATACATTAAAAAATTATATGTTGTTATGACTTGGCTCATTTCTAGAAGCAACAAGCACAGACTACCTTATAATGGTGTAAGATTAAGGGAAGATATGCTGGGGGTGCAAAATACTGTTTCTTCATATTGTAGGGGCTAGAAGTGAAACATGTGCATTAGTTTAAGTATTTTATTCAACGACCTTAGGGACGCGGAAAGCCAACGGCTCTTTTACTTCCGAGCGGTTTCATTTTTCTGCATCTTATTATTTTATCCAGTCAAATTTAGAAACAATATATAATATTTCTTAATTTGTATCATCCACATAATCAAAGGCATAATAATAGTAAAACTATATTATATTGGCATTAACTTTCATTGTATAATTTCATACAAAAGTTAATAAATAAGTCCGATAACTTAATATTTTTCATAATAATTTCTGTATTTCATCAATGATGTGATAGAAAATCCAAAAAAAACCCTAGAATTATGTGTACCTGCGAACGGTGGAGGCGTTGAGGTTGCAACCACCAATAGCCGGTTTGAAACCTTTTTCCCCGATAATTGCATAGACCCGTGTGAATGTATGTGGATAAATCTCATTGGAAGGACATTATTCATCCATCTTCTAATTCACACATGGTATAATTGTTTTATTTGGTACAAGAAAAACATAATTTCAGACATAACAAAGATAAGATATTAGTCGTTAAGTATGTACCTGCATGGATCAATACTAAAGTCATATCTATATCTATATCCATCTATACGATATAATTAAAAGAAAACATTAGGTTACAAGTGTCATCTACAGTAATCATCTACTTTTTTAATTTTTTGTCTTTCTGTTTTACTTAATTATAGATACATTTTTATTAATTAAAAATAGTTATTAAATCATTAACCAAATAAAATTTGATGTGAAATTAATTATTAAGTTGTTAAATATTCCTATATTATTTACTTAAACCTTACCAATTTCAAAACTATAGCAAGTAATAATTATGATAATTGTTTTTATAAGTGATTTCTAAAAAAAATTAAAATTCATAATATGCTTGGATGGTAAATACGGTAAAAGTACCATATGTTAAATAAGAAAAACATAGGTGAGGTATTAAAAAATCAAAGTTAATACACAGTTGAAAGAAAAAATAATTTTCATTTTTTTAAATACATATCTTGACAACTATATATGTCACCAAAATATATTATATTTTATTCTATAGTATAATATACATATCTGTTCAACCGTGAAATGCATATGTTTTTTAAATATATTGACACAACTCATGTAATATACTGGATTATAGCCTAATTTATAATAAGTATGTTAGTTAAGACTATCATCTCCGTGGGTTAACACTGACATGTATTATATATAAATATAAATATTGAAAGAAAAACTATCATCTTTGTTTAAAAAAACAGCTAAATATAATTTCTACTTTAAGACATAAAGTTCTTTTAATATTTAGCCACTAATAATGACCAACAGAACCCAAGGCATTATAGCCTAGTGGTATCTTGGTGGTGAGATAAGACTTAGGGGCCATAAGGTCCTGGGTTCGAATCTCACAAAGGGGGTTTTCTCATAATTATGAGTTTCCTCCTGAATTGGTGACTTGGTGGTGGAATATGATCGCGTGGCAACACTGGTGGCACGATGATACTCCAGTGTTCCGTGAGTGATTCCAATTTGTTGGCCGTTCAAAAAAAAAAATAATGACCAACAGATCAACCAACACGAGTTCGATTACCTTTTCTCAACATCTTTAGTTCTAACCAATGAAATTGCATATCGTGCTACAAAAGTGTTTGGTAGTATATATTATATATAACCAATCACAATTAGTCCACTAAACTAAAATAAATAAAAATACAAATTAAAAGCTAGCATGTAACATCATCCTTTTTAACTAAACTAGGAATCTTATTTCTTTAAGTGAATGATGGTGGTTGAAATTCTTCGAAGATCATGAAGAGGAATTGTACATATGTAAATTAATTAAAGATAATAATTTACATTTTACCCCGAAAGAATTATACTTGTTATCATGTCAGAGGGCGGTTATAAGGAACCCCCCCCCCCCTTTCCTCGTGATGAGACTCTCGGTGTCTGGAGTTTTTTAAGATTAAGGTAGCGTTTGGTATGATGAAATAGAAGAGGGAATGGACCATTACGAGCTAATGAAAAATAGTATGTTTTGTTGGATAAAGGAATAGAATCACCCATTTCACAAGATATTTCATTCCCTCAAAACCATTCCATCCCCCCCCCCCCCATGTTTTTCTTTATATTTCACTAGCTGATTACCCCGGGAGGGTCCCGGGGTTGATAAATCTAATTTTATATGATAACCTATTACAAACGGCACAAGTTAACTAACCACAAAATATTCCAATCATTGCATGTTCACAGTATTCTAATCAGTAATAACTCATATTCCCCACAAAATCTAATTTTACGTGATAACATGAACACTTTGTGTGTTTTTTTCCTGTATGAACGAAACCCCACAAAAAATAGTCGATTTTTTCTCCGTTTTTTATATAGCACTATGGTACTCGTTGGAAAGATAATAAAACGCTCGTTAATTTGGTGTAATTTTTTTCTTTAAAAAATCCCGTATATAAAAGATATAAACGTTTAAAAGTTATAGGAGGAAATATGAGAGATAAAATTTTAAATTTATTTTTAAATTCTTTTTTCCTAAAATAACTCAATTTAATTAAAAAAGGAAACAATTTAAAAACACCAAAAACTCTCCATTATGATGCCACGTGACACAAGGTTGAAGCCTCCATTGCACGCCACGTCAGCAAAAGTCTTTTCTTTTATATATATATATAGATTCATCATTCACCCTTTACTAACAACACCATAACCCACCACCCACTACCACCATCATCACCACCCACAAGTGTTGCAACCACTACTGCCGTCAATACCCACCACTGTCGCCAACCACCGCCGCCACCACCCACCGCCGCTGTCACCACCCACCACCATCATCGCCGCCACCCACTACCTTCACTTACCCACTACTGCCACCACCATCACCCACCCACCGTCGCCTCCACCACCTGCCATCGTCACACACCACAATTTCCTTTACCCACCACTACGGCTGCCACCCACCACTGTCGCCGCCTCCACCCTCCACTGTCGCCGCCTCCACCCACCACCACCACTACTCACCATCATCACCCACCCACCATCACTGCCATCCACCTCTACCCATCGCCACCATTGCCACCACCCACAACTGTCGTCGCCACAACCCACCACCGTCGTCGCCACCCACCACCATGCTATCGCCACACACCACCACCTACCATCACTGCCACCAACCACCGCCACTACTCACCATTGTCGCCCACCCACAATCAAAGCCATCCACCTCCACCTTCCACCGTCGCCACCATCTCCACCACCACTACCACTATCGCTACAGCCACATATCACCACCCACCATCACCGCCACTAACCACTACCCACCACAACCACTCAACACCAATTTTATTCCTTCGTCTTTTCTTGTGTATCCAACAACACAAATTAATGTTTTGTTTCATTCCCACATGGCAACCAAACGAGACATGGAATGGTAATGATCCATTTCATTAGCTTGTCCATTCCATTACCGCGTTCATTCCATTCCCTCATTCATTCCATTACCCCATTCCAACTATACCCTAAACTCTTGAAGATTGGATCTAGCACCCCGGTTGAACATTATCCATCCGTTAGGTTGGGTTGGTGTTTCTTCAAAAGTGTACATCACATGCACTTGTTAGCATTGCTAAATGAGTAAACACTATTTTTATTCTAGAAGATGAAAGTAGAAAACCAATTTTTGAACAAACTTGAAAATTCTCAAACAATGAGTCACGCAACTATATAGCTAGCTTTCTTACACAGGTGTGTGTTTCATGGTTTCATGTTACATGAAATGCAGTGGTACTGGTTATGATGGCCAGATACTTATGTGCCCTACTTCTGTCTAACAACACACTCTGTTTAATGCTTTAAACCTCAAAATCCGTTTGTGTGAATTCTACTGTTAAAGTATTCACAATACAAAACTTAACAATAAAAAATGCAGGGGACATATTAAAAAAAATGGATTTAATTACTCCAAACTATCGCCTATTGGCGGATATCACTCCGAACTTTCATTTTGGCCAATAGCACTCCCAACTTTCAACTTAGTTTGTTCCATCACCCCCAAACTAACGGATGTCTAACCTGGTTAGTCTTCGTGACCAAAATGTAAAAACCAAAACTTTGGGACATTTTCTTCCTGCTAACAAACCCACCCCCACCCTTTTCTCTCTCTAAACCACCACCACTACCACCACCCTTCACCTTCATCCACCACCACCACCACCCTTCACCATCATCCACCACCACCTCCCTTCACCTTCATCCACCACCACCACCCTTCACCGTCATCCACCACCACCACCACCCTTCACCTTCACCTTCATCCACCACCATACTCCAAAACCACCGCCTCCACCGTCATACTCCACAACCACCGCCTCCACTTTCATACCCCACAACCAACGTCACCCCCAACCACCACCACCCACCACACCTTCCACCACCACTGTTGTGACACCCGGCAAACTCAGGTTAGTAGCATTGGTCAACTAAGTCTAACTTAGCGAGTCATGTGTATATTATACTTAACTGGGTCAGTTAAGTCGTGTTGATGGTTCGGGAATCATCGGGAGTCGTTACAATGGTCCGAAGGATCATTGGGTGTCGGTCCATAACCATGGGTACAAGGATTGGTGATTCGTAGAATCGCCAGGTTTATTGCACACACGCAAGTCTCGAGTCCCGGGAATTGGTGAACGAATGGGAACGTGTTAGTTATCATGCATTATGTGTTTATAATCACAATGTGACTTGTTGGTATGTGAATACGTGTTTATATGTGTTAAAATAGTGTTTAACGCGCAAAAAACCCAAAACTGCATATTATTGGCGATTAGGGAACAAAGCAGGCGATTAGGGCATGGTGGATAGCCTAATCGCTAGTTATTACATGCGAGTAGGGTGTACTCGCATGTAATATAGACGATTAGGGTATCCTAATCACCTGTTGCAGTTAGTTATCGCCTGTACTGTGTCGGACGACTAGAAACGCCTATAAATACCACCCTTGACTTGTAAAACATCATTTGTGCAACCCTAGACGTCTCATAACCTCTCTCAACCCATAAACACCCTCTGGAACACGTTTTTGCATAAGAACCTACCTTTCCAAGCTTTACATCTCATTATCTTGCAAATCCAAGGTGTGTTCTTCATCCCAAACCCTTGTAAATGATATTGTTTTGCTCCCTAAAGGTCCAGACCTGATTTCTAAGTATTTGTGTCTTTGAAAACTTATTAAAAACGGTTTTTACATAAACCTAAACCTTCATACCTGCTTTATGTGATGATAATCATGCAAAGATAGGATTTGTATGTTGTAAATGCATGGATTCTTGTGTGTTTGATATGTTTCTGTGATAAAGAGGTTATTAGCATGATTATTGATGAGTTTGGAGGTTCATGGTTGTGTATTATTGATAATAGGTATTTTGACCCGTTTGAATGATTTTGCAGGATTTAGGATGATATGATGTGTATTGTTGTTTGTATAAGGTTAGGATTTACTCTAGAATGATGCTAGAACAGTAGGGAAATGTTGAACAACGTGGTTATGTGATGAAATCTGGATATTTGCCGTTTAGGGTAAGTTTTTCATGTATTGATGTGATGTTTCCATGATAATATGCTATTTAGGGAAATATTCACAATTAGGGCTATTAGAACAATGATACTTTGGGGTTTTTTACTTGGAATGCGTTTCATAATGATTTAGGTTTGATATTGGGTGTTTCTACATGTTTCGGATCTGATTTGGAGGGCTAAACGCGCAAAAATGTGACACGCATCTGCAGGGGGCGATTAGGGGATCCTACTCGCCTGTTAGTAGGGGCGAGTAGGAGCCTACTCATGTGTGATGCATGCGATTACAGCCCTAATCACCAGTTTGACTATCCTAATCACTAGTTGGCTTTCCTAATTGCATGTTTGATTTCCTACTCGCATGTACTGCTGTTTTAAGTGCATTTTGACATTCCGAAACATGATTTGACACCTAGGAACATGATTAGGAACCCGTGACATGTCTAATAACCTATTGACACGTGTTCGGGCCTGTTTATGTGTTATCTGAACTATGTGATAGACTTAGTGAACTTTTGCGCATGTTAAGTGTATGATTATATAAGATGGCATGATTCCTTGTTTTAAATGACATGTGGGATGTCGGGTCACAAATGGGATGTCGAGTCTTGTCTGGTGTGGTCGGTTTAACAGTCAAGCACGTTTTCAAACAAACTTGGTTATGGTCTGGACATACGGGGACTAACTAACCTACGGGTTATTAGTCTAAGTACTTATATACGTCATATGGTAGGTCGCCACTATACGGGAGTATCATAGCATATTGGTTTAACTAAATTACAAGTAACGCAACCTAAGGTGAGTGTCACAGCCCCACTTTTACTGATTTACTTTCGGAGGTAGAAACATGCTTATTACTTATATTGTTTTAAAGATCATGTTATACTATAGTTATGATTGTTTACTATACGGGCGTTTCATCAGGAAGTCCCAAGGGGAAACCATGAATATGTGGGTAGACATAACGAGGGAAATGTGGATAGATCTATTGGGCTTGACAAACCCCACCCGACGGCTAGGAGCCGGGCGGGTGCACATTGTCTCTAATTACTTGGAGCCACCGATGATAACGGTGGTTCATACTTACTGGGCATACTTATCACGGATTACGGGTCTGTAATGGTTTCCAACTCGTAGTAGTAACGATACTTAACGTCTAGCTAACGTTCTTATAACATAGTATTAACGGGAATGATCTTTACAGACTTACGGAAACTCTTTTATAAAACTTGTGAACTCACCAGCATTATATGTTGACATTTTGGCATGTTTTCTCAGGTCGCTAAGGTAGTAGTCTTTGGATTTAGGCGCACGGGGTCTTGCACGACATCTAGGTCCTAGAGCATATTAAATAAATGTTTTCCGACTATGTTTGCATGGTTTATGTTATAAAAACTTAATGTTTGGAGTTATGTATTCTTTTCATTTAGTTGTCGTTTATTGTGACCGTTGACTTGGATCCTGCTGTGTCACGCGCCTCGCGGTAAAACCCGCATGTGGAATTTGAGGGTGTGACAACTGCACCACCCACACCTTCCACTACAACCACCACAGCTTCCACCCACTGCACCACCATGACCGGCACCAACAATTTCGACGAAACCAATCTTTAACCACCACCAACCCCAATCGAAACCCTAGCTAAAATCCACCAAAAACCATTCTTTAACCAACCCAATCGAAACCCTAACATTGACATTACCTTGTTGACGGAGAACCTGGTACCAATCGAAACCTTAACAGTGAAATGCCACCTGTGAAAATGAAGAATTGGTCCCTAGTGCAACTTTTGCTGGTAAAGTAAGATCCATCCAACCATTCGGAGCTTTTGTTGACTTTGGTGCTTTCACAGACGGGCTGGTTAATGTTTCACGATTAAGTGGTTTAGAGAGAGAGAGAGAAGGGTGGTGGTGGTTTCCGGTGAAGGGTGGTGGTGGTTTAGAGAGAGAGAGGGAGAAGGGGGGTGTCTGTTGCAGAAGAAGAGGGGGTGGGATTTATAAGTTTGAAAGTTTATTGTTAAAAATGACCCTTAAGTTTTGGTTTTTATATTTTAGCCACATATAAGTTTTGGTTTTTACACATAATCAATGCCACGTCAGCTTCTGTTAGCCACGTAGGATTGAAACTAACGTCGTTAAGTCTGGGAGTTATGAAAGTAAACAAGTTGAAAGTTTGGAGTGCTAATGGTCAAAGTGATAGTTGGGAGTATTATCCGCCAATAGGCTATAGTTGGGAGTATTTAAATCCATTTTCCCAAAAAAAAAAACAATTATGATGTGTTAAATAACATATACAAGAGAAGGAAAATAATCATTAAAGAATTTGATAAATACTGTTAGACGATCATTTAATTTAGAGACCAAAGAGTTCAATGTTAATATTGTTAAGCATTTATATAGATTTTGAGACTTATAAGATAATTTCTAACATTAGAAAAACCTAAATCATTAATCTAATTTATTCATAAGTTTAGACAAACCTAAATATATAATCTAATTTATTTATGAGTTTTCTATTAGTATTAGATGCAACAAGATTCAATGTTTTTGGAAAACGAAGATGATTGGCTCTTAATACGTGTTGATAGTGTAAGCCCATACATGTGCATATATCAATAGTTAAATACAACAATATGAAATATTTTATTCATTAAACTACAGCTAGCATGTTATATTAAAGTTAGAATGTTATATGTTTATAAGATGAAAACTCTTACAAATATATTTATTTTGGAGAACAAATTTTTTCCAGTGAAATTCCTTTTAAGATAAAAGTGTAAGTTATTAAAATTTTGTGATTATTAAAATTATAGAATATATACTTATAAGAGCATTCTCATCCCCTCCACTATTTTATACCCTATAATAATTATATTTTTCAAAATTTATCACTCATTTTAAAAAACCTTCAACATCCCCTCCACCGTATTTACCTTTATCTTACTCACAAACACTTATTTTATTATATTCCTCGTTAAAATACACTCACATTATTTTGATGAGAGTGAATAGTAGCTTTTTATATATAAAAAGCCAGAAGGTGGATTTTTCAAAATATAAAGATGGGGTATAAAATGGTGGATGGGATATAGATTGTTTTTAGTAAGTTTTTTTAAATTTTAGAAATGAGGGAAGGTTTGATGGAGGGGATGTGAATGCTCTAAGGGGCTGTTTTGTTTGGTAGCCTCTTAATGAGGCTATTAACCATTCAGTGTTGAATGATTCAGCATTCAGCGCATTTGTTTCAACCTCTGAATGGAATGGTTAAGGCTGAATTATTAAGACTTGGGATGTTGCTGAACCATTAAGCACTGAACTAGTCTGAACCTTAATGAAACTCTCATACTAATGTGGGACAAGAAAACTAACCATTAAGAGGTCCAACTTAATGATTTAGCACTTAACCATAAAGACCTCTTAACCATTCAGACCTTTTAATAATTCAGCACTTAATCAACCAAACAACCCCTAAGTGTAGTTGAGTCTTTTTTTTTCAACTCAATTGTTGAGTTGAATTATGATCAGGTTTTGCTTAATGAGTCCCCTAACAAATAATTTTTAACCCTTAACAAGATAATAAACGGATATAAATGCGGACTCAATGAGCATTTTAGCAATAGGAAAACGAAGGAATGAGGAGAGAGTTTTATAAGGGTGGACGGGGCGTCGTACTGATTTGGTTATGGGTATCCACTATCAGCATGGTAACACCATTGCTACCCATGCTGGTAGTGGTCTCGTGAACCATTTTGTTGGTTCTTTTTACCGCATGGTAAGCACTGAATTCAATGCAAAGGTTCAATCATTCTTTCTCTCTCTCTCTCTGTTGACCGTCCGTTGACCACCACTACATAAATCAGATCTCGATTATTGGATGATTTAGGAGAGATGACGTTATCATCAACAACGGAGACGATGGGTGGTTTAGTGACTGGTGATGTGGGGGTGAGTGGTTTAGCCACCGGCGGAGACGGTAGTGTTAGTGGTGGTCACTGGTAGAAAGACGATGAATTTTAGAGAGAGAGAAAAGAGAGAGTGAAGAAGACAATGAGTTCTATTGTTATTATTATTATTTTTTTTGGACCGGCGTAGTTCACCTGGTTAAGCCATTGGCCTTTGAACACCCTGGTCCCAGGTAGAAATCTCGTGGTTGGCATATTACTGCCAGGTTTGAACCGGTGCCACAGTTCGCCCCCCGTCGAGATTCGACCTTAAGACCTTTCCCGGGCAGGAACCCCACAAATATGGATAAACCTTCCCACCTTCGTTGCAACCACTCGGCTACAACATCTCTAGTGTTATTATTATCATTTTATTTTAGTGAAAGTTTGACAAGGTGAGTTATTATCATTTAACAACAATTATTATTTGAAAGTTTGAATATGGGAAAGACGAGTTATCAATTATTATTATTATTAATGAAGGGATATGGAGCCTAATCCAGGCGAAGCCGGCGCCCCTATCCCTCTAAGCCGAAATCCAGGCGCCGGTGGCCTTCAATCCTGCAGAGCCGGCCAGGTGGAGAACAAGCCACAAGCCAGCGCGCAAGGACGCCAAGCAGTATTAGCACACAACAGCAGACAAGCGCGTGCACGCACGCACGAAATATCCACTTACCACTTTCGGTACGAGGTACAGCAGATAAACAAAAGGAAGATTCAGCAGGATCTCTAACAGAGTACGCGCCAACAGGAAGGCGACACGTGGCAGGAGTGGTACAACCACTGTTGACAGGAACCGCGACATGACTGTTTCCATGCTTCCGCCATATCGTCGTCAACAGTAACCAGCAGACATCCCCTGCTGCTGTCAGACGTCACATCAGGCGATAAAAGCCTGGTCAACTACTGTAGCCAGGCGAACGCCGCAGTCCGCCAATCAGAGGCTGCCACGTGTCCGCCCCAATTAATGACTGAACAGTAACCTGACGTCATCCACATTGATTTGCCTTTTCCCGCCATTTTCCTGGAAGACTTTTCCTTGGGCTTCTGAACGGGCCCAGGTCGGGTTATCCTCTTGTGGGCTCCTCTTCTAGGCCCACGAGTTCTCTTATAAATAAAAAGAGACATCTCCTTGGCAAAGGATCGAAAAATATCCATTGTGACCTAGCACTATATTATTTGTAACACTCTATATTCTCTCGATAATAAAACTCCGGCTCTTTACAGTGGACGTAGGTCATCATTCGACCTAACCACTTATATCCTGTGTCCTTACTTACTAACACACACACTCACTCACATATCATTCTCACACGGGTTTTACTAAGAGGTTCGGGTAAAGGATTATTCCTGACGTTACATAAGTATAAACCACCCGGTGATTAGTGATAACCACCGGGATACTTATTGTTTCTTCAATTAATAATAATAATAATAATAATAATAATAATAATATTATTATTATTATTATTATTATTATTAGGGCTCTAATCAAATACACAGTGAAAGAAAATAGGAAGTTGTAGGAATATTATCAAACGGACTCCAACTGAACTCATTCAAACGACATTGGAATCGTCTCATCGAACCCTATAATGTTAGTTTTAGGGTCTTCGCTTTTTTGGGTTTTAGCTTGTAGATATTAGAATATACGTTATATCATTGTGTCTTTTATATAGCTTTGTGTCTTTTTCTTATTTTCATCATTGTGTCATTTTTGCAATTCGTTGTGTCTTTTTTCTTCAGCATTGTGTTATATTTTTTGGCATTGTGTTATATTTTGTAGCTCATTGTATCATATTCCGTGATATATTGTGTTTTTTGTATTCTTCTCACATTCTCATTTTTGTTACATTGTGTATAATAACTTGACCCTATATTATTGTTGGGTAAAAAATTAGTGGAGTGGTGCCTAAAAAAACGGTTTCAGTAAAATGAATCACTGAAGTGATGTGGCAGTACATGATTCATAAAAATCAGTGAAATTGAAAATATTTAGGGGTAGTGCCCCTTCCCCTAATGGTGTAGAAGAGTATAAGACTAGGTTCATCAAAAGTCATATCGCTTACAACCATAGCATCCTTAATCGTTAGTTTTCTAAAAATATTTCAAATTTTCAAATCAGAAGATGCAATAAAACTAAATTTATACAAAAAAAAAAACACACACACACTTTTACGAAAAAAAAACTATGTACGTTGCTGTGTATTTAAACTAAGGGATTATAAATAATTGCATTTTAGTAAGTTACAAACAAATAGCCATGTTTACTTTATCAGACAAAACTATGAGCCCGTTTAGATCATTGAATAATAGTGTAGAAAACATCTATATATATATATACTAGCTTTTATCCCGGGAGTGTCCCGGGGTTAAAATATCTAATACAACGTAATAAAATATCTAATATGACAACATAATTAATGATTTGCCATTACATGATTAATGAATAATAATAATAATAATATTATTATTATTATTTATTTTAAACAAATTTCTGCCATAAGTTATCATATTCAAATATATAAAAAAAAGAAATCTCTGCCTATGAAGTTAAGTTTATCGTTTGTGATTTATTAGTAGAGTAAAATATATTTGAAAACAAAACCCCACAAAAATAGTTGTTTTTTTCTCCGTTTTTGTACAGCACTATGGTACTCGTTAGAAAGATAATAAAACGCTCGTTAATTTGGTGTAATTTTTTTCTTTAAAAAATCTCGTATATAAATGATATTAACGTTTTAAAGTTATGGGAGGAAACATTAGAGAGAAAATTTAATTTTGTTTTTAAATTCTTATCTTTTCCTAAAATAATTATAATATATATAAATTTATTAAAAAAACTCAAAAATTAAAAATTCTTACATTATGCCACGTGGCACATTCAAGGAGGGGTTGAAGCCTCCATTGAATGCCACATAATGAAAATTCAATTCTTTTATTATAAGTTATAGATTATAGATTATAGATATAAAAGAAAGCATATATGCCCCTTGAGAGTGCCACGTAGCTTAATAATTGAGTGTTTTTTGTGTTTTTGAGTATTTTTCTAAATTTATCTCTCTATCTCTCAATTCTCAAAATTAAATTGAGTTATTTTAGGAAAAAAGAATTTAAAAACAAATTTAAATTTTTCTCTCTTATCTTCCTCCCATAATTTTTAAACATAAATATCTTTTATATTCGAGATTTTTTAAATAAAAAAATTACACCAAATTAACGAGCGTTTTATTATCTTTCCAACGAGTACCATAGTGCTATATAAAAACGAAAAAAAAAACGAGTATTTTTTGTGGGGTTATATTCATACAGAAAAAAAACACAAAGTGTTCAGGTTATTCATTAATCATGTTTTTTCTTTTAAACCAGGTTCTTATCTACGATGTTGAAATTCAGCCCAATCGCCATGTTATCATTGGAATTTTACTCTTCTAAAGATCGATAGGTATACTTCATCAAGAGAAGCTAGGAGAAAAATTTATGTTTAAGTTATTTACTCTTTTCGTGATTTGAGTTTTCTTTTTTTTATCATTTTTTATTAAATCATATTAAATTTTTCAACCCCGGGATCTTCCCGGGGTAATCAGCTAGTAATACTATATAAGGATTATAAATTCCGATTTATATTATACAGATTACGTATGCAAACATACAGGTGGGCCCCACGGTACGCGGCGAACCTAAAAAGGTTGCACATGTCACAGTTTTAATATTTAAATTACATTAGTCACACTTAATTATAAATTAATTATAAAGTTTTTCATGGACATCCACCATAAATACAAATATGTCAAATTCGGTCCAGCTGCAATGCTGCATTGTGAAAATTTGAGTATAAGAAACTTGGCATGACTTTGTTACTATTTAAGTTTTAACTTAACATATACAAAAAAAGTATTCAAATCTAAATATCAAAGTAATTTATTTAAATATCATTTAGCAATCTTATTTCATGAAAAATAATTGTGTACCAATACCTTAATAAAATGATGAAATTAGATCAACATATTTGACTAGAAATCTATATCGATCAAGTGACCTTGACTTTTCATAAAAACGGTTCGTGTTACACATTTTTTTTATGAGTTAGTTTGACAATCTATACGCCAGTAAGCATAGAATCACTAAGATGTTTGATTGGCTAAGAGACTCGGAATCATTAAGGGTTTGACTTGGCTCGGCATGGCAAGTGGGTGGTGGAGGAGGTGGTGGTGTGGTAGGTTAAGGAGGTGGTGCGTGAGTGGTCGGCTGAAGATTATGAACACAAGGTGAATAGGTAAAGGGGTAAACTTTGCATCCAACGTCATTTTGAAACTTAATAAGTAAAAGACTTACGGACAAATTTAGAGATGTCATTTCAGCGAACCAAACACAATTAATGTTGACTGATTCGAAGATAGCCTCTTAATTAAATCATTAAGAGGCTCCCAAACAACCCCTTAATCGGTTTAATCAATACGAAAACATGTTAGAAAAACAAATGAAATGTTTTACTTGTGTTTTTTTTTTTTTTTGAACGGCCAATAAATCAATCCCGATCACTCACGAAGTACCCACTGGACAAAGGAGTACTCCGAGAGTAACCCGGGTTCACCAATAATTTCAAACTAGTTCCCGGGGAAAACCCGCCGCCCGAAGGTCCACTACGGTAAAACCCGGCCCACCAGCAGCATTTTGGTGCCGGCATGACTCGAACTCCTCACCTCTCATAAGGAAAGCAAGGAGGGTGTCACTACACCATAAGGGGTTGGCGATTTTTTACTTGTGTTGTTACTTTTCGGTGGGTTCAAATGTCTTGAACTACATAAATTTCTTCATAGTTTTCGGTGGGTTCAGTAATCCAGATCGCACGAAATTATTTCATGTTGCTTTTCAGGAAAGATGGAAATAAATGTATTCACTGCACCAAGTCTTCAATTTTTGCCCGAACCTTGTTTTCTCCTTGGGTTGATAAACACACAAGGTTTCTTTGTTTCTCTTCTTTGAACGGGTCTAGCCAGTATTATGGATTTAAGTTTGCCAAGTTGGATAATTGACACCCAACTTTCGATTATCTATCAATTTTATATGTGTGTATGTGTGTGAAATTTAAAATTAAAATTAATTGGTAGGGAGTAATAATAATATAATGTCGTCTATAATTGGGGTTCCAAATGGTCCCCTTACTGACATCACTATATTTCAAGATTCCACCATGTTCAAACCGGTATTTTACCAACCACCTGTAATACAGAAGGGTTATAAAAATTATATGTTACATCATAAAAAATAATTGTTACATTAATTATATTTTCAAAAAATTTACCCTCTCAAAATAAATAAATAAAACATAAGGTTAAAAGGTGTATCAATCATATTATTAGATTTATTAATAATTCAATATCAGCCCAAAACAGATTTATACTTTCAGTAGCATTAATAACAAATGTCTTTTTTTTTTGGCCAGCAAATTTCGATTATCATTCCAAACCCAATATGTACAGAATCCCCTACTAGCAAGGAGCTAAATAAAGGAATACAAACTACTCATTACACCTTTACATACATCTAACTATAAATCAAAGTTTTTCCAATTCTCCCAATCCATTTGTTCTTGTTTTCCCCTGTTTTTGATCCACGAGAACGAGAGAGTGATGATGTCGCTAAACAAGTTTTCCAAACCAAACCTTTTGCCCTTGAAAATCTTCTCGTTTCTTCCTTTCCATATCGTCCAGCAAGTTGTGAGGATAACGACTTGAACCGCCTTTTTCTTCACTCGCCCTAGTCCATTAGCTTTATGTATTCCCAATAGGTCTCGAAAGGTAAATGCGAAGATAGGTGGTATCTTGCACCATTCACTTACTTTGTTCCAGAGATTAACAACCACGAAGCAAGAAGTGAATAAGTGATTTACCGATTCCGAACCTTCCCCGCAAAGTTCACACGTATCATTCCCACGTATGATATTTCTTCGTAAAAGACCATCTCTTGTAGCTAGTCTTCCTTGTTCCGCCCTCCACGCTAATAAGTTTACTTTCTTCGGAACCCAATTTGTCCATTCAAAAGGAAAGAAGGGTGTCGAGTAAGCTGATAAAAGTCTTCTGCAGGACTTCACTGTGAATAGACCATCTTTTTCTAAGGTCCACCTCCAAGTGTCCGCCGATGTGGAAAGAACAACCGATGACAGCAAAGCTTCCAATTCTTGTAGTTGTAGTCGTTCGTTCGGTAGTATCGGTTCTCTCTTCCAATGCCAATTGCCCACCCCTATCCCTCCCACCCTATGAACTCTGTCAGCCACCGTGCAGCCTTTAAATGTCTCGAGCAAGTACAGATCTGGATAATGTAGCATAAGTGGTAAACTCCCAACCCATAAGTCCACCCAAAACCGAATGGTGATGCCATTTCCCAACCCCCCTTTTATAAACCCATTGATGTTGTTAACTTCATAAAAATCCTTTTCCACTTTAAAAATCGAGCCCCAAACCCCGGAACTAGATCCTTTAACCGGCAGATAAGACCAAGTTCTCGGGTTAAAATGAATAGCCGCAATGACCTTCCTCCATAAGCGCGTCTCTTCCGTTTTGAATCGCCACCACCATCTGGAGAGTAGACTAATATTCATGTGATGCAGTGAACCCAACCCAATGCCTCCTTTATCGACCGGCCCAATAACCCTTTCCCAACTTACCCAAGATGTCTTCCTTTTGTCTTCGTTCCCGCCCCAAAAAAATCTTTTCCGTAGTTGCTCTAACTGCTAAATTACACCTTTTGGCGCTTTAAAGATTGAGAAAAAATAAAGAGGTAGACTGTCCAATAGCGATTTTAAAAGAACCACACGCCCGCCCATTGATAATGTTTTCGCTTTCCACTTAGAAAGTCTAGTTTTGCATACGCCAATTATCCCTTTCCAATGCCTATGTTGATTCATATTCGCGCCAACCCACACCCCTGTTGGGTCTGCTGACCTGGAGAAGAACAGATGATTGAAAAGCCAAAATATTCTAACTTTTGATCCCATAAATAAAACAGTTGTTATAAAGAAGCTTTCCCCAAAAGACTGTTGATTCCTAACTGCTGCTGCTTCAAACAACCGATAAAGACAACTGCTGTTGATGAAAGGTCTGATGAACAAACGTCTGAAGAATTAAGGTCTGATGAAGAAACAACTGCTGATCAAAGAACTGAAGAACAAAGGTCTGTTGAACCAACAGCACTTTGGTTCAACAGATGATAGAAGACATCAGAGTTTTACTTTACAGAGTTTTGTATTATCAGTGTTTTCAATGTAACAGTAGTTATAGTTAGCAGATGTTAGAAGTTGTTAGTCAGTTAGAGGTCGCTGTCTTAGGTGACGTCAGCACTGATCATCAGAGGTTTGAGTCTGTCTATAAATAGAACAGTACTTGCACTGTTCTATTCATCACTCGTCATTCTCTTTCAGACAAACATTCTCTGAGTGATCAGGCTGAGGGGGAGTTTACTTGTACAATTGTAATCTTTCAATTAATGAAAGCTTTCGGTTAAAAACAATTATTCTCCATGTTTTGATTTATAGTTTATTCCGCTGCACTTTCCATTTATATTTCATTCCATTTATTCATACTTTATCAAACAATCAAAACAACCAGAACTCAGATCCTAACAATTGGTATCAGAGCTTGGTCAATTAAATTCGATCTAATCAATCAATTTAATACAAACAGATCAGCTCATAATTATTGATATCGTTTGTTTGTCGGATTTAAAACAGAGTAATAGTTTATTTTCGTTTCAACAGTTAGTAAACAGACTTTGTTTTTGAAAAATCAAGAGAATGACTTCACTCAATCAAGATCCACACAACACTGGCACAAGTAATAAGCCTCCGATGCTTGTCAGGTCAGAATACAACATCTGGCAGCGTCGGGTGGCTCATGTGTTAGCACAACAGAACACAGGGTGCTGGAAATCGGTAGTATTTGGACCACATGTTCCAATGGTACCGAGTGCCGAGGATCCAAAGATCCAAGTACCAAAGAGTGTTGAGAACTACTCAGAGCAAGATTTTCAAAAAATCGAGCTAGATGCCAAGGCTTTCAGCATAGTAGCCATGGCACTGCCGAATGATATCTATGCCGGACTCTTGCACTGCAATAGTGCTAACGAATTGTGGGATGCTCTTAAAGAGCAGTTTGGGGGAACTGAAGATGTGATTGAAAACAACCGTGAAATACTTAACCAACAATATGAAACGTTTAGTCACATAAAAGGGGAGTCGTTAACACAACAGTTTGAAAGGTTTATTGTCTTATTAGTGAGCTAAAACTGGTTGGTCTAACTTTTCCTAATTCAACACTAAATTATAGGTTTCTTAGATCACTTCAGGACAAATGGGACACTATAGCTATAGTCATGAGAAACTCTATCGGATTCAAAGACCTGACCCTGACCCAGCTTCATGGTAAGCTCCTGACTTATGAAAGGGAGCTTAACCAGAAAAAGAAGCTCCAGGACTCTGGCAAAGTGTCAGATGACTATGTATTTGGGAATACTGCACTGTTGGGTCAGGAGGAGGGTTCTGGAAGTAGTAAGGATCAGAGTTATGATCACTACATTGACATAACCACTGGTTTTAACAATGATTCTTACTCATCACCTAACAACTATGCTTTTACAGCTAGTGGTGATATCCAGGCTTCTGATAATTCATCTTTTGTGTACAATGACCTGCAATATATTGACCCTTTGGACTTAGAAGAAATGGACATCTTACATCAGGTTGCCCTGCTCAATATTAGAACCAATAACTTCTATAAGAAAACTGGCAGGAGGTACCCAGGTTTACATGGTGGGTCAAAGGTGGGGTTGGATAAATCAAAGATAAAGTGTTACAAGTGTCATAGAATGGGTCACTTTGCTAGGGAATGTAGGAGTCAAAATGGAGTTCCTATGAATACCTATCCAAACCAAAGACCACAGACCAACACTTATCAAACCATCCCTGTACCTAATGTGCAAAACACTGCTCACTTTGCACAAACCCAAACCACTGTTCCTGTGCACTATGTCCAAACCACTGTTCCTCAGTATCACTATGTCCAAACACCTGTTGCTCAGGCACCAGTGCCAATGACTGCTGCTCCATCCTCTGCTCCTGCAGAGACCAGTCAACCAAGTCAACAGAGTTTCTTTACTCAAGGCTTTGTTGATTGGAGCAGTCTACCAGATGAGATAACAGATGATAACATTGCTTTAGTTGCCAACTCTGAAAATAACTTTTGTTTTATGGCACTAGAGACAATTGTTGAAGAGACTGATTCTGAGGGTGTGGTGTCTGTGTCTGAAAATGTGACTGATGGTGTTGTTGGTGAAGTTGTTTCAGCTGAAGAATCTGAAGTGGAGGTTGTGAATCTCTCAGACCCCTGGGGTAGTGATGATTGTGATTGCCAGTGTAACTGTGCCTTGATGGCTGCTGCTAAGGTATCTCCTCAAATCTTAAATGACTTATGCTCAGACAAATGTATTGTGGCATTTGCTAAGATAAAAGAGGTGAATGAAAACTTTAGAAAGAAAATTTTGGAAGATGAAATTCGGTTTGAAAAACTCACTAAAGAGTTAAAATCAAAAATAACTGAAAAAGAATCTGAAATCAACAGTTTAAAACATGAAGCAAGCATAACCAAAGACCAGCTTCAGACTATGATAACAAAATATCATAGTTGTAAAAAGGAGCTTGAGTCCACCCAAGTTGAATGTCAGAAATGGGTGGAATCATCTAAAGGTTTTGAGATGATTGTCAACCAACAATCTAAAAGTCATGTGAAATTTGGGTTTGGTTATCAAGAAACCACTGCCCAAAGTTCACAAACCACTGACAAAAAGGAACCACAGTTGGTTGAAGTCATCCCTACCAATTCAAAAGGTCAAGAAATCAAGGTTACTGAACCCAATGGCAAGAAAATCATTCTTGAAAAGTTGGAAGGTACACCCTCATTTGATGAAATTGAGAAATATCAATTCAAACCAACATGGTCAGATGAGTGTGAAGTCCTTGAAAATTTCAAACCATTAACCTTTAAAACCCCTGATGGTAAAATGGCACCACAGGCCAAAGTTATCCCTTTGAGAGATCTTCCAACAGATGATCAAACATCTGTTGAAGAGAAGAAAGAAAAGGGGAAAGCCAAAAACAACTTGTTTTGTGATTTTTGTGAAAAGAAGAACCATGTCACCAAAAACTGTTTTCTTCTAAAAGCATATGACATCAACAAAACAACTAGTTTAAATGATTCTAAAACAAATGAATGTTCAATCTGTAAGAAAAAGAATCACAAAACAAAAGAGTGCCTGTATCTCAAAAATTTTGATGAAAAGATAAAAGAGTACAAGGCTAAAACTCTTGAAAGTCAAGTGGTGAGTACTCCAAAAGGAAAACCCAAACAGACTTTTGAACCAGTCCAAACAGCTGTTACCAAAGGTCTGAACCAAAACTCTGCTCCCAGAGATGTTCAGGTAACAGATGTTCCACCAGCTACCAGATTACCACGAGGATATGGACAACCCACTTGTCATCGTCTGCCACATGTTTATGAAGAGCCCAAAAGACCTTCAAAACCAAAAGTGAACAGACATCCTCATGGTTTTCAGCATCTGACAGGAAATGATCAAATATCTGTTGGACCAAGTGTTGACATTCAAGCACTAGCAAATGGTCAATTACAGTTGTTGAACTTAGTCCAAAAGCTAGTTCAAACCACTGATCATTCTCCTCAACTTAAGGCTGAGACATCTAAGAACCCATCCAAAGCCAATTTGGCTTTGGACACTCACCAAAACTAAAATCTTTACTGATGTGCAGGGAGCTTCTGCTTAGATAGTTTATGGTATGTAGATAGTGGAGGCTCCAGGCACATGACTGGATGTAGAGCCCTTCTTCTGGACTTTCTTGCACATGGAGGGGGTGATATATCCTTTGGTAATGATTCTAAAGGTAAAGTGTTGGGTTCTGGTACTGTCAAAGCAGGGAGGCTTAAGTTTGAAAATGTTAATCTGATAGACAATCTAAAATTTAATCTACTTAGTGTGTCTCAAATGAGTGACAAAGGATATGGGTCATTCTTCACTAAGCAAACATGTAAGATTGTTGGCCCAGAGGCTGTTGAAAAGATTAACACCATCATTGCTGAGAGCAAAGCACAACTTGTTGCTCATAGAAGTGGCAATGTGTATGTAGTTGATATGTTGAAGGATAACCCTATGACAAATGTCTGTCTGTTCTCTGCTGCCTCTACCAAAGAGACAGAATTGTGGCATAGGAGACTTGGTCACACCAACCTTCAAACTATCAACTCTCTCTCCAAACAAAACCTTGTCAGAGGTTTGCCATCAAAAGAATTTAAATGTGATGAGCATTGTGTTTCCTGTCTAAAAGGAAAACAACATAAAAGCTCTTACAAATCAATTGATGAGTCCAAAACTAGTCAGTGTTTACAATTGTTGCACATGGACTTGTTTGCCCTGTAAAAATCATGAGTCTAAGAAGAAAGAGATTTTGTCTTGTCATAGTTGATGATTTTTCTAGGTTTACATGGACTTACTTTTTACACTCTAAGGATGAGACTGCAGGTATTTTGAAGGACTTTGTCACCAAAGTTGAAAAGCAATATGACTTGCCAGTAAAAGTCTTTAGAAGTGACAATGGAACAGAGTTTAAAAATAAGGAGTTGGATGATTTCTGTGTGTCAAAAGGGATTGTAAGGCAGTACAATATTCCAAGAACACCAGAGCAGAATGGGGTGGTTGAAAGAAAGAACAGGACTCTCATTGAGGCTGCAAGAACAATGCTAGCAGATTCTGGTTTGCCTCTGTCCTTTTGGGCAGAAGCTGTAAACACTGCTTGCTATGTTCAAAACAGAGTTTTAATCAACCCTAGACATCAAAAGACTGCTTATGAAATTCTGTTTAAAATCAAACCACTGATATCATTTTTCAAAGTCTTTGGCTGCCCATGTTTCATTTTAAATCTTAAAGATTCCATTTCAAAATTTGCAGCCAAAGTAGATTGTGGATATTTTCTGGGGTATTCTTCTACTGCCAAGGCCTATAAAGTGTTTAACACAAGGACCAAGACAATAGAAGAAACTCTGAATGTAAAGTTCAATGAACTTTCATCTTTAAAAATCCCAGCAAATCCTGCTGAGTTGTTTGATTTGGATAAATTTAAATTTGAAGATTTTACTGTCAAAACTAACCCTGCAGGTACTCCACAATCTCCACAACAAGACTACAGAATAGATGTGATTCCAGATCACTACAAAGTCTATCTTGTATCAGAGGAAGCAGTAGTTCAAAACAACTGTCAAAACTCTGTCACAGCTGAGACAGCCACTGTTGGCCAGTCCTATCCCCAAACCACTGATTCACCCATCCTATCCACTGCTCAATCATCTGTTGACAAAAGTCAATCATCTATTGACCATAGTCAAACAACTGTTGACAAAAGTCAGTCCAAATTTACACCACTTGGACCCATTCCTCCACCTCCATTTCAAACATCTGTTGACTCTACAAAAGTGCAAACAGATGTTATGTCAACAGAGTCTCCAAACCTCTGTCCTTCACCACAAAATGCCATCATACCATATCAGGGAGATCTAATCTACCTAAGAGCTCATCCACCAGATCAAATAATTGGCAACATCAGAGAAGGTGTGCTCACAAGGAGCCAATCCTCTAATATCTGTCTTTTTGCAGGCTTTCTATCTCTTACACAACCTGTCAAGTACCAAGAGGCACTGAAAGACAACAGTTGGGTGGAAGCCATGCAAGAAGAACTCCTTCAGTTCAAAAGACAACAAGTATGGGAACTTGTACCACTGCCTAAGGATGTTTGTCCAATTGGCACAAAGTGGGTCTTCAAAAACAAAACTGATGAAAGGGGTATAGTTGTCAAGAACAAGGCCAGGTTAGTGGTTCAAGGCTTCAGACAAGAAGAAGGAATAGACGATGATGAAACCTTTGCTCCTGTAGCAAGGTTAGAAGCTATCAGACTGTTCCTAGCCTTTGCTGTCAACCACAACATCAAGGTGTATCAGATGGACATCAAATGTGCCTTCCTATATGGCAAAATTCAGGAGGAGTTCTATGTATGTCAACCACCTGGTTTTGAAGACACATTCCATCCTGATCATGTCTACAAGCTTAACAAAGCATTGTATGGACTGAAACAAGCACCAAGAGCCTGGTATGAAACTCTCTCCACTTTTCTCTTATCCATTGGTTTCACAAGAGGTAAAATTGATAAAACCTTGTTTTTAAAATGGAAAGGAAAAGACTTAATGATTGTTCAAATATATGTGGATGACATCATTTTTGGATCCACATGTAACAAAATGTGTGAAGAGTTTAGGGAACTCATGACAGCAGAGTTTGAAATGAGTGCTATGGGTGAACTTCAGTGCTTTCTTGGTCTCCAAGTGAAGCAACTGCAAAATGGCACATTCATTCATCAAAACATGTATGTGAAAAACTTGTTAACAAAATTTGAGATGAATGATTGTAAGCCATGTAGTACACCCATGAGCACTGTCAAGCCACTCACTGATGATGACAAGGATGAACTGGTTGATCAAACACACTATAGATGCATGATTGGGTCTTTATTGTACTTAACAGCATCCAGGCCAGACATTATGTTTGCAACCTGTGTGTGTGCAAGATCCCAGGCTTCACCTAGAAAGTCAAACCTTATTGCTGTGAAAAGGATATTCAGATACCTAAAAGGTGCTCCCACACTTGGTATCTGGTATCCTGCTAATGGAAACATTGAGCTTTCAGGTTATTCAGATAGTGATTTTGCTGGCTGTCACACCACAAGGAAGTCCACATCTGGAGGGTGCCAGTTTCTAGGGAATGCCTTAGTCTCCTGGCAAAGCAAAAAGCAAGCAGCTGTTTCAACTTCCACAGCTGAGGCTGAGTACATTGCTGCTGCAAGCTGTACAGCCCAACTCATGTGGCTTCAAAATCAACTACTGGATTTTGGGATAACTGCACTAAGGACTCCACTCATGTTGGATAGTCAAGCTGCTGAAAATATCATCAAGAATCCAGTCTCTCATTCCACCACCAAGCACATAGATATCAGACATCATTTTGTCAGAGATAGCTATGCAAAAGGTTTGATTACTCTGCACCATGTTCCAACAGAGGATCAGTTGGCAGATGTGTTGACAAAAGCTTTAGATACATCTACCTTCACAAATCTGATCTCTCGAATTGGTATGTTAAACATGGATTAAACAACAAAAATGTTTTCAATAAAAACATTAAAATGTTTTCAGAAAATCAAATTTTGCTTAAAATGACATTTTGGTTGAAAAATCTGTTTTAAACCACTGATCAGATAAAACAACCACTGTTGGTCGAAAAATCTGTTTCAAACATCTGATCAGATAAAACAACTGTTATTCCATCAGTCTTTTGGTTTAACAACAGAGGTTGGCAACAGATGTTTCACAAAATAGCTGTATGCCACCAGATGTTTAAACCATCAGATGTTTGCCACGTCTGCTCTCAAAAGCAGAGTTTTGCCACATCAGCAGTTTCACCAGAGGCTATAAAACCCTGTTTTTCCCCCAACAGCAGTTTTACTGTCTCATTGTATTCAAAATACTAAAACCGCCTTCGTCTTCCTCAAAACCCTTACTCAAAGTTCAGACCTTTCATACTCGAAATCCATTACAATGGATCTTCAAACAAAATCCACCCACAATTTCCTTCCATATTTGGTTAAAACCGAAGAAAACGTTCCATTCCATTCCACCATTGACATAATCACCAATTCCAAATACAAAAACATCTTAACTGCTGATACTCCCATCCATTTAGAAACACTCCAAGAATTTTGGGCAAGTGCTGAAGTCTTGTTTCAAGATAAAAAGCCCACTTCCATAATTTCAAAAATTGGAGCCACCAGTATCGCCATAACCCCTGAACTCATATCCACAACCTTCTCACTAAATGACTTGTCAGGTATGGAATCCTTCCCTAAAATAGAGCTTCACACAGAGTTTCAGGAAAGAGGGTATGATGCACAAATGACTGGATCAACCTTATACAAAAAGTTTTTTCCTCCAGTCATGAAATTTTTCTTCCATACCCTTCTTCATTGTGCCTCGGCCAAGACCACATCCTTCAATGAAATCCCATTAAGGATTCAATACTTGGGATATGCTATGTTGTCAGACTCTGACTTCAACCTTTCCCAGGGATTGTTTTTGGACTTGGTTTCAAATGTGAAAGCCATAAAATCTGGCTCAAACAATGCTTTTCTTCTCTACCCTAGAATCTTGAGTGTAATTCTACAAAAGATTTTACCAGAAAATGATTTTCAAAAGGGAGAGTCCTTTAAAATGAAAAGTTTAACTGATGAAACTTTCACAAGAATGCTGGGTTCTTCAACCCAAGAAAAAGTGTCAAAAGTGACAAAAGTTTCTAAAACACATACAAAGAGGACAAAAACAACAACTGTTGTTGAAACCTCTGTTGTTGAGATGACTGCTCCTGGTGATCATGGCACTTCATCCAGTGCTGTGAAACCCACACCAGCCACCAAAAGAAAACGTTCATCCTCCAAAACCACCTCTACACCCAAAAAGGGACTTCTGGAAGATGAGATACCAGAAGCTAACCCTGTTGCATCACCAAAGCAACATGAAACCACTGTTGTTACTTCCTCACAACAGTTGGAGATATCTCAACCCAAACAAACTCCTCAAGAATCCTCACAAAAGGATCTTGTTGTAAGCCAAAGGGAACCTCATACTGAGGCATATGAGTCACTTGACCATATGTGTACAAGTCCATCTCCCAGGGCTAATCAGCTTCTTACTCCACCCACATCACCACCACATGTTCCACAAACCATGCAACCTCTGTTTGAGGCAATTGACAAAACTCAGGATAACCCCAGTTCCTCTCCTTCACCTGTCACAGAGAGTATACCTCCACAAGTGACTGGGTCTGAGAAAAGTCAATCTGCTATCCCACAAACAGAAGAGGAGGCTACACTCCCAGAGTTCAATGTAACTCTTGGTGAGGTTTCAAGAGAAGCAGCCACTACTGCTGTAGAGACCATTGTCTCACAACAGGACAGTGGTTACATAGATAAGACTTCCTTGAAGGCAACAACTGATGAGGCCACCATTGTGTCCCCAAAATCAGTTGGAAGTCCCCAGTACCAAGACAAAGGGGCAGCTGGTTCTCATTCCATGGACTCACCTCCTAGGACTGAACCAGTTAAAACTACCACTGGTAGGGATTCAGATGATCCTATTAACTTAGGTGATGAATCAAAACTACAAGAATTGACGACTAGAGTTCAATCCCTTGAAACCTCTGTTGCTGACATCAAAACTGATGTCAAGTCAATATTGGAAACCTTGGGCAACTTTACAAAGAGTCAACTATCCACCTCTGATATTGCTACTGAGCTATGGAAATCTGTTTCCCCCATCATCATAGCTCACAGAAAATTAGCAGGTCAGACACAAGAGACCTATATGACATTGATCAGAAACATGGTGGATGCCAGATTTAATGACACAAAGGCTGACATCAAGGTGATCAAAGACCATCTGCTGAAGACTACTGGCTCTGCCCCTACCACCATTCTCAGAGATGAAGATGATGATGAATTCACTGCTGATGATGCCAAAAAGGGGGAGAGTGGCAGAGATAGGCTGCCAAAGCTAAATCCATTTGGTGCACCACCCTCTCAAAAGGGTAAGCCAGCTGCTGACAAACCAGAGCCTACAAAATCAGCACCACAACAACAACAACCAAGTGTTCAAATCCCTGTTGCTGAACCAGCTAAAACCAGCAAGGCAAAGGAAGTTGATACCTCTGCCAATGAAAAGGCTGATAAAGCTGCTGAAGACAAACTGAAAAGGGCTGACACATTGGAAGTTAAAGTAGAGATGTTGGTTCAGCTCAAAAAGGAACAACAGCAAGAAGTGGAAGATGTGAGTTCCTCAAAAAGAAAGAAAATGCCAGCAAAACATACAAGGAAACCACCATCCAAGCTATCTTCTGAAACCACTGCTGCTGAAACCCCTGTTACCACAACCACTGCTACTAAAACCAATGAAACCACAACCACTGCTACCAAAACCAAAACCACTGCCACCAAAACACCTGTTCCAACCAAACCAATCACCACACCATCAACTACCAAACCTACCACAACACAACCAAAAACCCAAACATCTGCTGGTTCTACAAAAGGACCAACAGAGGTTAACCAAACCACTGCTTCATCTTCACCTTCACCAAAAATCATGTATAGCAGAAAAAGGAAATCCACCTTTGTTATACAAGATGAAAACATTCACACCACACCGCCTAACACCCCAATCACACAATCCACACCTGTCCCAGCCATTCCACTTTCATCATACTCACCTCATACATCACAATTCAGATCCCACAGACCACCACCATCCATCACACCGTTGGCTGAGAAGTATCCCTGTGAGCTTGATTTACTCAAGGGGGAACTTCAATCCTTCTATAATACTGATCAGCCATCAGATAGATTCTTCCCTTCTCTTAAAAATTTCCCTGTTCCTCTCAACCTTGATACATATCTAAAATACAAGAGTGAACAGGCAGATGCCATCATCAAAGAGAAGTGTAAAGGGAAGGATGACAGGACTGCTCAGGGCATCCATTCAGTAGAACTTAGCAAACTGAGAAGGATTGAGGATTTTGCTAAGACCCTGAGCAACTCCATGTCTGCCATGCCTCTCAGCAAAGATATGGAGAAGGAGGTTAGGGATTCCCTACTAGAACAGATCTTGGCCACCAAGCCTTACAAAGCAAACAAAAACCAATTCACAGGCTGGACCACACATGCTCTTAGAGAAGAACTAATAAGAATCGAGATCATGGCCAAGAATCCTCCTACAAAGGCCTCTGCCCCTGATTTCAATAAAGGGAGAGATCAAGCTAGAGCTCTCAAATTCAAAAGAATGAGACAAGAGCTAGTAGCTGCCAAGTATGGAGAGATGAGATCTGTTGCTAGATGGTCAGAAGTCAGACTGATTGAAACTTACAAGAAATTGGAAGAAGATAGAAAGACTGACCCTAGCCTACCAAGAAAACCTATCTATGATGATGCACCAAAGAGACCTCTACAGGCCTTTACACTTGACAGTTTACTGGAAACCTCTGATCTCTCCATTGCTGCAAGAAGACAGTTCAAGAAGCAGAAGGAGATGACAGAAGAAGAACAAAAACAGTTCACTGACACATTTGTAAAAGAGGGTCTCATCAACCAGATCAGATATTTCTCTGACCCTATCACAGAGAAATTCAGAGAACTCATTGGCAGACCTCCATCACCCAACTCATCAAGAATAAAGATGCATCCCAGTCACTCCTCTGATTCTAAAATTCTAAAATGGAAGTCAAACAAAGACACCCATGAATTGACATTGCTCAGATCAGATGGTAGTATTCAGAAGCTAAGCATGGATGATGCACCTGGCCTATGTGCTGAAGATCTCCAAACTCTTCTGAATTTGACACTGGAAAGAGATGCTGAAGACCTCTTCTCTCTAAGATTTGAATTGCAACTCAAAGGCCAAATAAGAGAAAGTCTGATGAGAAATAAAGATCAAGAATAAAGTTGAGTTTTGGCATCATCTGTTCTAGGGGGAGATTGTTGGGTCTGCTGACCTGGAGAAGAACAGATGATTGAAAAGCCAAAATATTCTAACTTTTGATCCCATAAATAAAACAGTTGTTATAAAGAAGCTTTCCCCAAAAGACTGTTGATTCCTAACTGCTGCTTCAAACAACTGATAAAGACAACTGCTGTTGATGAAAGGTCTGATGAACAAACGTCTGAAGAATAAAGGTCTGATGAAGAAACAACTGCTGATCAAAGAACTGAAGAACAAAGGTCTGTTGAACCAACAGTACTTTGGTTCAACAGATGATAGAAGACATCAGAGTTTTACTTCACAGAGTTTTGTATTATCAGTGTTTTCAATGTAACAGTAGTTATAGTTAGCAGATGTTAGAAGTTGTTAGTCAGTTAGAGGTCGCTGTCTTAGGTGACGTCAGCACTGATCATCAGAGGCTTGAGTCTGTCTATAAATAGAACAGTACTTGCACTGTTCTATTCATCACTCGTCATTCTCTTTCAGACAAACATTCTCTGAGTGATCAGGCTGAGGGAGAGTTTACTTGTACAATTGTAATCTTTCAATTAATGAAAGCTTTCGATTAAAAACAATTATTCTCCATGTTTTGATTTATAGTTTATTCCGCTGCACTTTCCATTTATATTTCATTCCATTTATTCATACTTTATCAAACAATCAAAACAACCAGAACTCAGATCCTAACAACCCCTAAGTACCTTAATGGAAAACTTCCGAGATTAACCTTGATGGCAGCCGCTGCGAACTGAAGTTGCTGATTGTCAACGCCCACGCCAAACACATTTGACTTCAAATGGTTCATTTTGAGCCAGAAATTACACTAAAACCTCTAAGAAGGCGCACCAGATTCTTTAACTTTTCAACATCCCAATCACCCAAAAAAGCGACGTCGTCCGCGAACATAAGGTGTGAGATGAATGGCCCACTGTTGGGCAGTTGTAGCCCGTTAATCAGCCCCAAACTGGCCGCTTTATTTGTCATACAAGATAACGCTTCAAGGGCCAAGATGAAAATAAACGGTGATAAGGGGTCGCCTTGTCTAACCCCTCTAAAGCATTGGAATTCCTAGGTAGGGGAGCCATTAATTAGAACCGAGGCCCGCGACGATTGTAAAAAACCCAAAATCCATTTTCTCCATAACACCGGGAAACCCAAAATCCATTTTCTCCAAAATCCAAAATGTCATTTCTTTTTTAGGTTTGTCTATTTCCACATTCTTACAATCTATTTCGACATCAATACTCGTCTTTTTTGTCAATACGAGGCATATTGCCATTTCAATTTTCAAGAAAATTCTGATGTATGAGATATACTGGGCGTATTGACCTATACTGGGCATATTGATGTTTTTTTGTCAAACTCTTTACCTTTTATACAATATTTATTGTTTTAACAATGTTATAAATATTTTATTATTTTAAAATTAAAAAAAATATATTTTTAAAACCTTATCGTGTAGCATAGATTTTGTATCATATCATATCGTATAGTCTATAATAGTATAATATAGAATACTATACTACTATAGACTATAAGAGTTGTATGGATTCTTGATGATTACAAATCCAGATCCCATTATTGTGAATGTTGGCTAATTTGTAGTTTTTATAAAATAATATTGGAATGAAGAAAATTATTTTTTGTTAATTTTGAGAATCTTTTTAATTTATTTTATGAGAATGTTACCATGCCTCGCATATGTCTATAGACCTATATGATGTGTATTGCTTCACAAAAAGTTTGACACATCATATTTTTTTGGAAATTGAAAAAGGCTATACATCCCGTATAGATTTATATAAGATATTATATCGTATCATATCGTGTAGTATCATATAGTCTATAATAGTATAGTCTAGACTTATAGGTTAGTTATAGTATATGTCTCGTATAGGCTTATAGCAAAGTATACTATCATATCGTGTAGTATCACATAGACTATAATAGTATGGTGTAGACTTATATGTTAGGTATAGCCGTATAGTATATGTCCTGTATAGGCTTATAGCATAGTATACTATACTATTATAGACTACAAGATAATGTCTTAAAAAATAATAAAATATTTATAAAACTTTGTTAAAACAATTAAATGTTGTATAAAAGGTACAAAGATTAAAAAAAATCAATACGCGTCATATAGGTCTATATGAGGCATATTAAGGTTAATATGTTCCCCATATCAACTTGCCTGATACGTATTACCCTGAAAGGTAGCTCTTGATATGCCTCATAGTGACCAATATGAGGCGTATCAAAAGCCACATATCAGGGTGATGCGTAGCAGGAAAGGTGATATGAGGAACATTTTAACCCTAATACGCTTCATATAGAGCTATACGAGGCGTATTACGGTTTTTTTAAATTAATTTTACGTACTTAATGTTTTTAAATAATTAAATAGGATAAAATAACTTAAAAATCACAAAAGTAACAATATTCTACATTCCAATATTATTTTATAAAATTTACAAATTTGCGTTACACACAGATAGATATACTGGATATCCTATACTACACCTATACTAGTATACAATAGTGTATAATAGTATAGTATAATATAGTATACTATAGTATAAGCTTAAAGTTTATGTATAGTATATGTCCCATATAGGCTTGTTGCATAGTGCAGTATAGGTGCCATATAGACCTTGTATAGGCTTATAATGTCACACCCTCAAATTTCCACTGCGGGGTTTTACCGCGAGGCGCATGACAAACCAGGATCCATAGCCATAAGTATCATCAACGACTCTAAATGCCCAAACCATTTAGTTCGTTTTAATAAAACAGTTTCAAAGTTAATTCAAACAGTTTAAAGTAATGCGGAAGCGTAAATAAAATAAACCATTCACAAAAGTCTGCGCAAAACAACGCGCCCAATACTAAAGTTTAAAAGTACGAAATATTAAATGTTCATAACCCAAGACACAGAATGATGCATGCCCTAAATCGTGCGCCGTACCTAAGGACCTGCAAAGCATGCTAAAGTGTGTCAACATAAAGTTGGTGAGTTCACAGAGTAAGTAAGCGAGTAAGTAAAAGTGTAGGTTCTCCAAAAACCCATAATCAAAAGTACAATGTTGGCCTCCCAGACCATGTAAATAATAGCTAATTCATATGTCAGGGGTAGCTAGCCCACTCATGATAACTAACACCGGCGAATACCGAACTACTAATGAACAAGTTCCTATAACTGGGAGAATAATGCCTTACATCATTGCCCATCCACAATGATAATATGTTTTAAGCTAATAGTTCACACTCGTGCTCCCAGCACGATGTGAGGTTTTGTTAAACCTAATAGCGCTATCAACTAGTAACCCGCTTGCCCATCCGGCAATTGATTCGGTATTTTGAAGGACTTAAAAGATATGATTGGTTTAGTTCATCAAGGACATAAACATGAATTAGTAAAAATAGATTCACCCCGTGAATCATGCACCCTAAAACCCGGGATGTGTAACAGTAGTCCCAAACAGACTAGAAAACGTTTACCAATGTAGTCTCAACCCGAGACGCATGCTTTGAGAAAAAGTCGGTGAGTTCACAGGTTTAAATGTACTAAGTAAAATGCTTATGTAATTCGTGTATGACCAATCATAAGCTAGCTAAGCAGACAATCACTGTGCAAACCATGAGTCCCATAACCAAACCTCTTGACTGTTGTGCCTCATGCATTGTACACTAAAGACAATGTATATATGTATAGTAGAATACTAACACTCTTTTGTATGTATTCGGTTAGAGTGACTAACCAAGAGTGGGGGTGGCAACCCAATAGATCTATTAAAGTGTTCCATGGCTTTTGATAGCTAATGGTTACAGTAATTGTAATACGAGGACTAGTGAGCTCATGAATCAAATGTCTCATGTTTCACATGGTATTCACGATAGAATTAATACTCCATTGTAACTTAAACTAGAATTGTAGCATGTTTATCCCCCGAAAACGTAAAAATAGTAAAATGGGGCCGTGAAACTCACCTGATAATGTCTCGTGTGGTCTAGTGAAGCTGTATACATGAGATAGCTACCGTTTCGACAATGATTGTCCTATGATTATTGAGGGACATAATGAGTCGTATGGTTGTTTATCATACAAGTTGTTCACCTGACTTTTGTGGACCTTTGTGTTTAGTGTACGTGGGCCGTGTTTTAGTGTACGTGACATTCATTAGTGTCATATAATTCCAGAACTTTGGTGTTTTGTTGAAATATGATATCCATTGTAAACAAAATGGACTCCACATGTCGTCATGGGCTATAAATTGGCACCAATTCATCATGTGCGGTCGGTTTTTAGAATAAAACAAGATTTAACATATGTTTATAACCCTTTTAAACTTAATATGGAGTTAACATATGTCTCGGCCTATGTTATCATATGTTAAATGGACCTAGCCGAAACAATGTATCATCTGTTTTCAATTTCGATGGTTGTTTGGACCAACAAGGCTCGATCTTGACATGTAAGGTACCATCAAAGGTTACCAAGCATTCTAGTAGTGTTGGTGATAGTGCTGATTATAAAACCTATCATTATAATCCTTAACTTTTGAATATAAACCAAATGTGTTTTTGTTTGTAAAAATCGATCATTAGTTGATCATTTGTTGTTCTCATGATCGTGTAATATTACTCAAGTGATCGTTGTGTTGCTAAGGCCAATTCATACTGTGGAAGTGTGATAACTTGATAAAGTGCCTACTAGTTATAAAAACAAACAATGTTTTCAAAGATCTTTGTATGTGTGCTCGGTTCATGGTGTTTAAAGGGTCGATAGTTGGGTTAATCATGTTTAACCGATTAGAACAAGGGTCTAGGTCGGGTTTACAAGGGGGCCGAAAGGTTTAAAGCTTCAAAGGAATAGGATGGTTGGATGACATACCTAATTGAACCAAAATGGAGTCGGGTCTCTTGATGCTCTTCTTGCTCGAACCTTGGTGCCTTCGGTTTGGGTTTGGTGATGGCCGATGGGTGATCAAGAGGTAAAGGAAGTGATGGTGTGAATGTTTGAAACTTTCTTGCATCTCTTTATATAGTGGATTAGATGGCAAGTCCCACACCTCCTTTCTTGTGTTCATTGCTTAGTACACCATGCTATTTTAATGAAATAGATTGACCAAGTGTGTTGTTGTTGTCTTGGTGACTTTGGCCGATCCACATCTCACCAAAATCTTCCATTTTTGGGATAGTGTCATGTGTAAGACGTGTAAGAAGTTTGAAATGTTTGTGGAAGTGTGTAAGTGTCTTGGTTGTTTTCTAATTGTCATGGATTTAGGGAATTGATAGTGACTTGTGAGGGGTTGTGGTGTGCGGCCGTGTGGTGTCAAGAAGGAAGCAAAATAGGAGCTAGTGAAAGTACAAAGTATCATGGATGTTCTTCATAGTAAGGTCACTATCATTGAGTCACCATGCTTCTTGTTACCTTGTCATTGGCCGATTTATGTGCCTACCTAGTTTAGGAAACTCTTTTTAGTTAATCTTGATGTGTAAGATGATAATCTTCCTTGTTTCATGCATGTTTTGGATCATTCATTGACAAGGACTTGTGGGAACTTGGTTTAAGGTTTCGGCCACATAGAAACAAGAAGGAAAGTTCCAAAAGTTATAGGAAAAGGGCTTGTCATATGTGGGTATATATGTAGCCGATTGAGGGCATGTATATATGTATGTATGTGCGTGCGTATGTATATATATACATGTGTACATAGTCAAGTGTTTAATTCCAAGATAAGTTCATGTGATTATCAAGTTATGCAACCTCTTTCCTAACCATGGTGTTGGTGAAATCGGTTGTGAGGTCGAGTAAGTGTTTGTGTCCGATCACCCTAGTTATTTTAGATGTAGGAACATCTAATTAGGTGATCATGAGTCGTGTGTTGACTAG
This sequence comes from Ambrosia artemisiifolia, assembly GCA_032199755.1. Classification (NCBI taxonomy): domain Eukaryota; kingdom Viridiplantae; phylum Streptophyta; class Magnoliopsida; order Asterales; family Asteraceae; genus Ambrosia; species Ambrosia artemisiifolia. Next base: position 44,511,557 of record CM063518.1, read on the forward strand.
GAATCGATGACGATATCAACATGTATTATGCTTACAAGTTATGATCACGAGTTATTAAAGGTTGACACATGATAATATTGGTGATCCACAAACATGCGTTAGAGAGGGATTTCCATGATAATATTAGTGTACCTGTTTGTATTACGGTGTAAGCATCAAACAACAAAAGATTAAACAAACCTAAATAAAATGATTAGATAATAACTATGAAACTGACCAGATTGGTTAAAAATACATAAAGTCGATACTTTAAAGTTAATGCATGCAATGATCATGACTTTAAGTGTGGTTACCATTAGACAAATGAGGCTCAGAATTTCAAAATTGATACATACCCATGGCTGCAAACGGGTTGCAGGTAAACACCAACTATCCACCAACTCTGCCATGCCAAGGCAACATGATGATTCAAATTACATCCAGCCGTATGAACACATCATAGCCCAATGAGAAACCTTAGCCCGCCACATCCATAAAAGTTGGACAACATCATAATGTGTCATTTCCAAGGATACGTGGGTTCGAAGCAATATTTGGTTTGGAAAATTATCATTCCTTGATGTCTTATTCTCCCATCTACTAATAGGAGAATAGAACAAATAGTGCTAGACACCTGGGTGATGCATCAGCATGCCTCGTAACTCCATTCGATCTCTGAACTCAATATTGTTACCAAATCAGAACCACATTAATGAACGTCGATGAACACCCTAATGTACCAACCCTAAAGCAAACTCACAACTGTGAATCAAGGTAATCACTATAACAAACGAAAACAATTGTTGTGAATCTCGATAAACCAAATCAAATACAATTTAACAAACCAAACAATAGTTATGAATGTCGACGAACACCTCACACCTAAATTGATTTCAAAGTTTCTATATCAAAATCAAACAAATAAATTAAAGACTCAAAATCAGATTTCATATATGTTTTAAGGGTGAACATTCATATCACATACCCTCAAATCCATATAATAAAATAATGGGAATGCCAGCAAATCCACTAATCGGCGATGTATCATCATCAGCCAGCAAATCCACCGAGCGGAGAAAACCTACAGGGAATAAACATTCGGGAAAAAACACACATGTTTAGACAACATTCACTATCTTATTTAAAATTTTACAAAGCTATCAAGGATCCTTGAATGCTTTCATGAGATTGAATCAAAGTTACCATAGCATACCATGTGGACTTGGCGACACACACTGTTGGTGAAAGGCATTAACCATATATATCATAAAATGGGTTAAGAATATCTTGATATCAATAAGACTTAGAATAAATTCGTCACAATCCGATTAGCAACATAGAGTTTCACACCAAGAACAATCGCAACCTCCATCATCGTCTGATCATCTGTAGCCCCCGCCGCCTTGGTAGACCGTAGCCACCGGCAACGGCGACAGACAACGATAAAGGAATCAAAGACTCAAAAGGTTGCAGACACTGTGCTGTAAAGGATTGTACACCCAAAAAACCATGACGCTCTCCACTGCCATCGACAGCCGGAAGGCCGCCGGCAACCCACAATTTCTCCCATAATTAGCCGCACAAAACCTTCAACACCACGGTATGTCGGTATACAAATCATAAAGCAAAGCAACATCAGAGATCAAGCAAAAATTTAGGTTTTACAACCAAGAAGGCAAGCCATTATTGAACCAACAAACCTCTCAATCAAAAGACCCTCATAGTCATCGAGCCGAGCGTGAGCGGTTGTACCGCCACCGACGCCTGAGACGGTTTTCGGATGAACAGGCCGCCGGCAACGGTTCGCCCCAGGTCTCAACACCATCACCGTTATCGAACAAAACTACAAACCTACAGTGGGCTTTATAAACCCCCAAAAGACATAGAGAAAGGAACGGAAACACATGTTCAGCCACACCGGTGTCGGATTCGTTTCCGACTCACTGCCGAGTAGAGTGAGAAAGTACACAACCATAAATCAGGCAGAGATGACGGTGAGAAAACACGTGTATGATAACTCACTAACATGTGGAGCGAGATGAAAGAGGAAGCAAAAACTTGTACGTTAGGGAAAACATGCATAATTGTATTGTACTGTTTGCAATAGTTGACTTACACACACATGCTAAACTTGCTAAATATAGCAGAATAATTGGGGAATTAAATCTTGGATAAAAAACGTAATATTAATCCAACTGCAATTCTGTTAATATTTTTACTAATACAAACCAAAGGCGTAGCATTCAAGGGGCGGGGAGTGGTGACCGACTCCCCCTTCCTCGAATTTTCACTCAGAAGTTTCGAGTATATAGTCTTCGTATAGAATTTTTTTGGTATAAACGGTTTCGTCCCCCCCGTTTTTCTTTTTTAAAAAATAATTATATAAACCAAAACTTAAACCCAAAACAAAGTAAATGTAAAGCCCAAATCCTAAAGTCCTAAGCCCAACAACTACATGAGCGGGATAGTAGATACAATGAGCAAACGATTGAGTTGTTATGTCTTAGCTACTCAAGCTAGGCTTAGTAAAAAGCTTGGAACGAGCCGAGCCAAGCCTTATCGAGCTTGAGCTTAAAACAAAGCTCGTTTACTAATCGAGCCCGAGCTCAGCCTAGTATGTGAAGCTCGTCAGGCTCGTCGAGCCTTATCGAGGATGTCCTTTATGTTTACATTTTGTGCATGATTTTAAAACATAAAGTACAAAACTCATCAATTTTAAACGTAAAAACCATCCTTTGAAATCTAGTAAAAACATAAATGACAAAACTTGTAATTCAGTCTAATATTTATTAATATTTACCTCATTTAAGCTTGTTTACTAAACGAGCCCGAGCCGAACTTCATTTATCGAGTTCTGAGCCTATTATGTATATTATTTTTATTTAAAATATTAATTAATAAATAGTAAACGAGCCGAGCTGGAGCTCTCATAAGTTTTTTGAGCTCGGGCCTGGTCGCCTGGTCTAGCTCGGGCCTGGTCGAGCTCGGGCTTAGCTCGGCTCGTTTGCAACCCTATCCATAATTGAAGAATTCAAAAATCATAAAGTTTCGCGGGCTGAACTGTAATTCTTCATCCACGTACCAACCATTTGTCTCATTTTTAATGTTTTAGTGTCTTTGTTCAATTGTTTGTTAAACAACGCTTAGAACTTTGATATCTATTTATTGTATTTAATGTTTGACTCGATCCGAATCGAATCATTGACCCAAACATATCACCCGAACCACAGCTACAGAAAAAAAAAATTTAGGTCACATCCCGTGACCGCGGATTTTCGACCCCGATTCAAATTCTCAAGCTTCACCATTGATACAAACACTATAAAAAATAGCTAAAGTCAATAAAACAAATAAATACGCTACAATAACGTATAAATACAGAAGAACTTACAAACTAAAATAGAAACTTAAGTTGATGCATTGTCGTAAATTAGAAATTCGTTGTCACCAAATAGGATGCAAGAAATTAAACAATGCAAATTGAAATTAAAAATAACTTAAGGAAAAACATGTGGGCATGTGTGACGCAATGCATGACGCAAAATGCCCGTTCCAGTTATGTTATTTTATATTAAATATATAATAATATTATTATTACTATATGAATTATTTTAAAGTATGTTATGATACTGCTTAATTTCTTTGTTTGTTTATAGATATGATATTTTCTTTTGTAGAAACTATTAACTCATTAGTAAAAAAAAAACTATTTCTTTTTAATCTATTTTAGGACAATTGATTGACTAACTTGAAAACTTACTGGTCAAATATAACGTGAAATATGTATTAAGCTTTTTTTTAACATCAATTATTTTCTTCAAAAATACCACCTAATCAACCAGGGTGCACACATGGGCATCGGGGTCATGTAAAACATTGCCTTTCTCCCTTATGTTCCTTAAATTTGCGATGAGCACAACACCGCCATCTCACTCATCATGCCAAGACAAGAAGGATTTGAAGTTGATGCTAGAAAGAAAGCTGATATGAAAGATGCGAGAAGCAATGAACACCACACAAAACCCTATGCTCAAGGATTGTATACAAAACAAATATACTTAAAGCCCATACCTTCGGTTGCTTTGTTTTGTACTATACTAGATTATACCCCGGGAGCGTCACGAGGTTGAGAAATTTAATATGACATATCAATTTTACATATGAAATAGACTGGTGTATAACTCTAATATTAATATCTAACCTAAAACAATGTACAACTCAAATGCTAACACCTAACCTAAACAATGTAGAACTCCAATATAACTCTAATATTAGCACCTATCCTAAATACTAAACAAATGTACAACTCTAACATACTAATATTGGTACCTAACCTAAAACAATGTATAACTCTATTAACCTATTCGGCTCTGGTTGAAAATAGAATTCATATTTATTGGTTTGAACATAATTAGTGATTCTCGTTGAAAATAGAATTCATATTTACTGGTTTGAACATAATTAGTGATTATGTTCAAACAAGTAAATATGAATTCTATTTTCATATTTACATTGTTTTAGGTTAGGTGTTAGCATTGAAGTTGTACATTGTTTTAGGTTAGATATTAATATTAGAGTTATACATCAGTCTATTTCATATGTAAAATTGATGTGTCATATTAAATTTCTCAACCCCGGGACGCTCCCGGGGTATAATCTAGTATGTTAAATATAGTCATTTATAAATTTATAAATTAATATAATACATTCTACAAACCTTATAAGATGTCAAATGATCAATAAATGAAGCAGAGCAATTATGAAATATTGGACAGAGGCGCCACGACTCACGACCCAATGGTGCGGTCAATTGATCAATGGTTGAATAACCCAATAACAGAAGAACCCAATAACAGTCGATACACGGCCCACCCCTTGAGCAACAAGTTACTTCTTCATCATTATTAACTCTTAAGTGGTAACAACTTCTTTATGCTGACAACTTATGTCATCAAATATTCAAATGTGGTAATAATAGGCCACAATAGCCTGCCTAATCAGCAAAGTGGTGCATAAGAAGGAGCTATACCACTAACAACAATTGGAAAATAACCAAAGGGGCAGTGCTTTAGCGGATTCTAGATGACTTTCTCTAGGGGAGGTCGTCAGTTGAAGTCTTGTTAATGATAATACGTCATGCGCGAGCAAGAGGTTTTATCATAGTAGGTCTTCAGGCGGTGGGTTTCCTTTGGAATTCGTAACGGGCCGGGCCAACAGTGTTGTCTGTGATTGTAGGCATGGGTGACATTTTGCCTATAGATGTACCCTGGTGGCCGGGATTTGTTGTGACTTTAGAAAAAATATAGCTTGAAATCTTAGAGAAACATAAATATATGCCTTCTATGTATGTTGCTCATTCCATAATAGCTCACTCGTATAACTACTCTTAAAGCCAAGGTTCAGTCCCTTGGTGGCTTGCTTACTCAAATAAATATAGAAAAGCCCAAGTATGTACAACCCAATTAAACCATTATTTAATTCAACCTAATAAAAATGTTGTGGCCCACATAAGCCCACTACCAACACAACTAAAAATAAAATAAGGGTGATACTATTTGGACACTCCAAAAAGTTATTTGGACACCCTAAATATGCCTCGTATAGGGCTATATGGAGCATATTGGAGTACAATTTTTGTCTTTTAGCTATCTGATGTTGACTAACACAGAAAACAATAAAGTTGATACTCCTCATATAGACCTATATGAGGCATATTGAAGTACAAATTTTGTCTTCTAGCTAACTAATGTTGACCAACACAGAAAACAATAAAGTAATATGACTCATATAGATCAATATGAGGCATATTATGATCTATTTTTATTTTTTGTATATTTTCATTTTTATTGTTTTTAAATAACTAAAAATAATAAATTAACTTAAAAAAATCCAAATATTGACGAAAAGTTAGTTATATTCATTCCAATATTATTTAACAAAATTACAACTTTTTGTTACCAGTATTATTTTATAAAAATTATTTCTTTTGTTTGGTTGTTAGGATCTGAGTTTGATTGTTTTGATTTGTTTAGATAAACAATGAAATAAATGAAGTGAAATATAAATTGAAAGTGCAGCGGAATGATAAACTATAAATCAAAACAAGAGAATAAATGTTTTTAATCGATAGCTTTCATTAATTGAAAGATTACAATATTACAAGTACTCCCCCTCAGCCTGATCACTCTATGATTGTTTGTCTAAGAGAATGTTTTGAGTGATAAATAGAACACCACAATCACTGTTCTATTTATAGACAAATCTAAACCTCTGATGATCTCAGCTGACGTCACCTAAGACAGCGACCTCTAACAGAATAACAACATAAAACATCTGTTAACTATAATCTACTGTTACATTGAAAACACTGCTAAGGTAAACTGCTGTTGAGGAAAACTCTGATGGTCTTGTATCATCTGTTGGATCCAAAGTGCTGTTGGTTCCAACAGACCTTTTGTCTTCAGTACTTTGATCAGCAGTTGTTCTTCATCAGATCTTTAGTCAGCAGTTGTTTATCCAGCAGTCCTTTGCAGCAGCAGTTGTTTCCAACAGTTGTTCAGTGTAGCAGATGTTAGGATCAACAGTCTTTTGAGAGAAGTATCTTGTAAATACTGTTTATTCAAAGGATCAACTGAGAGTATATTTTGGCTTTCTAATCATCTGTTCTTCTCCAGGTCAGCAGACCCAACAATCTCCCCCTAGAACAGATGATGCCAAAACTAGGCTTTATTATTGATCTTTATTTCTCATCAGACTTTCTCTTATTTGACCTTTGAGCTGTAACTCAAAGCTCAATGAGAAAAGGTCTTCAGCATCTCTTTCTAGCTCAAGATTCAGCAATGTTTGGAGATCTTCTGCACACAGGCCATGTGCATCATCCATGCTAAGTTTCTGAATCTTTCCATCTGATCTGAGCAGAGTCAATTCATGGGTGTCTTTGTTGACCTTCCATTTTAGAATTTTAGAATCAGTGGATTTGCTGAGATGCACCTTTATTTTAGATAAGTTTGGTGAATGAGGTCTCCCAATGAGTTCTCTGAGCTTCTTAGAGGTGGGATCAGAGAAGTAGTGCACTTGGTTAAAGAGGCCCTCCTTTACAAAAGTGTCAGCAAACCTTTTCTGATCTTCTTCTGACATTTCCTTCTGCTTCTTGAATTGTCTTCTTGCAGCAATAAATAGATCAGAAGTATCAAGTAAGCTGTCTAAAGTAAAAGCCTGTTGAGGTTTCTTCAACACAGGATCATCAGCATAGACAGGTTTTCTGGGCAAGGTAGGGTCTTTCTTCCTGTTTTCTTCTAACTTTTTGTAAGTCTCAACCAACCTCAGCTCTGACCATCTTGCAACAGACTTCATCTCTCCATAATCTGCAGCCACAATCTCTTATGTCATTCTTCTGAACTTTAGGGCTCTGGATGGATCTCTGCCTTTGCTGAAGTCTGGGGCAGAGACCTTTGTTGGAGGATTCTTAGCCATGTCCTCAATTCTTATGAGTTCTTCTCTGAGAGCATGAGTGGTCCAGCCTGCAAATTGTTTCTTGTTTGCTTTATAAGGCATGGTTGACAAGATTTGTTCAAGAAGAGATTCCCTAACCTCCCTTTCCAAGTCACTGCTGAGAGGCATGGTAGACATTGAGTTGCTCAGGGTCTTAGCAAAATCTTCAATCCTTCTCAATTTGCTAAGCTCTGCTGAATGGATGCCCTGAGCACTCCTGTCATCTTTCCCTTTGCATTTCTCTTTGATGATGGCATCTGCCTGTTCAGCCTTGTATTTCAAATAGGTATCCATGTTTAGGGGAACAGGAAAATTTGGAAGAGATGGGAAAGATCTATCAGATGGCTGATCAGTATTGTAGAAGGATTGCAATTCCCCCTTGAGTAGATCAAGTTCAAGAGGATACTTCTCAGCCAATGGTGTAATGGTGGGTGGTGGTCTATGAGATGTGAATTGTGAAGTGTGTGGTGAGAATGATGAAAGTGGAATGACATTTAGGGGTGTAGATTGTGTGGTTGGAGTATTAGGTGGTGTAGTGTGAATGTTTTCATCCTGTACAACAAAGGTAGATTTTCTCTTCCTGCTGTACAAGATTTTTGGTGAAGGTGAAGGTGATGTTGTAGCAGTGGTTGTGTTAACATCTGTTGGTTCTTTTGTAGAACCAGCAGTTGTTTGGGATTTTGGTTGTGAAGTGGTTGTAGTAGTAGGTTTGGTGGTTGGTTTGGTGGTTGTGGTGATAGGTACAGATGTTGTGGTGGTATCAGATGTTTTAGTGGCAGCAGTGGTTTTGGTGGCAGTGGTTTTGGCAGCAGTGGTTTCAGCAGTCAGTTTAGATGGTGGTTTTCTGGTATGTTTAGCAGAGATTTTCTTCCTTTTAGAAGAACCTACATCTTCAACTTCTTGCTGTTGTTCCCTTTTCAGCTGTACCAACCGTTCTGCTTTAACTTCCAAAGTGTCAGCCCTCTTTAGCTTATCCTCAGCAGCCTTTTCAGCTTTTTCATTAGTAGAGGTATCAACTTCCTTTGCTTTGCTGGTCTTGACAGTTTCAGTAGCAGTAGAGGTTTGAACACCTGGTTGTTGTTGTTGTTGTTGTTGTGGTGCTGTGTGAGTAGACTTTGGTTTGTTAGCAGTCTTTGATTTTCCCTTTTGTGAGGGTGGACAACCAAAGGGATCTAACTTTGGCAATCTATCTCTGCCACTCTCCCCCTTTTTGGCATCATCAGCAGTAAATGCATCATCATCATCATCATCTCTGAGAATTGTGGTAGGAGCAGAGCCAGTAGTCTTCAGCAGGTGTTCCTTGATAACTTTGATGTATTCTTTGGTGTCATTGAACCTGGCATCCACCATGTTTCTGATCATTTGCATGTAAGTTTCTTGAGTCTGATCTGCTAGTTTTCTGTGAGCTATGATGATGGGGGAAACAGATTTCCATAACTCACTAGCAATATCAGCTGTGGATGGTTGACTCTTGGTGAGAGTAGCCAAGGATCCCAAAATTGTCTTGATATCAGATTTGATATCAGCAACAGAGGTTTCAATGGACTATACTCTGTCCGTCAATTCTTGGTATTTTAACCCATCACCTAAGTGAATAGGATCATCTGGATTCCTACCAGTGGTAGTTTTAACTGGTTCAGTCCTAGGAGGTGAGTCCAAAGGATGAGAACCAGATGCCCCTTGGTCTTGGTTCTGGGGACTTCCAACTGATTTTGGGGACACAATGGTGGCCTCATCAGTTGTTGCCTTCAAGGAAGTCTTAGTCATGTAACCACTGTCCTGTTGTGAGACAATGGTCTCTACATCAGTAGTGGTTGCTTCTCTTGAAAACTCACCTAGAGTTGCATTGAACTCTGGGAGTGTAACCTCCTCTACTGTTTGTTGGTTAGCTGATTGATTTTCCTCAGTCCCAGTCACTTGTGGAGGTATACTCTCATTAATGGGTGAAGGAGATGTTGGATCAGTGGCCTCTTTTAATGAACACTTATGTGTTACAGATTTATATAAGAGTTAATGAGCAGCGGAATAATAAGTGTTTAAGATTAAAAGATCACTTTTAAGAGGAGTTATTACTCCCCCTTGACTGAGTAGTAAATGAGAAACAATAAATACAGTTCAAGTATAAAGCAGTAAAGCAATTTATGTTTCTCAGATGTGAAATGGATTATAAGTTAAAAGCCCGAAGGATTTCAATTGATTTCAAAGGAAATTACAAAATATCACATATCTAAAATAGATGAACAAACTCATCTATTTATAGACCAACATACTAAACTGTTGTCTGAAGTAATCTAAGATATTTAACAAAGATATTATGCTAAGATAAGGTTACAACAGTCTGTACATCGAAACTTGAAATCAAGACTTTAACAAAACATTATAATAATGAAACTACTGAAGTCTTCAGTCGGTTAGAAACTTCTGATGACAAAGTCCTGATGAGAGACAAACTGCTGATGAGTAGTTTGTCTTCAGTAGTTCTTCAGTGTAGTGTCTGGTTAGACTTCAGAACTTCTGATGGGTTAACTCTTCAGTACTTTGTGAATTTGTTCTTCAGTACTTCTTGTTTCTTCTTCAGCAGTTCTTTCCATACTTAGGCAGAATATGATTTGGACTAAGGTAATCAAAAGGTGGTTTCTTCAATCCTCTTTGTCCCAACAATCTCCCCCTGGATTGATGAAGCCAAAACCTTATCCAATCTTTATTGTTGATTCTTTCTCTCTTCTAGTATCCTCCAGATTTCTGCTGTCATCCGGGTAGTAAGAGTACATCTTTGTTGCTCAGTGAGAGATCCCAATTCAGGTGTAAGATGTTGAATTGTGAGAAGGTCTTTGGAAGATAGAACACTCAACTCCTTTGAGTTTTTGTAGACCTTACTTGAACGATCTCTCCTGGTCACTAGTACTGAGTTGGAATCAGTAAATGACCATTTGATAATGTTTACCTTTGACCTGTCAAAGTCAGAGGCATAGGAAACCAAGCCTGTTTCCTGGGGTAAACCTGAGGATGATTGTGGAATGTCTTCGACTTCAGTGACTCTCAGGTGAGATTCTTGACTACCTTGAAGGTCAACACCACTTTGAATAGGCATGTTGGGCAAGTGATGTTCTGTTACAACTCTTGTATGTGACTTCTCTTGAATGGATTGTTGTAGCTGATAAGCATAGGTAGCTTTGTCTCTGAATTGTGTAAGCAAGGGTTTTTCTTTAACATCAAAATCTCCATGTACTAACTGATTTCCTTCCAAGAGTACCATCTTGAAATCAGTCTTCACAATGGGTTCTCCCTCTGCTTTCCTCTTTGGGGCAGGCTTTCTTAATGCACCAGAAGATCTCTTAATAATTGAAGTTGGTTGGACTTCATGAGTTTCAAATCTTTCTGGCTCTGCAGCTTTGCTGGCCTTGAACTTCTTGTATGTCTCATATAAGGTTTGTTCTTTCCACTTTGAGACTGAGGCCTTTGAACCATAGCCATTTGCCACCAGTTCTTCTACAATTTCTGCTCTTTTGGCTTTCCTCTCTTTCTCTGTTGCTAACCTATCAGATAGCATTTGAGCTCTTCTTGTTAGTTCTTCAGTAGAGATTCTTTTTAGAGCCACTTGTTTTGATTTGGAGTTCTTGGTTATGAATGTGATCAGCTGTGCCCTTTTGTCTTCTTCAGCAACAGCTTCAAGTGCTCTTTCTTCAGCCTCAAGCTCATCAAGCTTTTCTTGATACTTGATTAGTTTCTCTTGAAAGTTCAGATCATCTCTTGTTTCCAGGCTGTTCCACACTTTGTCTTCCTTAGCCTTCTTTGCAGCCTCTTTCAAACTCTTCTCCAGTAATTCTTTTGACATGGCAATGGGAGTAGGGTTTAAAACAGTTGTGGAAGTTGTAGTTGGCATAGGAATGGAAGCTTGTTCTCTTTCAGGTGCCTTAGAAACTTCTTGTGTTGGTTTGGAAGGTGAAACTGCTGATGGTTTGTCTGTCTTCACAACTACTGAAGGATTGTCTTCAACAGTTTGATAAGTCTGATCAGCAGTTTCTTCAGTTGCCTTAGATGATGAGAACTCCTGAAAAATTTCTTTTCCTGGTCTTTGAATTGGCTTTTCAGCTTCAGGATTTTCTCTGATAGTAACTTTAGGTTCTGGTTCCTTAATCTTCTCCCCCTTTTTGGCTTCATCCACTTCTGGAAGCCTTAGAGAGTGAGAAGTTGCAGCAGACAACCTTGCTAACTGATCTTGTGTTTGATCCATCTTCTTGTTCAGTTCAGCAAGTCTTGAATTTATCAACCCAAATTGGTTGTTGGCTTTCAACTCCCAAGCAGTTGTGAATGTTTTGAGTTGAGCAGTGATAATGTCTTTCATTGTCTGGAACAGGGGACCATCTGGCCTGCATAGCTGGTTCAAGTCTATGCTTGATAGCCCAGAGAATTGGGTAGGTTGTTTTTGTGAAGGGTGTGTTTTTGGGTGATCTTCAGACTTCTCTGAAGATGCCACTTTTGGGGAATGTTGGGCTAAGTGGTCTTTAACCTGATCCTTGGTGACCAGCTTCTTGAGCTTGGAGACCTTAGATACAGGATCTTCAACTTCAACCGTCAATTCAGTTTGTGGAATGTTTGATTCATCATCCAAACTAATGGAATCATCTGAATCCCTGATAGTGTCCTCAGAGAGGGCAGGATCAGTTATATCATGAGCTAGCACCAAACTAGTTTTCTCATGAACCTCTTTTTCTTGGAACTGAGGTTTTCCTACTTCAGGCACTAGGCCTTCATCAGCAGTTGCCAATTTTGAGGTCTTAATTATGTTACTACTATCCTCAGGTTCACCACTGGGTGATAAGTGAGTAGTAGCAGCCTCAAAAGTACCAAGAGTTTCTAAGTTTGGGCTTATAAACTCTGGTCCATCCTCATCTCCCTGGTTTGGGCTAATAAGGTCCACATCCATGTCAAGTGTTGAAGGCATCTCCCCAATTTGATGTGTTGCTGGGGGAGTGACATGTGTTGGATGGGATCCTTTTAGTCCTGAGAGAAGTTGGGCAATTTCTATGGTTGTGTGGGAAGGTTCAGGTTCAGTAGTTGTAATGGGTAGGTGTTCAGTAGTTTGTATGGGTTCAGGTTCAGCAGTTTCAAAGGTTGAGTCAGTTGTTACAGCCTTCTTAAATCTTTTTCTTTTGAAAATGACTGTAACATGTTTTCTTTTAGGAGGTGGAGAAGGTGTGTGCTGAGAGGATGTTTCAGCCACATCCTTATCAAGTGCAGATTGCACATCAGCAGTTTCAGGGATCTCCACTTCCTGAACTGTCTTTTTCAAAGGTTTGGTTGGTTTTTGTTTTTGCTGTTTTGGCTTTTTGGACTTCTTTTTGGGTTTGGAAGATGTGGGTTCCTTAGGGATTGGTTGTTCTTCCCCTTGGTCATCTTCTAGCACAAGTGCTAGTTTATTGTGCCTAGAGAATACTTGTGAAGTCAGTGGATTTAGAGTTGTTGACTCACCCACAAGTACTCCCTCTCCAAGTTCTTTGATTATGCATTGCATAACAAATCTTGGGTACAGTAAAAACTTCTTTTTATCATTTAGATGGTGCAGAACCAACTCATTGAAAAACAGTTTAGATGCCTTAAAAGGTGTTTCATTTATTATTGAATGAAAAATTGGTTGAAAAGTAGAAGGCATCTGGTCAATAGACCCAGTTTTTGGACTTAAGCACATAATTATATAATGAAATAACAGTTTATATTTTGGGTCAAAATATTTCTTATAAACTGTAGCTTGTGCCAAAGTACCTTGATAGCCACATTCTGTCATGGTCAGATGGATGTCAGAATTTGAGATATGTTCAGGAGCATTAGAACCCTTCAAACCAAGCCTTATGCTTAATGTTTCTGGTGATATGGCCATCAGTTTCCCTTGAATTGAAGATTTGAGGGAAATCACTTCATTATTAACTGTCACCGTCTCTATGTTAGCCCAGAACTCATTGAGAGTTTCTTCATGAATGGGTGGATCAATGGTGAAAGCTTCATAATATTGGGATTTCATGATGAGATCAATGATTTCATCATACTGGGACCAGGCTTCATCTTTCTCAAAGTAGCCTCGCTGATTATGTCCCTGTTTTAGAACGAGAGCCATGGTTGTTTGATCGAACAGTATTTTTAGGTTAGAGAGGGGGTTTTGGTTTTGATTTGAGAGAGAGAGAGGGAATTTTGCTTTTTGAATGGATAAGTGTTTGAAAAAGGTATTTATCAGAAGTTTTTAACCGACTAGGTCAAACTTCTGATGAGTGAAAAGTCTGTTTTACCCTTTTTAATGAAACTGCTGATGAAGAAGGTTTCTTCATCAGTGGTTTTGGTCATCTCTTCAGCAGTTTCAACTGCTGATGAGAAAGACTTTTAAAACACTTAAATAACTTCTGATTATCATCAGTAGTTATTTCCATTTTGAAAATTTCCCATTTTGATGTTCAGTAGTTTTTTAAAAAAAAAATTGTTTATCAGTAGTTTCTCTTTCTCAAAATTGTTCTTCAGAGGTTTGTGACAGATAAGTATGTAAGTGAAAATAAAATATGTTCAAAACTAAAAAGTGAAACACTTACAAACTTTCTTCCAAGTTTAACATCCCAAGCATGGATACTAACCTCTGAAAAGTTGTTGAATCAAGGGGTTTGGTGAAAATGTCAGCTATTTGATTAGCTGTTGTGACATGCTTCACCTCAATCTTGCCTTTTTCATAGCAATCTCTTATGAAATGATACCTGATTTCAATATGTTTAGTTTTTGAAAACTGAACAGGATTTTGAATGATGCTAATGGCAGATTTGCTGTCTACTAAAAGTGGAGTCTTGGTCTCTTTGATTCCATAATCAAGCAGTTGATATTGGAGCCATTGTATCTGTGAAGTACAGCTTGCAGCAGCAATGTATTCAGCTTCAGCTGTTGAAGTTGCCACAGATGTTTGTTTCTTTGATTGCCAGGACACCAGACAGTTTCCTAAAAATTGACAACCACCAGATGTTGATTTTCTTGACATTTTGCACCCTGCATAGTCACTATCTGAAAAAGCTGTTAACTTGGTATTGCTTGAAGCAGGATACCAAATTCCTAAAGTAGGAGTTCCTTTCAGATATCTGAAGATTCTTTTGACTGCAATTAGGTGTGATTCTCTTGGTGCAGATTGGTATCTAGCACAGACACAAGTTGAGAACATAATATCTGGTCTAGAAGCAGTTAAATACAAAAGAGAACCTATCATACATCTATACATGGTTTGATCAATATGTTTCCCTTGATCATCTGGTTCAACTTGTGTGATTGGTGTCATGGGAGTGGAACATGTTTTACAGTCTTGTAAAGAAAATCTGTTCAATAATTCTTTAACATATTTTGATTGATGTATAAATGTTCCATTTGATTGTTGCTTGATTTGCAGTCCCAAAAAGTACTGCAATTCTCCCATTGTACTCATTTCAAATTTTGATTGCATGAGTTTCTTAAAATCTTCACACAGTTTTGAGTTTGTTGAACCAAATATGATATCATCAACATAAATTTGAACAAGTAAGACATGATTTCCAACATGTTTTATGAAAAGAGTTTTATCAATGGATCCCCTTGAGAAGTGATTCTTAAGTAAAAAGTTTGAAAGTGTTTCATACCAGGCTCTTGGAGCCTGTTTTAGCCCATATAGAGCTTTGTCATGTCTGTAAACCCAGTCAGGATGAGAAGGATCCTCAAACCCTGGAGGTTGACAGACATACACTTCTTCTTTTATTTTTCCATATAAAAATGCACTTTTGTAACACCCTGTTTTGTGATCAAATAAAATAGAAATGTTTATAAAATTTATGTCGTGTGTATTATGTGATCTAGGCATGAATAGTATGATTATTTGATATGTAAGAATCTAGTCGAGCCAATAGTATTATAAGAGACTGTTTAGTTATATTAACAAAAGATATTATATTTGACCCTACTCTGTTTTTAATGAAACTTAAGTTGACGTGTAGATAAAAATTAGCTCATCTTAAAAGTATATTCAAAAGTTCGTAAAATGTTATAGTTTAAAAGTTATACGAGAAAAACGAGTGAAGCAACTAAAATGTGTAATAAATGAATTTAAGGATTCATCTCAAAAGAGGCAAAGAGGCGTGCATGTTTA
Organism: Ambrosia artemisiifolia; assembly: GCA_032199755.1. NCBI lineage: Eukaryota > Viridiplantae > Streptophyta > Magnoliopsida > Asterales > Asteraceae > Ambrosia > Ambrosia artemisiifolia. Next base: position 44,527,164 of record CM063518.1, read on the forward strand.
TAAAGACCTTAGTTCCTTTATAAAGAAAATCAATGGCTCTTTATGGATGGTAGTAATGGCTAGTTGCTTCTTAATCACCTATATATATGTATGTCAGATAGAATGAATGAGAGAGTGAGTTTAGAATAAAAAGTATTAACTCAATAAAAGAACATGGCATAGCTGATGCTAGTGGACTTAAGAGACGTGTGTGGGTGCTTGCTTAATTCTAGTCCCACATCGACACAGAAACAAAACTAAAGGGGTTCTCCTCCTGTATAAATAAGAAGCTATAGGTTCTATTTAGATTATAAGTTTTCTTTGGGGAACAATCTAGTATAGAGGATCCCAACCCTACGATACCCCGTTGGGTGTTGTAATAGTTATTTTTGGAGCACTAGTAGGAGCTTGAGTAGGGAGACTCTACATCAACGTGCCATAGATAGTTTTGAGGTATGTTCTCATTTAAGTTATGTTTAGTTATTTTTATTAGTGTTACTAGTAGTAGTTTAGTGTTATTATTTTTAGGTATTGAGATTATTATTAGGGGTGGGTATTGGGTAGCCTAGCCTTAGTTAGGCATGGACTGATCACCCATTGCTTAAACAAGGCAGCGTTAACCAACATCCAACCATGATAATAACTAGTTAGGTGTACCATTACCTAACTTAGGGTGATGTAATTGTATCAGGACCCTGAGGTAGTACTGATTGGAATAGCAAGTGTTAAACAACCGTTAAACAGGTGAGTTCTATGAATGTTTTCAAATGTGAGCATGCTTGTCCAAACTGGTAATTGTTAATATTGCACTCATGACTGTTAGTACGCATGTTTATAATCTAATCACACATACACACGATATCTGTGGTCCCTTATACGTGCTGCTACGGCAGGATTTGTCGGTACTATACCTAGGGTATAGTGGGCATTGACTGTATGATGTTTGAAGTCTTGTTGACACCGTCACGAGGGCCCATGCGTGGGTGCCGGGCGTGGCGGAAAGATTATAGTGACATGGGCAGATACAAGTCATGAATGATAAACGAATGTGTTTTACAACTTGTGTATATTCATGAACTCACCAGCATTGTCTGACGTCATTTTTAAGCATGTGTCACAGGTAGTGATGACTAGTCTTGTGCATGCTGTTTAACTTGAAGCTATGTGACCAGTGGAATAGGATATGCTAGTTCGTGTGATTCAATGGAAAAGTATATCTCCGGCTAAGAATAGTTGATTAAGCTTTGTACTTTTTAAGTTCCCAACCTTTGTACGCTACAGTTTATATTAATAAAATAAGTGTTTCCTTTGTAAGTTGGTATCAATTGTGTATGGTGCATCCTTATCTGGGTGTGGTTGAGTTGGTATCAGAGCCAAAGGTTTTAGCGAATTAGGTATTTGGTAGGAATACCTAGGCTTCAACCTTCGAGATTAGGCCTGCCTTAAGAAATCTATATGTTGACATAAGTTATTGTAGATAAGGATACCTGGTGGATAAAGGACCTGATTTTATATATAAGCATGATATAAATAACCTTTTGATATAAGAGTGACCATTGCGTTTGAATATGAACCTACTAAGGATGTAGAGTTGTTTGGAAATAAAATGGTGACAACTGTAGTATATAAACCTTAGTGATTCTCTAAGTTTAGTACTCCCCTGGAGATAGTAAGATTATGGATTGAGACTTAGAGGACAAGAGCCATTAGGGTTAGCTGAGATAAAAGCTGAAAATTGGACATTATTAAATGTAGAAGTCATAAATAAGATCCCTCAGCAAGGATAAGTTGGGGTTGAAGCCCGGTGAGGGTGTCAGATTGACATAATATAAGTCATAGACCCGGGGAGGGTGCCTGATTGACTTAAGGTGTCATGGGCCCGGTGAGGGCAATAAACTTATTCGTCTATGTGCTACATTTGAAAACATGTTGCATTATGTATATTACGTAAAATAGCCAGTGTAGTTGCTTGTACACATGTAAAATACTGAAGTAGTATTTTCTTGGAAACTTAGAAAATGTCAACTGAACCATCCATTAATATTAATTATTATCCTTGCCCACATGTTGACCCCACTTGTCATGCCAAACTAGAAAAATTAGGCCATAACTCGATCGATCGAATAGCCATCCGAGTCGCGAAATCCCCCTAACATACAGAGACAAAAACTTTAGAGTACAGGATGACAAATTGTATCTGATGGAAACTATTTTGGAAATAAGCAATTGCCTTGAAATAGACAGAGTTATGTTTGTTGTTCATGCGTTTAAAGTTGGGGCATTATTTTGGTGGAGGATATAGAGACAAACCTGAGGCAACGATTTGGCGGATAGTTAAACCTGGAAGGTATTATTAGGATCGTTTACTTAATACTTATGTCCTCCAAGGAAATAGACAGAACTGGAAATAAGTTTATGTGTCTTGAGCTTGGAAATAAGACATTCCATGAATTTGTCACCACGAGGTTTCGGCTAGTTCCTTGCAACTAAATCATGTTATCATATTTATTTGGAGAATGACTATAAGATACCTCATATTCATTAAGGCAACTAAACCGACTACATATTCTGAGACGGTAGACGTCAAGCAACCATCGCCACGATCTAGCAATAGAAAACCCCAGATCATGCCTCTAAGAGAAATTGGGACAATCATCAGAAGAATAGGAGATTCATTTTTGAGATGATAAGAGGTAATGTGGACCCCACCTTAGTGTCTGATATGTAGAAAAGAATATTTCGATCCATATCACGAGTTAGTAAGTAGAAATTATAAGACCATGGACACACCCATCGTGACTATAGAAAGCCCCATAAGTGTTTTGAAGGTAGAGAGAGACATGGCTTTTTAAGGAATGACTTAATAGAGCAAGAGGGAAAGCTTTTCTCGTACCAACTAAAGAGGTCGTAGGAACCCTGACATGACAATTGGTAAATTCCTCCTAAAAATCTTATATGCTAGTACTAGTGCAGATAGAAGTCTTATATCTGAGCAATTTAGAGTTTTGATTAATCGGATTCTCTATAAGTTAGATAAAACCTTTATAGTAGAGTGAGCAGATGGAATGGAATAATAGATTGGAGATGTTATTAAGGATGGCATTATCCTGTTAGTAATACCTCGGTACCCACAGACTTGCTACCAATGAAACTTGAAGAGTTCGATGTAGTAATAGGAATGGAATGTTTAGCTAAGTTTCAAGCTCAGATATTGTGTGATAAGGAGCAAATTCGAATAAAAGACCCTCAGGGGAAATCTTTGATAATCCATGGGGGAAAACATATTAAACCCATAAGTTTTGTCACTAGTCTAAAAGCATCTAAGTGTATTCAGAAGGATCATCTGGCTTATTTAGTGTATGCCTTGGAAACTAAGGAAGAAAAGAAGCTTGAAGAGATACCAATAGTATCCGAATTTCCTGGCGTGTTCTCTAGTGATCTTCTTGGACTACCACCTGCTAGGCAAATTGAATTTAGAACTGACTTGATTTCCGGAGCAACCCTATTGCTAAAGCCCCGTATCGCCTCGCGCCGATTGAGATGAAAGAGTTGAGAAACCAATTCCAGAAATTATTAGATAAAGGATTTGTACTTCGCCTGGGGAGAGCGTCTATTCTCTTTGTTAAAAAGAAGGATTGTCCAATGAAAATGTGGATTAATTATAGAGATATAAACAAGATCCTAACAAAGAATTGATACCCACTCCCAAGGATTGATGATATGTTTGATCAGTCAAAGGTGCTAATTACTTCTCAAAGTCGAAGATAGACTTAAGGTCCGGATACCATCAGTTGAAGGTGAGATAGGAAGACTGCCTTTAGGACAAGGCATGGTCATTACAAGTTTCCAGTGATGCTTTTTGGCCTCACTAATGCATTAGACACCTTTATGAACCTTATAAACCAAGCTTGTGAACCATACCCCATTCACTTAGTAATCACCTTCATAATTCTCATCTATTCCAAGAAAGGAGACATAGACATATCAATACCATTCTTAAGTTGCTAAGTGATAAAATGAAATATTAAGATTACACAATAAGATATGAATACCTATTGGAGAAGGCTAAGGTATAAAGTGACGTAAGAATCACATAGATATAAGTATGCTCCATCAGTAAGTGTATACACAAATACCTGACTTGCTTACGAGTTAAATAGAACATCAAAAGCCTTCATGATATTTAGTATAACCCGATATCCCAGAATGGATATGCGAAAGATGATAACAAAGTATTTCATTACTAAACTTCCACAAACTAAGTCTAGGCATGATACCATTCGGGTTATATTAGATGGGCTAACTAAGACCGCTCACTTCGTCTCCATACGGGGAGATTATAAGATGGAAAATATACAGGGAATATCTCAAGAAAATTGTCACATGTCATGAAGTACCTATATCCGTCATTGTAGATAGAGATAGCCGTTTACATCTGTATTCTAGCAAGACTTCTGAAAGGAGTAAATTTAAGGATGACATAGCATCTATATACTGATGGATAAAGTGAAGGGACAATTTAGACCCTGGAAGATATGCTTCGGACATGACTTCGGTGGCAGTGGAATGAACATTTACCCTTGATAGAATTTCTTTATAACAATAATTATCGTTAGAGTGTCCAGGCCGCCCATATTGTGGCATTATATGTTAGATGATTTCGACCATCTTCTTGTTAGGCAAAGATCAATAGCCATCCGTTAGATGGTCCCGAGATTATTAAGGCAACTACAAATAAGATCTTACAAATATGAGAATAGATAGAAAGTTGCGAGATATAGAGAAAAGTATTATGGCGACAAAAGAAAGTACAATCAAAATTTCATGTAGGTGATATGGTACTATTTAAGGTCTCGCCTTGGAAAGGCATCATTCGGTTTAAGAAGAAAGGAAATCTAAACCCACGATATATTGGACTATTTGAGATAATTAAAAGAATTGACCCAGTACCATATAAATTAGAACTGCCAGAGGAATTACAAGGAATACATGACATGTTTCATGTGTCCAACCTAAGAAAAAGTTTGGCAGACGAGTCACTTAAGATGTATTGGCAAGAAATCCGGATCAATGATAAGTTGAACTATACGGAACGTCCCATTTAATTTGTAAATGACGAGTAAATAAATTAAGAAATAGGGAATTCCTGCTAGTAAGAGTCAAGTGGGATGCAAGGCAAGGACATGAAGAAACATGGGAAAAAGAAAATGAGATGAAACAGAAATACTCATACCTCTTCCCCTAAATTTCGCGGACGAAATTTCTATAAGGTGGGGAGAGTTGTAACACCCTGTTTTGTGATCAAATAAAATAGAAATGTTTATAAAATTTATGTCGTGTGTATTATGTGATCTAGGCATGAATAGTATGATTATTTGATATGTAAGAATCTAGTCGAGCCAATAGTATTATAAGAGACTGTTTAGTTATATTAACAAAAGATATTATATTTGACCCTACTCTGTTTTTAATGAAACTTAAGTTGACGTGTAGATAAAAATTAGCTCATCTTAAAAGTATATTCAAAAGTTCGTAAAATGTTATAGTTTAAAAGTTATACGAGAAAAACGAGTGAAGCAACTAAAATGTGTAATAAATGAATTTAAGGATTCATCTCAAAAGAGGCAAAGAGGCGTGCATGTTTATAAAGACCTTAGTTCCTTTATAAAGAAAATCAATGGCTCTTTATGGATGGTAGTAATGGCTAGTTGCTTCTTAATCACCTATATATATGTATGTCAGATAGAATGAATGAGAGAGTGAGTTTAGAATAAAAAGTATTAACTCAATAAAAGAACATGGCATAGCTGATGCTAGTGGACTTAAGAGACGTGTGTGGGTGCTTGCTTAATTCTAGTCCCACATCGACACAGAAACAAAACTAAAGGGGTTCTCCTCCTGTATAAATAAGAAGCTATAGGTTCTATTTAGATTATAAGTTTTCTTTGGGGAACAATCTAGTATAGAGGATCCCAACCCTACGATACCCCGTTGGGTGTTGTAATAGTTATTTTTGGAGCACTAGTAGGAGCTTGAGTAGGGAGACTCTACATCAACGTGCCATAGATAGTTTTGAGGTATGTTCTCATTTAAGTTATGTTTAGTTATTTTTATTAGTGTTACTAGTAGTAGTTTAGTGTTATTATTTTTAGGTATTGAGATTATTATTAGGGGTGGGTATTGGGTAGCCTAGCCTTAGTTAGGCATGGACTGATCACCCATGCTTAAACAAGGCAGCGTTAACCAACATCCAACCATGATAATAACTAGTTAGGTGTACCATTACCTAACTTAGGGTGATGTAATTGTATCAGGACCCTGAGGTAGTACTGATTGGAATAGCAAGTGTTAAACAACCGTTAAACAGGTGAGTTCTATGAATGTTTTCAAATGTGAGCATGCTTGTCCAAACTGGTAATTGTTAATATTGCACTCATGACTGTTAGTACGCATGTTTATAATCTAATCACACATACACACGATATCTGTGGTCCCTTATGTGACACCCGGCAAATTCAAGTTAACAACGTTGTCTAGATTAAAGTCTACCTTAGCGAGTCACGCGTATTCTGTACTCAACTGGGTTAGTTGAGTCGGGTTATGGTTCGGGAACTGTTATGTGAGTCTAGGGAATCATTAGATGTTGGCCTAGAGGATCGTTAGATGTCAATCATTAACCAAGTGAACAAGGGGTGACGATTCGGAGAATCGTCAAAGCATAGGGAACATGTAAGTCTCGAGTCCCGGGAATTGGTGAACGAGTGTAAATGTGTTTATTTGCAAGTGTTATGTGTTTACAATCATTATGTGACTTGTCGGTATGTGAAAATGTGTTAACATATGTTAAAACGGGGTTTAACGCGCAAAATACTTGGAACAATACCCTATAGGCGATTAGGGTGAGCTAATCGCCTATAGGGAGGCTGCTAGGAGGCGATTAGCCTCCTCCAGGTGGCGAGTAGCCTTCCTAGGTGGCGAGTAGGGGGCTAATCGCCTAAGGGGGTGGCGATTAGCAGCCCTAATCGCCTGCAACTGGACCATAATCGCCTGCAACGTGGGTTACGACTAAAAACGACTATAAATACAATATTTGACCTCCTAAACTTCATAACACCAACCCTAGTCGCCCCACAACTCATCCCAACACCCACACAACCTCTGGAACACGATTTTGGATCAAACAACTTGATTTCAAGCTTATTTCATCAATCAATCATAATCTAAGGTGTGGTTTTCATCCATGCAATCTTTCCTAACGTTTTTATTGAATCCCTAATGGTCCAGACCTGTTCATAAACACTTGTACCTTCTGTAAATCGTTAATAATCATTGTTGTGTGGATTCTAGATGCTATGCATGTTGTATGTGTATGTTTTAATTAAAAGATTGGATTTTTGAGATTCATGAAGGGTTGATAACATGATATTAGGGTAGTTACTGATCTATGATGATGGTTTGATATAGTAGTCTGGTTGATTGTTCATTAGGGTTGTGTTTACGCATGTTAGTGTCATGATTACATGATACTTGTGTTATGTTTTAGAAACATGATTGCATCCAGGACTGCTAGAACAAGGTTAAATGGTTTATTTTGATCTAAACATGTTTAGGATACTTGTTTGTTTGATATTGGAGGTTTACACACGTTCTAGGGTTGATTTGGAGTGTTAAACGCGCGAAAAACCAAATCTGGGGTGCAGGTGGCGATTAGCAAGCATAATCGCCTAAGGTATAGGCGATTAGCAGGCTAATCGCCTACCATGATAGGCTAATCGCCTACCCTTCAAGCAATTAGGGGCTAATCGCCTGCTAGGGTGTGTTTTTGCATGCTGCATGACCCTAATCGCCTGATAAGTTCTGAAATGCATGTCACATGACCCTAATTGCCTGCAAACTCAAAAAATAGCATACCACATGACCCTAATCGCCTACACAGTAGGCGATTAGCATTCATAATTGCATGTTGACCAACGTAATTGCTAGTTGACTTTTCCTAATCGCCTGAACTGCTACAGTAAGTATATTTTAGCATTCCGAGACCCGATTTGACACCTAGGAACATGCTAGGAACCCCGTAACATGTCTGATAACTTGGTAACATGTGTTCGGGTCAACAATGTGTTAATGGAACTATGTGCTAGAACTTGATGGACTTTAACGTATGTTAAGTGTAATTGCATGATTGTGTGTTTGTGAATACTTGTGTAACACGGGAAACCTCGGGTCACCAATGGGATGTCGAGTCTTGTACGTTGGGTCATGTTAACAGTAAACGTGTTGTCAAACAAACTTGGTTAAGGTCTGGACATCTAGGGACTAACTAACCTACGGGTTATTAGTCTAAGAACTTGTAACTGTCATATGTTTGGTCGCCGCTTTACGGGGCTAGCATAGCTTGTTGACTTATTCTATTATCTGAAGTAACGCAACCTAAGGTGAGTTTACGGCCCCACTTTACTTGGTTTTCACTTTTTGGGGGAGAAAACATGTGTTAAACAACTATTTGGTAACAACTGTCATACTATGGGTTTTCAAACGGTTTACTATACGATCTTTGGAAGTCCCGGGGGGAACCATGAATGTGCTGGTTTGCACAACGGGGAAATGTGAATAGCGCTATTGGGAGTGACCAACCCCACCCGTCGGCATGGAGCGCCGGGCGGGTGCATATTGTCTCAAACAGGAACAGGTTTACCATTCGGGCACAACATCTGGTTTGCGAGTTAGTAATGGTTTTCCAATCGTAGTAGTAATGGTACATGCGCCTAGCTAGCGTACTTGGTTTACAATTGTTATAGTATGGACAGGTTATACTTGGAACTTTGATTACAAACCTGTAAACTCACCAGCATTTTTGTGCTGACGTAAACTCTTACATGTTTTCTCAGGTCGCTAAGGTAGCAAAGTGGAACTAGGGCGCACGCGTCTGCACGGCGTCTAGTTAGAGTTGCATGGTTTTGAACATTAAACATTTGGTTTTGTTTTGTTTATGTAACGACATTTAGCTTCCGCTGATGTTTGGGATTTTTAAACTATGTTTTTGAAATTCATTTAGTATTGTTTATTGTGATCATTGACTTGGATCCTGGTTTGTCATGCGCCTCGCGGTAAAACTCCGCAAGTGGATTTTGAGGGTGTGACAGATTGGTATCAGAGCCAATGGTTATAGTGAACTAGGACTGCATGTAGAGTCTAGTCTATAACTGAGTCGCACACACTAGATGATCACATGGTACTAAACTTTATACTGGGTTACTCATAGACTTGTCGGAGTGTCTCTAAATCATCTTACCCTTCTGTGTTACATCATCCATTTTCTCTTACTGGCTTACTTGCTTACTAGACAGTGTGGTACATTGGGGTTAACTGTGTACTCTTGAGATTGGTCCAAGACTCGGACATCTCCCTTTCCTACCCCAATAGAAACCCTTGTCATGAACTACCGTAGTATTACGGTGTATAGCTAGGAATCTATGTCCGGTGATTTGAACTTTGAACTAGGAGAACACTTGGAGGACCATGTAGAGCGGTTTATCATTTTGGGTGCACACAAAATCATAAACCGAAATGCATGAAAACCCTAGTGAGCTCTGGGTTCGAATGGATAGTCCTGGGTTGGATCTAGCTTTGATCTTGTAAACGCTGGTGATTATCATTGGCTGTGAAACTAAATTTTCTCGTCCTTTTTGCCAGAATCATGTCTGGAGCACGAGGAGGACGTGGAGGTGGCCGCAATGGTGGGCGTGGTAATGGTGGTCGTGGGGGTGTGAACCTCACGCAGGATGACTTGAACAACTTGCTGCAGGCTGCCTTCCAGCTAGGGCACAATGGCGGTAAGTTGACCTAACTACTTCTATCTCATCGGTGAACTTTGTTTACATTTCCCGTGGTTTTCTTACGTGTTTCTTTACAGGTGGTCATGTTAATCCACCACCACCACCCATGTGCACCTACAAAATGTTTCGGGACTGCAAGCCCCATGAGTTTTCGGGTACTGAGGGTGCAGTAGGTTTGCTCAGGTGGTTGGAGAAAGTGGAGTCTGTTTTCCTGATGTGTAACTGTCTCCCGGAGGATCGAGTCAAGTATTCTGCTGGGTTGCTCCAGGATGTTGCGTTGACCTGGTGGAACGATATCACCCAGACTATGGGTATAGGGGAGGCTTATGCTATGCCTTGGGAGAACTTTGTGCAACTGCTGAAGAGGGAGTACTGTCCCAGGGAGGAGATTCAAAAACTGGAACACGAGGTGTGGAACCTCAAAATGTCTGGGTCGGAAATCGAGAAGTATACTGTGAGGCGGAACGAGTTGGCTGTACTTTGTCCTGATCTACATGTGCCGGAATATAGGAGGATTGAGCATTATATCTCGGGTCTTGTGCCAGAAATCGCAGGGTTGGTGGCTGCGGGGAATCTTCCTACCTACGCGGAGGTGGTCCGATCTGCTCATAGGATGACTAACCTGAAGGTGAGTGAGGGTATCTTGCCTGCCAAAGGTTCAACTGCTAAGGTTCCGGAGAGCAACAAGCGAAAGTGGGATAATGAGGTGAAGAGTTCTACACCAGCACCAACTCAACAGGGGAAAAGGTTTGATAGTGGGGGTTCGTCTTCATCGGGTTCTAAGCCAAGTGGTGGTTATGCGGGAAAGTTACCGAAATGCAATAAGTGTGGACGCCATCATCATGGGGGTTGTGATAATAATCGTTGACATCGCTGCCAGAAGTTGGGGCATTTTGCCAAAGACTGTAGGGCGACTCTTTCATCGACTCAGGCCCCAACTACTGCTCCGACTTCTACTACTCAGGGGACTGCGGGCAAACAGGGATGTTTTCACTGTGGGGAAACGGGGCATTACAAGAAAGAGTGTCCAAAGCTGAAACAGGGAGGGAACGGGAATGGTAATGGGAATGGAAATGGTAACAACGGGGGCGGAAACAGGAACGCACGTGCCTTCGTTATTGGGACTGCAGAGGCAAGACAGGACCCTGACACAGTCACTGGTACGTTTCTTCTCAACGATCGCTCTGTTAGTGTTTTATTTGATTCTGGTGCCGATAAGAGTTTCATATCTGTGGAAGTTAGTCGTTTGCTAGATGTAGTACCTGTTCCTCTAGAGGCTAAATATATTATAGAATTGGCTGACGGTAAGAAGATAGAAGCTACTTGCATTCTTCGGGAGTGTCGCATAGAGTTGTCGGGTTTCTCTTTTCCTATCGACCTTATGCCGGTACCTTTGGGTAGTTTTGACGTGGTTATAGGCATGGATTGGTTGTCTCTGTATCGCGCTGAGATCGTTTGTTACGACAAGGTCATCCGGATTCCTCTCCCTGATGGAGAATTTCTTTCTGTGTACGGGGACAAGAGCGGTGCTCCGCTAAGTCTCATCTCCAGCATGAAAGCCCTTAATTATCTTCGGAAAGGTTATACGGCTGTCCTGGCACTTTTATCTGTTTCCACTACCAGCGAGAAGAAGATCGACGATATTCCAGTTGTGCGCGAGTTTTCTGATGTCTTTCCTGATGATTTATCTGGTCTTCCTCCCCATCGTCAGGTTGAGTTCGGTATTGATCTTGTACCTGGCGCTGCTCCTATTGCTCGGGCCCCCTACCGTCTTGCACCTCCTGAGATGCAAGAATTATCTAACCAGTTACAGGAACTCTTGGATAAGGGTTTTATCAGACCTAGTTCTTCCCCTTGGGGAGCCCCGATTTTGTTTGTTAAGAAGAAGGATGGCAGTTTTCGACTGTGCGTGGATTATAGAGAGTTGAACAAGGTGACCATCAAGAATCGTTATCCTCTTCCTCGTATTGATGACCTATTTGACCAACTCCAGGGTTCTAGCTATTATTCCAAGATTGATCTAAGGTCCGGTTATCACCAGTTGCGCGTAAGGGAAGCTGATGTTGCTAAGACTGCCTTTCGTACACGTTATGGCCATTTCGAGTTCTTGGTCATGCCTTTTGGTCTCACTAACGCACCGGCGGTTTTCATGGATTTGATGAACCGCGTTTGTAAACCGTATCTTGACAAGTTCGTTATCGTGTTTATTGATGACATTCTGATCTATTCCAAGAACGAGACCGAACATGGGGAACATCTACGGTTGGTTTTGGAACTCTTACGACGAGAACAACTGTACGCCAAGTTCTCGAAGTGCGATTTTTGGTTACGCGAAGTCCAATTCCTAGGGCATGTAGTCAATGAACTGGGAATCCATGTCGATCCAGCTAAGATCGAAGCGATCAAGGACTGGGAAGCACCGAAGACGCCAACTGAGGTGCGGCAATTCCTAGGCCTTGCGGGCTATTATCGTCGTTTCATAAAGGGGTTCTCGAAGATCGCTCAACCCCTCACCACTCTTACTCAGAAGGATAGAAAATTTGACTGGGGTGAACCACAGGAGTCAGCATTCCAAAAACTGAAGACTAAGCTTTGCTCTGCTCCTATTTTGTCCTTGCCTGAAGGCACTGAAGATTTCGTTGTTTACTGTGATGCTTCTATTCATGGTCTCGGTTGCGTGTTGATGCAACGCGAGAAGGTGATTGCGTACGCTTCTCGTCAACTCAAGGTGCACGAGAGGAACTACACTACCCATGACTTGGAATTGGGTGCAGTGGTGTTTGCGTTGAAAATTTGGAGGCATTACTTGTACGGTACCAAATGCACCATCTACACCGATCACAAGAGTCTCCAGCACATTTTTGACCAACAGCACCTGAACATACGATAGCGCCGTTGGGTTGAACTCCTGAACGACTATGACTGTGCCATTAAGTACCATCCTGGCAAGGCGAATGTTGTGGCAGACGCCTTGAGCAGGAAGGAATCGACAAACCCTCGTCGCGTTCGGGCGTTGCAACTCACGATCCATTCCTCTCTGCCTGATCAACTCCGTTCTGCTCAGTTAGAAGCCTTGAAGGAGGAAAACCTTAAGGCTGAAACTATGCACGGTGCCGACAAACACCTCGAGCAAAGGCCTGATGGCCTGCGCTATTTCGCAGAACGCGTCTGGGTTCCTTTATTCGGGGGACTTCGGGGGCTGGTTCTTGATGAAGCTCACAAGTCTCGGTATTCCATTCATCCTGGTTCAGACAAGATGTACCAGGATCTAAAAATACTGTACTGGTGGCCAAACATGAGGGCGGATATAGCCTCATACGTGAGTAAGTGCTTGACCTGTGCTAAGGTCAAGGTGGAATACCAGAAACCGTCGGGTCTATTGCAACAACCCGAAATTCCAGAGTGGAAATGGGAACGGATTACGATGGACTTTGTCACACAACTACCTAAGTCACCGAGTGGGAATGATAAGATATGGGTGATTGTCGATCGTTTGACGAAATCAGCCCATTTCCTTGCCATTAAGGAGACCGACACCATGGATCGGTTGGCTCGTTTATATCTGAAAGAAGTTGTCTCTAAGCATGGGGTACCAGTTTCTATTATCTCGGATCGGGATTCTCATTTTACTTCGCATTTCTGGAAGTCTTTGCATAAGGCTTTGGGTACCCAGTTGGACATGAGTACAGCTTACCATCCACAAACTGACGGTCAGAGTGAGCGTACAATTCAAACTCTAGAAGACATGCTGCGGGCATGTGTGATCGATTTTGGCAAAGGTTGGGAAGCTCACTTACCGTTAGTAGAATTCTCTTACAACAACAGTTACCACACGAGCATCAAGGCAGCTCCGTTCGAGGCATTATACGGACGGAAATGCCGGTCTCCTCTTTGTTGGGCTGAAGTGGGTGAGAGTCAACTCACTGGGCCTGAACTGGTGTACGAAACTTCTGAGAAAATCGTACAGATTCGTAACCGATTGGCAGCGGCACGGGACCGACAGAAGAGCTATGCTGATCATCGCCGTAAGCCATTGGAGTTTCAAGTTGGTGACAGGGTACTTCTAAAGGTCTCACCGTGGAAGGGCGTCATACGCTTTGGGAAGCGTGGCAAACTTAACCCGCGGTATGTCGGTCCATTTACGATCCTGGAACGGATCGGACCGGTGGCATATCGACTTGATTTACCGACGGAGCTCGGTAACGTACATAACGTCTTCCACGTATCTAACCTGAAGAAGTGTCTGACTGACGAGTCTCTCATTGTTCCACTAGAAGAGATCAAGGTTGATGATCGTCTTCGGATAGTGGAGGAACCTGTTGAGATCCTTGACTACAAGATTCGCAGTCTGCGTCACAGTAAGATTCGCATTGTTAAGGTTCGATGGAACTCGAACCGGGGACCGGAATACACTTGGGAACGCGAGGATCAGATGAAGTCTAAGTATCCTCATCTCTTTCCTAAAGAGGCATTCGAATCGAGACACGTTACCACTGCAACGGAATGAATCTCGGGGCGAGATTCCTTTTAACGTGGGGATGATGTGACAACTCGGGTAATTCTCTCTCTTGGTTTCTATTTTTGTCTGTTTCTTTTGTTCATACTCTTGGTACTTGCATAATTTTCGGGACGAAAATTCTTTTAACGTGGGGATGATGTGACACCCGGCAAATTCAAGTTAACAACGTTGTCTAGATTAAAGTCTACCTTAGCGAGTCACGCGTATTCTGTACTCAACTGGGTTAGATGAGTCGGGTTATGGTTCGGGAACTGTTATGTGAGTCTAGGGAATCATTAGATGTTGGCCTAGAGGATCGTTAGATGTCAATCATTAACCAAGTGAACAAGGGGTGACGATTCGGAGAATCGTCAAAGCATAGGGAACATGTAAGTCTCGAGTCCCGGGAATTGGTGAACGAGTGTAAATGTGTTTATTTGCAAGTGTTATGTGTTTACAATCATTATGTGACTTGTCGGTATGTGAAAATGTGTTAACATATGTTAAAACGGGGTTTAACGCGCAAAATACTTGGAACAATACCCTATAGGCGATTAGGGTGAGCTAATCGCCTATAGGGAGGCTGCTAGGAGGCGATTAGCCTCCTCCAGGTGGCGAGTAGCCTTCCTAGGTGGCGAGTAGGGGGCTAATCGCCTAAGGGGGTGGCGATTAGCAGCCCTAATCGCCTGCAACTGGACCATAATCGCCTGCAACGTGGGTTACGACTAAAAACGACTATAAATACAATATTTGACCTCCTAAACTTCATAACACCAACCCTAGTCGCCCCACAACTCATCCCAACACCCACACAACCTCTGGAACACGATTTTGGATCAAACAACTTGATTTCAAGCCTATTTCATCAATCAATCATAATCTAAGGTGTGGTTTTCATCCATGCAATCTTTCCTAACGTTTTTATTGAATCCCTAATGGTCCAGACCTGTTCATAAACACTTGTACCTTCTGTAAATCGTTAATAATCATTGTTGTGTGGATTCTAGATGCTATGCATGTTGTATGTGTATGTTTTAATTAAAAGATTGGATTTTTGAGATTCATGAAGGGTTGATAACATGATATTAGGGTAGTTACTGATCTATGATGATGGTTTGATATAGTAGTCTGGTTGATTGTTCATTAGGGTTGTGTTTACGCATGTTAGTGTCATGATTACATGATACTTGTGTTATGTTTTAGAAACATGATTGCATCCAGGACTGCTAGAACAAGGTTAAATGGTTTATTTTGATCTAAACATGTTTAGGATACTTGTTTGTTTGATATTGGAGGTTTACACACGTTCTAGGGTTGATTTGGAGTGTTAAACGCGCGAAAAACCAAATCTGGGGTGCAGGTGGCGATTAGCAAGCATAATCGCCTAAGGTATAGGCGATTAGCAGGCTAATCGCCTACCATGATAGGCTAATCGCCTACCCTTCAAGCAATTAGGGGCTAATCGCCTGCTAGGGTGTGTTTTTGCATGCTGCATGACCCTAATCGCCTGATAAGTTCTGAAATGCATGTCACATGACCCTAATTGCCTGCAAACTCAAAAAATAGCATACCACATGACCCTAATCGCCTACACAGTAGGCGATTAGCATTCATAATTGCATGTTGACCAACGTAATTGCTAGTTGACTTTTCCTAATCGCCTGAACTGCTACAGTAAGTATATTTTAGCATTCCGAGACCCGATTTGACACCTAGGAACATGCTAGGAACCCCGTAACATGTCTGATAACTTGGTAACATGTGTTCGGGTCAACAATGTGTTAATGGAACTATGTGCTAGAACTTGATGGACTTTAACGTATGTTAAGTGTAATTGCATGATTGTGTGTTTGTGAATACTTGTGTAACACGGGAAACCTCGGGTCACCAATGGGATGTCGAGTCTTGTACGTTGGGTCATGTTAACAGTAAACGTGTTGTCAAACAAACTTGGTTAAGGTCTGGACATCTAGGGACTAACTAACCTACGGGTTATTAGTCTAAGAACTTGTAACTGTCATATGTTAGGTCGCCGCTTTACGGGGCTAGCATAGCTTGTTGACTTATTCTATTATCTGAAGTAACGCAACCTAAGGTGAGTTTACGGCCCCACTTTACTTGGTTTTCACTTTTTGGGGGAGAAAACATGTGTTAAACAACTATTTGGTAACAACTGTCATACTATGGGTTTTCAAACGGTTTACTATACGATCTTTGGAAGTCCCGGGGGGAACCATGAATGTGCTGGTTTGCACAACGGGGAAATGTGAATAGCGCTATTGGGAGTGACCAACCCCACCCGTCGGCATGGAGCGCCGGGCGGGTGCATATTGTCTCAAACAGGAACAGGTTTACCATTCGGGCACAACATCTGGTTTGCGAGTTAGTAATGGTTTTCCAATCGTAGTAGTAATGGTACATGCGCCTAGCTAGCGTACTTGGTTTACAATTGTTATAGTATGGACAGGTTATACTTGGAACTTTGATTACAAACCTGTAAACTCACCAGCATTTTTGTGCTGACGTAAACTCTTACATGTTTTCTCAGGTCGCTAAGGTAGCAAAGTGGAACTAGGGCGCACACGTCTGCACGGCGTCTAGTTAGAGTTGCATGGTTTTGAACATTAAACATTTGGTTTTGTTTTGTTTATGTAACGACATTTAGCTTCCGCTGATGTTTGGGATTTTTAAACTATGTTTTTGAAATTCATTTAGTATTGTTTATTGTGATCATTGACTTGGATCCTGGTTTGTCATGCGCCTCGCGGTAAAACTCCGCAAGTGGATTTTGAGGGTGTGACACCTTATACGTGCTGCTACGGTAGGATTTGTCGGTACTATACCTAGGGTATAGTGGGCATTGACTGTATGATGTTTGAAGTCTTGTTGACACCGTCACGAGGGCCCATGCGTGGGTGCCGGGCGTGGCGGAAAGATTATAGTGACATGGGCAGATACAAGTCATGAATGATAAACGAATGTGTTTTACAACTTGTGTATATTCATGAACTCACCAGCATTGTCTGACGTCATTTTTAAGCATGTGTCACAGGTAGTGATGACTAGTCTTGTGCATGCTGTTTAACTTGAAGCTATGTGACCAGTGGAATAGGATATGCTAGTTCGTGTGATTCAATGGAAAAGTATATCTCCGGCTAAGAATAGTTTATCAAGCTTTGTACTTTTTAAGTTCCCAACCTTTGTACGCTACAGTTTATATTAATAAAATAAGTGTTTCCTTTGTAAGTTGGTATCAATTGTGTATGGTACATCCTTATCTGGGTGTAGTTGTCCCAACCTTTGTACGCTAAGAATAGTTGATCAAGCTTTGTACTTTTTAAGTTCCCAACCTTTGTACGCTACAGTTTATATTAATAAAATAAGTGTTTCCTTTGTAAGTGTTTCCAAACCTGTTGTTTCTTGAATTGAAGCAACTCTTCTTGCATTGCTTGCACCCAATTGTTGTCTTTGAGGGCTTCTTGATATTTCTTTGGTTCCAACTGAGAAATGAATGCTGAGAAGAAGCAAAAGTTGGAAAGCTGGTTTCTAGTAAGTACCCCTGAGGCAATATCACCCATGATTTGATCCAATGGATGATCCTTGTGTTCAATCAGTTGTTGTAGACCTGTACTTGAGAATGGCTCTACTGGTTCTTCAAATAAACCACTGAGATTGATAATATCTGGTTCAGCTGTTGTTTGAAGTTCAGGAGTTTTAGGTTCAGCTGAATCAGTAATTTCAAAATGTTCATCAGTAGTTCCTGAAGTTGAAGCTATTGAAACTTCTGAAGGTTTAATAGTTGATCTTTTGACTGTGTTTGGAGTCCATGGTGCAGGACTATCATCTTCAAATCCTTGAAAACCATTTTGAGGAGGTTTGGATGATTCAACAGTCTTTTCAGGTCCGAAATGAAAGTTATCAAGATCAAATAATTCAGCAGGATTTACTGGAATAAGAGTGTGTTTTGATTCATTGAACTTGACATTCAGTGTTTCATCCACTATCTTGGTTCTTGAATTAAAAACTTTGTAAGCTTTTCTCAAAGGAGAATAACCAAGAAAATAACCTGTATCAACTTTTGCAGCAAATTTTGAGATAGAGTCTTTGATGTTGAGGATAAAACATTGACACCCAAAAGCCCTGAAGAAGGAGATAAGAGGCTTTATGCCATGAAGAATTTCATAGGCAGTCTTGGTATGTCTCTTGTTGATAAGAACTCTATTCTGAACATAACAAGCTGTGTTGACTGCTTCAGCCCAAAAATACAAAGGTAGGCCTGAATCAGCTAACATTGTTCTAGCTGCTTCTATTAAGGTTCTGTTCTTCCTTTCTACCACACCATTTTGTTCAGGAGTTCTGGGAATGCTGAACTGTCTAACAATCCCTTTAGACAGACAGAATTCATCCAGAGTTTTGTTCCTGAACTCTGTCCCATTGTCACTCCTTATGACTTTGACAGAAAGAGAATATTGCTTCTCAACTTGTAGAATGAAGAACTTGATGATTTCAGCTGCCTCATCCTTGGAATATAAGAAGAAGACCCATGTGAATCTTGAGTAGTCATCAATGATGACCAAGCAGTACTTCTTCTTACCAAGGCTCATAATCTTGACTGGTCCAAATAAGTCCATATGGAGTAGTTGAAGACATGCAGTTGTTTTAGATTCTTCAATAGACTTATAGGAGGACTTATGCTGTTTACCTTTAAGACAGGAAACACAATGTTCTTTGCACTGATATTCCTTCAAAGGTAGACCCCTGACCAAGCCCATTTTTGTGACTTTATTGATGGTTTTAAAGTTCACATGGCCAAGTCTCTTGTGCCAGAGATCATTTTCTAAAGTTGATGCCTTTGAGAAGAAACAGGCAGTTTTGTTCAATACTTTGTCTTTTTCAATGTCCACTGCATAGACATTGCCACACCTTTTGGCAATCAGCAAAGTATGATCTTCAATGATCTTCTCTATCAACTTCTGGCCTTCTGGTGATATGATCTTGCATGCTGTCTTGGTGAAAAAGGAAGAATATCCTTTGTCACACATTTGTGAGACACTCAGCAAGTTGTACTCAAGGTTTTCAACCAGATTGACCTTGTCAAACTGCATTTTGCCTGAGGATACATTGCCATCCTAGCACATATCCCTTGGCATTGTTCCCAAAGGACACAAATCCTTCTCTTTGACTGATAAAATTGTTTATCAGGTATCTGCATCCAGTCATGTGCATTGAGCCTCCACTATCAACATACCATATGCTATTCAAACCTTTGGAGACCCTCTGCACAAGATAGCAAATTAGTCAGTTTTGGCAACCCAAGCCAATTTGGCTTTGGGTTTGCTCTTGAGAACAGGTGCAGCTTGTTGTGGACCAATTTTAGAAATCCATGTCTTTTTGGCAATGGATTTGTCATTAAGAACAATGGTGGGTTCTTTTTGGTGTCCACCATCAACTTTGGTCATCAGAAGTTTAACCAGATTTATCAAATCTTTAACTTCAGTAGTTTGTGAAACTACTGATGAGTTAGGTGTAACTTCTGAAGATGAACTTTGAGAAGAGGACTTTTGTTGAGATAAAAGCTTCTTCTTAGAAAGGTTTTTGTTTGATTGTTGTTTGTTGGGAAAGAAAGTATTTTCAAAATTTTGTTTTATCTGTTTTCCCACAATCAGTTGTTGTCTTTGTTTGTTTAACTGATTTACCTTTCTATATCTACAAAGTTCAGTTATGTGGTTAAACAGACCACATATTTCACATGCTTTTGCCTTCTCTTTCTTTTTAGATAAGTCAAGAGAGTTTGATGGCAATTTACTGACAATCTTAGCATTTTGAAATAGGTCATCAGCAGTTTTCAGGATCTCAACTCCTGATGTAGTTGAAACTGCTGATGGCTTATTGTCAGTAGTTTTAACTTCTGCAGTACTTTTCTTTTTGAGAAAGTTCTGATGGTAGGATGTGCATTCCTCCATGTCAGAAGTTTGAATCAATTTCATCCCATCATTATCAGTTTTGTGGGTGAAATCTGTTGGTGATTCAGTGTGGGTATACCCAATCCCAAACTTAACATTTGCTGCAGTTTGTTTGTTAAGCAGCATTTGGTACCCTTTACAAGACTCAACCCATTTTTCACAATCAACCTTGGTGTCAGCAAGCTCTTGCCTGACTTTTCCTAGGTTGTCTATCATTGTTTTAATTTGTGCTTGGGTTTCTATGGATTTATCAGTTAATTTAGAAATTTCTTTATTTTTCAAAGCAATTTTTCTTTCTAAATCACACTTCATCTGTGTATATTTTCTCTCCATATCATTGGACTTGCCTTGTAAATGCACATTTGTTTCTCTTATTAAAGCAAAAGATTCTTTGCAAGATTTAGAGCAAAGCTTTAAAAGAGACTGCTGTGATACCTGAGTGAGTGCAGAATTTGAAGAATATCCTTCAAAAGCCATTAAGGCAAAGTTCTTTCTGCCATTATCAGGTTCTCCCCAGTTGACATCATAGACCTTATTGTCTGCATCCTGACTGCATTCTGATGTGGCATAAGGAAGACTGCTCCAGTCAACATACCCTGATGTAAATAGGCTTTGTTGCTGAGGGGGTTGTTGAGTTTGTGCAGGTTGTTGAGCAGTTGGAAAAGGAGGCATCAGCTGCTGTTGTTGTTGAGCAGGCATCTGGACATATTGTACTTGTGGCACATATTGGACTTGTGGAGCTTGTGCCTGTACAAAATGAGCACTCCATTGAGTTCCATTATTCCTATTATAAGAGGGGTTAAATTGATTTCCAGACATGGGTTGGTTGTAGCTAGAGCTTCTACACTCTCTAGCAAAGTGTCCCAACTTTTGACACTTGTGACATCTAAGTT
Organism: Ambrosia artemisiifolia; assembly: GCA_032199755.1. Lineage (NCBI taxonomy): Eukaryota > Viridiplantae > Streptophyta > Magnoliopsida > Asterales > Asteraceae > Ambrosia > Ambrosia artemisiifolia. The sequence continues at coordinate 44,548,333 of CM063518.1, forward strand.
TAGATTTGTCAAAACCAACTTTTGTTGAATTGTTAAGTCCTGGAAATTTCCTTCCTGACCTTTTGTAAAATTTGTTAGTTTTTAAGCTTAACAAGGCCAGTTGGTGTAATATCTCCATTTCTTCCAAGTCATCACTGCTAAAATATTTTAAATCATCCATGATGAAACACATGTTGTCAGCAGTTTGACTTAGTTCTTCATTGTCATAAGCTGGGAAAGATCCATCTGATGAGATCCCAGCTGTTATGTCAATGTGGTCAAAAGAACCAAAATTGTTAGAACTAGATGGTGAGTCATGTCCTAATAAGGCTGTGCTACCTGGAGTATAGTCATCAGCAGTTTTACCAGATTCTTGTAACTTTTTCTTTTGATTGATTTCTCTTTCAAAAGTTAGTAATTTTCCATGTAACCTTGTTAGGTTCAGGGTGTTAAAATCTGAACTTGTTCTGAGGACTATTGAATAAGTTTCCCATTTTGAAGGTAAAGACCTTAAAAATCTATGTAACATAGACTCATTTGAGTAGGTCTGATTATTAATTTTTAACTCAGAGATGAGTGAAGAAAATCTTTCAAACTGTTGTGTTAAATTTTCACCCTCTATGTGAGTAAAAGTTTCATATTGTTGAGCCAGGATTTCTCTTATGTTGGCTATCACCTCAGCAGTTCCTGCAAACTGCTCTTTTAGGCAATCCCACAGCTCTTTGGCACTCTCACAATGTAAAAGCCCAGCATATATTTCGTTTGGGAGAGCCATAGCCAACATAGAGAAAGCTTTTGCATCTAGCTCAAACTTTTGGAAATCTTCTTCAGTGTAGTCTTTTGGATCTTTTGGTCTCTCAGTTTTTCCCTCTGGATCAGTAATAACTGGTCTGTGAGGTCCAAAAACTACAGACCTCCAGCAACCAGTATTTGTTTGAGAAATAGTGTGTGCCAACCTTTTAGACCATATGTTATATTCATTTCTGACTAACATAGGAGGCTTGTTGGCAGATCCAGTATTGTAAGGGTCCATTTTTAAGAAGTTTAGATTTGTCAATGCTTCTTTAAAGTGATGGATGAAAAAGTGAGCCTTTTAATCCTTTATTGGATATCAATAAGAGCCTGTGTCTGAATCTCAATTTGTTAGATTGATATTTGATCAGATTAACCAGATGCTTTGATACCAATTGTTGGATCAGTGGCCTCTTTTAATGAACACTTATGTGTTACAGATTTATATAAGAGTTAATGAGCAGCGGAATAATAAGTGTTTAAGATTAAAAGATCACTTTTAAGAGGAGTTATTACTCCCCCTTGACTGAGTAGTAAATGAGAAACAATAAATACAGTTCAAGTATAAAGCAGTAAAGCAATTTATGTTTCTCAGATGTGAAATGGATTATAAGTTAAAAGCCCGAAGGATTTCAATTGATTTCAAAGGAAATTACAAAATATCGCATATCTAAAATAGATGAACAAACTCATCTATTTATAGACCAACATACTAAACTGTTGTCTGAAGTAATCTAAGATATTTAACAAAGATATTATGCTAAGATAAGGTTACAACAGTCTGTACATCGAAACTTGAAATCAAGACTTTAACAAAACATTATAATAATGAAACTACTGAAGTCTTCAGTCGGTTAGAAGCTTCTGATGACAAAGTACTGATGAGAGACAAACTGCTGATGAGTAGTTTGTCTTCAGTAGTTCTTCAGTGTAGTGTCTGGTTAGACTTCAGAACTTCTGATGGGTTAACTCTTCAGTACTTTGTGAATTTGTTCTTCAGTACTTCTTGTTTCTTCTTCAGCAGTTCTTTCCATACTTAGGCAGAATATGATTTGGACTAAGGTAATCAAAAGGTGGTTTCTTCAATCCTCTTTGTCCCAACAGGAGAGGAACTGGGATTATCCTGAGTTTTATCAATAGCTTCAAACAGAGGTTGCATAGTTTGAGGGACATGTGTTGGTGAAGGTGGAGGAGTGAAAAGAGAATTAGCCCTGGGAGAGGGGCTTGTGAACATATGGTCAAGTGACTCAAATGTTTCATGATGTGGTTCCCTTTGGCTTACAACGTGATCCTTTTGGAAGGATGCATGAGGAGTTTGTTTAGGTTGAGATGAATCCAACTGTTGTGAGGAAGCAACAACAGTGGTTTCTCGTTGCTTTTGTGTTGCAACAGGGTTTTCTTCTGGTATCTCATCTTCTAGAAGTCCCTTTTTAGGTGTAGAGGTGGTTTTTGTGGATGGACGTTTTCTTTTGGAGGTGGCTGGTGTGGGTTTCACAGCACTGGATGTAGTGCCATGATCACCAGGAGCAGTGGGCTCAACAACAGAGGTTTGAACAACAGTTGTTGTCTTGGACCTCTTTGTTTGTGTTTTTGAAACTTTGGACACTTTTGACACCTTTTCTTGGGTAGTAGAACCCAACATTCTAGTGAAAGTTTCATCAGTTAGACTCTTCATTTGAAAAGACTCACCCTTTTTGAAATCTTTTTCTGGTAAAACCTTTTGAAGGATTACACTTAAAAGTCGTGGGTAAATCAGAAAAGCATTATTTGACCCAGACTTTATGGCTTTCACATTTGAGACTAAGTCCATAAACAGTCCCTGGGATAAATTGAAGTCAGAGTCTGACAACATAGCATAGCCTAAGTACTGAATCCTTAATGGGATTTCATTAAAGGATGTGGTCTTAGCTGAGATACAGAGAAGGAGAGTATGAAAGAAAAATTTCATGACTGGTGGGAAAAACTTTTTGAAAAGAGTTGACCCAGTCATCTGTGCATCATACCCTATTTCCTGAAACTCTGTATGAAGCTCTGTTTTAGGGAAAGAGTCCTTACCTGACAGATCATTGAGGGAGAAGGTTGTGGATATTAATTCAGGTGTAGTGGAGATACTTGTGTCTCCAATTTTTGAAATAATGGATGTAGGCTTTTTGTCTTGAAGCAAAACTTCAGCTTTTAACCAGAATTCTTGGAGGGTTTCAAGATGAATGGGAGCATCAGCGGTGAGAATTGTTAGGTATTTGGAATTTAAAATGATGTCGATGGTGGAATGAAATGGAACATTATCGTCTGTTTTTACCAGATATGGAAGATAATTATGTGTGGCTTTGGTTTGAAGATCCAGTGTAATGGATTTCGAGTGTGAGAGTGAGTGGAATTTGAGTAAGGGTTTGAGGAAGAAGAAGGCGGTTTGAGTATTTTGAATACAATGAGACAGTAAAACAACTGTTGTGGTAAAACAGGGTTTTATAGCCTCTGGTGAAACCGCTGATGTGGCCAAAACTCTGCTTTTGAGAGCAGACGTGGCAAACATCTGGTGGTATACAGCTGTTGCAAAAAGTCTGTTGCAAACAGCTGTTGTTTTACCAAAGCACTGATGCTAACAGCACTTGAGGTTTTTTTTATGTAGATAATAGGTAGATATATATAGATATATATATTATTGGTTATATAATCTGATCAGAGGTTTGAAACAGATTATTCAACCAACAGTGGATAGGATGAAACAGTGGTTGTTTTATCTGATCAGATGTTTGAAACAGATTTTTTAACCAAAAGAGCTATTTTTAAGGATGAATTTTGATTTTCTGAAAACATTTTAATGTTTTATTGAAAACATTTTTGGTTGTTTAGTCCATGTTTAGCATACCAATTCTAGAAATCAAATTTGTGAAGGTAGATGTGTCTAAAGCTTTTGTCAACACATCTGCCAACTGATCCTCTGTTGGAACATGGTGCAGAGAAATCAAACCTTTTTCATAGCTATCTCTGACAAAGTGATGTCTGATGTCTATGTGCTTTGTAGTTGAATGAGAAACTGGATTTTTGATGATATTTTCAGCAGCTTGACTGTCCAACATAAGTGGAGTCTTTAGTGCAGTTATCCCAAAATCCAGCAGTTGATTTTGAAGCCACATGAGTTGGGCTGTGCAGCTTGCAGCAGCAATGTATTCAGCCTCAGCTGTTGAAGTTGAAACAGCTGCTTGCTTTTTGCTTTGCCAAGAAACTAAGGCATTCCCTAGAAACTGGCACCCTCCTAATGTAGACTTCCTTGTGGTGTGGCAGCCAGCAAAGTCACTATCTGAATAACCTGAAAGCTCAATGTTTCCATTAGCAGGATACCAGATACCAAGTGTGGGAGCACCTTTTAGGTATCTGAATATCCTTTTCACATCAATAAGGTTTGACTTTCTGGGTGAAGCCTGGGATCTTGCACAAACACAGGTGGCAAACATAATGTCCGGCCTAGATGCAGTTAAGTACAATAAAGACCCAATCATCCATCTGTAGTGTGTCTGATCAACCAGTTCATCCTTGTCATCAATAGTGAGTAGCTTGACTTTACTCATGGGTGTACTACATGGCTTACAGTCATTCATCTCAAATTTAGTTAACAAGTTTTTCACATATTTCTTCTGATGAATGAATGTGCCATTTTGCAGCTGCTTCACTTGGAGTCCAAGGAAGCACTGGAGTTCACCCATAGCACTCATTTCAAACTCTGCTGTCATGAGTTCCCTAAACTCTTCACACATTTTGTTACATATGGATCCAAAAATGATGTCATCCACATATATTTGAACAATCATTAGATCTTTCCCTCTCCATTTTAAAAATAAGGTTTTATCAATTTTACCTCTTGTGAAACCAATGGATAATAGAAAGGTGGAAAGAGTTTCATACCAGGCTCTAGGTGCTTGCTTGAGTCTATACAAGGCTTTATTTAGCTTGTAGACATAATCAGGATGGAATGTGTCTTCAAAACCAGGTGGTTGACATACATAGACCTCCTCCTGGATTTTGCCATATAGGAATGCACATTTTATGTCCATCTGATACACCTTGATGTTGTAGTTGACAGCAAAGGCTAAGAAAAGTCTGATAGCTTCTAACCTAGCTACAGGAGCAAAGGTTTCATCATAATCTATCCCCTCTTCTTGTCTGAAGCCTTGAACCACTAGTCTGGCTTTGTTCTTGACAACTATACCCCTTTCATCAGTTTTGTTTTTGAAGACCCACTTTGTGCCAATTGGACAGACATCCTTAGGCAATGGTACAAGTTGTCACACCCTCAAAATCCACTTGCGGAGTTTTACCGCGAGGCGCATGACAAACCAGGATCCAAGTCAACGATCACAATAAACAAATCTAAATGAACATATGCAATTTCAAAAACATAGTTTAAAATCCCCAAATACAGCGGAAGCTTATTCTCAAAACATAATCCAAAAGTAAACCAAGTTATTCAATGTTCGAAAACCATGCAACCCTAACTAGACGCCGTGCAGACGCGTGCGCCCTAGTTCCATTGTGCTACCTTAGAGACCTGAGAAAACATGTAAGAGTTACGTCAGCACAAAAATGCTGGTGAGTTCACAGGTTTGTAATCAAAGTACCAAGTTCAACCTGTCCATACTATAAACAATTGTAAACCAAAGTACGCTAGCTAGGCGTATGTTTTGTTACTACTACGATTGGAAAACCATTACTAACTCGCAAACCAGATGTTGTGCCCGAATAGTAAACCTGTTCCTGTTTGAGACAATATGCACCCGCCCGGCCCTCCAAGCCGACGAGTGGGGTTGGTCACTCCCAATAGCGCTATTCACATTTCCCCGTTGTGCTAACCCGCACATTCATGGTTCCCCCCGGGACTTCCAAAGATCGTATAGTAAACCATAGAAAACCCATAGTATGACAGTTGTTACCAAAACATTAGTTTAACACATGTTTTCTCCCCCGAAAAGTGAAACCAGTTAAAAGTGGGGCCGTGAACTCACCTTAGGTTGCGTTACTTCGTAATACGAATAAGATCAGCAAGCTATGCTAGCCCCGTAAAGCGGCGACCTATCATATGACAGTTACAAGTACTTAGACTAATAACCCGTAGGTTAGTTAGTCCCTAGATGTCCAGACCATAACCAAGTTCGTTTGAAAACACTGTGACTGTTAAACTAACCCAATGTACAAGACTCGACATCCCATTGGTGACCCGAGACTCCCCGTGTTATACTTGCACTCTCAAACATACAACCATGCAATCACACTTAACATACGTTAAAGTCCAACAAGTTCTAGCACATAGTTCACGTATCACATAAATAAGTCCGAGCACATGTTACTACGTTATTAGGTATGTTACGGGGTTCCTAGCATGTTCCTAGTTGTCAAATCGGGTCCCGGAATGCTAAAATACACTTACAGCAGCAATACAGGCGATTAGGAAAAGTCAACTAGCAATTACGTTGGTCAACAGGCAATTAGGAATGCTAATCGCCTATACTATAGGCAATTAGGGTCATGTGGTATGCAATTCAGGAGTTTATAGGCGATTAGGGTCATAAGACATGCATCTTTAGGCGATTAGGGTCATAAGACATGCATCTTTAGGCGATTAGGGTCATAAGACATGCATCTCAGGACTTAGCTAGCAATTAGGATCACAATTGCATGCAACAAAGGCAATTAGCCCCCAATCACCTAAGCTATTAGGCGATTAGGGTGCCATAGCAGGCGATTAGCCTCCTAATCGCCTATAGCTTAGGCGATTAGGGTTGCTAATCGCCATTAACCCAGCTGTTCCGGTTTTTCACGCGTTTAACACCCCAAATCAAACCCAGAACGTGTGTAAACATCAAATATCAATCAAACAACCATATCAAACATATTTCAATCGAAATCCTTCCTTTAACCTCGTTCTATCAGCCCTGAATGCAACCATGTATCCCAAAAACAATACACATAGCATGAAACATCACATTAACATGCATAACCGAAACCCTAATGAGCAATTACTCAGATCTCATCAACATGCTATCATCATCAATCTGTAACTACCTAAAAATCATGTTAACAATCATTCTTGAATCACCAAAAACCCTATCTTTTAATTATAAACACACATACAACATGCATAATAGCTAGAATCCAATTAACAACGATTATTAACAAATTTCAGAAGACCCATACGTATATAAACAGGTCTGGACCATTAGGGATTCAATAAAAACATTATTAAGGTTGCATGAATGAAAATCACACCTTGGGTTTATGATAGATTGATGTAATAGGCTTGAAATCGTGTGTTTTGATCCAAAATCGTGTTCCAGAGGTTGTGTGTGTGTTGGGGTGAGTTGTGGGACGACTAGGGTTGTTATTATGAAGTTTAGGAGGTCAAGTATTGTATTTATAGTCGTTTTTAGTCGCCAAGTACGCTGCAGGCGATTATGCAGCTTTTGCAGGCGATTAGGGCTGCTAATCGCCACCCCTTTAGGCGATTAGCCTGCTAATCGCCTAGAACAAGTCATAATCGCCTAACAATAGAAGCTAATCGCTACCCTATAGGCGATTAGCCCTCCCTAATCGCCTATAGGGGTTGGTTTTGCTTATTTTGCGCGTTAAACCCCGTTTTAACATATGTTAACACATTTTCACATACCGACAAGTCACATAATGATTGTAAACACATAATACTTGCAAATAAACACATTCACACTCGTTCACCAATTCCCGGGACTCGAGACTTGTATGTTCCCTATGCTCTGACGATTCTACGAATCGTCACCCCTTGTACACTTGGTTAAGGACTGACATCTACTGATTCTCTAGACTGATATCTAACGATCCTCTAGACTAAAATAACAGTTCCCGAACCATAACACGACTCAACTAACCCAGTTAAGTATAATATACGCGTGACTCGCTAAGGTAGACTTTAATCTAGACAACGTTGTTAACCTGAATTTGCCGGGTGTCACACAAGTTCCCATACTTGTTGTCTTTTAAACTGAAGGAGCTCTTCTTGCATAGCTTCTACCCAACTGTTGTCTTTTAGTGCCTCTTGGTACTTGGCAGGTTGTGTGAGAGATAAAAAGCCTGCAAAAAGACAGATATTTGAGGATTGGCTTCTTGTGAGCACACCTTCTCTGATGTTGCCAATGATTTGGTCTGGTGGATGAGCTCTTAGGTAGATTAAATCTCCCTGATATGGTATGATGGCATTTTGAGGTGAAGGACAAAGGTTTGGTGACTCCGTTGACATAACATCTGTTTGCACTTCTGTAGTGTCAACAGATGTTTGAAATGGTGGTGGAGGAATGGGTCCAAGTGGTGTAAAACTGGACTGACTCTTGTCAACAGATGATTTAGCAGTGGATGTAAAAGGTGAAGCAGTGGTTTGAGGGTAAGACTGGCCAACAGTGGCTGACTCAGCTGTGACAGAGTTTTGACAATCGTTTTGAACAACTGCTTCCTCTGATGCAGAATAGACTTGACAGTTATTTGGAATCACAACATCTATTCTGTAGTCTTGTTGTTGAGATTGTGAAATGCCTGCACTGTTAGTTTTGACAGTAATATCTTCAAATTTGAATTTATCTAAATCAAACAACTCAGTAGGATTTGCTGGGATTTTTAAGGATGAAAGTTCATTGAACTTAACATTCAGAGTTTCATCTATTGTCTTGGTCCTTGTGTTAAACACTTTATAGGCCTTAGCAGTAGAAGAATATCCCAGAAAATATCCACAATCTACTTTGGCTGCAAATTTTGAAATGGAATCTTTAAGATTTAAAATGAAACATGGGCAGCCAAAGATTTTGAAAAATGATATTAATGGTTTGATTTTGAACAGAATTTCATAAGCAGTCTTTTGATGTCTTGGGTTGATCAAAACTCTGTTTTGAACATAGCAAGCAGTGTTTACAGCTTCTGCCCAGAAAGACAGTGGCAAGCCAGAATCTGCTAGCATGGTTCTTGCAGCTTCAATAAGAGTTCTATTTTTCCTTTCAACCACCCCATTTTGCTCTGGTGTTCTTGGGATACTGTACTGCCTTACAATCCCTTTTGACACACAGAAATCATCCAGCTCCTTATTTTTAAATTCTGTTCCATTGTCACTTCTAAAGACTTTTACTGGCAAGTCATATTGTTTTTCAACTTTGGTGACAAAGTCCTTCAAGATACCTGCAGTCTCATCTTTAGAGTGTAAAAAGTAAGTCCATGTAAACCTAGAAAAATCATCAACTATGACAAGACAAAATCTCTTTCTTCTTAGACTCGTGATTTTAACTGGGCCAAACAAGTCCATGTGCAACAGTTGTAGACATTGACTGGTTTTGGACTCATCAATGGATTTGTAAGAGCTTTTGTGTTGTTTTCCTTTTAAGCAGGAAACACAATGCTCATCACATTTGAATTCTTTTGGTAGCAAGCCTCTGACAAGGTTTTGTTTAGAGAGAGAGAGTTGATAGTTTGAAGGTTGGTGTGACCCAATCTCCTATGCCACAATTCTGTCTCTTTGGTAGAGGCAGCAGAGAACAGACAGACATTTGCCATAGGATTATCCTTCAACATATCAACTACATACACATTGCCACTTTGTGAGCAACAAGTTGTGCTTTACTCTCAGCAATGATGGTGTTAATCTTTTCAACCACTTCTGGTCCAACAATCTTACATGTCTTCTTAGTGAAGAATGACCCATAACCTTTGTCACTCATTTGTGATACACTAAGTAGATTAAACTTTAGATTGTCAATTTGATTAACATTTTCAAACTTAAGTCTCCCTGCTTGAACAGTTCCAGAACCCAACAACCTTTTGAATCATTACCAAAGGATATATCACCCCCTCCATGTGCAAAAAAGTCCAGAAGAAGGGCTCTACATCCTGTCATGTGCCTGGAGCCTCCACTATCTACATACCATAAACTATCTAAGCAAGCAGAAGCTCCCTTAGCAGCAGCCATCAAGGCACAATTACACTGGCAATCACAGTCATCAGTACCCCATGGGTCTGAGAGATTCACAACCTCTACTTCAGATTCTTCAGCTGAAACAACTTTATCAACAACATCATTAGTCACATTTTCAGACATAGACACCACTCCCTCAGAATCAGTCTCTTCAACAATTGTTTCTAGTGCCATAAAGCAGAAATTATTTTCAGAATTGGCAACTAAAGCAATGTTTTCATCTGTTAGCTCATCTGGTAGACTACTCCAATCAACAAAGCCTTGAGTGAAAAAGCTCTGTTGACTTTGCTGACTAGTCTCTGCAGGAGCAGAGGATGAAGCAGCAGTCATTGGCACTTGTTCCTGAGCAACAGGTGTTTGGACATAATGATACTGAGGAACAGTGGTTTGGACATAGTGCACAGGAACAGTGGTTGGAGTCTGTGCAAAGTGAGCAGTGTTTTGCACATTTGGTCCAGGGGTGTTTTGGGAAAGCTGATAAGTGTTAGTCTGAGGTCTTTGGTTTGGATAGGTGATCATGGGTGTGCCATTTTGACTCCTACATTACCTAGCAAAGTGACCCATTCTATGACATTTATAACACTTGATCTTTGATTTATCCAACCCCACTTTTGACCCACCATGTAAACCTGGATACCTTCTGCCAGTTTTCTTATAGAAATTATTAGTTCTAATACTGAGCAAGGCCAATTGATGCAAAATGTCCATTTCTTCTAAGTCCACAGGGTCAAAGTATTGAAGGTCATTATACACAAAGGATGTGTTATCAGATGCCTGGATATCACCACTTGCTGCAAAAGCATAACTAGGTGATGAGTAAGAATCAGTGTTAAAACCAGTGGTTATATCAATGTAATGATCATAACCCTGATCCTTACTACTTCCAGGTATCTCATCTTGACCCAAAAGTGTTGTATTGCCAAACACATAATCATCAGACACTTTTCCAGAATCCTGGAGCTTCTTTTTCTGGTTAAGCTCTCTCTCATAGGTCAAGAGCTTACCATGAAGCTGGGTCAGAGTCAAGTCCTTAAAACCAATTGAGTTTCTCATAACAATTGCAATAGCGTCCCATTTGTCCTGAAGTGATCTAAGAAACCAATGATTCAAAGTTGAATTTAGGTAAGTTAGACCCACCAGTTTTAGTTCACTTATTAAACAATTGAACCTCTCAAATTGTTGTGTTAATGACTCTCCCTTCACATGACTGAATGTTTCATATTGTTGATTAAGTATTTCACGGTTGTTTTCAATTACATCCTCAATCCCACCAAATTGCTCTTTCAGAGCATCCCACAACTCCTTTGCACTGTTACAGTGTAACAACCCAGCATAGATATCATTTGGTAGAGCCATGGCTACAATACTGAAAGCCTTAGCATCTAACTCAATTTTTTGAAAATCTTGCTCGGAGTAGTTTTCAACACTTTTAGGTACTTGGACCTTGGAATCTTCGGTACTCGGCACCATTGGAACATGTGGTCCAAAGACAACCGACTTCCAACACCCAGTGTTTTGTTGTGCTAGCACATGACTCATCCGACATTGCCAGATATTGTATTCAGATCTGACAAGCATCGGTGGCTTGTTGCTAGTGCCAGTGTTGTGTGGATCTTGATTAATTGAAGCCATTCTCTGATTTTTACGAAAACAAAATATGTTTACTAACGGTTGAATCAAAAATAAACTATTACTCTGTTTTCAATCCGACAAACAAACGATATCAATAATTGTGAGCTGATCTGTTTATATTAAATTGATTGATTAGATCGAATTTAATTGACCAAGCTCTGATACCAATTGTTAGGATCTGAGTTTGATTGTTTTGATTTGTTTAGATAAACAATGAAATAAATGAAGTGAAATATAAATGGAAAGTGCAGCGGAATGATAAACTATAAATCAAAACAAGAGAATAAATGTTTTTAATCGAAAGCTTTCATTAATTGAAAGATTACAATATTACAAGTACTCCCCCTCAGCCTGATCACTCTATGATTGTTTGTCTAAGAGAATGTTTTGAGTGATGAATAGAACAGTACAATCACTGTTCTATTTATAGACAAATCTAAACCTCTGATGATCTCAGCTGACGTCACCTAAGACAGCGACCTCTAACAGAATAACAACATAAAACATCTGTTAACTATAATCTACTGTTACATTGAAAACACTGCTAAGGTAAACTGCTGTTGAGGAAAACTCTGATGGTCTTGTATCATCTGTTGGATCCAAAGTGCTGTTGGTTCCAACAGACCTTTAGTCTTCAGTACTTTGATCAGCAGTTGTTCTTCATCAGATCTTTAGTCAGCAGTTGTTTATCCAGCAGTCCTTTGCAGCAGCAGTTGTTTCCAACAGTTGTTCAGTGTAGCAGATGTTATGATCAACAGTATTTTGAGAGAAGTATCTTGTAAATACTGTTTATTCAAAGGATCAACTGAGAGTATATTTTGGCTTTCTAATCATCTGTTCTTCTCCAGGTCAGCAGACCCAACATTGGTTTTGTTTTGGTTGGTATTGAATATGTTTGTTTGTTTTGTTTTGGTGAGTTTGAAGAAATTATATAAACAATACAAAGTTTGAAGAAGTTATAAGATTTGTTTGAGAAAGTATTTTATTTAAGTCGATTGATCGTAGTATTTAATACATTTGAAACAAAAGAAAACAAACATCTACAAAACCAACAAAAACAAACCAAACAATTAAAAAAACGAATATGCCTCGTCTTTGTAACAAAAACATCTAATTATTTTAAAATAGTGTTCAAATCAATAAAACTTTATTTTTTTTATTTTTTGGGATTTTTAAAAGTAATTTTAGTATTTTTAAACAATAATATTGTAATAAAAAAAATAAAAACAGCCTTGATATGCCTAGTATTGGGCAATACGTGGCATATCAAGCCTAGTATTGGTACTAATACTGGGCTTGGAAAGTGATATGGGGATGCCCAGATATGGGTCATACTGGGCAATACGACCCATATTAGGTCTTTTTTTTATTTTTTTATATTTTTTTATATTTTCATTTTTATTGTTTTTAAATAACTAAAAATACTAAATTCACTTTAAAAAATCCAAAAATTAACAAAAAAAAATTAGTTATATTCAGTACAAAAATTCAAACACGTTTTTTCGAACACGTTTTTTTTTCCAAACACGTTTTTTTTTCGAACACGTTTTTTCGAACACGTTTTTTTTTCGAACACGTTTTTTTCAAACACGTTTTTTTCCGAACACGTTTTTTTTTTTTCGAACACGTTTTTTTCCGAACACGTTTTTTTCCGAACACGTTTTTTTTTCGAACACGTTTTTTTCGAACACGTTTTTTCTTCGAACACGTTTTTTTTTCAAACACGTTTTTTTTCGAACACGTTTTTTTTTCTTGCATGGATTTACAGGAGGTCAAGACTTGTTGTATTTGGTGATGTTTTTAATCGGGATTTACGTAATCTGAATTTACCTTACTTGTTATGCACTTTTCACGGACTAGCTTCAATTGAACGTCAAAACGTGTTCGAAAAAAAACGTGTTTGAAAAAAAAACGTGTTCGAAAAAAAACAAGTTCGAAAAAACGTGTTCGAAAAAAACGTGTTCGAAAAAAAACGTGTTCAAAAAAAACGTGTTCGAAAAAAACCGTGTCCGAAAGAAAAAACGTGTTTGTAACAAAAATATTACAATAATATTGTATTATAAAAAAAGTAAAAATAGCATTGATATGCCTAGTATTGGGCAATATGAGTAGTATTAAACACTGATATGCTTAGTATTGGGCAATACGTGGCATATCAAGCATAATATTGGTACCAATACTATGCTTGAAAAATGATATGAGGTGACTTGATATGGGTCATATTGGGCAATACGACCTATATTAATACACGTATTGGTTGCAATACTAGGGTTGAAAGGTGATATGAGAGTGTTTGGTATATATTGTAAAAACAACACATCAGTATGCCTCATATAGGTCTATATGAGGCATATTAGTCCTCATATCACTTCTTCTCAGCCTAGTATCAGACCCAATACGTGGTGGCTTTGATATGCCTCATATTGACCAATACGATGCATATCAAGGTCGTTTTTTTATTTTTATTTTCATTTTTATTGTTTTTAAAAATGAGGCATATTGACTTTTTTTGCAAACTTTGTACCTTTTATACAATATTTATTTTTTATTAACAAAGTTTTATAAATATTTATTATTTTTTAAAACATTATTGTGTAGTCTATAATAGTATAGTGTACTATACGATAATACACCGGATAATACGATTCAAGATCTATACTACCATATAAGGTTTTAAAATATTTTTACTTTAAAAAAATAAAAAATTATAAACTTTATGTACAAATGGTAAAAATTTTGCAAAAAAAAAAAAAAAAAAAAAAAAACCTACCGAAATACATTGATCAATCGATTTGTTAAAAAAAACTATTTTCGAATGTATAAAAATACAACGATCAATCGATTTAAAAAAAAAAAATCTAAACTAAACTTATAACTTCTTCAAACTCACCAAAACAAAAAAGACATCTTCAAAAGTCAAAACCAAACAAAAGAAATATTTTTTAAAAAATAATACTGGTAACAAAAAGTTGTAATTTTGTTAAAATAGTATTGGAATGAATATAACTAACTTTTCGTTAATTTTTGGATTTTTTTTAAAGTTAATTTAGTATTTTTAGTTATTTAAAAACAATAAAATTAAAAATACAAAAAATAATAAAAAGACCCTAATATGCCTCATATTGATCTATATGAGGCATACTTAACTATGATATACCTCATATTGACCAATATGTGGCATATTGGCACGAAGTTTAAGGTCTGAGATTCAGTTGAAGTTTGTGTGCAGCTTTTTGACTTAAGTATGCCTCATATAGACCAATACGAGGCATACTTAGGGTGTCCAAATAGAAATCAAGGGTGTCTATATAGACGAAGGCTAAAATAACCGCTCAAATTTACCATGATTCTTATTCTGTATTACCAGTGTATCGATGTATGTGTATATTTAAAGGTTTATTCAAGTACAAATCGGTGTTTTTAAATTTACTATAAAATGGTTAGAGTGTGTGTAGTGGCATTGAAGTTTAACGCCCCTCTCTCCTCATATAATTGGCTCAACAAACTTTTTGGTCAGAATCAGAAATTCACGCGTTATAATTTTAAAGCCCAACACCATTTTTACAATATTAACGCCCTTTAACGCCCCTATGTAGTGGTGTTTGGGGCGTTATTTTTGTTTTAAAGCCCCTATAACGCTCGAGTAGTGTATTGTAACTTAGGGACTCGGTGGCTCTCACTGCTTAATTTTTGTTGTTGTTTAGTCAAATCATTAAAGTAGGGTGTTGTGCAATTAAAAGTAGATGACATTAAATACAATATTAGAGATTGGAGACGTAAAAGTAAAGTGGAGGAAGAGATGGATCTTAAGTCAGCAATCACAGAGATTGAGGCGCTTGATGTTGTGGCTAATATCAGATGTTTAAATAAAACGGAAAAAGAAAAAAGGGTGCAATGCAATCTTCGGATCAGAAATTATGAGAAAAAAAGGGTGGCAGACCTGATGCAAAAAGCTAGACTTTGTTGGGCCAAATTGGGAGATGAAAATTCTACATGTTTCCATAAATATGTAAATATTAGGAAGGCTACCAGTCGCATTAATTCGCTTTTTGTGAATGGGATCTATGTTACGGACCCCGTGGTTATTAAGAAAAAATTCAAAGCAGCTTTCAAGAAACAATTTTCTGAACCAAAACCCCGAAGGCCTAAGTTATCCACTGTTGGGTTCAAGAAATTGTCAGTCGAGGATGCTAGAAAGTTGACCATTGCATTCTCGGCTGAAGAGGTCAAGAAGGCAGTTTGGGATTGTGGAGGAGATAAGTCGCCCGGTCCGAATGATTTCACGTTTAGATTTGTTAAAAAATTTTGGGGTCTACTCGAACCATTTGTAATGAAGTTGACGTCACAATTTCACTCTAAACCAAAGATCACCAATGGGTGTAATTCCTCTTTTATTGCGCTTATACCGAAAACCCGGGACCCTAAGGAAGTCTCGGATTACCGCCCTATATCGCTCATTGGAATGATGTATAAGGTGATCGCAAAGGTGCTCGCGAATAGATTGAAGTCAGTGCTCCCTTCGGTCGTGTCTCCGGTCCAATCAGGTTTTATCGAAGGCAGGTCTATCCTAGATGGCCCTTTGATCCTTAGCGAAGTTTTATCGTGAGCTAAAGTGTGTAAAAAAAGAATCCTTGTTTTTAAGGTTGATTTCCAAAAAGCATATGATTCCGTTAATTGGGGTTTTCTTTTGGAAAACTTAAAAGGTATGAATTTCCCAAATAGTTGGACGAACTGGATAAAGGCGTGCTTGAAATCGGGGAGATCGTCCGTACTTGTTAATGGTTCCCCTACTACAGAGTTTCAAATGTATAGGGGCCTAAGACAAGGTGACCCTATCTCTCCGTTCCTCTTTGTTTTGATGTTGGAAGCTTTGAATGTCATTATGAATAGAGCGGTGGAGACGAGAATATTCCAGGGAGTTGCTTTACCTAATGGAGGGCCTATTTTAACTCACTTATTCTATGCTGACGATGTAGTATTTATTGGTGAATGGTCTGAAGATAACATCTTGCACATTAACCGTATTTTAAGGTGTTTCTACCTCTGTTCAGGGTTAAAGGTTAATCTGGCCAAAAGTTGCATATATGGTTCCGGGGTGGCTGAAGAAGAGGTTCGCGCTATGGCAAGCTTAATCCATTGTAAAGTCGGTACGCTTCCATTTTCTTACCTAGGCTTCCCTATTGGTGCAAACATGAAAAGAGTGAAATATTGGAAGCCTATCATTGATAAGTTCAACTTAAAACTCTCCGGTTGGAAGGCAAAAAGTTTGTCGTTGGCGGGTAGAGTTACGTTGGCAAAAGCGGTCGATCCTAAAAGATTTGGGGGTTTGGGTATAGGGGATATTCGGAGCTTGAATCTGGCCCTCCTCGCAAAGTGGTGGTGGAAGTTTAAGTCCGATCAGGGCGCCTTGTGGGTTCGGGTAGTCGATGCCATTCACAAGACTAAAAATGGGTTTCACTCGTTTCCGTTCAACAAGAGAATTGTGGGCATTTGGAAAGACATTGGGATTTGGGGAGGTGGACAAGGACTTTTCTGGTGCAAATTTGTCCCTGCGAAGAAACTTAAAGGGAGTTGTCGGGTCAGGAGACAAGATATATTTTTGGATTGATAATTGGCTTGGTAATGGGCCTCTCAAAGATCAATTCAAAGAGTTATTTAAGATAGCTCAAAATAAAGAAGCCAAGGTTAAAGACTATCTGTTGAAGGATCCTTATATTCAGTGGAGGTGGAGTTGGATTAGGGAGCCAAAGGATGGAGTGGAAGGTCAACAGTTTACCACATTGAAGCAAGCCTTAAGCAACATATCTTTTAATGCTAGGTGTGACTCTTGGATATGGAATGAAGCTGATCACGAGATCCTGTCAGTTGCTGGATTAAGGTTTAAACTGCATGAAGCTTTTAAAGTGGATGATAATTCTCCATGGCCGCTTTGGAACGATTGGGTCCCGCCTAAAATTAATTTATGCGGATGGATGGCGTCAATTAACCGTATACCCTCAAAAGCGAACCTTGCTTGTCGAGGTGTGGCGATGGATAGCCAGAACTGCCCGCGATGTGGCCTAAGGGAGGAGACGGTTTT
This sequence comes from Ambrosia artemisiifolia, assembly GCA_032199755.1. NCBI lineage: Eukaryota > Viridiplantae > Streptophyta > Magnoliopsida > Asterales > Asteraceae > Ambrosia > Ambrosia artemisiifolia. The sequence continues at coordinate 44,565,789 of CM063518.1, forward strand.
TCATGTTTTATGGGACTGTTGGATCGCTAAATCCATATGGTGGTCAGTTATGGTTTGGCTCAAAATTCCTTTCCCAACTCATGACATTCCTATTCAATACTTCTTGGTATGGCTATGGAGATGAAGGGTTCTAAGGATTGGAAGAAGATTATCGGAGCGGTTCTTTTGGTTGCGGCTTGGGAGATATGGAAGGCGAGAAATGAGAAGACTTTCAACAACCATCACATTCACTTCACCAAGACGGCGGAACTAATTAAAGAAAACTCTTTGCTTTGGATAAGGAGTAGATCTAAGTATGCATAAAAAATAGATATCTCTTTTAGCTTCAAAGCTTCCCGACTTAGAATATGACATTTGCAATGGTTTAATAGTCAGGTAATTCATGGTTTTATCTCTTTGGCGAGCACCCTTCTTTTGTAAAGTTGGTACTCTTTATCAAGTCCAACTAGTAATATCCACAAATTGTTATACAACACCAGTAACTTAAAGCCCAACTTAGCTATTGATCTTTTAACATGTAACATAATTAAGGTAGAATCTTTAAACGTAAGGCGATGCATCACATGGTTTAATCCGAGTTACAATTGATTTTCTTTCATTTCTACGAAATATGATGTATAATCATAACATTTTGCGTGTCATGCTACCCAACGACAACAACACGCTCATCGTGGACAATCATTTATAGCATAGTTCTATGCTGAAACTGCGAAACATCAACACAAATGACAATTTCATGGCTTAAGGTTTTATGCAAAACTATCTTTTAGTTCTGACCAAAATCCAATTTCTGAACACAAATCAATGAATGCATGATGATAAACTTTACAGTAAGCAAAGTGTATCAGACACTATGGATATGATCCTAGAAACCTTTAATTTTATAAAACATGATAATTGCTTGCTATAAATTGCAACATAAATCCTGCTTTCATCAAGAAATTAAAGTAAATTCACATGTGAGACTACATGTTTACCGCGAGTTACCTACAACAGGTTTAATTTCCTTGCAGACGCGACTTTCTGAAGCCGAATTTGCTCTTTGAACTTGGCTATAAACTCCTCTGCTTTCCTATCAACCTCACCAGAATGAGGTTCGGCGTCACTCCATTCATCAGCTTTCACATCCATTTCATCGATTCCCGATTTTGATTGTGTCTCAACTTTATCATCATCGGTTTGAACATGAAACATGTTGACTTTTGATTCAAGAACTTGTTCTTTTGATCTGTTTGTTCTGACTGATTTACCCCTTTTGTAGTTATTAACAGTGGTGGCAGGTTTAGGAATAGAACTTGAAACGTCTAATTTCTCTTCTTTTCTTAACATGTTCTTCAACGTCTCAGAAGACGCACCAACGCTAGATGATTGACTCTTTGACCTTACAAACTGTTTGTCATCTTTCGAATCGAACGCACCATCATCACCCTTAATCTTACCAAAATCATTCACAATTTCTTCCGAACTTCCATCCAACGTACCATCATACTCTTTCACAATTTCTGTCGCGCTTAATCGACTCTTCTTTTTCTGGTGATTTATCTTCATCTCAGAAAAACCACCATTACCAGATTCTTGAAGTTTAGACTCCTCCACGAATGATGTTCCACCGTTCAGATACGGCTTCTTGTACCTATGACTAACCTCCACCGCCTCGACCCCTTTCGATTCTTCTTTTTCCGATAAATTCCTAATCTTAGACGGCATCCCAAATCTAACCGGTTGTGCTTTTACACCTTCATAATCAAACACACCACTTTCATTCCCTTCGCCAGTAAACATATCATCACGTTTCTCCAACCTCATCGATTTAGAACGCCGCTTAAATCTCATTCCAGAATCCAAACCAAAACCCGAACCCGAACCGGAATCGGAATCAGAATCATTCCCACTTTCTTGAAACTTTTCCTCTAACTTAACAGGCATCAAACCCCTAAACTTTCCCTTTTTACTTCCTTTAAACCATTCTTTTGAATCAGAATCAGAATCTTCAACAACTGATTTCCCAACAGCAGAATCCAAACTTTTAGATCCAAGATTTTGCCTAACTGTCTTCTTTCCACTACCCAATTGCTCAAGAACAAATTTTTTATCATTAATAACCACTAAAGATTCCCCTACAAAACACTGTTTTCTTGAACCTGAACCTAACCCCTTTCCCTCAACCCAAGATTTGTCATCAAACCCATACAAATTCCCATCTTCAAAAATTGAAGAAATTTGTGAAATCCCAGATAAATAACTTTCATTTCCCACATTATTATTAATATTATTATTATTATTATCAGGACAGTGAACAGTGTCTGCTTTTCTACTAAACAAGCCATAACTAACAACAATGCCAATGACAAAAAGGTAAATAAGGTCCCAAAGCTTGTTGATTAAAGTGGTGTCTTTGAACATGTCAGGGACTTGTGAAGGGAAATAGTGGAAAACAAGGAGAACAAGTATGATCATGAGGGATTTGGAGAAGAAATAGTGGCTGAAAAGGGACTTACCTTTTGTGGGTTTGGTGGGTACTGAAGGAGAAGATGGAGGAGATGGGATGTGGGTTTGGGTTGATGAATCTGCCATTGTTGTTGGTGATCAGTGGATCAGTGAAGGTTGTGCATTTTTTAGGGTGAGGAAAAAGAAGATGGATGGTGTGATGATATTGATAGGGGAGGGGAGGGTGTAATAGTCAAAAAAGGGCAGTGGAGAGAAAAGTGGAGTATATGTTTTTTTTTTTTTTTTTTTTGAACAGCCAACAAAAATTTTTATTCCACCTCGTTAGCGGGATACTAGCAATACACCTTACAAATATGAACAACGATTACCACCCTACACTAGATACATTAAAACCACGCCACTTCTCCCAATCAAGATTGGATTGCTTTGATCGTGCCTTCACCCAAAGATAGCTAAGCGTCTTTATTTCGCCGATAACTTTCTGGATCGAGGACTGCTTGTTGTTGAAAATCACCTCATTGTGGTTGTTCCAAAGGCTCCAAATTGCTGTGAAACAAATGGCTTGGAAGGCTTTTTGTCTATGCTTTGACCCACCAATATGCTCATGTAAGGACAGCAAATCACGGAAGCTGAAGGCGAAAACATTCCCCACTTTGCACCACTGTGAAATAAGTTGCCACACCGAAAGCGCAAGACCACACGAGACGAATAAGTGTTCCACGGTTTCCTGGGCTTCTCCACACACAGAGCAAAGGTTCGAGCCGACACCTATATTCCTTCTAAGTAACGCGACCTTCGTCGGTAACCTCCCAAGATTCGCCCTCCACACCAGAATGTCGACCTTTCTCGGCACCCACGAATTCATCTGCGCCCTTGTATCAACAGCCGGGTACCTGATTTTTTGCAGCTCCCGTTTAATCGACTTAACATCAAACCCAACCCGATCCCCGATGTTCCAGACCCAACGATCCGCTGCACCGGAGAGAGCCGGCTGCAGCAGCTGTATTAACTGCAAATCTGCAGCATCATTGCTATCCAGACCACCTCCATTCCAGTCCCACACCCATCCCGACCCATCCTGTAGTGCACGATCCGCCACAGTCGCGAACTTGTTCCTTTCACGAGCAAACAGATTCGGATACAGTTCAGCTAAGGGAACATCCGCAGCCCAGGCATCTAACCAAAACACCACATTCTTCCCATCCCCTACCACTGCTTTTATACCTTTCTCAACATCGACCCCAGCTTCACGAAGGTTCTGTACCGCAGCAGCTATGTTCTTCCAAGGCCCTGTAACAGACATCTTCCTTGGAACCGGGTTCCAAGACTTCTCCGAATGGTGAATCGACCAGATTACTTGTCTCCATAGCCCCTTTGGTTCCGTCTTGAAACGCCACCACCACTTAGCCAATAATGACAAATTCCCATCCCTTAGTGACCCAAAGCCCAACCCACCTCCTTCAACCGGAGCGATGACGCCATCCCAAGCCACCCAATTCATCCTTGCTTTTTCTTCCGAACCTCCCCAAAAGAACACCCTACGCATTCTGTCCAACGCTTCAAGAACCTTAATTGGCGCCTTGTATAAAGAGAAGTAGTATGTTGGTAAGGAATTCAAGACCGACTTTATAAGAACTACACGTCCCCCAAAAGAAAGTTGACGGGCTTTCCAAATAGAGAGGCGCTTCCGGAACGTGTCCACAATCGGTTTCCAATGTTTTACAAGGTTCATGTTTGCACCTACCATCAAACCCAGGTACGAAAAGGGAAAACTCCCAGCTTTGCAATTCAAGGAGGCTGCCACAGCTTGTACATCCGCATCATTCACCCCCACCCCATAAACGCTACTCTTCCTAATATTTATTTTAAGGCCTGAAGCGAGGTAAAAGCACCTGAGTATCCTCTTTAAATTAACCGCATTTGTCGTTGACCATTCCCCAAGAAATACAACGTCGTCGGCATAAAGTAGATGTGATAACAAGAACTCACCATTCCCACATTTCAGCCCCCGAAACAAGCCAGCCGAGCAAGCCCTTTTCATGACGCCCGTCAATGCCTCCATGGCAATCACGAATAGGAAAGGTGATAACGGGTCTCCTTGTCTAAGCCCGCGCTCACATGGGAACTCGTGGGTTGGAGACCCATTGATTAGCACCGAAGCGCGTGCCGAAGAGACAATAGCCATTACCCATTTGCACCACCGCTCGGGAAAGTTCATTTGACCCAACACCGATTCTAAGAACGCCCAATTAACCGAATCGTATGCCTTTTCTATGTCAACTTTAAACACCATGCCTACCCTCTTTTGCTTCCGCAACCACCCAATTATCACATTAAGCATAAGAGGCCCATCCGTAATGCTCCGACCCGCCAAAAACGCTGATTGTTCAGTTGAAACAAGCTGGTCAATAACCTTTTTCAGCCGTGCCACCAAGACTTTCGAGATCACCTTATTAATGCAACCCACCAAACTGATTGGTCTATATTCATTAAAGGTCGTGGGATCATCGGATTTGGGTATAAGAGCTATGAAGGAAGAGAGGCACCCCTCGGATATCTTTGGGTCATTATAAAATTCCTGGAACAACTTGACGAAATCAGCCTCGAGACCATTCCAACACCTTCTTAGGAATTTAAAATTGAATCCATCCGGCCCGGGGGCCTTATCACCATCACACGCCCACACCGCATTTTTTATTTCCTCTAAGGAGAAGGGCTGTATCAAACCAGTTGCCTCTACATCTGTCAACTTCTTTATGTGGGAGCAAATTATAGCAGGTCTACTCGCCATCGGTTCCTTAAATCTTTCCTTGAAGAAATCGACAGCTTTGTCTTTAATGGTGGTTGGGCAAGTGATCCAGACTCCATCCACCAAGATACCATTGATACGATTACTACTAGTATTGGCTTTCATTACACTGTGAAAGAAACCAGTGTTTTCATCCCCCTCCAGGGCCCACCTGACACGCGCTTTTTGCCTGACATCCAAGGCAGCCAGCCTATCGTGTTCCAGCACAAAACTCCTGCATTCATTCTTCAGCTCCTGTTCCAACAGTGACAGACTTCTAGACTCAGCCAGCCGGTCCAACCTTTCCATCTCCTTTAAGTTATCTCTATACTGTCCCTCCGACCGCTGTCGATCTGGGGTCACCCATTCCTTTATTCTATTTTTAAGAAATTTAAGTTTTGTCGCGATAGCCAAGTCAGCTTCCCCAACAAACTTAAACCTTAAACAAGACCCCAACACAAAGTCCACAAATCCAGGTTTCTCCAACCAGGTGTTAAAGAAGCGAAAAGGTATGTGACCATAATCCGAAGCCACCACCGATAAGACTACAGGGCAATGATCAGATAAGAACCTGGAAATTGCTGTCACTGAAGCCGTGGCCCAAGTACCCATGAAGTTATTGCAGACAAGGAATCTGTCGAGTTTGCTCATCTTTTGACCGTTGTCCGACACGTATGTGAACTTCTGGCCACCCATATTGTACTCCCATAGACCTGCCCTTGTAATGAAATCGTTGAAGTAATTCGCATTTGCTTGTATGAATTCTGAGTTCAGTCTCTCCGAATGGCACCTTACGTCATTAAAATCCCCGAACACCACCCACATCCCACTCGTGGACCCCCTAAGCTGCAAAAGATCTGCCCATACACGTCTTCTAACAATCGCATCGTTCGGGGCATACACATTAACCACGTTCAGGTTGTGACCGGAACCCACCAAACAACCCGATACCATTAAAAAGTATCTGTTCTTGACAACATTTAACGCCGAAAAAACCGTTGGATCCCACAAACTAATAATTCCACCTGACCTCCCTTCAGACCACACCATTTCTGCAACAAATCTAGTTTTCCCCCAAAAGCTCGCTAACTGAAATCTAGAATTCTGGCTCAACTTTGATTCCTGAATCCCAACGAAGTGAATACCGTGACTAGTCTTCAAACCTCGAACCCAAGACGCCTTGTTATCGTCTCTAGCCCCCCGGAGATTAATACTTAAGAAATTCATTGATCACCTGGAGTCACACCCTCATCAGCCACCATATCCCGAATCTGGTCCTTGAATGCCCCAACTACGATACCTACTATAGACTCAGCGTCCACAGTAAGGTTCACTTCAGCCTGTACTTCCTCTGCCGGACCTCTATCTGACATTAAGCCTTCCATTTGGTGACCCTCAGTCTGACCCTCTTCAACCGGAGGTGGTGTATTTCGATGACCGTCCGACACCACTCCGTTCCCAGTCACATCTACCGCATCTGGAATCGTACTGTCTTCATTCCTCCCAGACTCCTGAACCATAATACTAGGGTTCCCAGACACAGACCCACCAGATGGTCTCTGCACGTCCTCCATATCCTGAACTGGGCTCCTAAGGTGCCTGGCCTTTTTCTTGACTTATGGGCCTGGTCTGTTTTAGATCCATTCCCCACAGAAAAATACCCAACAGGAGTATTGAGGTCAAAAGACCTTTCGTGGCCCACCAACCTTGAATTATTATTCATGGGGGATTGTGGATTATTTTAAATGCTGTTGTGGCCCCCACTGACCTTTGTCCTTCCCCATGCAGTGTATCGCCCCCATGCACGTTGGACTGTTCACCTGGCCTTTCAACTTCCATGTTCACCGTTGGCATCACCGGTTCGCCTTCCGGCTGCTCACCAGCTGCCTCCGCCACCTCTCTCCTGACTTCTCCCTCCTCAAGATCTTCACCGCCCGCTATCGAACCTTCTGAAACAGGCTTTGAGCCATCTACATCCGACCCCAATTCACTGAGGGAATTTTGTAACAACCTATCATCCACTTCCTCAACCCATATTGTGATCAAATTATTATCCCACACTACCTTAACCTCCTCCTCGATTCTTTTATTCTCAGCGACTTCCACCCAAACCTTGCCCTCCATGTTATCCGGAGATAGCCATGAGAAATTGGATCTCTTACCACTTTCCCGAACAGTTCACCAACTTTGTCGAAAAACATCCCATCCCTGAGCTGAAGGGGCATTCCTCTAATCGTAAGGCATGCGACTCTTCCAAACTCCAGTATCTCCCCATTCCACAGCTTTGCAGATGAAAACAAATCACCCCATAATACCTTTTCCTTGTTCAGAAAGTCGGTGGCTGTTCTCTTGTCTCTAAATACCATCATCACCTTCATACCCCCCACCAAACTTGCCGGACTTTCATGGTACCCCCCATCCTTCAGCATTGGTTTTACCTTTGCAATTGCATCAATGCTCTTTGCTTCAGCTATGACTGTTCTCATGATGCAATGGCTCGGGTATAAGGCTGGTCTCTCCTCCACGACAAGAGTTTTTGTAGAAGTTGAAGGCTCATCCATCATTCCGGTTACTACATTTCTGAAGGATATCCCATTAGTCTTCACCACCGGTACATAGCCCATCTTCTGCTGCCCCTGATTCACCGTACATTGTTGTTCCGGCCCAATCCTCATGGAAGGCTGTTCCACTCTTCGATTGTTCTTATCCCACTTTGCAACTGATACCCCCACTTTGGCTTCCATAATCTTTACCGTGTTCATATTCCTCAACACCTCGTTCAGGTCGGTCACCCCCACGTATCTCACAAAGCCAAACCAGTTTCCCCTCCGATCTGTCTTCCTCGCGACGTATGCATCCTTAACAATACCATGTGGCTGGAAGGCCATCCATAACATGTTATCTGTCACACCTCTAGGGAGATTAGAGACAAAGAACGAGGTTACTGGCCTTGAATCATGAATCCCCTTGTTTCTCCGATGGTGAAAAGCTGTGTCTTTTCGGCTCCTCATTACATATGACTGGTATGTGGTGGAGTATATGTATGTGAGGCACATTTTAATAGGGTAATGGTTTATGATTTTAGTGTGTTTTCTTGAAATGATGGATTTGGCCCCCGAGTTTGATATCCCTTCAAACATTTGTTTCGACTCTGAACCAAAACAACCTTTTTTTTATGTGACGTGTCTTTTGACACGAGTGACCTGACCAGACTAATACGTATTATTAAAAGAAAAATGAATAAGGGAAATTTTAAATTTAAAACTAAAATATTAAACTCAATATATTGATAAATATTAAATATTATATGACCTCTTCTGACCGAAACTATTTTGACCCGGATACGTGTTTACGTGACTTGTTATGAAGATCATTAAAAGAAAAATAAATAAAAGAAAATCAAAATAAAAAACATTAAATTCAACTAATTAATAAGTACTAAAATGTTATGCTACATATTTTGATCCAAAATGGAAGGTAACTACAGATGGAGAATACGTCATCGTAGTTGTAGCGTGGAATGTATAAATTTTTATTATCATCCATGTAGAAGTATACAAAAATTGAATAGAGAAGTTTATTTAAAAGGGGTTAAAACTTTTTATTGTGTCCCAACAGTCAAATTTAACCAAACCAACAACTAGGGACATATCTACCTACTGAAGGGTGAGTTTAGACGAGTTCACACAGTTTCAAAGTTTTAGTAGGGAGCCTATTTAAAAAATTGGGATGAACCCATGGATTATACATGTTTGAACCCATAACACAAGATTCCTAAAGGCTCCATGGTTAAGGATTCCTAATTCTAAACAACGAGTCTTGGGTTCGATTCTTGCTAAAGACGTGTTTTTTAAGTTTCCTTTGAATAATGTCAGAACCTAAATCAGGGTTTTATATACCATCGACCCCTACTCTACCGTTCAAACATAACACGCACGACGCACAACACTTGTAGTCCAACTCCGACCCTACTGCCAATGACCCCAACTCCGATACTCCCCCTCTTTTGAAACTATTGATTGCTGCCAGTCCACCACTCTCCCACATGTTCACTTCACGAGTCACTTCAAATTTGTTACACATTCCATTTCTTTGTGAGGTTAACTTTCAATTTCATTACTTTTCTATGATTATATCTCTACTACGTTATAAAGGATGAGTGATGGCTAAATGTGTCCAAATTGGCAAAGTTAAGACGGCATCCAAAGAGTCTCAAGTGTAATCCTCAAATTTTTACCCCATTTCTTCCATATATACCCCTGTGTACCACCTTTGATACAAATTGTACAATCCCAACTTGCCCTACTCCTCTCTTCATCACCATTAGTTATTAGTGAAACCTCCAGTTGAATGTCGAGATGTAACTCTTTTTCATAATATCAATCATCGGTGCCGGGGAGTTGATAGGTTATTCTGCACTAGGTTAGAGACCCTGGTGTACACCCGTTACATTCTCGAGTCAAATATGAAAGTTATTTTATAAAGATTAGAATATATAAGTTCTAATTACGTATTACTACAAATTCCTATGAATTTTGGTTACATGGAAAATATTATAAAAAAGTTTAACGTTACCCAATAAATGATATATGATTTATGTAATGTTTGATTTGACGTTATAAAAAAACAAATAATGTAATGAAGACGCAGTCATATTATATTTAAGCGACATTAAAATGAAGATGAAAATCCTAAGTAAATAAATATAGTTTAACAAAAAAAATATAACAAAAAAATGATTAGGGTCTTTGTTTTATAGTGAAGGAAAAGCCGAATCAATCGGCAACATTTTAGGAAGATAAATACAAAAACGATCCAGAATAGAAAAGATGTTTTATGTAATACACGTTTGATTTAGGGTTTAGATTCCCTAAATCCCAAATCGTATAATCGATAAATGATGATAGTGTATAACATGCAGCGCAAGATTTATGAAATTACCTGATGTCGATTATAGAGGTTGGGTTTGGAGTTTAGAGTTGAATGAGAATGAGAAAGAGGGTGTCGTCGTAAATTAGAATGAGAAATATCATAGAAACAGAGTTTTTATATGCGGGTAAGAATAAATATGGCTGGGAAAAAAACGCCATCCATGGGACTCGAACCCACGACCACGTTCGGTCAACCAATTGAGCTAGAACGGTTTTCAAGCAAGCATATAAGAAAAACGGTGGCGGACACATAATTCGTACACAATGCATAAGAAAGTTGGTGCCCAGATTCAAACCTAAGATCTTAAACATACAAAACCATTTGCCTACCACAAAGAATATGTAGTTACAATTAAACCTGAAAATGCACATATAAAAAAAACGGGACAACTGATTTTACTGAAATTGTAGTTCAAACTCCACAGTACGGATAAGAAATTTAAAACTTCAACCTCAACATGCATCTAATATTACTCTATCTTGCTTATCAACCTTAAACAGGTTCCAATATCATTTTATGAAAACACAAACAGAATAAAACAAAAGTGTTCAACCAAACTACAATAACCAAAAAGTTTGAACCCTTCGCTTTCAAAATCTAAAACATACAATAAGTTTCGAACCCTTCGCTTCCAAAGTCGAAAACTACAATAACCATAAATGTTGACTAATATGAGACCAAATCAGGTACCTTGACACCCGAATAGAACAATAAATGTTGTTAAGTATATCATTTTTGTTATTAAAACAAATAGACATCTATTGGGTCTTTTTTTTATCGAAACAAATAGGCAAACAAATTTATGGTCTCTATGCTATCTTCCCCCAACGGCCAACATATAGGCAAACCTGTGTTTACATGAATCGCGAGCGACGCGAAATGGAACAAAACGTGAGAACATCAGTGATGTGTTCACAGTAAACCGAGGCTGAATGCTCAATTTAGATTACTTCTTTGCTAACATAGATTAAGCGTTCGTCTGCGCTAATTGAGGCCGGCACAATTGCGAACAATGAATAAATGGTAAAATAACATTAATATATAGTTTAATTGTGTAAGCCAAAGTTGCAGTTACAAACATGAACAATGAATCTATGGTAAGCTAACATTAAAACTTGGTTAAAAATGCAAATTAGTAGTTCTCAATTCGATTTGGAAAAAACAATGGCCAAATTGATGATATCACAGTTACTACTACATCCTATCATTATTTCCAGATCATGCTTCCTCTATACTGCCTCTTCATTTTTGTCATTTGTTAAAAGAAACAACATTCTTAGTGATTTGCTACAATCTTCAATTCAACGGCCTCCCATTTTTTTTCTTTCTAAAAGTGATCTTATTTAGCATTGAAAATTGAACTAAGCATTGATACTTCATCAGATAGGTAATCCATATCATCCACTAATTGACCCATAATAATAATTCCACATTTCAGTGACTATATGTTGTAGAGCTTAAATTCTAATTCATTCTTATGGATCAATTGGTGAACGAAATGATTAACTCGTCTGATGACTCTGATCGGCCTCATGATTTACTGGCTTTATGATGACAAATTTAATCAACTTTGGAGAAAAAATGGCACTTACAGGAAATGAATATGTTCGAATACTTGAAAAATGTGTATGGGTCAAAATGGGTTGAAGTCAGTGTAGAGTACTTGGGGCAAAAGGGGTCGACTAAAAAAGAAACACAGGTGACTATTAACCATCTAACTAACTATCAATCTACCAAGCCCAATTCTGATTTTTTTTCTAGAGTTTTGAAAGCATTTTCCTTGACTATTGGAGTAAAGTATCATTCTTAAACCATACAGTGAAGAAAGTGGACATAAAACTAAAGATTTGCAGGAAAATTTACCTTTTCCTACTCTCCTACATGTCACGAAATTTCATACCTAGCAACAAAGTTTGATAACAACCATCAGAGTAAAGAAATTTCAAGGTTCATAAGACAAACATTAACAGTCATTAGATGAGTTAAAGCAACCACCTCTAAATCAAGTCATTATAACAAACAAACCTTATACCATGGATGTGCCTTCATCTTTTCGGTTCACAAGCTATACAACTTCAAACTAATCAATGTTTTTTGACAGTATTATGTTCTTGTGTAATATTGAATTTAAGCCAAACTTCTTTACCAATCAAGCTATTTTGTATGATTCTCATGCCCATGCAAAAGTTTCACCAGCATTCGATTATATAGTTATTATCAGTACATGTCCATTCAGCCGCCTTCACATGTCACCGACTCCGTTATAATGTAGAACACAAAATCAAATTGTCTGTATAATCAAAATAACGGAAATCAAATACTGACCCTCTTTGAAGTAGGTTTCAAGTTCGATATCCGTAGAAGAATGATTGTCAAATAATAAGAAACGAAATCCTAAAATCATGAAATCATCAACTTACGATAGTAAGTATGATCATAATAAAACATATCCTACTAATTGAAATGATAAAAATACCAAGTCAAACAGATAAAAATTCCCAGAATGTACGTTTAGTGCATAAGCCTCAGTAAACTTTTATTCAAAATACAGAATGCTATTTAAAATTTTTTAATATTAGTATATATATCCGGTTAATATGGTTTCCGGGGCCCTGATTCAATAAAACCGTGCCCTAGGTTGCCTCAAATTAGGCACAATTGAGGAAAAAAAAACAACATTTGATAGAGCAAGAATATAATAGAGCCATACAAATCCATCTCAGAAATGTCAATGAGCCGGTAGTAATTGCGACTAACATGAGGGACCTGCAAAATAGATATGAAAAGGGACAATTTGATGTTAGTTTGCGTGTTTCCACCTCCTAATTGACATAATCTGCGCACAATGTTAAATTCAGCAAATTTGCCATATTGTAAAACATGTGGGAACAAAAGTAGTCAAACCTATCTAACACCTCATCTTCATTGAAGGATTTGACAAAAGCAATTGTTGTCTCAAGCCCAATGCCTTGAACACCTTTTAGATCAAAATCGTTTCGAACCAAAAGAGCAATGGCTATCAAGTGGTTTCTTTTTGGGAAATTGGATTGTATCGCACTCAACTGTTTGGGATTGGCCGATAACGCACTAAACTATAAAAATGATCACCAACGCACTGAACTTTAAACCTCTTGGATTGTGTCACACTATGGCTGTGTTTGAACATGTCCGGAACCACTAAAATGATTACTTAGTGATAAAGAGGTTTAAAACGATTACTTATTGACAAATTAATACAATTAACACATATGGATTCTTCCATTTGGACCTTGTCAAACACAGCCTTAGTGTGACACAATCCAAGAGGTTTAAAGTTCAGTGTGTTGGTGATCAATTTTATAGTTCAGTGCGTTATCGGCCAATAACAAATAGTTGAGTGCGATACAATCCAATTTCCCTTTCTTTTTAGCCCTAAACCAGCTTCGATATCTCTGAAATTTGATAGAACTCAAATGGTTCCTGTGTATTTATTCACATGAAAACATTAGTCCATTTAAATGAAATTATCCTTTAGAATAGTTGGATTCAGGTAAGTGTTAATATCTAACAGGCCAAATAGGTGAAATTATAAATTATTAGGTATAGTATCATCTGCTTTATTACTATTAGATATGGCTTCACACTTCCGGCAAGTTTTTTATCGCCGTCTTTGGAAAATGATTATCAGGATTCATATTATGAATCTAGCCCATGGTTTGTTGATCTTTCAGCATGATCTGGGTCATTTCCCCAACATTTTAACATAGCCCATTGAGAGATATACCAAAAAAACCATGATTTAATGTTAAGAAAGTATATTAAACTGTGTAAACCTTATCTAGAAATAAATATCAATAGACAGCGATCAAGATAAAAAACACGATATTGTTAATTGCTAAAGTCTGAAATGTGTTTTACCTCGCCATTGGAAGTCTTACAACCTTCATTCTTCTCCTGCTCTGTAACTGAAACCAATGAAGATAGATAAACACAAAAATTCTATAAAAAAAGAGGAAGGTGTCAATCTAAATCAGATCGATTATGATTTATTTGCAAACAACATCAACATAATCTATGAGCCTGATTTTGCTCTTGTTAATAACAAATAAGTAGATAAACAGGGTCTAACAGTTTCAACTTTTGTTGACTGATTCGAGTCGGTTAGAGTATGCTTTTACTCGCCTCCAATGCAGCCATCCACCAATCGCAAAACACGGAAACCACACGACGTATACTGTGGAGGCGGTGGAAACGACATCTGAATGTGTGATCTTGGTTAATCCAATCTACATAACCAACTACAAGATTCAGAATGGTGCCACCTCAGCTCTGGTGGAAAGATTGCAAACGACTCGAAAGAGGGTCTATACATTTAATCAAAATACATATTAAAAATTCAGTCAAAAGCATATATATACATACGAACATCAATATGAAGAAACATATTATTGAAAGAGGGGGTGATATATACATATAAACACAATCAGAAATAGATTTATACACATAAACACAATATTGAAAGAGCATGAAACACATAACACAATACAAATCAAAACCTACGAATAGTGATGAACATATAACCACAATAAAATATCAACCAAAATCGAAAATTCAATCAGAATCAGATCTATAGATTTAACCAAAATATGTCACTACACACATAATGGCATCACAATGTTTTTATTTAAATATTCTTGCTAATGTACAAAGCTCATACAAGTTGAATTTAATCACATGTTCATAGACTCATTGTTTCATCAATTTATTTACATTTGACATTCAAAATCTCAATATATCTTGCCATAATAATCCAAATCATTGCAACGAATCACCTTATACCACAACAGATCTACAAACCCACAAAACATAAATAATAAAGATGAAAAGATGAAGCCATCAAACCTGTTGAAACCAAATGAAAGAATCCACGTAATCGAGATAAAAAAGATGAAGCTATCACACAGCTGCGAACAATTTTAGGGTTTTCAGAACTGGGTTGTGAATAAAATAAAACATAAGAGATGACTATGAATCTTACCTCTTGTGATAGCAAAGACTTTGAATGCTTGTTATTTAGCAACCAACAAATCTACAAAACCTACATAGTTGAACTAATAATTAATAAACATTAGAACTAAAATGAACCCAAATCTAATAGGTATTAGCTGAGCCTAAATCTCCCAGGAAAACAAACTTTTAACCACTTTATTTTCTTCCTGGAAGTTAACCAAAAGCCTAGTGGGCTCACCCAACAACTTTACCAAATTGCAATTCACTGCTTTATTTAGAGAACCTTGTGAACGTATAAGTACAAAGCTTATGGAGATATATAAGGATTGCACATATAACAGCGCAAATTGTACAGTGGTGTACAATTATGCCAAATGTCATTTCTATTTTTAGCCCTGTGCTAGGTAAATAAAATAAAGAAACCTACATCGTGATCTAAAAAAACATAATTTGTGTGTCAAATCATTTAGAAAGAAACATTAATAGCTTAGTTTGTGTGCCTAAAGAATAACAGCGAAAGGTAGATGGTAGATAACAGTGAAGCTATTAATCTCAAACAATTACGAATTAAATTCCTATTTCTTATGTTATACAACTACCATTTATTCACTCTCCATGAATTCCCACCTCCAATCCCAACAGAGGCTTGACTAAGCACACGCATGTCACTTAAATTGCCTTCGTAGCTCGTCCTTGGTGTCACGGATGAACAATGCAAAATCACAAAATAGGGTTCTTAACTTCTTACTCAAAGAGCAAAAAATGTCAACTTTATAAAAAACCAGTCCCATATATGTTAAGAACATCATAGATAACATAAAATAAATTCAACTCAAACCCTAAATGTTTTAACTTGTCTTTGGCATTTCCACATACAGTTGATAATCAACACCTAAACAAAAGACATTAGGACAAATGGGCCTTCGAATTAAAGTGAGACAAAGATATGGGAGGGTTTAAACACCTTTTTCTTCAAAGAGGTGTGCCTAAAAATGCAAACTAAAATCTTTACAATATATAATATATCAGTCAATACCAGTTGAAAGCAATCAGTCTTTCAAAGTCTATCTTTTCATCTACCTCATATTAGGTCATACGAATTACTAAACAAAGTATATGAATTATTTATGAACTGATCAAACGAACTAAATAAAGTATAGAAGATATAGAAAATCCCTAAATCAAATGAATGGGGAAAACACTATAACCCTAGAATACGAAACCATAATAACCAAATCTGGGTTGAATAAGCTAAACAACAACCCTCAATATGGCAGAGCAGAAAACCCTAATAGTAAATTAAATGGTAGAGAGAACAATTAATCAAAACAAATTACATAATCAGAAGAGGAAGCGATTAAAAGATAAGATACATGTATAAATTGATTATGTAAGGCTAGTTTCATACCATCGATTGGATTGACTCAAGATATTTCTTCAGAGATACGAATTGCTGGAAAATGATAGGGTTAAAACATAAAACGGAAATCAACATATACATCGGGTTAGGAGCTGATAGGTTCGGCCGTTTAGACTTTATGAAGAACAAAAACGTATCAATTAGGGTTTAGGAGGACGAGGCAGATGGTTATTAGTTAGTCGTTGATCAAAATCAGGAGGAGGAAGCGTCGATCAGAATGAGGAGGAGGAGGAGGAAGAAGAAGAAATTTAGGGGCGGCGATTTTGAAAAAAAATGGTTTTTATATGGTACTCATCGGATGTAAGATGGAGCTCCATATTTTAATTGGAGCCTAGGTGGACACTCTAGAAAAGCTCCATTCAACCCAAGTAACCTCAATTATTATATAGATAGATTTACTACAAATCCAATTAAATCCTCCATGAAACCACTTTTATTGTCATTTATGCTTACTTATTGTCTGGCTTTTTCACCTACTCATTATTATTATTATTATTATTATTATTATATTATAGAGAAGCAGGGATAGTAGAGAGAGGAGGAGACTGATGAGAGAGAGAGAGAAACGAATTTAATCCCTTCACTGCCTTTTTTCTTCCAACAGGTGATGATTAAGAGCGTTGTAGTTATCTTCTTCATGTTTAAGATCAATGGAAGAAAGGTGGGTTACAAGAAAAACTTCTTTTTGTTTTCCATTTTTATGGGTTTGCTTAATATCATTCTGTTTGAAAAACCCACTCCACTTTTATTGAAAGAAGTGATGGTTAAAGCTTTTGGGGTGTTCATGCCATAAATATAGTATCATATACATACAAGTGGTCTTTTAATTGTGTTTATTATGAATCCTTAGTGAATGCTAAATACACAGATACGAATTCATCTATAGACAACAAGACACAATTTATTTAATTTTAACAAATGAAGTACCAAGCAAAAAGGATGCCTTGAGGAACCGTCGATAATTCTTGAACAGGAGGTATGTTCCAGATAAAGGATTGTATTATAGGTGGCTACAATAGCGTTTTATTTTTTTTTTATTCTAGACATAAAATATAACCCAACTTGATAGAAATACTCATTTTTTTCCTCAATATTTTTTGTTTGATGATAGGGAGGAGAGGTTTACACATGGTTGTTAACAACAAACACAATCCGAGTGAATTAGAGTCAACATTCTGGAATCCTTCTATTTCATCAAGGTTAAAGTGTCAATTGTAATTTGGCACACGGGAGTGTTGAGTGTGCAATATGGCTTTGAAAGATCTTCAACATGATATCCTAATGGCGTTTTCTCTAAATTGCGTGTCTTTTTATGTGGTAGGTTTTCTGGTGGCTAGCCTCGTTGCTAAGGTTGGGTGGATCCTCTAATGGTCGTGACGAAAACTCCAGTTCAAATAAGATTTTTAATATCTCCATACGAATGAACTTCATTGAATGTTTATATTGTATTTTCTATTGTGGTTTTTTTCAAACTAAATGGATAATTGATTTTTATTTTCTTCTCTTAGTTATAGTCTCTTAAAAAGGTAAACTTATAGTAAATATGGATTTGCAGACTTATCCTTGAGGAAATAGGTTAATTTGGGTACAAAGAATTTGAACGCGGTTTCATTTAGTTAGATTTAAGTTATATATTTGGTCAATTTGGATATACCCAGGTTACATAGAAGGTTGAAATGTATTACTTTTATAAAACTTTCTAACTTGAAATAGGTTTAAATAGGCCAACACCATCACGACCATTGTTTGTTGCCATGTTCACCAACACCGTCGCCACTACCTCCATCAACACACTACCACCAAAATGCCACCCACACCACTATCGCCACAAACACCAACTTCATCATCACGCCCACCACCATAAGTCTTGCATTTTGATACTTTTTTTTCTTTTCTAAACCCACTCTTTTTAATCCTTGCCCATTGTGTTCTGAAAACATGTGTTCTAAGCCAATTTGATACATTTTTAAAACATGTTTTGTCCGAAACTAATATTGCTCAAAAAATGTTTTGACTATGAACTCTTTTTCCTCGTAACCCATTACTTAGTTCCAACCGATAGACCAAGACGTGCATGCTAAGGGACACGAGACACATAGAGATTCTATCAAATTAATAACCACATGAACAAAAACATGATATGCCGCCTTGTAATGATTTATGTTTCCATAATGTTGTCTACCATCTCTTATATTGTTTTTTTTTTCATATCAATTCTTTTATATTCAATTGTTTTTTGTTAATTGATATGTTACTTGTCTTAGCAAATTGGTATTAAAGATAGTTTACATGAAATCAGTTACGCAACGTTCGCCAAAAAAACATAAGTACCCGCAGCAACGCGCGGGCATTACCGCTAGTTCTATCATTATAGATGATGAATAGGTTTTGTTAATTTGTTGAAACTTGAATAGTTGAATGGTTATACGAAAATATAAAATTGAATTGTACGTAAATTGAATGATTTCTTAAAAGTTGAATAGTTGAATATTTTGTTAATTTGTTGAAACTTGAATCTGATATTTAGGTATTATGAACATTTAGAGCTTTTATCAAAGACAATCATCAACCTTCAATAATCATTTTTAAGTAATAATCCCTCGAAAATAGATTTCAATGATTTCCATGGGATCTTTCCGAAAGAAAACCAATTCCATCTTATCACCCAAGTAGAAAAGATGAAATTAGATGAGCATATTTGCTTAGAGGACTATCACAACCAACATGGCATTGTCTTCAACATATACTTGTTGGTGTATATTTAGATGTTTTAAACCAGAATGGTACAATGGAAAACATGGAATTGGTTAGAATATTGTGTTATAACAGAATGAAGCAAATTGTTTATATCGTTACTTGTTTAAGGAATGCGAACAAAATGACCCACTCGTGAGTGAGGGGTATAGTGTTGGTATATGATCGACAGATTTAATACTCATGCTGGTAAATGAATACTTTTCACAATAAAGCACGTAAAAATGGGAAAACTTACTTAAACAAGTTCAATCTTTACATGTGGTCGTTGAAAAACAAACAGATAAACATGAAAAAGAATAAATAATCCGATTAAGTACTTCAATCAGACTTGTTAAAGGGATTTTCGAATAATAATTTGCTATTTTAAAGACCATATATGTGTTTTTAATATCATATTTTTATCATGGAATTAATAGCCAATTTCGTCCTTGAGGTTTGGTCCAGTTTGCCACTTTAATACAAAAGTTTTTTTTTGCAAATCAACACATGTGGTTTGGATTTTTTTTGCCAAATTCGTCATTTTCACTAACCCAGTTAAATAATGTCGTTAACCTTAGGGACAAAATTGACTATTAAGCAAACCATAAAGCCGATCCAAAAAAAAAATTTTCATATACAATCCTCTGAAATTGAAATGTCCAAAAAGTCAGTGTTTTGAAAACCGGACCGACCGGTCGGACGGGGCTCCGGGACCTGAACCGGTCCGCTTCAGGTGGTTGGACCGTTTCTACAGTGAACCGGCTTGGGACTGGAAAACCGGTGGTCGGACAGGTTTTTTATTTTTATTTTTTTTAATATTTTGGGTTTCGAAGCATCTTTTGGCCCTGTTGTTGGACCGGTGAACCGCCCGGGGTCCGGTTCGACGTCCGGTCTGGTTCTGAAAACCTTGCTAAAAACACTAAGGGGCTGTTTGGTAGCCTCTTAATGAGGCCGAACCTTAATAAAACTCTCATACCAATGTGAGATAAGAAAACTAACCATTAAGAGGTCCAACTTAATGATTCAGCACTTAACCATTCAGACCTCTTAACCATTTAGGCCTCTTAATGATTCAACACTTAAGCAACCAAACAGTAAACCAACTGCATGTTACATTATCCATAATTACTAATCTACCCTTGTACAAACTAAATTAATACAAATATAAAAACCCAGCCAAAACCTCTCTCCCATCTCTTCTTCTTCTTCTTCTTTCATCAGTTGTTCCTGCCCCCAGGGGCGGACCCACGTAGAGCGGGTCGGGTTCCCGAGACACCAATGTTTTAAATTTTTTTACTAGCAGCGATATGTTAATTTTTTTAAGTACCCCATGAATATTATAAGATGGACACTATTGAATCAAGATTAAAGCTAGTGTAATGGTAATTCTCCCACTATTGTAGTTAAAAGGTCTCGATTTCGAGTCCTTTAGGTTCCGAATTTTTTGTTTTTTTTTTTAACTTCCAATGAAAAGTTAGGGTTTAAAACACTAGACAGTATACAAACAACTTCAAATCAAATACTAGCACAGCCTCCACCCTCATCTCTCTCAGACTCTCAAAGTTTTACACCCAACCCAAGTCCCACCCCAACGACCACCGCCCCACCAGCCTTATCTCCTCCCTCCTCCCGTTTTTATCTCCTCCGTAGCCGGCCTTGGGCTCCTCCTCTCTGCAAAAGGTAACCTTTATTTATAACTACAATTCAGTTGCTTAGATACCTTTATTTTTTTATAACTGCAAAAGGTTCGTATCCGCTGGAGATTTAAAAAAGTTTATACCCTTTTAGATGCTGAATTATTTTCCTGAGAATGGCAACCCTGCAGTTTTTAGTCTTCTGTTTCCATACCGTTGGTTTGGTTAGCAGGCTATTAATTAATAGTTGTTGTGACATGTTGCTTCATGCATCTCAATGGATTTAGCTTGTGTATAGGAGGAACTAATTAGTTACCTTTTTTTCACTGTTATGATCCCTCGAATCATAATATGCTTCCTTCAAGTACTAGTTTAATATTGTATGTTTTGTAAGCATTTAGTGTTACTGATGTAAATACAAGTAAAGACAAGGTTTCTAAACAACTGTGAAAGATGGCTTTTGTGATGAGATTAGGGACATATTAGTGGATTCCTTAACCACCTGCTCGCTCTACTTTATTTGTGTTTTCCATTCTCTTGAGGCGTTCTAGTTTGTGTGCATATCACTTATTAAACAGTAAGTTTCAGGTGAAGTATGCTTTTTATAGATAATAGAAATATAGAATGAATTGAGTCATGTACCTCTAGAAAGGAATGTGGAGTGTTGATTAAGTGTTAATCAATATTCACTTAGTACAAATTTATATGATATTGTAATTTATTATGTTCATAGCCCTGACCCAACCCAACCCAACCCGAACCGTGATCGACTCGAAAATTCTAACGTTGGGCTTTGAAAAATCTTATCAAAAAAATTGGACCTCATTGGAAAAAAATCCTGGGTCCGCCACTGCCTACCCCCATCCCTACTGTCGGCGTCTACTTCTTGTTAAATCCTTTACCGGCCAACTGTAAGCTTGCATCTCAAACTAATTTAATTTGGTACCGAAACTGAAGGTAGGCTTTAATACTATAAAATCTTATAAAACTATTATGTTTTGCAGATTGGATATTTGTGCAAATATGGGCAAATCCTCAAAGAAAATGAAAAAAATACAACAAACAGACATTCATTCTTCTTCTTCTTCTTCTGATGATGATATTATTAATCAACCTATTCAGAATGTAAGTAATTCTATAACCTTCATTAATTCTATTTTAATTTAATGTATATAGAACTATGCCTCCGTTTTAGTAAATATTGTAACAAGTTAGCTTGCATTCCCATAGGTTTCACTTTCATTTGATTTTGTCTAGTATTGGTTTTATTTTATGTGTTAGGGTTTGATTGGTTGCTTTTGTTTTTAATCGGTTCCTCCATCGTGCTTATATGTTTTTATTCTGCAGGCGGATGGAGACGACGGTAGCGGCAGTGAAGAAGAGTATGACTCTGAATTGGATAATATCAATGTAAAAGAATCTTATTATTGCATATTTCTTGTTTTGACTATATATACTATCTGTTACATTGGAAATTTGATAATAAAAATACATTTTTTATGACATAGATGGATAGCGGGGAAGATGTTTTCGAGAATGATACTGTTGGAGAGGATGAGGATGAAAGCGATAGTGATGAGCATGATGATGATGATGATGATGAGGATGGCGAAGATGAGGATGATGGGATGGGCATGAAAATAGAAGACAGCAACAATGCTGATATGGAAGAACTTGAGAAGGAGTATAAAGATCTTCAAAATAAAGAACAGTAAGCTTCTCTGGTTATGAGAATGACGGTCTTTGGTTTTATATAGAGGCACCTGTTTCAGTTCGTTTACTTATATATTGGTTGACTTTGGTTATGTTTGTTTCTCTAACGGTGCCACTTGGTTCAAGTTAAACGATATACCATGAGAAAACAGGCTCAAAATAATGTTTTACAAGTGCACAAAACCACATAAACTGTTTTATTAAAAAGGTTAGATTGGTATTCTAGTAGTATAGCTTTTTGTACAGTTAACACGTTAAATACATGTTTTGCGTTTGCGGTTTGGCTCAACTCAACTATATATGTTTTGGTTTGCACTAAAAGGTAATTGTGCTTGCCTGTTACCCATCCTGCCTAGTAGCCATCTCTTAGTTTTGTGTTTCTTTACACTTGTTGTCGTATAATCATATCCTAAACGGTTCTGGTTTTTGAAGTCGATAAATAATTTGAGATCCGAATCATTCAATCTCATTTGATTTTTTTTCTTGCGACTTTTGCAGAGACCTTTTCAGAAACATAAGACATGACCAAGACGATGATATTCTCAAAGGTCAAGCTGTAAAAAATCAAAGGGTATGTGCTCTCGAAAATTGTTAATTTGGTATGTATTCCCTATTCAAGGAAGATTGTCTCGTATACTGTATTGTAATATTTTTATTGTGTTTTCTCATCCTATAAAGTGATTTTTACTAATGTTTCTTATGGTTGTTAACCTAGCTTATTGGATTTGAGGCTAGGTATTAGGTACTTGTGCACCTGGCAATTTTGGATAATTTACTAGTAACTGGATCAGTTTAGATTATGTTTACGATTATATCTTCAGTTTGCAATATGAGTAAAAATCAAAATACTTAGCCTGAAGGAAACACGCTGAAACTCGCCCAAAATGGAACCCTTTATAGAACCCTTTAAATCATTTTACTTAAACAACTAGATTCCCATTTAAATAATACTCCGTATAATATTTATAACCATATTTTACACATATTAATTATTTACAGAATTTTTTTTTTTTTTTTTTTGCTGTTAGTTACTTACTTACTTGTGGTTCTGTGGATTAATTCATATTATTGACATTTGTCCAGGCTCTCTGGGACAAAACTCTTGAGTTCAGATTCTTGCTACAGAAGTCATTCTCAACAGCAAATCGACTTCCACAGGTTCGCCTTAAATCATAAGTTTTTATATCCTTATAACATCTATGTGTATGATTCTGAATCATCAAGTTAAATTATGATAATTTTCTGCAGGAGCCAATTCGGTCTGCTTTCTGCAATTCCAGTGAAGAAGTTAAAGAAGCCTATTCAGACCTAATTAATTCAACTAAGAAAACCCTTGATTCTATTCTTAAATTGCAGGAGGTTAGATGGTTATAATTATCTTTTATTCCTGAATAGGTTTGTGTATTAATGAAAAGTTTTATTAACAGACGCTTGTGGAGAATAACCCGTCAATCATGGATGCAACTGAAGGTACGTGTCACGTTTCACACTAAATGTAATTCTGTTGTATAGTTGTTTTATTTGGATATTAATGCAAAAAAAAAAAAAATCTTTCTTTAGAAGGTGATGCTGGACAATATTCTAAAAGCTTGAACTCAACTGATGGAGATGAAGAATGGTTTCAGATTTCTCAAATGCAATCTAGGTACTTATATTCTGTATAATATTATATGCCATCACAGTGTCAATCCGATTATCATGATTAAATATGTATCATGACTTTCACAACTAAATGTATTTTGCATACTGAATTTGTTATTGATGATGTTGTGATGCAGAATCACTCCTTTTAGAAACCTGTCAGTGGATAAATGGCAGAGGAAGACACAGTTGACAAGTGGTGCAGCTGGCATGAAAAATAAATTCCAAGCCTTTAATCAGGTTTGCTGTCTGGGTTTTTTGGTTGCTTACGTTAAGTATGTTCGCCATCACTCACCTTATTACTTCTATCTTTCAGAACATCAGTGAACAAGTTGCATCATACATGCGGGACCCAAGTAGAATGATGAAAGGGATGCAGCAAAGCAGATCTGCTGTTCCAGTTTTTGGCGATGTAAGTTCATAATTTCTTGTTCATTTAGGTCCCGTGATGTTTTCAACATTTCTTATTTTCTGTTGCGCTAACTTTGAATAAAATTGCCTGCGTTCTCATTTAATTTTTATTAAAACCGTATAAAAGAACCAATTTTTTTAATAAATTTTATTGATAGAAAGAGAAGTCAGGAATCAAACAGATGTAAAAGTAACTGATTTCACTGTATTTCTTCATACATCCCAACAGCACTTACTAATCTACTTAGAGCATCTGCCACGCGAGAGGTCGGCTGACCTCCCACGTTACCCTGCCTGTCTTCTGCCCCACCAGACGACCCTTGTTCTCTTCTCCCCTGCTGACCACGCCACTTCTTTTCTTCCCCCTTGTCACAGAATCTGCCTTCTTCCACGGACGGTCCATTCCCAGACTGCAAGGCCTCTCTCCCCTCGCAGCATTTGCAGCCTCTTCTCTTCTCCCTCTCTCTTTTATGTCTGCCGTCCGTGGCCTCTCAAACCATTTATTTCTGAAGCACAAGTAACTAAAAATTTGATTATTAAATTACACAAAGAAAATACAAAACTTCTGTTCTAGCCACTTTTTAATAGTGATATTGATTTTTGTCTACAATTACTCATGGTATTTCGAACATTTAACTAGTTTAACCAATCCCTTCAGTTTTGTCCTGAGTCACATGCCACAACCTCCATAATATGTGAAAGTACTGAATTTAGAGTAGTAAACTTACCTATTTTTATATCATTTTCTTGGTTTAGTTTTCATCGTCCAAGCTAATTCAATTTATTGCCCGTGTTATTGGCAGGTTTCTGATTCAACTCTAAATAAGGATGAGGTATGTAGTAACTCAAAGTTTTACCTTAGTACTTTCAAGTTTTATATTGACCCCAACAGGGCTAGCCTTATATCTAATTTCTTGATTACCTTGTTATGTGGTGGTAGTTTAATTTAGTTACCCACTTCTTGCTTGAATTTTACCGAAATATGTTATCAAGTCAATCTGACGGGTCAATAGTCAACTTCTATTATTGCAATTTACATCTGATGATGATATGAAATGTTCATTCTTTACACTAAATCATGTGGATTAATGTCCTTTTTTTGTGGTTCTCGATAGACAATTAATGCTGATGGTGATCCTGAACTACTTGATGATTCTGAGTTCTATCAACAACTACTGAGAGAATTTTTTGAAACTGTTGATGCGGGATCATCCGGTAAGAAACCTGAGCATTGAATTTTGATATTCCATTTTGTTTTTGTTAAATTATTTACCCATTGATGAATTCATTCATTAAAGCTTTGTGGGTTGTCAATTTGGTGATGTTTTCTTTTGTTTTTGTTATTCTCAGAGACTGCATTTTATGCTCTGAAGAGATTACAAACTAAAAAACGCAAAATTGTTGATCGGCGTGCTTCTAAAAGCCGAAAGATCAGGTACTGCTCATTAATGAATTTTGCTCACAACTTTAAGTAATTTATTATTCATGTTAAGTAATGCTGAAAAAATGAAAATATATCTGAAGACGTTAATTACTTTCAAAATTCAAGGCATCCTAATAGGATGGTTTAAGAGGGGTAAGGTATTTGGTGATACCACCTGATTACTCAAAAATCGATCTCATACGTGTTAATAATATATTATATAATAAAAAAATATTAAAACTATCATTGACATTAGAAACTCGAAATTATTAAAAATGTAGAACTGTTACTAGTGTTGAGTTTACGATTGGGTTTTGGGTTATGAGAACTCCAAGGGATAACTTTTAAACACATAAGATCATTAATGATACTTGTTGGGAAACATGTGAACCCAACGGATTTTACAATTGGGTGTGGGTGTGGGTATGGGTATGGGGTTACCAAAACCTGACCTATTGCCATCCGTAAGTCGTGATTGAAGTTTAATAATATATAATTGACTCGCTAGACTAGTTTACATATTTATCTATAAGTTTGTGAAATCTGATTTTTATTTTTCTTTTCAGGTATCATATTCATGAGAAGATTGTGAATTTTATGGCTCCTGAGCCCATGAATATACCTCCAATGGCCCCTAAGTTATTTGAGAACTTATTTGGCCTAAAAACCCTGAAACCTGCTTCTTCAGTATCTTAAGAAGACGAATCCAAATTTTCCAAAATTTTGTAGATCTTTAATTTAAAAGTGGAACTTGATTTATGTTATAGATTCTAGTGATTATAAATACCTCTGTTTAACAAATTGTGATACTTAGAACGTGTAATCTTCATTTTTGGTATTGTTCTTCAAGAGTATGCTTGGTTTTGAAGTTAAAGCATCATAGATGTCTATGAAGTTAGATGGTAATTTTGGTCCTCATCTACGTTTTGTCAATCTAGCATGCGGTTTGATCTTAAAACTACAAGCTTTTATCACGGGGTAAGATATACTTTGAGGCGCCATGTTAGTTAGGTCGAAGTTGGGATGCTCATCTCTGCTGCAATTGCAACTGAAAGTAAAATCGGAATGGTTGAATAGGCTAATTTTAAACTTGTGACAATTCTTCTCAAATGTTTGTTGAACAAGTCTGCTTGTGAGAAGTTGATTAAATTAGTAGAGACAGAGGGATGACCACAAAATACAACGATCTTTAGTATCAGTATGCTAGTAACTAGCCATACATTCACTTATTCGTCACCTATTGAGTTTTACTCTTCATTAGTTCTCTTTAGACCAGTCTATGTATAAACTTCTTTGTTAAATTGCATAGATGGCAAAACGTCTTCCTTACAATGTACTATAAAAAAAAAATCACCTCTCCATGTTCACTTTTAAGGAATTGAGAGCCTGTTTTTGTTATCACTAATCGTTCTCGACCTTTTGATATTGATCTTCTTTTGATGAAGTAGATGTATAAGATCCCTTTAGAGAGTCGGTTTTAGTTTCTAGATTTTGAAAAGGTTAGTCGATGTAAGTTGGAGGGTTCTTTAATATGAGAGGTTAAAAATTGCTAGGCTGGATGATCGATGCGCGCCACAGCCGTGACATCTATCGTGCTAGTTTCATGCCAGTCTCACTGAGGTCTGATTTTAAGTTAAAAATATAATTTAGTCAAAAAGCATGTAATAAAGTGAACACCCTTTTCGAGTCAGGTTATTCGGGTTTTTATTGGTAAAAGTATTACCTGACACCCCAATCTGGATTCGGGTTAAACGGTTATGGGGTTAATCGGTTTTGGCTAAAATGTTGAGCCGGGCTAAACGGTTATTGGCTAAAATGGTTCGGGTTTGAGGTCTTAACATAATTTTGTTGAACCAATAACTCACCTAATTTTCTTGTAAATATTCAAGGAGTTCTTTGTTTCCAACATCACCAAAGACAAGATCCTGCTCAATTTGACCGAGATCTCTATGTCCGTCTTCAGTTATTTTTGCATTGATTTATAGTCCACAAGGTTTCTTGAAAGGAAAGGATTGAGGTAATTTAATTGTTTTTGAAAATAAACAAATCATCATAGGAAATACGAGTGAAATGAGAGAACTGGAAGGACTTATTAATGAAAATAAGAGAATCCAATTATTCAGGTCAATCCGAAATAAGAGAATCCAATTCATAAACCGACCCGATTAACTTAAGTCGGCTTCGGGTAAAACAATTCATCGGGTTTGGATTAATTAGGTAAGCTAGTTTTTCGGGTCGGGTTCGGTTTTCGGTTAAAAAAAACACCCTTTTGTTTCTTTCTAATTTCTCAATTCCTTACTAGAACAAACCAATTTAACTGGTTTTAATTTGAAAAACACCTCTTAGAAGAGCATCCCCTTAAAAGTTACTTTTTTTTTAAGTTTTACAAAAATGCTCGAAGTCTTATATTTTTTTTAGGGTAACTTGGTTGAAATGTAATTTGTAATTGAAGTTTCATTTGATGTTATAATATCATGTAATTATCAGATTACCGGGCTACTAAAGATGATGTGTCTGATTTCATTAAGTTTTTTTAATCTTTAATACCAGACTAGAAATATACATAATAACATGGCTTTTTTCAATTAAAAAAAATCATATTTTTATCTAAGAATAATCAAATATGATTGCTTTTACGGTATGTTCCCCAGTTTACTTAGAGTACTGCCATTTGATCCCCTATAATTTTGTGAAAGAAAACCCTATAATTTTTTATGGGGTTGGAAGTGATTGTGAGTGAAGAAAAATGGGGAATCTACTGTTTATTGGTATATTTGGGAATCTTTTGGGAAAAACAGGAAACTGTATTTATTTTTTAATATTTGCTGAAAGTGGTTGTGAGTAGAGAAGAGAGAAACTATAATGATTTTTAATGTAATATGTGGTTGTGATTGGTTGTGAAGGAATATGGATGGGGAAGCTAGTGTGAATGCTCTTAGGAAGAGAAAGACATCCCTTCAATTTCTTTACTTTTCCCCTCTTTTCCGTTTTTTTTCTTTTCGCTCCAAATCTCTCAAATATGGGATGATGCAAATAAGCCTTGTTTTCTCTCTATTTACCTCTCTTTCCTTTTTATTCATGTTCTTAAAAACCTCTTTAGCAATCAGATATCCTGCCCTATTCTCGCTCGAAAAGAATAAGTTTGTTTATGTTTCTGATTGGATTGGGCCTAATGGGTTAGGTTGGGTCTGGGATTGGAAGTCGGGTATTTTAGGAGGTCAAGAGGCGGTTGAGTTCTTGAACTTAGTGGCTGGGTTGCAGTGTCCGATCCTTACGGGTGGCAGGGACAGGTGGGTCTGAGTTCTGGACGAGTTGGGTGAGTTCTCTGTTAAAGGTATCAAGCAGTCTACGCAGAAATTAAAGTATCCGAAGGCTTCTTTCATAGCTGAACATAATGCGTGGGTACCAAAGAAGGTGGAAATTTTAGTTTGGAGGGCTCTCTTGGGTAGACTTCCAACTAAAATGGCTTTGTTGAGGAGAAACGTTAACGTTGGTTCTAACCTCTGCCCATTTTGTGGTGAGCATCCGGAAACGGTTGAGCAACTGTTCGTCGACTGTGAATTTGCTCTTTCGGTTTGGTAGGTGGTTTCTCCAAGGTGCAAGGTCAGGCCAGTTTACGCGTTTCAGTTTCGAGGAACAAAATGAAGACTTTTATGCTGTATGTTTGTTATATGGTGCATCTGGAAATGTCGAAAATGACGTGCCATTCAATCAGGTCCAATTGTCACTGCAGAAGATCATAGGCGAAATCAAATCTTTGAGTCTCCTATGGGTCAAGGCGCGGGCGAAACAACACTTGTTGGATTGGGAGAAATGGCGTGGCTTTAATTTATGCTCAATAGGGTGGTAGTTTTTTATGACTGTGATGTATATATTGTTGGGTGATTTTGCTAGTTTCTCGCTAGCATGGTGATTAATAAAAAATTTTCGTTGGGCGTTAAAAAAAAGAAGTCTTTTCTATTTTGGTTTTTTGATATGCATTAATAACTTGTTTTAAAGAATTTACAAACTTGGTTTTTGTTTTGATTTTTGGTTTTTGGTTTTTAGAATACAGATTACAGATCTATCCACCCACCATTTACATTTATTACAACCCATCTGCAATTTTTGGTCATTTTACATAAATAAGCGAAACAAATACTTTTTAAACAATAACTTATTGACTTATTAGTTTTTCCCACCACAAAATTTTTTTAGAACTCACCAAACATTTTTTTAGAACTCCTTTTGTAAAAGTCATAAATCAACAAACACTTAAAAAAACACTTTTATAGATAAATAAGCAATCCCAAATCAATTGAAAGTGTATGGTTGAAATTTGAAACGTCCTGATTGGTTGGGATGTTTGAATTATATGTTTTGATTTTCTAAAATCCACATAAGCATTAAAAAATAAGAATACAAAATGGTAACCTAATGACCTAGTAATTACACTATTAGAACACTAGATTAAACTTCAGTGATTTTAAAGAGACAAAAAAGTTTATACTGACTTAATTCGAATAACTGTTAAATTTGGTTACATTTTTATGACATTTTCCCTTAAAATTAAGATATATCTATATGGAATGTAAGTGAAGAAAACATGTTTTTTGAGAGTTATGAAATGTCAGTAAAGCTGCTAGTCTTGGTCGGTTGCAGCCTTAGGGAGCATGTTTCATCTGGCACGGTCGTGCACATGGTTTTGGCACGACTGTGCAACTCTGTAAGCTGACTTTTTGCCTCCTGCTGACTCGGAAATGTTGACTTGTTGACCCGGGACAGGTGCACGGCCGGAGCACGATGATGCGGCATCTGAAATAGCTTTCTAAGTCTTCAGTTCCTTGTCTTTTGTGCCGTTTTCCTTCCTGGACTTCAAAACTTGCATGTGGGAGACAAGGTTGTTGTACCATGTACCCTATTGTCCCCCAAAAGCTTAGTCTCCACTCAAAATGTGCCTTTATTCTTCCTTTTTGCTTCTAAGAAACTGTATTTATCTTATAGGACGTTTTAGCTATATTTTATAAAGATAAAATCATAATTGTTGGGACAAAGAGGATTGACGAAACCACCTTTTGATAACCTTAGTCTAATTCATATCTGCCTAAGTATAGAACTGCTGAAGAACAAATGAAGAAGTACTGAAGAACAAACACCAAAGTACTAAAGAGTAAACTCATCAGAAGTTCTGAAGTCTAACCAGACATTTCACTGAAGAACTGCTGAAGACAAACTGCTCATCAGCAGTTTGTCACTCATCAGCACTTTGTATTCAGAAGCTTCTAACCGACTGAAGATCAGCAGTTTTAGTTTTGTTATTATATTGTTTTGTTAAAGTCTTGATTACAAGTTTCGATGTAAAGACTTTTGTAACCTTATCTTTAGCCGAAATATCTTAGGTTACTTCAGACAAAGGTTTAGTCCTTTGGTCTATAAATAGATGAGTTTGTTCATCTATTTCAATGTGTGATTTTGTGTAATTCCTTTGATATAAATTGAAATCCTTCGGCTTTAAACATATAATTCCATTTCACATTTGAGAAACATAAATTGTTCTTACTGCTTTACACTTAACTGTATTTATTGTTTCTCATTTATTGTTCAGTCAAGGGGGAGTAATAACTCCTCATCAAAGTGATCTTTTAGACCTTTGAACACTTGTATTTCCGCTACTTAATAAATCATATATAAATCTGATACATAAGTGTTCATAAAACTAAGCCACTGATCCAACAATTGGTATCAGAGCACTGGTTAATCTGATCAAAATCAATCTAACAAATTGAGATTCAGACACAGGCTCAATATTGATATTCAATAAAGGATAAAAGGCTCACTTTTTAATCCATCACTTTAAAGAAGTATTGACAAATCCAAACTTCTTAAAAATGGACCCCTACAATACTGGATCTGCCAACAAACCTCCTATGTTAGTCAGAAATGAATATAACATATGGTCTAAAAGGTTGGCACATACTATTTCCCAAACAAACACTGGATGTTGGAGGTCTGTAGTTTTTGGACCTCACAAACCAGTTGTAAGTGATCCAGAGGGAAAGACTGAAAGACCAAAAGATCCAAAAGAATACACGGAGGAAGATTTCCAAAAATTTGAGCTTGATGCAAAAGCTTTCTCCATGTTGGCTATGGCTCTCCCAAACGAAATATATGCTGGCCTTTTACATTGTGAAAGTGCCAAAGAGATGTGGGATTGCCTAAAAGAGCAGTTTGCAGGAACTGCTGAGGTGATAGCCAACATCAGAGAAATATTGGCTCAACAATATGAAACTTTTACTTACATAGAAGGAGAAACTTTAACTCAACAGTTTGAAAGATTTTCTTCACTTATTTCTGAGTTAAAAATTAATAATCAGATCTATTCAAATGAATCTATGTTACATAGATTTTTAAGATCTCTACCTTCTAAATGGGAAACTTACTCTATAGTCCTCAGAACAAGTTCAGATTTTAACACCTTAAACCTAACTAGGTTACATGGTAAATTGTTAACTTTTGAAAGAGAAATTAATCAAAAGAAGAAGTTACAAGAATCTGGTAAAACTGCTGATGACTATACTCCTGGTAGCACAGCCTTATTAGGACAAGACTCACCATCCTGTTCTAATAATTTTGGTTCTTTTGACCACATTGACATAACAGCTGGGATCTCATCAGATGGATCTTTCCCAGCTTATGACAATGAAGAACTGAGTCAAACTGCTGACAACATGTGTTTCATCATGGATGATTTAAAATATTTCAGCAGTGATGACTTAGAAGAAATGGAAATATTGCACCAACTGGCCTTGTTAAGCTTAAAAACTAACAAATTTTATAAAAGGTCAGGAAGGAAATTTCCTGGACTAAACAACTCAACAAAAGTTGGTCTTGACAAATCTAAACTTAGATGTCATAAGTGTCAAAAGTTGGGACACTTTGCTAGAGAATGTAGAAGCTCTAGCTACAACCAACCAATGTCTGGAAATCAATTTAACCCCTCATATAATAGGAATAATGGAACTCAAGGGAGTGCTCATTTTGTACAGGCACAAGCTCCACATGTTCAATATGTGCCACAAGTACAATATGTTCAGATGCCTGCTCAACAACAACAACAGCTCATGCCTCCTTTTCCAACTGCTCAACAACCTGCACAAACTCAACAACCCCCTCAGCAACAAAGCTTATTTACCTCAGGGTATGTTGACTGGAGCAGTCTTCCTTATGACACATCAGAATGCAGTCAGGATGCAGACAATAAGGTCTATGATGTCAACTGGGGAGAACCTGATAATGGCAGAAAGAACTTTGCCTTAATGGCTTTTGAAGGATACTCTTCAAATTCTGCTCTCACACAGGTATCACAACAATCTCTGTTAAAGCTTTGCTCTAAATCTTGCAAAGAATCTTTTGCTTTAATTAGAGAAACTAATGTGCATTTACAAGGCAAATCCATTGACATGGAAAGAAAATACACACAAATGAAGTGTGATTTGGAAAGAAAAATTGTTTTGAAAAACAAAGAAATTTCCAAACTGAATGATAAAGCCATTGAAACAGAAGCACAAATTAAAACAATGATAGACAGCCTAGGAAATGTCAGACAAGAGCTTGCTGACACCAAGGTTGATTGTGAAAAATGGGTTGAGTCTTGTAAAGGGTATCAAATGTTGCTTAACAAACAAACTGCAGCCAATGTTAAGTTTGGCATTGGATATACCCATACTGAATCACCAACAGATTTCACCCACAAAACTGATAATGATGGGAAGAAATTGATTCAAACTTCTGATATGGAGGAATGCACATCCTACCATCAGAACTTCCTCAAAAAGGGAAGTACTGCAGAAGTTAAAACTACTGACAATAAGTCATCAGCAGTTTCAACTACATCAGGAGTTGAGACCCTGAAAACTGCTGATGACCTATTTCAAAAATCTGATTTTGTCAGTAAATTGCTTTCCAGCTCTCTTGATCTATCTAAAAAGAAAGAGAAGGCAAAAGCATGTGAAATATGTGGTCTGTTTAACCACATAACTGAACTTTGCAGATATAGAAAGGTAAATCAGTTAAATAAACAAAGACAACAACTGATTGTGAGAAAACAGATAAAACAAGATTTTAAAAATACCTTTTTTCCCAACAAACAACAATCAAACAAAACCCTTTCTAAGAAGAGACCTTTATCTCAACAAAGGTCATCCTCTCAAAGTTCAACTTCAGAAGTTTTACCTAACTCATCAGCAGTTTCACAAACTGCTGAAGTTAAAGATTTGATAAACCTGGTTAAACTTCTGATGACCAAAGTTGATGGTGGAAACCAAAAAGAACCCACCATTGTTCTTAATGACAAATCCATTGCCAAAAAGACATGGATTTCTAAAAATGGTCCACAACAAGCTGCACCTGTTCTCAAGAGCAAACCCAAAGCCAAACTGGCTTGGGTTGCCAAATCTAACTAATTTGCTATCTTGTGCAGAGGGTCTCCAGAGGGTTGAACAGCATATGGTATGTGGATAGTGGAGGCTCAATGCACATGACTGGATGCAGATACCTGATAAACAATTTTATCAGCCAAAGAGAAGGATCTGTGTCCTTTGGGAACAATGCCAAGGGATATGTGCTAGGATATGGCAATGTATCCTCAGGCAGAATGCAGTTTGACAAGGTCAATCTGGTTGAAAACCTTGAGTACAACTTGCTGAGTGTCTCACAAATGTGTGACAAAGGATATTCTTCCTTTTTCACCAAGACAGCATGCAAGATCATATCACCAGAAGGCCAGAAGTTGATAGAGAAGATTATTGAAGATCATACTTTGCTGATTGCCAAAAGGTGTGGCAATGTCTATGCAGTGGACATTGAAAAAGACAAAGTATTGAACAAAACTGCCTGTTTCTTCTCAAAGGCATCAACTTCAGAAAATGATCTCTGGCATAGGAGACTTGGCCATGTGAACTTTAAAACCATCAATAAAGTCACAAAAATGGGCTTGGTCAGGGGTCTACCTTTGAAGGAATATCAGTGCAAAGAACACTGTGTTTCCTGTCTTAAAGGTAAACAGCATAAGTCCTCCTATAAGTCTATTGAAGAATCAAAAACAACTGAATGTCTTCAACTACTCCATATGGACTTATTTGGACCAGTCAAGATAATGAGCCTTGGTAAGAAGAAGTACTGCTTGGTCATCATTGATGACTACTCAAGATTCACATGGGTCTTCTTCTTATATTCCAAGGATGAGGCAGCTGAAATCATCAAGTTCTTTATTCTACAAGTAGAGAAGCAATACTCTCTATCTGTCAAAGTCATCAGGAGTGACAATGGGACAGAGTTCAGGAACAAAACTCTGGATGAATTCTGTCTGTCTAAAGGGATTGTTAGACAGTTCAGCATTCCCAGAACTCCTGAACAAAATGGTGTGGTAGAAAGGAAGAACAGAACCTTAATTGAAGCAGCCAGAACAATGTTAGCTGATTCAGGCCTACCTTTGTATTTTTGGGCTGAAGCAGTCAACACTGCATGTTATGTTCAGAATAGAGTTCTTATCAACAAGAGACATACCAAGACTGCCTATGAAATTCTTCATGGCATAAAGCCCCTTATCTCCTTCTTCAGGGCTTTTGGATGTCAATGTTACATCCTCAACATCAAAGACTCTATTTCTAAGTTTGCTGCAAAAGTTGATACAGGTTATTTTCTTGGTTATTCTCCTTTGAGAAAAGCTTACAAAGTTTTCAATTCTAGAACCAAGATAGTAGAAGAAACACTGAATGTCAAGTTCAATGAATCAAAACACACTCTTATTCCAGCAAAACCTGCTGAATTATTTGATCTTGACAATTTTCATTTCGGACCTGAAAAGACTGTTGAATCATCCAAACCTCCTTAAAATGGTTTTCAAGGATTTGAAGATGATAGTCCTGCACCATGGACTCCAAACACAGTCAGAAGATCAACTATCAAACCTTCAGAAGTTTTAATAGCTTCAACTTCAGGAACTACTGATGAACATTTTGAAACTACTGATTCAGCTGAACCTAAAACTCCTGAAGTTCAAATAACAGCTGAACCAGATATTATCAATCTCAGTGGTTTATTTGAAGAACCTGTAGAGCCATCATCCAGTACAGGTTTACAACAACTGATTGAACACAAGGATCATCCATTGGATCAAATCATGGGTGATATTGCATCAGGGGTACTCACAAGAAACCAGCTTTCCAACTTTTGCCTCTTCTCAGCATTCATTTCTCAGTTGGAACCAAAGAAGTATCAAGAAGCCCTCAAAGACAACAATTGGGTGCAAGCAATGCAAGAAGAATTGCTTCAATTCAAGAAACAACAGGTTTGGGAAATCTGTCCCTTACCTGAAAACAAGCAACCAATTGGAACAAGATGGGTCTTCAGAAACAAATCAGATGAGGCTGGTATGATCATCAAGAACAAAGCAAGACTAGTGGTACAAGGTTATTCCCAAGAGGAAGGAATTGATTATGATGAAACCTTTGCACCAGTTGCAAGACTTGAAGCTATCAGGTTATTCTTAGCTTATGCAATTTCCAACAACATTAAAGTTTATCAAATGGATGTCAAAAGTGCATTTTTGTATGGAAAAATAAAAGAGGAAGTGTATGTCTGTCAACCTCCAGGGTTTGAGGATCCTTCTCATCCTGATTGGGTTTACAGACTTGACAAAGCTCTTTATGGGCTAAAACAGGCTCCAAGAGCCTGGTATGAAACACTTTCAAACTTTTTACTTAAGAACCACTTCTCAAGGGGATCCATTGATAAAACTCTTTTCATAAAACATGCTGGAAATCATGTCTTACTTGTTCAAATCTATGTTGATGATATCATTTTTGGTTCAACAAATTCAAAACTGTGTGAAGAATTTAAGAAACTCATGCAATCAAAATTTGAAATGAGTACAATGGGAGAATTGCAGTACTTTTTGGGACTGCAAATCAAGCAACAGTCAAATGGAACATTTATACATCAATCAAAATATGTTAAAGAATTATTGAACAAATTTTCTTTACAAGACTGTAAAACATGTTCCACTCCCATGACACCAATCACACAAGTTGAACCAGATGATCAAGGGAAACACATTGATCAAACCATGTATAGATGTATGATAGGTTCTCTTTTGTATTTAACTGCTTCTAGACCAGATATCATGTTTTCAACTTGTGTCTGTGCTAGATACCAATCTGCACCAAGAGAATCACATCTAATTGCAGTCAAAAGAATCTTCAGATATCTGAAAGGAACTCCTACTTTAGGAATTTGGTATCCTGCTTCAAGTAATACCAAGTTAACTGCTTTTTCAGATAGTGACTATGCAGGCTGCAAGATGTCAAGAAAATCAACATCTGGTGGTTGTCAATTCTTAGGAAACTGTCTGGTGTCCTGGCAATCAAAGAAACAAACATCTGTGGCAACTTCAACAGCTGAAGCTGAATACATTGCTGCTGCAAGCTGTACTTCACAGATACAATGGCTCCAATATCAACTGCTTGATTATGGAATCAAAGAGACCAAGACTCCACTTTTAGTAGACAGCAAATCTGCCATTAGCATCATTCAAAATCCTGTTCAGTTTTCAAAGACTAAACACATTGAAATCAGGTATCATTTCATAAGAGATTGCTATGAAAAAGGCAAGATTGAGGTGAAGCATGTCACAACAGCTAATCAAATAGCTGACATTTTCACCAAACCCCTTGATTCTACAAATTTTCAGAGGTTAGTATCCATGCTTGGGATGTTAAATTTGGAAGAAAGTCTGTAAGTGTTTCACTTTTTAGTTCTGCACATATTTTATTTTTCACTTACATACAAACCTCTGAAGACCAAAAATTTGAGAAAGAGAAAGTACTGATGAACAATTTTTGAAAACTACTGTTAAACATCAAAAATGGGATATTTTCAAAGTGGATATAACTACTGATGAAAATCAGAAGTTAGTATAGTGTTTTTAAAAGTCATTTTGCATCAGCAGTTGAAACTGCTGAAGAGATGACTAAAACCACTGATGAAGAAACCTTCTTCATCAGCAGTTTGACTAAAAAGGGTAAAACAGACTTTTCACTCATCAGAAGTTTGACCTAGTCGGTTAAAAACTTCTGATAAATACCCTGTTCCAACACTTATCCATTCAAAAAGCAAAATTCCCCCTCTCTCTCTCTCAAATTCAAAGCAAAACCCCTTCTCTAACCTAAAAATTACTGTTCGATCAAAAACAACCATGGCTCTCGTGTTAAAACAGGGACACAACCAAAGAGGCTACTTTGTTAAAGATGAAGCCTGGTCCCAGTATGATGAGATGATTGATCTCATCATGAAATCCCAATATTATGATGCTTTCACCATCGATCCACCCATTCATGAAGAAACTCTTAATGAGTTCTGGGCTAATTCAGAGACGGTGAAGGTGAACAATGAAGTGATTTCCCTCAAATCTTCCATAAAAGGGAAAATGATGGCCATCTCACCAGAAACACTAAGCATCAGGCTTGGTTTGAAGGATTCTGAGGCACTTGAACATATTCCAAACTCAGACATCCATCTAACCATGACAGAGTGTGGTTATCAAGGTACTTTTTCACAAGCAACAGTTTATAAGAAATATTTTGACCCTCAATATAAACTGTTATTTCATTACATTATTATGTGTCTTAGTCCAAAAACTGGGTCAATAGATCAGATGCCTTCTACTTTTCAACCTATTTTTCATTCCATCATAAATGAAACTCCTTTCAAGGCATCAAAATTATTTTTCAATGAACTGGTTTTACATCATGAAAATGATAAAAAGAAATTTTTGTTGTATCCAAGATTTGTTATGCAATGCATAATAAAAGAGCTTGGAGAGGGAGTACTTGAGGGAGAAGCAACAACTTTAAACCCTTTAACTGCTCAAGTATTCTCTAGGCACAACAAACCAGCACTTGTGCTAGAAGATGACCAAGGGGAAGAACAACCCATCCCCAAGGAACCCACATCTTCCAAACCTAAAAAGAAAACCAAAAAGCCTAAACAACAAAAACCAAAACAAACCAAATCACTGAAAAAGAAAGTTCAGGAAGTGGAGAAACCTGAAACTACTGATGTGCAATCTGCACTTGATAAGGAAGTGGCTGAAACATCCTCTCAGCACACTCCTTCTCCACCCACCAAAAGAAAACCAGTCACAGTTATTTTTCAAAGAAAGAAAATTAAGAAACCAATAACTGTTGACCCAGCCTTTGAAACTGCTGAAACCAACCCTGAACCCATCAAAACTCCTGAACACCAACCCCTCACAACTACTGAACCTGAACCCTCACACACAACAATAGAAATTGCCCAACTTCTCTCAGGACTAAAAGGAACCCATTCACCACATGTCACTCCCCTAGCAACACATCAAATTGGGGAGATGCCTTTAGAAGTTGACATGAATGTGGATCCTGTTAGCCCAACCCAGAGAGATGAGGATGAACAAGAGTTTATAAGCCCAAACTTACAAACTTTTGATACTTTTGAGGCTGCTACTACTCACTTATCACCCAGTGGTGAACCTGAGGACAGTAGTAACATAGCTAAGACCTCAAACTTGGCAACTACTGATGAAGGCCTAAGGCCAGAAGTAGGAAAACCTCAGTACCAAGAGAAAGAGGTTCATGAGACTACTGGTTTGGGTCCAGCTCATGATATAACTGATCCTGCCCTCTCTGAGGACATTATCAGGGATTCAGATGATTCCATTAATTTGGCTGATGAATCAAACATTCCACAAACTGAATTGACGGTTGATATTGAAGGTCCTGAATCTAAGGTATCCAAGCTCAAGAAGCTGGTCACCAAAGATCAGGTTAAAGACCAGTTAACCCAAAGTTCCCCAAAACTGGCATCTTCAGAGCAATCTGAGGATCACCCAAAAAGCACCCCTTCACCAAAACAACCTACCCAATTCCCTGGGCTCACAAGCATAGACTTGAACCAACTATGCAGCCCAGATGGTCCCCTATACCAGGCACTCAAACAAATTATTACTGATCAACTCAAACCCTTCACAACTGCTTGGGAGTTAAAAGCTAACAATCAGTTTGGGTTGATCAACTCGAGACTTGCTGAGTTGAACAAGAAAATGGACCAAACACAAGATCAACTAGCAAGGTTGTCTGCTGCAACATCTCACTCTATTAGGCTTCCAGAAGTGGATGAAGCCAAAAAGGGGGAGATGATTAAGGAACCAACTGAAGTTGCTACTACACAAAGACAAACTCCTGATCCTGAAGCTGATAGACCATCCCAAAGACCAGGAAAAGAAGTAGCACCAGAATTCAAATTGTCTAAGGCATCAGAGGAAACTGCTGATCCCATTTCTCAAACTACTGAAGACAATCCTTCAGCAGTTGTGACTCCAATTTCCTCATCAGCAGTTTTACCTCCTAAACCAACATCAGAAGTTCCTAAGGCAACAGAAAGAGAACCTGCTCCCACTCCTTTGCCTACAACAACTTCCACAACTGTTTTAAACCCTACTCCCATCAGCATGTCTAAAGATTTATTGGAGAAGAGTTTAAAAGAGGCTGCAAAGAAGGCAAAAGAAGACAGAGTATGGAACAGCCTAGAGGCTAGAGATGATTTGAGTTTTGAAGAAAAATTAATCAAGTACCAAGAAAAACTTGATGAGCTTGAGGCTGAAGAGAGAGCACTTGAAGCTGCTGCTAAAGAAGACAAAAGAGCACAGCTTATAGCATTCATTACAAAGAACTCCAAATCAAAATAAGTGGCCCTCAAAAGACTCTCAACACAATAACTGACCAGAAGAGCTCAAATGCTATCTGATAGAATAGCAACAGAAGATGAGAGGAAAGCCAAAAGAGCTGAAGTGATTGAAGAATTAGTGGCAAATGGCTATGGTTCAAAGGCCTCAGTCTCCAAATGGAAGGAACAAACTCTTTATGAGGCTTACAAGAAATTCAAGGCCAAGAAAGCTGCAGAGCCAGAGAGATATGAAACTCCAGAAGTCCAAACAACTTCTATTGTTAGGAGATCATCTGGTGCACTAAGGAAGCCAGCCACCAAGAGAAAAGCAGAGGGTGAACCCATTGTCAAGACTGACTTCAAGATGATACTCTTAGAAGGAGATCAGTTAGTACATGGTGATTTTGATGTGGAAGAGAAACCCATCGTAACCCAATTCAGAGACAAGGCTACTTATGCTTATCAGTTACAACAATCCATCCAAGAGAAGACACATACAAGGGTTGTTACAGAGCATCACCTGCCCAACATGCCTATTCAAGGTACGCTGAACTTCAAGGTAGTCAAGAATCTCACCTGAGAGTCACTGAAATAGAAGATATTCCTCAATCAGGTCAACCTAAGGAAACAGGCTTGGTTTCCTATGCCTCTAACTTTGACAGGTCAAAGGTAAATATTGTCAAGTGGTCCTTTACTGATTCCAACTCAGTACTTGTGACCAGGAGAGACCGTTCAAGTAAGGTCTACAAAAACTCAAAGGAGTTGAGTGTTTTATCGTCCAAAGACCTTCTTACCATTCAACATTTAACACCTGAACTTGGTCCTCTCACTGAGCAACAAAGATGTACTCTTACTACCCGGATGACAGCAGAGATCTGGAGGATACTAGAAGAGAGAAAAGGACAACAATAAAGAATAGATAAGGTTTTGGCTTCATCAATCCAGGGGGAGATTGTTGGGACAAAGAGGATTGACGAAACCACCTTTTGATAACCTTAGTCTAATTCATATCTGCCTAAGTATAGAACTGCTGAAGAACAAATGAAGAAGTACTGAAGAACAAACACCAAAGTACTGAAGAGTAAACTCATCAGAAGTTCTGAAGTCTAACCAGACATTTCACTGAAGAACTGCTGAAGACAAACTGCTCATCAGCAGTTTGTCACTCATCAGCACTTTGTATTCAGAAGCTTCTAACCGACTGAAGATCAGCAGTTTTAGTTTTGTTATTATATTGTTTTGTTAAAGTCTTGATTACAAGTTTCGATGTAAAGACTTTTGTAACCTTATCTTTAGCCGAAATATCTTAGGTTACTTCAGACAAAGGTTTAGTCCTTTGGTCTATAAATAGATGAGTTTGTTCATCTATTTCAATGTGTGATTTTGTGTAATTCCTTTGATATAAATTGAAATCCTTCGGCTTTAAACATATAATTCCATTTCACATTTGAGAAACATAAATTGTTCTTACTGCTTTACACTTAACTGTATTTATTGTTTCTCATTTATTGTTCAGTCA
The DNA here is from genome assembly GCA_032199755.1 of Ambrosia artemisiifolia. Taxonomy (NCBI): domain Eukaryota; kingdom Viridiplantae; phylum Streptophyta; class Magnoliopsida; order Asterales; family Asteraceae; genus Ambrosia; species Ambrosia artemisiifolia. The sequence goes on from CM063518.1 coordinate 44,608,182, forward strand.
AGGGGGAGTAATAACTCCTCATCAAAGTGATCTTTTAGACCTTTGAACACTTGTATTTCCGCTGCTTAATAAATCATATATAAATCTGATACATAAGTGTTCATAAAACTAAGCCACTGATCCAACAATAATAAATATGAAAAAAGGAGGATAATTACATATGTAATACATGTTAAATTATCGGCACATCAGGCGACACACATGATTCGGAAAACGAGAATCCATAAAACACGTAGGTTATTCCATATAAATAGTTTTGGTGAGCTTTCCATTCAGAAAGGCATTTTGAACATCTAATTGCCTTAGGGGCCACCCATATATAGTGGCAAGAGCAAGAACAACCCACACAATAGAGGCTTTGACAACCAGACTAAAGGTGTGAGAAGAATCGAGTCCGGGAACTTGAGTAAAACCTTATGCTACCAATAGAGCCTAGTATCGATCAATGGGCCCATCTGCTTTAAATTTTGTCCTGAAAATCTAATTTGAACCAACAATGTTTGCATTAGAAGGACGAGGCACAAGAACCCATGTTTTATTTTTTCATCCAGCTCCTCCTCCATAGCCCGCACCCATTTAGAGTGCTTTGCTGCCGATTTATAACCACGCGGATCATGAGCTGCAAGAAGCACATGATGTAAAGCACCTGAAAATAAACACAAGTTAGCAAAATATTTTGGTTTGAAGATGCCTTTTTTGGATCAGGTTCTCATAGTATGCGATGGCATTGGATGCGCAGGAGGTCCCAGAGCAACCAAGCACAAAATCACCATGAAGGTGATTCGGATGGTCAAGAGTTAGAGTTAGTAACCAAGCACAAAATCACCATGAAGGTGATTCGGATGGTGAGAGTTAAGTTTGGAATGTGAATCCATCTTAAAGAGTTCTGTGTCATGAACACTTTGCTTATGGATCAAGAATGGGTCTTAGACAAGGGATTTTGCCATTCTTGTATGGAATAAATCCGAATTACAAGAAGGGTCAAGAGTTTGGTAAGGTAGGGTGTATCCACAAACCTTCCAAGTTATTAGATTAATAGTTGTAGGATGAAGGTTTTGAAAGTATATATTAGTATTACATAGTATAACTAGGAAATCAAAGTAGAGTATGGTGACTTAGTTTGGATGAGCCTTGTCTTTTCTTTGTCAACAATTAACCATAACACAAGTCCATCCAACATTAAGTTGTTGGTGAACTCAATTGGTATCACTACAACTAACATCCAAGTGCATAAAAAAATAATAGAAGATAACCACCTTTGAGGCCTCAAATTGGTGTCCCACTCATGTTTATTTGCCTTAGCAAACAAGAGCAAGATCCTAGAGATTTCTCAAAGAGGTTAGAAGAAGAGGAGAAGTGAAGGAAGTGGAAGAAAAGTGAAGATTAAGGCTTTAGAACTCACTAATTTTGACCAGAAAATTTGCTTGATATTCTTGAAGATTAGAAAGATTTGAAAGTGATTAGAGAGTGTGGGAAGTGTTTAGGAGGTGGTGGAGGTTGGTATTTATAAGGAGGATGTGGGTTGGGGTAATAAAGAAGGTGGTTGGGAGTTAGTATAATTAGTATTTTCAATTTAACCCCTAGAGTTTGATCTACTTATTATTTTATGTTAAAAACTCATAATTATGAATAAGTCTATGCAAGTATGTATAACGATTAAAATGTATGATGATATTCCGAAGCGATTATAGACTTAAAGTATTGTTCAGTGTGGTATAAAAACGTGTATTTGTGGTTGATTATATATTATGTAAGTTTGATAAAAATACGATTTCCACCGTGATCAGAGTCTTTGATTTACAATGATTGAAATTGAAATATGAATTACAATATAACAAAATACAATGATAATACAGAGCGTTACAACATGACACTGAGCTTGAAAGGCCTGAGCGAGATTTGCATCAAGAGGTGGGGCTTGTTGAGCAAAGGATGCAAGATTTGGGCAAGCGTTTGCATAATGCCCATCTTTCTTGCAAAGTTGACAGTGAGGAGGTCGTCTTGAACGACCACGACTTGCATTACGGCCATGATCACGCCCTTGATTAGAGTAAGAGGAACCAGGTGAGGGACGAGTAGAGATACCAGTACTAGATTGTTGTTCGACAAAGGTAGCCAAGGAGGATTGGAATTGTGAAGTGAGGACACGAAAGTTTCTTGGTTCTCGGCTTTATTAAGGAGTTCTAAAAAACAAGAAGTTCCAAGGGCTCGGTGCGTTGTTTAGAAGTGTTCAAAGGCGACACTAGGTCAACATAAAAACCAATGACACTGGTCGCGTTCTTCGACTGGAAAACCAATGGCCTTAAGTTGGTCACAAATGGTTTTGAATTTGCGACCAAACTTAGCGACTGTAGAGGAACCCTTCTGCAAAGCACGTAAACTATCACGAAGCTTATGTATCCGATTGATAGAACTGTGGCTATAGGCATTTTCCGAAGCAAGCCAGATTTGGCGAGCGTTTGTGTGGCCAATTATTTTGGACATAGCTTCCTCGGAGAGAGAAGATTGGAGAAGGAGACGCACGGATTGATCATTGGAAGTCCAGATGGCATGCTCCGGGTTTGGAGAGGTTTTGTTATCGGCAGTGGTTATGGTGTCGGGTGGGATTTGAGTGGTTCCATCTACTTGACCGGTTAGGTTTTGTAAATTGAGAACAAGCGAAACTTGTTGACTCCAGGCTAGGTAGTTTAAGGAGTTAAGTTTTAGAGGAATGAAGTGAAGAAGGGAGTGGAGAGGGATGGTGGCGAGTGACGACAGTAGGGTTTGAGGAAGAAGCAGCCATTTACGGCGCTGCAGGGGTGGCCGAGAAGAAAGGAAACGAAGGAGGAGGGATCGCCCGTTTAGGCTGATACCATGTGAGAACTCAATCGCTTGATTTTATTGATAACAATGAGTTACAATATATAGCCCTACAATACAAAGAATACATGGAAACTAAATATTACATAATCAATACAATAACTATGCATATAATCTCAGACATAATCACGCAAATCATTGACATGATTTATGTTAGCTATTATTATATATGTCCACCTTCATATTTTAACCATAGTTAACCGAATACAATACGTCTCTTGGGCTACGAGCTGAATTATGTTTCACCTATAGTGAGTCCCTTAATCTAGTGTGTCTAGATGAACTATGGTTCCCATTTCATTTTGTTGTTTTCTTTAATTCTTTTAAACGGCAAGGAACGATGTGTCAACCACCATGACACCGGTCGTTGTGGCCAAGGTTGACTACCCATCCACCGCCAGCCCCTTTAAAGACCATACTTACCATACTGTGTGGCCAATTAGGTGAACTATGGTTCCCATTTCATTTTGTTGTTTTCTTTAATTTTTTGAATGGCAAGTAACGACGTGTCAACCACCATGACACTAGACGTCGTAGCCAAGGTCGACTACTCGACCTCCGCCATCCCCTTTAATTAGACCATACTTACCATATTCATGCATATTTTAAAAGGAGATTAGGTGTATTTGTTTATGCATACCAACATGTCCTTTTGAGTTGTGACTCATGAATTGTACATTTCTTCACATCATAAATCATCATATGTGTATTAAACATTAAAGTGTCTATACTATCTTTATTTACTTGATATTGTATCCAGATCAATCATGGTTCCTATTTCATTTTGTTGCTTTCCTTTATTAGACCATACATATTAAACAGGTGCTCAAAACTCGTCCACAAACATAGCTACAAGATTTTGGTTATGTTTTTGGGGTATATTCTGTTGGTGAAGTGACAACAATCAATCAAACTTAATCTTTTGGTTGGGTGGGCAAACGAGTCAAAGATTGGGCCTGAGTTCGACTCAAGATGAGTGAAGCTCTGGAAAGATTTTTTGTTAAACAGCTGTACCGAAACGGCATGCCACAACCACCGAAAAAAGATCTATCACTTGAAGGTATGTAATTCCAATAAATAAAAATGGTTTAACTTTCGTGCAAAAGTATATTCAATGCTGGCTACACATGACGAAAACATCGCAATGAAAAAGGCGCAAGAACCACGAGACAACTGACTAAAGCAACATACGCTTTTTCGGAAGGAATAAGCAACTAGCAGGAGACCAAAAGCCACTATAAACATAAAACTTATAGATTGTTTTTATACATTTGTATTGTGCACACAAAGGATGGATCCTCATATATAGTCTGTTATTGTGAATCATGTAATACAACCAAAAACAGGCGTGCATCACCTTTTGGTATTGAATACAACCGACGCACAAAGCCACTACTGTACTCATGCAACGCGCGAAGATGCATATCACTAGTTAATCATATATGAAGCCCAAACTTCTTGCATCTTTAAATACAGATAAAATAATATACTTAACCATTTACCATTTTTTAAACCGGATTGCACACCCAACTAGATTTCAGTATGTTATTGAATTGATTCAGATTTTGTCAATGGTTACTGGTGAGCAGGAGACATGGTGACTGCAAACACTACATAAAATATTAGGGAAAAATATTTATTTTAGATCCATAATGCTTCATTAAATCAGAACCCAGATCAGGCATTGAAAGAACCAGAAAGCTATGCCAGTTCATTTGGAATAAAACACGGACGTGCACAGGTGCGCGCACACATACGCGCATAAAGATATGTTTGTCTACGCAGGGAGTGCATGTTCATGAGGCAGATGATAGGGAGTTAGTAGATCATGTTGGGGATTTCAATAATACAAACGAACAACCGGATGAACAGGAATCTCTGAAGGCACGTAATCGCTTTCAGATTGAATCAATTCGACGGTTCAATCGAATATTCAATCGGATACAATCAGAGATTGAGAATTTTCTGTATGTGAATTTTGAGAGAAGAACCAGAGAGAGTTTTTGATCAATGATCATCATTCGTGATTAAATTCCAGGGTTATTAACTGCCTAATAGGCAGTTAATACAAGGTTTCCAAATTGCCAAAATTAGTCCCTCTATTTCTGAAAATTAATTTTCTGAGACATTTTTACCCAGCCAGGGGCTCTGCCCCTTGGACCCCGCCAGGGGCTGCCGCCCCTTGGACCCTGCTCCCAGGGGCGCTGCCCCCGGACCCCCGTCTCTTAGGGGCTTCGCCCCTAAGTTCATAATAAATTCAAATAGGCGTGCACTCAGCACCACCATACCTATATGATGTCTTATTATGAAGATATTGATCAAACAGTCAATCCAATTACACTAAAGTATCCAACAATCCTCCCCTATTTTAGTGTAACCCTTGATTAACTAAAACAAGTAATCTCAAACATTCAAACTTTTGCTTAAATGAAATGTCGTGACGATTGAATTTCACATTAGTACATTACACATTCTGAATATTCGAATACCAGGGTGTCGCTTAGGATTGAACCCTGGGAACTCATCTTGAATACACAAAGATAATGTACACAAAAGTTTACATACATAGTAGTTCTATCTTGACATAATGTTTTACTAGCCTATGTCCTTATCCTTCATAAGTATGTCAAATCCAAGTCCTAACTTCTTGAAGCGGCTAAACTTCATACTTACATAGGTAGCTCTTTTAGTCTTGCACCTGCAATGCAATTTGTCAAAAAAGCTATTAAGAATACATACATTCAACCTCCTTAACTTGCAGGTCTGAACACATACCTTGGGATGAATCTTCTAATGTGTTCCAATCTCTACATATTAAGCTTTCCGCATTGAATTCTGCATCTAGCGTTGTACTAGATGGGAATTGGGTATCTTAACATCAGAGATTTCTAGTGGACTTTAATCCCATCCCTATAGCCGACTTTTTCACGAGATCTCTACTTAACCCTTTGGTTAAATGATCGGCTAAATTGTTTGGAGTTCTCACAAACACCACAGATATCACACCATTCGTGATAAGCCCACGTATCATGCTGTGTCTAACACCTAAGTGTCTACACTTTCCATTATACACTTGACTATATGCCTTAGACAAGGTAGATTCACTATCACATCTGATAGATAATGGTGATATCGGTTTCGGCCACAATGGAATTTCATAAATCAAATTTCTTAGCCATTCAGCTTCTTTACTAGCTGCTGCTAATGCCACAAACTCAGCTTCCATTGTTGAATTAGTGATGCAAGTTTGTTTCTTTGATGCCCAACATATAGCACCACCTCCAAGAAGGAAAACCCAACCACTTGTGGAAGAATGATCTTCCAAATTAGTAATCCAACTTGCATCTGAATAACCTTCAAGAACAGAAGGAAATCCAGTATAAGTCAAACCAAAATCTATGGTTCCTTTCAAGTACCTAAATACTCGATTTATTGCTTGCCAATGAATCAAACTTGGATTATGAGTATATCTACTCAGTTTTCCAACAGCAAAAGCTATATCAGGTCTAGTACTAATCATAGCATACATGAGAGATCCAATAGCCTTTGAATATTCAAGTTGATTCACAGCAACTCCTTTATTAGGTACGAGTTTTACAGAAGGATCCATAGGAGTACCCATTGGAGAACTATCTTTGTGATTAAACTTTTCCAACATCTTCTCAATATAATGTGATTGAGAGATCGTAATACCATGTTCTCCACGTATGATCTTAATACCAAGAATCACGTCTGCCTCCCCCATGTCTTTCATTTCAAACTTAGATGACAGAAATTTCTTAGTTTTATCAACTTCATTTTGGTCAGTACCAAAAATCAACATGTCATCAACATATAAGCAAATAATTACTCCTTTTCCAGAAGTATCAAATTTGCTATAAACACACTTGTCCGCTTGGTTTAATGCAAAACCATTAGACAGCACCACATCATCAAACTTTTGATGCCATTGCTTAGGGGCTTGTTTCAGGCCATAAAGAGATTTTACCAATTTACAAACCTTATGTTCATTTCCAGGCATGACAAAACCTTCAGGTTGTTTCATGTAAATCTCTTCATCCAATTCACCATTCAAAAAGGCAGTTTTAACATCCATTTGGTGAATTACAAGATTATGTATAGCTGCAAGTGCCAACAATAATCTTATGGTGGTTATCCTAGCAACAGGAGCATACGTATCAAAGTAGTCAATGCCTTCCTTTTGCCTAAAGCCTTGGATGACCAATCTGGCTTTATATTTGTCTATGCTACCATCCACCTTCATCTTCCTTTTGAAGATCCATTTACTACCCAAAGGTTTACACCCAGGTGGTAAATCAGCCAATTTCCAAGTATTATTGTGCATTATAGAGTCAATCTCATCTTGGATTGCTTCTTTCCAAAATCCAGCATCCCTAGAAGACATAGCATCATTGAATGTCTTTGGATCCTCATCAATATTAAAACAATATTGATACTGATGTTCAACACCATTTCCGGTTCCTTCTACTAAATAAAGATGAAAGTCAGCACCAAAGGACTTTGGTTTTCTGACTCTAGTACTTTTCCTGGGCTCAGTACTAGTAGAAGGTACATCATCACAATTACCTGAATTGTCACCAGAAGTAATTGTCTGTTCATAATTTTTAAGACACCGAGGCGTATCCTTCAATCGAGGAACAGAAGAAAATCTATACTCATTCCCAAAATTAGCATCTCTTGACTCAATGACAGAGTGAACAGATACATAATCATTTGGTTCTATGACATAGAACCTATAAACAGGGGAATGTTCAGCATATCCAATAAATATGCAATCTATGCCTCTTTCACCAATGGTACTCATTTTGGGCTCAGTAAGCCTCACAACAGCTCTACATCCCCAGACTTTGAGATAACTCAAATCTGGTACCTTTTTGTACCAAAGTTCATATGGGGTCACCTTAGACCTTTTATTAGGTGCTCGGTTCAATAAGTAACAGGCTGTCAACATAGCCTCACCCCAAAATCCATCACTTAAACCAGAATAGGACAACATGGAATTAACCATTTCTTTCAGTGACCTATTCTTCCTTTCAGCCACACCATTTTGTTGTGGTGTATAAGGAGCAGTTGTTTGATGTATTATACCAGTAGATTGAAAATAAACTGGATCATAATACTCACCACCTCTATCCGTACGAAGGTTTTTAATCAAACCATTCCTATGAAGCTCAACCTCTTGTTTATAAACTTTAAATTTATCAAGAGCTTCATCCTTTGAATGCAATAGATAGACAAGACAAAATCTTGTTGCATCATCAATAAAGGTTACAACATACTTCTTATTTCCTAGAGAAGGAGTACTATGAATGTCACATAAATCAGAATGAATTAATTCTAACACATTAGAATTCCTTTTGACATCTTTAAATGGTTTTCTTGTAATTTTAGTCAATTTACAAGTATGACAATCATTTCGTTCTTGTATGTCAAAAGCGGGTATGAGACTCATTTTAGACATATCTTTCATTCTGCGATAATTAACGTGACTTAATCTAGCATGCCATAATTCTGATTTACTAAAATCATTGCTAGAACTAGTAGAAGCCATACAAACAGAATTATTAACAAAAGGGACATCCAAATTTAACTTAAACATGCCATTCAAATAACCAAATCCAATAAAGGCTCCATGTCTTGACAAGATATACTTGTCACTTTCCAAGACCTGCTTGTAACCACAATTATTCAATACAATACCAGATACTAAGTTCTTACGAATCCCAGGTACATATAGAACATTATTTAATAGTAAAGAGTTTCCAGAAGTAAAGACTAAAAGAACAGATCCTATTCCTTTAATTGGTTCAGTAGCAACATTGCCCATCTTTAGTAAAGATCCATCTTCAATTGGCTTGAAATCCTTGAACCATTGAAGATTTTTGCATACATGACATGTTGCTCCCGAATCCATCCACCATGAAACATCATCATCCTGCACATAAAATGCTTCAGAGATTATTGATACATAATAATTCTCTATAAAATGATCACATGGTACCAAAAACGAACCTGATTGCTTTTCGGGATCCTTGGATCCACTTGTACCAGCCACGTTTTTGCCTTTTCCTCCACTCTTACCAGACCTGCAGTCTTTCTTGAAGTGTCCAGGTTTATTACACTTCCAACAAACCCTTTTAGGTTTCTTATCAGAACCACCCTTATTGTTGTTCCCTTCAAACTTTCGTTTCCCTTTTCCAGCCTTGGAGGATTCACCCTCCTCCACCATGTTCACAGAAGAACAACCAGCCATGGTTTTAGTTCCAACAACAGAACCCTTTTCCATATCACGTATGGATTGTTCAATTTGGAAAGTATTTCCCAATTCAATCAGATTCAATTCCTCTTTCTTATGTTTCAGATTGTTCTTAAAATCTTTCCAAGAGGGGGGCAGTTTATCAATAATACTAGAGACAGAAATAGATTCATCCATCTTCATTCCATATTGTGCAAACTGCCCTAGTATTCGTTGCAATTCATGATACTGTTCCATGACAGGCCTAGTGTCTACCATTTTATAGTTAATAAAATTACCAACCAGAAACTTCTTACTAGATGCATCTTCTGCCATGTATTTTGCTTCAAGGGTATCCCATAATTCTTTTGCAGACTCTACGTTTTGATAAACATCAAATAAAGAATCAGACATACCGTTAAGAATATGACCACGACAGATGTAGTCTGCGTTTTCCCACTTTGAACGTGCTCTGGTTTGTTCCAGGGTTTCATCCTCAACGATTTCGAGACAAGGAGTGCTCAGAACATACACAACTTTCAGACTCGTGAGATAGAAGTGCATCTTCTTCTGCCAGCGTCGGAAATCCTGTCCAGAAAACTTGTCCAATTTCGTAAAGTTCTTTGTCATATCTTTCACAGATTCATTGTTCGTCATCTTCGAATAATTGATTCAATCTTTGTTGGGGATTTCAGTAATACAAACGAACAACCGGATGAACAGAAATCTCTGAAAGCGATTACGTGCCTTCAGAGATTTCTGTTCATCCGGTTGTTCGTTTGTATTACTGAAATCCCCAACAGATCAAATAATCAGAAATGAGCTGTGCATACACATTATACGTTTTAGTTAACTAAGGATCACACCAATGTACTCATTAACGTTTGGTTCACTATGTGTGGAGGAGCTACCGCTGCTCCTCGACACAAATAACAGAATGAACTCATATTGTCGGTGCTTCGTTTCATGATAGATAGTACTCTATCATGTACTAAAAAACATTTACGCTATTTTCCCCAGTTTACTAAAAGATGGAAAAGAAAATAAAGGGATTTTCCCCCTTTTCTCTTCCTTTCTTCTCCTCTTCTTTTTCATCATTTCCTTTAATTTCCTCCCAATTTGGGAGGATGAAAATTGTTCTCCTTTTCTCTTCTTTTCCATTCTCTTCCCCCTGAAAATGAACTCTAGAACACAACTTCAAGCTTTCCCTCCATTTCCTTTCCTTTCAAAAAAACTTAGGAACACATGAATTTCTTCTTTCTTTCCTTTTCCTTTCTTTTCCACTCTTAAGTCAACTCGGGAACACAGCGTTAAGTCAATTACTAATGTACCTTGTAATGTGTTAGGAAGTTGATTAAGGTTACACATAGAGATTTAAACCAGTCAAACCACTTATGAGCTAAGGAAAAAATCTCTAATTTAGCATAGCTTAAACGAGCTTGATTTAAGTTTAAGCTCTAGTTGGCTCATGACCACGAACCTGTTTTTTATTTAATATGCATATTATATAGTAATAATTATTAATTATTATATATAAAATTATTATAAAGTTAACAGAATAATGTATTATGTTATATACAACGTTTTTGGTTATAAATATATTGAAATGGAAAAGACAATATAAATAACTAATCACGTGTTATTAATCTGAAAAAAAAATTACTTATTAAGGTCTATAAATTGAAATAGACATGTAATTTGAAATTTTTTTTTTTACTTATTAAGGTATAAAGCAAATGTGTGTTAGTTTTAGTGGTATAAATCTGCTGAGTTGAGCCCAAGCTCTCATAAGTTAAAGAAGCTAACCTCAAGCTAGCTGAGCTTGGGCTCCACCCGGCGCGTTTACACCACTAAAACTTAAACATAATTACCTTTCACCTTAGTCATTATTTTTTGGGTCAAATTACATGTCTAGGATGATTGGTATGCTAAGGGAGCCTTCTAATTTATTAGTGAGTTGGTTTAGGTTACACATATATAGTCACCATTAGGTAATAACGAGTCACTTAGTTTTAAATTACATGCGTATGATTATTAGTAAATTAACTAGCATTAAGCACCCGCGCATTACGGCGGGGTGTAAAACCATACCAAGTAGCACTAATGCCACACCACCATCAGCGACCACTAACACCAAAAAGTTCGTAAAAGTAAAATAAATAAAAAAGAAAAAAATAACACCGAATGAAAAGAAGGCGTAAAATCGTAAAACCACGCACACTCGTTACAACCAAAGGCGTAAAATCGATGACTTTTAATAACTATGGTTAATGTGAAGTAACTAAGTCGGGTTAGGACCCGCGCATATTGGCAACGGATACGTATATGGTCATGAAAAAAGTGAACGATCAGCAAATATTCATGAAGGTCAAACGGTACCAAGGAACTGTTGGAATCTAGGATCAATTCACAAGATGAAATACAAGAACAAATGACAAGAACAAGAACAATAGATATTATATAATCGAAAGATTAATGTTTTGATATAAACAAACTATTGAGATACAAGAATTGAATTGTTTCGACAAAGGGATTGTGTTTGTGAACAATCTTGATAACTGAATTATGTGCCTTGTCCCTCATATAAATATGTTTCGAATAGATGTGTCTTGTTTTGAACCGTTGCAACAAAGAGTCCCACCGGTTGACTTTCAGGTTCGGCGCCAAAAGCATAACTAACATTACGAGGGTATAATGGTCTTTTTGTTTATAAGCAGCCTTCGAAGCCTTTGCTTGAACTTGTTCTTCTGATCTTGCTTGTAATCTATGTTGTGCAGATTTATTGATCGGCCATAAGATGTTGATGTGCAGCCTTGTAAAGTGATCACCCAAATCAACCCATATGCATTTTATCTTTCTAACTAATTCTATAGTTTAACTACTATAATTAACATACATTATACAGACATATATACAAGTACAATATTCACATAATACAAACATAATAAAGATAAGTTTATATTTATACTTCAACAGGAACAATATCGATGCAACACTAAAGATGATTCATATCTGACTGATACCGTTCAAATAATGAACATAAAGCAAATATAAGGCTATATTACGCTTATGTAGGGGTGTGAAGTTCTGACACGACCCGAACCTAACACGAAATTAGCGGGTTTAGGTTTAGTCTAAACGGGTTCGGGTCAGTTTCAGGTTGAATCCGTGAACCCGTTTAGCTAAAGGGTCAGGTTTGTGTCAACCCGATCGGGTTGGCAGGTTGACCCATTTAACCAAGTTATACTATATTTTATTTTTTACAATATGTTTTATGTTATAAATTAATTGGTTATGTATTTTATGTTGTACTTATAATTTAAAATAGAAATTTGTATAACATTTTATAATTAAAATGTAAATATTTTATATGCATTTATGTTTTTTATAATAAAATTTTAACTTTAATATATCAGTTTCAAAAAAAAAAAAAAAAAAAAAATTAAAAAAATCAGGTTGAACGGGTCGGGTTTGGGTCAACCCGCAAAAATTCGGGTCGGATCGGGTTCATATGTATTATCATACATATGAACACCGTTTAGCACCCCTACACTCAAGTATGTCATGCAGCAAATAAAAGACGCATTCAATGGCATCTAAAACAACTAGAAAAATATAAAATTTTCTATGAAACATCTAGTTATTTATTATTGGAGAATTCAGAATCGCACATGCAAATTGTGTTTTGAATTTTAATGCATTGATTCAGATATTGTCAATGGTTGCTTGCCAGTAGGAGACATGGTAACTAATTACACCTCATAACAATCGAGAAAAAAAGATTCTAGATCCATTAAATCCGAATCCAGCTAGCTATTGCCATTCGTGTTTGGATTAATTTATCAATACACGCTTGGATAACATGTTCATGAGGCAGGTAAATTGTCATGTAGTGAATAAAATAATCACAAATGAGCTGTGCATATGCATGGGAGGGAGACATTGCATAGACATCCATGGGTATCAATTAAAATAATTTATTAAGGATCACATTAAACTCAAGTATATATAACCAAGCTGCTAATCCAGAGAAAGACAACAACTTTAAATCAACTTGTCATCTTTAAGTTCTTAGAAGAGATGACTACAATGTCTTCAAACACAAAAGTTCATGGTCATGCTCGATCCATCAGTTTTCCATCAACATCAAACCAACAATCCGTATTTAACGAGTTTTATAGATCCCAGGCTTCTCCAGAGGCCACCACATCTTGTTCATCATCCATAGCAGATAAACTACGTGCTGTGAACGATATGTATGAATCAACTCAGTCATTCCTTACATTGGAAAGCACTCAACGGTCTTTAGCCCAAAGCTGTTACAAAGAAGAGCTGAACAAGTTTTTAGATGGACTTGTTGGGCTTTTGGATCTTTGTACCATCACCAAGGACGTGTTCTCTATGAGTATGAACTCTGTGATTGAACTCCACTTAAATCTTCGACGAAAAAGAGGTGATAAACATGGGCTGACAACCTCGGTGGAGGAGTATTTAGAGAAGAGGCGAAAACTGAAGAAGATTATCTCCAAATCGCTTTCTAGCTTGCAGAAGCAATGCTCTTCCTCAGTAAACGAAGACAACAGAACCATAACAAACATTAACAAGCTAAAGGAAATGAAAATAAAGACTCTGGCCTTGTTTGAAGCCATATTGAATTTCTTTATGGGATCAAGGTCTCAAATAAAGGCAAAAGGGTGGGTTTTTGTCTCGAAGATGATGGGCAACAAGAATGCGGAGTGTGACCAAAGCCAAGAAGAAAGTGAAGTAAAGAAGATGGATGATCAACTTCAAGCCCTCATTCGCTACAAGGAAACAAAAACAGGTGGATTAGAAGTGAAGACTATTCAAATGGGATTAACCCATCTTGAAACGAACCTCCTTGATCTTGAAGAACAAGTAGACTGTCTATGTAGACACTTGATCAAAACTCGAGTGTCAATTCTTAACATCATGAACTTCTAGCAATAAGACATTAAGAATCAGGATTTAGTCGTGTTAAAAACCTTCTTTGACATAGATTTGTATAAAATAGTTTTGTATACATGGTATATATATAATAAATTACAGTTTATGGATGCCATTCCAGTTTTCTAAATTACTCCGTAGAATTTATGGTTATATACGTTGGCACTTCAGTTATGTTGTTTTTGGGTATAGTACATTAACTAATTGTAATGTTACAATAATAATACTAATGACTAGTGGTAACTACTAGTTTGGAATGGCATACTTAAGCAGACGTTAGATAACTAGATAGATTGGCACTTCAGTTATGTTGCTTAAGGTACATTTTTTTTTAACTATAATTGTTTAAAACATTAACCCCTCTATTGATAATCAAATGCAATGAATCACCAGCACTACACACACAGAAAGATAGATATAGAGATGAGAGCGCATACATGGAGTAGTTTTGTTGATGATAGCCACCTCTGGTGGCCACGACCATACGAGGCGTTTTAGATCGACCACAAACTTTTATTGTGACGTGAAACGAATTGTTCTAACTTTAGATATTTGACAAGTTTAAGATTCTGATCTACTTTCTCTCCCAAAAGACTCATATTCTCTATCTAAAATTCTAAATTAATTACCATAAAAATAAACAATCAAGAGCATGGAGGATTTGATACCAATTTATAATCCTAAAACTTAAATCCACAACGATAATGATTTATTTTGGTGTGGATATCAAGAGGAACACACAAGATAAATCTTCAAAAACCCACTAGATCAATTTGCAAATGATAAATACAATAAAGCCCTCAAATCTCTAATGTGTTACCTAAAACCCTAATTCTCTCTTTCTATTTATAGTCTAATGACAATTAGGCTAACTACAATATTCAAGTCCCTAGAGATGAACAAATAAGCAAAACTATTTAAAAGTAACAAATATATTTTGTCTAAAACAAAATATGTTTATTCAACAAAAAATAACATTCTCGACTAGTCTTGAACTTCTCGCGTGTCATTCCTTTGTCTGGACAACTCGATCCTTTTCCTCCTTTTTTTGACATATGTGTTGACTTAGGCTTGTTCAAATTTGACTTTGTCTTGCTTAATGTCTACGATCAAATAGTTTATGGATGCCGGCGGCACTGATTGTAGGATCAAGATATTAGTATCACGCGCGTATCGGATTGAAGGCGGATCAATAATCCGGATAGTTGTTATAGGTGAGTGTTTATGAAGATGATAATAATATGAGAGTACACACACAAATGGGCTGCACTTGTTAGAAATATGGCAAAAATTACAAAGTTGTTAAGGCATGGGGGTATTTATACTACAGCTCTCATACGCCTACAAGCATGACACGTATGGACTCATAGGTGTCCAGTAGATACAAAGCTTTCATACGCCTAAAGGCTTTCCAAATGACCAAAATACCCCTTTACCTACACAATACAACCCAAACAACTACGAAATGAGCTAAACACAATCCTAACCCGATATCTATGCTAGGGACATATCCGAAGGGTGTACTTATAGACTTTCCCTTGGACCTAGCTAGATATTTACAAAACAACCGAAAATACAACCACCAAATCACAATCTTCAATCAGCAACATCTTTAGGCTTCAATGACTTGCAACTTTGACCAGTCGCATCCCGAATGCATCTTCTTGGTAGCACAGTACCTGATCATCCTCTGAAACCGAACGGCTTGATCTGCGTCTTGATCCTGAAAGTGGATCTGATTCTTGTTCAGCATCTGCATATCTGCTTGACAGGTTCATCAGCCACATAGGATCCCAGAAACGAAGGTTTCTGTAGATCTTGGGATCATTCTTCAACACAATAACTGCTTTGGTCATCAGATAATCATAGTACTAGAGGATAAACTTGTTTGAGAAATTTTGCTCAATCGGCATAAGCGAGACCTTGGTCATAATCTCAAGTGGGGTGACTTTCTGCTTCCATATCAGCTTACCAGTAATGGGATGAATCTCAGTTGACTGGTAGCTTTTCGGATACTGCGGTTGAATATAGACCCACCTACATTTTCCTTCTCTTTCTAACAAGCCTTTGTACATCTCCAGCTTGTTGTTTGTCTTGATCGGCTTCAGTCTAGCAAGATCACGAACATACCAGTATGGTAGAGTCTTGATCTTAAAAACACTGGAAAAATATAGAATTCCGGTCCTTCTGTGCACGTCTCTCCCTGAACTGTGCATCGGCCGTTTTAGTTTTCCTGGCCTTTGCACCACCACTACCACTTGGATCCTCCTCATCATACCCTGATTTATCTTTTTCAGACTCATGATCCTCCTCTTCTTATTCCTATTCATATTCTTCCTCATGATCACTATCATCACCGTCATCTCCATCATCCCCATTACCAAACGTGAGTCTCTTATGCTTGTTGAGGTATGTGTCAACTCGCTTCATCAACTTTTGGTTTTTTGACATTACAATGGCTAGACGATTCCTTGTTTCATCATGACATTCTGTTAACATGCGAATCTCTTGCTCATTACTAGATAGCTTGAGCATCTCCGTATCAAGTGTTGCAGACAGTCCTCTGTTTTCTAACCTTGTTTCATTGATGATGGTCTGGAACTAGCGATCTCGCTGTTTAGATTTGGCTATTTGAAGCTGGTTCTCTAGATTTTGTGCAACCTACATGTGCAACCTGCATATGCCACATGCTCACCAGGTTGTTAATCTGAGACTGGAGTGAAGGACCAACTCATGTGCTTGAAACACGTGATATGGAAAGCATGAATGGAGGTTGATCAGTAGGTTGGGATTTTTGAAACTGAGTGACTCTAATTTTAGATAATAATCTCTGAAGCTCAGAGTCAATTGATGGTTCAGATGTGGTAGAGGTAGCTGGAACAGAAGCTGCAACTGAGACGGACTCAGTGAAGATTGCAGTTCGTCCAGTAGATGGTGTGGGAGTGGATGTTGTGGTTTCAGAGGTTGTGGTTGCTGATTTGGTAGCTCTGGTTATCCTGGATTTGGATTTTTTTGTTGTTTTGGTTGGTTTGGGCTGAGTGGTTGATGCAGTTGGTTCTTGAATGGTGACTATTTTCTATTTAGCTGCTTTCTTTCTCTTCTTTGGTAGTCTTGCCATCAAAAACCCGCTCGAACTAGTAGCATCACATTTACGTGAAGGTCTGTCTACCTCTAGTTCAGCATCCAACTTATCTAAACTCGCTGTGAATTCAGGATCATCTATTTTTGCTCGTTGTCTTCGTAGTTCCTCGTGTTCTTGTAGGGCAACAAGTTTGCAGGTCTGCCTCAATCTTTCTAATTCTCTTCCTTCTTTGGCAATCCTGGCAATAGATCTGGCTTCAGGATCTTCTTCATCTTCTGTATCCTCACTGTCAGACTCGTTGATGCTGCTTTAGTAACTGGGTCATCTTCAGCTATTTCTTTTCCAAGATCACGTCTTCTTGATGATTCAGCTTCAGATGTTGGTTACCCGGAGACTGGCTCAGTTGTTGCAGACGTGGTTTCAGTAACAAACAGGAACTCACGGGTTGGTGAAGGTCTAGGGAGATTCCCCTGAGAGGCCTCACCACCTTCACCCCTCCTGCATGTCCCTCACCATCATCATCATCATCATCATCATCATCATCATCATCACTGTCTTTATCAGAAACCGGATCCCCTTCTTCTACGTCAAAATATCTATCAGCATTTCTCTAGTTTTTCTGTGGTGGTTCTGGATAGGCAACTTTGGCAACGTGTCCAATGATCCTTTTGAAAGGTGGTTCTATGCTCATTCTGTAAGTTTTCATCCTCGTCCTCAACCAATGCCGGATTATTGGGGTGTTGCAGCAGCATCAGCAGTTCAGAATCAGACCACATCTTCTATTAACTTGTTGATGAATGACTTATCTACCGGAAATAGGAATAGACCACCAAAGTTGATGGATATGACTGAATATCCATCATGGAGAAAAAGATTTCAAATTCATTTGGAAGGATTAGATGGTGGTGAGGCATGGCAAGTTATTGAGCGTGGGTATGTGCGACCAATGGTAGAGAATTCAAACACTTCGGTTGCATTAGATGATATGACTGGCGATGAAAAGAAGAAGTATGTTGCTGAGAAGAAAGCTTAATCACAGTTATCTTAAGCTTTGACTCAAGATTTGCTACAGCAATTTGGACGATGTACTACTGCAAAGCAACTGTGGGATGCTCTTCAGAGTAGGAATGATGGGAATGAGAAGACTAAGAGGCTAAGAAAGGAAGAGTTGAAGAAAGAGTTTGAGAATTTCAGTTTTGTGGGAAATGAAACTTTGAAGGAGTTGAGTACTCGCTTTTATCATTTGTTATCCGAGTTGTCTAACTACAATATATCCTATCCCATGACTGAATGTGTTGAAAGATTTGCAGATGCAGTACCTTCATATTGGAGTCAACATGTTGAAGTATTGAAAGAGAGAGACCCTTTCCATCTTTGGACTTTGACAGATTCATTCAAAAGTTGGTGAACAAGGAGGTTGAAGAAAGAAGAAAGGTGAAGAGAGAACAAATTCCACAGAATCCGAAATTGTATTATGCTAGCTCCTTATCTTCAGCTATTCCAAATGTTGGTGTTAGTTCGGCACCACAAACAGCCTTTGTTTCTAGTGTGAACCAACAAATCCCATGAGCTATTATGGAATTCCATTTTCTTCCTCTTATGTTACCCCAACTCAAGCCTCAATGCAATCTGCACCATGGTTAGCAGCTCCAACAATGAATATGAATCAACAATCTTCATCTAACATGGATAATGTGACTATAGAGGTTGCTCAAAAGCATGTTGCATTAGTGTCTGCTTTAGTGGCTTCGTATAATGGACTTGTTGCTAGTCAAATAGGGAACAACAATTTGACTAATTATGCTTAACTCGATAAGGATGAATTGGAGCTTATCGATATTCAGTGGGCATTCGCTAGTGTTGTTAGGAGAGTTCACGAATTCATGGAGCGAATTCGAAGAACCGATTTGGAAACTTCACCTAACACAACATACGGGTTCAATAAATCTAAGGTTACATGTTTTTATTGCGGAACCAAAGGACACTTTGCCCGAGAATGTACCAACCCAAAACAACAAAGTAACCGAAATCCTTTTAACAGAAACTATCAAAACCAATACCGTCAAAATAATTACCAAAACCAAAACCGACAAAATGTTCCTTTCAATACAAACCAAAAACAAACACCATCACCCCAGCAAACTCAAAGTACCCCAAACACTGAAAGAAACATTGTCCCAGTATACACTCTCACCAACCAAAATTAGAATGATAACAAAGCGTTGGTTATTCAACAAGATGAAGGGTTTAACTAGAACGACATGCAATTGGGTATCGAAGAGTTATCAGGAGGGAATGTTGCATGTTATGCTCAGGAAGTCATGAAAGAAGAAACAGTTCAAGAAGAAGGCTCGGTTGTGGAACCGATAGTTGAGAAAAATGAGACTAAGACGGTTGAAGAGCCAGTTGAAGGAGATTAGGATGTCTCATATTCAGACTGCCCAGATTCCGAAAGTTAAGCTGATTCGGAAACAAGTCTAAATTCTCTTGATAATGATGTTGATCAGTTACTAGCGGAAGCCAACTTTCTTATAAGCAAGAATTGGTGCATGATTGATGATGCTTATACGAAGGCTGACTATTCAAAATTCTTTTCTGGGAAGGAAGTTCACTTTGCTATAATGGCTATGACTGATTCTAGAAATTTGGTAAGTTCTGACTCACTTATTAAATGTAAAGACTGTGTCACTTTGTTAGGAAGATATGATAGGTCAGAAGAACAAATTCTCAACTTGAAAACTGACCTGGCCAATGCTAAAATCGCAATTGAAAGTTTTCGAAAACGAAAAGGATTTAAACAAAACTCTAGAGAATTATGAAAAGGATGTGTCCAAGTTAACTGAAATTATTTCAAACAAAAAATTGCAACCAATAATTATGTAAATGAAATTGAGGATACAAAACTAGAAATGGCCAAGTTCAGATGTTTGTATGAGAAAATGAATAAGAAGTTAGAAAATTATGTCAATGTGAGATACGTGCTTGACCACATTGTTGAACTACCTAACAAAGAAGGTGTTCCAACAAATATCAATTTTAAGTTTGTTCCATCTCTAGTGCTATTTGGAAATCATAACTTTGATACAAGAAGCACTGAGGGTTCAGAAACATCAACTTCCACATCTGAAACCGAATCAAACACCTCAAGTGTGGGTGATCCGCATTCAGATGTGAGACCGATATTAGTTGTCAACAATGAGAATGTTGTAGGAGTCATAGATGATTCTAACTCGGAGGGAGAGGTAGAACCTAAACAAATTATTGAGATTCCTTTGGAAAATTACATTACATGTGATCCATCTCCAAAAGTTCAGGTTCCTCCCAAAGCTGAAACAAAACTGAAACCATCAGTCAAGAAAACTGATGCAAAGAATCCGATCAAATATTTTATCGAATGGAAGGATCCGATCAAATATTTTCCAATGAAGAATATCCCATACAGTTTGTTAACTATTCAAAGATTTCTAAAATTTGGCAAGAAAGTACAACATGGTTTCCAAAATCTGAAAGAACAAATGACTTTCCACCAGAATTAATTAGGAAACTATATGGCGATGATTCTAAAAGGCCTAAAGTTCATGTGACTGAATTTGTTAAACCGACTGGAAGTGTTGAACCGTCTTACTCACTGGAGCCTGCTCCCGAGAGTTTAAGAAGGAAGTGTATTGATGATTAATACACGGTTAACACTTTGTGAGTTTTCATGATAAGCCTAAGTTTGAGGAATACCGTGCCTGTTTTAAATGTCGGGAGTGGGTACATTTACTTGTTCACGGCCCATTTGTAAGACACAAAGGCATGAAGTTGAGGTTAGAAGAAACCATAGGGATTCGAGAGTTGTTTCTCCTCCAAGGCAATTTAATCAATCAAGAGGAATGCAACCAATTGTTTATGACAATCGAAACCGAATTGCCATGAACAAACCAGAGAAGAAAATGATGGTAAACTCGGTAAAAGATAAACAAAAGGTTTATATGGAAAAATCAACTACTAAACCATCTGTTAAGTCTGTTGCCGGACCTTCGTTTGTTAAATCAGACAAGGTTACTAAGAATGCTCAACAAAAGGTTGTTACAAAGAAAAATGAAAAAGTTAAATTCGATAATACTAAACAAATCAGAATTTTAAAACGACCTGAGCAAACTTGGTTACCAAAAGGTTCTTCTAGTGTTTCTACCTCATCTTCAAATGATTCATTGAAGGTTAATGAGAAAAACATTGATGAAAAGGAAGTTGTTCCATTGAAAGATGAAATTGGATGACCCAAGACCATGAAGGCTTGGGTCCCCCGAGAGAACTATTCTTTTACTTACTCGTTCAGGGAGTTCGAGCTGGCCCTGTTAGCAGTCTTTAGATTGTTGACAGTGGAGCTTCCAGGCACATGACTGGGGACATGACACTCCTATTTGACATTTGAAATATAAATGGAGGTTATGTTGCTTTTGTCGGTAATAAAGGATGGTATATAACAATGGAGGGAAGTGTTAGCAATGGGATTGTGAGTTTTGAGAAGATATCTTATATGCAGCAGATAGATTACAATCTTCTGAGTGTCTCTCAAATTCATGATAAGAAGTTCTCAGTTCACTTTGATGATAAAGCTTGCTACATCCTAAAGCCTGGTTTCAAAATTCCAAACTAATGGATCATGTTGCAAGCTTCGAGAGTGAACAATCTTACATTCTTGATATGAGCAAGGAAACTACATCAAATGGCCAAGTTACATGTATCTTGTCAAAGGCTATAGAAAAGGAGTCAATAATGTGGCATCGAAGAATGGGACATATTCATCTCAGGAAAATGAATAATCTTGTGAAGAATGGTCTTGTTGATGGTGTTAATGTGAAGCACTTTTATCTTAATGACAAGTGTGTATCATGCAAGAAGGGCAAACAACACAAGCACTCGCACAAACCCAAGAAAGTGAATTCCGTGAGTGTCCCGCTTGAACGTTTGCATATGGACCTCTTTGGACATGTGAAACGCAAAAGTACCTGTGGGGACTTGCATTGCTTAGTTGTTACTGATGATTACTCATGATTTTCATGGGTGATGTGTATTCAACACAAGAGCGACACGTTTGAAAATTTGAAGCTTCTGTTTACCCGTTTCGAAAATATATATGGTTTGAAGATCAAAAGAATTCGAAGTGACAACGGGACGGAGTTTAAGAATTCATCGATGGATGCATTGTGTGAAGCAAAAGGTATTCAGCATGAATACAGTGCACCTTATACTACACAACAGAACGGTGTTGCAGAAAGAAAGAACATGACTCTAATTGAGATGGATAGAACAATGCTTGCAGATTCTAATATTCCGGTTATGTTCTGGAATGTAGCTATTCATGCAGCTTGTTACACTTTAAATCGGGTGTTGACAGTGAAGAAGTTTGCAAAGACTTCTTATGAACTTCTCAACAGAAGAAAGCCGAATTTAGAGTTTCTAGAACCATTTGGGGCGTCGTGTACTATGCTACAATCTATGAGAAGTTTGGAGCAAAAGTAGAAGAAGGTTACTTTGTGGGATACACTACTCCTAATAAACATATTTTAAACAAAAGAACTAAATGTGTTGAAGAGTGGTCTAATGTGGATGTTCAACGTTACACTCAAAATGCTCCCAGCGTAGGACCCAATTGGATGTTTAACTACAAAGAGTTGAGTCATTCAATCTAGATAGCTTGGTTGAAGAAGATGTTCTTCGTTTATATTACGGGTGTGAAAATGCAGTCACTTCACCAGTGATGCGTTTG
Organism: Ambrosia artemisiifolia; assembly: GCA_032199755.1. Taxonomy (NCBI): domain Eukaryota; kingdom Viridiplantae; phylum Streptophyta; class Magnoliopsida; order Asterales; family Asteraceae; genus Ambrosia; species Ambrosia artemisiifolia. Next base: position 44,631,099 of record CM063518.1, read on the forward strand.
GTCACCATAACTCTTCCTATCACAACTTCTAATGATACCAATACTCCTGTTGCTACTTCAACTGAAGAAGAAGTGTTTCAAGATGTTTCTGATCCGGTTGATTCTTTGGATTAGGAAGATGATGGTGTCAATCTTGAACTAGAATATCGTTTCACCTCCAGTGAACCCAAATTAGTGTACAGATGTACCTTCCACTTCAAATGTGGGTAATGATCTGGATTTAGTAGAAAATGTCAACGTTCAGACGGTGATTCCTGTTCCTGCACATCCAGAATCACGGATCAACACTTATCATCTGTTGGAATACGTTACTAGTGATACTGGTAGCAGTGTTGTGACAACCGACAAATTTCAGGTCTTAATCTGTACTATTATAAAACATATTATTTAGTTCAACGTCAATAAGATTTAATTACTTGTTAATTAAAGTCTTTTAAATTCTAGCAAAGTCCTTAAATTCATAGGATTGCATTTGGTAATTTTTAGACATTACGGTATCGGGTAGCGATGTCTTAACTGAAACATGCGTTAGTGGTGACCCGACTAATATTTAAAGTCTGAAACTTAAAATATATTCTTGAAATAATACATCTAATCATATTTAGTTGAGAAATATGGAGAAATAAATTAAAACTAAAAATTGTGATTTTTAGTCGCAACGCGCAATACTCCACGAACTATGCACATATAATATAAAAATTAGACGTTTTTACACCGGATAGCACCTAATATTAACTCAACTTGTATAATATTATGTTTGGTTGAAAATACTATTTATAGGTGTGTCGGGTATTTAAAATAATTAGAAGCGTGTACCGCGTTAATTAGTAATATACCCGCTAATTTGTAATATATACTAATAACTATAAAACATGGCTGAATATTAAGACCTATTAAAGGGCATGTGTCACCCTTTAATCAGCCCCAACACATCAACTACATGTGTGGCAACACATGGTTTTGACAACACCACACTCTACATATGATTCATCCACCCTACATGAGCATTACCATCATTATATATACATACATGCAAGACAATTCTTGCATCCCAACCCAAACCCACCGTACACTCCCTCTATCTCTCTAATTCATTTCTTTTCCAACCTTTAACCAAATATCATATCCTAACCTTGATGCCATGAGTGAACCTTGGTGAATGGGAGCTTTATTAGAGCAAACACTAAGCAAGTAGAAGCCATTCAAGAACACCATTTCATCATCTTTTTCTTAAAAACAAGAAACTCTAGGGTATAATGTTCATCCCTCCTTTTGTTAGTCTTTATATAAAAGTTAATGTTTTACAACTTTTAGTTCACCAAATCACAAGATTTTTGTAAAACATGGTTTGATCAAGAAAGGTTTTTATAAAGATAAAAATGGATTCATAAGTTTATATGTATGTACGTGTGTGTGTATTCAAAGATGAATTTTGATGTAGATTGTTGCTTTGTATTGTTGACACATCTTCTTGTTTATTAGATGAACTTATGTGCTTTTTTATGATTGATTTGCTTATAATTTCAAATCTGATCATAAGTGAGTTTTAAATGGAAAAAACTTATTTTGATTTGCATGTTATGTTTTTATGCTTGATACTGGTCTTATATTTGTTCATGATGTTGAAAATTTCAAGATATTCAGACTAAAACTGTGTCATACTTTAGACTTTTGAAGATCTGAATATGAAGGTTAAAAATACTTGTATTATACACTTAAAATGGGTATTTAACCATAAAATATCAAAATTTTGTGCTCGATGATCTGGCATGTTGATTTTTACCATAAAAAGTGACTTTTAATGGTGGAAAAATAACTCTAAACTTGATGTTAACACAAAACCAATTTTCATCAGTAGCTAATGGCTTGTTTTTGCTTATAAATATAAAATAAACTATGTATTAAGATGGTTTTATAAATAAATGTTTATGGTAGCTTTCAACGCTTAAAAAGTTGACTTTTCGACTAATTTCGACATGAAAAACACTAAATTTAACAATCTGATTTAGAACATGTTTCTTTGATGGTATTTTATGTGAAATAACCATGATTTTATGTTTATGATTGTTGCTACAACAAATAACTGCCTAACGTTGGTTCTGAGTCACAAGGGGGGTTCAGAGGTTCAAGGGTTCCACTCTGCCTAACGCAGGTCGTGGTGTCCTTCTACGTTGCAAACGTAGAAGGAGGTTCAAGGTTATTTTTATTGTTAGATGCTTGGGATTTCTGGTTTGAGATGTACTCGAAACCAGAAGTTGATGTTCTTGAGATCCGAGTGAAGAGAGTTATTCTCTCCACGTGCAAGACCAAAAGAATAAGAAGATTTGAGTGTAAGTGACTTGTGTTGGTGTCATCAGATGCATGGAGCCAGCTTCTGATTTATAGAGAAAAGAGATCTCTATTAGAGGAAAGCATCTTGCCTTGGACCTTGTTGCAACGAAAGGACAATCCACTAATAGTAGGTGGCTGCTATTGACCTGCGGTCTGTTTGCTGATGTTACTCCATCAGCAGCTGTTTGTATTGCTCGATGAAAAGATGACGGGACAAGTCATCTTTTTTGACTTAGGATGCTCCTGGCTTTTGAACCTTTGTAGGCTCCAACCCTTTAAGCATTTGTTCAGTAATGTTGTTTATTATTTTTGCTTTAAGCTTCCCACGTCATCAATGATAGTTTGGTGTTATCCTTATATCTTTATTTTAGCATTCCACGCATGACTAGTCGTAAAAACAATAATTTCGACTTGTTAAAAATGATATTTTTAAAACTATTGCAAATAAGTAATTTTGATCATGTTTTTAGTTTAAAATGCATGTTATTATGTGTATAATAAAGTCTAGAAATGCATATGTGTTTATATGTAAATTTGTCACATCTTGTATTTTGCTAGAAACTACCATGAGTTTATGAATTTTTAATCTAACTTGTTAAGTGTAGTATTTTTGTTAGAAAATGTGTTTAAAGTATATCTTGATATAACATATATTTATTATCATAATTTATGTTAAGAATGTTTATAATATTTTTGAATATTATATGTGGTGAATATTTGCTAAATGTCGCGTTAAATGTTGTGTTAAATGCTTAGACGAGAATGTTTGTGTACTTGAATAACATATATATTATGGTCATGAAATTAAGGTGCTAAATGAAATATTAAAGAATATAAGTTTTATCGCGTGTGAAAGAATTTGACTTTAATTGGAATCACCAACGGGTCTTTCAAAAATAACAGATTTTCTTGAGGAAAAATATTTACATAAGTCTAGTAGGTTGGGTGAACAGCTTACACGGTAGACTCTTCGTCTAACCATTATAGTGACCTTCATGTTTAGGTTACTATTCGATTGGTTTATTTTCTCGGACGTGATTGTGACCAAGCATATTGCCGTTCAGGGAACGGTGGGTGAGGCAAAAGAAACATACAAGTCAGGTTTGGTTATAGGCTCATGTAGACACATAACTTCTTGTGTTGGGTCTGCTGACCTGGAGAAGAACAGATGATTGAAAAGCCAAAATATACTAAGTGTTGATCCCATAAATAAAACAGTTGTTATAAAGAAGCTTTCCCCAAAAGACTGTTGATTCCTAACTGCTGCTGCTTCAAACAACTAATAAAGACAACTGCTGTTGATGAAAGGTCTGATGAACAAACGTCTGAAGAATAAAGGTCTGATGAAGAAACAACTGCTGATCAAAGAATTGAAGAACAAAGGTCTGTTGAACCAACAGCACTTTGGTTCAACAGATGATAAGAAGACATCAGAGTTTTACTTTACAGAGTTTTGTATTATCAGTGTTTTCAATGTAACAGTAGTTATAGTTAGCAGATGTTAGAAGTTGTTAGTCAGTTAGAGGTCGCTGTCTTAGGTGACGTCAGCACTGATCATCAGAGGTTTGAGTCTGTCTATAAATAGAACAGTACTTGCACTGTTCTATTCATCACTCGTCATTCTCTTTCAGACAAACATTCTCTGAGTGATCAGGCTGAGGGGGAGTTTACTTGTACAATTGTAATCTTTCAATTAATGAAAGCTTTCGATTAAAAACAATTATTCTCCATGTTTTGATTTATAGTTTATTCCGCTGCACTTTCCATTTATACTTCATTCCGTTTATTCATACTTAATCAAACAATCAAAACAACCAGAACTCAGATCCTAACAATTGGTATCAGAGCAGGGTCAATTAAATTCGATCTAATCAATCAATTTAATACAAACAGATCAGCTCATAATTATTGATATCGTTTGTTTGTCGGGTTTAAAACAGAGTAATAGTTTATTTTCGTTTCAACAGTTAGTAAACAGACTTTGTTTTTTAAAAACCAAGAGAATGACTTCACTCAATCAAGATCCACACAACACTGGCACAAGTAACAAGCCTCCGATGCTTGTCAGGTCAGAATACAACATCTGGCAGCGTCGGGTGGCTCATGTGTTAGCACAACAGAACACAGGGTGCTGGAAATCGGTAGTATTTGGACCACATGTTCCAATGGTACCGAGTGCCAAGGATCCAAAGATCCAAGTACCAAAGAGTGTTGAGAACTACTCAGAGCAAGATTTTCAAAAAATCGAGCTAGATGCCAAGGCTTTCAGCATAGTAGCCATGGCACTGCCGAATGATATCTATGCCGGTCTCTTGCACTGCAATAGTGCTAAAGAACTGTGGGATGCTCTTAAAGAGCAGTTCGGGGGAACTGAAGATGTGATTGAAAACAACCGTAAAATACTTAACCAACAATATGAAATGTTTAGTCACATAAAAGGGGAGTCGTTAACACAACAGTTTGAAAGGTTTAATTGTCTTATTAGTGAACTAAAACTGGTTTCTCTAACTTTTCCTAATTCAAGACTGAATCATAGGTTTCTTAGATCACTTCAGGACAAATGGGACACTATAGCTATAGTCATGAGAAACTCTATTGGATTCAAAGACCTGACCCTGACCCAGCTTCATGGTAAGCTCCTGACTTATGAAAGGGAGCTTAACCAGAAAAAGAAGCTCCAGGACTCTGGCAAATTGTCAGATGACTATGTATTTGGGAATACTGCACTGTTGGGTCAGGAGGAGGGTTCTGGAAGTAGTAAGGATGAGAGTTATGATCATTACATTGACATAACCACTGGTTTTAACAATGATTCTTACTCATCACCTAACAACTATGCTTTTACAGCTAGTGGTGATATCCAGGCTTCTGATAATTCATCCTTTGTGTACAATGACCTTCAATATATTGACCCTTTGGACTTAGAAGAAATGGACATCTTACATCAGGTTGCCCTGCTCAGTATTAGAACAAATAACTTCTATAAGAAAACTGGCAGGAGGTACCCAGGTTTACATGGTGGGTCAAAGGTGGGGTTGGATAAATCAAAAATAAAGTGTTACAAGTGTCATAGAATGGGTCACTTTGCTAGGGAATGTAGGAGTCAAAATGGAGTTCCTATGATTACCTATCCAAACCAAAGACCACAGACCAACACTTATCAAACCATCCCTGTACCTAATGTGCAAAACACTGCTCACTTTGCACAAACCCAAACCACTGTTCCTGTGCACTATGTCCAAACCACTGTTCCTCAGTATCACTATGTCCAAACACCTGTTGCTCAGGCACCAGTGCCAATGACTGCTGCTCCATCCTCTGCTCCTGCAGAGACCAGTCAACCAAGTCAACAGAGTTTCTTTACTCAAGGCTTTGTTGATTGGAGCAGTCTACCAGATGAGATAACAGATGATAACATTGCTTTAGTTGCCAACTCTGAAAATGACTTTTGTTTTATGGCACTAGAGACAATTCTTGAAGAGACTGATTCTGAGGGTGTGGTGTCTGTGTCTGAAAATGTGACTAATGGTGTTGTTGGTGAAGTTGTTTCAGCTGAAGAATCTGAAGTGGAGGTTGTGAATCTCTCAGACCCCTGGGGTAGTGATGATTGTGACTGCCAGTGTAACTATGCCTTGATGGCTGCTGCTAAGGTATCTCCTCAAATCTTAAATGACTTATGCTCAGACAAATGTATTGTGGCATTTGCTAAGATAAAAGAGGTGAATGAAAACTTTAGAAAGAAAATTTTGGAAGATGAAATTCAGTTTGAAAAACTCACTAAAGAGTTAAAATCAAAAATAACTAAAAAAGAATCTGAAATCAGCAGTTTAAAACATGAAGCAAGCATAACCAAAGACCAGCTTCAGACTATGATAACAAAATATCATAGTTGTAAAAAGGAGCTTGAGTCCACCCAAGTTGAATGTCAGAAATGGGTGGAATCATCTAAAGGTTTTGAGATGATTGTCAACCAACAATCTAAAAGTCATGTGAAATTTGGGTTTGGTTATCAAGAAACCACTGCCCAAAGTTCACAAACCACTGACAAAAAGGAACCACAGTTGGTTGAAGTCATTCCTACCAATTCAAAAGGTCAAGAAATCAAGGTTACTGAACCCAATGGCAAGAAAATCATTCTTGAAAAGTTGGAAGGTACACCCTCATTTGATGAAATTGAGAAATATCAATTCAAACCAACATGGTCAGATGAGTGTGAAGTCCTTGAAAATTTCAAACCAATGACCTTTAAAACCCCTGATGGTAAAATGGTACCACAGGCCAAAGTTATCCCTTTGAAAGATCTTCTAACAGATGATCTAACATCTGTTGAAAAGAAGAAAGAAAAAGGGAAAGCCAAAAACAACTTGTTTTGTGATTTTTGTGAAAAGAAGAACCATGTCACCAAAAACTGTTTTCTTCTAAAAGCATATGACATCAACAAAACAACAAGTTTAAATGATTCTAAAACAAATGAATGTTCAATCTGTAAGAAAACGAATCACAAAACAAAAGAGTGCCTGTATCTCAAAAATTTTGATGAAAAGATAAAAGAGTACATGGCTAAAACTCTTGAAAGTCAAGTGGTGAGTACTCCAAAAGGAAAACCCAAACAGACTTTTGAACCAGTCCAAACAGCTGTTACCAAAGGTTTGAACAAAAACTCTGCTCCCAGAGATGTTCAGGTAACAGATGTTCCACCAGTTACCAGATTACCAAGAGGATATGGACAACCCACTTGTCATCGTCTGCCACATGTTTATGAAGAGCCCAAAAGTCCTTCAAAACCAAAAGTGAACAAACATCCTCATGGTTTTCAGCATCTGACAGGAAATGATCAAACATCTGTTGGACCAAGTGTTGACATTCAAGCACTAGCAAATGGTCAATTACAGCTGTTGAACTTAGTCCAAAAGCTAGTTCAAACCACTGATCATTCTCCTCAACTTAAGGCTGAGACATCTAAGAACCCATCCAAAGCCAATTTGGCTTTGGACACTCACCAAAACTAAAATCTTTACTGATGTGCAGGGAGCTTCTGCTTGCTTAGATAGTTTATGGTATGTAGATAGTGGAGGCTCCAGGCACATGACTGGATGTAGAGCCCTTCTTCTGGACTTTCTTGCACATGGAGGGGGTGATATATCCTTTGGTAATGATTCTAAAGGTAAAGTGTTGGGTTCTGGTACTGTCAAAGCAGGGAGGCATAAGTTTGAAAATGTTAATCTGATAGACAATCTAAAATTTAATCTACTTAGTGTGCCTCAAATGAGTGACAAAGGATTTGGGTCATTCTTCACTAAGCAAACATGTAAGATTGTTGGCCCAGAGGCTGTTGAAAAGATTAACACCATCATTGCTGAGAGCAAAGCACAACTTGTTGCTCATAGAAGTGGCAATGTGTATGTAGTTGATATGTTGAAGGATAACCCTATGGCAAATGTCTGTCTGTTCTCTGCTGCCTCTACCAATGCTGCCTCTACCAAAGAGACAGAATTGTGGCATAGGGGACTTGGTCACACCAACCTTCAAACTATCAACTCACCCTCCAAACAAAACCTTGTCAGAGGTTTACCTTCAAAAGAATTCAAATGTGATAAGCATTGTGTTTCCTGTCTAAAAGGAAAACAACATAAAAGCTCTTACAAATCCATTGATGAGTCCAAAACTAGTCAGTGTTTACAATTGTTGCACATGGACTTGTTTGGCCCTGTAAAAATCATGAGTCTAAGAAGAAAGAGATTTTGTCTTGTCATAGTTGATGATTTTTCTAGGTTTACATGGACTTACTTTTTACACTCTAAGGATGAGACTGCAGGTATTTTGAAGGACTTTGTCACCAAAGTTGAAAAGCAATATGACTTGCCAGAAGTGACAATGGAACAGAGTTTAAGAATAAGGAGTTGGATGATTTCTGTGTGTCAAAAGGGATTGTAAGGCAGTACAGTATCCCAAGAACACCAGAGCAGAATGGGGTGGTTGAAAGAAAGAACAGGACTCTCATTGAGGCTGCAAGAACAATGCTAGCAGATTCTGGTTTGCCTCTGTCCTTTTGGGCAGAAGCTGTAAACACTGCTTGCTATGTTCAAAACAGAGTTTTAATCAACCCTAGACATCAAAAGACTGCTTATGAAATTTTGTTTAAAATCAAACCACTGATATCATTTTTCAAAGTCTTTGGCTGCCTATGTTTCATTTTAAATCTTAAAGATTCCATTTCAAAATTTGCAGCCAAAGTAGATTGTGGATATTTTCTGGGGTATTCTTCTACTGCCAAGGCCTATAAAGTGTTTAACACAAGGACCAAGACAATAGAAGAAACTCTGGATGTGAAGTTCAATGAACTTTCATCTTTAAAAATCCCAGCAAACCCTGCTGAGTTGTTTGATTTGGATAAATTCAAACTTGAAGATATTACTGTCAAAACTAACCCTGCAGGTACTCCACAATCTCCACAACAAGACTACAGAATAGATGTTGTGATTCCAGATCACTACAAAGTCTATCCTGTCTAAGAGGAAGCAGTAGTTCAAAAAAACTGTCAAAACTCTGTTACAGCTGAGTCAGCCACTGTTGGCAAGTCCTATCCCCGAACCACTGATTCACCTATCCAATCCACTGCTCAATCATCTGTTGACAAAAGTCAATCATCTGTTGACCATAGTCAAACAACTGTTGACAAAAGTCAGTCCATCCTTACACCACTTGGACCTATTCCTCCACCTCCATTTCAAACACCTGTTGACACTACAAAAGTGCAAACAGATGTTATGTCAACAGAGTCTCCAAACCTCTGTCCTTCACCACAAAATGTCATCATACCATATCAGGGAGATCTAATCTACCTAAGAGCTCATCCACCAGATCAAATCATTTGCAACATCAGAGATGGTGTGCTCACAAGGAGCCAATCCTCTAATATCTGTCTTTTTGCAGGCTTTCTATCTCTTACACAACCTGTCAAGTACCAAGAGGCACTGAAAGACAACAGTTGGGTGGAAGCCATGCAAGAAGAACTCCTTCAGTTCAAAAGACAACAAGTATGGGAACTTGTACCACTGCCTAAGGATGTTTGTCCAATTGGCACAAAGTGGGTCTTCAAAAACAAAACTGATGAAAGGGGTATAGTTGTCAAGAACAAGGCCAGGTTAGTGGTTCAAGGCTTCAGACAAGTCATTAAAACACGGAGTGATCATCACTATATTCATTTCGTTATGCGTACAGTCTTGAAAACAAATGTTTCGATCGAGTCATTAAAACCTGTGAACTCACCGACTTTATGTTGACGATTTTAAGCATGTATTTCAGGTAACCAAACGTAATGCATTGCATGGAAACTATCCGGGTCAAGCAAGTTGTCTTTTGATGCCACTTTTGTGAAGACTTACCTTTTTATTCCTACGACTTTAGGATGTGTTTGTAACATATTTTGTTCTAAGCAACTTATAATAACCATGTAAAACTTTAACTTTGGCATCAATGGTTATGTTTTAAATTCATATAGTTATTTTCTTGATCATATGATGTGAAAACCTTTCGTGACGCACCTCGTGTTTCCGCCGTTGGTGGGGTGTGACAGATTGGTATCAGAGCCAATGGTTATGGCGAACTAGGATTCTTTCTGGGAAAAATGTTTTCATTTCATGCAATCAAATACATATTACGTTCAATGGTGCCTTTATTTATAATTGGATATAGGAATATTTATTTATATACATATAATTAGGTATTTTACTATGGCAACATTGTGTTCTATTTGTGATTCTCGTGGTAGTTGCGTAATTACGGATGTTTGGTTATGTCTTTTATTTATGTGCATGGTTGACAATATTTAGTGATAAATACATGTCTCTCATTTCTTTGATATCTTATATTGAAGAACTATGGCACCAAAGCAAAAGAACACTAGGACCACACCGCTCGAGGCATTACTATCTACGGTCGCTGAGCTTGAGGAGCTTATGTAAGCAAGGATCACCGCCGCAATTTCCCAGCATGAGGCGACTCGAGTGAATCAGAGTGGTGGATCTAGAGGCCATGGTCAAGGAGGTTCAGGTTCAGATAACCAAACTCATGGAGGAGTTGGAATGAACAATCAAGGTTGCACTTTCAAGAACTTTCTAGATTGCAAGCCACTAATGTTTCATGGTACTGAAGGCGCTGTTGGCCTGCTAAAGTGGTTCGAGAAAACAGAGGCCGTTATCCGGATTAGTAGGTGCACTGAAGAGCAAAAAGTGATGTATTCCACCAACTTTTTTCTTGATAATGCTTGAAGTTGGTGGAACAGTCAGGTACAAGCACTCGGAGATGATGCAGCTTATGCACTCCCATTGACTGATCTAAAAGAATTGATGAGAAGGGAGTACTGTCCAGACAGTGAGATTCAGAAGCTAGAGTCAGAGTTCTGGAATCTAACTATGATTGGGGCGGATGTAGTCACTTATACATCCCGTTTCCATGATTTGGCTAGATTAGTGCCACACCTTGTTACTCCTGAGCGTAAGAGGATTGAAAGATAAATCTGGGGTTTAGCACCACAAATACGTAGTATGGTGACTTCCTCTCACCCTACTACTATCAGAAGTGCTACAGATTTGGGTTTGAGTCTGACGGAGGATGCTTTGAGAATGGGAACCTTGTCTGCAAAGGGTTCAGTGAATAAGGATGTTGTGGTTGAAGGTCAGTCTTCTGGCAAGAGAAAGTGGACGGATTACAAAAAGGGTAAGAGTTCGGGTAATCAATCTGGACAGAATCAGAAGGGGAAAGGATATACTGCTACTACACGCCCAGAACCTAAGCAATACCTTGGTACAAATCCTAAGTGTAACAAGTGTGGTTTCCATCACACTGGTGGTTGTAATGGTTTCTATTGCACGAAGTGCAAGAAATCCGGGTACTCAACCACTAAATGTGGAGTTGATGCAGCCACGATGCCCAAGAATGATCAAGGTTGTTTTGAGTGTGGGTCCACTGATCACTGGAAGAAGGACTGCCCAAAACTGAAGAATCAGGCCCACGGTCGAGCATTCGTGATTGGTACTGGTGATGCTCGTCAGGACCCTAATGTTGTCAGTGGTACGTTTCTTATCAACAACCACTATTCTTTGATATTGTTTGATACCGGTGCCGATTTTAGTTTTGTGTCAACTGCATTTAAACACTCACACGGTTTAGTTGCAAATAAGTTGGATACACATTTTTCAATAGAATTGGCTAATGGTAAGATAGTTGAGTCGGGCGAAGTTGTTAGAGACTGCAAGTTAGGTTTATGCGGACATGAGTTTAGTATTAACCTTTTTGCCAGTAGAGTTGGGTAGTTTTGACATAGTAGTGGGCATGGACTGGTTGTCAAAAATCATGCGGTTGTCGTGTGTGATGAGAAGGTAGTTCGTATTTCGTTGTCGAATGGTGAAACTCAATCTGTTTATGGAGAACGACACGAAGCCCCACTGCAAATTATCATTTGTATGAAGGCCTAGAAGTGTTTACGAAAGGGTCATGTTGCATTCTTAGCGCACCTTGTGGAGAAGAAACCAGATGAGAGAAGACTTGAAGACATTCCCGTTGTAAGGGATTATCCAGAGGTGTTTCCTGAAGACTTGCCTGGGTTACCCCCACCCTGACAAGTTGAATTTCGAATTGATCTAGTCCCTGGAGCAGCGCCCGTCACACGATCTCCCTATCGATTGGCTCCATCTGAGATGCATGAGCTATCCAATCAATTGCAAGAATTGTTGGATAAAGGTTTCATAAGACCGAGCTTTTCACCATGGGGAGCTCCGATTCTGTTTGTGAAAAAGAAGGATGGAACTTTTCGTATCTGCATAGATTACCGCGAGTTGAACAAGCTTACAATAAAAAATCGATACCCGTTGCCAAGGATTGATGATTTGTTTGACCAACTTCAAGATTCCAGCTACTACTCAAAGATTGACTTAACGTCAGGATACCACAAGTTGCGTATTCAAGAGGAGGATATACCGAAGACCGCGTTCCGAACTCATTACGGTCATTATGAGTTTTTAGTCATGCCGTTCGGATTGACAAACGCGCCAGTTGTTTTCATCGATTTGATGAATAGAGTATGCAAACCTTACTTGGACAAATTCGTGATTGTATTCATTGATGATATATTAATATACTCACGAACCAAGGAGGAGCATGAGAATCATTTGAGGCTGATTTTGGGGTTGCTCAGAAATGAGAAGCTGTATGCCAAATTCTCCAAGTGCGAATTTTGGATTCGTGAGGTTCATTTTCTTGGACATGTGGTGAATGAGAAAGGTATATATGTTGACCCGTCGAAGATTGAAGCAATGAAAAACTGGGAAGCACCAAAGACACCAACTGAGGTGCGACAATTTTTAGGTTTGGCTGGATATAATCGGAGATTTATTGAGAATTTTTCGAAGATAGCCCAGCCATTGACTATGTTGACCCAGAAAGATAAGAAGTTTGATTGGTTAGATAAACAAGAGTCGGCATTCCAATTGTTGAAGCAAAAACTTTGTGATGCGCCGATATTGTCTCTCCCAGAAGGTACAAATGATTTTGTGGTTTACTGTGATGCATCACACCAAGGTCTTGGTTGTGTATTAATGCAAAGGGAGAAGGTTATAGCTTATGCTTCCCGACAGTTGAAGGTGCACGAGAAGAACTATACCACTCATGATTTAGAGTAGGGTGCTGTAGTGTTTGCTTTGAAGATTTGGAGGCACTATCTTTATGGTACTAAGTGTACTATCTTCACTGACCACAAGAGTCTTCAACACATCTTCGATCAGAAAGAATTGAACATGAGGAAACGAAGATGGGTAGAACTGTTGAATGACTATGACTGTGAGATTAGTTACCATCCGGGAAAGGCAAACGTTGTAGCAGATGCCTTAAGTCGGAAGGAACGTGTTAAGACGTTACGCGTCCGTTCATTAGGATTAACTATTCATACGAATCTCACCGCTCAAATTCATGATGCCCAACATGACGCTCTTAAGCCTAAGAATGTGAAGCAAGAGTCTCTGTATAAAATGGTTAAGCAATTAGAACCGAATTCAGATGAAACATTATGTTTTTCAAACCGAATTTGGGTACCACTATTTGGAGGATTACGCGAGTTAGTACTAGACGAAGCTCATAAGTCTAGGTACTCAATTCATCCAGGAGCCGATAAAATGTACAAAGATTTGAAGGAGTTTTATTGGTGGCCAACTCTCAAGAGGGATATAGCGGCATATGTAGCTCGTTGTTTGACTTGCTCAAAAGTAAAACCCGAATATCAGAAGCCATCAGGATTGTTACAGCAATCGGAGATTCCTGAATGGAAATGGGAGCAGATTTCTATGGATTTCATCACCAAGTTACCCAAAACTTCCAGTGGTCATGATACCATTTGGGTAATTGTTGATCGATTGACAAAATCCGCTCACTTCTTGCCAATTCGAGGAACCGACAAGATGGAAAAGTTAGCACGGTTGTATATTAAGGAAGTTGTTTCAAAGAATGGTGTGCCAGTGTCTATTATATCTGATCGTGACAGTTGGTTCACTTCAAGATTCTGGAAGACTTTGCAGAAAGCGTTGGGTACTCGATTAGACATGAGTACAGCCTATCACCTGTCACACCCTCAAATTTCCACAAGCGGAGTTCTACCGCGAGGCGTGTGACACACCAGGATCCAAGTCAACGGCCACAATAAACGACGTCTAAATGTTAAAACATACGTAAACAAAACCATGCAAGATTTTAAAAATCATCATTTGAAAGCGCGAAAGCGTATAAGTTTACATAAGTCAAAAGTAATCAGAAACATAAGTTTAAGAGTTTAACATCCCAAGGAAAACATGCATAAATGATCCTAGACGCAAGACGACTCCAGTGCGACTCCGTGCGCCTAGACGACAGCTGCTACCTTAGCGACTTGAGAAAACATGCTAAAACGTCAGTATGAAATACTGGTGAGTTCACAGGTTTTTAAGGAAAAACGTTTCACGAGTTTGAACTTTGATAAACCTTTACCAATGCCGAAGCTAAGATACACGAATACCTGAGTTCACAATGTGTGAGTACATGGATACACGACTACACGGATGCACGAATACACAAATGCACGGATACACGGTTTCACGAATGCACTAATGCACGACTACACTATTCCACGAATACACTAATGCACGACTACACCATTTCACGAATACACTTTCACAAGAATACACTAAACCACCGTCATCCCCGTTTCCCCGTTATGCGTTACCGAATGTTCACAGTTTTATCCGAACTTAAAAGAGTTGTTTCATAAGCCGAACACTTTTGTATAAGCAAAACATGTTTGTGAGTAAGTTTTTAGGAACACAAGTGTGTAGCATGTTTCTCCCCCGAAAACCAAAACAGATAAAAGTGGGGCCGTGAACTCACCTTAGGTTGCGTCTTCTGTTAAATGAGTACACCGTTTATACGATGTGATAGCCCCAACTAGTGGCGACCTATCATAAGATATGTGTTAAGTTAGACTAATAACCCGTCGGGTTCATTAGTCCCTAAGTCCAGTCCATGACCATTATGTGTCCGAAAACGTGTTTGACCGACAACCAGACTACGTAAGACAAGACTCGACATCCCATTGGTGACCCGACATTCCATGTGTTTATCTCATACTCAAACATACGCAAATCATGCAACTTAGTACTTAACATGTGTTATAGTTCAACTAGTCTAACACATAGGTCAAATAACGCACAAACAAGTCCAAACACGTGTTACTATGCTACTAGGCATGTAACGGGGTTCCTATCATGTTCCTAGGTGTCAAATCGGGTTTCGGAATATCAAAATACACTTATAACAGCAGTACATGCGATTAGGAACTTAGCATGCAATTAGGAAAAGTCAACATGTGATTGGGGATGGTCAACAGGCAATTAGCAAGGCTAATCGCCTATATATCATGCGAGTAGCATGCTAATCGCCCTCAATGGGTGCCTAATCGCCTATAGCAGCATGCGATTAGGATGCTAATCGCCTGCTGCAGCTGTACAATGCAATTTCGCGCGTTTAACCCTCCAAATCAGATCCGAAACATGTGTAAACACCCAATAACAATCCTAACACATTAAAAAACATATTTCAAGCAAAACCCCTAAGTTTTCATCATTCTAGCAGTCCCGAATGTGAGCGTTTTCCCAAAATAGCAACTTAACATGTAAACATCACATCAACATGCAAGAACTTGCCCTAAATAGCAAATATCCAGATTTAATCACATAACCACGTTGTCCGATAGCATCCTACTGTTCTAGCATCATCCTAGAGAAAACCCTAACATCAAACAATCAACAACACACCTCATATCATCCTTAATCATCCACAATCCTTCAAATGGGTCAAAACATCAAGTATCAACAATACACAACCAAAACCATTCAAACTCCTAGAACATCATCATACTAACTTGTAACAGCCATAAACATCATAATAACACATAAACAATCATGTTTCAATCCTAAAAATCCTACCTTTAATCACATAAAACACATATAATACACATAAAGGTGTGGGTTTGTTTAAAAACGGTTTTAAATGGATTTTCAAAGACAAAAACATTTATAAGTCAGGTCTGGACGTTTAGGGAGTAAAATATAATTATTTAAAGGTTTGGGTTTGAAGAGCACACCTTGGATTTAAGAGAAAATGATGGAATAAGCTTGGAGATGGTTGTTTTGATGTAAAAACGAGTTACAGAGAGTGTTTGTGTGTTGGTATGGGTTATGGGACGGCTAGGGTTGCATAAATGGTGTTTTGGAGGTCAAGGGTGGTATTTATAGGCGTTTCTAGTCGTCAGGTACCTTATAGGCGATTATGCAGCTTTATCAGGCGATTAGGGCTGCTAATCGCCTTCACTATAGGCGATTAGCCCCATAATCGCCTATAACAAAGCCCCAATCGCCCTCATGTGTGCCCAATCGCCCTCCTGAAGGCGATTAGGGCATCCTAATCGCTCTCAGGGCCTGATGTTGTGTATTTGGTGCGTTAAACTCCGTTTTAACATATGTTAACATGTTTTCACATACCGACAAGTCACATAATGATTCTGAACACATAATACATGGAAATAAAGACGTTCACACTCGTTCACCAATTCCTGGGACTCGAGACTTGCGTGTGTTAAAACCCCAATGATGTGCGACTCGACTCGACCGACCCTGTTATGTGTAACGTATGCGCGACTCGCTAAGGTAGACTTACTAAGTTTTCAAAAAGTTAGTTACCGGAGTTTGCCGGGTGTCACATCACCCACAAACATATGGTCAGAGTGAGCGAACTATCCAGACGCTTGAAGATTTGCTACGGGCTTGTGCAATTGATTTTTGTGGTAACCGGGATTCGCATCTTCCTTTGGTGGAATTTTCTTTTAACAACAGTTACCACGCAAGTATCAAAGCCGCTCAATTGAAGCCCTTTATGGTCGTAAGTTTAGATCTCCGTTGTGTTGGGCGGAGGTCGGGGACAAACAAATGATAGGACCTGAGCTTATCCAAGAGACCACGGATAAGATTTTTCAGATCAAGGATCGTCTGAAGGCAGCTCGAGACCAACATAAGAGTTATGTTGATATAAGACGTAAGCCTTTAGAATTCCAAGTTGCTGACAGAGTTCTCTTGAAGGTTTCACCTTGGAAGGGTGTTCCAAGATTCGGAAAGCGCGGGAAGCTTAACCCTAGATACATTGGTCCTTTTGAGATTTTGGCTAGGGTTGGTCCTGTGGCTTATAAGCTCAAGTTACCCCAAGATTTTAGCGATGTTCATGACACCTTCCATGTGTCAAACCTAAAGAAATGTCTTTTGGATGAGACATTGATTATTCCTCCCGAAGAGATTCACATCGATGATAAGCTTCACTTTATCGAGGAGCCAATAGAAGTGATGGATTGGAAGATCCAAAAGCTTAGACGAAGTAATATCAGGTTGGTAAAGGTCCGATGGAATTCGAAACGAGGTCCTGAATTTACATGGGAACGCCAGGATCAGATGAAGAAGAAATACCCTCATCTTTTTCCGTCAAGGCCAGTTTCAAACCATGCGACTTGAAAATTTTAGGACGAAATTTCTTTAACCGGGGGAGAATGTGACAACCGCCAAATTTCAGGTCTTAATCCGTACTATTATAAAACATATTATTTAGTTCAAAGTTAATAAGATTTAATTACTTGTTAATTAAAGTCTTTTAAATTCTAGCAAAGTGTTGGGTTCAGTTGAGACCACAGTTACCAGAACAAAGACCTTTGGTAGCTTATTTTGTAGTTTGAATGTTAGAGGACTGATTGTGTAATTAAACCATAGTTTTATGTAAACCCTAGTGTTTTGCGCACTTAACTAAGTGCTCAGGTTTGAGCACTTGACTAAGTGCTCAGATTTGAGCACTTGACTAAGTGCTCAGGTTTGAGCACTTGACTAAGTGCTCAGATTTGCGCACTTGAGTAAGTGCTCAGGTTTGAGTACTTGACTAAGTGCTCAGGTTTGAGCACTTGACTAAGAGCTCAGATTTGCGCACTTAACAGACGGGCCCTGCACACTTAGCTAAGTGCGCAGGCCCATCAGCTCCTACGTATATAAAGGAAGCTTGTGTGCAGCTCTAGGGTTAGGGTTTTTGGTTATCTTAGAACACAAGATCAAATCTGCGAACTTAGTGTATGTAATCCATGGTGCTTTGATGTTTATCATTAATGGAAAGCTTGAATTTCTTTATCTTGTGTGTCGGTTTTACTAGTTTTATCTAGTTTCTTTGTTTGTGAAGATTAATCACTTAAAACACCTAATAAATAGGTGTTTCTTAGTGATAACAATCTTGTACACTTGAAAGATCTAGTATTTTGGGACTACAATTTGGTATCAGAGCCTTCGTGCTCTAGATTGTATCTGATTAAATATACCAAAACCCTCATTTTGTTAGTTTCTTTATTTTTTTTTATTATTTGCGTGAGTTTTTATCAAAAAAAGGGTGTTTCTCTCCATTTGCTTCAAATTTCCCTTATAGTTGTGTTTCTAAGGTGTTAAAAGTTGTTCATCTTCGGTAGAAACATCATCCGAGCATTTCAGATCAATTGAAAAAGGCTTGGATAAGATTCTGCTGTGTTTAGTGCATTTTCAGCAAGATTTGCGCACTTATCTGCGCACTTGTTTCTTAATTTGCGCACTTATTTCAAAATTTTGAGTTCTGATTTTGAGTACTTATTTCAAAGTTTGAGCACTTATTTCAAAGTTTGAGCACTTGTTTCAAATTTTGAGCACTTATTTCAAATTTTGAGCACTTGTTTCAAATTTTGAGCACTTATTTCAAATTTTGAGCACTTGTTTCAAATTTTGAGCACTTGTTTCAAACTTTGAGCACTTATTTCAAAATTTTGAGTACTGATTTTGAGTACTTATTTCAACTTTTGAGCACTTATTTCAAAGTTTGAGTACTTGTTTCAACTTTTGAGCACTTATTTCAAATTTTGAGCACTTGTTTCAAATTTTGAGCACTTATTTCCAACTTTGAGCACTTGTTTCAAATTTTGAGTACTTATTTCAAATTTTGAGCACTTGTTTCAAATTTTGAGTACTTGTTTCAAATTTTGAGTACTTATCTCAGTTTTGCGTACTTATTTTAAATTTTTGAGCACTTAGGCAAATAATCAGTTTATCTCCAAAAGCACAACTAGGGTTTCTGCGCACTTATCAGAAATCACTAGTTGACTTGCGTGCTTGCTGAAAGGGTGCAATTTTTGAGTACTTGGCTAGGGTTTCTGCGCACTTAAAATCTTAAACGAGAGTTTAAGTGTTTGTGAACTTAAATAAGTTCGCAAACTGATCAGTCAAAGACTGAGCACTTACCCTGCTCAGCCTTGACAGATTTGCGCACTTAGCGTTGTGTGTACTTCAAGATTGCGCACTTATCAGGATATCAAGATCTTGACATAGCTGTTTGCTCCATTGTTTCAGGTTGCTGCTGTCTTGTTACTGCGCACTTAACAAATTTTGCGCACTTAGCACTTATTTGCGCACTTATTTGCGCACTTGTGGACTGATCATTACAATTAAGGACTTTGGACTTTTTCTGGACTGTAACCATTAAAATCAATTAATCAGACTTTTAAAATCAATCTAAATCAATGGCTGGTAACAACAACTCATACCAAGTTAATCCCATAACCCAAGCAGAACTGGAAACAGGAACAATAACCCGAATTCCCAAATTAATGGGTGCTGAAGATTATGGTACTTGGAAAAACAGGATGAAAGCATTCTACTTTGTCAATGATCACACTCAATGGAACTCTGTGCAACTTGGACCTCACATTCCAGTGAGGACCACTGAAGCAGGAGAGGTGTTCAACACTGATCCTACTACCTACACAGATCTTGACAAGCAGTTGATGCAACGAGATCACAAAACCTATGGTGCTCTCACCATGGCTTTGTCTAAAGATGTGTACAACATGTTTGAAGAGTACGGATCTGTGCATGATCTGTGGTTCGCATTGAGTGAGTACTACGAGGGAAATGCTGAGATGAGACAGAACAAGCAAGACATGATTCAGAAAGAATATGATATGTTTGGAAGTGTTCGAGGAGAAAGCTTGTCGTCACACATTGACAGGTTCATGAGCCTGTTAACAAAGATGAAGAAAGCTGGAATTCCTGTCAACAACCGAAACTCCATCAAGAAACTGCTTGATTCTCTTCCTAAGGAATGGAGCCTTCAATGCATGCTGATTAGGAAGGAATACTTAAATCCACAATCCACTCTAGCTGATCTCATCAACACACTGAAGTCATTTGAAATGGACATAACCAAGAGAGAGATGAATCAGACAGTGTCAAAAGTTACTCCAAGCAGCTCTCTAAAGAATCTGGCTTTAATGACTCCAATTGGATAGAAGGCACTGGTGGTTGAAGACTTTGGCTGGGGGAAGGAAGCTATTGCAGCTAAAGCAGATGTTAACAAAGCATTGATGGCAGCGATATGCACCGAATCCGCAAATGGTGTAAACTCTGTGGAAGGATCTTCAATGGGAGTGCCAAAAGGAGAAATGCAAGAGAGTGCGGGTTTGAAGGGAGTGTTGATTGCTAATGAAGGAAAAGAAAAGGCAGTTGAGGAAGTACTAATAGCTGCAAAGAATCAAGTCACCAAAGTAGATAAAAAGCAGCAAGAGGCCCCCAAGAAAGCTGATGAGAGGGATCTGGTATGTATTCCTCTTGAAATAAAAACAAAGCTGTGCTCACCAAGGTGTGTTACAACTGTTGCTTACTGTTTGTCTCACAATAGAAAAATTTTAAGAGAAATGGATGATATCAGAAAAATTAACTCTGAAATGAAAGAAAATGAGTGGGCATATCAGCGAAAGTTGAATGCAACTCTAGCTGAAATGCAGACTCTAAAAGAATTTGTTCTTGTTGGGACAAAGAGGATTGACGAAACCACCTTTTGATAACCTTAGTCTAATTCATATCTGCCTAAGTATAGAACTGCTGAAGAACAAAAGAAGAAGTGCTGAAGAACAAACACCAAAGTACTGAAGAGTAAACACATCAGAAGTTCTGAAGTCTAACCAGACATTTCACTGAAGAACTGCTGAAGACAAAACTGCTCATCAGCAGTTTGTCACTCATCAGCACTTTGCATCAGAAGCTTCTAACCGACTGAAGATCAGCAGTTTTGATTATTATATTGTGTTGTTAAAGTCTTGATTTCAAGTTTCGATGTACAGACTGTAGTAACCTTATCTTTGCATAATATCTTTGTTAAATATCTTAGATTACTTCAACTACAGTTTAGTACATTAGTCTATAAATAGATGAGTTTGTTCATCTATTTTAACATGTGATTTTGTGTAATATCTTTGATCTGAAATTGAAATCCTTCGGGCTTTAAACTTATAATTCCATTTCACATCTGAGAAACATAAATTGCTCTTACTGCTTTATACTTAAACTGTTTATTGTTTCTCATTTATTATTCAGTCAAGGGGGAGTAATAACTCCTCATCAAAGTGATCTTTTAGACCTTTGAACACTTGTCTTTCCGCTGCTTAATAACTCACATATAAATCTGATAACACATAAGTGTTCATAAAACTAAGCCACTGATCCAACAATTGGTATCAGAGCATCTGGTTAATCTGATCAAAATCAATCTAACAAATTGAGATTCAGACACAGGCTCAATATTGATATTCAATAAAGGATAAAAGGCTCACTTTTTAATCCATCACTTTAAGGAAGTATTGACAAATCCAAACTTCTTAAAAATGGATCCCTACAATACTGGATCTTCCAACAAACCTCCTATGTTAGTCAGAAATGAATATAACATATGGTCTAAGAGGTTGGCACATACTATTTCCCAAACAAACACTGGATGTTGGAGGTCTGTAGTTTTTGGACCTCACAAACCAGTTGTTAGTGATCCAGAGGGAAAGACTGAAAGACCAAAAGATCCAAAAGAATACACGGAGGAAGATTTCCAAAAGTTTGAGCTTGATGCAAAAGCTTTCTCCATGTTGGCTATGGCTCTCCCAAACGAAATTTATGCTGGCCTTTTACACTGTGAAAGTGCCAAAGAGCTGTGGGATTGCCTAAAAGAGCAGTTTGCAGGAACTGCTGAGGTGATAGCCAACATCAGAGAAATATTGGCTCAACAATATGAAACTTTTACTCACATAGAGGGTGAATCTTTAACACAACAATTTGAAAGATTTTCTTCACTCATCTCTGAGTTAAAAATAAACAATCAGACCTATTCAAATGAGTCTATGTTGCATAGATTTTTAAGGTCTTTACCTTCAAAATGGGAAACTTACTCTATAGTCCTCAGAACCAGTTCAGATTTTAACACCTTGAACCTAACTAGGTTACATGGTAAATTACTAACTTTTGAGAGAGAAATCAATCAAAAGAAAAAGTTGCAAGAATCTGGTAAAACTGCTGATGACTATACTCCGGGTAGCACAAGCCTTATTAGGACATGACTCACCATCCTGTTCTAATAATTTTGGTTCTTTTGACCACATTGACATAACAGCTGGGATCTCATCAGATGGATCCTTCCCAGCTTATGACAATGAAGAACTGAGTCAAACTGCTGACAACATGTGTTTCATCATGGATGATTTAAAATATTTTACCAGTGATGACTTAGAAGAAATGGAAATATTGCACCAACTGGCCTTGTTAAGCTTTAAAACTAACAAATTTTATAAAAGGTCAGGAAGGAAATTTCCAGGACTAAACAATTCAACAAAAGTTGGTTTTGACAAATCTAAACTTAGATGTCATAAGTGTCAAAAGTTGGGACACTTTGCTAGAGAATGTAGAAGCTCTAGCTATAACCAACCAATGTCCTCTGGAAATCAATTTAATCCCTCATATAATAGGAATAATGGAACTCAAGGGAGTGCTCATTTTGTACAGGCACAAGCTCCACATGTTCAATATGTGCCACAAGTACAATATGTTCAGATGCCTGCTCAACAACAACAGCAGCTCATGCCTCCATTTCCAACTGCTCAACAACCTGCACAAACTCAACAACCCCCTCAGCAACAAAGCTTATTTACCTCAGGGTATGTTGACTGGAGCAGTCTTCCTTATGACACATCAGAATGCAGTCAGGATGCAGACAATAAGGTCTATGATGTCAACTGGGGAGAACCTGATAATGGCAGAAAGAACTTTGCCTTAATGGCTTTTGAAGGATACTCTTCAAATTCTGCTCTCACACAGGTATCACAACAATCTCTGTTAAAGCTTTGCACTAAATCTTGCAAAGAATCATTTGCTTTAATTAGAGAAACTAATGTGCATTTACAAGGCAAATCCAATGACATGGAAAGAAAATTCACACAAATGAAGTGTGATTTGGAAAGAAAAATTGTTTTGAAAAACAAAGAAATTTCCAAACTGAATGATAAATCCATTGAAACAGAAGCACAAATTAAAACTATGATAGACAGCCTAGGAAATGTCAGACAAGAGCTTGCTGACACCAAGGTTGATTGTGAAAAATGGGTTGAGTCTTGTAAAGGGTATCAAATGTTGCTTAACAAACAAACTGCAGCCAATGTTATGTTTGGCATTGGATATACCCACACTGAATCACCAACAGATTTCACCCACAAAACTGATAATGATGGGAAGAAATTGATTCAAACTTCTGATATGGAGGAATGCACATCCTACCATCAGAACTTCCTCAAAAATGGAAGTACTGCAGAAGTTAAAACTACTGACAATAAGCCATCAGCAGTTTCAACTACATCAGGAGTTGAGACCCTGAAAACTGCTGATGACCTATTTCAAAAATCAGATTTTGTCAGTAAATTGCCTTCCAGCTCTCTTGATTTATCTAAAAAGAAAGAGAAGGCAAAAGCATGTGAAATATGTGGTCTGTTTAACCACATAACTGAACTTTGCAGATTTAGAAAGGTAAATCAGTTAAATAAACAAAGACAACAACTGATTGTGGGAAAACAGATAAAACAAGATTATCAAAATACCTTTTTTCCCAACAAACAACAATCAAACAAAACCCTTTCTAAGAAGAGGCCTTTATCTCAACAAAGGTCATCTTCTCAAAGTTCAATTTCAGAAGTTTCACCTAACTCATCAGCAGTTTCACAAACTACCGAAGTTAAAGATTTGATAAACCTGGTTAAACTTCTGATGACCAAAGTTGATGGTGGAAACCAAAAAGAACCCACCATTGTTCTTAATGACAAATCCATTGCCAAAAAGACATGGATTACTAAAAATGGTCCACAACAAGCTGCACCTGTTCTCAAGAGCAAACCCAAAGCCAAACTGGCTTGGGTTGCCAAAACTAACTAATTTGCTATTTTGTGCAGAGGGTCTCCAGAGGTTTGAATAGCATATGGTATGTGGATAGTGGAGGCTCAATGCACATGACTGGATGCAGATACCTGATAAACAATTTTATCAGCCAAAGAGAAGGATCTGTGTCCTTTGGGAACAATGCCAAGGGATATGTGCTAGGATATGGCAATGTATCCTCAGGCAAAATGCAGTTTGACAAGGTCAATCTGGTTGAAAACCTTGAGTACAACTTGCTGAGTGTCTCACAAATGTGTGACAAAGGATATTCTTCCTTTTTCACAAAGACAGCATGCAAGATCATATCACCAGAAGGCCAGAAGTTGATAGAGAAGATTATTGAAGATCATACTTTGCTGATTGCCAAAAGATGTAGCAATGTCTATGCAGTGGACATTGAAAAGGACAAAGTATTGAACAAGACTACATGTTTCTTCTCAAAGGCATCAACTTCAGAAAATGATCTCTGGCACAGGAGACTTTGGCCATGTGAACTTTAAAAACATCAATAAAGTCACAAAAATGGGCTTGGTCAGAGGTCTACCTTTGAAGGAATATCAGTGCAAAGAACACTGTGTTTCCTGTCTTAAAGGTAAACAGCATAAGTCCTCCTATAAGTCTATTGAAGAATTAAAAACAACTGCATGTCTTCAACTACTCCATATGGACTTATTTGGACCAGTCAAGATTATGAGCCTTGGTAAGAAGAAGTACTGCTTGGTTATCATTGATGACTACTCAAGATTCACATGGGTCTTCTTCTTATATTCCAAGGATGAGGCAGCTGAAATCATCAAGTTCTTTATTCTACAAGTAGAGAAGCAATACTCTCTATCTGTCAAAGTTATCAGGAGTGACAATGGGACAGAGTTCAGGAACAAAACTCTGGATGAATTCTGTCTGTCTAAAGGGATTGTTAGACAGTTCAGCATTCCCAGAACTCCTGAACAAAATGGTGTGGTAGAAAGAAAGAACAGAACATTAATTGAAGCAGCCAGAACAATGTTAGCTGATTCAGGCCTACCTTTATATTTTTGGGCTGAAGCAGTCAACACTGCATGTTATGTTCAGAATAGAGTTCTTATCAACAAGAGACATACCAAGACTGCCTATGAAATTCTTCATGGCATGAAGCCCCTTATCTCCTTCTTCAGGGCTTTTGGATGTCAATGTTTTATCCTCAACATCAAAGACTCTATTTCTAAGTTTGCTGCAAAAGTTGACACAGGTTATTTTCTTGGTTATTCTCCTTTGAGAAAAGCTTACAAAGTTTTCAATTCAAGAACCAAGATAGTAGAAGAAACACTGAATGTCAAGTTCAATGAATCAAAACACACTCTTATTCCAGCAAATCCTGCTGAATTATTTGATCTTGACAATTTTCATTTCGGACCTGAAAAGACTGTTGAATCATCCAAACCTCCTCAAAATGGTTTTCAAGGATTTGAAGATGATAGTCCTGCACCATGGACTCCAAACACAGTCAAAAGATCAACTATTAAACCTTCAGAAGTTTCAATAGCTTCAACTTCAGGAACTACTGATGAACATTTTGAAACTACTGATTCAGCTGAACCTAAAACTCCTGAAGTTCAAATAACAGCTGAACTAGATATTATCAATCTCAGTGGTTTATTTGAAGAACCTGTAGAGCCATCATCCAGTACAGGTTTACAACAACTGATTGAACACAAGGATCATCCATTGGATCAAATCATGGGTGATATTGCATCTGGGGTACTCACAAGAAACCAGCTTTCCAACTTTTGCTTATTCTCAGCATTCATCTCTCAGTTGGAACCAAAGAAGAATCAAGAAGCCCTCAAAGACAACAATTGGGTGCAAGCAATGCAAGAAGAGTTGCTTCAATTCAAGAAACAACAGGTTTGGGAAATCTGTCCCTTACCTGAAAACAAGCAACCAATTGGAACAAGATGGGTCTTCAGAAACAAATCAGATGAGGCTAGTATGATCATCAAGAACAAAGCAAGACTAGTGGTACAAGGTTATTCCCAAGAGGAAGGAATTGATTATGATGAAACCTTTGCACCAGTTGCAAGACTTGAAGCTATCAGGTTATTTTTAGCTTATGCAATTTCCAACAATATTAAAGTTTATCAAATGGATGTCAAAAGTGCATTTTTGTATGGAAAAATAAAAGAAGAAGTGTATGTCTGTCAACCTCCAGGGTTTGAGGATCCTTCTCATCCTGATTGGGTTTACAGACTTGACAAAGCTCTTTATGGGCTAAAACAGGCTCCAAGAGCCTGGTATGAAACACTTTCAAACTTTTTACTTAAGAATCACTTCTCAAGGGGATCCATTGATAAAACTCTTTTCATAAAACATGTTGGAAATCATGTCTTACTTGTTCAAATCTATGTTGATGATATCATATTTGGTTCAACAAATTCAAAACTGTGTGAAGAATTTAAGAAACTCATGCAATCAAAATTTGAAATGAGTACAATGGGAGAATTGCAGTACTTTTTGGGACTGCAAATCAAGCAACAGTCAAATGGAACATTTATACATCAATCAAAATATGTTAAAGAATTATTAAACAAATTTTCTTTACAATACTGTAAAACATGTTCCACTCCCATGACACCAATCACACAAGTTGAACCAGATGATCAAGGGAAACACATTGATCAAACAATGTATATATGTATAATAGGTTCTCTTTTGTATCTAACTGCTTCTAGACCAGATATCATGTTTTCAACTTGTGTCTGTGCTAGATACCAATCTGCACCAAGAGAATCACATCTAATTGCAGTCAAAAGAATCTTCAGATATCTGAAAGGAACTCCTACTTTAGGAATTTGGTATCCTGCTTCAAGCAATACCAAGTTAACTGCTTTTTCAGATAGTGACTATGCAGGCTGCAAAATGTCAAGAAAATCAACATCTGGTGGTTGTCAATTCTTAGGAAACTGTCTGGTGTCCTGGCAATCAAAGAAACAAACATCTGTGGCAATTTCAACAGCTGAAGCTGAATACATTGCTGCGGCAAGCTGTACTTCACAGATACAATGGCTCCAATATCAACTGCTTGATTATGGAATCAAAGAGACCAAGACCCCACTTTTAGTAGACAGCAAATCTGCCATTAGCATCATTCAAAATCCTGTTTAGTTTTCAAAGACTAAACACATTGAAATCAGGTATCATTTCATAAGAGATTGCTATGAAAAAGGCAAGATTGAGGTGAAGCATGTCACAACAGCTAATCAAATAGCTGACATTTTCACCAAACCCCTTGATTCAACAACTTTTCTGAGGTTAGTATCCATGCTTGGGATGTTAAACTTAGAAGAAAGTCTGTAAGTGTTTCACTTTTTTGTTCTGCACATATATTTTTTTTTTCACTTACATATCTGTCACAAACCTCTGAAGACCAAAAATTTGAGAAAGAGAAAGTTCTGATGAACAAATGGATATAACTACTGATGAAAATCAGAAGTTAGAAAAGTGTTTTAAAAGTCATTTGCATCAGCAGTTGAAACTGCTGAAGAGATGACTAAAACCACTGATGAAGAAACCTCCTTCTTCAGCAGTTTGACTAAAAAGGGTAAAACAGACTTTTCACTCATCAGAAGTTTGACCTAGTCGGTTAAAAACTTCTGATAAATACCCTGTTCCAACACTTATCCATTCAAAAAGCAAAATTCCCTCTCTCTCTCTCAAATTCAAAGCAAAACCCCTTCTCTAACCTAAAAATTACTGTTCGATCAAAAACAACCATGGCTCTCGTGTTAAAACAGGGAGACAACCAAAGAGGCTACTTTGTTAAAGATGAAGCCTGGTCCTAGTATGATGAGATGATTGATCTCATCATGAAATCCCAATACTATGATGCTTTCACCATCGATCCACCCATTCATGAAGAAACTCTTAATGAGTTCTGGGCAAATTCAGAGACAGTGAAGGTGAACAATGAAGTGATTTCCCTCAAATCTTCCATAAAAGGGAAACTGATGGCCATCTCACCAGAAACACTAAGCATCAGGCTTGGTTTGAAGGATTCTGAGGCACCTGAGCATATTCCAACCTCAGACATCCACCTAACCATGACAGAGTGTGGTTATCAAGGTACTTTGGCACAAGCAACAGTTTATAAGAAATATTTTGACCCACAATATAAACTGTTATTTCATTATATTATTATGTGTCTTAGTCCAAAAACTGGGTCAATAGATCAGATGCCTTCTACCTTTCAACCTATTTTTCATTCCATCATAAATGAAACTCCTTTCAAGGCATCAAAATTATTTTTCAATGAACTGGTTTTACATCATGAAAATCATAAAAAGAAATTTTTGTTGTACCCAAGATTTGTTATGCAATGCATAATAAAAGAGCTTGGAGAGGGAGTACTTGAGGGAGAAGCAACAACTTTAAACCCTTTAACTGCTCAAGTATTCTCTAGGCACAACAAACCAGCACTTATGCTAGAAGATGACCAAGGGGAAGAACAACCCATCCCCAAGGAACCCACATCTTCCAAACCCAAAAAGAAAACTCAAAAGCCTAAACAACAAAAACCAAAACAAACCAAGTCACTGAAAAAGAAAGTTCAGGAAGTGGAGAAACCTGAAACTACTGATGTGCAATCTGCACTTGAAAAGGAAGTGGCTGAAACATCCTCTCAGCACACTCCTTCTCCACCAACCAAAAGAAAACCTGTCACAGTTATTTTTCAAAGAAAAAGATTTAAGAAACCAATAACTGTTGACCCTACTTTTGAAACTGCTGAAACCAACCCTGAACCCATCCAAACTCCTGAACACCAACCCCTCACAACTACTGAACCTGAACCCTCACACACAACAATAGAAATTGCCCAACTTCTCTCAGGACTAAAAGGAACCCATTCACCACATGTCACTCCCCTAGCAACACATCAAATTGGGGAGATGCCTTCAGAAGTTGACATGAATGTGGATCCTGTTAGCCCAACCCAGAGAGATGAGGATGAACAAGAGTTTATAAGCCCAAACTTACAAACTTTTGATACTTTTGAGGCTGCTACTACTCACTTATCACCCAGTGGTGAACCTGAGGATAGTAGTAACATAGCTAAGACCTCAAACTTGGCAACTACTGATGAAGGCCTAAGGCCAGAAGTAGGAAAACCTCAGTACCAAGACAAAGAGGTTCATGAGACTACTGGTTTGGGTCCAGCTCATGATTTAACTGATCCTGCCCTCTCTGAGGACACTATCAGGGATTCAGATGATTCCATTAATTTGGTTGATGAATCAAACATTCCACAAACTGAATTGACGGTTGATATTGAAGGTCCTGTATCTAAGGTATCCAAGCTCAAGAAGCTGGTCACCAAGGATCAGGTTAAAGACCAGTTAGCCTAAAGTTCCCCAAAACTGGCATCTTCAGAGCAATCTGAAGATCACCCAAAAAGCACCCCTTCACCAAAACAACCTACCCAATTCACTGGGCTCACAAGCATAGACTTGAACCAACTATGCAGCCCAGATGGTCCCCTGTACCAGGCACTCAAACAAATTATTACTGATCAACTCAAACCCTTCACAACTGCATGGGAATTAAAAGCTAACAATCAGTTTGGGTTGATCAACTCGAGACTTGCTGAGTTGAACAAGAAGATGGATCAAACACAAGATCAACTGGCAAGGTTGTCTGCTGCAACATCTCATTCTATTAGGCTTCCAGAAGTGGATGAAGCCAAAAAGGGGGAGATGATTAAGGAACCAACTGAAGTTGCTACTACACAAAGACAAACTCCTGATCCAGAAGCTGATATGCCAAAACAAAGACCAGGAAAAGAAGTAGCACCAGAATTCAAATTGTCTAAGGCATCAGAGGAAACTGCTGATCCCATTTCTCAAACTACTGAAGACAATCCTTCAGCAGTTGTGACTCCAATTACCACATCAGTAGTTTTACCTCCTAAACCAACATCAGAAGTTCCTAAGGCAACAGAAAGAGAACCTGCTCCCACTCCTTTGCCTACAACAACTTCCACAACTGTTTTAAACCCTACTCCCATCAGCATGTCAAAAGATTTATTGGAGAAGAGTTTAAAAGAGGCTGCAAAGAAGGCAAAAGAAGACAGAGTATGGAACAGCCTAGAGACTAGAGATGATTTGAGTTTTGAAGAAAAATTAATCAAGTACCAAGAAAAACTTGATGAGCTTGAGGCTGAAGAGAGAGCACTTGAAGCTGCTGCTGAAGAAGACAAAATAGCACAACTTATAACATTCATTACAAAGAACTCCAAATCAAAACAAGTGGCCCTCAAAAGACTCTCAACACAAGAGCTGACCAGAAGAGCTCAAATGCTATCTGATAGAATAGCAACAGAAAATGAGAGGAAAGCCAAAAGAGCTGAAGTGATTGAAGAATTAGTGGCAAATGGCTATGGTTCAAAGGCCTCAATCTCCAAATGGAAAGAACAAACTCTTTATGAGGCTTACAAGAAATTCAAGGCAAAGAAAGTTGCTGAACCAGAGAGATTTGAAACTCCAGAAGTCCAAACAACTTCTATTGTTAGGAGATCATCTGGTGCATTAAGGAGGCCAGCCACCAAGAGAAAAGCAGATGGAGATCCCATTGTCAAGACTGACTTCAAGATGATACTCTTAGAAGGAGATCAGTTAGTACATGGTGATTTTGATGTTGAAGAGAAACCCATCTTGACCCAATTCAGAGACAAGGCTACCTATGCTTATCAGTTACAACAATCCATCCAAGAGAAGACACATACAAGGGTTGTTACAGCCTGCCCAACATGCCTATTCAAGGTGCTGCTGAACTTCAAGGAAGTCAAGAATCTCACCTGAGAGTCACTGAAATAGAAGACATTCCTCAATCAGGTCAACCTAAGGAAACTGGCTTAATTTCCTATGCCTCTGACTTTGACAGGTCAAAGGTAAATATTATCAAGTGGTCATTTACTGAATCCAACTCAGTACTTGTGACCAGGAGAGACCGTTCAAGTAAGGTCTATAGAAACTCAAAGGAGTTGAGTGTTTTATCGTCCAAAGACCTTCTTACCATTCAACATTTAACACCTGAACTTGGTCCTCTCACTGAGCAACAAAGATGTACTCTTACTACCCGGATGACAGCAGAGATCTGGAGGATACTAGAAGAGAGAAAAGGACAACAATAAAGAATAGATAAGGTTTTGGCTTCATCAATCCAGGGGGAGATTGTTGGGACAAAGAGGATTGACGAAACCACCTTTTGATAACCTTAGTCTAATTCATATCTGCCTAAGTATAGAACTGCTGAAGAACAAAAGAAGAAGTGCTGAAGAACAAACACCAAAGTACTGAAGAGTAAACACATCAGAAGTTCTGAAGTCTAACCAGACATTTCACTGAAGAACTGCTGAAGACAAAACTGCTCATCAGCAGTTTGTCACTCATCAGCACTTTGCATCAGAAGCTTCTAACCGACTGAAGATCAGCAGTTTTGATTATTATATTGTTTTGTTAAAGTCTTGATTTCAAGTTTCGATGTACAGACTGTAGTAACCTTATCTTTGCATAATATCTTTGTTAAATATCTTAGATTACTTCAACTACAGTTTAGTACATTAGTCTATAAATAGATGAGTTTGTTCATCTATTTTAACATGTGATTTTGTGTAATATCTTTGATCTTAAATTGAAACCCTTCGGGCTTTAAACTTATAATTCCATTTCACATCTGAGAAACATAAATTGTTCTTACTGCTTTATACTTAAACTGTTTATTGTTTCTCATTTATTATTCAGTCAAGGGGGAGTAATAACTCCTCATCAAAGTGATCTTTTAGACCTTTGAACACTTGTCTTTCCGCTGCTTAATAACTCACATATAAATCTGATAACACATAAGTGTTCATAAAACTAAGCCACTGATCCAACAGTTCTCAAAAAGGATTTTCTAATAAATGACTTAACCTCAAAATTAGAAAAATCTAGAAATGAAACAACTCGTCTTCAAATCATTATTGACAAATGGAATGTAAGCAAACAGGCTCATGCTGATATCGTTGATTGCTCAAGGCAATCATTTGTAAAAGATGGAATTGGGTATAAGGATAAGAATGGAATCGAAAGATCACTATTCTTACCCTTGAGCCAAAGTGAATACATACCCATTCCAACACCTCATCCTAAAAATGATCTTTTTGAAAACAAATGTGATGAATCTGAGTCAAATGCTAACATAAGTAAAAGCGATGCAGATGTGACCCAACAGGGTCGGGTGGAAGATGATGAGAGTTGTGGTGGGCAGACAATGGGGTTAGGACATCCAGGTGCCAATTACTCCACAGTGAATTGGTTCATCTGGAACAATGAAAAGTCTAAAAACAATTTGATTTCGGATGACTGTAATACTTTAATTAATATGGATGAATGTAATAGTTTATCTAGGATGGATAACTGTAATAGTTTATCTAGGCCGGATGACTGTATTAACTTGACATCTAATCTAGATTTAAAAGGTGCTGTGGCCCCTGATGATAGGAAGAATCCTATCAGACGTTCAAATGCTTGTGTTGACAATGTTATGCCTGTTTGTGTTGATCTTAATGTTGCATTCTCTGATGATAAACATACGTGTAAACCACCTATGTTTGTACCAGAACTAAAGCTTAACAGGTTTGGGAAATTTCTCACTGAGGAAATCCCAGAGTTTATCCCTTCATCCACAGATGTATCAGGTTCTGAAGAATCACAAAGTGAAACAGGTAACTCAAGTTCTGAAGAATCACTAAGTGATACAGAGAGCAACATCAGCATACCTGACTGCAACACAAATGAAGAATCAAGTAGCAGGAAGGATGAATCAAGTTCAAGTGAAAGCTCCTGCTCAGACAAGCTCGAGAAAAGAACATCACAACCATCATCATCCAGATCTTCACCTAAGATCAAGCCTAAGCATTCAAAATGCTTCAGATGTGGAAATGAGGGTCACATGGTCAAAAACTGTCACTTGAAACCTAAACCACAGAAAGATGTCAAATCACAAAACTCTTTTTCTGATCAGATCAAAAATCTTCAAGAAACCGTAAAAAGTTTTGTTAAAAATACACAAATCTGGAAAAGACAAGAGTCAATTTTGGGTGAAAATCACGACAGATCAAAACTAAAACAAACTTGGATTCCCAAAGTCACTTGATTAAATTTCTGAGTCGTGATTGTACATAGATTTTCTTTAGTTTATCTTTGTATATTATTATTATTTTTTTTTTGTAATTTTTTTTGAATAAGCTGCATAACTGGTTGATAGCTCTTATGAGATATATGTAGCATGTTGATAGGGGCGCATCAAGAACCATCAAAGAATCCCCAAACATATCGATCCATGACTGGATCATTGATGTATCTCACCGCCAGCGGACCAGACATCATGTGGGCAGTTGGATGCTGTGCTCGTTTTCAGTCAAATCCCAAGCAATCTCATGAAACTGCAATCAAAAGGATCTTTCGCTACCTCAAAGGAACACCAAAGCTTGGTTTATGGTATCCTGAGAGTGATAATTTTGATTTAATCGCTTACTCTGATAATGATCATGCAGGTTGTAGAATTGATAGAGAATTTGTCTCTGGTGGTTGCAAATTTTTGGGGAATCGGCTTGTATCTTGGCAAAGCAAAATGCAGATAACAGTGTCTATCTCCACTGATCAAGCCGAGTACACTGTTGCGTCCAGTTGTTGATGTCAAGCTTTGTGGATCCAAAATCAGTTGCTGGATTACGGTTTGAATGTCAAGAAAACCTCAATCTTCATTGATAATGATGCTTGTCGTGACATTGTGAAGAATCCTATCGACCATTCTAAAACACTACATATTGAGATCAGTATTCACTCTATTCGCGATGCTCACAATAAAGGATACATTTAAGTGTTATCCATTGATACTGCTGATCAAAAGGCAGATATCCTCACAAAGGCTTTTGACGAAACTCGTTTCCTCCAATTGGTCACTTGGCTGGAAATGATAAATTTTGAGTGAACTCACATTATGTCATGGTGTTAAAAAAAAAAATCCCATTTTCATACAAAACAAGATTTTTGGGGGAGAAAGTATATCTCTATTGCAAATTAACAAGAAATGATAGGGACTAATCATATTTTGTCAGCATGTGAATAGGATCCAGAGGATGTTGCGGCTTCAAGCAACGACATGTCGGTAAATTCAGCATGGAATCGAGTAAACTGCTAATAGGTGATTAACAGAATAGATCTACACGGAAAGCTGGATGCCCACTGTGTTTTAGGTCTGCACAAGCTGAGTCCGGTCATACACAGGTTAAGAGATCAAAAGACACAGAAAATTTTGTGCATATGTAATCAAAAGACACCTAAGTGTGCAAGCTACCAATGCGGGGTTATTAAATCAAATGAGCAACAAAAGACACGCAATGTTAGTGACGTGCAAACATATAGATAGCTCAAAAAGAAATCAGATGATCATCTTCTCTGCTTATTGGAACATAGACCTGAAGCTCTCATCATCTGATTGACATAATGATCATCTTCTCTGCTTATGGAAACATAGACCTGAAGCTCTCATCATTATATCTCAATAAACCTTGAGGATTGGTAGGCTTACACCTAGCACAAGTGGGGTCCACTAACTTTCCGTCAATATTACCAAAACATGATAAATCTCATCACCAAACGTATGTTGAAAGACGAGAGGCATGGATTTAAGTGGACAAACATACCGACAGTTTTTCTTAGGCTGCAGCTATCCAACGGAAAGTTGAAATGTGATCTGGCAGGTATGGTTAGTATGATCTTGTATGCAAAAGGTGAGAAACAGTTAACCCCTCCTTGTTGTGTTTGTTTTTATTAAAAAAAAAACGTACAAAATATAAAAAGTTTAGGGGGAGTATTAAAATATGTGTTAGAATGTGAGATGTGTTTATTGCATATAATCCTGATCATCATCCAGTCTGTGATCAAGAACAGTGCAGGGGACGAGATTGTGAGATTCTTCGATCTGGTAGATGTATTCATGTTTTATCTGTTAGAGTTGATGTAGCTGTTTGGGAACACAATCAGAGTTAGAGCCGGTCAGACACTGCTGGAAGAAGGAATGCTATTTCAAAGAGCAGTAGATCATGCTAAAGAGAGGAAGCTAGAGATGCTAGAAATTTTGGAAATGATCGAGGCTGCAGACAAAGAGAAGGAGCTTGGAGACAAAGACAAGGAAATTGCTAACAAAGACAAAGCTGACAATTAAAGAAAAACAGCCAGAAACTACTGAAGCTCCAGAAGTGATAGTTCCAAAACAACCAGTGCGGGAAATGCAGGAAGAAGGTGAATCGAGTGATGTCTCGGTTTGAAGATAACAGATGAAGATCTGGTATCTGTGGTCTAGGGGGAGTATTGTTGGGTTCAGTTGAGACCACAGTTACCAGAACAAAGACCTATGGTAGCTTATTTTGTAGTTTGAATGTTAGAGGACTGATTGTGTAATTAAACCATAGTTTTATGTAAACCCTAGTGTTTTGCGCACTTAACTAAGTGCTCAGGTTTGAGCACTTGACTAAGTGCTCAGATTTGAGCACTTGACTAAGTGCTCAGGTTTGAGCACTTGACTAAGTGCTCAGATTTGCGCACTTGAGTAAGTGCTCAGGTTTGAGTACTTGACTAAGTGCTCAGGTTTGAGCACTTGACTAAGAGCTCAGATTTGCGCACTTAACAGACGGGCCCTGCGCACTTAGCTAAGTGCGCAGGCCCATCAGCTCCTACCTATATAAAGGAAGCTTGTGTGCAGCTCTAGGGTTAGGGTTTTTGGTTATCTTAGAACACAAGATCAAATCTGCGAACTTAGTGTATGTAATCCATGGTGCTTTGATGTTTATCATTAATGGAAAGCTTGAATTTCTTTATCTTGTGTGTCGGTTTTACTAGTTTTATCTAGTTTCTTTGTTTGTGAAGATTAATCACTTAAAACACCTAATAAATAGGTGTTTCTAAGTGATAACAATCTTGTGCACTTGAAAGATCTAGTATTTTGGGACTACACAAAGTCCCTAAATGCATAGGATTGCATTTGGTAATTTTTAGACACTACGGTATCGGGTAGCGATGTCTTAACTGAAACAAGCGTTGGTGATGACCCGACTAATATTTAAAGTTTGAAACTTAAAATATATGCTTGAAATAATATTTCTAATCAGATTTAGTTGAGAAATATGGGGAAATAAATTAAAACTAAAAATTGTGATTTTTAGTCGCAGCGAGCAATACTCCACGAACTATGCGCATATAATATAAAAATTAGACGTTTTTACACCGGATAGCACCTAATATTAACTCAACTTGTATAATATTATGTTTGGGTTGAAAATAATATTTATGGGTGTGTCGGGTATTTAAAGTAATTACAAGCGTGTACCGCGTTAATTAGTAATATACCTGCTAATTTGTAATATATACTAATAACTATAAAACATGGCTGAATATTAAGACCTATTAAAGGGCATGTGTCACCCTTTAATCAGCCCCAACACATCAACTACATGTGTGGCAACACATGGTTTTGACAACACCACACTCTACATATGATTCATCCACCCTACATGAGCATTACCATCATTATATATACATACATGCAAGACAATTCTTGCATCCCAACCCAAACCCACCGTACACTCCCTCTATCTCTCTAATTTATTTCTTTTCCAACCTCTAACCAAATATCATATCCTAACCTTGATGCCATGAGTGAACCTTGGTGAATTGGAGCTTTATTAGAGCAAACACTAGGCAAGTTGAAGCAATTCAAGAACACCATTTCATCATCTTTTTTTTTAAAACAAGTAACTCTAGGGTATAATGTTCATCCCTCCTTTTGTTAGTCTTTATGTAAAAGTTAATGTTTTACAACTTTTATGTCACACCCTCAAATTTCCACTTGCGGAGTTTTACCGCGAGGCGCATGACAAACCAGGATCCAAGTCAACAGTCACAATAAACAACACTATATGTAACATATGTAAACCAAAACATAAACTTTTATCATTTCAAAAACCTGCGGAAGCAATGTAACAACATTAATCCAAAAGACAAAACATGTTCTTGTTCGAAATTCAAAACATGAGACTCAAACTAGACGCCGTGCAGACCCGTGCGCCTCTTCCCTGAATTTCTACCTTAGCGACCTGATAAAAACATGCCAAAGATACGTCAACATATAATGCTGGTGAGTTCACAAGTTTTCAATAAAAGTTACCAAGTTCCAAAAATGATACCAAGTTCCAAAAATGTTACCAAGTTCCACCTGTCAATAATATGAAATGTTCAAACCAAAGTACGCTAGCTAGGCGTATGTTTTGTTACTACTACGATTGGAAACCATTGCTGGACACGCTACAAGTTCAGCATGTTACAAGTTCAAGCCGCCCGAATAATGTTACAAGTTACAAGGTCGAGACAATATGCACGTGCCCGGCTCCCAGCCGACGAGTGGGGCAAGTCACGCCCAATAGATCTATCCACATTTCCCCCACGGTGCTACCCCGCACATTCATGGTTTCCCCCGGGACTTTAAAAGATCGTACAGTAACCCAAAATAACCCATAGTATGACACAAGTTCTCAAAACACAGTTCAACGCATGTTTTCTCCCCCAAAAGTAAAACCAGAGAAAGTGGGGCCGTGAACTCACATTAGGTTGCGTTCTCTTAGTAAAATAATAAAGCTACGTCCTTGATAGTCCCAACTACCGGAGATCTATCAAAAAGTTCACATAAGTGTCCCGACTAATAACCATGAAATTTTCTAGTCCCCGATTGTCCAGATCATTACTAAGTATGTTTAAAAATACGTTTGACTGTTAAACCGACACACTAGATGGAACCGACATCCCGTTGGTGACCCATTACTCAAACTAATCAGGTATACATAGATTACACACAAGGTTCAAGCATAAAACACTTAGTTTGCATCAAAAATCTCACTTTAAATTGCATAGGGTCGAACCAGAGTTTTACAAGTCCAGGTTCGCCCCTTTTGTTCCACGTTCGCCCCTTTGGTTCCACGTCTGCCCCCTTTTTAGTCCAGGTTCGCCCCCTGGTTTCCATGTTCGCCCCCGCTGGTCGAACGTTTTCCAGGTTCGACCTCCCCTGCTTCAAGTGTTCTTAAAACCCATCGAAACCATCCGAAAACATCACCAAACATCACCAAACACAACAGTCAAGCATGAATAACATATCCCCACAAAACCCTACCAATTTCCCTTGAAAATCAATCCGTTTTAATACTTACCCAAAATGGTAAAGATTATGGAAACGTCACATCGTGCATGAAAACTTTACCTGATTTGGAAACTTGTTGAAATCTTTTCATGTTCATCTCAAAACACTCAGTTTTACATGCTTATGAAAATCCCCAAATCATTTAATCAATAATCATATCATATAGCAACCCTAGATTTATCAAAATCCCCAAGATTAACATAATATCAACATTCATCAAATAATAACTTAAACCAAGCATAAACCACTATCAATAGCAGCCCTAGATCATGTTTCTATCATCTACACAACAGCAAACCAATGAATAACACACAATATCACATAATACAACATCAACATATGTTTATTTACATGAAAACCCAAGTTAATTGATTAAGTATTGTTTAGAAAGATGTTTGAAAGTTTTTTAAGTCATAAAACATCTTTAGAACAGATCTGGACATTTAGGACTAGATGAAAACAAATCAAAAAGTATTAAAAAGGGTTTTGGATTAAGAACACACCTTGGATTCTTGATTAGATGATGTTTGTAGGTTAGATTGCGAAAAACAAGAGCAAAAACTCCTTCCTCAGTGATTAAAACCGTTAGAGAGTGTTTAGAGGCGTCTAGGGTTTGTGAAATGGTGAAAAATGGCAAAGTATGGTATTTATACATGTCCACATTCGCCCCCTGTATAAGGTCGAATGAACCCACATTCGACCCTATACAGGTCGAATGAATTTCCTGTTGTTTTCGATCCCAGGTTCGACCCCACGCTACTGGTCGAACCAAGATCCATGTTTTTCAGATTTTCCAGTTTTGTCGTTTTAACGCATTTAAACACATCCTAACATATGAACATGCAATTCTAGCACATGTTAAGCATATATAAGCACGTATAATCATGTTCACATTTTTGTAGCATGTATTATCATGCTATGTTACACGTATGTTAATAATCTACATATCATACCTGATTCAGTCCGTGTAATTTCACCAACAACGGGACCCAAGCCAAGTGTAACTACCAAATGACTCCCCAATGATCCCCCGGATCATTGAACCCTGGACAGTCCTAACCTGACCAGGCTTAACTGACTCAGCTAAGTATGTTAACAACTATTTTTCGCTAAGGTAGACTTATATGTTCTCAAAATGTTTAAGTTGAACATGCCGGGTGTCACATTTTAGTTCACCAAATCACAAGATTTTTGTAAAACATGGTTTGATCAAGAAAGGTTTTTATAGAGATAAAAATGGATTCATAAGTTTATATGTATGTACGTGTGTGTGTATTCAAAGATGAATTTTGATGTAGATTGTTGCTTTGTATTGTTGACACATCTTATTGTTTATTAGATGAACTTATGTGCTTTTTTATGATTGATTTATAATTTCAAATCTGATCATAAGTGAGTTTTAAATGGAAAAAACTTATTTTGATTTGCATGTTATGTTTTTATGCTTGATAATGGTCTTATATTTGTTCATGATGTTGAAAATTTCAAGATATTCAGACTAAAACTGTGTCATACTTTAGACTTTTGAAGATCTGAATATGAAGGTTAAAAATACTTGTATTATACACTTAAAATGGGTATTTAACCATAAAATATCAAAATTTTGTGCTCGATGATCTGGCATGTTGATTTTTACCATAAAAAGTGACTTTTAATGGTGGAAAAATAACTCTAAACTTGATGTTAACACAAAACCAATTTTCATCAGTAGCTAATGGCTTGTTTTTGCTTATAAATATAAAATAAACTATGTATTAAGATGGTTTTATAAATAAATGTTTATGGTAGCTTTCAACGCTTAAAAAGTTGACTTTTCGACTAATTTCGACATGAAAAACACTAAATTTAACAATCTGATTTAGAACAGGTTTTTTTGATGGTATTTTATGTGAAATAACCATGATTTTATGTTTATGATTGTTGCTACAACAAATAACTGCCTAACGTTGGTTCTGAGTCACAAGGGGGGTTCAGAGGTTCAAGGGTTCCACTCTGCCTAACGCAGGTCGTGGTGTCCTTCTACGTTGCAAACGTAGAAGGAGGTTCAAGGTTATTTTTATTGTTTTAGATGCTTGGGATTTCTGGTTTGAGATGTACTCGAAACCAGAAGTTGATGTTCTTGAGATTCGAGTGAAGAGAGTTATTCTCTCCACGTGCAAGACCAAAAGAATAAGAAGATTTGAGTGTAAGTGACTTGTGTTGGTGTCATCAGATGCATGGAGCCAGCTTCTGATTTATAGAGAAAAGAGATCTCTATTAGAGGAAAGCATCTTGCCTTGGACCTTGTTGCAACGAAAGGACAATCCACTAATAGTAGGTGGCTGCTATTGACCTGCGGTCTGTTTGCTGATGTTACTCCATCAGCAGCTGTTTGTATTGCTCGATGAAAAGATGACGGGACAAGTCATCTTTTTTGACTTAGGATGCTCCTGGCTTTTGAACCTTTGTAGGCTCCAACCCTTTAAGCATTTGTTCAGTAATGTTGTTTATTATTTTTGCTTTAAGCTACCCACGTCATCAATGATAGTTTGGTGTTATCCTTATATCTTTATTTTAGCATTCCACGCATGACTAGTCGTAAAAACAATAATTTCGACTTGTTAAAAATGATATTTTTAAAACTATTGCAAATAAGTAATTTTGATCATGTTTTTAGTTTAAAATGCATGTTATTATGTGTATAATAAAGTCTAGAAATGCATATGTGTTTATATGTAAATTTGTCACATCTTGTATTTTGCTAGAAACTACCATGAGTTTATGAATTTTTAATCTAACTTGTTAAGTGTAGTATTTTTGTTAGAAAATGTGTTTAAAGTATATCTTGATATAACATATATTTATTATCATAATTTATGTTAAGAATGTTTATAATATTTTTGAATATTATATGTGGGGAATATTTGCTAAATGTCGCGTTAAATGTTGTGTTAAATGCTTAGACGAGAATGTTTGTGTACTTGAATAACATATATATTATGGTCATGAAATTAAGGTGCTAAATGAAATATTAAAGAATATAAGTTTTATCGCGTGTGAAAGAATTTGACTTTAATTGGAATCACCAACGGGTCTTTCAAAAATAACAGATTTTCTTGAGGAAAAATATTTACATAAGTCTAGTAGGTTGGGTGAACAGCTTACACGGTAGACTCTTCGTCTAACCATTATAGTGACCTTCATGTTTAGGTTACTATTCGATTGGTTTATTTTCTCGGACGTGATTGTGACCAAGCATATTGCCGTTCAGGGAACGGTGGGTGAGGCAAAAGAAACATACAAGTCAGGTTTGGTTATAGGCTCATGTAGACACATAACTTCTTGTCATAGCTAGACACGGAGTGATCATCACTATATTCATTTCGTCATGCGTACAGTCTTGAAAACAAATGTTTCGATCGAGTCATTAAAACCTGTGAACTCACCGACTTTATGTTGACGATTTTAGGCATGTATTTCAGGTAACCAAACGTAATGCATTGCATGGAAACTATCCGGGTCAAGCAAGTTGTCTTTTGATGCCACTTTTGTGAAGACTTACCTTTTTATTCCTACGACTTTAGGATGTGTTTGTAACATATTTTGTTCTAAGCAACTTATAATAACCATGTAAAACTTTAACTTTGGCATCAATGGTTATGTTTTAAATTCATATAGTTATTTGCTTGATCATATGCTGTGGATACGTTTCGTGTCGCACCTCGTGTTTCCGCCGTCGGCGGGGTGTGACAAGTGTGATGACATGTGGTTAACTAAGACGCACGTCATCTAATGATAATATTGGAGCCCTTGCCCTTTATTTTGAAATTTAGAAATCAGGTGAACAAAATGATTGGTCATTTGCTTGTTATGTTTCGCAGGTAGAGCCGAGATCGTACAAAGATGCACTGATCTACCAGCTGGACGAAAGAAGATTGGAGCAAAATGGGTGTTCAAGTGCAAGAAGGATGACCGTGGAGTGATTGTTCGGAACAAAGCCCGATTGGTAGTTCAAGGTTATATCCAAACTTAAGGAATTGATTACAATGAAGTCTATGCAACGCTCGCACGTATAGAAGCCATTCGGATGTTTCTTACCAACGCGTCCTACATGAAGTTCACGGTGTATCAGATGGACATTAAAAGTGCTTTTCTCTATGGTGTGGTAAAGTAAGAGGTATATGTTGGGCAACCACCGGGTTTTGAGGATCCTATCCATCGGGATAAGGTCTATAAACTGAACAAAGCGTTGTACGGTTTACACCAAGCCCCTTGACAGTGGTACAAAATGCTCAGCACATACTTACTTTCTCGAGGTTTCAAAAGAGGACAAGTTGACTGTATCCTTTTCACGAAGAAAACGGAGGGCGATTTGCTCCTGGTACATATTTATGATGACGATATTATATTTGGTTCAACTAACGAAAGTGTTTGCAGGGAATTTGAGAAGGTTATATAGGAAAAGTTTGAGATGAGATCTATAGGAGAGTTGCAATTCTTTCTTGGCTTGCAGGTTGATCAAACACCGTCGGGGATCTTTTTCCACCAGACGAAGTATGTTTCCGAAGTCTTGAGCCGATTCCAGATGGAGTAACACTTATAGCCATTACCATTCAACCTAATCACGGGGTTGGAGTTGATTTGAAGGGTGAAGCTGTTGACCCTTTCATGTATCGAGCCATCGTTGGATGTTTAATGTACCTGACCGCTTCCCGGCCAGATATAATGTTTGCAACATGTCTTTACGCGAGATACCAGTCGAAGCCAAAACAATCTCACCTTACCGCAGTCAAACGAATCCTACATTATCTGAAGGGATGTCCATCACTCGAGTTATGGTATCCTAATGATTATAACTTTGACCTCGTTGCTTTTAGTGATGCAGATTATGGTGGTTGTGCTATTGAAGTAAAATCTACCACGGCTGGATGTCAATTCCTTGGGGGAAGGTTGGTTACCTGGCAATGTAAGAAGCAGACGTCAGTTGCTCTTTCTACGTGTGAAGCAGAATATGTAGCAGCCTCGAGTTGTTGCTCACAGGTTCTATGGATACAACAGCAAATGCGCGACTACGGTTTGCAATTTCTTAAAACCCATATTCATTGTGATAATGAAGCCGCCATTGCATTAACTAAAGATACCGTTCATCATTCTATAGCTAAGCATATTCGAATAAGGTATCACTTTCTTTGTGATTGTTATGCTAAAGAATTGATTGATATGGTAAAGATCCACACTGATTACCAACGTGCTGATATGTTCACAAAAGCTTTTGACAAACCACATTTTGAGTTTTTGTTAAAAGCAAATGGTATAAAGGAAAAGCAAGATTAATATCCTCATCGGTTTATCATATATTTCCTTTTGTTTTACTTTTCAAAAAAACCAAAAACATTGAAAAATTTGAAAAACCATAAAAATTAGAAAAACCAACAATGATTTTTCCTGGAGAAAAAGAGGAAATGGTAGTACATAAGTGAGGATCTATCACATGCTAAAGAATTGGAAAGATTAATTTGACATGTGATGACTTTGTGTGATGTGCTGGTAGGCTTCGTAGACCTAGTAATACTTGCCTTTATGATAGAAATATAACGACCTACGTGCTATGTGGTTGAACACCTCACGGGCATATGGTCTTGGTACCGTAATTTCGTTTGATAGGGTTGCCAAAATCAGATGTTTCGGTTCGTTATATTGTGTGTTATCTGGGGATGGCCTGACTGATCTTCTGCTGTATTAATATACAGACCTATATTCAGTCAGGGTATCTTAAAAGAGCTAATACGGCCAAATCCAAAAGTTACCAAATGAGGAACTTTAATGTATGAAGATAATCAAAGATTATCTAATGCATCATGTCGAATCTATGATGAAAGTCATAATCAATATAAGCCTCACCCTGGTAAAATACATAAGTTGCTTTGCGGCATTGATTTGTTGACATGCCACCTTTGTGTATTATATCTTGTAACTTACATATAACCTCAGTATAATTACGCGTTACGATGAAGATTTGTGCAAATTCCTTGATACGGGAGTATGTCGTGTGTGGGAACCATAAGCATGTTAGTTATTAATACACTTGAAGCGTATCATTTTAAAGCACTGCACAACGGTTTGCATGTGAGTTTATGTGTATAATAATATCCACAATTGCCAAGTCTTGCAGTCAATAAAGTTTAAAATAATAGAACGACGGTGTAATTAGATTTCTCGTTAACTGATATGATCCTCTTACCGGAAAATCACAAAAAGTTTTATGTTTGTACATATTTACTTACCGCTTTCATTTTATTTTCAGCATTTATGAAAAACTCAAAAAGAGTTTTGGTTTGTTTGAGTATAAATTTCAGAAAAACCATTTTTTTACATTTCTATCTTAGTTTCAATAGCCGATGTTATAAATTAACCATTTACGAAGCTTGGCATGCTGGAATTACCAACTTGAGTTTTGAACTAATTTATTTTTCAAACTT
Organism: Ambrosia artemisiifolia; assembly: GCA_032199755.1. Taxonomy (NCBI): domain Eukaryota; kingdom Viridiplantae; phylum Streptophyta; class Magnoliopsida; order Asterales; family Asteraceae; genus Ambrosia; species Ambrosia artemisiifolia. The sequence goes on from CM063518.1 coordinate 44,676,007, forward strand.
ATCACTAAATGATTGATTGTTTTATAAAATTGACAAAAAGTGCAACGAATTGGGATTTTGGTTAAAATCAGGGGTTCACAAAATCCATTCGTCCTTTCGTTAGGTCGAATGAAATTTTGTGTCTTTCATTCGTGCTACATTTGAGTCGAATGAGATATTTTTAATCACTCAAACTTCGTTCGTACCTTAATTGGTCCGGATGAATGTTTTTTCTTTCCATTCGTACCTTAATTGGTCTGAATGAGAAATTCTCTCTCTCATTCGTGCTCTAAATGGTACGTACCAAAGCTTCTATATATACCTTATTCCACATTCGAACCCATCATTATTTTTACTCTGACTTACTGCTCTAACGTCCATCATCTAAGGAGGAGATTTTCATTTTGACTCTCATATTTTTGCTATTGTGTTCTTAGTGTTTCCAGGTATAAGATGAGATCAAACAGCTGAAGGAGAACGGACAAGATATGCCAAAGATCATTGTAAAGTCGAAAGAAAAGCAAGATCAATTGGAAAATGAAGTGACAGATTTGAAGTTGGAGAACTCAAAGCTACAGTTATCTAATGTGGATAATGAAAGAAGGATTGTAGCTGTTGAGAAAGAAAACAAGAAGTTGAAGAAGATAATTGATAGTTTGTACCAGAAAGTTCCTTAGTTGAAAGGTACATATAAAACTGAAGATTTGGGGTGAAGAATCTGATGAGGATGAAGATAAAGTTGAAGAAAAATCAAATAATGATGGAGGGTTTGATGATGATGATGATAACAATGATGGTAGAAACGATAAAGGTAGCGAAGGCCCAACAGGGTCTGATGATATTGATGACAATATTGAGAACTACTCATATAAAAAGAGGCAAAAGAAGGAGGAAGAAAAGTCAGCTACTTCGAGCAGGAAAGAACCAGGTCAAATGACTGATGCTGATAAGGAAAGACTAAAAAGTATGATAAAGAAAGGTTATGTCTTAGTTTGGCTAACATCCAAGTTCAGAGATATATTTGTGAATGATGATATGAGGTATTGTTTGGATTACCAAAATCCTGAACTTGATGATGGTGAAGTCAAGGCGGCAATGAAAAGAGAAATTACTGAAGGTGTTGCTCAACAAGCTGGTATGAGCTTAGATGATTTGATGAAGAAGCAGGAAATTTCAAATATACCAGTTGTTGAACTAGGATTTCATTCAGATGATACAAATGTAAACAACTTTGATGAGATTGAGATCAAAGATATTTCTCATGAAGAATATCCAGAGTACTATAATATGAAGACAAGACACAAGTTACATTTGTTGATGATGATATTCTGAGATAAGCCGAGAAAGTAGCTGATGAAAAGGGAAAGAACGTGATTGATGAGATATTATCTGAAGCAGAAAAAGATGCTGTGAATCGGCAATCAGATGTGTTGAAGAACTATTTGAGAAGATTACGCGAAGAAGCCAACAATCGTCCTCTACTACCTATTCAAGGAGAGTTTTATCGCGATCACAACAAGATATTCAAGGGTAGAGCGATTAGTTGGAAGTTCTTTCCACAGTTGAGGTGTGTTGGGATTAAATGGGAAAGAGAGATTCTATATTTAAGTAGATTACATGATATCAATACTCTTCCTTATTGGGCTGTGAGAGACATATGCAGGCATAAGATGATTGATGCTACATATTCGAGCTTGTTAGAATGGATGGCAGAGAAGATGACTCGTGAAAGCCAAACCAAGTGGGATATGTTCAAGCCTCAATATCCGCACAGAATAGTTCACAAGAAGATCCCCCCGTTGAATAACCTATCGTTTGTGACTTTGAATTACAAACCACCAACTTGCATACAGAAGATTCCTTTGATGCCGATCGAGCAAAATATAAGTAAAGATTTTGCATTTTGGTATTATGATTGGAGATCGGGTGAAGCTGTGATTGTGTTAGATAATGAAGACCCGAAGAAGTTATGCAAGAAGATTAGGATTTTTGATCCTTTGTGCACCTATGCTCGAGTGAAGTCTCTGTATAACTTTGTCACTTCCTCAAATTACTCTAAATTTGTGATGTAAACCTAGAAACAAAACAACAAAATTAGCATAAAATAATATGCATGATGAAGATAATCGATGATGATAGGCGATTTTAATGTGTAAAGTGAGCATATGTGAGAATGACATAGATGTTCAATCTTTATTATGGATATATAATCGATCACCTTGGGTGACACCGAATAAAACAATCAATGGTTAAGCATTGAAGATTTATTTTGAAGATGTATAATAATGATATAACTGCTATCAACTTATAAGATTGTAGGGTGGTAACTTTTCATGTCTACCGACTATTTTCTCTACTTATACATAATTTAAGTATCTATTTTAATAATCACCACATATCAGTCGATTTCAAAGTACATCCATTAAAAATGATCTAAGAGGCGTGTATGATGGGGTGATTAATTATCACTTATCGGCTAGAGATTTAACTGGTGTCTAAGAAATGAGAATCATAGGCTACATCTAACCGGCTTAGCAACCTTTGTAATCAATGTTCTTAGCAATACCAATCAAAATACAAAAAAATAGATTTTTATCAAACTGACTACATCTATAAATTTATATGTAGTTAGCGGGTCTTTATATGTAATATTAGATTTAAAAACACTAGGGGTGTGCATGGGTCGGTTTGGTTCGTTTTTTACCATTAACCATAACCATAACCGCTATTTCGGTTATGGGATTTCCTTAACCATAACCATAACCAAACTTCGGTTATGGTTAATCGGTTGTAGTTTGGTTATGGTTCGGTTATGGTTATTTCGGTTATTAACCACAAACTTTAACTAAAACCAACTTTTGACCAAAGTTTAAAAATTAAAATCGCATGGGTCTATAAAATAAAAAATGGAACATATGATGGCGGACTTAGCTTAAGCTTTTTGTTTTATAAGACTAACAAGATTAAATGTTTTTGTTAAACTATCAATGGGGGATCTTTGTTAATAAGATATTTCTAAACAATAAAAAAACTTACCTAAGCCTAAGTTTAATTCTTTATTAAAATAAAGGTCACCTACATCAAGATCGTTTTGTTACTAGCGTACTTTTATCTTAGTAGAAAACCTCTACATGGTTAGTGTAAAACATAAACTTATTACATAGACTTAAAACTAGAAGTTCGGTTCGGTTTTGGTTATATCGGTTAACCAAAGTTTCATAACCATGACCATAACCGCTCGGTCGGTTAAAGAAATTTCTTAACCATAACCATTGGTTATGTCAGTTATCGGTTAAAATCGTTTCGGTTATCTCGGTTATGGTTCGATTGTTGGTTATGGCAGTTAATTTTGCTCACCCCTAAAAAACATATATACAATCGTAATATGATTAGTGACTTACCTACACATGATTAATGAATTAATTGAAATTGTGTTTTTTGTCTGCATGAACAAAACTCATTAAAAACATTCGTTTTCTTTTTGTCTTTTATATAGCACTATGGTACTTAATGAAAAAATAATTAAACGTTCCATAATTTGGTTTAATTTTACATGAGAGAGAAAAAAACTTTTGAAAGGAAATTAAGAGGGCGTGCCTCAACAAGTGCCATGCGTCCCACCCCTATTATATAGATTATAGATAGATTGTTGTTGTCGCAATTCTAAAAGATATTATTGGATTCGAATAACATCTTTGTGTGTGTATATATAAAGTTTGAAATAGTTTTTATTTGTGTAATTTAAGTGTTAACAGATATTTGTTGGGATATCTGGTTTCATATCAACCAAACTTTCCAAAACAATATATAATAATAATTACATTAATCAAGATGTGGGGTTATGTATACATATATACATGTGGTGGATAATTGGTTGTCTAAAAGTGCTTTAGCCTCGTCCACAAATCACTACTTTGATGATAATCAAGGTCAAGCCAAACGTATGCCTAACCAATCTCGGATGTTTCAATTTTCAACTACTTATCATATCACTAAAATTGTGTTTCACTTAATTCGTATGGAAATTAGTAACCAATAACAGATGTATATCAAATGTTTTACCAAAAGTCTTCCTTAATTAACAAGTTTATTCTAAGATTAACACCTTAACTCATTGTGGTTTAAAGTCTTAACACTATTTAATCGTCCCTGGAGTCTGTTAAGAATGAGGTAAATTTGTCTTTTCAAATTGTAATTTAACTAAAATAAAATAAATAAATAAATAAATGTAAAACAAAGAGTTAAATGCCATTTTCGTCTCTGAGATTTAGCCATTTTTGCTAGTTTCATCCAAAAGTTTATATTTTCTCATCTGAATTCAAAAGTTTTCAAATTCTTGCTGGTTCCATCCAAGTGCCTAACTCCATTAGTCAATCTCTGTTAACTGACGGGTAAAGTTGTCAATTCAAATCTCGCCTATATAATAATAATAATAATAATAATAATAATAATAATAATAATAATAATAATAATAATAATAATAATAATAATAATAACAATAATAAACAGCTTTATGCATTTGTTCTTCCACAATTCAAAACCCTACACCACAAAATTTTCCTTTCCATCTTCCATCTCCACCCTATCTTCAACCTTCACAGTCCACGACCCACACCAAACCCGACCCACCATTGATATACGTTAAAATATACATATATCAATCCCCGATTAAACTCCCAAATTACGCGTTTTCGACCATAATTGCACGAATTCGGTACTTAACCGCTTTGTATATTTATTGCAGGTCGTAAACGGCGCCCAAAGACAAAGTCGAAGAAATCGGGCGAAATCTGGACCAAACAGACAGTTGTTGCACAATCAGGCGAATCTGGAAGATGTGCACGGCTGTGCAAGGTTTGTACACGGCCTTGCAGGCTTACTTTACTCGGACACATAGGGCTGCACTGCCAGTGCAGCTGCTAGTGCACACCAGATTTCCGGACACACAGACCAGCACTCCCGTGCACCAGCCCGTGCGACTCAAACTTCTCGGCTGCATTACCCGTGCACCAGCCAGTGCACACCTTGTACCCGGACATCAGCTGACTTTCACGATCGTGCACCCTAAGTGCACGTCCGTGCGAGACCCAAGATATTTCCAGGAACCACGTAGCCACTTGCCCACTTGCACGTCACCATCAGGAAAGTTAAAGTGCACGACCATGCCCTTTATGCGCACGACCGTGCACAAAACTAAAATGTGTATAAAACAGAGCAGTGGCTACTGATAAAATATTGGGTTTTCTCTGGACGAATTTGGGTGATTTCTGGTGTCGAAGAACTACTGCAAAGCCGATTAACAAGCTCGGGAAGCCGTCCGATTCATCTTTCATCATCCAATCCTTCACATTCAAGATTTATGGTTTGATTTATAAACTACTAAGTTAATTCAAATCTGAATATTTTGGCTTGTATGTGATGTTTATGTATTACATTTCAGTCTACGGATAAGATTTAATAATCTTTTATAGTAAAAACGATCGTTTGTATGTTAATCACGTTTTGTATGAATTTGGCTTTTTTCATCTATGAATCTTGATGATCATAGTGCAACCTTGTTTCATTGTTGTTGGATTTGTGATTGTGTTTGACTGACTTTGATGATTATCGTGTGTGTTAGGCGGATACATGTTGGAAAACCGTTCGTTTAATCATCCGGTAGTAGACTAGTTAACCTGTTAATAAGTTTACACCATGAAACTGTAACCGGGTATTGGTTTGGTTAAAGTCAGTTAAATAATGTTTATAAATACTTACCGGCACGTAAAAGGGTTTAAAAAGCTTAAAGGTGTTGTTACTGATCTTTGACACGGTTGATGATCTTTGTTTGGTTAAAATGACGATCTTAGTAGATTTGTGTTCAAAGTTGGTAAAATGGTATAGGTTGTGAAATGCTCTACTTTATGCTAGTCCAGGTGGTTGTATTGTGTATTCGGTATTGCTTTCCTTGATTAGTGAGGTTAGAAAACTCTTAACGGATGACTAACTTATCTTTAGAAGATTCTCATGAGATCATATCAGCTGCTCGCTAATGAATAACTTGAGGTGGTTAACGAGTGTTTATCGTGTTAGCTTTCTGTATAGTTGTCATATTAGGATTCCCGAAAGGGATACTAATTGTCTGAAAATGGGAATGTTGATCACACGCCTTTGTATCATATAATATGTAGATGACATGATAGGGTTGGTATTATATAGTTTTTATATTTATGTTTTGTATTTGGAGTCTTACATATGTTAATTATATGTTTTAGAATTAATTTAGTTTAAACAAACTTCAACTATCTTTTAATACTGGTAAATCGAGGATAGAGTTTTAGTACTATTGCATCCGCTTGCGTCCATGGATTGATATCTGGTTCTTATCTCAGCTTACTACATATATGACAGGGTACACTTGCCATTTTGTGTGTGTTTTAATGTTAAGGTCTAAACCATTTTTATAAATATTAAAACCAAACGTGTGTTTAAATCCATTGAAAAATATGTATACTCGCGCACACGCCAAGTTTTTGGCTTCGTTGCCGGGGACGCGACGAGCTTTAGGAAAGAACCGAGTCAACCTTTTACCAGTGTACATGCTTGTGAATACTTGTTTATACTTCGTTGATTCTTTATTTCATTCATTTATTTGCATATATGATTCTTTGATTGTTTATTTGATTTATCTGTCTGTTGATATTTTGGATTGATTTTAGATTGGTTCATACGTTTGCATATATATATATATATATATATATATATATATTCGTTCACTTATCTGCTTATAGGATTGTTTGATTTGATTATTTGTTCATTAGGATGTTGATAGATTTAATTGATTGAATATTGGATTTATTGGTTTGTCTATGAATTTGATTTATTCTTTATTTGATTGATTAGATTTATTTGTTTGTATTTGAACTAATTATTAATTTCATTCTTTGGATAGTTTTAGGCTTTGCCTGTTTATTTATGTTCATTTTATTAATTCTATTGGTTTTTATTTGATTTTCTTGGGTATATAGATTTCCTGTATTTTCATATGTATTTATGGATTTAATATTTAATTTATTCATTTTTTTTGTCTTTTATCGGCTTTTGGGTTTGTCATCTATTCGCCTGCTGCAACTATATCATTCTTATTTGCAGGTTGATGTCCACGAACCCCAGACCTTCTGGTGATCTTTCTGAGGACGAGAGGCGTATCTTGAGGAGAAGCGAGAGGATTAGACTTCATAAGTCGCGTCTAGTTTATGATATTCTTATTTCTACTCTTGTTACAGAGGTCCCAGTAGACGAGGCGAAGGTGGATCCGGCTGACGACGAGGGGTCGGAGGCCCACAGTGATCTCATCATGGCGGATGACGACATTCCGCTGAATGATAGTGGTCGTCCTGGAGGGGATGGACTTGCACCGAGTATCGTCTGACCGATTGTGGCGGCGGACCACTTTGAAATTAAATCAAGTATCGTTAACATGATACAAAATTCGGTGCAATTCGGTGGATTGGAGCACGAGGATCCAGGTCGACATATTGCTGCTTTCTTAGAGGTTTTAGCCACCTTTAGGATGACGAGTATCTCAGACGATGCTATCCGATTAAGACTCTTCCCATTATCATTGCGGGACAAATCCCGGACATGGCTTTTGTCACAACCCGCAGGGTCTATCACGACATGAGCAGAGTTATCTCAGCAATTCATGCAGCAATACTTTCCTCCGGAAAAGACCCAAAAGTTGAATAATCGTATCATGAAGTTTTGTCAAGATGACGGGGAATCATTGTACACAGTTTGGGAAAGATTTAAAGATCTACTCTTGAGTGTCCCGCACCATGATCTTCCAAAGAGACAACTGGTGCAAACGTTTTATCAGGGGCTCGGGTATGATTCACAGGAACGCCTTGATGTATATGCTTGGGAGATCTTGGAACGAAGACCCCTAATGAAGCATGGGTGATTATTGAGAAGGCATCTCTGAAATCCAAATCCCGACAGAGTGACAGATCGAGGTCTTCAACTTCCAGGTCTAGTGTACATGCCGTGGATAATTACATGGCTATTTCGGCACAAATAGAGGCTCTGGCTACGAGATTCGACAAATCTCAGCAACATGTAGCGCAGGCCCAATGTTTGTGTGAGCAGTGCGGGGTATCTCACGAGCCTGGCTCGTGTGCTCAGGGGGTTATGTATACATGCCACGAGGAGGTGGATTACATGGGTGGTCAGATGAGACCCCAAAATAACCCCTACATCAATACTTACAATCCGGGTCGGAGAAATCACCCGAACTTCGGGTGGAAAGTTGGTTCTTCTAACCAAAACCCGCTCGGATTCTAGCAGAGAGCTCCCGCACCACAACAGTCCCATGAGTCCCAACACCAGCCTTACCAGTCTCATGGCCAGTCTTACCAGCCGAGACCGAACCAGTACCAGAATCAGGGCGCTGGCAGCAGCTCCCAGCAGCACGCCCAACAAGGTACGTCCAGGTTGGAGGAAATGATGTCTCAACTCCTGAGCAATTCCACCAGCACTAATGAGATCGCTGAGAAACACTACCAGCAGCACGAGGAGCGTTTCAGCATGCAGGAGGGTGAGATGAGGAGCCACAAGGCTTCTATGACGGCCATTGAAAACCAGGTTGGCCAGATGGCTAAGATGTTATCTGGGAGGCCCCAGGGTGGTCTTCCGGGTAACACTGAGCCGAATCCGAGGGGGCATGTGAATGCCATAATGACTAGGAGTGGTAAAACCACGGGACCTGACACATCGGCATCACCGCCGATCATTGAGACGGTCCAGACTGAGTCTTCTGATGAGGTGCACGCTAGGCGAGTCCCAGCAAGTACAGCACAGGTCATGAAGCCAGTCACCGATTACATTCCTCCTGTTCCATACCCCGGCAGACTTAAGAAGCAGAAGGACGAGGCCCAATACGGGAAATTTCTTGAGTTGTTCAAACAGCTACACATAAATATTCCGTTTGTGGAGGCCTTGGCCCAAATGCCTAAGTATGCCAAATTCTTGAAGGACATCCTCACAAATAAATAAAAACTTGAGGACCCGTCCTGAGTACTCCTGAATGAGAACTGCTCTGCAATTCAGCAGAATAGATTGCCCATTAAGATGGGAGATCCTGGTAGTTTTACCATCCCTTGTCTGATAGGAAACATGACTGTAAGCAATGCACTTGCAGACTTGGGTGCCAGCATAAACCTTATGCCTTATAAGGTTTTTGAGAAGTTGGATCTGGGTGAACCTTCACCCACCAGGATGAGTATTTGCTTGGCTGATCGTTCGATCAAGTATCCGCGTGGATTTGTTGAGAATATGCTTGTCAAGATTGACAAATTTGTTTTCCCTGTGGATTTTATCTTCCTAGACATGGATGAGGACTCTAAAGTGCCTCTGATTCTCGGACGTCCTTTCCTTAAGACGGATAGGACGATTGTTGACGTGGCTGCGGGCCAGATCACACTCCGAGTCAATGATGAGCATGTGACTTTTGATATTCAGAGGTCGATGCGCCATCCTGAGAGTCAAGGATGATACACTATACTGTCTTGATATAGTAGACCAGTGTGTCAGCTCTCATGTTCGAGGTACTTTGGAGGTGGATGTTGCGGACACACATCTGTTGTGTGGGAACCTAGATGGCATTGTGAAGGAGGGCCATAGAGTTGAGCAGCCGGTCTATCAGATCGGTGATGATGGTTCCCAAAGTCCAGAGCGTTTTGTTGAGATTGAGTGTGAGGAAAAGGAGAAGTCAAAAGCATCCGTGGAGGATCCACCGTCTTTGGAGCTGAAAGAGCTCCCACCGCATCTTGAGTATGCATTTCTTGATGAGGAGGGTCGTCTACCGGTGATCATTTCATCTTCGTGGTCTGTAGAGGAAAAGAGCGAGTTGCTCAAAGTTTGAAATTCATAAACGGGCAATTGCCTGGAAGATTATGGACATCAAGGGGATTAATCCCTCATTCTACACCCATAAAATCTTGATGGAAGATGTCCATAAGCCTTGTGCGCAGCACCAAAGGCGTCTGAACCCCAATATCCAGCAGGTTGTTAAATCTGAGGTGATTAAGTTGCTAGATGCATGATTAATTTATCCTATCTCAGATTCTGTGTGGGTGAGTCCTTTACACGTCGTGCCCAAGAAGGGTGGCATGACTGTGGTTACAAATGATAGTAATAGCTAATTCCTACAAGAATCGTCACCGGGTGGAGAGTTTGCATTGACTACCGCAAGCTCAATGACGCCACCCGAAAGGATCACTTCCCGCTTCCATTCATCGATTAAATGTTGGAACGTCTGTCGGGGAAGTTGTATTACTGTTTCCTTGATGGTTTCTCCGGGTATTTTCAGATTCCCATCGTTCCTGTGGACCAGGATAAGACGACCTTCACATGCCCTTTTGGCACATTCGCCTACAGGTGTATGCCATTTGGGGTGTGCAATGCGCCGGCGACCTTCTAGCGTTGCATGGTTACAATTGTCCATGACATGATCGAGGACTCCATGGAGGTATTCATGGATGATTTTTCAGTCTTTGGGAGTTCGTTTGATCAATGTCTTGGTAACTTGGAGAGGATGCTACAGAGATGCGAGGAGACCAGTCTTGTGCTCAACTGGGAAAAATGCCACTTCATGGTGAAGGTAGGAATAGTCCTGGGGCACAAGGTCTCCCAAAGTGGGTTGAAGGTTGATCCAGCCAAGGTGGATATCATTTATAGACTCCCACCGCCCACCTCTGTCAGAGCTATCCGTAGTTTCCTGGGTCATGCAGGATTTTACAGGCGATTCAGAAAAGACTTTTCAAAAATCGCCCGTCCCATGACCCGGTTGTTGGAGAAGGATGCACCGTTTGTCTTTGGTGCAGAGTGTTTGAAGGCATTTGGCCTTCTGAAGTGTTTGCTTGTGGAGGCCCATATTTTTGTGGTGCCTGACTGGGCGTTGCCATTCGAGATCATGTGTGATGCGAGTGATTTCACAATAGGGGCGGTCTTGGGACAGCAGGGACAAGCACTTCCACACGATCTACTACGCTAGTAAGACTCTACATGATGCTCAGGGGCATTATACCACCACTGAAAAGGAGCTTCTAGCCGTAGTCTTTGCATTCGACAAGTTTAGGTCGTATTTAGTGTTGTCGAAGACCATTGTGTTCACGGACCATGCAGCTATTAGATACCTGTTCAGCAAGAAGGACGCGAAACCGTGCCTGATCAGGTAGATCTTATTGCTGCAAGAGTTCAACATTGAGATTCAGGACAAGAAGGTGCCCTGAATGTTGCTGCTGACCATCTATCTAGACTGGAGCATGCAGATGCTGAGGAGTGTGCGTGGGAGACAATCAAAGACATCTTCCCACACGAGTTCCTGATGAGTATCGAGTCGGTGGATGATGTGTCACCGTGGTTTGCAGACTTCGCGAACTACCTCGCGTGCGGAATCCTTATCAAAGGATTGTCGCACCAGCAAAAGAGGAAGTTCTTTGCAGACCTGAAGCATTATTTCTGGGATGACCCATTTTTGTTCCGGTTCGGGGCGGATCAGTTGATTCGCCGTTGTGTATTTGGGGTTTAGGCGGCTCAAATTCTGAAGGATTGTCACGAGGGGCCTACCGGAGGTCACCAAGGAGCGAATTACACTGCTAAAAAGGTGTTAGACTCTGGGTTTTATTGGCCCACACTCTTTCGTGACGTTCAGGTCTTGGTCGGTGCATGTGATTCATGCCAGAGGGCGATGAACATATCGGCACGCGACCAGATGCCGCAAAACCCGATCCAGGTCTTTGAACTCTTTGACATCAGGGGCATTGACTTCATGGGACCTTTTCCCTCCTCACGGGGTAATAAGTATATACTCGTGGCGGTTGACTATGTGTCTAAGTGGGCGGAGGCGCAAGCCTTGCCCACGAATGATGCCCGAGTAGTGGTGAGGTTTGTTCACAGCCTATTTTCCCGGTTTGGTGCCCCAAAGGCACTAATTAGTGATCGTGGTACGCATTTCTGCAATGCACAGCTTGATCGTGCGTTGGCACGTTATGGTGTGCACCATAAGTTGTCCACCCCTTATCATCCGCAGACAAGTGTGCAGGTGGAGGTCACGAACCGGGGGTTGAAAGGAATCCTTGAGTGGTCGGTAAACGAAAACCGCAAGGATTGGGTTGAGAAATTAGATGACACATTGTGGGCCTTCCGGACCGCATATAGGACGCCTATCGGGACTACTCCCTTTAGGCTTTTTATGGGAAGGCGTGTCATCTCCCTGTTGAGCTCGAGCATAGGGTATTCTGGGCTCTGAAGACATCAAACATGGATCTGAAGACCGGCGGTGAGACCCGTTTCTTGCAGATCCACGAGCTGGAGGAACTTAGGCAACAAGCCTATGAGAGCTCGGTTTTATACCAAGAGCGCACCAAGAGGTTGCACGACAGTCTCCTGAAGCAATGAAAAGATTTTCCTGTTGGCGACTTGGTCTTGCTGTACAACTCTCGCATGCGTCTCTTTCCGGGAAAGTTGAAGTCTCGTTGGAAAGTCTCGTACACCATTAAGGAGGTATATCCATACGGGACTGTCTCAATTGAACATTCAGAGGGTTTAACATTCAAAGTCAACGGTCATCGCCTAAAATCGTACATTGATGGACCGGTTGACCCGACTGTAGAGGTACTTGAACTCACGCCCCGCGCGCCTAAACAAGCGTGGGGAGGTGAATCTAACTAACGACTCAATAAATTTAGCGCGGCGTGTTTAGGCGCGCCAAAGGGTAAATAGGTCATTAGTTTAGTTTAATGCCTAGTTTATTGTAATTTCTTAGCTTTTAACATAGTTTCGAGTTTTTTTGCAGGTTCGTACAGGTTTGATCAGAGCCGGAAGGAGCAATGGAGCACAAAGGGTCGACAAACAGGTTAAACTTAGGCAAATTGATGTTTTCGGACAAAATAGGGGCGCTGCGCAGAAAAATGCAGTTGCAGATTGCAAAACTGCGAGTCTCGCACGGGCGTGCGAAATCTTGCACGGCCGTGCGAGCCGAGATGTCAACAGCAGCCCAGCCGGAACGAGTGTGCAGGGCCTGATGCAAAGGGATGTGCACGACTGTGCAGGCCAAAAAGCCCAGCCCAGTTTCGGGCATATATAAACATCCTTAACTCAGATTTTTAACATATCTAACCCTAAAAACGGCTGCACACTCGTTTTGACCCAAAAATCACCGAAAACATCCTCTTTGGCTCGAGATCTTGCATTCTTTTCTTTCTAGATCAACAAGGTGCGAATCATTCATAATATTGCACTCCTTTTCTGTATTTTTAGTTTAGATCCGTGTAGTTTTTGATTTCTAGGTCAAGATTTGGGGGTTTTCTTCATAAAGTTAAATAAACCCACGAATCTTATTAGTTTAGAGTTTAAAGTTTGTAGTTTTTGGTTATTCTTGTTAAATCCGTGCACATCCTAGCCCAAATCACTTGTATTGTGAGTATATTTGAAAAATATGTGAGTTTTGGGTGTTTTACTTGGAAAATTTTTGAAGCGCGCGGTCGTGCATGGATCTCGCACGACCGTGCAGGGTCATGGTGCACCAGATCAGGCACTGGCAGTGCAGCTCGGAATCACCGAGCTGAACTGACCTGCACGGTCGTGCGAGATCCAAGCACGACCGTGCGTGCCGAGAAAACTAGGCTGCACTGCCAGTGCACAAGGTAGTGCAGCCTCTGACCTGAAAACATATAAGCGTACACGACCGTGCACGTTTGTGCACGGCCGTGCAACATAAGCAGAATCAGGTCAGAATTATTGCAGGTCCGTTTTGGACATCCGGGACCACCGTTTTTGATATACTAACATCTAGGAATTCATTTTTGTATGCAGATGGGCAACGTCTTTCTCAGTTTCAACAACGGAAAAAAGAAGGATGCACCGTGCATCAATAAACTTTTTCAGTTATGGAACCGAAGACAAGCCATTTGTAAACCCCTCAGACTTAACTGGAACCTGCTAAACACCCTAAACCACCGTGAAAGATTTGACGACATGGTTTCGCCACACTTGGCGAACCTGTTGAACATTAAGCGCCCGGCCTACTTGGAGCCCACCATTGAGTTCCTGGCTTCCTACTCTTATAGAAAACCAAAAGAGGGGGAACTTAGGAGCTTTCACGAGAAGGATATATCTTTCAAGCTCGGGGGAAAGTGGTATAAATGGTCAGTGGCAAAGTTGTGTAGGAAGCTGGGAATCTACAGCCACGAGGAGACAAATTCTGATCTATTCCCCTCGGTTCACTGTTTTGGGGATATGAGAGGGCTGCGTTTTGGGCTTCAATTGCTATTGGTCTGCCGTACAATCCGAGGTCAGACAAAGCATCGAAGATTAAGGATCCGCTGCTACGTATGATGCACCATATCTTTAGCCACACGATATGTGGCCGAAAGGACAGTTCTGGGAACTGTCCCACTCCTGATTTGCTTTTCCTGTACCATCTCTATGAGGATGCCCCCTTGAACTTGGCTGCATGGATGGCCGAGTTCTTTCTGACTGCAGGGGGGGACTAAAGACGGGAGTGCGATACATGGTGGCGAGTACGTCACACTGATCGGGGAGGGGTTGGACATCTTGACCACCGAGGTCAAGGCCATTTTGACCCTTGTCACACCGGGGTACTACCTTGATCTCCGATCACTCAGGAACCAGGGACTCATCGTCGACACAGATCAGGGACCATGCCTCACTTTATAGGTTTTGATATGGGACCCCGTGCCTCCCAAACCCGCTGAGGATCAGGTGATGCAAGACCAGCCAGGCGATGACGATCCACATACGCCAGCAGGGACACCACCACAGACTCCTCCTCGCCCATATCAGCAGCAGTGGCCACCAGGCATCCCTTCATACCCTGAGTTCTACCAGCAGTTCCAGACCATGGGGTTGAACGTGCAGTACATTAGGACGCAGCAAGGAGTGTTTCAGCAGGAGCAGCAGCACCTGCGTGGCGGTCTAGAGTGTGTGCAGCAGGATGTACAGCGGGGGTTTGAGTACCTCTTCGGCGGTTTAGAGCAGGTTCACCCGGGTTACTTTAGTAACCCCCCCTCGTTCCCATACGGAGCACCACCTGGCGACTAGCCAGGAAGCTCTGGTCAGCACCATAGGGACGGGGATCACCAGTAGCTGCTCCCACCGCCAACCATGAGTTGTTAGTATTTCATTTTATTTGCTTTCAGTACTTTATTTTTGGGTCTTTGCTCCCAAAACATTTAGTTTGTATTGTATTTGCACTATTCTCCTTTCAGTATTTATGTATTTTTAATTTAGTTTGTTATATTTTGTGGATGATGTTGTATGGGTTTGATATGTTTGTTTTGCCAAGAATGTTGACTATGCAGGTAACTAGCAACCACCGTTGTCGATGCTCATGTCGTTTATTTACTCGGCTGTTTCTTCGACACAAGGGGAGTATTATTATCCTTTTTCACACTATAGATAGCTAATTCATAAACGCTTTCTATTGTCACATTGGGGACAATGTGAATTTCAAGTGTGGGGAGGGATTATATCTTGTTTGTCCTCTTGTATATATATATATATATGTATGTTAAAAAACAACTTTTAAAGTACATACATGTATATATATTCATATAAACATCAAGCCTAACTAATTTTTGACAAAGATAACTTGAGGCGCGACAAACAGATGAGATACGAGCGTGTTAGATTCGTACACTTGCACCCATTTCCTTCTAGTTACGTGAGCATTTGAGCCTTAGAATAGATTTTCATTTCTTTGACATGCTTTCGAGTGAGCCGGATGTTTTGTGTAATTTAGAACTTGTGATTGGCATACTTGTTTAGATCAGAAACGTGTGAGATTGTACGAATATGATTGAGGCATTTAGGATACCCTTTTGATTTTGCCATTTCTTTTCATTCTATCTGTTTCCCACACCCAAATGTTATCCCCTAGTTAACCATGTTGAACCTAATCCTGTGTTTTTTCTTACTTACTGCACCATTTCACCACTAAACTAAATTTGGCCTTTTTCTTTTAAACCTTTTGTGTTAAAACTCGGTTTAGGTTAATGTTTAACTAGTATTTGTGTTGTAAATAGTTCGTGTTTGGGTTTATATATTTAGAAACCGATTATATCAGTCTTA
The DNA here is from genome assembly GCA_032199755.1 of Ambrosia artemisiifolia. NCBI lineage: Eukaryota > Viridiplantae > Streptophyta > Magnoliopsida > Asterales > Asteraceae > Ambrosia > Ambrosia artemisiifolia. The sequence continues at coordinate 44,692,117 of CM063518.1, forward strand.
GTTATCAGTTATATCATATATATATATATATATATGTTAAAAAAATCCAAAAAATTCCTGAAAAATAGAATACCCAAAAATAGGGTGAATTAGCAGTGTTCGAGCAGTTTTCGGGGCAATAAAGTTAGAAGTTATATGTTTAGCTCGATTTAAATAAAAGTCGATTATATTCGCGTGTGTTTTGTATAGTTGTATTTGCTTCTGTTTATTTAGACTTAACCGCCGAGTTTTAGCCGTTTCATCACTGTAAATATCCATTCCACACCCTTACGTTTGCCTGACATTACAACCCGTATAAGACCTCTTGATTTGTGCTTTTTCACATGTTAGTTGGTGAAGATTAGATCTTTTGACAAGCTTATGATATTGCACGATTCATTGTCTTGGCAATGGAGCGATTTAAACATAAACATTACACATATGTATTATAAATAAAACCGAGTGTGTGTGAACATTGTGAGTCATGTACGGGTTAGCATGCTTTGTGAATCGAAAGTGAGTCGTTGCTTTTTAGTTATCTTGTCGCCTGTTTTTATATCTTTGTTGGCTTGATTATTATCGTCTGTACAGGTTATATTTTGTCTTTGTTGTCACTTGGTGAGTATTTCGTTTATTTCGGTTTTGTTGTTTGCTTGAGGACAAGCAAAGTTCAAGTGTGGGGAGGTTTGATATACGTTAAAATATACATATATAAATCCCCGATTAAACTCTCAAATTCCGCGTTTTCGACCATAATTGCATGAATTCGGTACTTAACCGCTTTGTATATTTATTACATGTCTTAAACGACACCCCAAAGACAAAGTCGAAGAAATCGGGAGAAATCTGGACCAAACGGACAGTTGCTGCACAATCAGGAGAAACTGGAAGATGTGCACGACCGTGCAAGGTTTGTGCGCAGCCGTGCAGGCTTACTTTACTCGGACACATAGGGCTGCAGTGCATCTGCTAGTGCACACCAGATTTCCGGACACAAAGACCAGCATTCTCGTGCACCAGCCCGTGCGACTCAAACATATCGGCTGCACTACCCGTGCACCAGCCAGTGCACACCTTGTACCCGGACATCAGCTGACCCGCACGACCGTGCACCCTAAGTGCACGACCGTGCGAGACCCAAGATATTTCCAGGAACCACGTAGCCACTTGCCCACTTGCACGTCACCATCAGGAAAGTTAAAGTGCACGGCCGTGCACTTTATGCGCACGACCGTGCACAAAACTAAAATGTGTATAAAAACAGAGCAGTGGCTACTGATCAAATATTAGGTTTTCTCTGGACGAATTTGGGCGATTTTTAGGGTCGAAGAACTGCTGCAAAGCCGATTAACAAGCTCAGGAAGCCGTCCGATTCATCTTTCATCATCCAATCCTTCACATTCAAGATTTATGGTTTGATTTATAAACTATTAAGTTGATGCAAATCTGAATATTTTGGCTTGTATGTGATGTTTATGTATTACATTTCAGTCTACGGATAAGATTTAGTAATCTTTAGTAGTAAGAACAATCGTTTGTATGTTAATCACGTTTTGTATGAATTTGGCGTTTTTCATGTTTGAATCTCGATGATCATAGTGCAACCTTGTTTCATTGTTGTTGGATTTGTGATTGTGTTTGATTGACTTTGATGATTATCGTGTGTGTTAGGCGGATACATGTTGAAAAACCGTTAGTTTAATCATCCGCTAGTAGACTAGTTAACTTGTTAATAAGTTTACACCATGAAACTGTAACCGGGTATTGGTTTGGTTAAGGTCAGTTAAATAATGTTTATAAATACTTACCGGCACGTAAAAGGGTTTAAAAAGCTTAATGGTGTTGTTACTGATCTTTGACACGGTTGATGATCTTTGGTAGTTATTTTGGATAAAATGGCGATCTTAGTAGATTTGTGTTCAAAGTTGGTAAAATGGAATAGGTTGTGAAATGCTCTACTTTATGCTAGTCTAGGTGGTTATATTGTGTATTCGGTATTGCTTTCCTTGGTTAGTGAGGTTAGAAAACTCTTAACGGATGACTAACTTATCTTTAGAAGATTCTCATGAGATCATATCAGCTGCTCGCTAATGAATAACTTGAGGTGGTTAACGTGTGTTTATCGTGTTAGCTTTCCGTATAGTTGTCATGTTAGGATCCCCGAAAGGGATACTAATTGTCTGAAAATGGGAATGTTGATCACGCGCCTTTGTATCATATAATATGTAGATGACATGCTAGTGTTGGTATTATATAGTCTTTATATTTATATTTTGTATTTGGAGTCTTACATATGTTAATTATATGTTTTAGAATTAATTTAGTTTAAACAAACTTCAACTATCTTTTCCTGCTGGTAAATCGGGGATAGAGTTTTAGCACTATTGCATCCGCTTGCGTCCATGGATCGATATCTGGTTCTTATCTCAGCTTACTACATATATGATAGGGTACACTTGCCTTTTTGGTTCTTATCTCAACGTCCAAGGTGTATCATGTACGTTTCTCATAATCAAACGATTCATATTCATCCCATTCCTCTCTAAACCCAAAATTCAACAATAATCTTCATAAAATCACAGACGTCTATCACGATTATGGCTTGAAGATGTGGGATATTGGTGGAGATACTTTTGACTGGATGGAAGATGTAGGTTTTTTGCAGTTTACGGATCTTTCACTAGATGACCCAGATCTTGAAAACGGTTTGAATGATAATATTTGATTACCTTTGCTTTAGAAGATGTATGAATTTTGAAAGATTTATGATTATCTTTGGATGATGTATGAATTTTGAAGTTTACATCAACGTATGAATATATTTTGGAGTTTGTGGTACATTATCTATAATATATATTTTTTTATGCATTTATTTTCGTACCCATGTCATACCCGTTTCTTGATTTTTTGAGTCTTGCCGTTTCCCCTAACCATACCCGTTTCTCGTTCCCGTACCAGTTCCTGTGCAACATAGGTGAAAGGGTAAATGTGGGTCGCGCCAATTAAATTCTTTTTATGTTTTTTTTTAAATTACAAGGGTAAATGTAGTTGAGAATTGAGATTACTATTTTACAACTTACGTGAAGAGGAAATTAAGTGTCTTAACGTGTTCATCTTTGATTATAACTGTTAATAGAGAGAAACCTCCGAAACAAAAATTACGATTTACTCATGTTTAAATTTGAAAATTATATAACTAAAAATCTAATATACATAAGTCTTATTTATATGGTATAGGCATTTCGGTTGAAGATATGAACAACTTACCCGGGACACTTGGTTGCAAGATTGGTGATTTCCCTTTTGAATACTTGAGAATAAAAGTGGGAGCAAATATGAACCTGATTGTTCATTGGAATCCGGTTTTAGAGACCATACGAAACCGTCTATCCTCCTGGAAAGCAAACACTATATCCATAGGCGGTCGTTTAACTTTGGTCAAGTAGGTCCTCTCTAGTCTTCCGATATATTATCTTTCTATATACTAGGCCCCGAAAGTTGTGATTGAACAAATAGAGAGCCTGATGCGGACTTTCCTGTGGGCTGGTACAAGTGAAGAGAAGAAACTTCATTGGGTGCCTTGGGAGCTGGTAACCTTACATAAAAGTGAAGGAGGGTTTGGTGTTGCCAAGTTGGGTGATGTTAATGCGGCTTTACTTTTAAAGTGGGCCTGGCGTTTCAAGATTCAACTTGGAAGTCTTTGGCGAAACGTTATAGAGGTAATCCATGGTGGCTGTAATAAGTAGAATTTCCTTCCAGTTGCTCGGAATTTAACCGGCTGCTGGAAATCTCTGGTTACTTCGATCGAGCTGATGCAAATCAATGGTAAGCATGCTTATTGGTTTTTTAAAGGTATTCTGGGCAATGGGGAGACTTTACGGTTCTGGAAAGATAGATCGTTTGGAGACAAAATTCTGATGGATAGATGGCCGACTCTCTTTGCGCTAGAAACAAAAAAAAATTGCAGAATTACTGATCTATTTCGGGTCCTCGGGACTTCTGCTTGTCTTGCAACGGGCTGGAATTTTTCTCAGACTTCGGTAGAAGGAATCTCAGAAATGCAAGATGTTAATTATGTGCTATCCTTAGTTAAATTTGCAGGAAACAAAGACGATTGGTGTTGGGATGAGGAAGGCAACTGAATCTTTACAGTGTCTAATGTTAAAAGATGGCTTCGGGAAGACAGAAACAATAGCCGTAATCATTTGTTCAAATGGGAATCTTGGGTTCCGTTAAAGATAAATATATATATGTGGAGAACGGAAATGAATCGTCTGCCTACCGGACTCGCTCTTCAAAGAAGACAGATTTCTTTGTGATCTACTTTATGCCCTTTATGTGATGTGGACGACGAGAATTGTGCTCGTATTTTCTTACATTGTGGATTTGCTTATGGTGTATGGAGTTTTATTAGAAAATGGTGCAAAATTGACCATGCGACTGTGCTCAATATGGATGACCTGCTCATGATATATAAAAATGTCCAAGGCTCGAAATGGTTAAAGAAGGTTACTAGAGGTATTGTTATGACGACGTGTTGGGCGATTTGGAATGCAAGAAATAAAAAGGTCTTTGAGAACACTACTCCTAAGGTTGCCGAAGTTGTAACGTTAATCAAATCTTTGTCTTTTTTATGGCTCAGAAGTCGGTCTAGGTTCAATTCCATTGTTTGGAAGGATTGGGTCGTTTGTCCATTGTACATGTTGTAATTGTTGTTTGGCGGTCCTCATTTTGAGGACTCGCTATTGTTAATGAAGTTCACTGTTCAAAAAAAATAAATAAATAAACCATTTTGTTTCGAGGAGTACATAGGCCTACTCTTTTTCAATCTATCACGATAATATATTCCAATTAACATCTCATTCTTGCATACCAAACACAATCTTTGTTTCTAATCATTTAATAGTTCTCGGTCCACTCTTACTTGATGAATGTTTAAAAAAAGAAAATTAGAAAAAATAATGTAGAAAAAAACACAACGGTGGAAAACAACCTAAACATTAAAAAATTATAAAACTAAAAGTAGGTTGTAGCACTAAATTAATAATCGGAGAAAATCGTATGATTGGTTCTATGGTTTACAAATATTGCAATGTTTGTTCACTATTTACACGGTTGGTCCTTGAGTTTAGAAAAATTGCACTCGTGTAATCTACACCCCTATTGTCATCAATTTCGTTCGTTAAAAACAAGTAAAGTACACTTTTGCCCTCAATTATACAAATAAACAATTAAAAAACCCAATTAAATATAACATTAAACCCACCGCACTCTGTTAGTACACGATGTCCCTAGCCTAGTATAGGTGATGTTGGGTATGTATTACAGGTGCTTGGGTGTGTTTACAAGTCGTTTTGGCATGATTGGCTCTGCTAATCACCTGTGTATCAGGCGAGTAGGGAGCTACTCGCCCCTGCTACTCGTGTGGAATGCTACTACTCGCCCCAAGGGCCCTGGACGAGAAGGACAGGTATAAAGGCCATCAATCATTGCCCTAATCATCGAGTTGTCACATCACACATTCCCCAACCACCCTAGCCAAAGTCTAAAGGTCTGAGATTGTCTGTAAACACCTGTGGTCTTTTTTATCAATCAATACAACCTTTTAACCTTATTTTGTGTGTGTTGATGCTTTGTTTATCTTAGTTTCATAGTCGTTTTTGTTGTCTGAACCTGTTTAGTGGATTCCTCACTCTAAACTGTAAAGATCGTGATTGTCGGGTTGCCCGAAAGTCGATCCTACAAGTGGGATTAGAGCTTTGGCTCTTATCACGAGTGATTTGATAGCAAAACGGATTCAAAATAGTTTGTTTTCAGATTAAAAGTTGGTATTTTTGAGCAAAAACCTGTTTTGAAAGTTTGAAACTTTGAGTTTTTGATAAAAACAACATTTTTCAAAATCTAAATGTGTTTTAATGGTTAAAAACATGTGTTTTTTATTAGGGTTTGTTCCAAAAGTGTTTTTACAACATTCCTAATCATTTGGGAATCAGACACAGTGTTTTTAATAGATTTTGAAGCAAAAAATGATGGTTTTCTTGCAAAAGTTCATCTCAGACCTGCAAGGGGTGATTAGCAACCTCTAAATGTGTTCTAATTCACACGATTAGGACTCTACTCGTGTCTCATTCACACGATTAGGATCCTAATCACCTGTCCAACCCTAAATACCTGAAACTTCATAATCGCTCAACTTTTCATGTGAGTAGCTTTGTAATCGCCAGAAATACACACAATTAGATTTGTACTCGTGTTACTCGTGTGTTATTCCCTACCCGTGTCTAACAATGCTGAAACCAAAATTTGCCTAAGTATCAGACTTTTATCGAACTGTAACACGTGGCAAACCCGTGAGGACATCTGAATCAACCGAGACAACAATATAACCAACCAATTAACAATCAAATGAATGTACCCACGAACCCTTGGCAGTTTTCGGCCGAGCGTAACGCGCAAAGGATGCAACAAAAGCAATAACAAGCTAATATTGCCAGAACCAATCCGTGGGCGCTTGCGGCTCAACAACGTGCTCAACAACAGCATCAAATGATGAATAGTAACCCATGGGCACTCGCAGCCGCTGCAACTCAACAGACACAACACTTGTCTTCGATACTCCTTAGTGACATGGAAACGGGTAGTTATAATAGGGCACCAAAACTTCAGTTCATGGCCGACTAGCACTCCTGGAAAGGCAGATTCAAGACACATGTCGAGGGTATTTATGGACTAGTATGGGCTGCTATTGAAAATGGGTATTGTATGTGCAAAGGATCGATTAAACAATGAAAAAAATGATCAAACAAGTTCAATTCAGATGCGAAATCTCTGAATTGATCACGAAATGATAATAAAACTAGCAAAACACACAAATCATCATTAACACATCCATTTCTTTCATTAATATAATCATTAATCACTTGAAAAGCTTGTTTACAAAGTTATAACTCAATTACAAACTTGACTCAAAACCCTAGGGAGAAACACACACTGAGAGGGAAACAAAATGATCAACTGCTTAACTCGAAAACTGATTCAGCCTTATATAGACCTGCACATTCGACCAAACATTCTGGGTGAATCAGCATAATTAAGTTCACCTTCGACCTTCTAGAAACAACAAAACATAATAAGGTTGGCAATTCAATAGCACTAGTCGCACTTTCGTGTATCTACAAACTCCCCCTCGACTATTGCTTGAATTGCTTCAGCCTTTGTTCTTCATCCAAACTTTTGTTCATCAGTTTGATATGCAAACGCTTCTTTTGTTCTATCGTCATCTCTGGTTCACGAGTTTGTTTTTGTTTCTTCTTCTCAATATTCTGAATCTTAACAAACTTTCCCAGTTTCTTATTATAATCACATCCTGCATTAACATCCCACGCAAAACATAGAAATACCACACGTTGGTATTTAGCTGCCTATTCTTTGTCATTCTCTTCACAGTAAATCGGATTATAATACAGCATGATGATATCCTCGTGCGAGCAATTAATCAACCACATCGGGTCAAAGATATGAATCTTCTTGTAATCTGTCATACTATCCTTCAGAACAATAATAGCCTCTGCTGTCTTCCAATCATAATACTACCACATGAAATCTTTTGAAAAGTGTTGTGGAATCGGCACCAAAGGTATATGCTTCAACACTTTTGGTGGTTTGTATTTCAAAGTCACCTTACACAACCCTGTTATCTCATCTTTCTCCTTCTTATGCACTATCCTCTTTGGATACTGTGGGGTAAATATATTCCATTTCGTTCTGCTCTCTCTAGCCATACGATCTGCAAAGTAACCAACTGCACAGTTGTTTACCGAAGCACCTGACAATTCATGTGTGCAGATATCGCGAACAGCCCAATAAGGTAGTGTCTTAATGTCATGGAATCTGCTGAAATACAGAATTCCTTTCTCCCACTTCACTGCAACACACCTGAGCTTTCTCACATACTTCCATCCGAGAACTCTTCCTTTAAACAATTCATTGTGAAATTTGTAGAAACTACCCTGTACTTCAACTTTAGGACGGTTAGCTTCTTTTTCCTTCAGTTTTCTCAGCAATTCGTTCAAGTCATCAGCTTGTTCATTATTTGGCTTTTGACAGTCTGAATCTTTAAACACTTCTTCAACAAATTCCTTACTCTTTTCACAAGCAAGTTTCTCAGCCTGAATCAATATTTCTTCAGAAAATTCAGGAAATCCAGAATCTTTATTATTCTTAAAGTATTCTGGATATTCCTCACTAGTAATATCCTCAATCTCCACTTCTTCAAACACTGGAAATCTACCAGTCATCTCAATCGTATAAGCTCTATTAGTCAACATCTGGCGATACAATCTCTTATCTTCTTTAGATAAAGCTCGAATTTTCTCATTCCAGAAGATACTGTCATCATCAGTATTGCCACCAGGAGATTTTGAACTAGATTCTCCTTTGGTCTTACCTGATCCTCTCTTTTCATACTTATACTTATCAGCATTGTCATCGTCATCACTATCAGTAGAGCTATTATCATCACCTGAATTATTATCTGAACCATCATTATCATCATCATATTTCCTTTTAGTCTTATCACTAGCATCATCATCTAATTCATCATCATCTTCTTCATCTGATGGTTCAAAATCAACATGTTCTTCTTCACTTTCTTTATCTTGCTCTCCATCTTTCAATTGTGGAGCTTTCGAGTATAAATCATCAATGAGACTCTTCATGCTTTTGTTGCTTGCTCTCAACTTCTTGTTTTCAAGTCTCATAGTGATAAACCTTCGAGTGTTTCTCTATTCATGCATTAACAACTTCTGATTTTCATCTTGAAGCTGTTTAATCTTTGCTTCTAATTCCTCTTGGCTTTCCAGTGAAGATACTACCACTTTTAACATCTTTTTATCATTATTTTTCAACTGTTCAATCTCTGCTTGTTGCTGATTAATGATCTTCATCATATCTGCAAGCTTCTGGTTAACTGCTTTCATCACATCACTATCAACAGTAACCTGTGGTGTTGAAGCTTCAGCAACTGGAGTCTTTTGTTTCTTAAACTTCTTCAAAACTCTATCCAATGCAGCATTAAAATCATCTGTTGGAAGTTAGTTTGCTCAGCAGTAGATGTTTTCTGTTTCTTAGCTGCTGGGGATGTCATAGGAAATTTAGAACTAGAAACTTCAGGCACTTTCTTTCCTGCAATTAGCTTTTCAATATCTCTAGCTCTTTTCTGCTTTGGCTTTAGAATCACATCAGCCTTTGCTTTCTTCTTGTAAATTGGCTTTTTCTGTTTCTCTCCAGTCTTAGGTGATCCTTCGAAATCTTCAGATCCCAGACTTAAACCTTGATCAATATCATTTAAATCAATTGATCCTTTCATCCTCTGTTCCTTTAATGTTTTGTTCAGACTTTCAGATTCACCAGCCACAGTGGCCTTAGGCGTGGTGCTCTTAACAGTCTCACTATCAGAATCCCATCTCTCCTCAATCTGAGTTTCTTCTGAATCAACTGAATCTTCATCCACCAAGTGTATTCCTTTCTTCGCAACAGTCTTTTTCCTCCTAGAAACTTTCTTTGGTGGATCTGCATCATCTTCTTTCTCTTTTCCTTTACCTTTACCACTCTTTGCACCAACATTTACCACTTGTCTTTTTCTTTTAGCTTCAGGATCATCAGGAAATAACAGATTGTCATTATCAGATTCACTGTTGTCATTTCGTGCTTTATCAACACCCGGATCTTTATAATCTCGATTGATCAGATGACCAAACAGATTCTTAAAAGGTGGTTGTTCATCCTTTGACAAACCTTTATAACCCTCCATTCTTGCTAATGTGTTTAGATTCATATGATCCTGAACAACAATCTGAATAGGATCTCTTTTCAAATTCTTGTACTTCTCATCAAAGATCATTTGCAGGAATCTCGGATAAAGTAAAAACTTCTTGTTCTTCAAACCTTTCATCATTTCTAACATGTGTTCTAATATCATTCCAGATACGTTAAAGGGTTTGTTCAAGATTAAGGCAACCATCAAAGAGCTAATACTCTTTCTCATTACATCATAACCTCCACTCACCGATCCAAAGACATGTAGCAAGACGTGAGCAAGGTACTTGAACTGTGGGCACAATTTTCCTTTGTGTAATGAACCATCAGTAAGCGGTCCATTGTATTTCATTCTCAGGAAACACTTTCTTTGTTCAACAAATGACTAAACTCTTGGATCAGTCGACTTGTCTTTTAACTTCAAAGCATGTCTGATATCATCTTCAGAAACATTCACTTCCTCCCCCTGAATCTTAGATGCAATTGTTGTTACATTGTTTCAGAAATCCAACTTTGCATTTGTCCAGAAATCTCTCTCATGATCTCATATATAATAGCAGGTGTAGCAATAGCATCAACAGCACGACATCTCTTCATAAACTCAATGATGCCAGTGAATTCAATATGTTTCTTCAGTTCTCCAAGATAAGCACAACAGTTATGTGCCTCTTCAAATGGTAACTCAATCTCTGGTTTCTTCCCTGCTGCCTTTTCTGCCAAATCATCAGGAATATTGGAACTCTGTGGCTCAGACATGATTAGACTGCAAAACAAATCAGGAAAACACGTTAAAAATAAACAAAAATAATCAAAATATGAAATTTTGAATTTTGGATTTCCACATTCGACCAAAAAGAAGGTTCGAATGTGAGAATTAAAAGGTTCGAATGTGGAATATGGATCGAATGTGAAAAATCAGTTTCAAAAATTTACATTCGACCATTTGGTCCACTTTCGACCGTGTAAACAAGCTACATTCGACCAAAAAGCCACATTCGACCCTTAAGAAATGGTCGAATGAGTCTGTTCATCCTCTAAAATTGCAGACTTTGATTCAGAGAGTTTTAGCATGCCATTTTGATTTGTAAAGCTTCTAATATGATCGATAAACCATTTCCAATCAACAATTTTAATTATTAATCAATGTTTATGTGTTTTAACCTAAAATCTAGGGTTCGAAGGTTTTAGTCTATCAATTCACTAATCTGTTGTGAATTAACCGTGGATTTTGATATCCTCTCCCCCTAAAACACTTAAACATTGAATCCTTAACATATATTATCAAATTTATAGTCCAGAAATCATGGTTAGATTCATTGAACGGTTCGAACACAAAATCAATGATTCTGATGTGAAAACATGATGAATACCTGCAAACGATAGCTTAAAATGATCAGCAAGAATCAGAGAACACAATGATATGATTTTTAACAAACGAGCAACAAGGTCCCTTTATCTCAGAAATTTGAAAATTTTTAGAATGAGAGTCGAATGAGCAGATGGGTTATATATAGGCTCTTCATTCGACCAATTGTGTGGGGCGAATGTGAAAATTCGTCCACCTTCGGCCCTACTGAAAGGTTCGAATGTAGACAAATGGTTCGAATGTGAATAACATTAGAACACTCACATTCGTCCGTTTGAAAGGTACGAATGAGCAGCAAAAATTCCACATTCGACCAAACTAATGGGCGAATGAAATTTGGAAAAAAAAAATTTTGAACTTTTTACCAACTCTCAAAAACGAGCCCCGTTAAACATTTTTCTCAAGTTTTAAGCATCCGACATTCGCTATTTCTCATTTAAAGATGACAAAACTCAAATGGTCCATAAAGCTTCAGAAAATCACCATCAACTACCATCGGTTATAAAAAAGAAGATAGAAATGTAAAATCTTTTGGATTTTCTAAAGTTTTTGTTAAAACACTCCAAAAATCCTTTTAACGTTTTGTATTTTTGACGAGAAATATAGAATGCAGAAATGTAAAGATAAAATAGTAAATGTTTTGTGATATCCGGTAAAGGGATCATATCTGTTACTGAAAAATCTGATCACATCATTGATCTATGTTATATATTATCATTAGAAACAATGTGTGATCCGGCAACTGCTGATATTGTTGTCCACATAAACTCACATGCAGACTGTTATGAAGTGGGTAAAATGATACGATATTAGATGTATTATACTAACACGTTATGGTTCCCACACACACGACATACTCTCGTATCAAGAAATTGCACAAAGCTTCCTCGTAACGCGTGATTATGCCAAAGTTATCCGTTTAGATACAAGATATATAGCACAGAGGTGTACAGGCCAGCAAATAAATGCAGCAAAGTAACATGTGCATATATATCAGGTTGAGGCTGATATCACTCACAAATTTTCATCAATGAATTGATACGATGCAATTAATGATCTTTGATCAATAATTAACATGAGTTCCTCAATTCGGTAACTGTTAGGTTTTGGCATTAAATCTCTTTTAGCAAATATTCTGATTGAATCTAGGTCCATAAATTAATACGACAAAAGTTCAATCAGAATATCCCGGATAACAATAACATAACGACCCGAAACCTCAGTTTTTGGCAACTCTATCAAACGAAATTACGGTACTAAGACCATATGCCCATGAGATGTTCAGCCACAAACGAGTAGTTCGTTATGTTTGTATCACTAACGCACGCAGTAATAAGTCTATGAAGTCTATCAGCACATCACCCGAAATCAACACACGCCTCATATTGCATAACATCTCTTTAGCATGTGTCAGATCCCCACTGATGTACTATCATTTCCCCTTTGTCTCTTGGAAATCATTTTAAAATTTTCTATTTTTTTATGAGTTTTTGAGTTTTCCAATGTTTTTGGATTTTCTGAAAATAAACTCTACCGAAAAAGTAAAACATCTTTTTGGGTTTTTGCATTTTTCTGAAAAGCAATAAAAAACTAAACTAGAAAACGATAAACCAAGGCAGTGATCAGTCTTGTTTTTCTTTTATACCATTTGCTTTTAAAAGATATTCAAATCTTGATTTATCAAAAGCTTTGGTAAAAAGATCTGCACGTTGATAGTCAGTGTGGATTTTGACCATGTCAATCAACTGTTTTGCATAACAATCACGGACAAAATGATATTTAATCCGGATATGTTTAGCTTTCGAGTGATTGACTAAATCTTTTGTTAAAGTAATTGCAGCCTCATTATCACAGTAAATAGGGGTTTTAAGAAACTGCAAACTGTAGTCCACCATCTGTTGTTGTATCCAGAGAACTTGTGAGCAGCAGCTTGATGCTGAAACATATGCTGCTTCACATGTGGATAAGGCAACTGCGGTTTGTTTCTTGCATTGCCAGGTCACGAGCCTGCTCCCCATAAACTGGCATCCAACTGTTGTGGATTTGTTGTCTTTGTCACAGCCTCCCCAATCTGCATCACTAAAAGCAATTAGGTCAAAATTATCATCATTAGGGTACCATAGTCCTCTCGACGGACAACCCTTCAGATATCTTAGGATCCGCTTGACCGCTGTCAGATGACTTTGTTTCGGCTTCGATTGGAAACGTGCACAGAGACATGTAGCAAACATTATGTCTGGCCTTGATGCGGTGAGATACATCAGAGATCCGACGATTGCTCTGTATGTAAATGGGTCTGTCAGCTCCCCCTTAGCGTCAACAACAATCCCGTGATTAGGTTGTATTAGGGTGTCCATCGGCGTCGAATCTTCCATCTGGAACCGGCTCAAGACTTCAAAAACGTATTTGGTTTAATGAATAAAGATCCGTTGGTCTTTGATCCACCTTATTAGGATTCGAGTTTCATTGTTTTGATTTGTTTAGATAAACAATGAAATAAATGAAGTGAATATAAATGGAAAGTGCAGCGGAATGATAAACTATAAATCAAAACAAGAGAATAAATGTTTTTAATCGAAAGCTTTCATTAATTGAAAGATTACAATATTACAAGTACTCCCCCTCAGCCTGACCACTCTATGATTGTTTGTCTAAGAGAATGTTTGAGTGATTAATAGAACAGTACAATCACTGTTCTATTTATAGACAAATCTAAACCTCTGATGATCTTAGCTGACGTCACCTAAGACAGCGACCTCTAACAGAATAACAACATAAAACATCTGTTAACTATAATCTACTGTTACATTGAAAACACTGCCAAGGTAAACTGCTGTTGAGGAAAACTCTGATGGTTTTGTATCATCTGTTGGATCCAAAGTGCTGTTGGTTCCAACAGACCTTTAGTCTTCAGTTCTTTGATCATCAGTTGTTCTTCATCAGACCTTTAGTCAGCAGTTGTTTATCCAACAGTCTTTTACAGCAGCAGTTGTTTCTAACAGTCGTTCAGTGTAGCAGTTGTTAGGGTCAACAGTCTTTTGGGAGAAGTATCTTGTAAATACAGTTTATTCAACGGATCAACTAAGTAGTATATTTTGGCTTTCTAATCATCTGTTCTTCTCCAGGTCAGCAGACCCAACAATCTCCCCCTAGAACAGATGATGCCAAAACTAGGCTTTATTATTGATCTTTATTCCTCATCAGACTTTCTCTTATTTGACCTTTGAGCTGTAACTCAAAGCTCAATGAGAAAAGGTCTTCAGCGTCTCTTTCTAGCTCAAGATTCAACAATGTTTGGAGATCTTCTGCACACAGGCCATGTGCATCATCCATGCTAAGTTTCTGAATCTTTCCATCTGATCTGAGCAGAGTCAATTCATGGGTGTCTTTGTTGACCTTCCATTTTAGAATTTTAGAATCAGTGGATTTGCTGAGATGCACCTTTATTTTAGATGAGTTTGGTGAAGGCGGTCTCCCAATGAGTTCTCTGAGCTTATCAGAGGTGGGATCAGAGAAGTAGTGAACTTGGTTAACGAGGCCCTCCTTTACAAAAGTATCAGCAAACCTTTTCTGATCTTCTTCTGACATTTCCTTCTGCTTCTTGAATTGTGTTCTTGCAGCAATAGATAGATCAGAAGTATCAAGTAAGCTGTCTAAAGTAAAAGCCTTTTGAGGTTTCTTTAACACAGGATCATCAGCATAGACAGGTTTTCTGGACAAGGTAGGGTCTTTCTTCCTGTTTTCTTCTAACCTTTTGTAAGTCTCAACCAACCTCAGCTCTGACCATCTAGCAACAGACTTCATCTCTCCATAGTCTGCAGGCACAATCTCTTGTCTCATTCTTCTGAACTTTAAGGCTCTGGCTGGATCTCTGCCTTTGCTGAAGTCTAGGGCAGAGACCCTTGTTGGAGGATTCTTAGCCATATCCTCAATTCTTATGAGTTCTTCTCTGAGAGCATGAGTGGTCCAGCTTGCAAACTGTTTCTTGTTTGCTTTATAAGACATGGTTGACAAGATTTGTTCAAGAAGTGACTCCCTAACCTCCCTTTCCATGTCACTGCTGAGAGGCATGGTAGACATTGAGTTGCTCAGGGTCTTAGCAAAATCTTCAATCCTTCTCAATTTGCTAAGCTCTGCTGAATGAATGCCCTGAGCACTCCTGTCATCTTTCCCTATGCATTTCTCTTTTATGATGGCATCTGCCTGTTTAGCCTTGTATTGCAAATAGGTATCCATGTTTAGGGGAACATGAAAATTTGGAAGAGATGGGAAAGATGTATCAGATGGCTGATCAGTATTGTAGAAGGATTGTAATTCCCCCTTGAGTAGATCAAGTTCAGGAGGATACTTCTAAGCCAATGGTGTAATGGTTGGTGGTGGTCTATGTGATGTGAATTGTGAAGTGTGTGGTGAGAATGATGAAAGTGGAATGGCATTTAAGGGTGTAGATTGTGTGGTTGGAGTATTAGGTGGTGTAGTGTGAATGTTTTCATCCTGTACAACAAAGGTAGATTTTCTCTTCCTGCTGTACAAGATTTTTGGTGATGGTGATGTTGTAGCAGTGGTTGTGTTAACATCTGTTGGTTCTTTTGTAGAACCAGCAGTTGTTTGGGATTTTGGTTGTGAAGTGGTTGTAGTAGTAGGTTTGGTGGTTGGTTTCGTGGTTGTGGTGATAGGTACAGATGTTGTGGTGGTATCAGATGTTTTAGTGGCAGCAGTGGTTTTGGTGGCAGTGGTTTAGGCAGCAGTGGTTTCAGAAGTCAGTTTAGATGGTGGTTTTCTGGTATGTTTAGCAGAGATTTTCTTCCTTTTAGAAGAACCTACATCTTCAACTTCTTGCTGATGTTCCCTTTTCAGTTGTACCAACCGTTCTGCTTTAACTTCCAAAGTGTCAGCCCTCTTTAGCTTATCCTCAGCAGCCTTTTCAGCTTTTTCATTAGCAGAGGTATCAACTTCCTTTGCTTTGCTGGTCTTGACAGTTTCAGTAGCAGCAGAGGTTTGAGCACCTGGTTATTGTTGTTGTTGTGGTGCTGTGTGAGTAGACTCTGGTTTGTTAGCAGTCTTTGATTTTCCCTTTTATGAGGGTGGACAACCAAAGGGATCTAACTATGGCAATCTATCTCTGCCACTCTCCCCCTTTTTGGCATCATCAGCAGTAAATGCATCATCATCATCATCTCTGAGAATTGTGGTAGGAGGAGAGCCAGAAGTCTTCAGCAGGTGTTCCTTGATAACTTTGATGTCTGCTTTGGTGTCATTGAACCTGGCATCCACCATGTTTCTGATCATTTGCATGTAAGTTTCTTGAGTCTGATCTGCTAGTTTTCTGTGAGCTATGATGATGGGGGAAACAGATTTCCATAACTCACTAGCAATATCAGCTGTGGATGGTTGACTCTTGGTGAGAGTAGCCAAGGATCCCAAAATTGTCTTGATATCTGATTTGATATCAGCAACAGAGGTTTCAATGGACTGTACTCTGTCCGTCAATTCTTGGTATTTTAACCCATCACCTAAGTTAATAGGATCATCTGGATTCCTACCAGCGGCAGTTTTAACTGGTTCAGTCCTAGGAGGTGAGTCCAAAGGATGAGAACCAGATGCCCCTTGGTCTTGGTTCTGGGGACTTCCAACTGATTTTGGGGACACAATTGTGGCCTCATCAGTTGTTGCCTTCAAGGAAGTCTTAGTCATGTAACCACTGTCCTGTTGTGAGACAATGGTCTCTACATCAGTAGTGGCTGCTTCTCATGAAAACTCACCTAGAGTTGCATTGAGCTCAAGGAGTGTATCTTCCTCTACTGTTTGTTGGTTGGCTGATTGAATTTCCTCAGTCCCAGTCACTGGTGGAGGTATACTCTCATTAATGGGTGAAAGAGAGGAACTGGGATTATCCTGAGTTTTATCAATAGCCTCAAACAGAGGTTGCATAGTTTGAGGGACATGTGTTGGTGAAGGTGGAGGAGTGAAAAGAGAATTAGCCCTGGGAGAGGGGCTTGTGAACATATGGTCAAGTGACTCAAATGTTTCATGATGTGGTTCCCTTTGGCTTACAACATGATCCTTTTGTGAGGATGCATGAGGAGTTTGTTTAGGTTGAGATGTATCCAACTGTTGTGAGGAAGTAACAACAGTGGTTTCTGGTTGCTTTTGTGTTGCAACAGGGTTTTCTTCTGGTATCTCATCTTCTAGAAGTCCCTTTTTAGGTGGAGAGGTGGTTTTTGTGGATGGACGTTTTCTTTTGGAGGTGGCTGGTGTGGGTTTCACAGCACTGGATGTAGTGCCGTGATCACCACGAGCAGTGGGCTCAATAACAGAGGTTTGAACAACAGTTGTTGTCTTGGACCTCTTTGTTTGTGTTTTTGAAACTCTGGACACTTTTGACACCTTTTCTTGGGTAGTAGAACCCAGCATTCTAGTGAAAGTTTCATCAGTTAGACTCTTCATTTGAAAAGACTCACCCTTTTTGAAATCTTTTTCTAGTAAAACCTTTTGAAGGATTACACTTAAAATTCATGGGTAAATCAGAAAAGCATTATTTGACCCAGACTTTATGGCTTTCACATTTGAAACTAAGTCCATAAACAGTCCCTGGGATAAATTGAAGTCACAGTCTGACAACATAGCATAGCCCAAGTACTGTATCCTTAATGGGATTTCATTAAAGGATGTGGTCTTAGCTGAGACACAGAGAAGGAGAGTATGAAAGAAAAATTTCATGACTGGTGGGAAAAACTTTTTGAAAAGAGTTGACCCAGTCATCTGTGCATCATACCCTCTTTCCTGAAACTCTGTGTGAAGCTCTGTTTTAGGGAAAGAGTCCTTACCTGACAGATCATTTAGGGAGAAGGTTGTGGATATTAATTCAGGTGTAATGGAGATACTTGTTTCTCCAATTTTTGAGATAATGGATGTAGGCTTTTTGTCTTGAAGCAAAACTTCCGCTTTTAACCAAAATTCTTGGAGGGTTTCAAGATGAATGGGAGCATCAGCGGTGAGAATTGTTAGGTATTTGGAATTTAAAATGATGTCGATGGTGGAATGAAATGGAACGTTATCATCTATTTTAACCAGATATGGAAGATAATTGTTTGTGGCTTTGGTTTGAAGATCCATTGTAATGGATTTCGAGTGTGAGAGTGAGTGGAATTTGTGTAAGGGTTTGAGGAAGAAGAAGGCGGTTTTGTGTATTTTGAATACAATGAGACAGTGAAACAACTGTTGTGGTAAAACAGGGTTTTTATAGCCTCTGGTGAAACCGCTGATGTGGCCAAACTCTGCTTTTGAGAGCAGACGTGGCAAACATCTGAGGGCTAAACATCTGGTGGTATACAGCTGTTGCAAAAAGTCTGTTGCAAACAGCTGTTGTTTTACCAACGCACTGATGCTCACAGCACTTAAGGTTTTTTTTTATTTTTTTTATTTATGTAGATAATAGGTAGATATATATATATATATATATATATATATATATATATATATATATATATATTAGTGGTTATATAATCTGATCAGAGGTTTGAAACAGATTTTTCAACCAACAGTGGATAGGATGAAACAGTGGTTGTTTTATCTGATCAGATGTTTGAAACAGATTTTTCAACCAAAAGGGCTATTTTTAAGGATGAATTTTTGATTTTCTGAAAACATTTTAATGTTTTATTGAAAACATTTTTGTTGTTTAGTCCATGTTTAGCATACCAATTCTAGAACTCAAATTTGTGAAGGTAGATGTGTCTAAAGCTTTTGTCAACACATCTGCCAACTGATCCTCTGTTGGAACATGGTGCAGAGAAATCAAACCTTTTTCATAGCTATCTCTGACAAAGTGATGTCTGATGTCTATGTGCTTTGTAGTTGAATGAGAGACTGGATTTTTGATGACATTTTCAGCAGCTTGACTGTCCAACATAAGTGGAGTCTTTAGTGCAGTTATCCCAAAATCCAGCAGTTGATTTTGAAGCCACATGAGTTGGGCTGTGCAGCTTGTAGCAGCAATGTATTCAGCCTCAGCTGTTGAAGTTGAAACAGCTGCTTGCTTTTTTGCTTTGCCAAGAAACTAAGGCATTCCCTAGAAACTGGCACCCTCCTGATGTAGACTTCCTTGTGGTGTGGCAGCCAGCAAAGTCACTATCTGAATAACCTGAAAGCTCAATGTTTCCATTAGCAGGATACCAGATACCAAGTGTGGGAGCACCTTTTAGGTATCTGAATATCCTTTTCACAGCAATAAGGTTTGACTTTCTGGGTGAAGCCTGGGATCTTGCACAAACACAGATGGCAAACATAATGTCTGGCCTAGATGCAGTTAAGTACAATAAAGACCCAATCATGCATCTGTAGTGTGTCTGATCAACCAGTTCATCCTTGTCATCAATAGTGAGTGGCTTGACTGTACTCAAGGGTGTACTACATGGCTTACAGTCATTCATCTCAAATTTAGTTAAGAAGTTTTTCACATATTTGTTTGATGAATGAATGTGCCATTTTGCAGCTGCTTCACTTGGAGTCCAAGGAAGCACTGAAGTTCACCCATAGCACTCATTTCAAACTCTGTTGTCATGAGTTCCCTAAACTCTTCACACATTTTGTTACATGTGGATCCAAAAATGATGTCATCCACATATATTTGAACAATCATTAGATCTTTCCCTCTCTATTTTAAAAATAAGGTTTTATCAATTTTACCTCTTGTGAAACCAATGGATAATAGAAAGGTGAAAAAGAGTTTCATACCAGGCTCTAGGTGCTTGCTTGAGTCCATACAAGGCTTTATTAAGCTTGTAGACATAATCAGGATGAAATGTGTCTTCAAAACCAGGTGGTTGACATACATAGACCTCCTCCTGGATTTTGCGATATAGGAATGCACATTTGATGTCCATCTGATACACCTTGATGTTGTGGTTGACAGCAAAGGCTAAGAAAAGTCTGATAGCTTCTAACCTAGCTACAGGAGCAAAGGTTTCATCATAATCTATCCCCTCTTCTTGTCTGAAGCCTTGAACCACTAGTCTGGCTTTGTTCTTGACAACTATACCCCTTTCATCAGTTTTGTTTTTGAAGACTCACTTTGTGCCAATTGGACAGACATCCTTAGGCAATGGTACAAGTTCCCATACTTGTTGTCTTTTAAACTGAAGGAGCTCTTCTTGCATAGCTTCTACCCAACTGTTGTCATTTAGTGCCTCTTGGTACTTGACAGGTTGTGTGAGAGATAAAAAGCCTGAAAAAGACAGATATTTGAGAATTGGCTTCTTGTGAGCACACCCTCTCTGATGTTGCCAATAATTTGGTCTGGTGGATGAGCTCTTAGGTAGATTAAATCTCCCTGATATGGTATGATGGCATTTTGAGGTGAAGGACAGAGGTTTGGTGACTCTGTTGACATAACATCTGTTTGCACTTCTGTAGTGTCAACAGATGTTTGAAATGGTGGTGGAGGAATGGGTCCAAGTGGTGTAAAACTGGATTGACTCTTGTCAACAGATGTTTGAGCAGTGGATGTAAAAGGTGAAGCAATGGTTTGAGGGTAAGACTGGCCAACAGTGGCTGACTCAGCTGTGACAGAGTTTTGACAATTGTTTTGAACAATTGCTTCCTCTGATGCAGAATAGACTTGACAGTGATTTGGAATCACAACATCTGTTCTGTAGTCTTGTTGTGGAGATTGTGAAATGCCTGCACTGTTAGTTTTGACAGTAATATCTTCAAATTTGAATTTATCTAAATCAAACAACTCAGCAGGATTTGCTGGAATTTTTAAGGATGAAAGTTCATTGAACTTAACATTCAGAGTTTCTTCTATTGTCTTGGTCCTTGTGTTAAACACTTTATAGGCCTTAGCAGTAGAAGAATATCCCGGAAAATATCCACAATCTACTTTGGCTGCAAATTTTGAAATGGAATCTTTAAGATTTAAAATGAAACATGGGCAACCAAAGATTTTGAAAAATGAGATTAATGGTTTGATTTTGAACAGAATTTCAAAAGCAGTCTTTTGATGTCTTGGGTTGATCAAAACTCTGTTTTGAACATAGCAAGCAGTGTTTACAGCTTCTGCCCAGAAAGACAGTGGCAAGCCAGAATCTGCTAGCATGGTTCTTGCAGCTTCAATAAGAGTTCTATTTTTCCTCTCAACCACCCCATTTTGCTCTGGTGTTCTTGGGATACTGTACTGCCTTACAATCTCTTTTGACACACAGAAATCATCCAGCTCCTTATTTTTAAATTCTGTTCCATTGTCACTTCTAAAGACTTTTACTGGCAAGTCATATTGTTTTTCAACTTTGGTGACAAATTCCTTCAAGATACCTGCAGTCTCATCCTTAGAGTGTAAAATGTAAATCCATGTAAACCTAGAAAAATCATCAACTATGAGAAGACAAAATCTCTTTCTTCTTAGACTCATGATTTTAACTGGGCCAAACAAGTCCATATGCAACAGTTGTAGACATTGACTGGTTCTGGACTCATCAATAGATTTGTAAGAGCTTTTCTGTTGTTTTCCTTTTAAGCAGGAAACACAATGCTCATCACATTTGAATTCTTTTGGTGGCAAACCTCTGACAAGGTTTTCTTTAGAGAGAGAGTTGATAGTTTGAAGGTTGGTGTGACCTAATCTCCTATGCCACAATTCTGTCTCTTTGGTAGAGGCAGCAGAGAACAGATAGGCATTTGCCATAGGATTATCCTTCAACATATCCACTACATACACATTGCCACTTCTGTGAGCAACAAGTTGTGCTTTACTCTCAACAATGATGGTGTTAATCTTTTCAACCACTTCTGGTCCAACAATCTTACATGTCTTCTTAGTGAAGAATGACCCATAACCTTTGTCACTCATTTGTGATACACTAAGTAGATTAAACTTTAGATTGTCAATTAGATTAACATTTTCAAACTTGAGTCTCCCTGCTTGAACAATTCCAGAACCCAACACTTTACCTTTTGAATCATTTCCAAAGGATATATCACCCCCTCCATGAGCAAGAAAGTCCAGAAGAAGGGCTCTACATCCTGTCATGTGCCTGGAGCCTCCACTATCTACATACCATAAACTATCTAAGCAAGCAGAAGCTCCCTGCACATCAGTAAAGATTTCAGTTTTGGTGAGTGTCCAAAGCCAAATTGGCTTTGGATGGGTTCTCAGATGTTTCAGCCTCAAGTTTAGGAGAATGATCAGTGGTTTGAACTAGCTTTTGAACTAAGTTCAACAGCTGTTGTTGACCATTTTCCAGTGCTAGTATGTCAACACTTGGTCCAGCAGATGTTTGATCATTTCCTGTCAGATGTTGATAACCATGAGGATGTCTGTTCACTTTAGGTTTTGAAGGCCTTTTGGGCTCTTCATAAACATGTGGCAGACGATGACAAGTTGGTTGTCCATATCTTCTTGGGAATCTGATAACTGGTGGAACATCTGTTACCTGAACATCTCTGGGAGCAGAGTTTTTGCTCAGACTTTTGGTAACAGCTGTTTGGATTGGTTCAAAAGTCTGTTTGGTTTTCCTTTTGAAGTACTAACCACTTGACTCTCAAGAGTTTTAGCCTTGTACTCTTTTATTTTTTCATCAAAATTTTTGAGATACAGACACTCTTTTGTTTTGTGATTCTTTTTCTTACAAATTAAACATTCATTGATTTTAGGATCACTTAAACTTGTTCCTTTGTTGATATCATATGCTTTTAGAAGAAAACAATTTTTAGTAACATGATTCTTCTTTTCACAAAAATCACAAAACAAGTTATCTTTGGATTTCCCTTTTCCTTTCTTCTTTTCAACAGATGTTTGATCATCTGTTGGAGGATCTTTCAAGGGAATGATTTTGGCCTGTGGTGCCTTTTTACCATCAGGGGTTTTAAAGGTCATTGGTTGAAAATTTTCAAGGACATCACACTCATCTGACCAAGTTGGTTTGAATTGATATTTTTCAATCTCATCAAATGAGGGTGTACCTTCCAATTTTTCAAGAATGATTTTCTTGCCATTGGGTTCAGTAACCTTGATTTCTTGACCTTTTGAATTTGTTGGGATGATTTCAACCAACTGTGGTTCTTTTTTGTCAGTGGTTTGTGAACTTTGAGCAGTGGTTTCTTTAAAACCAAAGCCAAATTTCACATGACTTTTAGACTGTTGGTTAACAATCATCTCAAAACCTTTAGATGATTCCACCCATTTTTGACATTCAACCTGGGTGGATTCAAGCTCCTGTTTACAACTATGATATTTGGTTATCGTAGTTTGAAGCTGGTCTTTGGTTATGCTTGCTTCATGTTTTAAACTGCTGATTTCAGATTCTTTTTCAGTTATTTTTGATTTTAACTCTTTAGTGAGTTTTTCAAACTGAATTTCATCTTCCAAAATTTTCTTTCTAAAGTTTTCAGTCACCTCTTTTATCTTTGCAAATGCTATGACACATTTATCTGAGCACAAGTTACTTAAGATTTGAGGTGATACCTTAGCAGCAGCCATCAAGGCACAATTACACTGGCAATCACAGTCATCAGTACCCCATGGGTCTGAGAGATTCACAACCTCTACTACAGATTCTTCAGTTGAAACAACTTCATCAACAACATCATTAGTCACATTATCAGACATAGACACCACTCCCTCAGAATCAGTCTCTTCAACAATTGTTTCTAGTGCCACAAAGCAGAAATTATTTTCAGAATTGGCAACTAAAGCAATGTTTTCATCTGTTACCTCATCTGGTAGACTACTCCAATCAACAAAGCCTTGAGTGAAAAAGCTCTGTTGACTGGTCTCTGCAGGAGCAGAGGATGAAGCAGCAGTCATTGGCACTTGTGCCTGAGCAACAGGTGTTTGGACATAATGATACTGAGGAATAGTGGTTTGGACATAGTGCACAGGAACAGTGGTTGGAGTCTGTGCAAAGTGAGTAGTGTTTTGCACATTTGGTCCAGAGGTGTTTTGGGAAAACTGATAAGTGTTAGTCTGAGTTCTTTGGTTTGGATAGGTGATCATAGGTATACCATTTTGACTCCTACATTCCCTAGCAAAGTGACCCATTCTATGACATTTATAACACTTGATCTTTGATTTATCCAACCTCACTTTTGACCCACCATGTAAACCTTGATACCTTCTGCCAGTTTTCTTATAGAAATTATTAGTTCTAATACTGAGCAAGGCCAATTGATGCAAAATGTCCATTTCTTCTAAGTCCACAGGGTCAATGTATTGAAGTTCATTATACACAAAGGATGTGTTATCAGATGCCTGGATATCACCACTTGCTGCAAAAGCATAACTGGGTGATGAGTAAGAATCAGTGTTAAAACCAGTGGTTATATCAATGTAATGATCATAACCCTGATCCTTACTACTTCCAGGTATCTCATCTTGACCCAAAAGTGTTGTATTACCAAACACATAATCATCAGAAACTTTTCCAGAATCCTGGAGCTTCTTTTTCTGGTTAAGCTCTCTCTCATAGGTCAAGAGCTTACCATGAAGCTGGGTCAGAGTCAAGTCCTTAAAACCAATTGAGTTTCTCATAACAATTGCAATAGTGTCCCATTTGTCCTGAAGTGATCTAAGAAACCTATGATTCAAAGTTGAATTTGGGTAAGTTAGACCCACCAGTTTTAGTTCACTTATTAAACAATTGAACCTCTCAAATTTTTGTGTTAATGACTCTCCCTTCACATGACTGAATGTTTCATATTATTGATTAAGTATTTCACGGTTGTTTTCAATTACATCCTCAGTCCCACCAAATTGCTCTTTCAAAGCATCCCACAACTCCTTTGCACTGTTACAGTCTAACAGCCCAGCATAGATATCATTTGGTAGAGCCATGGCTACAATACTGAAAGCCTTAGCATCTAACTCAATTTTTTGAAAATCTTGCTCGGAGTAGTTTTCAACACTTTTAGGTACTTGGACCTTGGGATCTTCGGTACTCGGCACCATTGGAACATGTGGTCCAAAGACAACCGACTTCCAACACCCATTGTTTTGTTGTGCTAGCACATGACTCATCCGCCGTTGCCAGATATTGTATTCAGATCTGACAAGCATCGGTGGCTTGTTGCTAGTGCTAGTGTTGTGTGGATCTTGATTAATTGAAGCCATTCTCTGATTTTTACGAAAACAAAATCTGTTTACTAACGGTTGAAATGAAAATAAACTATTACTCTGTTTTCAATCCGACAAACAAACGATATTAATAATTGTGAGCTGATCTGTTTATATTAAATTGATTGATTAGATCGAATTTAATTGACCAAGCTCTGATACCAATTGTTAGGATCTGAGTTTGATTGTTTTGATTTGTTTAGATAAACAATGAAATAAATGAAGTGAATATAAATGGAAAGTGCAGCGGAATGATAAACTATAAATCAAAACAAGAGAATAAATGTTTTTAATCGAAAGCTTTCATTAATTGAAAGATTACAATATTACAAGTACTCCCCCTCAGCCTGATCACTCTATGATTGTTTGTCTAAGAGAATGTTTGAGTGATGAATAGAACAGTACAATCACTGTTCTATTTATAGACAAATCTAAATCTCTGATGATCTCAGCTGACGTCACCTAAGACAACGACCTCTAACAGAATAACAACATAAAACATCTGTTAACTATAATCTACTGTTACATTGAAAACACTGCTAAGGTAAACTGCTGTTGAGGAAAACTCTGATGGTTTTGTATCATCTGTTGGATCCAAAGTGCTGTTGGTTCCAACAGACCTTTAGTCTTCAGTTCTTTGATCAGCAGTTGTTCTTCATCAGACCTTTAGTCAGCAGTTGTTTATCTAGCAGTCTTTTACAGCAGCAGTTGTTTCTAACAGTCGTTCAGTGTAGCAGTTGTTAGGGTCAACAGTCTTTTGGGAGAAGTATCTTGTAAATACAGTTTATTCAAAGGATCAACTAAGTAGTATATTTTGGCTTTCTAATCATTTGTTCTTCTCCAGGTCAGCAGACCCAACACACCTGCAAGCAGAGGAAAAACTGCATTTCTCCCATCACACTCATCTCGAACTTTTCCTGCATTATATTTTCAAATTCTCTGCAAAGAAGTTCGTTAGTAGAGCCAAAAATAATATCATCTACATAAATCTGGACGAAAAGCAAATCATCCCCTGTTTTCTTCGTAAACAGTGTGCAATCGACCAAGCCTCGTTTGAATCCTTTGGATAGCAGGTACGTGCTTAGCTCCTCATACCATTGGCGTGGAGCCTGGTGCAACCCGTAAAGTGCTTTATTGAGAATGTAAACCTTATCCCGGTGGATAGGATCCTCAAAACCTGGAGGTTGACCGACCTAGACCTTTTCCTTGACCACACCATAAAGAAACGCGCTTTTAACGTCCATTTGATACACCTTGAATTTCTTGTAAGATGCAAATGCTAGAAACATGCGAATAGCTTCTAAACGTGCAACCGGTGCATAAATCTCGTTATAATCGATTCCTTCCACTTGATGAAAGCCTTGTACGACCAAGCGAGCTTTGTTTCTAACAATCACTCCTCTGTCATCCTTCTTACATTTAAACACCCATTTTGTTCCTATCTTTTTCCGTCCTGGAGGTAAATCCGTCAGTGTCCACACACCAAGTTTTTGAAATTGTAATAACTCCTCTTGCATAGCCTCTACCCAATCATCATCCAAAAAAAGCATCCTTGTATGTCCGCGGTTCTACCTGCGAAACATATAAAGCAAACGACCAGTCATTTTGAACACCTGATTTTTGAATTTTGGCATATAAAGCAAGAGCGCCAAGGTTTTCTAGTGAGTTAGCATTCCTCAATTGACCTCTAGTCATCACATTGCTACTAGGATCACCGATAACCTGTTCAAGCGGATGAATACGATGTATCCGAGATTCCGGATAATCAGGTACTTGCACTCCCGTCTGAGTAGTTAAGTTCTCCACTTCATCCAGATCATTACCCGTGTTAGACGATGAAGAAACATCTGGATTTGGGTTCACTGGAGGTGTCTCTGTAGCAATCTTTGGAACAGCTTCACTTGTAACCTCATCATCATCTTCAGATTCTGATGAATCAAGAGTTGTGGAAGCTTCCTGAAATATCTCTTCTTCAGCTGCAGGAGCATTGGTATCATTAGAAGCTGTTTATGGGTTTACAGTGATCGGACGCACCAATGATGATGTCACTGCATTTTCACACTCGTAATATAATCGTACTATAGCCTCTTCAACCAAGTTATCTAGATTGAATGATTCAAAGAAATCCTGGTAATCAAACATCCAATCTGGACCGCTACCCTGTAAATTCTGAGTATACCGTTGAACTTCAACGTTAGCCCACTCCTCAACCTGACGAGTTCGTTTGTTGAATACCCGTTTAAGCGGGGTTGCATATCCAACAAAGAACGCTTTTTCAGCTTTTGGTGCGAACTTCTCAGATGGATTAAGCATAGTACAAGGTGCTCCAAACGGTTCTAGATACTCTATATTCGGCTTTCGTCGGTGCAACAGTTCATAAGAAGTCTTCCCAAACTTCTTCACTGTTAAAACACGATTGAGAGTATAACAAGCTGCGTAAATTTCTTCATTCCAGAATGTTACTGGAAGATTGGAATCCACACGCATTGTTCTAGCCGCTTCAATTAGAGTCCTGTTTTTGCGTTCTGCGACACCATTCTGTTGAGGGGTATATGGAGCAGAATATTCATGATGAATTCCTTTGTCTTCACAAAGAGCGTCCATTTGTGCGTTTTTGAACTCCGTCCCATTGTCACTCCTAATTCTCTTGATCTTCAGACCATATAAATTTTCCAATCGAGTGAACAGAACTTTCAGATTATTAAACGTGTCACTCTTATGATGTAAACACATAACCCATGAAAATCTAGAATAGTCATCGGTAACCACCAGACAGTACAATTCACCTTCATGACTTTTACGCTTGACTGGTCCAAACAGATCCATATGCAAACGCTCAAGTGGAATTTCAACTGAATTGACTTTCTTTGGCTTATGGGATTGCTTGTGCTGCTTTCCTCTTTTACAATTCACCCACTTGTCGTTTAAATGAAAATGTTTAACATTTACGCCTTCGACAAGTTCATTTTTCACCAGATGATTAATTTTTCTAAGGTGAATGTGTCCCATCCTCCTATGCCACATGATTGATTCCTTTTCAGTAGCCTTGGAGAGGAAACACGTGACTTGGCCTAGTGTAGTCATAGCTTTTGTAATGTCGAGAATGTACAGATTGTTCACTCTCGGTGCTTTTAGCATGACCCACTCTTTTGGTAGAACGAAACCTGGCTTGAGTATGTAGCAAGATTTGTCATCAAAGAATACCGAAAATTGTTTATCACGTATCTGACTGACACTGAGCAGATTATAATCAATTTGCTTAACGTACGAAATCTTCTCAAAACTCATGATCCCATTACTCACACTTCCCTCCATTGTGATGTAACCTCCTTTATTTCCCGCAAAAGCAACCTACCCTCCATTAATATTCTTTACGTCAAACAATAGTGCTAGATCACCAGTCATGTGGCCTGAAGCTCCACTGTCAACAATCCAAAGACTGCGAACAGGGCCAGCTGAAGCTCCCTGCACACATCAAGTAAACACATTAGTTCTTTCGGGGGGACCCAAGCCTGTGTGGTCATGGGTCTTTGAATATCAGCTTTCAAAGATTCATTCACATCAACATTTGGTTTTGAATTGATCTGTTTTTGTCCATTCAAAACTTTCTCATCTTGAGATTTACCAATTGGTTTTGAGCTAGAAGCACCTGAAGAACCCGTAGGTGACCAAGATTGTTCTAAATGTTTTAGAATTCGAATCTGAGATTTTGGAATCTCAGTCAATTTCTTAGTGT
Organism: Ambrosia artemisiifolia; assembly: GCA_032199755.1. NCBI lineage: Eukaryota > Viridiplantae > Streptophyta > Magnoliopsida > Asterales > Asteraceae > Ambrosia > Ambrosia artemisiifolia. Next base: position 44,721,124 of record CM063518.1, read on the forward strand.
CGTTCTTAAATGTGACTTTCTTAGTTACCTTTTCTGATTTAACAGAAATAGGTCCAACAGTTGACTTAACCGCAGGTTTTAGTGGAACCTTTTGTCTGTCAACCATCGTGTTCACCATCGGTCTCTTTAACGGTTTTTCCATAGCAATCCGGTTTCGACGATCATAATTGAATTGACGATTATCCCTCTTTTGATAAAAATTATTTTGATGATAAAATGGTGCTTGTTGAGGGACAAAGCGTCTTTGAGGATAATAATAATCATCGACCGGATTTCTAATGGATTGCCTCATCTCAACTTCGTGCCTTTTATGCCTCACATATGGGCAGTGAGCAAGTAAATGCACTCTCTCCCCACACTTGAAACATGCACGGTATTCTTCAAACACATTCTGAGCATGCGGCTTAGCAAACGTATTGATGGGATATTGATCATCAACACATCTGCGTCTTAAACTCTCAGGAGCTGGGTCCCTTGAGTAAGTCGGCTCAAGAAAACCGTTTGCTATTTGCTTTGGTTTAATGAATTCAGTGACATGAACTTTTGGTTCTCTCAGAGTATCCATATATAGTTTCTTCAAAATTTCTGGTGGTACTTCATTGGTCCTTTCGTGTTTAGGAAACCAGATAGTACTTTCTTGCCAGATTTTCTCAATTTTAGAATAATTTGCAAATTTAATTGGATACTCTTCGTCAGAGATAATCTTATCGGATCCTTCCATCCGATAAAATACCTTGACGGGTTTGTCAACTGATTCATTCTTAATCTCTTTTCTCACTGATTGATTGACACGATGTGCGTTAGCTATCGGATGACAAACCTGAGAAGGTGACACTGGTTCGTTTGTGATAATGTGATTTTCCTTTGGAATATCACTCACTTTCTCAGTTTTCTCACTCTCAGTGTCAGAATCATCGGTTACAGCAATAACTCCCTCATCATTCAAACCCAAAATCGGTCGTACATCGGAATTTGGATATCCAACACTAGAAGTGTTAGATTCATCTTCCGATGCAGAGTCAGATTTTACTGAGCTCTCCGGTGTCATTTGATGACAATTGTGGTTTTCAAACAACACTGGAGATGGCACAGCTTTGTAATTTGCATTACAGGTTTGTGATGGTTCTTCAATGATATGGTCAACCACATATGCAATGTGTTTATAGCTTTCAAGCTTTTTGTTGACCTTTTCTGCAAAGCACTTGATGGTAGCCATTTCAAGTTTTGTATTTTCCAAATCATTGATATAATTGTTAATGGCTAATTGTTTTAAAGATAACGTCTTTTTAAGATCTGAAATGTCTTTCTTGTAACCATCAAGCACTTTATTGAATTCTCTAACTTCCTTGCGAGAAGATTGAAAGTTAATTACAGCACTCTCAAGTTGTACCCTGAGTTGCTTGTTTTCATCTGTCAATCTATCACAAGTACCACAATATTTATCACTATGAATATCAGTTGTAGATTCAGGACTTACCTGCTTTGGAGGATCTGTCATGGCCATGAGAGCGAAATGAGCTTCGTTCCCAGTAAAAAAACTTGGAATAGTCAATTCTGGTAAAAGCATAATCCACAATACATGACTTTCTTGTCATCAGAAAATCAGCTTCAGCAAAAAGTTGATCAACATCATCATCTAGTGAATTGACACTAGCTTCAGAATCAGAATCACTCTCCGTATCAGAATAAGCTGAATCACACTGTTCAGGAACATCAGTAACTGTAAGTCCCAAAAACTATAAACCTGGTATCAAGTAACTATCAATCGATGGCGGAATCAAAGATGATAGTGATTCAAGAAACGATTTCAAGGAATCATCTGATACTAGAGAGGGTTTTCTTCATGTAAACCAAAACCGCTAACCTAACAAATGAATACAATAAAACATTATATAGGTCCTATGCTAGGTTTGGCCCACATGGCCTAGCCCAAGCCCAACAGAGAACTAACTAGTTCTCGACCCAAACACCTTAAATAACTGAGAACACAAGTGTTCGGTCCAAAATAGTAAACACAAATATAGATCACTAATATTTATTTGATGGCGTCAGTCTCACTATTGTGGACCCAACAATCTCCCCCTAGACTGATGCTATCAAATGATCTTCATAATTTGAATGTAGCATTGTGTTCTCCCCTTAGAATTTTGTTGGTGTGTTGGTGTTGTTTTTGTTGAACGTCTTCTTTTCTGTACTCTCAAACTCAGGCCTTCTCTTCTTCTCTGGGAGTAAGATCTAAGCTTGGTTCATCATCAACATTTGCTTGAACTCTTGCTAAAAGGGGATGTGAGAGGAGGATTCTCATAACTCTTTTCTTTTTCAGTTTTTTCTGTCAAGCAACTTCACAGGTACTTCTTCATGTATACTTTCATTATCAGAATATGCAATTACATCAAGTTCTTCTGACTCCGGTACATCATCTCATCACGGTGCTTCATGTTTGTCAGCAACTGGAAATCATTTTTCACCAACCCCTGTTTCTTGATTCAAGTTGAATTCTGCACATTCACAGAACTTTGTAAGCGAACATTTAAATATAACAGAGGATCGAGTATAATGAACACCAAGTAAATCCAAGAACTTCCAATTGAAATTTTCAAAAGAAACTTGAATTTCTTTAAATCTTTTGGATGACTGGTCAAAACTTCAAGAATGGTTGATTTTATAAAAACTAAAACTAGAAAAATAAAAAATAAACAAAAGCAAAACAACTAAACTTTGTTATTCTTAGGGGAAATATCACTGTGATTTAGACTCGGAGACACTTATCAACACGGATCTACTCCAGTCAGTCCGGGCAATTGCCGGTATATTTGTCCACTTAAACTTATTGCCTTAGACCTTCTCACTTGACTATCCGTGATTAATTTATCATGTTTTGGTGAATTGATTATGGACACTCAAGCAAGTCACAATCAAATCCTAGAATTATATGATGTACACTCTATCATGCAAGCAGTTTCCCTACCACATATTTTCACGGTGTCTGTTCTAGAATTCTGAAACCTTAACTGGGACTTGGTTGAAAAGAGAAAAGAATAGATCATTAAGAAATAAAGTTGTATAATATACAAATCAATTTGATTTCTCAAATGATATAGATCTTGGTGTTTTGGGCTCTAGAGGGCCTCTTTTGTTGTGCACATTGGCATCTTTTTGGGCTCATTGGCCTCTTTTGGTGTTTTTGATCTACATCGCGACAATGTATAGCTAGGTCAACATATATCTGGATGCAGCAGAAACTAACATTGCCTAGCATCCCCAGGTCTTTGCTTACACAAAACAAAGGAGATACACGAGTTTTTCAGAAAAAAGGTTTCAGACCTAGAACACAGTGTGTATCGGCACGTCACACAAGCATTCAAATAAAAAATGTACCAATTCCAAGTGACGTTTCCTACTGAGGCCATACGTTATCATTAAGTGTGTCACAAGATCAACCAATTTTCTAGTCGTCAGGACCAAGCCTACCGACACATCACCCTAGAGCCCGACCCTTTCAATACTAATCTTACGTGTGTCAGCCTTTTTCACAAGGGATACAACAAAAACTATTTTTTGCAATTTTCTTTTTTTTTACATGTTTTTGTATTTTTCTTATTTTCTCTCCTATCACCCCCTTAATTTTGTACATAAATAAAATAAAACACTTTTGTTTCTTTTCTTGATTCTCCCTTCTCCCCCTAAATTTTGTGCATAAATAAATGGATAAGACAAATTTATGTATAAAATTTACCTAGAAATAAGAAAAATCTTTTTTTTTTATAACCATTCTCAAATAACGACCAATCAATCTTTTTCAAAGTTTGTGCATCAAATTTAAATGTACCTGCCATGCTGACCTTACCTCCCTTATCTCCTTTGAAGGAAACATACTCTGTGTTAAACGATGTAGAGGTATGTAATAGAGAGATGTCACCTAACATATGCTCGGAACAACCACTACCAACACACCAGTGGTTATTGATACTCCTCCTTGGCTGTCCCTGCATGAATAAGGAGATTAGTTAAACATTGGTACCCAGGCCATCGCGGTCCTGGGCACTCCTGAAGCATCTATGTAAGACACTTTCCTCAAGCACATGTCCTTTTTCTCATTTGGATCAGTTGCTGATGCCGCCTTTGCTTTCCAAACTTGCTTAGGCTTAAGAACCGGTTTTGCTACTTTCGGAGTAGCAGCTTTCGGTTTGTTAGGTTGTTTAGACTTCTGTGGTTAAACAACCTTCCTTTTGCTCTTGGCAGCATTCCATTCTCCATCAGACGGTTCGACTTTGGGATTCGCATTCTTCCATGCCTTGGAGTAGAAGTTTTCCCTAGGCATAACCTTCTGATATTGTCTGTAATAGAGAACATAAGGACGATGTGTGGAATTTCTTGCGATGTGACCAGGAATTCCACAATTGTAACATGTCGGCTTCTTCATGTAAGGAGCATATCCTGGTTCATTCGATCCAACAGAAGATGATATATGCGAATGATAAGATCTGTTAGATGATTTGTTGGAACTGTCCTCAAAATTTCTGCTTTGTTTAGCATATGCAACACTTTTTGATGTGTTAGCACTTGCAGTTCTTGCTAATTCATGAGGTCAAATTTTTCTTTGTGTAGTTGGTTGTTTCTGTGCCCTTCTTTGTGTGACCTGAATCTGTTTATGAGAGTTAGAACAAGTATGTTTTCTATTTTTCTGAAAACATTTTTCATTTTGTAAAACAGGTTTTGGTGGCACATATTTCTAAGTTGTGCCATTTACTGCTGGTTTCAAGAGAAACTTTGGCACATAAGGACAAGCATTACTTGACAACTTTGAATTCAAACAACCATCATCAATTTTAGCAAAAGTAGTTGAGTTAAGTTCATTGCCCTTAAGAACAGAACCCACATTATCATCACTTTTAACAGAAGAATTAGAAATTGTTTTTATTTTTGATTCATTTACGTTAAAACATTCTTCATCTTCTTCAGCCCACTCTTCAACTAATATTGTTTCTGCACATGAAGTAGAAGCATTAGAATGATTCACATATTTAAATTCAGGAACTATCTTCTTGATAGATCCCGTTCCCAGGGTTTTGGATTCAGATGCACACCTTGTTATTGTGACATATTCTTGTTGCTTATCTGACTCTTTTGAACTGATGAGCTCAACTGATTTTAAAGATTTAGCTAAATTTTTAAACATAACAGATTCAATCGACTCAGAAGAAACAGTTGAGTGTGACGGACTGACTGGGGTTTCAGGTATGATAGGCTCAGTGGTTTCTTGTTTTACTGATTTTGTAAATTCAGAAGAATTTGCTTTTACAAAATTGGTTTTTGGTACTGAGCTAAGTGGAGTAACAATTTTGGTATTACTTTGTGAGTTACCCATGTACCCCTGTGGTTCTGTTATCTTTATGGGAACACTTTTTGCGGGTTCAACCACCAACCCCTTCCCATATTCCATCTTTGCTTCTTTCTCTATCTCCTCCTCAGTAATTGGAAGACCAACATAATTATGATTGTATGGAGGAGATATTTCAACATACCCCAGACCAACACCCTTGTTTTCCTTAAATTTCAGTTGGGTGTTGATCATCTTTTCAACTACTTCACTTGATACATCGAATTTCTTAAAGTTGAAATCAGCATTAGCAAATTTTGATTTCAAAGAATCTAGCTCAGCACTAAGTTCATCAATTAATTTTTTTTGATGCATTACAAGGCAAGTTTTATTGCTCAAATCATTATTGTATTGAACGACATCCTTTTCTAAGGCTTCTACTCTAAGTTTGTAGGCAGAGGTTCGGCTATTAAGGCAAGAAATATTTCCTTTAAGCTCGTCGTTTTCTCTGACCAATTGAGAGTTATAACCTTTGTAATATTTAGCCTTTTCAACACAAGCATTAGAGCATAGATCAGAAAATACCTCATGTGAAGCATGTTGGATATATCGTATCAGCACAGGAACCCGATACTCAACAGGTACTGGAACAACAGGAGCGGATGCAGAAGTTGTAGCAGATATGTAACTTGGCAGAGTGGTAGCAACATTTTCAACTTTCTGCTTGTCATCCTGATCATACTTGTTTATTATTAAGATCAAATCTTCAAGCTTTGTTGTACTTAAATTCTCCGTGTTCTTGATTTTAAACACACTTGTATCCCAATGACGTGAACGTGGGAGAGCATTCAGAAGTGTTTTGTTAACTTCACTGTTTGACACCTCAATTCCAGCAGACTTCATTTTAGAAATGAGTTTCGTAAATCTGTTGATTTGTGCTTCAACAGTTTCATTTAAGAGATGTCTAAATCCATTGAATTCATTTCTGAGTAGATCAAGTTGAGCAGACATTTTAAATCAGTAAATCACGATCCACAAACCCTTTATATTCGAGGACCAATACGAAAACACAAATAATTTTCGAGAACTCTAATCTGAGAACAAAAAACTTCGAGAACTTGAGAAAACTTGAGAATGATGATTGAGTCTGAAAAAAAAATTGAGAACTAACAATTTAAAAAATCGATAACCCGTTTAAATCGAGAACCCTTTTTTTTAAACACGAGAACCAGAGAATCCAAGAACCTAGTCACATCGAGAATAAATATTTAGATCCGAGAACCTAAAACTTCGAGAACTACGACACAAATCCGAGAACTGATCTTGAAAACCTAGAACTTAGCTAACTTACAAGAACCAAACAAACCGAGAACCAAGCATCATATTCGAGAACCCCAGTTACATTTGAGAATATAACATGATTGAGAACAATTGAATCCGAGAAACAGCAATATGAAAACGACAATTTGAGAACAAAAACCGAGAACTTGAATCCTGAAATAAATGTCGAGAACACAAAAAACCAAGAACCTATAATGATGTCGAATACAATCCAAGATTAGTTAGTATTCGAGAACCACACATCCCGTGCGAGAACGACTTTGTTCAAAGATCAAATTTCGAGATCAACCAATTCGAGAACTTGTACCTGAAACAAAAATCGAGAACACACCAAATCAAAAACCACAAGTTGATAAGTTCAAACCTTGAGATATACACAAGATTCGAAAATCTTGGATCAATAATATTTCAAGAATTTCAAAGATTTTATCAAATCATTTTGAAAATAACAATTTTCCTACTTTCCTAAAATTTTGCCAACACCTTCTCAATTCTAAAATGAAGATCAAAACACCAACTTTTCAACAAAATCTAAACTTTTATGATCATTTTTTTTAATCAAGAATAAGAACAGAAAAATCAAAACAAAAAAAAAACTTCCGAATAAGAACAAAAGAAAAAAAAATTCGAAACCACAAAAACAAAACAATAATTCGGATAAGAACAAACCCGAAGATGTGTTGAAAGTCGATTTTTTTTATCCCAACATCAAACCATTTTTGGACTAAAATTTTGAATCCTCCCACTACATGAATGTCGACCAAGAACAGCACCGAAATTATTTTTTTTAGATCCCGAATAAAAAAATATTCAAATAACAATTTTTTTAATCAAAATACCCTCTTGAATCCCTTGATATCAAAACCGAGCCTTGAACAAGCTTCAATGGCTCTAATACCAATTGTAAGTCCCAAAAACTATAAACCTGATATCAAGTAACTATCAATCGATGGCGGAATCAAAGATGATAGTGATTCAAGAAACAAACATTATATGATTGAATGATAATACTCAACTAGCATACGATTTCAAGGAATTGTCTGATACTAGAGAGGGTTTTGTTCATGTAAACCAAAACCGCTAACCTAACAAATGAATACAATAAAACATTATATAGGTCCTATGCTAGGTTTGGCCCACATGGCCTAGCCCAAGCCCAACAGAGAACTAACTAGTTCTCGACCCAAACACCTTAAATAACTGAGAACCCAAGTGTTCGGTCCAAAATAGTAAGCACAAATATAGATCACTAATATTTATTTGATAGCGTCAGTCTCACTATTATGGACCCAACAGTAACAGAGTCAAGAATCAATCCCGACTTCTTCTCAGTCACCAAAACATCTTCAACAGACACTGACTCATCCAAATCAATTTTCTGAGCAACACATGCCACATTTCCAGTTGTAATCTCCTCAACACCGAATTGCATACCAGTCCAATCAAATACCTCATCTTTCTGAATAACCGAAGCCTGATTCTTGTTTTCTGATTGGGTTTGGGTGTTTGGTGTGGAAATTGGAATGATAGTTCTGGTTGGATTGTGTGATGTTTGATTTTGGTTTTGGTTTTGGTTTTGTGTAGTAGTTTGTCTAATGGTATTGTTTGGTGAAGTGTCTTGGCGGTTTTGGTAATTGTTTTGTGGTTGAAAATTTGAGTTGTTTTGGCTTTGATATGATACTTGATTTTGAGGGTTCTGGTAGTTGGTGTTAAAAGGATTCCTGTTACCCTGCTGTGCTGGCTGTGTACATTCTCTCTTGAAGTGACCTTTCCCACCACAATTAAAACATGTCACTTTGGCTTTGTTGAAGCCATATGTGGTGTTTGGAGAAGTAGACAGATCCGTTCTGCCTGTCTTCTCAAAGAACTCAGTCGCTCGCCTCATAACGCTAGCAAATGCCCACTGAATGTCCATGAGCTCCATCTATTCTTTATCAATTTGTGCATAGTCTTCATTGGTTAAATTGTTGTTACCAATTTGACTAGCAACTAAACCATTATACGAAGCGACCATAGCAGAAACCAATGCTACATGTTGCTGTGCAATTTCAACAGTAACATTGTTCAAGTTTGACGTCTCCAACACAATTGGACTCTGATTAGGTTGACTTGGGTTCATTTGATTTTGATTCATTTAAGGAATGTAGGATTGTTGTTGAGAATGGTTTAAACTTGCTGAATAACATGCAGCTTGTTGCATTGGTGAAAATGGTGGAATGTAAGTGGTAGAATATGATGGTGGTGTATAAGATGAGGTTTGAGCAAGGTAGTTTATGGGGGTTTTGGTTGGTTCAACATGACTTGAGACACAAGCAATGTGTGGAGCAAAAGTAGTAGTAGAGCTAGAACTAGCTAGAGATGAAGATGTACTACCATGGTATAGCTCTGGATTCTGAGGAATTTGTGCTCTTTTCGCCTTCCTCTTTTCTTCCATCTCTTTATTCTCAAGCTTCTGGATAAACTCGTTGATGGTCCGGTATTGATACGCATCTTTTTCTTTGAGTACCTCGATGTGTTGATTCCAGTAAGGTGGCAGTGCATCAGCAAATTTATCCACCAGTTCAGTCATCGGGATATTGATCTCATAACTTGAAAGTTCAGTCAATAAATGGCAATATATTGGAACCAACTCTTTCAACGTCTCATTTCCCATATAGCTGAAATTCTCAAACTCTTTTCGTAACTCCTCCATTCTAAGCTTTCTCGTTTTCTCATTCCCATCGTGACGATTCTTTAACATATCCCACAATTGTTTCGAAGTATTGCACGACCAAAACTGATGTAAAAGATCAGTGTTAATGGCCTGGGATAATTGGGAAAACGCCTTCTTTTCTATTGCAAACTTCTTCTTCTCATCATCAGCAAGACTCTCTAACGGAATCGGCTCACCTGTATTCTCCAAAATCGGAGCAACATACCCCTTAGCAATCATTTGCCAAGCTTCCATTCCTTCTAATCCCATTCCCTCAAGATGAATCTTGAACTTGGTCTTCCATTGGTTGTAGTCTATCATTTCCATCAACTTTGGTGGACGGCTCCCACTACCCGAAGATAAATCTTGAATAAGTGTCGAAATTTGATGATCTTATGCAGGTTTTGCTTCGGATTGAAATTTGATGATCTTATGCAGGTTTTGATCCTCAATTTTCAAATGTTGATGAAATTTGATGATATTATGCAGGTTTTGCTTCGGATTGAATTTGGAACAAGTTTAATGAAGAGTATTTTGACTTTTATCCATTAAAACAAGTTCAAATCAATCAATTATCATCAATTTCAAATGTTCAATGAAAAACAGAAAATTTCGATCAAAATAGGGTCCAAATCAACTGTAATATTATCAATTCGTGGTTGTTTGATCCTTATGGCTCTGATACCACTTTGTATGTGCAAAGGATCGATTAAACAATGAAGAAAATGATCAAACAAGTTCAATCAGATGTGGAATCTCTGAATTGATCACGAAATGATAATAAAACTAGCAAAACACACAAATCATCATTAACACATCCATTTCATTCATTAACATAATCATTAATCACTTGAAAAGCTTGTTCACAAAGTTATAACTCAATTACAAACTTGACTCAAAACCCTAGGGAGAAACACACACTGAGAGGGAAACAAAATGATCAACTGTTTAACTCGAAAACTGATTCAGCCTTATATAGACCTGCACATTCGACCATTTGATTGGACGAATGTGCACGTTCGACCAAACATTATGGGCGAATCAGCATAATCGACAATAACAATCTACATTCGACCTCTCAGCATCTCCTTCGACCAAACAAAATCACCTTCGACCAATTAAGTTCACCTTCGACCTTCTAGAAACAACAAAACATAATATGGTTGGCAATTCAATAGCACTAGTCGCACTTTCGTGTATCTACAGGTATACTAGGCCAATGATCGAAAATTACAACATTCCCGTCTCCTTGGAAGACATGACTAATGATCAACGAAGAAAGTACAACTATGAGAAGAAGGCCCGGGATGCTTTAACACAAGCTCTCCCAAAGGACATTTTGCATCAGTTTGCACAGTGTACAACCTCGCAGATGCTCTGGCTTGTGTTAACAGAGCGGAATGAGGGAAACGAGAAGACTCGAAAGATCAAGATAGATTAGCTCAAGAAGAAGTTCGAGAACTTCACTGCCTTAGGAAACTAGTCGTTACGGGATCTGACAGCACGATACTATCATTTGATGTCAGAGATGTATCAGTATGGTGTGGTATACACATCAGCAGAACTTGTGGAAAGGTTTGCAGATGCACTTCCTTCACACTGGCATCAGTGGCTTGACATCCAAAAGTCAAACAATGTTTATCAGACTCTCTCCATTAATGAATTCGTGGCCGAGTAGGAGAACAAAGAGATTGATGAAATTAGAAGGGCGAACAAGGTGTTTATTCCCCAGAATCCCAGCATCTACAACGGGACCACAACACAGGACACTAGCGTGGGAAGATCCAAACCACATACAGCTTTTGTTATCAATCCTGATCCAGTTTTTGCTTTTGACAACTATGGTCCCCCAACAGATGTTCCTCCACCAGTCTATCCTTTGGGACAAGGAAATCCGTATCCTTTATCTTGTAATACTAACTAGTTTGGTGTTAACCCTTATTCTCATCTTGCAGCCAGCACAAGCAGCTTCAAACTTTGGTGGACCATCTTCATCATGGTTTGGTGGTGCTTCATCTTCAGGATATGGTGGTTATGGAGGTGCTTCTACATCATATCAAGGTGGCTATCGGACCAATCCCATCGCCAAGCAGCTAAACACAGTGGGTTTCGAGAAGGTGACTTTGGAGTTAGCCCAAGAACATATGGCTCTACTATCTACCTTGGTCAACTCCTATAGTGGACTAGTTTCGGGGCAGATCGGGAATCCTTATCTCACTCAAGAAGATTATGCACAGATTGATAAGGATGACATGGATTTGATAGACATTCGGTGGCACTTTGCAAGCGTGGTTATAAGAGCAAAGGAATACATGGATAGAACTGGAAGGAGAGATGTGCTAATAAACAACAACACAAGATTCGGTTTTGATAAGAGTAAGGTCACATGTTACAACTGTAGCACCAAAGGACATTTTTCTAGAGAACATGACCGACCGAGACAGTAGGGTAATCAGAATCCTTTCAACAACGACCGAGGCAATCAAAACTAGAGGCAGCAAGCTTATACACAACCTAACCCAAATACTGAACGAGCACTTGTCCCCATGCAAAACCAAAACCCGAACCAGAGGCCTCCTGCAAACAACAATCAAGGTCAAGCCCTGGTAATACAAGCTGATGAAGGGTTTAACTGGAAGCATCACTTAGAGGGAGAGGATGCTCCACAAGGTGGTGCAGCATGTTTTGTCTAGCAAGTTTCTAATGCACCAGTTCACACGAAGTCGTAGTTCCTGATAATGACATTTCTGATTGTGATTCTGAGTGTGATTCTGATGGGGGATTAGATTTGGAAGAACTATTGGCTGAAGTAGATGAATTGTGACACCCGCCACTTAGCCAGGTCAAAATCCGTACACTTTCTAGTCAACGTATAATTTTCCATGCATAATTCATATCATTTTATATGCATAAGTCCCCCGAGAAAGTCTAGCAATGTCCGAACGAGTATAATTTCACCAATAACAACGAATCTTGGTGACACAAATTTAAATGATTACGAACTGCTTTCCAAAAACATGTATAAATGCCCATATATTTAATAATACAATGGGAAGTGCTATGGAATTTGTGTATGAAAACTAGTATTTTTCTAACATACAAATCCACATGTATATGTATATATGTACATGACACGCATACATTTGGGCATGAGTATCACATGTGCCAAGGAACATAAGACACAATTAATACAAGTCTTTACATCCAATTTGTTCCATTATAAATGAAGTGTCATATCTTAATATTCTTAAAGATTTGATGAATTAAATATAATTAGCAAGATTCCTTAAACTTATAGGATCAAGAATGTTGGGTTACCACATATGTTAAAGATTCTTTTTCCTTTCCTTTTTCCTCCCTTTTTCGGCCGCTAACCCCGCATACCTATGTTATTATTTTTTCTTAAGGACAACTATGTTTAAGCACATGCTGATTAAGATCTAGAATGGTCTTGTGAGTGGTCAAGGTTTGGAAGATTATGTTCCAACATAATCTTTGAGTGATCACTTCACTTGACTTGATAACTTGACTAAGTATAGAGATCTTAAACCATTATTATGTTCCTTGATTCCCATACACTCTTAGTCAACTCTAAGACTTTATCCATATATAGGAAGATCCCTTAATCACATGGAAATATAGAAGATCATTAGCCCAAAGTAGCTAACTCTTGATTTCTTGGAACCACCCTTAGTCGTCGCCTCGCATATGCACCCACACCAAATCTTTTTTTAAAACATCATAACACATCTTATCACCTACAAACATTTGAGTTGTCACATTATGGAAAGGTGTAGAGCTTTAAGCTCTTGGATTAGTCACATTATGAGATATTGCTCCAACATAATCTAGTGTAATGTCACCATCATGTATCATGGTTAAGCTAAGACACCCTTTGATTAGAAAGCTTTAGGTGATTGAACCACACACTAAAATAGATAGATCTTCCAATGCACCATAAACCCATGCTTAGATACTTGCCTAAAACAAAGTATGGTGGCCCTTTCCTTGTTGCCTCCAAACTCTCGCCCCCCATACCTTCCTAATTCTTTTTTTTAATCCAAGTCAACCTCTAATTTGGCATGTGTTGATTTGCACCAAGGTTGACCTTAATGTAATGTCACATATGGTTAGCATCTAACCAACATAATCATGAGGTTTCTCCGATCTAAGACATGATTTGGACCTTGGATATGTTGTTAAGATTTGAGACAAAGTAGATTATTAACCAAACAAGGTAAGATTCTCTTAATCTCCAAGATCCATAGAAGTTGACTTACCCAAAGTGTTAAGCACCTTCCTAATCCATTCTCATCTCCACCTTTATATAAGGAGCCAGTGTGTAAGAGTTTCACCACATCACAACCTCTCTTTCCCCTCTCCTAGTTTGCTAAACACACACACACACATTCATCAAGGTTCTAGGAGCAACTAAGGAACACTAGCATCTTGCACTCTATCTTGGATCCACTAGGAGGTATAAACCTTAATACATTTACTGTGTTTAATTATTACATGGTTCACCTTAGTTCATGGTTTTTCCTTCATAATAAAACATCACCATAAGTGGATATGTATGTATGCATCCGTGGATATGTATGTATGTGAGCGTGAATATACATACATATGTGTGTGTGTATATGCGTGACATATATATACATGTACACGTGTGTATGTGTATGTGTTTAGACATGTAAGAACCTAAGTTATAATGTTACTTTACGCTAGTAATGAAAACAAAGTCCATGTGTGTACATACATATGTATGCGTGCGTGTATATACATAGTATATATGTATGTGTAAAACAAACTCAAGGGCATAGATAGTAATGTGTATGGACTACAAAGATGCATATGTATATGGGTATGTATGTACAAGTGTAGCTCCCATAGACATCCATATCTATGGTTATGTGTGGAAATACACATATGTAAATATAAGTATAGAGGTACACATATATGGGTGTGAATACATGTGTATATGATACTTGTGTATAGTAAAGACTAAGTGTATTTGTGAACTAAATAACTCTTTTTCAAACGGAACATATGCTTTATGGAAAGTAACATGTGGTAGGAAATAAGATATATTTTTCCTATCCAAACTATTATTTTCATGCAATATTTACTGATTTCTCTCTATTATTACCTGTTTATGCTATGATTTAGTTAGGTATTCTTGTTATATGTTATATTATAAATGAGTATGCATTATTGTTATTATATTCACTGGTTGTGTGAACACGCTTGTCACGGGTATTGTGAAGTTCATGGTTGTTTATTCGAGCGCACATGATTGACAATATTTTCGATAAATATGTGTCTCATTCTTTTATATCTGTTATGATAGAAAGAAGTCATGCCGCCATGAAAGAACACCCGTAATACCGAGGACAACACATTCCCAACCATGTCCGAAGAGCTAGCCCGCGTGATTACGCAAGCCATTGCGCAGCACGACGCTAACCGCACAGACTCCAGTGGTGGTTCGGGCAGAAATGGAAGGCAAAGGACAAATGACAACGACACTGGTAAAATATCGATTTGCTATGCTCCCTATGGCCTTGTAATCACTACTGTTATTGATGATGTCTCATTATCTATGACACAGACGTTGAGAACACGGTTCATGGCTGTTCCTACAAGACTTTCATGGCTTATAAACCATGGAGTTTTCGTGGGTCGAAAGGAGCGATCGGTATTTGTCGTTGGATCGAGAAAATGGAATTAGTTCTGGATATCAACGGTTGTGCTAAGGGCCAGAAAGTCAAGTACTCTACCTGCACCTTCCAGGATGAGGCGTTGACTTGGTGGAATCTGCAAATTCAGACTCTGGGTAGAGATGCCGCGTATGGTCTCTCATGGAGCGATTTGAAGTCCATGCTGATGGAGAAGTATTGCCTCCGTAGTGAGCTGCAGAAGCTTGAGTCAGAGTTTTAGAATCTGACTATGACTAGAGCGGAGGTCGCCGCCTACACCATCGTTTTCATGAGCTGTCTCGTCTGGTACCCCACATGGTTACTCTGGAATACAAACGGGTTGAAAGGTACATATGGGGACTCTCCCCTAAGATTCGCAGTATGGTAACTGCTGCTGAACCCACCACCATTATGCTTTGATGGCTATCACAGAATCATCTACCAAGGTAAGTTCGTCTTCCACTTCTAAATCTGATTTAGAGATGGCAATCAAACCCGAACCCGATGGGTAAACCCGAAACCCGACACATTTGGGACGGGTTTATGGTCGGGTAATCGGGTATGGGTTCGGGTATGGGATTAGTTTTTATTTTTTTCACGGGTTTGGGACGGGTTTGGGATTTGATGATATACCTGTTTACCTGACCTGATTACCCGATAAAGTATACCCATTTACCCGATTAGATATCCAATATAATTTTAATATGTTTTTTAAAATATGTATGCATAATATATCTAATTGTCCATCTACATCGTCATCTTGTGCTAAATTTACCAAAAAGTTAGTGTATACTTTTTGTTATCTATGTCTTTGATTGTTTTTATATGATTTAAGTATTTTATATTTATACATTGTAATCATTTACATATATATTTAACAATGGTAAATGTAATAGGTTAATAATTACCTAATAGATGCCAGTCGGGTTTTTGGTCGGATATACTCAATGAGTAAGTTTTAAAAATTAATGGGTTTACCCGAAACCCGCAGGTATACCCGATACCCGATGGGTAATTACCCGATAGAAACCCGACGGGTTTTGGGCCGGGTTTGGGACAAGCATACCAAATCGGGTATGGGGTTGGGATTACCTAAACCCGTCCCAAACCCGACCCATTGCCATCCCTAATCTGATTGTGTAGAGTGTGACAAGCTAAGGTACATAATCAATGTCTTAGCAAGCGAGAATATGAACCTTAAAGCTGATATAGGTCATTGCCAACGAACCAATGATGTTTTGAAATCAAATGAAAAAGGGTTTAAAAACACCATTGAAAATTATAAGAAAGATGTTTATGAACTGGCTAAAAATCTTCATAACAAGCAAGTGGCTATAAATAATTATATTAATGAGCTAGAAGACACTAAGAAATAGTTGGCAATAGTTAATTGTGATTATGAAAAGATCAAAAAGAAGCTGGAGAGTTACTTGAATTCGAAGTATGTTCTTGATCACATAATTGACAATTCTGATCCCACTAGCTCTATATATGCACAATGTCCACCTCCAGTGAGATTTGAAAATCACACTTATGATGTCCTGCCAAAGGAGGAGGTGGTGGACATTGCTGCAGAAGCGGCTAAAGCTGCTGAAGCTGCTAAGGCTGCTTAAGCTGCTAAAGTTGATGGAGCTAGTGAGATTGTGGATGATGTGAGCGTCTGAGAAATAGACATTTTGGATGATCAGTTTGAGGATTCACAGCTGAATGCACCGGTCAAAAACGTTTATACGAGAATCACACTATAACCACAGAAAATCAATGTGTTTTTGAGCCGGAAGTGCAATCAGCTAATGAAGGAGGCTAAAAGTGTTCTATAAAATGAAGGGATCTGATAAAATATATGCTGATGAGGAGCTTCATATTAGATATATGGCCCCTGGTGTGGTAACTAAAATTTGGCAAGAATCTGTCATTACCTTAGAAAAGGAAAAATAGGGTAAGGGCAAGGGTATAAGGGACCAAGGTAATTAGTCCAATGAATCTAATAAGAAAAATCAAAAGAAGAACACTGATGAGCCTCAAAATCAAGCTCAAAAGAAAAATCCGATAAAGCATGTGACTGAATTCGTTAGACCTTCTAGAAATATTGTTGAGGATGAACACGAGATTGATTGGTAGAAACAATGTCTCGAGGATCGGAAACCCAAAAACAAATTTGCCAGCAAGTCTAAACAAAAGGTAAGAAGGATTACCTGAGGCTCCAAAGTTTGAGGAGTACAGATCCTGTTTTAAATGCGAGGAGCGTGGGAATTTAGTTGCTGCATGCCCTGAATTTAGACGAAAGAGGATCGAAGTGGATGATGCTCCAAGTTCTAGTAATACTAAACAGCCAGTTTCCCCAAAATCTTCTGAAAAACAAACGGGGAAGCAGATTGTTTATGACAACAGAAACAAAATTGCTACGAACCAAAAGCCAGTTGATGGTAGGGTTCCACAGATGAGAGGGAGCCAAGTTCCTACAGAGGTTGAAGCAGCGCCTAAGCCACAAGCTAAGGCTGCAGCTAAACCAAACGGTGACCCTAAATCTGAGCCACGTGCACTTAAGTCTGAAGTGGATCCAAAGTCTATTCCATCTAAGGAATCTGAGGCTGGACCTTCTAGCCCCAAAGCAAAGAAGAAGTCCAAGCCATAGAAACCGGAGCTGGTTTCGAGACCCAAATCACCAACCAAATCTGGAGAATCATCTGTTTCAAGTTCTACTACGGGACTATCGGGATCAACACCAACTCCTAATAAAAAATGGGTTGATGTCCCGACTTTAGATGAACATGGAAGACCCAAGACCGTGAAGGCTTGTGTCCCCTTAACCACTAAACTTTGAATGTTTCTGCAGGGAGTTCCACATAGCCTTATCAATAGTCTTTGGATTGTTGATAGTGGAGCTTCTGTGCACATGACGGGTGACTTATCCCTGCTATTTGACATCAAGAATATCAACGGGGGATATGTTGCCTTTGCTGGTTATAAAGGGTGTTATATAACAAAAGAAGGCAGTATGAGTAATGGAATAGTTAGCTTCAAGAAGATAAGCTTCATGAAGAAGATGGACCACAATTTGCTGAGTGTCTCTCAAATCTGTGACAAGAAGTACACAATGTTCTTTGATGATAATGCATGATTTATTCTGAATCCCGGTTTTAAGATTCCGAAAGAGTGGGTTATGATTTCTGCTCCAAGAGTCAACAATCTTTATGTTCTGGACATGAGTCAAGCCATAACAGCTCAGGGGCAGGTCACTTCTTTTCTGCCTAAAGCAACAGAGAAGGAATCTATTATGTGGCACAGACGGATGGGGCATATTCACTTGAGGAAGATGAATCATTTGGTTCGGAATCAACATGTGGAAGGTGTCTCAGTCAAGAATTTTCATCTGAATGACGTCTGGGTATCATGCTAGAAAAGGGAAGCAGAAGAAGAAGTCTCACAAAACTAAGAAGGTCAACTTAGTCAGTGTTCCTCTCGAACGGTTACATATGGATCTCTTTGGCCCAGTCAATCGAAAAAGCAAGAATGGAGATTTATACTGTCTGGTTGTCACTGATGATTATTCAAGATTCTCTTGGGTTGTGTGTATGCAGCATAAGAGTGAGACCTTCGAATACTTGAAGAATCTGTTTGCCAAATTAGAGAACATCTATCAGCTTAAGTTCCGCAGGACTCGTAGCGACAATGGCACATAATTCAAGAATCATGCTATGGAGGCGTTATGTGCAGAAAAGGGAATTCATCATGAGTTTACAGCTCCACAACAAAACGGGGTTGCAGAAAGAAAAAATTGGACTCTTATAGAAGCGGCCAGAACAATGCTTGCAGATTCGAACCTTCTTGTATTCTTTTGGAATGAGGCGATTCACTGTGCATGTTATACTCTAAATCGGGTTCTTATAGTAAAGAAGCATGGTAAGACTTCTTATGAATTGCTGAACCATAGGAAACCGAACATAGAGTTTCTGGAACTATTCGGGGCTCCATGCACTATGATCCAACCACACAAGAAATTTGGAGCAAAGGCAGAAGAAGGGTTCTTTGTTGGCTACAGCACCCCAAATAAAAGAGTGTACAATAAAAGAAATCAACACGTTGAAAAGTGGCCTAATGTCGATGTTCAACGCTATACTGTCAATGCTCTTGGTGTTGGACCTGACTGGTTGTTCGACTACAAGACTTTGTTTGATTCTTTCAGCATGGATAATGTGGTGGATGATGTTGCTCAAATGTATTACGAGTGTGAAAACGAAGCCATCTCATCTCTGATGCATCCGATCGTCGTTAATAACCCTACTCCAACAACATCTGATGCCTCAGCATCCACTGGTACCCCTGGTAAAACCGCAGCAGCAGAAGTTGAGGAAGTTTTTCAGGAAGCGTCAGCAGAGATTCAAGAATGTTCATCTTTAGACGAGGAATTTGCAGAGTCTCATGAAACACCTACAGATGAACTAGCTGGATATGGTGAATCTACCACTACAGCTCCAGTCATTCCTACATGAAACGATTAAGCTGATCCTTCTACTTCAGCAGCTCCCGGGATTGGTCTTCGGATTAATCACTCAGGTTTTAATATGCAACCCGCTGCTCCCTCTAGTTCAAGCGCCGAAGAGACAAATCTATCTGAAGGATCAGAATATCTCAATCTGCAATCGGATGATCCAGTGTCGGCACATCCGGAATCTCGGATTCACGACACTCATCCATTGTAGAATATGATTGGTGATCCGGCTAGCGGAGTTATGACACAATATCAGCTCAGAAATGCTAGTCCAAGTGACAATGCAGGTACCCTGGCACTCTACTCGGAAATCAGAAAAGCAGGTCATTAGAGCGATTGGTCTTTCGCTCTATATGTTTCTCAACTAGAACCAAGAATTGTGCAAGAGGCACCGAGGTAAGAACCATGGATTGAAGCAATGAAGACCGAGCTTCAGCAGTTCCAAAAACTAGGAGTGTGGGACTTTGTTGACTTACCTCCATGCGCAAAGAAGATTGGAACAAAGTGGGTCTACAATTGTAAACGGGATGATCGCAGGGTGCTTATCAGAAACAAGGCTCGATTGGTTGTCCTCGGCTTTCGTCAGATTGATGGAATAAATTACAATGAAGTATACGCTCCAGTTGCTCGCCTTGAATCTATCTGAATGTTCTTAGCTTACGCTTCGTACAAACGGTTTAAGGTTTATCAAATGGACGTGAAAAGTGCTTTTCTGTATGGTATAGTAAAGAAAGAGGTGTATGTAGCACAACCGCTGGGTTTTGAGGATCCACTTCATCGCGAAAAAGTCTACAAATTCAACAAAGCGTTATTTTTGGTGACCGTCTACTGGTACAGGTTTATGTTGATGACGTTATTTTTGGGTCTACTAATGTTGATATGTGCAAGGAATTTGAAAAGCTTATGCAGGAGTAGTTCGAGATGAGCTCGATGGGGGAGATGCAATTATTTCTTGGTCTACAAGTAGAACAACAAGCGTCAGGGATCTTCATCCACCAGACCAAATATGTTGCTGACGTCTTGAGCCGGTTCCAGATGGAAGACTCTACTCCAATATCCACCCCCATTCAGTCCAATCACGAGATTGGTCCTGACAAGAAATGACAAGCCGTTGATCCTTTTCTTTACCGGACGATGATTGGCTCGTTGATGTACCACACTGCATCAAGACCTGACATAATGTTCGCAACATGTCTACTATCCAGATATCAGTAAAGGCCAAAACAGTCCCACCTGATTGCTGTGAAGAGGATCTTACGTTATCTAAAGGGTTGTCCGACCAAAGGTCTATGGTACCCTAATGACGATAAGTTTGACCTCATCACTTTTAGTGATGTTGACTATGGCGGATGCAAAAAAGACGCAAAATCGACATCGGCTGGATGCCAGTTTTGGGATCAAGACTAGTCTCATGGCAGTGCAAGAAGCAAGCCTCTGTGTCCTTATCAACTTCTGAGTCGGAATATGTAGCTACATCTAGCTGCTGCTCCCAGGTTCTATGGATACAACAACAAATGAGAGACTACGGTTTGAAATTTCTTAATACACCCATTTACTATGACAATGAGTCCGCTATAGCACTTGCTAAAGACTCAGTTAATCATTCCAAGGCAAAACATATCTATGTTCGGTATCATTTCATACGTGATTGCTATGAAAAGAGACTGATAGATATGATTAAATTCCACTCTAATTACCAACATGTCGATTTATTCATCAAAGCTTTTGACAGACCTCGTTTTGAGTATCTGTTAATTTTAAATGGCATTAAAGAAAAGCTGGATTAGATCCTCATCGGTGATTGTTTTTGTAAATATTTTTTCTTCAAAAATCAGAAAAATCCAAAAATATTGTCTTTTTGCAAATCTTTAGATTTTTAGGGGGAGAAAATCAGAAAAATTCCAAAAATCAAAAAAAAGAGAGAGAGAGAGAGAGAGAGAAAATCAAAAAGTGAGAAAAGCAAAAATGAGTTTCTTTGGTGAAATCGGAAAAATATATCGACTCATCTGGACTATTTGAATCCTTAAAATTTAAAAGAACTGGAAATGATAAGCAACCTCTACAATGATGTGTCAGTAGGCTCAAAATCGTTTCCAAGTTCGGCACGGTGATATAAACCTCAATCAACTGAGAATTGTGTGAATTAACGTCGCGTTGGCATATGGTCTCAAAACCTAAATCTCGTTTGATAGAATGCCAAAATCCGAGATTTCTGGTCTTTAAGAGGTTGGTACATTCGGGGTGAACTGGACGTCTCTCAGAATAAAAAGGGAGTGGCATATGTGACGTACGTTGGGTTCACAGCCTACAACTAAGACACCTCTATGTCTTTTCCTAAGAAAAAAAACAAAAATTAGAATAAATTCTTATAAGGAGACGTCTGAGAATCCTTTAAGAGCAAAAAGATCATAAATGCCAAAACCCTAATTCTCAAAGAGAATTCGCTCTAAGGTATCAAATTATATACCTAAAGCATCGTACCGAAAAATCAATTAACGGTATTTGACTGAACCCTGGTCTGGATCTCACTGGTCTCTTTGCTGCAGCGTTCATGCAGACCTGATCACCACTGAGTCCATTCCTTGTAAATACGGATGACAACAGCTTATTCACCGGTTACTAGGAAGCTTTGTGCATGCCTTGATGCGGGAATATGTCACGTGTGCGGGGAACCCCTTTAATCAGTCTTAATGTTACCTTAACGTATCTAAAGGCCTAGCGATAAAACCTGATTTTGAGTTTAGATGGACAACGATATTGGCAGTTATTGTAGGATGGTCATTGGTAATTTGAACTAAAACTGAACAAATAAGGTTTCTAGCTTAGTCCGTGCACTGATATGATTCCCCAACTGATGAAACTCACAAAAATATGCTTGTGTATAGTTAGTTGTTTTCCTGCATTTAAGTTTCTGTTCCTTATATTGAAAAAACACATCCATTGTAATCTTACTCCTTTCAGAAATAAAAGTAGGAAAGTCAACTAATCGATACTTGTGTTTTTGTTGGGTCAAAACCGTCTTCTCTCAAGTATCGGGGTGAAAGAATGAAAAATGAAATTCTCTGAGTCGGAATCTGAATCACTTGTGAAAAAATTGGATGAAAATGCATGTTTTAACCTCGCAAGGGTAAAAAATGTTATTTGGTAATTCAGTATAGATAGACACGATTTTAAGCTGTAAACGCTTATTTTAGGGACGATTAGAGTCCAAATCGTGTATATCTAATCCTAATCGTGTGTGGTAGACACGATTAGGAAATTAATGGTGTTGA
This sequence comes from Ambrosia artemisiifolia, assembly GCA_032199755.1. Lineage (NCBI taxonomy): Eukaryota > Viridiplantae > Streptophyta > Magnoliopsida > Asterales > Asteraceae > Ambrosia > Ambrosia artemisiifolia. Next base: position 44,743,940 of record CM063518.1, read on the forward strand.
GGTATAATTGTTGGGAAGGGGCGATTAGAAACTCTGCTTGTGTGTTCTTCAAAGGAGTAGACTTCTACTCGTGTGTACTGGCAAGCGATTAGCAAGCTACTCATTCACAAAAAGAGTCGATTACCAATCCTACTCGTGTGAAAAGTAGCACGAGTAGGTAACACCTTATATACAACAGTTAGTTATTTTTCACTTCCATTTCAAAATATTCACTGTTGTTCTTCATTTCCCTCTCTAACGATTCAACCTCCTCCTTTTGCCCGTTTATTTTTTATTGTTGAAACTTGTTAAGCATCATCAAGGTAACACTTGGTCAAAATTTCAAGATCAAACAACCTATTTTTGAGGGTTAAATTGATGATTTCTAAAACGAAACCCTAACAACCTATAATCGATCAATAGACCATCTGAATGTGTTTGTTAATGGAAAATCAATACTAGAGTTTGTTAATCGGACCTTTTAGAACATAATAACAAAAAAATCTAAACCCAAATCGACCCACAACAGAATTGCACAAATTTGATGAACTTGTCAGACCTGTCAGACGACTAGAAAACTACTCGTGTGAACAGTTGAACGAGTAGGGTTACTCGTGCCTTGTTACAGGCGAGTAGACTCCTACTCATGTGGAAAAGGGGCGATTAGCTTTTCCTAATCGCCTGTTGCAGCAAGTTCAGCAAGATTTGGTTGTTTTTGTCCGTTTTTGTCCGTTTTTGTCGTTTTTATGATCTAATGCTTTGTTTGTGTGTTAAGAATCATGGATTGGGGTACGTCACCTGAGAATAACGTCTGTGCTTTCCTTGGTCCCATTGACAAAGACAAGAAGAAGTTGTTTGAAGGGATGATCGAGTTCTTGAAGTGGTCGCGGATCATTTATGTCATCACTAAGCAACATGTGTCATACAAGGATATTCTTTGTGAGTTCTACCACAACGCCGAAGTCGATTGTACGGTCATGCCCGCTATTATCAAGAGCATAATTCAAGACAAGGAAGTATTCATCACTGAGCAACTTATTCGAGAAGAACTCCATTTTCAAGACTCATCCGATGATCCTATCACCTTTGATTCCATTCTTATCCGTGGCGGTTTTCTACGTATGAAGTAGAATGCGAAGGTTACAAGAAATGAAATGTTGTAGAAAGGAAACGGGTCGCCACCATTCAAGTATCTTATACACGTTGTCCTAAAGTGCATTGGTCCTATAAAGGCGACTTTTGATGCGATCAGGGATACATTAGCATCAGCTGTAGTTGCGTTGACTCTAAACAAGTCGTTCAACTTCTCCGGGATGATCATGCACCACCTTAAAGAAGTTATTCAGACGAAGACGACAAAGAGTCCATTCATTGTATATCCTCGGTTTCTTCAGATGATTATTGACACATAAGTGCCGGATTTGGTGAAGAATGAGCTAGAGTGTCTTGCTTGAACTCGTATCAACGAAAGGGAGATGGAGATGATGTTGATGTTCAAAGGTCAACCTAAAGAAAAGCAGCCTAAGAACAGACGGTTGTTTAGTCATCTAAGTAAGATAGATTATGAACCACCTTTGGGCAACAAATGGAGACACGAAGACAGTGATTCTGAAGATGAAATTGTTATTCAGAGGTGAACGTTTAAGGAAGGTGATATATATGGTCGGGATTCTACTGAGTTGGGGACGAACGTTCCAGGCAACACTTCTGCAGCAGCTGCTACTCAAGATGATTTATTTGACACGGAAGTTCTGAAAACCCAGGAGCCACCGTCTGCATGGGGAGATCAGGGATCATCCCAATCTGGTAAAGGAAGATCTGTTGTAGACGAGGATGCTCCAGTAAATGTCACAAGTGATACTGATTCAAAAGGTACAGATTATGATGCTTCCCCTGGTCCTGGAGCCCAAAAAGCTGATGAGAGAAAGAAGAAATGGGCTAAGAAGAAGAGTTTAGAGTAGGATCCTACTTTTACTGTGGATCCAGATGAACATATAGCATATATAGATGCTGAGCTCTCCACTCTGCCCTCGGGGAAAGGAAAGACTAAGGCTAAGAGTCGTGGTAAAAGGATAGCACAAAGATCTCCTGAGAAATCCAAGAGAAAGAAGACTAGATTTGGGAGACTTTCTGAAGTTGTTCAGACTTCTATGCCTGAAACTTCCACAGCAACAACCACAACAACAACAACAACAGCTACAACATCAGGTGTTGCTTTGTCTGCGGGTATTATAATGCCAATGCCATCAACAGTAGTCTTCACTGAGTTCGTCTCAGCTTCTATTGGTGCGGCAACAACCTCACAACAGTTAGTGCCTGGATCTGTTGGTGACACTTTGAAGACTCTTAGGGCAAAACTGTTTCCTCAAGCCTCTGCATTACCTAAGACTTCACAGTCTTCTTCTTCTTCTATTCCTGCCTCTACTGGACAACTTCAGCGCTAGGAAAAGGAACTCATTCTTATTGGTAATACTCAGGCGTGTGAGAACTCAGAGCTGAGAGGCAAAGTAGCTACTATTGAAGAGAATGATAAAGGTATGATTAAGCTACTAAGTGAAACCATTCGGATCAGCAAGGAAGTACAAGCATCAAATAGGTTGCTCCAGTTGTCAAATCAGCAACTTATTGAATCAAACCAATAGTTGGTGCAGTCAAACCAAGAAACTATGGCTAGAGTGAACAACGTTGAGTCTCAATACAACCAGCTACAGCTTGCAAATGTCAAAAATGAATGTAGAATTGAAGCATATAAAGAAGAAAACAAGCAGTTAAGGGAAATGGTAGACAAGTTGATTGAAGATCACCCTAGGTTGACTCGTGCTTCAAGTTATGCTGCTGGTTTTGGTAATGAGGAAGAAGAGGAAGAAGGTGAAGATGAGGAAGAGGAGGAGGATGATGATAATGATAATGATGATGATGATAGTGATGGTGGTGATGGTGGTGATGCAGGTGGTCATGATCCTGGAACCACAGGTGGTGGATCATCATTCAGTGCACAAGAATGACAAGGGAAGAAAGGTCATGATAGACAAGGCAGGGATCCCGAAGCAGGTTCTTCTTCTAAGAGGGAGTCTATTGGGGATAAATTCAAGATGATGCAGGATTATAAAAAGCATGAGGTGGTTCCTATTAAAGTGGCTGAACCGTTGAGGAACTTATTTCTTTATGATGATTATGGGAACCTGAGGAAACTCCCTAAGTTTCTAGAAGACCTGGAAGAAGGTGAGATTGCACCTGAACTGTCCAGAGAACACATGAAGCAGATATATGGCTTGTCACTCGGAGAATCTTCTGGTGCAAGCTATACTCCACCTCCAGAAGCTAATCTTGACAACAATGAAGTTGAGATGGAAGAGGGAACCCGAATGGAAACTCCAGAGTATGTTGTTGATAACTCTACCACAGGGATCCCTGACATACATGATGAGATGATGAAAGATGCTGAGGAGAAGCGGCAGGCTGAACCTACTCCTATCCCAGATGAGGTCTTATCCAGAACTGAACATATTATGAGACTGGGATCTCAATGGTACCCGTCTGTGGAAGCTCGCATCGTGAAGAAAGGTCCAGTCACTACAACAAAAATGGGTTTTTAGTACGCACAAAAGCGTCCTAAAATGTTATTTTATAGGACCTTTTATTTAATAGGACCAACGGTAAAAGCGTTTCATGTAAGGGGGTCGTAATAAGTCACGAAACATAAAAAGCGTCCTAATATCTCAAATGAGATTATGAAACCAATTTTATGGTCGCATAATATGTCCCAAAAAAAACTCCTAATAAAACATATTAGGACACTTTTACAAGGTTTTAACATGTGCTTACCTAGTTTTAATCTTTTAATACACATACAAGAGTCCTAAAAAATTACTTTGTAGGACCCTTATGATGTAACATTATAGGAGCATTAGTACCAAAAAAGGGTCCTAATATCTCAAATAAGATTATGAAACCAATTTTATGGTCGCATAATATGTCAATGAACAAACAATATAGCGTTCTAAGAAAAGCATATTCGAACACTTTAATAGGACCAAATTTCAAAGTCCTAACAAGTCATATAATACAATGTTTTTTTAAACATATACACACACAATTTTATGATATACTGTATATAACATCAACTAATGAAAGAAATAAAACTTTATTATATTTCAAATAAGCATATTCATAACAAAAACACTAAACATAAATAAGTTATAGCATTATCCAACATAAAGTCTTGTAACATTTAACAAAGAAACTAAAAGCAATGAAAGAAATAAGCAACATAGAATCTTGAGTCATCATGTGTCCTCAATCCTCACGGACTACCTACAAATAAACCATCCATGTATAGGCATTAATTTCCAGATTATTAAAATTATTCGTATCACAAAATTAATAAATACATACCGAGATGAAAGGACAAGGCCATGCAATGGAGGCACCAATACAATCTTGAATTGTGGAAAATAACCCATATGGTCTCACCAACTTTTCATCTATTTTTATTGCTACTTGAACGTTTACCTCACACCATTCTGGTCCAATCTCTGTACCACCAACTAGCTCATTTGGGTCCAAGCTCTTCACCCATCCTCTTGCTACAATCTCGGCAGAGTTTAGAATACTTTTTAGGACAACTTCATCTCCGACCTAGATTTTAGTTTTCAACAAACATATCAAACTCTAGTCACAATAGTACAAGTAACATTTCACAAAAAAAAAATAATAAAGATTTATATAGTAAAATACCCGTAAACGTGGAGGTCCATTGGTTACAATGGGGAAATGTGGTGATGTAAGAGGTGGAACACTAGGACCATCCCTACACCCTTTAATCTCCGATACCTGGGCTTGTAGCCGGACCACAGTACTAGTAAGTTCTTCACATTTAGACTTCAACTGGATGTTTTCTCTACGACATGTTGAACGACTTGATGTTACACCCCAAACATCAGAAGCACGAACACCCAAACCATACATGACTGCATCACCATTTCGATCTTTCCCCATTACTTTAGAAAAAACATCATCTGGTCCAGGCTTATCGATCAAACCATCGGGAAGATTAGAACTAAGTTGTTGCATCTGTGCCTGTATTAGATATAGTAACAAAAATAAGATATGTATTTTTAACAACATCAAGAACACATAGAAAAGATATGTATATGAATATATAAGATATTACTTACAATTGCATTTGCAGCTTCCACATTTTTTGTAGTTCCATGTTTGGAGAAACATGCACGAAACATTTCCAATCGACTTGGATCTTGTCCCAAAGATGCCTGTTTGAATAAAAAGAAAATGAGTAGTAACAATGGATATTGACATGCTACATTAAGAATAGCACTATTTCATACAATCACCTTTAGCTCTTCACGGACTCGAGCATAACTTTTTTTACCCGTAACTTGCACCATCTTCTTTTTTGCCCGATTCGCCTTGTTTTTTTCACTTACCATCTTCAATAGGAAAATAAAATATCATAATGAAGAAATAAACTAATTGTAACATCCCAAATTTTAAGGATTTATATTTGAAGTGTAAGGCTATTTCATACCTTAGACTTTGTTTTATTCCAATACTTCACAAGTCTCATCTAGTACAAGCTTCTGCCTTCAAGAAGCGTTTATCCGAGATGTCTGGGAATGTGATTGCCTGGGCTTACATTGAACATGCCAAGATTTTCAGTGTCAAATGGAAAGAAGGGCTCCTATACTTCAACTATTATGACAAGATCAATAGATTGCCCTTCTGGTATGTTCGAGACCTGGTACGTCTGGACTTTCCTTTGTACTGTGACTGGTGTCCTGGATTCGAGTGCTTCTACAGCATCCTGAAGAGAGAAAGTACCTATGGTTGGAGATCTTTCACACCTCAGTATCCAAGATCTTACAAGACCATGAAGCTGCATCCCATCACCAAGCATACAATATGGGAACACAAGATCAAGCCACCAGAGTGCATGTCAAGAATACCGATTGCTCCTATCGAACGGGACTTTACACAAAAGTTCTGGTTCTGGCATTATGATTCGATAACAAAAGAAGCAGTGATCGTGCTAGACAATGCTCCCAAGATGTGCAGGAAGATTAGGATCTGGGATCCTATGTGGTTGATCAATCTGTCCGAGCAATATGTGGAGACGATGTTCCTGTATCCAATCCAGCACCTTCAGCAAGAAGCTGATTAAGCTGTGAAGTTTCAGCGTGTGATTCGGTTCTGCCATGCTCACAAGATACATGCTGGATGTGATTGGTCTAAGCTTACTAGTATCAGGACTGCGAAGACTTGAAGACTGAAGATGCTGTTGTTTTAGCTTTTTGTTGTTTGTTTATCTGTTTTGATGTTTTGTTAATGAAAAATGATAGTTATTAGCTGTGTTTGTGAAGTTTTGTCTTTTGTAATCATACTAGCTAGGTCCAAGGGGTAGTCTGTTAGTACACGATGTCTCTAGCCTAGTATAGGTGATGTTTGGTATGTATTACGGGTGCTTGGGTGTGTTTACAAGTCGTTTTGGCATGATTGGATGTAACAAGCAAGTAGGATGGTGTATAGGTGATTGGCTTTGCTAATCACCTGTGTATCAGGCGAGTAGGGAACTACCCCCCCCCCCCCCCCCGCTACTCGTGTGGAATGCTGCTACTCGCCCTAAGGCCTTGGACAAGTATAAAAGCCATCAATCACTGCCCTAATCATTAAGTTGTCACATCACACATTCCCCAAGTACCCTAGCCAAGGTCTAAAGGTCTAAGATTGTCTGTAAACACATGTGCTCTGTTTTATCAATCAATACAACCTTTTAACCTTATTTTATGTGCGTTGATGCTTCGTTTATCTTAGTTTCATAGTCGTTTTTGTTGTCCGAACCTATTTAGTGGATTCTGCACTCTAAACAGTAAAGCTCGTGATTGTCGGGTTGCCTGAAAGACGATCCTACACACCCCCTACTTCTACCCCCACATCATTTCCCCAAATAATTGTAGGTATGTGGTTTTCGTTGATGGTCGAAGATTAAGTGGTCACAAGCGGAGGTTTGTAGAGGATGGTGAAGCAGTGGTGTTGGTTTGCGGGGTGGGTATGGTGGTAGGATCAATAATGGTCATTGCAGGTTAAAGGTTGGAAGTGGTTAGATGGCTAAGTTACAGCTGGTGTGGCGTTAACATCACATGCGGCTTCTCTGTCACTCCTTTAATCAAACCCCGTTCAAATACCCTAAACCTAGAAGTACCTTAATCTATACTCAACGACGACATTAATTTTCGTACAGAATCTTCAATTAGTTTATAATATGGTGCATATAAATATAATTCAGCTCCATTAGATGCACACCAGTTGCTAATCGCTTTTTATGGCTTTATTCGGTATTACAGCTGAAAAATCAAGCTTGGATCCAAGGGGAAGAAGATGAATAACAAACATAAGGTATCCTAAGACGTGGTTGCAGCAGGTGGTATACTGAAAAAACAGGCTTGGATCCATTCGAGTTTGGGCTTGATGGTGGTTTGTTTGACTAGGTTATGGTGGTGGGTGAATTGTTTAAGGAGGTGGTAGCGAGATGTGGTTGCTACAAGTGGCATGATATTAAGGTTTTGTTGCAGGTACGTCATTGTACCGATGGAGCAAGTGGGTGGTTATTAGTAGATGGGATATCGGATGGAAAAAGGGGTGGAGGTGGCTGCAGATGGTGGGGGTGATGGTTTGAGAAGGTGGTCGGTAGGGTGAGAATGATGGATGATGAAGGGCGATGGGGTTGGGTTAAGAAGATGAGTATAGTTGCAATCCCATCCAATTTTATTTTTTTTAAATAATTAGTTAAGAGCTAACAACAAGGGTAAATTAGATAATTCATACTCACCTAATTGAGTAATTTAAGAGCCTTTAAGGGGAGGGAACACACGAGTATAGGTTTGCCAAACATAAGCATTAACGGTGTAAATAGTAAAGCTTTAAGACCAACAAAGCAATATATGTAAACCATATGGACCAACCATGTAATTATCTCTTAATAATTGATTTATTCTTGTAAACAATTAGTTTGTCACTCCAATTAGTTAAATATCTTATTTATCCCCTGAACTTTCAAAGTCATTATAGCATAATTTGATTTTTTTTCCTCTAAACTAATGTATTTAAAAACAAAATATTTACCCTTTTAAGTACTTAGAAAACTATTTATTGAAATAGTTACTTTTCTTTATCTCTTTTATTTTTTAAAAATTTTATTTGTCTCTCTTCTTATCTAATTGGATAAAGCCTAAATTAATGATACCTAAACAAAAACTAGTATTGGTATTAAATAAAATTAGGTATTTTATAATTTGTCATAATTCTTTTATCTTACACTAGCTTTTATCCCGGGAGCGTCCCGGGGTTGAAAATATAACAATTTTAATAATACTAATACTAATAGTTATAATTATTACTCTTGTAATTAAATAAATAAAAAAATAACCTTGCTATAAGGTGACACCATGTGTTGCAGTGTTGCGCGATTCTTTCTCCTAGTTTCTCTTGATGAAGTATACCTATGCATCTTTAAAGAGTAAAATTCCAATGATAGCATGACGATTGGGCTGAATTTCAACATCGTAGATAAGAACCTGGTTTAAAATAAAAAACATGATTAATGAATAACCAGAACACTTTGTGTTTTTTTTCCTGTATGAACGAAACCCCACAAAAATAGTCGTTTTTTTTCGGTTTTTTATATAGCACTATAGTACTCGTTGGAAATATAATAAAACTCTCGTTAATTTGGTGTAATTTTTTTCTTTAAAAACTCTCGTATATAAAAGATATTAACGTTTAAAAATTTTGAGAGGAAACATAAAGGAGAAAAATTTAAATTTGTTTTTAAATTATTTTTCCCTAAAATAACTCAATTTAATTTTAGTAGATTAGGTTTTATATTATTATTTGTTTTTTTTAAGTTGCCACATGGTATATTTTTTTAATAATAAATTTAATCTTATCATCTCAAGGTGCCACATGACACATTCAATGGGGGGGGGGGGGGGGGGGTTGAGGCCTCCATTGAATGCCACCTCATAAAAACTCAATTCTTTTATTATAACTTATAGATTTTTGACAAAATTACACTTTGTGTCCTTAATGTATCATTGAAATTATGAAACATGCCCTTTTTTATTTTTTTTTTGCATTTTATGTCCAAAATTTGCTTTTTTATTGCATTCTATGTCCTTTCTGACTAACAAGGTTAGATTTCTCAGTTAACCTCAAAACCATCAGGGGTATTATTGTCCATTCACCTTTTTATCATAATTTCAATGATACATTAAGGATAAAATTACACTTTGTGTCCTTAATGTGGTTAATGGACAAAAATACCCCTGATGCTTTTGAGGTTAACTGAGAAAACTAACCCAGTTAGTCATAAAGGACATAAAATGCAAGAAAAAAGCAAATTTTGGACATAAAATGCAAAAAAAAAAAATTAAAGGACACGTTTCATTATTTCAGTAATACATTAAGGACACAAAGTGTAATTTTGTCTAGATTTTTGTAAACTATTGTTCAACGTAAATTCTCATTAAAACAAAATACGAAAATTAAATCATAATAGAACGTAAATATGATTTTTAATTAACATATCTCAAATTTTAATTTGTAGTAAAAATATCTCAAATTTTATAACTTTAATTATTGCTATATTTATAGTTTTTTAACTATTTTTTTTCTTGTGTACGTAATATTTAGTTATGGGATTATTATATTTTGTTTATATATACACAAATTCTTAGTTGTTAAAAAACAAAGTAATAATTAAGAATAATAACTATATATCGATCAACGATAACTGATGAATCTGTTTCGTTTGAAAATTATTTACTAAAATGTATAATATATATTTTAAAACTTGATTACTTAAAATCTATAAATAGAATAAAATTATCTTTTTATACTCTTTACATGTATTACAATATGGTATATGTAGAAAGATACAATATAGTTATTAAATTAATTAATAATATTTTGTGAGCATGTCTTGCATTTGTTATTAACTTGATTTATAATACGTATACACATAAAGAGAACAAAGTTAATAACAAGATGCAAGACATGTTCACACAATATTATTAATCAAGTTAATAACTATATTGTATCTTTCTACATACACCATATTATAATACATATACACCATATTATAATGCATATAAAGATGTAAAGTTAATAACAAATGCAAGACATGCTCACAAAATATTATTAACTAATTTAATAACTATATTGTATCTTTCTACATATACCATATTGTAATACTATATTGTATCTTTCAACGATCCAGTTAATTGTTATAGGTGTATATTAATGAGTAGGAATAATATGAAAGTGATAGAGAGAACACACACAAACACATACTTAATTGGGCAGCACCTTGTTAGAAATGAGCAAAAGTTACAAAATGTTGAACACATTACGGTATTTATAGGGCCATGGGTCATACGTGTCCAAGAGCCAGGCATATGACACTTCATACGCTTAAGGCCATTCCAAAATACCTAAAATACCCCTCGAACTCTAAAATGCTACCCAAACATCTATACAACGTACATACATGATCAGAAGCCATTTTCATGCTAGGGACATAACTGAAATGATGTACTAACAAAGAGAACAAAAAAGATTATTTTATTTTATTTATAGGTTTTAAGTAATTAAAATTACAAGTTTTAAAATATATAGTACAATCATTTAAAACAAATTATTGACTTTTAAACTAACTCATCTCAAAGTTTTTAAATGGTCATAACTTTTTCATATTTTAACCACTCTAAAAGTAAATACGTGTAAAAACAAGTTTTTTTTTATTTTTTTTTAATTTGAGTATGATATTACCATAGTTTTTTTTAAATTTAAAAAAAAAACAGATTACTACATTACGAGCCTATGTTTTCCGTTGCATTTCGTCGGCACCCTTCTAATAAAAATAAATGTTGGTACAACATTGATTAACGATCTAAAATTATATATAATTACCATTTATATATATATAGATATATATATATGTATATATATATCTATAGGGGAAAGTTAATTTGAGAACACCTATATTTCTTGCGAACCGCGAGAACGCCATCTAAAACCATTCAAATCAAAAATTTCTTTTTACACTTATCTTTATTACTAAAATACAATCCCAAAAACACAATTTACGCGTAAAAATTTAAACGTATACGGAAATAAATTGTTTTTACACATGTGTAAATTTACTGTTTAGACATGTGTAAACTATTTCATTTACACATATGTAAAAAGTTAATTTTAGAGTGTTTTTGTAAGAAAAGATAAATAATTTGGAAAGAAAATTTATTTTTTAATGTTATCTTTTAATTATAAATAGGTTTGTATTGAAAAAGAATGATTTTGATGGGTTTTCTCATTTGTTCTCACGGTTCTCGCGATATTTAGCGTTCTCAAGATAACCCTCCCCTATATCTATATATATATATATAGAGAGAGAGAGTAAAGATCAAATACAAATTGTTTTTTTGTAAGAACTGTAAGAATCAAAGGGAGTAAATTTTTGTTTTTTTTTTAGAATTTTTTTCCTATGTGCTTAAACATACTTTCCAGATAAATAATACAAAAAAAAAAAAATTAGTGTAATTACATCATTAAAGTAAATACATTAGTTTACACTAGAGTAATTGTAATTACTCTACACCAAAAAAAAATTAATTTTTTTTTAGTTTTCAATACTATAATACATGTTTAACAATATTGGAAAAAAAATTTGAAAAAAAAAAATAAAAAAAATATCTCCTTTAATTCTCACAGTTCTTACCAAAAAAACAATTTGTAATAGATCTTTACTCTATATATATATATATATATATATATATATATATATATATATATATATATATATATATATATATATATATATAGGGGATGGTTTAAATAAAAACCCACTCAAAATGAAGAAACCTTGTAAACTCAATCCTAGCCATCCATCTATTTAATCTATGGTCACAAATTTTTCTATAATATTGATTTAATTAAATGGGTGAAAAAGGACAAGAAAGGGTAATAGGGTAATTTGATTTTTCTGAAAAGGGGTATGACAAAAGCTGATATGACACCCATCACATCATCTCTCTCTTACTTTTTTCACATTATTATATAAGCTGTCAGACTTCCCGTGTTACATATGTAACATGTGTTGTGTTACATAGGTTAAAACTGAGTTGCCAGTTTATATTATTTAAAAAATGCTGATTTATTATTTTTTTTATTAGACCATATTTTTTTTCCTTTTATTATACCAGCACCAGAATTGTTGCATACGTAACGAGAATTTTACTTTTTAAAATTCACTACTTTCAATCACAAACAAAATGTATAAATTTATAAAAAATCAATTACAAAACAACATATAAACGTAACAAAAATGATCCATAAAACGGTCATTACAATCAACAAATCCTAAAAAAACTATCATATATAAAAAAAGTTGTCTACACTTCATTCTTGATGATCATCTTCATCTTTAACGCAAAAAAATATGTTCACCTGCAAAAAGAAAACAAAATCATCAATTTACATGAAAGCCCACCCCCCACCCCCCGGTCTTAACGAATGTTAACCATCTGGATTCAAAAAAACATTCGAAACAGATACGAACATACAACCACAAAACATACATCCCAGAAAACTAATTTATACCAACTTAATTCTGCTGTTACATACGAAACAGACGCAACATAGATTTCATCTCATGATTAGTGACTTTTGTTTAATTAATATATAAAAAAGGTTAATTAATATGTAAACCTACGTGTAATCCAACACCAATAAAATATCACACTTGAACCTACATGAAAAGTTTAAAAATCAAACCTTTGTATCTGTAAAAAAATCGATAACTAATTTATACCAACTTAATTTTGTTGTTACATACGAAACAGACGAAATATAGGAAACAGATGCAAACATACATTCCACACATTATAATACTCATACAAACATGCACATACTAGTAAAAAATTAGACAGACATGGTACAAAAACACACGAGTGTTACATGTGTAACAGGAAAACACAGACCAAACTTTGTAGTCTGCTGTAAACATAGAGCATAATTTGATATGCTAGAAAACATAGAACAGAATTTGACTGCAAAAAAACAGATATGCTACACATGTAAACAGCCTAACTCAACACAAAGATTATACGAAAATATAGACGATAAAAACACCATAACTAAACACCAAGATACTGATACTACGAACATAAAACACAAAACGAAAAATCATTTTCGATGTTTAACATAATATCAAAAAAAAAAAAGACAGGCATGGTGCAAAAACACACGAGTGTTACATGTGTAACAGGAAAACACAGACCAAACTTTGTAGTCTGTTGTAAACATAGAGCAGAATTTGATATGCTAGAAAACATAGAACAGAATTTGACTGCAAAAAAACAAATATGCTACACATGTAAACAGCCTAGCTCAACACAAAGATTATACGAAAATATAGACGATAAAAACACCATAACTAAACACCAAGATACTAATACTACGAACATAAAACACAAAACGAAAAATCATTTTTGATGTTTAACATAATATAAAAAAAAAGATGCTAGTAACACACAAAAAAACAATTATTTCCAACTTTAAAAAAATAAAATATTAAACCACCTAACCCCCAACACAAGACATTTTCTGTAAAAAAAACATAGGTAACATAAAAAAAAACTCATTAATTAGAAAACAAAAAGAAAATAGACAGGAATGGTGCAAAAACACACGAGTGTTACATGTGTAACAGGAAAAACACAGACAAAAATTTTGCAGTCTGCAGTAAACATAGAACAAAATTTGATATGCTAGAAAACATAGAACAGAATTTGACTGCAAAAAAAACATATGCTACACATGTAGTAGTGCTGTTACATACGAAACAGTAGACATCCAAAAAAGATTACAACTAAGTAATTAACTTCCTTGTAAAAAAAACTTCAAAAAAAGAACAATAAACTAAAGTCTTTCAAAAAAAAAAAAACCCCCAGCTCAAAACAAAGTTACCAACTTCAATTTAGCAATTTCCAACAACACACGCCCAAATAATATAACAAAAAGGGGGAATCTTTCATTGAGGCATTAAAACAAACACTTGGTGTGCATGTAAACTCAATAGCTAAAACCCTTTCCAAAACAAGAAAAAAAATACCAACAAACAAGAAAAAAAAAATACCAACAAGAAAAAGAAAACCCACTTCACAAACAGCATAAATCAACGATCCAAACAAAACCCAGAAAGGAGGCAACGATTAAATCAAAACAGTAACTAAAACGGATATGTAAATCACTTTCTATGGGCCAAAAATATGGGGGGAAAAAGGGTGTTTTGTATAAACGCACCAAAGTCGCCTCGCCATTTCACACGTTGGTTCCAGGGTAACTTACCTGACCTCTGTGCCTCGAAAAACAACAAGCTTTTGTCAACAGCTTGCATATAATCAAACCCGAATGATGCATCAACGATGGTTAAAACTAATAGGAATGTCGTGAAAAACTGTCTCGGGTTCATTATTGATGATGATATGATGAAGATGAGAGATAGAGTGATGATGTAAGATAATAATAAGATAATAAAGCTCTGATTGCTCATCGTTTTTGTTACAGATCTGGTGCTTTAGATGGGATTTTTGTTGCAGATCTAGCTTTGATAGAGATGAGAGGAGAGAGGGAATGGAGAGAAATCAAATTTTTGAAAAAATCAGAGAGAGAAGAAGAAGATATATACCTGACATTTGATAGAGAGAGAGGGGAGAAATTACTGAAATAGCCCTTGGGTTAATAAAAAATGATTTGTTTAGTTGGTGATGTGGAATGCTCACATCCACACAATGGGTTTGTGGGGGTTTCTTCAAAATTTTGGGTTTCTTCTCTATACTTAGCCTATATATATATATATATATATAGGCTAAAGGTAGAATGAAAACCCTCTAAAACGAGAAAACTCCCGGAAACCCAATGAGTGGCCAAGATTAATCCACATAGGCCACTAAAAAATATATTATTTTAATTCTTAAAGGTTATATTAGTCTTTTTACTCTTCCCCCCATTTCCAAATTTGAATCTTCTCTTTCTCCCTCCTATTTAAACTAGATCTATCTCTCTCTCACACACACTCTCTCTCTCTCAAACAATCAGATTTCCACCACCCCTAAACACCATTGCTGCCACCATCAACACCACCATTACCACCGCCGCAGCAACAAGCCCCTTCTTTCTGCTCCTGTTCAAGCAACGACAACAACATAATACCCAGGTCAGATTCACGTAGCCCCTTCTTTCTGCTCCCCTTCAACACCACCATTACCACCACCGCCGCAGCAACGACAACGACAGCAACGACCTAGGTCAGATTCACGTGCAGTGTCGACAACAACATAACGACCCAGGTCAGATTCAAATGTGAACGTGTGCTTGTTAACAGGGGGCTGGACCGCTGGTCATGGTGCTTACCAACCCAATATTGTTAATAAAAAGTTAGGCCCATGACCGATGGTTCCTATAGTTTTGGCTTTATTGACCCCCTCAATTACCGAGGACATTTCGTGAAGCAATTGTTGCTTTCTACGACCAACCATCTTCCTTGTCTTCATTCATATTTTCTTTTTCTCCCCTTACACATGTGTATCTTATTTTAGTTGTTTTTTTCGAATGATTCTTTCATCTTTTCTTTTTTCCATTTTTTTTAAATTTATGAAATAGGATATTATTGGGGAGTTATGTTATACAACTCATGATAAAACATTATGGCAATTAAGAGTATTATTTTCTTAGTTTTTTATGAAATTAAAACGTATTTACAATTTGAAAAATTAGTCGAGAATATTATCTGTATTTAAATTTGGTTTAGTGTTTTCTTGCATCGTTTTGTTTTTTATTGGATGGGCCAAGGGGCAACATTTTCGTGGGCATTGAAGTAATATCCTTAACTAAAGGACCTATGCTGTACAAGAATCTTTAATTTGGGTGTTTCTTGAAATGGGTTTTTTAATTTAGGTGGTTTTGATTTGTGGGTATACATCTTTAATTGATATGATAGCATATTTGGTTAGATCTTGATTAAAAAAGCCTTAAATTAGTGTTCTTTTATAGAAGGTTATATCTTTTAGTATGAGTTCTTGGCTGGTTTCACATTACTATGGTTTTTTGATAGAAAATATATTTTTTTAATATATTTTTTTCACATTAATTAACCTTTTTATATGTTATTATTACTAATATATTTTTTTAATCAAAATTGGTGAATTTTAATGTCCCTTAACATATGCAACAATACGTCTGATTTGTTTTTTTACCAGTATGTGCATGTTTGTATGAGTATTATAATGTGTGGAATGTATGTTTGCATCTGTTTTCTATATTGCGTCTGTTTCGTATGTAACAACAGAACTAAGTTGGTATAAATTTGTTACCGATTTTTTTACCAGATACAAAGGTTTAATTTAATGTCATTGATCATGGGTGAATCTATGTTTGCGTCTGTTTCGTATGTAATAGCACCACTAAGTTGGTATAAATTAGTGTTTGATAAAAACAAGTTTTTTGTGATGGTTTTTAAAATTTGAGCTATTAATTAACCTTTTTTATATGTTATTATTATTAATATGTTTTTTTAATCAAAATTGGTGAATTTTAATGTCTCTTAACATATGCAACAAAATGTCTGATTTGTTTTTTACCAGCATGTGTATGTTTGTATGAGTATTATAATGTGTGGAATGTATGTTTGCATTTGTTTCCTATATTGCGTCTGTTTCGTATGTAACAACAGAACTAAGTTGGTATAAATTTGTTACCGATTTTTTTACCAGATACAAAGGTTTAATTTAATGTCATTGATCATGGGTGAATCTATGTTTGCGTCTGTTTCGTATGTAACAGCACCACTAAGTTGGTATAAATTAGTGTTTGATAAAAACAAGTTTTTTGTGATGGTTTTGAAAATTTGAGCTATTAATTAACCTTTTTTATATGTTATTATTATTAATATGTTTTTTTAATCAAAATTGGTGAATTTTAATGTCTCTTAACATATGCAACAAAATGTCTGATTTGTTTTTTACCAGCATGTGTATGTTTGTATGAGTATTATAATGTGTAGAATGTATGTTTGCATTTGTTTCCTATATTGCGTCTGTTTCGTATGTAACAACAGAACTAAGTTGGTATAAATTAGTTACCGATTTTTTTTATCAGATACATGTTTGATTTTTTGCATATTATAGAGGAAGAATTGGGATGAAATCTATGTTTGCGTCTGTTTCGTATGTAGCAGCACCACTAAGTTGGTATAAATTAGTTTCTGTTTTTTTTTTACTAGATACAAAGTTTTGATTTTTTAAGTTTGATAATCTTGATAACTAAATGTATAAAACAATGTTTTTTTGTATCAGTTTTGTATGTTTTTTTGTAATCCAGTTGGTTAACATACGTTAAGCGGGGGGGGGGGGGGGGGGGGGGGGTCTTTACAAGTAAATTGATGTTTTTTGTTTTATTTTTGCAGGTGAGCATATTTTTTGCATTAAAAATGAAGATGATTATCAAGAATGAAGTGTAGACAATTTTTTTTTATTTATGATAGTTTTTTTAGCATTTGTTGAATTGCAATGACCGTTTTGTTTGTTTTTAGCACTTTGTAAGAAACGATTCTTGTGTACATTTGAATGTTTTTTGGATCTATAAATTTTTCAGCACTTTGTAATGACCGTTTTGTTTGTTTTTAGCACTTTGTATGTAGCATTTTAAGTAACAAAATGCCTATAACCATATCAATTCTTGTTACGTATGCAACAATTCTGGTGCTGGTACAATAAAACGAAAAAAAATATTGTCTAATAAAAAAAATAATAAATCAGCATTTTTTAAATAATATAAACTGGCAACTAAGTTTTAACCTACGTAACACAACACATGTTACATATGTAACACGGGCATCTGACAGCTTATATAACAATGTGAAAAAAGTAAGAGAGAGATGATGTGACATGTGTGGGGTCCACTTGTCATATGTGCTTTTCAGAAAAATGCCAATTGACCATTGTACCCTTTTTTTGTCATCTACTCACATAAATATATTAAAATAATATAGAATGAATCTAGACCATTGATCACTTTAGATCAATGGTCTAGATTGGGTTTACAAGGTTTTCTCATATTTTTGTGGTTTCCATTTTAACCATCCCCTATATATATATATATATATATATATATATATATATATATATATATATATATATATATATATATATATATATATATATATGATTGAGATCAAATAGGAACCACTACCCTAGTTAGGAACCTTAGGAACCAATCTAAACCATCCATCTTTAATTTTGATCTAGGGGGTATTTGTGTAATTAAACAATTAAATATTATCTTTTTATTTAATTATGACTTTTATATATGACATTTTTTTAATGTATGCGATTTCTTTGGCTGTTTCCCTATAATCTCTCTCCCTCTCTCTATATCTTTAATTAATCAATAGGGATCGATCTAATAAAAAAAAAGATGAGTTTATGTTCATGACATCTGACATGTTCATAATTCAATTCTCAATTTTTATTTGGCTCCCATAAACTAATTTGACTTGACCAAAGCATTTTCTCGACATGTTCATAAAATGACACGTCATAGAAGTATAAAACAAACTGGATGATCTCAAAACATTGATAGCTTGACATATAACATAACGGTTTTGAATTTTGATAATTCAATTTCTTTATATACTTGTACTAATGTAAATTCCCCTGTTATATATTACAGGTTTGAGTATTTTTTTATACATCAATGTATATTATATATATATACATCTACGTATACTAACATACGTCGATGTTAATGTATATTTACTAACAGTAGACATTATTACATTAGTATACATTAATGTATAACCTATTTGTACATCTATGTATATTAACATACACTAATAATACTACATAGTTCCTATCAGTACATTAATACATCAATATACATGTCATATATACACACATGTGTCAACGATGATGATGATAAATGAAAAAACAATAAACAAAGTGATATACACCAATGTATTTTTGTGTCAATGATGATGATGATAAATGAAATAACAAAAAAGAAAGTGATGTACACCATTGTATATATGTGTCGATGACGATGATGAATGAACAAAAAAAGAAACTGATATACACCAATGTATATCTGCGTTGGTGATGATGAATGAAAAAAATAAAAAAATAAACGGATATACATGTGTGCACATTAACAACGCGAATACATAATATTTAGAAAACGTATTTAAAAAAGAATTAAAAAACTAAATATATATAATTAATTAAAGATCCTAATCTAATTAATTAACTAATTAACTTCCTATTTTGCTGGGTGGGGAAAAGTACAAAATTATCCTTAATTTAATTTAATTAATTAAATGAAGTTGCATTTAATTACAATCATACCATTAGAGATCAATGGCTAAGATTGGTTCCTATAGTTCCTACTTAAGGTATGGTTCCTATTTGAACCCTACCCTATATATATATATATATATATATATATATATATATATATATATATATATATATAGGGAAGGGTTATCTTGAGAACAAGAAAATTTGTGAGAACACTAAGAACCACTCTCATCCCTTGATCATGATCAATTAAGGGTTAAGATTAAATGGGGATTAAATGAGTAGGTAACCTTAAGAAAAGGGCAAAATTGTAAAATAACAAATCATCTAAACAATCCCTCAATACCATCTCTTACAAACCGTCAGATCAAACAACCTCTCTAAAAAAACCCCAAACTTCCTCAAAACCCTAGTCGATTAACTACTAATAATCTTCCTAAGAAATTGATCGACGTAGATCAAAGTAAGCTTTCTACGAAATTATTATTCCGGTTATATTCTTCATTCTGTTTGTTTATTTGATTTTATATAATGTAATGAATGTAGTGTAAATTAAATACGACGGTCACGTTCATGGAACAAATTTGTGATGAAATAGTATTTTATTCATTTACTAGTCATTAGCAATGGTTATATCTGTGAATGATATCAAAACTAAGAGCTAATTATTATTATTTTTCGTTATGTACCTTTGTGAATCCATATTGGTTTATTGCTTCATGAATATTATTAGAAATGCTAGTTTTTATACGTATATGTTATTCTAATATGTTTTCAACTTACTCCGATTAGTTTCTTCAATGTTTTCGTATTCGCTTCGCTTCATGGATGTGATTAGAAATGTTTGTTAATATGTTATTGAATGAGTTACCTATGGTGATTGACTGATTCACTGAGTATTCATGTTTGTGAGCTAAATTTTTATTCAAGTATGTGATTCTGGTGTGTTTTCATCTTACTCCGACTAAATCCATCAATGTTTTCATTATTCGCTAGATGAAGGTGACTAGAAAGGTTTATTTGTTCGATAATATGTTCTCGAATGGGTTATATATAATGATTGACTCGTTGTTCATGTTTGTGAGCTATTCCATTGTATTTTCACCTTACTCCGATTTATTACTTCAATGTTTTCCTCATCCGCTCCATGAATGTAATTAGAAATGTTAATATGTTTGTTAATACGAGGGTTTACACATGTGTAAATAAGTTGTTTACACATGCGTAAACATGCTTTTAACACGTGTGTAAGAAAGCTATTTAAATATGTGCCAATCATTTTGGTTATATAGATTTTTTTGTAATTGAAAAATTTACACATGTGTAACCAACTTACACATGTGTAAGTAAGCAGTTGCATAACCTGCTACTTATGCATATTCAAAATGTTGCTTAATTATTTTTTTTATTTTACTAAAATCAAATAATAATTGTCACACAATATGAAACTTATATCACAATAGAAGGTAGACGGACAACAAGCTGCGCCGGCACCCCTTTCTGAAAGCAATAAGAGTGGAAGAAGAGATTAAAAAACAGACAGTGAAGATAGTGAAAGAAAAGCAACTTAAAGAACTCCAATTAGTTGCGACATTGAAGGTATGCTAATATAAAACAAATATATGTGTAAATAAGTATATATATATATATATATATGAAGATATTAAAACTGTTTCATGTATATTTAATTGGAAACAGGTGCTAAAAAGAGACAAATTGAAGGAGAAGAAGCTAGAAACAAAACCAATAATTGAACTCGCTAAGAAAGAAATAAGTTGTGAACATTGTGCTTTTAAAGGCAAATATTCATCGAGAAAGGATGATTGAAAGAGCAGTGAAGTTTTAGAAAGAAAGAAAAGAGTGAATCAACAAAGGGTGATCCAGAGTAGTTGATATGTTGAATATTGACTTGTTTTACGTATCATTAATTACTATAACTTTTGTTTTTATGTAATCATGGATAAAGTACCACAAGGATTTATATGACTTGATGGGAAGCTGAATATCTTTTGATATATGGTTGAATGCTATTTTCTACTTTTGATATATGGTTGAATGCTATTTTGGTTTAAATCCTTATATTTAGGCATAAATACTATCCTTGTTTAAATAACAATTTACACATATGTAAACAGTTGCAAATGTGTAAATCCCCAAAACATATAAGTGATCATGAGTAGTTTATACATGTGTAAAACAACAACAAATGTATGATACAGAAAAAAAAGTGGTAGTGAATTTACACATGTGTAAAACAGACAATTGAACAAACTAGATAATTACATATGTGTAAAACAGCAACAATGTATAATACAGAAACAAAAAAAGTGACAGTGAGTAATTTACACATGTGTAAGATATACAGTTGAACAAAACTAGACGCTTACACATGTGTAGAACAACTGCAATGTATAAATACACAAACAAATAAGTGGAGTGAGCAATTTACACATGTGTAAGATAGACAATTGAATAAAACTAGACACTTACACATGTGTAAAACAAACAATTAAAGGAAATTAGAAACAAACCTCGACACATAACATAAAAATACTGAAATTATAAAAACCGCAAAATCAAACATCAAAATAAAATTTCATGAGTCATACGAAATGTTACATATATAAAATTCGTATTACATGCACACCTTACTTAGAGATAAAAGGTAAACTTTATTCACCATCAACATTTTCTTCACCATCTTCATCACTATGACTCTCTTCATCAATGTCTTCATCATTTTACTGAGTTTTTTAGTACAATTCTGAGAATCATGATAGGCAATTTCGCCACACAATTTGCACTTCCTTTTATTCTTCTTGCTCGTAACATTTGGTTTTTCACCTGAACCAATAAAATTTGGAAGGTTTGATAAAAAAAAACATTCCATACCACCTTATGTATCTGTTTTCTCAAGTTAGTATTCTCTAACACATCCCCCGCAAACTATAGATGAAAAAAAAGTGGCATTGAGCAAATTGAATATGTGTAAAGGAGACACTAATACATGTTAAATACAACTAACAAAGGTAATCTAGAACGGAGACACTGAACATTTTACACATTTGTATATCAGCTTCAAATAAGTGGCAGTGAGCTATTTACGCATGCGTAAAACAGACACTTACACATGTGTAATACAATTGAACAATAAGTGATACGACAAATTTCATTGGAAACATGATAACATAATGATATAAATATAAAAAAAACATACACTTGACAAATATAAAACACTAATATTACATTAAAATAACCAGCAACTACTCAAATGCATACAACGCAAGCAAAAACATGGAACTAAATTACTTGTAAACATATATACCATGACTGCAATTAATCAAATAAAAAACAAATTAGCTCAAATTAAAAACAACCATATGAAAATTACAAAAGCATTAAAGAATCAAAACCCTAGGCAGAAGGAATCATACGATTGGAATGCAAGAAGTTAAGAAGAAGATACAAACCCTAACCTTTTATTTAATGTCTCTATACTGATCGATTGGATGATGAAGATAGTTGTTTTGTTGATCGATGTCTCTGTGCTGATTAATTGGATGAATAATAACGTTGTTTAGGGTGATTGATGTCATTGTACAGATGAATGATAGATTTGTTGTTGGATTTAGATGAATGATTGTAGTCTCTGCATAGATGAATGATCGATTTTTCAAATGGTTGATAGGTTTTGATGATGATCGATCTATCAATGTCTCTATATAGATGAATGATTAATGTCTCAGACTGTTGATAGATTTCTCTGTTGTTGTTTATTGTTGGTGGAGAAGAGATTGCTAGATTACCACATTACCCTTTTAATTAAAACATAAGGAAAAAAGATGAGTGGCTGAGATTTGTTCTCATGGTTCTCACAAAAGATGGGTGTTCTCATTTAAACCTTCCCCTATATATATATATATATATATATATATATATATATATATATATATATATATATATATATATATATATATTAATTCTTATACACGTTTGACTGGCTGCAGCTAGATTTGTAGTCTCAAATTTGAATGCAATATCCTTGGTTGCTAGCTTGTCCTTAACTAATCACATGAACTTGCTAGGAAATATTCCAAACATGAGCGAAAGCTACACTTAACTACCACCACCCCCTTTACTCTATAAATTTGACTTATTTTCATAAACACATATAATCCACATTCCGAAAAATTAACACTTGGAACACAAGGAATCAATCATGTTGACGCCAAAAAAGCTTGTGAGAATGGCAAGAAAATGGCGTAGCGAGGCGGCAAAAGGTGGTTCAACGGTCGCCCATAAAGGCCATTTCGTGGTGTACACTTCCGATAACAATCGTTTTGTGATTCCTTTACATTATCTCAACTACAACATTTTTCAAGAGCTATTGAAGATGTCGGAGGATGAGTTTGGCTTGCCAACGAATAGGCCTATCACGGTGCCTTGTGATTCAAGCGTCATGAAGTATTTGGTGTATGTTTTTGAACGCGCTTTGACTATAGAACTTGAGGCTTTACTCATTTCACTCGCTGCAAATCAATGTTATTGTTTAGATCAAGGAACCGAGAATGAGAAAAATGTGTTAGTTGTTTCTAATTGATGTCAGCCAGAGCCGGCTCAACCTTAGTGGGACCTAAAGCAAATACTAAAAATGAGGTCCTTTTGCAAAACTACAAAACGACATAAAATGTGAAGATAACTATAATTATCGGATTAAAATTATTTGTATGATATATACAATAAATAAGACTATATATATTAAGCTAAAGATACGTTCATCTTGATTATAAAGAAAATATAAAATCAAAACCATATTTTTAAAGTTTGTTTTAAAATCTAAAGGCCTAAAGCTTTAGCCTCAAAATACCCCCTTGAGCCAGCCCTGATCTCAACGCGTGGTGCTAATTATAGGGTCGTTAATCAAGGATTGAATTAAATATCATGAAATTAAATAAATCATGTCTAGATGGTTTTTATTTTACAATCTTGTATTGAGTTTATTGAGTATCCAATTTGTTGAACTCTTACTCAACCAATTTCATCAATGGAATATCTTCTTGCTGTGGAATAAATCGGTATACAAAAGTCCTAAATTACATAGACAAATAACGTCTTAAGAAAATAATCTTGAAATATAGATCATACGGCCTTAAGTACCAAAGAAAATCAATTATATGTCAAGTTGTTGTAAATTCTTTCCGCATGATATATAAAAGAACTTTGATTTCTTGCCACATTTTGTTTGTTTTATATGCTGCAGTACTATATAAGACGCATACTACTTCTCAGTCATATATCATATATATAGCCTTGACCTAAAAGTGACAATATATATGGGCAATTCTAATTTGAAAACCAATTCCACTTGTGCAAACCAAGAAAACCCCATCCTTTGGTTGTCATGCTTCCATGTAGTCCCTCAAGTATTAGGAATGAAGGGTATTATAGTCTTTCACACAACCCACACAATTTTCTATGCACCTTACACAACTTCTATTCATCTTACACACACCCTGACATGTACTATGATGTTTCCTCTTTGATCCTAATTTTGTTTCCCTCTTTCAACATATAGACACCATCCACAGAAGCATATTCCATCTTTCTCTCATATTCCCTCATTTTTTTCTCCCTCATTTAATATGATTCATGTGCAAATATCTCACATGTTAACATGTTTTGTTGTTGTTTTAGTTTGTTTTTTTAGGACGTTATTTGTATGTACACGTGAACGACATATTTTCATTTTACTTGTACTCCCTCCGCCCCAATTTAAATGTCTCGTGTTTAAAAACACACTTTGTAAGAAATCTTTTGTTTTTATGTGGTAAAATGACAATTATATCCTCAAAAGTGGTGATTGTGTTTTGTCTTTTATGGGCAAAACTGGAAATTACATTTTCATTTTTGGAAAGAGACATTTAATTTGGGACAAACAAAAAAGGAAACAAGGACATTTAAATTGGGACGGAGGGATTATATTTTTTACTTGTATGTCCCTTTACTTGTATAAACAATGCATATTACTTGTATATTTTTTAAAACCTTTTTTTACACACAATAACAACCGTTTTAAAAATATCACATGTTAACATTTTTGTGTTCACAGACAATAACAAGTGTTTTACTTTTGAACTACTTTTCATACGTTAATTATGTGGTCTTTTCTACTAGGTCTATATGTCTTTTTTTGTTTGTTTTTTTATGATAAATTGTGGTGTTTGTCAATTATTTCTAACTTTTACATGTTTTTTTATATGTTTTTGGTCAGTAAAAAATACATATTGAGAAAATAACACCTAAACTAACATTCGGACGTACATGCTTAAAATAGTCTTTATGATAGGCAGATTTAGTTTTATTATGCGAATACACATCATTAATAACACCTAAACTAATATTCGAACATACATATCATATATTAATTTTTTTAAAATCATCGGATAATGAACATTCTTACAAAGCAAATTAAAACATATGTATTTATATTATTTTTCTTGCAACCTTTTTTTTACTACATACTAATATGTGTTCATCAAGACCAATCTTTCCCTATATGCTCTTTTTCAACTAAATGTTTTTACAAATGTTATTTATTTTGAAATTTTTAGATAATGATAGATATTTAGGGGTAGACATTAATTTATAGTAAATATAGTACATATGATATGACTATTCATCTTTTTATGACTTAGCCTTTTCTCCATTCCCCCATAAAACCTTTTTCTACAACACCATAAACTTTTTTTGATTTTTCATTATAAATATTATTTTTCTCATTATTTTTTTCATCACTTGTATGTCCCTTTACTTGTATAAACAATACATGTTTCTTGTAATTTTTTAAAACCTTTTTTACACACAATAACAACCATTTTAAAAATATCACATGTTAACATTTTTGTGTTCACAGACAATAACAAGTGTTTTAATTTTGAACTACTTTTCATACGTTAATTATGTGGTCTTTTCTTCTAGGTCTATATGTCTTTTTTTGTTTGTTTTTTTATGATGAATTGTGGTGTTTGTCAATTATTTCTAACTTTTACATGTTTTTTTATATGTTTTTTTAAGACCCATAGTACACCCATGTTTTTTCTCTTACTTACGTATGCTTTTGTATGCTTTTTACTGACAAAAAGAGGAGTTTAACCTCTCCCGTTAATAAACATCTTTCTTGTCTAGAATATAATAAAGTATTTTAACTTTAAAAAGAAACAAAAGTGTTTTCCCAGAATGTTAAATGATCTGTAAAAAAACATATGTTCTATGATAAATAAATTATACAAAACATATAAAGCAGACAAAACATATGTTTTCAGTTACACATACAAAATATATAAACTGAAAAGAAAAACCCTTAACATTCAATTGTTAACAGAGACTAACATGTGTTTTTACAAATATGTTGAATTTATTTGTTAAAAAAATGTGTCCAACGACAAAAACATATGTTTTTACAATCTTATCTCACTAAAAATTCAAACTACCAATCCAAAACAACAAAAAAACATGTGTTTTACCTTTGATAGATTGATTAAATCATGAACATTTACAAAAAAAAAAAAAACTGAAATAAATAGTTATACAAACCAGAAATACAAAATAAATAACATTATCTTTTTAAATAGATCCTGAACACCAAAACACCAAATCCCATCTCTACCTTCATCGAACACCGAATCTACTGACAACAACAAACTTATCTGAAAGAATGTTGTTTTTCAAAATAAAAAACATGTTTTTTTTTCTTTTAAATTTTACAAATTTATCTCACTAAAAACATATATTTTATATTTTCGAAATAAAATATAACCCAACAACAAAAACATATGTTTTCACAAACTTATCTCACTAAAAACATTTAATAAATTATAACCCAACAACAAAAACATATGTTTTCACAACTTAACTCACAAAAAAACATATAATAAATTATAATCCAACAAAAACATATGTTTTCAAAATTTATCTAACAAAAAACATCTGGCGTCGTCTTCTTCTTCTTCTCTAATGACTTCTTTTTAAATCCAGGTCTGGAAGTACAAATTACAACGACAAAATAAACACCACCATCAACGTTTAAAACAACAAAAAACTTACAGATCTAGAAGTACAGATCTTGAAGAATCCTCAATGGTTGAAAGATTAATAATAAACATCTGGCGGTTGAAGTCAGTGGTTTTTTTTATGGAAGAGAGAACAATAGTGGTTTTGGTTGGATTACATAATAAGTGTGGTTTTTGGAAAATCTCTCTCATGTTTTATTTATTAAGAGAAGAAAGAAGTCTATTATTGATAGAAAGGATAGCCTGTCAGTCAAAAGCATAGGTAAGTGAGAGAACAAAAAAATGGTTGGACAAAACTACCCTTTCTTCATTAAATAACTATCTTTTGTGTAGATCAAAATCCATAAGAGATCACAGCCGTAGATGTATGAAGATGGATGGTTAAGATGAGGGTTTTATGGGTTTTCTTAAGTGGGGAGGCTTTTCAAATTATCCCTCCCATATATATATATATATATATATATATATATATATATATAGGGAAAAGTTAATTTGAGAACACCTATATTTCGTGCGAACCGTGAGAACGCCATCTAAAACCATTCAAATCAAAAATTTCTTTTTACACTTATCTTTATTACTTAAATACAATCCCAAAAACACAATTTACGCGCAAAAATTTAAACGTATACGGAAATAAATTGTTTTTACACATGTGTAAATTTATTGTTTGTACATGTTTAAACTGTTTCATTTACACATGTGTAAAAAGTTAATTTGAAAGTGTTTTTGCAAAAAAAGATGAATTATTTGGAATCAAAATTCATTTTTCAATGTTGTATTTTGATTATAATTAGGTTTGTATTGAAAAAAAATGATTTTGATTGGTTTTCTCATTTGTTCTCACGGTTCTCGTGATATTTAGCGTTCTCAAGATAACCCTCCCCTATATATATATATATATATATATATATATATATATATATATATATATATAGGGAATGGTTCATTTCAGAAGAGGTTTTAATGCGAGAAGTGCGAGAAGAAGATTAATAATTCATTTTAATCACTTTTAAAAAAATAAGAACATAAGAAAATTGTTGAAATGTGTTGTTTATTCATCTATCTTGAAAATAAAAAATACATATGAAGCAATTTCACTAATTTATGTAACCTACACATGTATAATTTTTGTGTAAAAACATTACTTACGCATAATATAACACATGTGTAGGAAAATGTTTAAACCTTAAAAAAACATTTGATTGCATTAATTTTATAAGTTTTTGTATATATAACATAAACAATGATATAAAAAGGTAAAACCTTCAAAAAATATATGAACCATTAATAATAAAAAGTAAGATTTATGTTTCTTCTCGCACTTCTCGCACTAAAACACCCTTCTGAAAATAACCTAACACTATATATATATATATATAGGGTTGGGTTATATTAGAAACCAACCTGAGTTGTGGAAATCCGTAGAAACCCTATGTAAAAACATTATTTTTTCTTGATTTTTTCAAAATAGCTTTTATATTCAATTTTATTAGTTTCGGCCAACAAAACCAAAAGAGCGCCGGGTAGATTATTTTGTTACACATAGGTTACACAACTCGGTTTTATCATACGTCAGCATTGTTACATATGTAACATGTTTGTTACGTAATTTTTAAAAAAAAAATCTATTCGGCGCTTTTTTGATTTTTTTTGGCCGAAACTCATAAAATTAATTATACAAGCTATTCTAAATAAATTAGAAAAAAAAATAATGTTGTTACATAGGGTTTTCAGGGTTTTCCACAACTCAAGAAGGTTTCCACAGGATACTTAGCATATATATATATAGTTGTACACTGATTTATTATTAGTTTACATAGTTGAATTATATCTAACATATCGTAGTAAGATATAGTTGTACACCACTTTATTAATAGTTTATAAATATCGTTAATCTTTTAAGTCATTCTTTCATAATAGCTACGGAAACATATAGGTAGCGTTCGTTTCGTGGATTGTAATGAAATTGGAATTTGCATGAGAAATGAAATTTGATTTAGAATTTAGGTGTGTTGGTATCACATAGTGGAATAAAATCTCAATAGAATTAGAATATATATTCCCTTCCGTATATTGTTGCTCAATTACAATTTCTTCTTGTAATGAAACGATCATTATAAGAAATTTAATATACATTCCAATTTCATTCGAATTTCACTTCATTTCGTGAAACGAACGCTACCATAGTTCGAAGACTAGCTCCACCTCACAAATAGTAGGTTATACAAAGGGGTACGAAATGTATTTCGATATTGATATTTAAATACACATAAAGGTAAAACTCTAATTTAAAATCAACTTGTTCTCTAACAATGACGGAACTTCAGCAGTTAAATTAGGGCGTTGAAAAACATATGTTTAATTTGGGCTTTGAGATTAGGAGTAGCCCAAAAATAGGAGAAAATAGCAGCCTAGTACCCCCTTTTCTTATTGGCTTGGGATATTGAGATACTTGGGTTTTTTATCTCGACATCCCCTCTACGGACCGTGGAGGCCTCGACGGCCTGTGGAAGGCCAACCAGACAAAAAAGACGGCCCGTGGTAGCCTCCACGTCCCGTGGAGGGCCAACCAGAGAAAAAATGACGGGCCGTGGAGGCCACCACCAGCAACATACTCAACAAAGCACTTGTACAGCGCAACCGGCCTACCCCTGAGGATGTAGTATAAATAGAAAAGGTCGATCTGATTGACCCTTTCGTTACACGTACACCGCCCGGAAATAGACCAGGTAACCAAACGGTGTAGGTAACGAATCATAGGGTCCCGGATGTTGCTGGCCCTGCACAGGATAATAATAACATTATAAAATTTTCGGCAGAGTTTCCTCTGTTTTTGTACGAACCAGACAACACAAGTCGTCTACAAGACGCTTCAAATATCTATAAATTTTACTATTATATCCTAAAAGAATAATAATAATAACTCTAAAAATGATGTTACCTTTTCTATCATACGATTGCAGTTGACAAGCACATGGCAATCCAAAATTCGCCTTAAGTCGGTGATCACAAGACTTGTTTTTTTCAATTAAATACTGTATCTTATTCAGCTCCCCGACCAACATATCGAGCGCTGTATGGGAAATCCTACCGAGTATGTTTTGAAACATCGGTAGGTCATGGTGCCACATTCTTGTTGATCGACTGAATTCGAACGAGTGGTTTACCGCTATGCGCTGTGACTCCATAAATTTGTTTATTTTCATCACAAGCGCGTGGAGCGAGCTGTTCGGGCCTTTTATGTATCTCTTAATCAAAGCATGCTGACTCTCGACTCTGTTGATCGTAACCTGACCAAATGTAAGGTTTGCATGTGACCATGCTTCCACAAACATTTCCTTATAATCTTGGAGCCAATTTTTATCCATGTAGTCATAAACCTCTGTAAAACACAGAATAACGACGTCAATAAAGAAAATATATACGCTTGTAAAGCAAAAAATTAAATTATATACCCTTTCGACCGTCCCTACACAGTCGTTTGTAGAGCAGGTCAAGGTTGTATACATAAGAATCTAGGTCAGGAGATCTACACAGTCGAACCCAATACTACAAAAATATTTTCCATTCTTCTTTTGAAAATCCTGCTTTATGATACTTTACAATATTTTGTTGAATATGATACCTGCATAATAATAATAATAATAATAATAATAATAATAATAATAATAATAATAATAATAATAATAATAACTAGTGGTTTACACCGGCGCTTCGCGGCGGGACGACCTGACTTTTAACCAACTTTAATGTAAACGTGAATGGTAGGAATTATGTAGGTATTGGTCTGGTACGTTACGGAACCAACAAAAAAATAGAGGAAAAAAAAATTAAAGTCATAATATGACAAGAAGAGTATCGAAATGTGTTTTACATCGATCGAAAACCATAAAAACGAATACCGATGTGGTACTGAAGTTGTGTTATGACCAAATGGATATCGACACGTGTTTTACATTGATCGAAATGAATAAAAACATACCAATACTGGTACCGGCAACGGTAGGCTCACAAATTTCATGTGTTGCAACCAAGTGTGACCAATGCTTTTATTGATTGATGTCAAAAGATGAAGAGATAGAAGATTCTGGGACGCATGAGTTCAAAATAAAAACTACAAAACTTTGGTGGTTGATATAAAAATGCATGAAAGCTCCTGGCGCAAACCCCTTTTATCTTTTGATAATAATAATAATAATAATAATAATAATAATAATAATAATAATAATAATAATAATAATAATAATAATAATAATAATAATAATAATTTGTGAGATGTGCTACCTGCATAGCAACTTCGAAGCATTTGGGAAAACTGTAGCACATGCATTCATTAGAGCCAGATCTCCATATGTAACAATTACACGTGGCTCCATACACTTCTCCAGCAAATCTCTGAGCCTCTCTAGCAACCATACGTAGTTACTCGTTTTCTCTTTAATGATAAATGCATGGGCGATACAAAACGATAAGACTGTCGATGTCACACCCACAACTTGAACAAACGGGATTCTGTACTCGTTCGTTTTGTAGGTGACG
Organism: Ambrosia artemisiifolia; assembly: GCA_032199755.1. Classification (NCBI taxonomy): domain Eukaryota; kingdom Viridiplantae; phylum Streptophyta; class Magnoliopsida; order Asterales; family Asteraceae; genus Ambrosia; species Ambrosia artemisiifolia. The sequence goes on from CM063518.1 coordinate 44,775,957, forward strand.
TCGATCAACAGCACATGTGGGAAGGCACGCCAGAGATTGTACGAGACCCGGTGTGAAAAGAAAATATTCTCAACAACATCTGTCTCCGGATTCTGCTGGGTGTAGTAAGTAAATTTCTTTTCAACCAAGATACTCTCGAGTATCTACATAACAATAATAATAACAATATATAATATTTAACAATAATAATTAACAATAATAGTAAGTAATAATAATACCTGCATTGGAGTTTTGTTGCCGTACATTCTGTGTTTAATCTTGCTTATGGTATTGTGTATGTCTCGTAGAATGCATACATTATTCTGGTTTTGTTCTCTAATGGCCAAATGTATGTTTGATGGTTCCACCATCTTTTCTTCAAGCTGTGTCAGCCTCCTAGCAAAAGCGTGACCCTCAACATGTTTAAAAGGGTCGTGGTTATGATTCGGGTTACTTACCTCCAACTTCCAACCCTAATTGCGTAGTCTACCTACCAACTTAAATGGACAGTTAATCTTTTTGCTACCCGAAACTCGTACTGTGGCTGTACTTTGGTGTTTGCCACCACGGTCGCATGTCAGCCATATCCTAATTTTTTTGCTTTATTTCCCGTGCCTTTTAAAATAGAACGTCCGGTCACTAGGACATAATCGCTAGCAAGGGCTCTATCGTAAGCCCATTGTTTCAATTCCTCAACAGACCCGTATACATAGAAATTTATAAAAGAGTCTAGTCTAAATTTATACTAGTTTAAATTATATACCACTGTAAATATATACTAGTTCAATCCAACAAACCCTAAAACATGTAAAGATATACTAGTGTAAATAAATAACGCACCTGACTGGTTTCATACGAAACATCCGGGTTAGGTTCCACTTTTAGGTCAACACCTTTAGAAGCATCTTTCTGGTTGTCATCATCTTCCTTAGAGCTGTTATTATCTTCCTCGAAGTCCTTAGCACCACTCTCGCGCGAATGGTAAGTCCCGTATGTGTACTGCGGACAGCTTGGTGGCACGAAAATGACTCCTCTTCCTCTACATATTCCTGGTTGAGATCGGGCAGCATCTTCCCGTTATTACCACGAAGCCCGGATTTAACCTCCTCTTCACCAACTTGAACCTCGGGTTCATACCCTACGCTTTCAGAGACGTAAGACTCGTTCTCAGACAGGTCAACGGTTGAATAGCTATGTAAATATGACATAGTGAGACCAGGAAGTCGAGATGGGCCGAGGGTTTTGGTGGTGGTGATGTTTTATGGTTTGGTTCAAATGAGGAAGAAGCTGATCACGTTTTGGTTAAATCTGAAATCTTGACGAGCCGTCGAGGCATTAAATGTCCAAACCTAATACATTTTGACGGGCCGTCGGGGCCCCCACGGCCCGTGGTGAAACACCTTTTCAAATCTTTTTCAGTCTGAACCCCCTGCTTTTGCAGGTGGTTCAGACTGACACTTCGTACATCGTATTAGGACGGGTCGTGGGGGCCTCCACGGCCCGTCTTTTTTCACTTTTCTGTAAAATGACGGGCCGTGGAGGCCCCAACGGCCCGTCATTTTTCACTGATTTGGCCACAACAAGCCGTGGGAGCCTCCACGGTCCGTAGGGGGGATGTCTAGAGTTTTTTGGGGATGTCTAGATAGCATCACCCTTCTTATTTTCCCCTGTAAATATCAATATTTTTAAAATGTTTTTTTTTTTCTTTTTTAAGTTCATAAACGCCTTCTGTAAAAATAAATTAATGATGTTTTTATACAACGTTTATGCAGTAAAAAACAACGAAAAAATGCCACTTCAAAATTAAGGTGATGGAAGAAGGCAAAACACTTGTTATGGGCTAAAGAATAGACTTGGTATTTACACGCTACAAATGGGTTCCTCTACATTAATTTTGATCTTATTTCATGGGAGTATTTATAAAGCAAACAAGTGAGTTGAAGTTTTTTTATTTATTTTGTTGTCCTTTTATTATATTTACCTTTATTTCATAATCATAGTTCCGATGACAATTTGTTTGAGGAAGGAGGCGACAAGAAGAGGAAACAGACTGAAAGTTTACAAGGGGGACGGGGCATTACCAGATTTGGTCACGGGTACGCCACTACCAGCTAATGATATTTCGAAGTTGTTTTCCCATGGCCTAAGACATTTTAATGGTACTCGCTAATGATAAACTTGATATTATTTTTCAGTTGTCATCTTAACATATTATATTGGTGGTAAAGAGTTTCGCCAATGGTTTTTGATTTATCTTGGAGGCTCTAAATGCTGATCTGAGTGTCGAAAATCATTGTGATACACATTTTGTATCTAGGTTCTATTTAGGCAACGTGTAATGCCATCAGTCGTTTATTTACATCTTATGTGAGTTTACTTTTATCACCTATACTTTTTATCACCATGTGATTAATAAAAGAAAAGTGCACGCCAAAGCAAACTTATAAACGTCGTTACACTCATATACAGAATTTTATGATAGCCACCTCTGTGAAGAGCGTTGACATCCAAGAAATAATTGATACGTCATCAGTCGTTCGTGTACCGCCTCAACGCGCGAGGCATGTTTACTAGTTGTCGCCCCGCCCCGAACGGCAACCGGACCGAAAACTAACATTTCGTTGTAAAAAATCCGAATACCGAAAAATAGGGACCCAAGTGGCGAAAAATCCTGGGCCCGCCACTGCATGTTGGTAGTGATCACGTGAACCAAATTCGGGTTCTGGTTACCGTGGTGGTAACAATTGATTTTCCCTCTCCCTCTGTCAAATCACATAAATATTCAAAGATTTTAATCTCTTCTTTTTCCCTCTCTATTCTTTAGTTGCAGGTTTGTTTGTTTGTTTTTTGGTTCACATCTGATGAAGACAACGAAAGAGGAAGTGGTGAGATAAAGGTCACTTCTACATGCTACATGATTACTCGTACAAATCTTTTTTAATTTTAAAGTATTATTTTTATTTCAAAAGTGGAAACCTTTCTTATTTCTTTTTTTTTTTTTAAATCTTTTTATTTCTCTCTTTTTTAATTAGATAAAGGACACTTATATATGCTGCATGATCATTTGTACAAAGCTAAATCTAAAGTATTATTTTTATTTTAAAATCTTTCTTATTTCCCTTTTTTTAATTAGATTATTTTTATTTTAACTTAATATGAATATGTCAAATATATTTAGAAAAAAATAAGACAAGATATGTTTAATAATGTTTATTTGAAAAAATAGGAAAAAAAAACATTTTAGTGAAGTGAATCACTGAAGTGCTGCCTTCAAAAAACTGTTTCAGTGAAGGAAATCAGTGAAGTGATGTGACAGTGTAGGATTGGTTGAAATAAGTGAAGTTGAAAAACCTTACGGGTAGTGCCCATCCCCATAAAGACATACTGTTCATCCACCTGCAAACAAAAGTGGTGATAAGGAGCACATCATTAGATTTATTTTGTTGTCCGTTTATTATATTTACCTTGATTCTATATAAACATTCACCACTTATGAAATTTCCCCGTATGATATATTACACTATAATAATTTACCAATGAATTTGAACAGTAATTTTATTATTTTTTTATTTCTTCTTGTTGTTAAATATTATTGTTTTCATTATAGTTTCAATATTGATGGTTGGTTTAGTGGTGTTTGGGTTGTTATACAAGAGACATGTCCCTGGTTCGAGCCTTGCTGCATGTATTTTTTTTTTCAAAATGTCGATAGTGGTTCTGCCATCATTGTAATTTTCTCTCTAATGAGGGGTAGTTCAGTAATTGAGTAGCTGGTGAGGACAAGTGGCAAACAAGTGATGATCATGTACACAGCTCATTGGACCACATCTCTCTTATACCACGCGTCAAGCTTCCCTTCCACCTCTCTGTTCTCCCGCCCTTCATAAACCCTAAACACACCCTGGTAACACACACATCGACTACAGAATAACGGAATCCGTCCAGGCTCCCCATCCGTATCATTCTTACGTACGTATCGACATCTCACTTCAGGAAAGGATGTAACGGTCAACGATTCATGCTTTAAAGATAAACCCTAATATTCGAACTGTTGGTAGAGTACCTTCATTTTCTATCAGTTATGCTTATTTCATGAATTTTATTTCTAATTTTACAGATATTATGATTTGTTTTGCCTGGGAACAAATGGATTTTATACTCTATGCAAGACTAACAGTGACGGATAGCCTTGTAATCACCGTTTGTACTCAAACGGAGTAATGACAACAGCGCTAAGGTTCACTTTTTTCCGGTTGATGGGTAAAAGATGATAGGTCGTTTAAGACGGTGGTCTAAGACGACATTTCACAGAAGGCAGTGCTCGACGATCACTGTGACAGTTGCCGGGTAACGTGTTTTTTTGTATGGATTATTTGTCTTTTAGTTAGGGGTTTAACAAATGTAGGCCAATGTGACTTTTGATATGTATTCATTTTGACATTTTATTGACGACTTTAATTTTTTGGGCTCATATTCCATTGCAAATGGGGTTTGAATAATGTGTTCTGCACTTTAGTAGTGCTAATAAATCAGGGGTATATGGGAATGTATGACATATTGAGATGCAAATTGCTTTTAGCTGGCTATTAGAATTCTTTTAATAACAATATAATTAAACGGCAATGTGCACATTACAACTTCAATTACTTTTGTATTCAATTGTAGATTATCATATTTTTAGTGATCTAATACCTATATCAGTATTCACAGTTACCTTTTGCAACTTAAATTTGGTTAATCCTTTTTCATTTAGTGCTGTGACAACCGGCAAATTCCGTACAACGCCTGATGCGATTTTAATCATATTTTGGAAGTGATTAACATGGTTTAAAGTTAATTTTGATTTAATGAGCGGTTACAAGTCCTACGATGTCCTCCTCGAAGTTCGTGGACGCCTTGATGCTTTTAAAGAAAGATTCGCGCGTATTCAACGTTAACGAACTGACATCAGTAAAAAAATGTGATGAACTGGACTAACACAAATTTATTACACGTAAATGCGGCACGTTTTTCTGTTGAAGCGATCGGATGTGGAATCGGCTTGCAAAACGGTCTAAAACGCGTCGTTTTGGAAAACGCGGGAAGTAACCGACATGGGATCGAACATCGAAATGCATGGTTTTTCTCGCATGTGTACTTTTAGAATAATTATTTATTTTAAATAGTGTTATTTATTAGCTTTCGGAAGTTAACGGGTCATTAAAAAAAAAAAAAAAAGAAAAATCGTGGTTGAATGCTAGTTACGTGAAGTAACGACCAGTACGAACGTGCACGATAATAAAAACCATCTCGACGAAAATTAATATTTTGGAGGTTAAACATAATTATTTGAAGTTATTAAAATAATTTCTATAATTTTCGTGGGCAAAAACGGAGTTCAGAAACGAGAACGGGCCAAAACGGAGAAGTTGGTACGCGGTAACAGGCCTTGAACCCAACTAAAAAACCCACATGAGTCCACCTATAAATAGAATTCTATTAACAAAATCCTCATTTTTCCACTTCACTTTCTCTCTCTAAACTAAAACTCTCTAACCTCTCTCTAGAATCCGGCCAAAATCCGGCGTTGTCCGGTGGTGGTCCGGCGGAGGTCCGACGGTGGTCCGGCGGCGGTCGGCGATTTCCGACGGTGGTCCGGCGGTCTCCGGCGGTGGTCCGGCGACTTTCCGGCGAAAATTTCCGGCAAAGTTTTCGGCGCGTGATACCCTACCCCCACGTTTCTCGACGTTCCGGACGCAACGGTGAAGTCCGTTTTCCCAGAAACGGCGCGGTTTGGGAGATGGAGCAATTTCGGCGACTTTTCCGGCGAGCTCGTTTTCAAGTTTTCTTCTTGCAAACCTTTAGATCGGGTCTTTGGGAGTCTCCATGCAAATTTTTGGGCCTTTTTGTTCTCCGGCGAAATTCCGGTGACCGGTGACTTCTGACATAACGTTTGGGAGACTTCCGGGTGTCCGTTTTTAACGAAAAATATATTTTCGGGATCCTTATAACTAGTAGATTCCATACGAAATGGTTTCGTCGTGAAATATTAATATTTTTCGGACACTTTTTCGGAGCCCGAATGCGTTCAAGGCGGGTTTTGAAGTATTTTTATGTTGAGTGATGATTTCGGCGTTTTTCGGTTAGTTTCGGTGATGTTTTGGTGGTATATAGTTTCGGATGTTTTTGGGGTTGTTTCGAGCCGGTCAAAGCTGGTCAAACCCGGTCAAATCTGGTCAGACCTGGTCAACACGTCGTTCAAGACGTTTCTGGTTGTGCGCGTATGGAAATGGTATAACTATCTCGCGTTTATTTTGTTGCATTATTATATATACATATATATATTTAAAGTATATACAAACGAACGATTCACTCTCGAGACGAGCCGACTAGATAGTAAATGATAAAATGTGTTTGTATAAAAGCGTGACTTATAAGTTGTATATATATTTATATAAATAAGTATACTTATATAAATATCGAAACGTATAAGTCTCGTTTAATTTGGAATTTGCGGATAAATAGATTGATTGTCTTGTGTTTTGGAATTGACTTTGGGAAAATTGTAGACAACTTGTGTTGTCTGGTATGCGCAAAAACAGAGGAAACTCTGGGAAATTTTTACAGAATCCTAAGTGCAAAGAAGGCGAAGTAGTTGTGTATTTCTATAAATAAATTTCCAAGTGCTTTAAATATATGTATTTATACAAAGTCGCAACGCTTTGACAAAGATTATTTGTAACAATAATAAGTGAATCCAACAATCGTTTCAAACAAGTATAATATATATAGTTTTGCCGAGCGTCAAGGATGACGCATTTTCGAAAGCTTTCGGTAACTAAATAATGTTTATTGTTCGGATTCAAAATTTATAAAACGTTCGATTTTGCTTGGGAATTACTTTTATAAAAAGCAAACTTTTGAACACTTTAAATGTTCGGATTTTGGGAAGGAGGTAACAAATGTTATTAATCGGAATTAATAACAAGAGTTGTATTTTTGCAAAGCATATTTTCCTAAATATAAACATACAAGACAAATACATTTATCCGACTAACGAGACGAGCTACGGCTCAGGATAAGAAATGCGTTTCGTTGTTTTAGTCCAACATGGTTTACACACGAATAGTAACAAGTGCGCAACTTGGGTGCTATGTCGTATGTTAAACATGATTAAGATAACTCACGATCGATTCGTCGAGTTAAAACACTTTAAGACTCGGGTTTGTATACACGAGTCTAGATAGTTGGATAAACTATCTTGTAACTGGTAAATAAGCTAGGCTTATTTGTGTTAGACCTTAAGGTGTCCTTTGTTGGTAATAGGACACAAGGAAGTCGGTCAAGGCTTCAGGCTTGTTTGCTAGCTAAGCAAGGAAATCAAGGTGAGTTCATGACCCCACTTTTTACTGTTTTGTAAATGTTTTCGGGGGGAAGACATGCTTGTTTTATGAAAACCTGATGAATTTAAAGCGTAACAAAGTTTTTGAGAAAACGTTTAAAGTTACAAATGCTTTTATAAAGTCGTGCAGGGACTAAAGGGAAATGAAGGATATGTTTGTTAAATAGTTGTAAGGTGTAGAAAGTAACAATTATTCGATCGACAAGATCCTAGTATATTTATCTTAATGGGGAGGTAAATATACGGTAAAGTGAGTCGAGTCGAGGTGAGGATGATAAGTAGCAAGATGGGTACCTGGGACCTGGGTAACGGAAACCAGTCGGGGTAGGTCCTCGCGTGTTTACTGTAACCATTAATTCAGGGATATGAAACCGAAGGAATATTTGGATAGTACTATTGGTGCCTGACGAGGCCCACCTCTGGTTGATAGCGTCAACCCGGTAAAGACAAGAGGTGCACGTATTCTGAACTGAGTTGTTGATCCGACAGACAACTCGCGCGGGGCAAATGAGATGTGTAGTCTTGGTTTGGTTATGGGCTCAGGATTGGTCGCCGTCGTCATGTAGGGGTTCGCGACTCCACATATATGACACTACTTAATCTAACTATGTTACTTGCACTGGTTTATGAATACTGGCTATTTTAATGTTCATTTCCGCTTTTAAGTACGAATTTACCGGGGGAAAATGGTTTTCATAATTATATTTACGGATGTCCAGTGAGGAATCCGAGTGGGAAAATAGTTTACAAAAAGAAAGTTTTCAAAAGTAATTGTGGAATGCCCGACGAGGATTACATGGGAATAAAGTCTCATTTTAAATGTTGTTGTTCGGTCGACAAGAACCTAGTATATTTATCTTTATGAGGAGATAAAAAATACGGTAAAGTGAGTCGGGCCGAAGGGTAAATAAAATGGAATACCTGGCGAGGATTCCAATGGGACTTTTACAAGATTTTTCACAAATAACGGTTTGTGTAATGAAAATAAACTTTCTTAAAATGTTGATGAATATTTTCCCAAAGGTTTGAAATGAACGGGTTTTGATGAGAAATAAACCTAAAACCTTGAACTCACCAACTTTATGTTGACCTTTTTAAGCATGTCTTTCAGGTCTAGAATTTGGCAACGACACGGTTGGAATAGGCGATGTCTTGGGATTGGAGATCCTAGAAGGCTTAGTAAAGGCGTTCAGAATTAAAAGAGTCTTAGATGTGTTATTTCCGCTGCGTAGCAAAGGTACCAAACGTTCACAACCGACGGGAAAATCGGGGTGTGACAGCTTGGTATCAGAGCTATAGGTTTTAGCGAATTAGGTGTCGTGTAGATACCTAGGCTTTAACTTGAGTCTTGTTTTGAATAAGGGACCAAAAATTTCTAAGACTGAAAATTTAGCACGAACGCCTAGGAATTGAAATTCCAACCGTTGCCGGATAAGTTGAATGATTTTTGGTGTACGGAATTACACTAGCTCGGCTTATGTTTCTTCGGCGCAAGAAACCTTTGCTTATGTGAATAGTGAGTAAGAAAATTCTATATTTGTATATAGAAAGGTATAATAGCGCGTGATGGCTAGACATATCTCACTAGTGACCGGCGAGTCATCGCTTGGAATAGCGAATGTATGTTCACATAGAATTTAGCTGAGTCATTGTTCCGTAGTTATTAGGAACAATTTACTTGATCATATACTCTGTGTATTATGTAAAGTATATAAGTATGTTTCGAAAATAGTACGTGTCGCCAACGGATGTCGACACTAGCTTGGACGTGGCGAGGATGCGCACTCATGTCAAGCAGTTGGACAAGTTGGTAGCACCGACATGCAGAACGGATTGTTTGTAGCATCTACGGTTTCGCATCCCCAGGTTCAGGGTTTGCGTACGTCGTCAAGGTCGACTTCGGTCCGAAACATTGTAATAAAGCACCTCGTTTTGCTAATGATACTGCGCAAGCTGTAATTGTAGAGGATGTGATTCGACACGAAAACAGGATTATATGATCATACAAGTTGCTAAACCAGGTGCGGAAACCCTAGTTCAGAACAAACTGATATAAACTCAATCAAAACACAATCAAAGTCATTTTAAAAGCTTTTCATAGATTAACTCTTTCAAATAATTGCTTACAGATTGATTACAGTTAATCTAGAACACAAACTATCACTCTCAGACCTCTCAGGAACACACACTGAAAACACACACTCTAAATGGCTCGTTTTACATTACAAAAACCCAAATTCTATTTATAGCAGCTGTACGTTCGCCCAGATAGACTGGTCGAATGTAGCATTGTTCCACATTCGCCCACTTCATGTGGTCGAATGTGTCTTCTGTTCAGCACTGGTTCCAGATTCGTCCACTATATAATCTACCTTCGCCCACTCTGTATCACCTTCGCCCATCCTGTTCTTCCTTCGCCCCTTAACACATGTTAACATCTAATCATTAGTCGCAAAAACGCATCTACAAACTCCCCCTCGACTATTGATTAGATCGTTTTCTATCTTCATCCATGGCTTTGTTTAGCAGCTTGATTCTCAGCAAACTCTTCTGTTCTTTTGTCATTTCCGGCTCTAATTTTCTCTTAACCGGTTTTGACACATTTGCCATCTTCACCTTCTTGCCAAGCTTACCCTCCAAATTACTTCCAGCATTAATATCATAAGCAAAGCAAACACCCACAACTTGTGTGTATTTCCTTGCTTGATCTGCATCGTTTGGCTCATGATGAATCGGATTATAGAATAACATGATGATGTCTTCGAAGGTGCAATTTATCAACCACATAGGATCAAATACATGAACATGCTTGTATTTGTCCTTTCCGTCTCTCAACACAATCACCGCTTCTGCCTTCCTCCAATCATAATACCAAAATATGAAGTCAGCACTGAAGTGTTGAGGCATAGGCATTAAAGGTATCTTTCTCATAACTTCAGGTGCCTTATATATCAAGGTAATCCTTTTCATCTTGGTTCTGGGATCAATATCCCTGTGAACTTTCCTCCGGGGATATTGAGGCTTGAATCTATTCCATCTCGTTCTACTCTCCCAAACCAATTTGTCTGCACACCAACCAACATGAGTATTATTCACTGAAGCACCAGACATTGGGAATCTGCATAAATCTCTAACCGCCCAATACGGTAGAGTTAGCAAATCAATGAATCTGTAGAAGTACAAGATTCCTGATTCCCACTTAGCAGCTAAGCACTTCAGCCTGCCTAAGTATGTCCACCCAAGAGCTCTGCCTCTGAACTTTGCATTATGAAACCTATAGAAGTTTCCTTGAGCTTCAGGTTTTGGTCGGTTTTCATCCATCAATCTTAATTTCTTCAAATACTCTTTCAACTCATCAGACTTATTTGAAGATTCTGGCAAATCAGCTTCAAGTACTTTCTCAACAAACTCAGCACTTCTTTTCTTTGCCTTTCTTTTTGCAGACGTATTATGCCTTTCAGTAAAATCAGGAAACACCACATCTTCATCATTTTGTCTGAAGTATTGTGGATATTCCTCATGTGTAATATCCTCTATCTCAACTTCCTCAAATTCAGGGGTTTCTTTGTCATCAGAGTGAGTTCCAATATCCTTTTCAGGAATAGGTGGAATCGACTCATCAACAATGAATTCTTCAAATGTTTTCCCTACCCTCTGTGCAAGTCCATCCAATATCTCCTTTGCTACAGATGCAGGTACTTCCCCCTCTTCAAGATCAGGATCGTTATATTCCAATTCATATCGCATATCATCTGTTTGGAATATTTCAGCAAAACGACCTGTGAACTCAATGGTCCATTCTCTTTTCTCTAACATGTCCTTGTATACTTGTTTTGCATCATCAGATAAGGACCTCACCTTCTCATTCCAGAACACAGTCTCATCATCAACATTCTCTCCTTTCTTCTTTGAACTTGACTCACCTGTGTCTTTCTTCTTCTTTGAAGGTGGTCTTTTCTCAAATGTAAACTTAGCAGTATCATCTCCTCCATCATTGTCATCATCACTACTACTATCGTCCTCCTTTTGACTTCCTGATCCTTCAGCATCATCATCATCATCATTATTATCATCTTCATCATCACTTTTATCAGATTCTTCATTCTCATCATCCTCATCCTCCTCTTTATCAGATTCAGATGGTTCATAATCAACCTGTTCAGCCTCTTTCTCTGCATCTTCTTCACCCTCCTTCAGCTTGGGTGCAATGTTATACAGATCATCAATTAGCTCACTAAAGCGTTTGTTTTCAGCCTTCAACTCTTTATTATCTTCTTTAATTGCCTTGTATCTGTTCTTGTTTCTCAGAACCTTTCCTTCAAGCTTCTTATTCTTTGCTTCAAGCTTCTTTACTTTCTCATCAATCTCATCTTGATTAGATTTAGAAGCAACAACGATCTGAAGCATTTTCTCCTCATTCAGCTTAAACTTGGCAATCTCAGCTTGTTGAGCCACAAGCATCTTCATCATATCGTCCATTCTTTTATTCATCTGCTTCATCACTTCATCATCCACAGTGACCTTCTTAGATTTGGACTTAGACTTAGATGGCTCAATCTCAGCTTCTTTTCCCTTCTGAGGCTGTGTAAACATGTTAAGAACATTATCCAGGGCAATATTGAATTGATCCACTGGTAATGTTGTAGCCTCCTTAGTCTTTTGCTTCTTAGCAGCTGGTGAAGATTGTTTAGATGATGTACCAGCATCAGGTAATCTCTTTCCTTTCAACAATAAGTTCAACTCTTTCTCTCTAAGCTGCTTTGTGCTTGTCTTCTTGGCCATAGATTTGTGTTTGGGCTTGGGCAAATTAACCACAACGGTTTCACCTTCATTCAACTCATCTAAATTCACTGTCAAACCTTCATCTTCAGCATCAACAGACTGCTTGCTCTTCTTAGCTTCTTCTATTGATCTGTTTAGTGATTCAGACTCACCAACCAAAGTGGCCTTTTGTTTGGTAGTCCGGACATTTTCAGCATCCGAATCCCACTGTTCTTCAGTCTCTGTTTCCTCTGAATCAACAGACTCCTCATCTACCAAACTCGTACCCTTCTTAGCAGTAGTCTTCTTCCTCACCGCTTGTTGTTTTGAACTCCCTTGATCTGTCTTTCCCTTGCCCTTCCCTTTGGCTCCGGGATTGACAACTTGCCTTTTTCTTTTCGTGCTTGCATCAGCATAAACTAGTGGATCATCATTATCACTATCACTGTCAGGATGCCTTGCTAAATTCTTTCCAGGATCTATGTAATCCTCTCTAGCCAAAGCTCCAAATAACCTTCTGTAAGGTGGTCTCTCATCTTCAGGCACACCTTTGTAAGCTTTCATTCTAACCAAGGTTCTAACATTCATGTGATCCATAGCAAGTATTTGTGTTGGATCCTTCTTCAAGTTTGGATATTTGTGATCAAAGATCATCATCAAAAATCTAGGATAAAGCATAAAGTATTTCTTCTTCAAACCTTTCAACATCTCCAACATGTGATCTAAGATCATCCCAGCAACGTTAAATGGTTTATTGAGAGTCAATGCAACCATTAACGAGCTTAAACTCTTTCTCATCACGTCATAACCCCCACTAACACATCCAAATACTAGTATGATGACGTGAGCAAAATACTTGAACTGTACGCTCAGTTTCCCTTTATACATCGAACCATCAGTAATCGGTCCTTTGTATTTCATCCTCAGGAAACATGCTTTCTGCTCAGTCCAGGATAATTCCCTTGGATCTTCACTTGTTTCAAACTGGATCTGGAGAGCTTCTCTGATATCAGCTTCAGTGATAAACATCTCCATTCCCTGAATCTTGCTTTTGATGATAGTCTGATTATCAAAGTAATCATACTTGGCGTTATTATAGAAATCCTCAACTATATCCTTGTAGATAATAGTTGGTGTGGCCAAAGCATAAACCACTCTGCATCTCTTCAAAAACATTATGATCTCAGTGAACTCCACATTCTTCTCAACATCTCCAAGATATGCGCAACAGTTATGAGTCTTCTCAAACGGCCATTTAGAACCGCTTGATGATTCTCCTTCTTGCACAGTCTGTGGAACTGGATCAGCAACTGTAGTCTCCACAGGAATATCAACAGTTGTTTGTTCTTCAGCCATCTGAAAGATAAAATCAAAATGAAACGTCAAAACACAAAATCGTCAAAAATTCAAAATTTTAGGTTTTTGAAGTTCCACATTCGCCCAAAATGAACTGGTCGAATGTAGATTATTATGGCCGAAGGTGCAATTTTCTGGTCGAATGTACAAAGATTTTGAATAAAAAGATACATTCGCCCGTTTAGTGTTACCTTCGTCCGTCCAGTTCCACCTTCGTCCATATCGACGAACCGAAGGTGAATCTGTTTGAAACCAAAATTTTAAAAATTTTTCAAACGTGTTATTAACCCTTAATTTTGATTAAAATCACTCCTAATATGACCGATTATGCTTCGTGTAACATCAATTGCCTTTAACATTCATTCTATATCAGTTTTCATAAAGAATTAGGGTTTTTCTTGTTTTAATCGATCAATCAGTAATTAAACCCTGTTTTAATCCTAATTCGTAATACATTCTCCCCCTAAAACTGATGTGGGATGAATGTTTATCAAAATCATGCATTAAGAATCCCTTAAACACTATAAACACTCAACCCTAAGTCCGGTTCAGAAAATCAACGATTCCGGCGTCAATCTGTGACCATTACCTGTAATCTTTATAGAAAAATGATCAGTAAGAAGCAAGGATTAAAAGGCACAAGCACAGGAATCAAAATCAACAAGGTCTTGTTATGAAGAAAAAATTTGAAAAATTTGAAGTGACTGGTCGAACCTGAGTTGGCATATTTATAAGCTCCACCTTCGCCCATTCAGACCGGTCGAATGTAAAAATATTTCACCTTCGCCCCAAACAAATGGCACGAAGGTAAAAGTGTTGCACCCGAAAGTGAATTTTGGATTAAAACCACATTCGCCCAGTTCGTATCTGCCCGAAGGTGGAAAAAATTTCCACATTCGTCCCAATGAAGGGCGAATGTAAAATGGAAATTTTGAAAAATTTTGCCAAATTACAAATTCGTATCCCGTTCAACATTTTTCAAACCGTTAAGCTTCCAAAACACAAATTTTTACTTTTAGAATGATTCAAAGCCCAGAAGGTGTTGTCAAATCTCAGAAATTGACTATCAAGCATCCCCGGTTATCAAAAATAAAGCAGAAATGCAAAAATTTTGGATTTTTCTGAAATTTATCAAAACACACCTAAAATCTTTTTGGATTTTGTATCTTTTTGACATTAAAAGTAAATTGCAACAAAATAAAATGCATCAAAGTAAATGAAAGCAGTAAACATTTTGTGAAATCCGGTCAGAGGATCATATCAGTTTTCTGAGAAATCTGAACACAGCGTTGATCTTTTTGTTTAATATTATCATTAGAAACAGTATGTGATACGGCAATTGCTGATATTGTGGTCCACTTAAGCTCACATGCAGACAATTACGCAATGCTTTAAAATGATACGAGTTAGGTGTATTAGACTAACACGATGTGGTGCCCACACACACGACATACTCCCGTATCAAGTAATTGCACAAAGCTTCGTCGTAACGCGTGATTATGCCAGAGTTATCCGTAAAAGTTACAAAGTATATAGCACAGAGGTGTACAGGTCAGCAAATGAATGCAGCAGAGTAACATGTGCGTATACACTAGGTTGAGGCTGATATTAATCACTGATTTGCATCAGATGATCAATACGATGTAATAATGATCTATGATCAATTAAAACATAAAGTTCCTCAATTCGGTAACTTCCGGTTTTGGCAATTAAGCTCTTTTAGCATATATTCTGATAAAACTAGGTCCGTAAATCAATACGACAAAAGTTTATCAGAATATCCCGGATAACCATAACATAACGACCCGAAACCTCAGATTTTGGCAATCCTATCAAACGAAATTACGGTACTAAGACCATATGCCCATGAGGTGTTCAGCCACGAACGCGTAGTTCGTTATGTTTGTATCACTAATGCACGCAATATTTAGTCTACGAAGCCTATCAGCATATCACACGTAATCAACACACGCCTCATAAACTATACAATTCTTTAGCCTGTGTCAGATTCCCACTGATGTACTATCATTTCCTCTGTTTTACCAGGAAATCATTTTGGATTTTCTAATTTTTAGGTCTTTTTGAATTTTATAATGTTTTTGGCTTTTCTGATAAAATGGCTCCCCCTAAAATAAAGAACATATTTTTGGATTTTCATTTTTCTGAAAAACAAAACAATAAAAACAAAATTTAAAAGAAACAATCCACTCGAAAGCATCAACTTCTTTGAGGATTAATGAATCCCCTCGAAAGCATCAACTTCTTTGAGGATTATGATAGTAAAGAGAAATTCCCAAATAGCAAAGAGAAATTCCCAATTAGCAAAATATCAAAACTAAAAACTAAAAAGCGATAAACCGAGGTGCCGATTAGTCTTGTTTTTCCTTTATATTGTTTACTTTTAAAAGATATTCAAAGCGTGAACGGTCAAAAGCTTTAGTAAACAAATCTGCACGTTGGTAGTCAGTATGAATTTTGATCATATCAATCAATTCCTTAGCGTAACAATCACGGATAAAATGATATTTAATCCGGATGTGTTTCGCTTTAGAATGATTTTCCGAATTTTTAGTTAAAGCAATTGCGGCTTCGTTGTCACAGTAAATAGGAGTTTTAAGAAACTGCAAACCGTAATCCACCATTTGTTGTTGAATCCAAAGTACTTGCGAACAGCAACTCGAGGCTGCAATGTACTCGGCTTCACAGGTAGATTGTGCTACGGAAGTCTGTTTCTTGCATTGCCAGGTGATTAACCTGCTCCCGAAAAACTGGCAACCAGCTGTAGTAGATTTGCTATCCTTGTCACAGCCGCCCCAATCTGCATCACTAAAAGATATGAAATCAAAATTATCATCATTAGGGTACCAAAGTCCTTTTGAGGAACAACCCTTCAGATATCTAAGGATACGCTTGACCGCCGTCAGATGACTTTGTTTCGGCTTCGATTGATAACGGGCACAGAGACACGTTGCGTACATAATATCTGGTCGAGACGCCGTCAAATACATCAGAGATCCGATGATTGCTCTGTATGTAAAAGGATCCGTCAGCTCCCCCTTAGCGTCCACTCCAATCCCGTGATTGGGTTGAATCGGGGTATCCATTGGCTTAGAGTCCTCCATCTGGAACCGGCTCAAGATGTCGGAGACATATTTCGTCTGGTGAATGAAGATCCCGTCGGGTCTTTGGTCCACCTGCAAGCCTAGGAAAAACTGCATCTCCCCCATTGCGCTCATTTCGAACTTTTCCTGCATGACAGTTTCGAACTCCCTGCATAAAAGCTCGTTAGTTGAACCAAATATTATATCATCAACATATATCTGCACTAGAAGCAAATCATCTCCCGTCTTTTTCGTAAAGAGGGTGCAATCGACGAGGCCGCGCTTAAATCCTTTGTTGATGAGGTATGTACTTAGCTCCTCGTACCACTGCCTCGGAGCCTGGTGCAAGCCATAAAGAGCTTTGTTCAACACGTAGACCTTATCCCGGTGGATTGGGTCCTCAAAGCCTGGTGGCTGCCCGACATACACCTCTTCCTTGACTTTCCCGTACAGAAATGCGCTTTTCACGTCCATCTGGTAAACTTTGAATTTCTTAAAAGAAGCAAACGCGAGGAACATCCGAATAGCTTCGATTCGTGCTACTGGTGCATAGATTTCATTATAATCAATCCCTTCGATTTGATGGAAACCCTGCACGACCAATCTGGCTTTGTTCCGAACAATTACCCCACGATCATCCTTCTTACACTTAAACACCCATTTGGTGCCAATCTTCTTTCTATCCGGCGGCAAATCCGTGAGCGTCCAAACTCCCAATTTCTGGAATTGTAATAACTCCTCCTGCATAGCTTCCACCCAGGCATCATCCTTCAAAGCGTCCTTGTATGTCCTTGGCTCTACCTGCGACACATAACACGCAAACGACCAATCATTTTGACTACCAGATTGTTGAATTTTGGCATATAAAGCTAAAGCACCAAAACTCTCTGGCGAATTAACGCTTTTAAGCTGCCCTCTGGTCATAACACTACTTCCAGGATCACCGATAACTTGCTCCAGCGGGTGAATACGATGAATCCGAGATTCCGGATAAACAGGTACTTGCACTCCCGTCTGAACAGTCAAGTTCTCTACAGCATCCAGATCATGACCCGTATTTGATGATGAAGCCACATCAGAAGTTGGAGTTGGGTTCACTGGCGGTGCCTCCTGTTCTTCAACTTGATCAAGAATAGCTTCTTCAAATTGTTCATCTTCAGATTCTGAAGTGTCTAATGAAGTTGAAGCTTCTTGAAATATTTCTTCTTCTTGTATAGGAGCATTGGTATCATTAGAAGCTGGTAGGGGGTTCACGGTGATCGGGCGCACCAACGGTGAAGTTGTTGCATTTTCACACTCGTAAAGTAATCGAATAACAGCTTCTTCAACCAAGCTATCTAGATTGAATGATTCAAAGAAATCTTTGTAATCAAACATCCAATCAGGACCCGTGCCTTGAATATTTTGAGTATATCGTTGAACGTCCACGTTAGCCCAGTCTTCCACACGACGAGTTCGCTTGTTGTATACCCGTTTGAGTGGGGTTGCATATCCAACAAAGTAACCCTCCTCGGCTTTGGGACTAAACTTTTCGCTTGGATTCAACATAGTGCAAGGCGCCCCGAAAGGTTCTAGATACTCTAAGTTCGGCTTTCTTCGGTGTAACAGCTCATAAGATGTTTTTCCAAACTTCTTCACTGTTAGAACCCGATTTAGTGTGTAATTTGCTGCATAAATCGCCTCATTCGAGAACATTACTGGAAGATTTGAATCAGCAAGCATTGTTCTAGCCGCTTCAATTAGAGTCCTATTCTTTCGTTCAGCAACACCGTTCTGTTGAGGGGTGTACGGAGCCGAATATTCATGATGTATCCCTTTGTCTTCACAAAGTTCATCCATCTTGGCATTTTTGAACTCCGTCCCATTGTCACTCCGAATTCTCTTAATCTTCACATTGTAGAGATTCTCCAATCGAGTGAACAGAACTTTTAGATTGATAAAAGTGTCGCTTTTATTCTGCAAACACATCACCCATGAAAATCTTGAGTAATCGTCAGTGACGACTAAACAATAAAGCTCTCCAAGATGACTTTTGCGCTTGACCGGTCCGAAAAGATCCATGTGCAGTCGCTCAAGTGGCATCTCAACAGAGTTAACCTTTTTCACTTTGTGGGACTGTTTGTGTTGCTTCCCCTTTTTACAACTCACACACTTGTCATTGAGATGGAAATGTTTCACGTTTACTCCATCAACAAGTCCATTTCTCACAAGTTGATTCATTTTCTTCAGATGAATGTGCCCCATTCTTCGGTGCCACATTATCGATTCTTTTTCAGTCGCCTTGGACAAAAAGCATGTTATTTGCCCCTGTGATGTCATCGCCTTGGACATATCAAGAATGTATAAATTGTTGACGCGAGATGCCTTCAACATTATCCACTCTTTAGGAATTGTAAAGCCCGGTTTCAAGATATAGCAGGATTTGTCATCAAAATGCACAGTAAATTTCTTGTCACAAATTTGACTGACACTCAACAGATTGTAATCTATCTGCTTCACATACGAAATCCGCTCGAAACTCACTATCCCATTGCTCACACTTCCTTCCATCGTGATATATCCACCTTTGTTTCCTGCAAATGCTACATACCCTCCATTGATGTTCTTCACGTCGAACAACAACGCAAGATCCCCTGTCATGTGGCCTGAAGCTCCACTAACAACAATCCAAAGACTGCTAATAGGGCCAGCTGAAGCTCCCTGCACACAAAATGTAAATCAGTTAGTTCTTTCGGGGGACCCAAGCCTGAGTCTTGGGTCTTTCAACATCAGGTTTCACAATAACATTTTCACCAACATTTTTAACAACTTTTTGATCAATCTTTTTCTGATTGCTCAAAACAGTTTCCTTTCTCTCATTAACCTTTGAAGTAGAAGCTCCTGGAGTGCCATTGGGTGTCCAAGATTGTTCAGTCCTTTTCAGAATACGAATCTGAGACTTTGGGTTCTCAGTTGGTTTCTGAATATTGTTAGCAAAAGTAACTTTCTTGGTAACCTTATCTGAGTTAACAGACTTAGGTCCAACATTTGATTTGACAATCGGTTTTGGTGGAACCTTTTGCCTATCAACTGTTGTGTTCACCACAGGCTTTCTCCATGAGTGTTCCATAGCGATCCGATTCCTTCTATCATAGTGCATTGGACGAGTGTTCCTCATTTGAAAATTGTTATGATTATAAAACGGTTGTGGTTGTTGAGGAACAACTCTCCTATGAGGTGGCACATAATGATCGATCGGCTTTCTCATAGAATTCCTCACTTCAACTTCGTGCCTTTTGTGCCTTACATATGGGCACTGAGCAAGTAAATGCCCACGTTCCCCACACTTAAAGCACGCACGGTACTCTTCAAAAACATTCGGAGCATTTGGTTGAGCAAATGATCTAATAGGGTATTGATCATTGTACTGTTGCTTCCTTAAACTCTCAGGGAGTGGCCCTTTTGAGTAAGTTGGCTCATTGAAACCATTAGCTCTGTTTTTGGGTTTAACAAACTCTGTGACATGGACCTTTGGTTCTTGAGGAACATCCAAGTACAACTTCTTTAACAAAGCTGGTGGAATTTCATTTGTTCTCTCATGTTTTGGGAACCAAATAGTACTTTCTTGCCAAATCTTTTCAATTTTAGCATAGTTGGCATTTTTTATTGGAAAATCCTCGTCAGAGATGATCTTATCGGATCCTTCCATCCGATAGAACACTTTGACAGGTTTGTCACATTGTTCGTTTTTATCATTCCTCTCAAGATCTTTCTTAACCACATTAAGATCTTTCTTCACAACATTCTTCTCAGACTTATTCACATGATGAATGTTTCTCATTGGAACAATTTGAGATGATGAAACTGGTTCATTTGTAATGATGTGATTTTCTTTCGGAATTTCACATACATTAACAGTTTGGTTACAACCAGTATCATCACTCTCTGAGTCTGAGTCAACACTTTCAGCAGTAACACCCTCATCATTGATTCCCAAAATCGGTCTAACATCGGAATTTGGATCACCAACACTTGAAGTGTTAGATTCATTTTCCGATGCTGAATCAGATTTTACCGAACTCTCCGGTGTCACTTGGTGACAATTATGGTTTTCAAAAAGAACCGGAGATGGTACAGCCCGATAGTTGGTTGTTTTGTCATCAATGATGTGGTCTACCACATAAGCAACATTCTTGTAACTTTCCAACTTTTTGTTTACTTTTTCAGCAAAGCATTTGATGGCGGCCATTTCCAACTTGGTGTTTTCAATTTCATTGATATAGTTGTTAATTGCCAATTGTTTTAAAGACAAAGTGTTTTTCAAGTCAGAAATGTCCTTTTTGTAGCCATCTAACACTTTGTTAAAAGCATTCAACTCTTTGCGAGTAGATTGACTGTTCATGATAGCACTATCACGTTGAACACGGAGTTGTTTAACCTCCTCAGTCAATCTATCACATGTACCACAGTATTTGTCACTAGTATTATCAGTACTACATGCAGAACTTACAGGTTTTGGCGGGTCAGTCATGGCCATCAATGCGAAATGAGCTTCCTTTCCTGCAAAGAATCTGGAATAATCAATCTTTGTGAAAGCATCATCTGCAATGCACGACTTCCTAGTCATCAGAAAATCTGCTTCTGCAAGTAACTGATCAATATCTTCATCAAGAGAATTAACACTAGCTTCCGTATCCGAGTCACTGTCTGAATCAGAATAAACCGATTCACACTCCTCAGGAATGTCAGAAACAATATCAATCACAACTCCAGAATTTGTTTCTTCAATTTGAACTTCAACATCAATCTCAGAATCAACCTTAACAGGTTCAAACTCTCCATCCATCTCAGTTTCAGACTCATCACTATCAACCTCAGTTTCAACCTTCTCCTCCATCGTCTCAGAATCTTCAATATCAACCTGATATGCAACACAAGCCACGTTTCCCCCAGTAGTGATTTCCTCAACACCTATCTGAATACTCGACCAGTCAAACCTCTCATCTTGTTGTGTAACCAATGCTTGATTGGTATTCTGTTGTTCAGTTGGGGTAGTGATTGGTATGACTGTTCGGTTAGTATTGTTTGGTGTTTGGTTTTGTGTCTGGTTTGGTGTGGTTGTTTGTCTATTTTGGTTGTTATTAAAGTTGGTTTGACGATTTTGGTAGTTGCTGTTGTTGTTTTGTGAAGAAACTTGGTTTTGGTTTTGTTGTTGACGGTTCTGATAGGTAGCATTAAATGGATTCCTGTTGCCTTGTTTTGGTGGCTGAGTGCATTCACGTTTAAAGTGACCTTTCCCTCCACAGTTAAAACAAGTCACTTTCTCCTTATTGAACCCGTAGGTTGTATTAGGAGAAGTTCCCAAATTAGTTCTACCTGTCTTCTCAATAAACTCTGTTGCTCTTCGCATTATGCTCGCAAATGCCCATTGGATGTCAATGAGTTCCATCTCTTCCTTATCAATCTGTGCGTAGTCTTCATTGGTCAAGTTGTTATTACCAATTTGACTAGCAACTAATCCATTGTAGGAAGAAACCATTGCAGAGACTAAAGCAATGTGTTGCTGAGCAACTTCAACTGTCACATTTCCAAGATTGGAAGTCTCCAAAACCACTGTTTGTTGGTTAGGTTGAGTTAATGGTTGTGGTTGAGATTGACCAGCAGTGTAAAAAGCTGCTTGTTGCTTTGGGGAGAATGGTGGAATGTATGAATATTGATATGGAACTTGTGGTTGTGGTTGTGATAAAGATGAAGTTTGTTGATGGTAGTTAATGATGGGTGATTCTACAGCATTGGATATACAAGCAACATGTGGTGTAACTAGCCCTCCTGAGCTTGTACTCACTGGAACTGAAGATCCTCCAAAATATAAGTTTGGATTCTGAGGAATCTGTGCTCTCCTAGCCTTCCTCTTCTCTTCCAATTCCTTGTTTTCCAGCTTCTCGATGAACTCCTGAAGAGACCAGTATTGAAAAGCATCCTTCTCCTTCAGAACATCCACATGCTGATCCCAGTTTGGTGGTAATGCTTCAGCAAACTTGTCCACCTGTTTAGCCATAGGAATCTGTACACCATAGCTAGACAATTCAGATATCAAATGATTATATCTAGGAGTTAGTTCTTTCAAAGTTTCATTTCCAACATAAGAAAAATTCTCAAACTCCTTAACAAGTTCTTCCATTCTCAAACTTCGAGTCTTCTCATTTCCATCATGCTTCCTTTTAAGCATATCCCACAGTGCCTTAGAAGTTGTGCACGTCCCAAACTGATGCAAAAGATCATTGGTGATTGCCTGTGTCAGTTGGGAAAACGCCTTCTTTTCCACAGCAAACTTCTTTTTCTCATCCTCCGCCATGCTCTCCAATGGCACTGGTTCACCTGTGTTCTCCAGAACTGGTGGTGTGTATCCTTTAGCTATCATGTTCCATGCTTCAGCACCTTCCACTCCCATGCCTTCCAAGTGTATCTTGAACTTTTTCTGCCACTGATTGTATTCTTGAATCTCCATAAGCTTCGATGGCCGAGTCCCGCTACCTGAAGACAAATCATTAATCAGTGTGGAAATAGCATTAGTAGTTTGAGTGTTTACCACCGCTGCTGCTACTCCCCAGTAGTCAGACTGTGGTACTGTAGGTGCACTTTGAGTCATGTAGTTAACCGGCTGTGAAGACTGTGTGCTCGTCTTCTGTGCTGCCACTGTCCATGGGTCCATCACCTGCTGTTGTGGTTGTGTAGTTGTTGGTGTAGGAGTAGTCTGATAACGCCACATAATCAAGAACTTCGAGAAATTCAACACTTAGAAAAATTTTCAAAAACTATCCTAGGTTCGCCCAAAAAAAAAAAGTTTAGGTTCGTCCCTTTTTTATTCAGATTCGCCCAAACTCTCTAACCCGAATGTGAAATTTCACCAGAATGTAAAAAAACTCACAAACACTCTTCTACTTTCGTCCACAATCACCTAGGTTCGTCCGTTTGAATTTTACTTTCGCCCGCCCGATGTCCCGAGGGTGAAAAGTATGACCCGAATGTAAAAAGTTCAGATGAAAAAGTCTAGGTTCGCCCTAAAATCTCTAGATTCGCCCGAAAAACTACTCACCTTCGACCTAAAACTCACACGTTCGCCCACTCAGTCCAGGTTCGCCCATTTCTTACTTTTGAAAAACGGTTACACTTTGAAAAACGGTTATTTTGATCACTGATTTTCAAAAGTTTGTGGATTTGATTGATCTTGATCAGGTTATGCTTCGGAGATGATTTGGAACAACTTTAATACTTGGAATTTTGAATTTTAACCACAAAATCACTTCTAATTCTTTCAAAAACACTCAAAAACCATTTTTATATGAAAACAGATGTGAATTGATGAAAATTATGTCCAAATCAGCTCTGAGTTTATCAATTTGTTGTTGTATGATCCTCTACGCTCTGATACCACTTTGTAGAGGATGTGATTCGACACGAAAACAGGATTATATGATCATACAAGTTGCTAAACCAGGTGCGGAAACCCTAGTTCAGAACAAACTGATATAAACTCAATCAAAACACAATCAAAGTCATTTTAAAAGCTTTTCATAGATTAACTCTTTCAAATAATTGCTTACAGATTGATTACAGTTAATCTAGAACACAAACTATCACTCTCAGACCTCTCAGGAACACACACTGAAAACACACACTCTAAATGGCTCGTTTTACATTACAAAAACCCAAATTCTATTTATAGCAGCTGTACGTTCGCCCAGATAGACTGGTCGAATGTAGCATTGTTCCACATTCGCCCACTTCATGTGGTCGAATGTGTCTTCTGTTCAGCACTGGTTCCAGATTCGTCCACTATATAATCTACCTTCGCCCACTCTGTATCACCTTCGCCCATCCTGTTCTTCCTTCGCCCCTTAACACATGTTAACATCTAATCATTAGTCGCAAAAACGCATCTACAGTAATGTGGTCGGGGAAAAGCACCAGGAAAGGTGGCGCGTACGACTAACATTATATACGTAATATGTATACGTATGAATATGTGAATTTAACGAGTGCTTGTGATATAACTCATGATGGAGATTATTAGGATGATCTTGTGAGGTAAATTTTTGATAACGCAGACATCACGTTATTGCGAATTTACAGGCACAAGAAAGTCCTAAGAAGATCTATCGTGAGGGTATATGTGTAAGACATAAAGGTTACCTATTTTGTTGTTACGGACATGATTGCCGATTCTCCCCTGTTCGTGTCAGTTGTGACTTCGGTTTTCTTAAACCAGTTTAAGATCTTGATGATCTTGTTTCTTGAGCCTCTGAGGTTCGTGTTGAAGAACCTGGTTATATCTTTTGAGTACGTTTTACATTTCTCTTCGTTAGTGTTTGTGGCCTTCAACATACTATCGGAAAGGAATCCAATTTTTGTTGATTCCTTATCTTTTCACAGAACTGGACACGTATTTTGTACACGTGTCAACTGTCGTATGTTTGAATTCTTTAAATTGTGAATGTCCATTGAAGGGCTTCACATCGAACGATGGTTTCATTAATGGTTGTTATCATTACGTTGTTCGTAATGCTTGCATTCTAACCTTGATGTGTCAGGCCATTGTGGGCAATGAACCTCTTGAAAATTTGTCGATGAGTTTCTTGGGATCGACACTTCAGTTGAATTGAATCATTGGAAATTGATACAGCACCTTGTGGTGAATATTCATTCGACTTGTAATAATGGGTGATCTTTAATTGCGTGTTTATTTTCATCAACTTGTTTGTTATTGTCTCAAATTCAAACACACCTTGTGGCGTGTAACGGAAAAGTTGGTGCACTAGTTGTTTCGTTGAGGTGTGCCAATGTTATTTGTTGACAAATTTATTGATAGCATTGTTGGGCGTTTGTATGCCACTTGTGCTAAATCATTTTGATTTCATTAATCATAACCACGTCGATGTTTTGTAAACTATACAAACTATCGTAGCTTGTCTATTCATCAATTGCAAAGGATAGTGTTTCACATATATCGCCCATTTGAACCTAATTGAGTATATGAACACTTTCTTTTGTTTCAAGTGTTGGAATACCAAGTCGTTCGATCTCATAGCATGGCTCTTTGAGGAGTCTTGCCATTGCTTTTGTAAAGCGGTTATTGTATATGTGTACATTGTAGAGGACTATTGGTAGTCCCTAATTTGCCACAAACAATCCATCGATATTTTTTCAGAGAAATTGAGCGGTTGATTCTAACATTCAAGCTATTGTCCACACATTTGCAAATCGTGTGGAAGGTTGAAAATGTATATACTTTCCTTGAGACTTGTTCAAGTGGAACATTTGAGGTTTGTTACCTAATGTCCTTGTATTCGGTTGATTCTAAAAATCTACCTTGTCTCATTCGTACCGGTAGGTACCTTGACTCATTTATTGTTGTGAAACTTCTATTGAGTCTTCAAAAGATATTTTAACTCAAATTTTGAGGACAAAATTTCTGTAACAGGGGGAGAATGTGACAACCGGCAAATTCCGTACAACGCCTGATGCGATTTTAATCATATTTTGGAAGTGATTAACATGGTTTAAAGTTAATTTTGATTTAATGAGCCGTTACAAGTCCTACGATGTCCTCCTCGAAGTTCGTGGACGCCTTGATGCTTTTAAAGAAAGATTCGCGCGTATTCAACGTTAACGAACTGACATCAGTAAAAAAATGTGATGAACTGGACTAACACAAATTTATTACACGTAAATGCGGCACGTTTTTCTGTTGAAGCGATCGGATGTGGAATCGGCTTGCAAAACGGTCTAAAACGCGTCGTTTTGGAAAACGCGGGAAGTAACCGACATGGGATCGAACATCGAAATGCATGGTTTTTCTCGCATGTGTACTTTTAGAATAATTATTTATTTTAAATAGTGTTATTTATTAGCTTTCGGAAGTTAACGGGTCATTAAAAAAAAAAAAAAAGAAAAATCGTGGTTGAATGCTAGTTACGTGAAGTAACGACCACTACGAACGTGCACGATAATAAAAACCATCTCGACGAAAATTAATATTTTGGAGGTTAAACATAATTATTTGAAGTTATTAAAATAATTTCTATAATTTTCGTGGGCAAAAACGGAGTTCAGAAACGAGAACGGGCCAAAACGGAGAAGTTGGTACGCGGTAATAGGCCTTGAACCCAACTCAAAAACCCACATGAGTCCACCTATAAATAGAATTTTATTAACAAAATCCTCATTTTTCCACTTCACTTTCTCTCTCTAAACTAAAACTCTCTAACTCTCTCTAGAATCCGGCCAAAATCCGGCGTTGTCCAGTGGTGGTCCGGCGGTGGTCCGGCGGTGGTCCGGCGGCGGTCGGCGATTTCCGACGGTGGTCCGGCGGTCTCCGGCGGTGGTCCGGCGACTTTCTGGCGAAAATTTCCGGCAAAGTTTTCGGCGCGTGATACCCTACCCCCACGTTTCTCGACGTTCCGGACGCAACGGTGAAGTCCGTTTTCCCAGAAACGGCGCGGTTTGGGAGATGGAGCAATTCCGGCGACTTTTCCGGCGAGCTCGTTTTCAAGTTTTCTTCTTGCAACCCTTTAGATCGGGTCTTTGGGAGTCTCCATGCAAATTTTTGGGCCTTTTTGTTCTCCGGCGAAATTCCGGTGACCGGTGACTTCTGACATAACGTTTGGGAGACTTCCGGGTGTCCGTTTTTAACGAAGAATATATTTTCGGGATCCTTATAACTAGTAGATTCCATACGAAATGGTTTCGTCGTGAAATATTAATATTTTTCGGACACTTTTTTGGAGCCCGAATGCGTTCAAGGCGGGTTTTGAAGTATTTTTATGTTGAGTGATGATTTCGGCGTTTTTCGGTTAGTTTCGGTGATGTTTTGGTGGTATATAGTTTCGGATGTTTTTGGGGTTGTTTCGAGCCGGTCAAAGCTAGTCAAACCCGGTCAAATCTGGTCAGACCTGGTCAACACGTCGTTCAAGACGTTTCTGGTTGTGCGCGTATGGAAATGGTATAACTATCTCGCGTTTATTTTGTTGCATTATTATATATACATATATATATTTAAAGTATATACAAACGAACGATTCACTCTCGAGACGAGCCGACTAGATAGTAAATGATAAAATGTGTTTGTATAAAAGCGTGACTTATAAGTTGTATATATATATTTATATAAATAAGTATACTTATATAAATATCGAAACGTATAAGTCTCGTTTAATTTGGAATTTGCGGATAAATAGATTGATTGTCTTGTGTTTTGGAATTGACTTTGGGAAAATTGTAGACAACTTGTGTTGTCTGGTATGCGCAAAAACAGAGGAAACTCTGGCGAAATTTTTACAGAATCCTAAGTGCAAAGAAGGCGAAGTAGTTGTGTATTTCTATAAATAAATTTCCAAGTGCTTTAAATATATGTATTTATACAAAGTCGCAACGCTTTGACAAAGATTATTTGTAACAATAATAAGTGAATCCAACAATCGTTTCAAACAAGTATAATATATATAGTTTTGCCGAGCGTCAAGGATGACAAATTTTCGAAAGCTTTCGGTAACTAAATAATGTTTATTGTTCGGATTCAAAATTTATAAAACGTTCGATTTTGCTTGGGAATTACTTTTATAAAAAGCAAACTTTTGAACACTTTAAATGTTCGGATTTTGGGAAGGAGGTAACAAATGTTATTAATCGGAATTAATAACAAGAGTTGTATTTTTGCAAAGCATATTTTCCTAAATATAAACATACAAGACAAATACATTTATCCGACTAACGAGACGAGCTACGGCTCAGGATAAGAAATGCGTTTCGTTGTTTTAGTCCAACATGGTTTACACACGAATAGTAACAAGTGCGCAACGTGGGTGCTATGTCGTATGTTAAACATGATTAAGATAAGTCACGATCGATTCGTCGAGTTAAAACACTTTAAGACTCGGGTTTGTATACACGAGTCTAGATAGTTGGATAAACTATCTTGTAACTGGTAAATAAGCTAGGCTTATTTGTGTTAGACCTTAAGGTGTCCTTTGTTGGTAATAGGACACAAGGAAGTCGGTCAAGGCTTCAGGCTTGTTTGCTAGCGAAGCAAGGAAATCAAGGTGAGTTCATGACCCCACTTTTTACTGTTTTGTAAATGTTTTCGGGGGGAAGACATGCTTGTTTTATGAAAACCTGATGAATTTAAAGCGTAACAAAGTTTTTGAGAAAACGTTTAAAGTTACAAATGCTTTTATAAAGCCGTGCAGGGACTAAAGGGAAATGAAGGATATGTTTGTTAAATAGTTGTAAGGTGTAGAAAGTAACAATTATTCGATCGACAAGATCCTAGTATATTTATCTTAATGGGGAGGTAAATATACGGTAAAGTGAGTCGAGTCGAGGTGAGGATGATAAGTAGCAAGATGGGTACCTGGGACCTGGGTAACGGAAACCAGTCGGGGTAGGTACTCGCGTGTTTACTGTAACCATTAATTCAGGGATATGAAACCGAAGGAATATTTGGATAGTACTATTGGTGCCTGACGAGGCCCACCTCTCGTTGATAGCGTCAACCCGGTAAAGACAAGAGGTGCACGTATTCTGAACTGAGTTGTTGATCCGACAGACAACTCGCGCGGGGCAAATGAGATGTGTAGTCTTGGTTTGGTTATGGGCTCAGGATTGGTCGCCGTCGTCATGTAGGGGTTCGCGACTCCACATATATGACACTACTTAATCTAACTATGTTACTTGCACTGGTTTATGAATACTGGCTATTTTAATGTTCATTTCCGCTTTTAAGTACGAATTTACCGGTGGGATTTACCGGGGGAAAATGGTTTTCATAATTATATTTACGGATGTCCAGTGAGGAATCCGAGTGGGAAAATAGTTTACAAAAAGAAAGTTTTCAAAAGTAATTGTGGAATGCCCGACGAGGATTCCATGGGAATAAAGTCTCATTTTAAATGTTGTTGTCCGGTCGACAAGAACCTAGTATATTTATCTTTATGGGGAGATAAATATACGGTAAAGTGAGTCGGGCCGAAGGGTAAATAAAATGGAATACCTGGCGAGGATTCCAATGGGACTTTTACAAGATTTTTCACAAATAACGGTTTGTGTAATGAAAATAAACTTTCTTAAAATGTTGATGAATATTTTCCCAAAGGTTTGAAATGAACGGGTTTTGATGAGAAATAAACCTAAAACCTTGAACTCACCAACTTTATGTTGACCTTTTTAAGCATGTCTTTCAGGTCTAGAATTTGGCAACGACACGGTTGGAATAGGCGATGTCATGGGATTGGAGATCCTAGAAGGCTTAGTAAAGGCGTTCAGAATTAAAAGAGTCTTAGATGTGTTATTTCCGCTGCGTAGCAAAGGTACCAAACGTTCACAACCGACGGGAAAATCGGGGTGTGACAGCTGCACACTTAGTTATGTTGAGCGTTTTATTTTATTTCATTCACCCTTGGAACTTTTATATATATAAACAACAATGTAGTGTTAATTAAAGAGATGTGCTACAAAGCAAATGATCAGATTATTTGATATGTATTCATTAAAAGAGCAAAACAAACTATATATTGGTGGTTGCAGAATCCACCTATGGATTTAAAGTTCGCATAACATATAGCTCAGTATATTAAAAGTACATGATGTAAATTATAATAATATATTGGTGTATGTTATAACAATATATTGGTGGTGCAGTGGTGGTGGCTACACATAAGAGCGGTGCGATGGATGAGGAAGAACAACAATAGAGGCGTAGAGGTGATAAACTGATTTGTGAACCCTTCTCTCTACACGTAAACGTAAATGGAAAATGAAAGTTTATGCACTTCGTGATGGTAGGATAGGCTGGTGTGAATGTTGCGTTGTTCCGAAAGTACCAAGAGAAGGCGTATAATATTATGCGTACGTGATTTTGAAAAGGAAGTCAGAAAGTTCTTCACTTCTGCTCAGAGGAAGTTGCATTGTTCTTCCTGTGCAGTCACCCTGACCTCCCTGAGCTGCTAGCATTTGCCACGTCTCAGGTAACCAGAAATTATAATACGCATTTTGCCTTAAAAAAAGTATGTTGTCGCCCACAGTTACTGTATGCTATTAGGAAACATGTTTATACATATTTAACACCTGCTTGATCCAAATTAATAACAATATTTATATTAAATTTACACCATATAAATAGTTGCAATTAATCTCTTACTATAGTTTTTTATTTCCGAATTTTGTTTTTTGTTGTTGATAATAGTTACTGAAATTGGAATAAAGTTGTATTTTCTTATGAAAAAAGTTAGATTTTAACCAGCTTGATGGTTAAGCCATTGGCAATAGAAACCGAAAATGCAGGATCGAAACTACAAGCTGAAACAAATCCGAGCAAGAAAGCGGAAAATAGTGCTTGCACCACCTACATAATATTACATTCATGTTACCAAAAGAGTAAATTTTCCAACCCTTCTGAAACTGAATTGAATCGACTTTTGATGGCTTTTGACCTTTTTTATGGTCAAGCCACAAAAGGCAAGATTAATGTAAGGATGAAAGTATTTCAAGATTTGGTCCCCCTGGTTGTAATATAGTGTGCTTTAATCATTATTAATTGGCTAAAAAATAGTTTTTGAGCAAATGGCAAATGCAGATAATGTTTTAAAGCATATGAAACTATGGAATATGTGATTCCAGGTTACTGGGAAAGCATTGGTTTTTTATGAGATAATCAACTACATTCAATCACTACAGCAACAGGTGGAAGTAAGTGTATTGTATTGTACTTAAGGATCTTATGATGTGATATTCCCCTTTTTAGCGAGTCACGGAGGTTGAATCAAAAGGCATTAGTTAGAAGGTGGCAAGTGAACAGGTTAAAATGGTCTAGAAGAATTAACTATCTATGAGAGGGACTATTAGAAGAGCTTCAAAAATAGTTGAGAAAAATATAGGATAATCACTACATACTAGGTCACATATGTTGACAAAAAGGTATTACGTGAGCGACAAATAGGAAATAGGATACATGTGTCAAATAAAGGGCAGCCACTGTAATGATTAACTATTATCTTAGGAGTCATGAACCGATGTTATTTGTGTATTGTAAAATTCATAATCATTATCTTAGGAGTCATGAACCAATGCTATTTGTGTATTGTGAAACTCATCTAAGAACTTGAAATTTTAATTTTGGTAGTCGTCTTCTTTTGCCGACAGTTTTCGCATAAAAGTAATCATGTGACGACTATAAGTGTTTGTTTTCCCAGTTTTTAGGTTGATATTGCCCAAGATTTGAGCGAATGAAACCAATATAGAACCGATTTGCACTAACACGACGCCCGACCAATTTCAGATGGTTGCATTTGTTAATTGAAGGTAAGTTCTTCTTCGATCAGAGATATTTTTTCTTTATGCGCCTATTGCTAACAACTAACGAATAATTCTTGGTTAAGGTGGTTGCATACTTAACATTTGGGTTTCTGTTGTTTTGTTGGTTATGTTCTTATGTTCGTTGAAGATAGAGCGATAAACGCTGTAATGATTAACCAAAAGTCAGTTTACCCTACAAAAGCTGTTAATTGACCTTAAAGTTTTAAGCATTTTATGGGCCAAGAGTAGGCTGAGGAATGATGTTACTGAGTGGTTTATATGGGTCCCCTTGATGTTGGTTAGTCTCAGGTGGCTCAACGATCTTTATTCGAGCGACCTACAAAAGCCAACCCTCACTGGAAATACAACGTTGCATGCCCACCAAACCTACTAGCTCGCTTCCAATTCTGGCCTCATCGACGCCACATGGACTCCTGGATTCGACCTCTAAAGTCTGACTCCGCCGCTGAGTTGTCGTTCGAATCATTTAAGCTTATTCGGTTTAATAACTTCACAACATCAAATTAGTTTGATTGTTATTATTGTCTTTTTTATTATTGACTTCAAGCTGAATATTATTTTGAAATAGAATAGCAGATATGATCTCATATGTTTAGTTGTCTAATACAATTTTGATTACTGTATCTTCGTGTATCCATGTTGCCCCTCACTTAGGTAGCAATCAACGTGCTTACTCTTTTAGTTGGGTTCTTTCCAGTCAATGGGTGTCTCTGCGAAGCCATATTGTACTCGCGTGTTAGTGTCGTTCCCGCAAAGCTGTGTTGTACTCGCGCAACGCGCGATGGTGAATACCACTAGTTGTTCCTAGCAAAAGGATTATTCACTGGAGTTTATGCGTCTATGAGCATAAGGAGCACATCATTAGATTTTTGTATGTTTTTTTAAGTGTTAGTGGCTTTCAAGTGTGCATGCTTTTTCTTTGTATGTGTTTACAGTTTTGATTTTTTTTTCCTGTTTTTTTTTTATTAGATTATGGTTTTTTATACCCAAAATGTGATTCATCACATAAAAAACAAGGTAGTGGTGCAGTCTAATAATCTTAGTTCCCAATTTAAAGGTGTGGTCGGAAATGGGAAGCGACTGAGATTTTGGCTAGATAAATGGCATGGTGATATTCCCTTCAGAGAAAAGTTTCCTAGTCTGTTTCGAGCTGCTGTTGATAAGCAGGAGGTCATTCATTCTGTTTGGAATTCCAGTTCGGCTTCTGTCTCCTGCAGATGGAAGAATGGTGTTTTGACTGGTCAGGAAGCGCTAGATTTAGTGCAGCTTAATGCTTTGCTGCAAGGTTTTACTTTGAATGACTCTTCAGACAATTGGAAGTGGGAGATGAATACGGAAGGTCATTATAAGGTTGCTGGTTTCCGAAAGCTTATAATATCGGACAGAAATCACCATGGTCTTAGCGCTTTTAAATGGGTCAAGTGGGTTCCTTTAAAAGTTAATATCTTCTCTTGGAGGCTTGAAAAAGATAGAATTCCTACTCGGGAGGCGCTTCGTATGAGACAGGTTACCATTCAGAATTCTGGTTGTGTTCTCTGCGAGGGGCCCGATGAAACTTCTCTTCATATTTTCACCGGGTGTGGGTGGTCGTTTGGAGTTTGCTCGGCTATCGGCTCTTGGTGCAAAATAGGCCCTATTTTTGCTTTCGAAGTTAAAGATCTTTTTAATCTTGATTTCGGAAACATTAAGAACGATGCCAGGAAGATCCTTCAAGGTATTATTTTTGTTACGATGTGGGCTATTTGGAACGCTCGAAACGAGAAGATTTTTAACGATAAGGAAGCTAAAGTGATGGAAGTTGTGTCTAAAGTTAAGTCGTTAGCGTTCCTTTGGTTAAAGAATAGATCTAGATTCAAGAATGTGGTATGGAAAGAGTGGGCTTTGTACCCTTTGTATTTGATGTAAGTGTTGGTGCTTCGGTCCTTGCTTTGAGGGCCGGGGGCCTTTTTTTATGAAGTTCACCTTCAAAAAAAAAAAAAAAAAAG
Source organism: Ambrosia artemisiifolia (assembly GCA_032199755.1). Classification (NCBI taxonomy): domain Eukaryota; kingdom Viridiplantae; phylum Streptophyta; class Magnoliopsida; order Asterales; family Asteraceae; genus Ambrosia; species Ambrosia artemisiifolia. The sequence continues at coordinate 44,809,868 of CM063518.1, forward strand.
ACAAAAATCCGACTTCAAAATTAATGTGACTCACTTCATTTTAAACACACGTTTAAGAGGATTTTTTTTTTTAAATAACAAAAAAAGTTTTTATTTTATTTTATTTTTTTAGAATAAATTTTTTGAAAACAATAAAGGACAAATAATAATAATAATAATGATAATAATATGATAAAAAAATGATCATTTGTTTAAAAAAAAAATATGATAACCAAATGAAAAAAAAAATAAATCTAAAACTAAAAGCATCTTTGTGTGTTTTTCGGATTCGGTTTAGTCATTCATGCTTATGGATCTGATTTGCAAACCTTGGGTTGTGTTTATTGAATTCATAACTTTTGAAAAGCATCTTTGTGTGTTTTGGTTTGTGTGTAATTGTTTTATAGTTGCAAAACTCTTGTGTTGGGATTCTTCACTCATACGAGAGATTACCCGTGAATTTCGGATTCGGTTTGGTGAGTCTAAATGTCCTACAAGTCGTATTTGAGCTTTGGCTTGATACACAGGTGTTTTTGTAACATTTTTTTTGAATTCATAAATTTTTTTAAGAAATAAAAAACTTAGACTCATTCGTCCTAATCAATACTTATTTGTATAACTTCACACTCATTTGGTTGACCAAGTTTGACTTTAATCATGTCTAACCATGGAATCACCTTTGTCCTAAAGCAACTTATGAGCATCAAGTAAATGTTCCAACCAACTCGTGGGCATATTCGGCACAGAGAAAAGCGCAATGGGCACAACAATAACCAATAACCCTTATTACAGGGACAAATCCGTGGGCCCTAGTTTCTCAACAAAAACTAATATCAGGAACAAATCCTTGGGAATTTGCAGCCACTACGACCTAATAGAGCAATAATATTTAGTATCCTTTGATTAGTGATATAGAAACGGGTAGTTCGAACCGGGCACCAAAATTACAAATGATGTCTGGTTACTATTCATGGAAAGGAAGATTCAAGATACATGTTGAGGGTATTGATGATGAAGTTTGGGCGGCGATTGAGAATGATTATGTAAGGCAGGGTGTAGAGAATTCAAACATCCCCATTACACTTGATGACATGGTTGAGCCTCAAAGGAAGAAATATAATGCAGAGAAGAAGGCATATACAACACTCACTAAGGCCCTTTCAAAGGACATCTTACATTAGTTTGCTCATTGCACAACGTCTCAAATGCTTTGCGGTGCTCTCGCAGAAAGAAATGAACGCCCCAAAAAGACCAAAACTAATTATCTCCAAAAAGAATTTGAAAACTTTTCTTGTATGGGGAATGAGTCATTGTGAGACATGACTGCATGTTATTATCATTTAATGTCTAAAATATATCAATATGGTGTTGTTAATATTTCTATTGAACTTATTGAACATTTTTATAGATGCTTTACCAAGCCATTCGAGCTAATATCTTCAAGTATTTAGAGAATGTAACATTTTTGACCAAATTTCTATTAACAACTTTGTAACCAAGCTGGAGAACAAAGAATTCGATTAAAGAAGAAAATCAAACCGTGCTCTTATCCCTAAACTCCTGAAGTTTATTACGAGGGCAGTTCCTCATCTTCTAATGCCTCTAACTCAAGACCTTAAACGATGTTTATTTAAACTTAGCTCCAGAATTTGCTTATCCGTTTGATCAAGAGGAATGAGTAACCCATTTCAAACTTAGGTCCAGAAGAAGCCCACAAGTAAAAGACTATTCGGGCATCCGGCTAATCCCAACTACTAAGCACCAAGAGGTGACTGTTGGAGGAATGCCAATAGTGACTCTGAAGATAACTAGTTGTTTATGGATTAGACAATCAGGTATGACGGAGATGGTGGTGGAAATGGTGGTGGAGGAAGATAAGCTAGTATTAGCAGTCACGTATCAGCAACATTTACAGCTACAGCTACAACTACTATGTTTGTGCCTCAGACTCAAACTTACGATGATATGTTAGACACAAATGTGTGTGGTACCTCGTTTATTCCTAGTTACTATGTAGACCCAATTCTTCCCCGAAAGCTAAAGGAAAGAAACAACTAATTGAAACTGATGCTGGATATGTAGACATTGAAGAAGTTTCCAAACAAGGGGAACAAGTTGAAGATAATGTTGACACTGATGAAGATCTTTCCCCAATACCTAAGATGAAGAAAACTGCTAAATTTGAAATCGAAGGAAATCAGTACTTATTTCAATGAATAGATGAAGCAGCAACTCAAGCTAAAGTGCAAAGAAAGGATCAAGACATCAACAACAGTCACAATGTCAGTAACAGCACCAGCTATGCCTGCTTTCTTGAACATGACAACTCATGCTTCGGTAATCTTCACTTAGTCTATCTTCGATACTACAGCAGTGGCCCCAAGATTCTCAGCAGTAAGAATCGGTATTGTCTTTGTTGAAGACATTATCAGGAACTTGCAAACCGATCTTCACAACCGTGATACTATATTACCAATAAGTTCTTTTACTGCAGAAAGGTCAACTCAATCATCACTCCAACGACAACTCACTTAAGATATATCGTTTATGTATGCTCAAGCTATTTTGAATGCATAAAATAGAAGAAGAATGGAAGCAATTGACGCTCTTGAAAGATCCATTCTTGATATGTTGTCACAAACCATTCACTTGGACAAGCAGTTGTATATTTCAACGACCAACTTACTTTGTCAAATCAAGATGTCGTTAGAATATTGACTAATGAAGAGATAAGAAATCAACAATCACATCTTGCAAATGTTAACAATGAAAGAAGAATGGGGGAGTTTCAGGAAGAAAAGCGTCAGCTCAAGGAACGCTTAGACAAACTTTATGAGGATCAGTCACAGCTTAAAGGTGCTGATGGTGAAGATGATGGTGATGAGTCGTATGATGATGAAGATGATGATGATGTTACTGATCCATGCCCATACAGAAAGGGTGGTGATGATGAAGGTGGTTCTAGTTCTTCCTATAATGCTTCACAAACATCTAGACAGAAGCAACCACACACAAAGAAAATAAATGATGGTGGCATTGATCCTAAAAGCGGAAACCCAATCAAGGTACCTGACCACGATCTAGAAAAAGGTGATATCCCTCTGATACGTTGTTGAAAGGCCGTAGTTTTTCGTGTTTAAGATCACATTTTCATGCATTTTTATGTTTCTGAATGCACTACATTGATATAATTTGTATTTACAGGTGTGGATGAGTTTAAGGTGCATTTCAGGAGCTAAACGAGGCATTAGATTGGAACTAGCAGGACCTGGAAGGAAGAAACAAAGAGTAGGAGAAAATGGCATCAAACCGCATCGGTAACGGGTTCGAAAGTCGTCACCGTTGGGGTCCCACGCACTGGTAAACGTTTTTGAACAATTTAATTGGGAATCAAAGACAGGATTTTATGGGGTTTGACCATGGACTCAAGATTTAGCTTATATAACAAGTTTTAGGTGGTTTTATGTTTTGCTTTGACTTTGACTAAGTTTTGAACCATTATAATTAACATTTGGGTATTATTGTTGGTGGTGAAAATCCTCAGGATGAGTTTACCTCACATCCCTGGTGTAGCATCCTCAGGATTCTAAAGTGCTCAACTGACTTCAGGATGTAACAATATTTCAATATGTGCACATCCTGGGAATGGACTAACGAATTACCTTTTTTATATGTGATTGCAGGTACAACTAAGTTATAATATGGATACATAAGTACTCTCCAACGTCTATATTATAACACTCAGTCAAAGGAGTCAAAGATTGAAGAGTAACTCATACAAACCAAAGTCTAATATCGAAGATGGAGTCAAAGTTGTAACCGATACTCACTAAATATCGGTGAGGAATAAGGAAACAGCTCGTACAACGATTAGCTGAGGAGAAACTGTTACAAACGGTCACCTGAAGCCGTTAAACAACTTAACTACATGGCGGATCTTACGGGATTATATATTTACTTCCTTGTATTATATAAATGGGAATGATGGACGAGCATAGGACACATTGCTATCACTAGAGCAAAACACACACACTCAGCTACTTAGAACACACACACATCATTGTAATCTTAGAACACTCGTCCACTCATTCATCCAAAGTTGTAATTCTTTTTACCATATGAATATTAACAAACAAGGCAGGGGCCTAGTCTCCTCCCGAGGTTTTATGCCAGCGATCTACAATTGATCAAGGGCTTTCCTCGTAGATCGAGTGTTGTTCTTTGTGTTTTAGTACTTTATATCCTTATTCCTTAAATCTGCCAACAGTTACATCCCGAGGATATAACTGTCCATCCCGAATCATACCTTTGCCATCCCGAGCATAGTTGTCATATATTTATTTCTTTAGCATCCTGATCAACTATTTTCAGAATATAACTAGTTTATAAACTTGATTAACACACATAGCACTCTACCTCACAATTTCTAATTTGGAAAACAAAATTATTTCTACTTAGTAATTTTTGACCAAAACAATTTGGTGCCCACCGTGGGGCAAGTGGTGCTATTTTAAACAAAAAGCTTTGTTAAAAACTTTTTCCAAAAACAACTCACTTTACAAAATCTTGACAACTATGTCTTCTTCCCAGAAAACTGTTTCCTCATCCATGCCATCTTCAACCTCTACCAGAAATGCTACACTGCCACCCCCACCTGCATTCTCAAGGAGTGCTACTTCCCAGATTCCACCTAGACCAGCAATGGGGACATCTGGATCTACTCCTCCTGTTTTCGTATCGAATGATGAGCTCCTTTCCATGTTTTCAATGGTGAAGGATCAAATGCAACAACAGCAGGAGACCAACAGGATAATAATGAGAGAGATACAATCCCTCAAAACATCCTCAAAGAGACCGACTGAAGACATGGGGACACCATTATAACCTAGGGTGTTAGATTTCAATTCTGGCATCTCTGGGGGCATTCATCAAGGAGATTTCATCCCCATGAGCACTGGATTGTCTGCTCCAGAAACAACTACTGCACCCAGGATGGCAACCACCAGGTACAGGATATACACCTGGGCCATCCCAAGGATACAACAATAACGGTAAAAATTTAAGTTCCAGTACTTTTACTGCTAATGATGTTGCTTCTTTGCAGGATACAGGTGTAAGTCCTCAGCTAGCAAGGGAGCTACAGAAGATCAAGGATATGGTATCGAGTGTGCCAGGGATAATACAACCTATCCCTGAGGTATCCTCAGCATGCCATAGGGTGTCTCGATTGAACCTCCCATATGTGATGCAAAGATCCCAAAGCGCTTTCAAACTCCAAGCATGAAGCTCTATGATGGATCTACAGATCTTGAGGAGCATGTGGCTCAGTATATGGAAAGGATGGAGATAAATCAAATCCCTGCCAATCTTAAGGAAGCATGCTTATGCAAGGGATTTGGTTCAACTCTCACTAGTCCAGCCTTGAAATGGCTCTTAAGTGTTCCTCCTTATTCTATTACTTCTTTTGCACATTTAATTAACATGTTTAACAATCAATTTTCTTGCAGTCGAACGTTCTAACGTTTGACAAGTGATTTATGCAGGGTGACTCAACCACAGGGGGAATCACTAAGAGAGTACATTACTAGGTTTGGAAAGGAAGCACTTGACATCCCGAACCTGGATGTCACCACGACAGTACAAGCATTCAAGATGGGGCTGCAAAGAGATTCACCATTCTACCAAGAGTTGGTGATGAACCTTTGCAAAAACTTGGATGAGGTCAGGAACAGGCTTTGAGGTTCATCTGACTTGAGGATGTCAAAAAGATACAAGAGAGGATAGAATCATCCTCGAGATATAACCATCCTAATCGAAAGTCCACTCCCACATACGAACCATACAAGCATAAACCATATGCTAGACCCGATAATAAGAAGGTCAATGTAGTGGAAGATGACGATGAGGATGAATGTCCTAAGTTATCAGATTACTGTTTCTCTATGGATGTAACAGGATTGATGTATGCCATGAAGGATCTCGGGGACAAAGCAAGATGGCCAAAGAAGGATAACAAGACAGGATGGAAGGACAAATCAAAATGGTGTGCCTTCCACGAAGATTTCGGTCATATCACTGAAGACTGTATCGCCTTGAGAAAGGAAATTGCATATCTTCTGAGCAAAGGTCATCTTAAAGATCTCTTGGGCAAGAAGAAATCAAGGGCTCAGGATGGCACCAACATCCCGGAAAGAGTAGCATCCCCACCTAACGATGCTGGTATCATTAACTTTATTTCAGGTGGATCAGACATTTGCGGAACCTCCTATTCAGCTGCTAAAAGGCACGCGAGGGAAACCAAGTCAGAAAAAGGAGAAAGTCCTACGAAGACGACCATCCTGACAACCTCTAAAATGATCAGCTTTGAGGAAGAAGACTGGAGAACATTCTTGACCCTCATCATGACGGTTTAGTCATTACTTTATATATTGCTAACCACTTTGTTCGTAGGATTCTTGTAGATGGAGGAAGCTAAGTGAATATCATCCAGCTTGAAGCACTCAAAAGAATGAACATCCCGGAATCTGAAATAGTTTCCAGATCATCAGTCCTGGTGGGCTTCAGTGGGGAAAGTAAGAGCATAGTGGGTGACATCAAACTACCGGTATAAGTAGAAGGAGTGAATTCTATCCAGAGATTCTGTGTGATAGATTCCCTATCCTGCTATAATGTCATCCTGGGGAGACCCTAGATACATGACATGGAGGCAGTACCTTCAACATATCACCAGTGCGTGAAGCTACCTACACCTTGGGGAGTTGTGAAAGTCAACAGCGATCAACAGGAAGCCAAGGATTGTTATAGTACATCAATGAAGTCCTCATCCTGACAAGCATAGCAATTACAGCAGGATGAACAGTGCCATCCACAGGATGTAAAAGCCGTCTGCCTCGACGACAATAACAAGGATATCACTGTCCAGATTGGTAAGAATATCCCTCAAGATATTTAACAATCACTAATTTCATTTCTTAAATGCAGGATGTCTACTTTTGCATGGAAGCATGAGGATATGACCGGCATCTCTAAGGATGTCATTACCCCCAAACTCGGGATTGATAAGAGTTTCAAACGCATTCAGCAGAAAAGAAGAAAGTTTGCTCCAGAAAGAAATATCATCATACAGGAAGAAGTGGACAGGCTGCTCAAATCCAAGATGATAAGGGAAGTAAAATTCCCAAGATGGCTTGCAAACGTAGTGGTGGTTCAAAAGAAAAATGGGAAATGGAGAGTGTGTGTAGACTATACAGACCTCAACAAGGCATGTCCTAAAGACCCATTCCCATTACCACACATAGATTCGATGGTGGATGCTATAGCAGGCCACGAGATGCTGACATTCGTGGATGCATCCTCAGGATTCCAAGAAATACAAATGGAATCCGATGAACAGGAAGATACAACATTCATGACACCGTCAGGTATATATTGTTATATAGCCATGTCGTTCGGACTAAAAAATGCAGGTGCCACCTACCAAAGGCTAGTGAACATGATGTTCAAGGAAAATATTGAGGACACGATGGAGGTCTACATTGACGACATGGTAGTAAAATCCAAGAAAGCAGAGAATCATCTTCAGGATCTCAAAGAAGCCTTTGACATCCTGGATGCCTACAATATGAAGTTAAATCCAGCAAAATGCCACTTCGGAGATGGAGCTGGAAAGTTTCTTGGATACTTAGTAACCAAAAGAGGGATAGAAGCCAGCCCTGAACAAATAAAGGCCATTCTTGATCTCAAATCCCCAAGAAATATCAAGGATGTATAAAGGCTAACTGACAGGATAGCAGCTCTGAATAGATTCATCTCGAAATCCTCAGAGAAATGCAAGGAGTTCTACGAGATCCTGGAGAAGAATAATAAATTTGACTGGGGACAGAGACATGAGGAAGCATTAAAGAAGCTGAAAGATTATCTTGCAGCAGCTCCACTCCTAATGAAACCTGAGGATGGAGAACCTCTCAAACTATATCTTGCAGTTTCTGGGAATGCAATAATTGCTGTCTTGGTAAAAGACTTTGAAGGGCAACAACATCCTGTCTATTATGTAAGTAAAACTATACTAGACGCTGAAACCAGGTATTCACATCTCGAAAAACTTATTTTAGCTTTAATAATGGCTTCTACCAAGTTAAGGCACTATTTTGAAACACATAAAATATATGTTAAAGCTAATTATCCCATTAAAAATGTACTTAGAAAACCTGAAATGTCTGGAAGAATGGCAAAATGGTCAGTTAAATTAAGTGCTTTTGACTTGGAATATGAGCCTAGAAATGCAATCAAATCACAGGCTTTAGCGGATTTTGTGGCTGATTTCAGTAGTGATATCCTGAGTGAAGTAGAGTCTGAAGTTCAACAACTAAATGAAAATTTAGAAAAAAGGACTCTATACACTGATGGTGCTTCAAATGCAAGAGGCACAGGTCTAGGAATACTACTAAAATCGCCACAAGCGGACAAGATACCCCATGCTATTAATTGTGCATTTCAGACAACCAATAATGAGGCAAAATATGAAGCTCTCATCGCTGGTTTACAACTTGCTAGAGACATGCATATTGTTAATATTGAAGTATTTGTTGATTCTTTGTTGATTACTAACCATTTTAATAGATCATATGTAGTAAAGGGTCAAAAGTTAGCTGTTTATCTCAAAATAGTTAAAAATTTAGCTACTTCTTTTGTAGAATTTTGACTAACACAGGTACCTAGGGAAGAAAATGTTGAAGCTGACGCCTTAGCAAATGTGGGATCATCTCTAAATTAGCCTGAAGGGTCCAAGATTCCCATCATCCACATCCTGAAACCAGCAATTGAAGAATGCCATCCTGAGGATAGCCAGGCACATCCCGAGGATGTGGCTAAACATCCTGAGGATAAAACAGTCCATCCCGAGGATATCACTGTTTTAACCTCTCAGGTTTAAGACGATTCATCATGGATGACACCCATAATGAAATATTTACAAGAAGATGCCATCCCTAATGGAGAAAATGCAAAGGCTTTCAGGATGATGGTATCGAAATTTACAATTATAGACAATATTTTGTATAGAAAATATCTTGCAGGTCCATATTTGAGGTATCTCAACAAAGAAGAAGCAAATGAAGTAATCAAGGATATCCACGAAGGAGATTGTGGGAATCACACAGGAGGAAGATCTCTTTACTCGAAAACCATAAGGACAGGATACTACTGGCTAACTATGAAGAAGGATGCCATGCTATATTCCCAAAAGTGTGATCCATGCCAAAGACATACCAACATCCTTCACCAACCTGCTGAACCAATGCATCCTATCATTTCACCATGGCCCTTCATGAAATGGGGAATGGATATAGTAAGAAAGCTACCTAAAGCTCCTGGTGGAAAGGTATTCATGCTGGTAATGACAGATTACTTCTCAAAATGGATCAAAGCTGAAGCATTTGTGCAAGTTAGAGATAAAGACGTGGTGTCATTCATCAAAAGGAATAACTTAACAAGATTTGGAGTACCATCTGAAATAATTTGTGACAATGGCTCTCAATTCATTAGCAAGAGAACAACTGACTTTTGTGAGAGTTAGGGGATCAAGATGGTAACCTCAACACCGGTCCATCCTCAGGCTAATGGACAAGCAGAATCTTCGAATAAGATCATTGTCAATAACTTGAAGAAGAAGCTTGGGGAAAAGAAAGGGAAATGGGCAGAAGAGCTTCCATTCGTACCTTAGGCTGATAAGACTACTTCCAAGAATGCAACTTGTTTTGGTCAAAAATTACCTAGTAGAAATAATTTTGTATTCCAAATTAGTAAAAGTGAGGTAGAGTGCTAAATGCATGAAATATGTTAAAAACTTAGTAATATTCTGAAAATAGCACGTTAGGATAACAAAGAAATGATTTTTGACAACTATGTTCAGGATGGCAAAGAAACTGGTCAGGATGCACAGTTATATTCTGAGAATGTAACTGTCTGACAGAATGATGAAATAGGCAAAGATCAATGAATGTAAATGTAGTACAACCAAAGAACAACACTCGATGTACGAGGAAAGCCCTTGATCAGTTGATGATCGCCGACATAAAACCTCGGGAGGAGTCTAAGCCCCTGCCTTGTTTGTTAATATTAATAAGGTAAAAATGAGTACAACTTTGGATAGGTGATGAACGAGTGACTAAGATTACAATGTACTGCTGTGTTTGTGTGTAGAGAGTATCAGGTGTCCATGAAGTGTTAGGCAAGTGAGAGGAAGTGTCCTAGACTCATTTAATCACCCCCTTTATATAGTTACAAGTGAATAATGAAAATCCCATGATATCCGCCTATATTAATGAGTCTTTTAACTGTTTCCAACTGTCTTTGAAGAGTGTTTAACCAATATAGTCATTGGTTAACCGTTTCCTTATTTCTCGCCTCTCATTAATGCTCGTCGGTTACACCTTTGACCAATTCTTTAGGCTTTGGACTTGCTTCACACGTATAGCTCTTGCATCCTCAGCTTCTTTGACTTAGTAAGACAATATAACCGTTGGAGAAGAGTTACAAGTCTTATTATTGATTAGGTGTACCTGCAATATCATTATAATAAGATAATTCGTTAGTCCATCCTCAGGATGCACACAGTTACATCCTGAATCCTGCTTAGTTCTTCAGCATCCTGAGGATATTACTTAGAGAATATGAGGTAAAATCATCCTTCATTCATATAACAATAAGATAGTTAGTTTATCCTCAGAAAGTGCATAAGATAATATTCAGTGTCATCCTGAAGTCAGTCGACTCCTTCAGCATCCTGAGGATGCAATATTAGGGATGTGAGGTAAAATCATCTTGAGGATTTTCACCCACAACAATTGTCCCCAAAAATATGTTACCGTTATCCCAACGGTAAAAATATTTTTAATTCTGATGCTTATCTCTTGCGGATGACTAGACATCTGACAGGATATCAATGGCTATATTTTGGTCGATGATTTAGGGATGACCATTACACCTTATCACCTTTCACCGTCTATATCTAGACTTCAATCCTTCCTTTATAATCACAACAAGATTATCAGAAAGGTTATTTCTTCTTTCTTCTCTGCTTTTCTCTGTTTTTACCAATCTTTGAACTTTTTTATACAAAGGATTCTCAGGATGGGTAAAAAATCAACAAGGGCTGCAGGATGTATAGGAGTCTATAAGGACTTTATACAACAAAACCTGTTAGAAGATCTTGCAAACAAAGTCTGTACGTTCACAGATAAAGATATCCTTTCTTTGAATAACTTAGGGGCTTTCCCTGAATTAGCTGTGTTCCGGCCATATGACCAAAATGCAAAGTCTGATTTTGCATTCTCTGTATGGGTCTGCTTCCTGTACCTGCCTTTCCACCTGGGTTTAAGGTATCCGTTCCCCCGTTCATCAAAGAGTTCTTTGGCGTAACTGGGATGGTCTATGCCCGGGTTGTGCCTGAGGTCTGGAGGATCCTGATAGTCTGTAATAAGATCATCAAGAATCATGGTATCACTCTTCAGATTGGTGACCTGTCTTACCTGTATAAGTTGAAAACTCATGGTTCCAACCGTTATGTTCTTCAGCTTATAAATAAAGATCCTCCTTTCCTGTACAATGTCATTAAGTCTGAAAGGTCTTGGAAACCAAAGTTCTTTTTTATGAAGAGGGATTCCATTCCTTTTGGGGATGATATCCCTATGTATTGGCTAAAAAGTGGTAAAGATTATTTAGGATGTTTAATGAAAATTTTGTATTGATATCTTGAGGATATCACTAATATTCTGAAAATTTTGTGTGATAGGTTCTTCACTTGCCAAACTTGCTCCTCTTCTATCTGATTCTATCATCAGATACAAGGCTGTTATAGACTTACCTGTCTCAACTAGAACCTTTGGAGCAAAAGAGAGCTACACTACTGGCTAAGCCACCGAGATGTCTGGTGTGTAATACCTGTTACATCCTGAGGATGTTTTATTTATTCTTCACTTGCTGACTTTGTTTTTGTGTCACCTTCAACCAAGAATCCATTCTTTGACTTAGATGACATAGACAGTCAAGATGTCACAAAGGTTGCAAGGATTACATCTCCATCCAGTTCCAGGATGATCAGCCCACCTTCCAAGTCAAAGGTTGCATCCTCCAAGAAGAGGAAGAGTACTGGAGCTTCTTCCAGCCAGGGTGCTTTCCCCTTTGAAGGTCTTTTAGACCATGATGTCTTGGCTAAAAATTTCTTAGTTCATACTCCAGGTATAGTGCCATCCTGAAGATATCATTTAATATTTCAAGATAAAATATAAATTCGAAGACTTACCTGTTTTCCTTATTTCTTTGTAGGTTTACAAGTATATGCTCAAATGCCTTGATGAAGCTTCTGCTGATATTCAGGATGCCAAGATAGCTTTGGAGGATCACAAGAGGCTTTCCCTTGCAAGGGGAAAACATTATGAAGAGAAGCTATCCAAAATTGGAGCTGAGCTGAAGCAGTTGAAGGCTGAGAGGGCCAAGATGTCTAGGGAGCATGAAAAAGAGTTGGAGGAGTATAGGCAAGAGCTTATGAAGTCTGCCATCCTTTCTGTCCTTCACGCCATGGTTAAAATTGCCCTCCATGCTAAGGATCCCAATTTTAATCAGGATGAATGGTATGTTAAAGCTTAGCAGGAGAAGATAAGGAGTTTGGATAGAACGGAGGTGTTGCATGAGCCTGTTCCTACACAAATTAAAGTTCCTGAGGCTGTGGCTACAGAGGCTAAGGTGGCTGTGGAGTTTATTGTTCCAGTGGGCAATGAAGGATAAGATGACTAGGCCGGAGTCTACTTTTTTAGAAATTTTGTGGAAGTGATTATGGTGGTAGTTAGTGGTTGAACAATTTCAAATAGCTTAAGACAATATAAGGTTTGGGGTGGAGGGATCTTGGTTTCAAGACGAAGCCCCAAATCTTCTTTTGACCTGAACTATAGACGTTGACCCCTGGTGGATGGGTCATGGTTTTGGATGGAGCCAGGGGATGCATTAATAATATATGGTAACAACTTTTGACGCTATCATTCCCGTGTTCTTTATTTCCTTTGATATTCTGCAAACATTAGCAAACACTTAGGTTTTAAAGAAATAATCTGAAATAATACCTCATATTTTTTATGTTGAGTAATTCTTCTGATCTTGTCACATTCTTCATAAGTCCTTCTCATTGTCAAGATGGTCTTTATTATCCTGAGGATGTGCCTAAATTCTTCTTCATTCTTGGGATGGTCTTACATCCTAAGGATGTATCCAATTTCTTTTCCATCCTTGGGATGGTCTTGCATTATGAGGATATCCCCAGTGTAATATCTTCAAAATATACTTTAAGTCTATAATCCTTCATCAGAAAGATTTGTGTTTTGATAATATCATGTAAAGGAAAACTTTGTTATTATGCTGGCGACTTAGGCCTTTGGTTTTAACTAGGATCAAAACCCTTTTGTAATCTCTTGGTGATAAAACCGCTATGTGATATCTTGGGAATAACTGGCGATAAGGCCCTTAGGAATAACTGGCGACAAGGCCCTTAGGAACAACTGGAGACAAGGCCCTTAGGAACAACTGGTGACAAGGCCCTGGTGACTAGACCAAAGAGACATTGAAAAATGTCTAAACCTTAGAGACATTGAAAAATGTCTAAACCTTAAGAGCTCCATCGTATACCTCAAAGATAATGAAATTGTCAGCCACTTTTACATGGACTGGTCCTACCATCCCGAGAATATACATGGGCATCGTGCGCACCAGGCAAGGGTTGCTAACCCAATGAGAAAGGTGAGAACCTTTAAACCTTAGGAAGCTGTCAGACACCTTAACGGAGGAGAAGGTGGCCAACCCCCTAGTCTTCTAAGCATTCCATCTTCAGGATGGTACTGCAAAATTCTAAGGATGGACTATTTCTAGACCATGTTTAGTGAAAATATAATCGATCGAAATAAATAAAGGATAAGTACTTACATATGGAGATGATTCATCTCTATCAGCCTTCACCTTCATCCCACATGTGATTCGGATCATGGTTTCTCTTCCAGAGAGATCAGTCACATGCATCCCTAGGTATGGTAGTATTTAAGTAAATAGCATTCCAAGCTCTTGGTAGAATCTCTCCTTCCATTGTTGACAGCCAATATGCTCCTTTACCAGCTTCGGAATCGATTAAGTAAGGACCTTCCCACTTGGGAGCTAGCTTACCATCGCTTGGTTTTGTCGTATTTTGGAAGGCTTTTCTTAATACGAAGTCTCCTTCTTGAAATCTTCTTATCCTGATGTTTTTGTTGTAAGCTTTAGCAATCCTTTGTTGATATGCTGCCATCCTTACTTTAGCAGCATCCCTGAGTTCATCTACAGTTTCCAAATCTTGTAGTAATGCTTCAGAATTGTTAGTTGCATCCTGAAGATGTTTCCTTGCTGTAGGCATGTCCATCTCTGTTGGCAGCATTGCTTCTGTTCCAAAGACCAAAGAGAAATGTGTCTGACCAGTAGCATTCTTGGAAGTAGTCCTATCAGCCCAAAGTACAAATGGAAGTTCTTCTGCCCATTTCCCTTTCTTTTCCCCAAGCTTCTTCTTCAAGTTGACGATGATTTTGTTTAAGGATTCTGCTTGTCCATTAGCTTGACGATGGACTGGTGTTGAAGTTACCATCTTGATCCCCCAACTCTCACAAAAGTCAGTTGTTCTTTTGCTAATGAATTGAGAACCATTGTCACAAATGATTTCAGATGGTACTCCAAATCGTGTTAGGATGTTTCTTTTGATGAATGAGACCACTTCTTTATCTCTGACTTGTACAAATGCTTCGGCTTCAATCCATTTTGAGAAGTAGTCTGTCATCACTAGCATGAATACCTTTCCTCCAGGAGCTTTGGGTAGCTTTCCTACTACGTCCATTCCCCACTTCATGAAGGGCCATGGTGAAATAATAGGATATAGTGGTTCAGCAGGCTGGTGAAGGATGTTGCTATGTCTTTGGCATGCATCACACTTTTGGGAATATAGCATGGCATCCTTCTTCATAGTAGGCCAATAGTATCCCGTCCTCAAAGTCTTCGAGTAGAGAGATCTTCCTCCTATATGATTTCCACAATCTCCTTCGTGGATGTCTTTGAGTACTTCGTTTGCTTCATCCTTTGTGAGACACTTCAAATATGGACCCGTAAGAGATTTTTTATACAAAATATTGTTTATAATTGTAAATTTAGATACCTTTATCTTGAAAGCCTTTGGATTTTCCTCATCAGGAATGACATCTTCTTGTAAATATTTTATTATGAGAGTCATCCATGAGGAATCATCTTGTTCCTGAGTGGCTAAAACAGTGATATCCTCAGGATGGTCTATTTTATCCTCAGGATGTGCCTGGCTATCCTCAGGATGCCACTCTTCTATTGCTGGTTTCAGGATATGGATGATGGGAATCTTGGATCCTTCTGGTAGATTAAAGGAGGATCCTAGGTTTGCTAAGGCACCAGCTTCAGCATTTTCTTCCCTAGGTACATGTGTTAGTGAAAATTCTACAAAAGAGGTAGCTAAATTTTTAACAATTTGAAGATAGACGGCTAACTTTTGTCCTTTTACTGCATATGATCCATTGAAATGGTTAGTAATCAACAAAGTATCAACAAAGACTTCAATTTTAACAATATGCATATTTCTAGCAAGTTGTAAACCAGCAATGAGAGCTTCATACTCAGCTTCATTATTGGTTGTTTGAAATGCACATCTAATGGCATGGGGTATCTTGTCCCCTTGTGGCGATTTTAGTAGTATTCCCAGACCTGTGCCTCTTGCATTCGAAGCACCATAAGTATATAGAGTCCATTTTTCCAAATTTTCATTTAGTTGTTGAACTTCAAACTCTACTTCACTCAGGATGTCACTACTGAAATCAGCCGCCACAAAGTCTGCTAGAGCCTGTGACTTGATTGCATTTCTAGGCTCATATTCTAAGTCGAAGGCACTTAATTTAACTGACCATTTTGCCATTCTTCCAGACATTTCAGGTTTTCTTAATACATTCTTAATGGGATAGTTAGTTTGAACATATATATTATGTGTTTCAAAATAATGCCTTATCTTAGTAGAAGCCATTATTAAAGCTAAGATAAGTTTTTCAAGATGTGAGTACCTGGTTTCAGCATCCAATAGAGTTTTACTTACATATTAGATAGGATGTTGTTGTCCTTCAAAGCCTTTTATCAAGACTGCAATTTATTGCATTTCCAAAAATTGCTAGATATAGCTTGAGAGGTTCACCATCCTCAGGTTTCATCAGGAGTTGAGCTGCTACAAGATGTTCCTTCTGCAATGCTTCCTCATGCTTTTGTCCCCAGTCAAATTTATTGTTCTTCTTTAGGACGTCGTAGAACACTTTGAATCTGTTCAAAGCTTCTATCCTACCAATCTACCTTTGCACATCCTTGATGTTTGTTGGAGATTTTAAATCAAGGATAGTTTTGATTTGTCAGCACTGACTCCAAAATTGCACTTGGCAGGATCCAACTTCATATTATAAGCACCCATGATGTCAAAGGATACTTTGAGATCATGAAGATGGTCTTCAGCTTTCTTAGACTTCACCGCCATGTCGTTGATGTAGACTTCCATTGTGTCCCCAATCTTTTCCTTGAACATCATGTTAACCAACTTTTGGTATGTTGCACCTGCATTAAAAACGAAATTAGAGATTATTCAATATCATTAGGAATGATCTTACCGATCTGCACAGTGATATCCTGGTAGTTTTCATCGAGGCAGACTGATTTGACATCTTGGTCAGAATGTGCTTTGACATCCTGAGGATGGCACTATGAATCTTGCTTTAATTACTATGCTTGTTTTGACTACGATGAAGCCTTCATTGATGTTGTGTAGCAATCTTTTGCTTCTTGCTGGTCACTGTTGACTTTGATGACTCCCCATGGCGTTGGTAGCTTAACACATTGGTGATATGTTGAAGGAATCGCTTTCATGTCATGTATTCAAGGTCTCCCCAGGATGACATTGTAGCAGGATAAAGAGTTTATCACACAGAACCTTTGGACAGAGTTTACCCTTTGTACATATACTGGCATTTTGATATCACCCACTGTGCTCTTTGTCTCTCCATTGAAGCCAACCAAGACTGATGATCTGGAAACTATCTCGGTTTCCGGGATGTTCATCCTCTTGAGAGCTTCTAGTTGGATTATGTTGACCGAACTTCCACCATCTACAAGTATCCTGCGAACAAAATGATTAGCAATATATAAAGTTATAACTAAACCATCATGGTGAGGGTTAAGGATATTTTCTCTATCTTCTTCTTCAAAACTGATCACTTTTAAAGTTGTCAGGATGGTAGTCTTTGTGGGTATCTCTCCTTTTTCTGATTTTGTTTCTCTTGCATGCCTTTTAGCAGCTGAGTATGATGTTCCACAAATGTCTAATCCTCCTGAAATAAAGTTGATTATGCCAGCATCCTTAGGTGGTGATGCTGTTTTTTCTAGGATGTTGGTGCCATCCTGAATCCTTGGATTTTTCTTGCCTAGGAGATCCTTAAGATGACCTTTGCTCAGAAGATACGCTATCTCCTTTCTCAAGGCGATGCAATCTTCAGTGATGTGACCAAAATCTTTTGTGGAGGCACACCATTTTGATTTGTCTGTCCATCCTGTCTTGTTATCCTTCTTCAGCCATCTTGTTTTGTCTCCGAGATCCTTCATGGCGTACTCTATCCTTTCCATTTCTTTATTGAAAGGTGAATCCTTTAGTAATCACATCTTGAAGGCTTTCACAGCTGTTGTGACATCTAGGTTTGGGATGTCAAGTGCTTCCTTTCCAAACCTTTTGATAAACTCCCTTAATGATTCTCCCTGTGGCTGTGTCATCTTGTATAGATCACTTGTCAAATGTTCGACTACAAGAAATCTGATTGTTAAACATGTTAATCAAAGAAGTAATAGAATAGGGAGGACCACTTAGCAGCCATTTTAAGGTTGGACCCGTGAGGGTAGAACCAAAACCCTTACATAAGCATGCATTCTTGAGGTTTGCTGGAATGGGGTTTGTCTCCATCCTCTCCCTGTACTGTGCTACATGCTCTTCAGGATCAGTAGATCCATCATAAAGCTTCATGCTTGGAGTCTAGAATCTCTTTGGAATCTCAGCATCACATATTGGGGGTGCAAAATGAGACGCCCTGTGACATGTTGAGGATACTTCAGGGATGGGCTGTATTATCCCTGGTACACTAGACACCATATACTTGATCTTTTGAAGCTCTCTTGCCAATTGTGGACTTATACCTGTATCCTGCAAAGAAGCAATATCATTAGTAGCAAAAGTACTTGAACTTAAATTGTTACCATTGTTGTATCTTCTGGATGGTTCAGTGGTATATCCTCGAGACGGCTCTACAGCATATCCTCGAGATGGCTCGGCAGTATATCCCGCGTCTCTAGTTGTTGCCATCCTGGGTGCTGTAGTAGTCTTAGGTACAGATAATCCAGTGCTCATAGGAATGAAATCTCCTTGATGAATGCCCTCAGAGATGCTAGAATTGAAATTCAACACTCTATGTTGTAGTGGTGTCCCCATGTCCTCAACCGGTATGAGAGATTGTATTTCCCTCATCAGCATCTGATTAGTGTCCTGTTGTTGCTTTATTTGATCCAGATCTAGCAGTATTAGGAGCAGCACTTCTGGTAACTTGTCTAGAACTCTTAGGAAAGGTAGGAGGAGGTGGTAGAGTCACATTTCTGGCAGAGGTTGTGGATGGTGTGGAAGAAGACACAGATTTTGTGACAATGGCTCTCAATTCATTAGCAAGAGAACAACTGACTTTTGTGAGAGTTGGGGGATCAAGATGGTAACCTCAACACCGGTCCATCCTCAGGCTAATGGACAAGCAGAATCTTTGAATAAGATCATTGTCAATAACTTGAAGAAGAAGCTTGGGGAAAAGAAAGGGAAATGGGCAGAAGAGCTTCCATTCGTACCTTAGGCTGATAAGACTACTTCCAAGAATGCAACTTGTTTTGGTCAAAAATTACCTAGTAGAAATAATTTTGTATTCCAAATTAATAAAAGTGAGGTAGAGTGCTAAATGCATGAAATATGTTAAAAACTTAGTAATATTCTGAAAATAGCACGTTAGGATAACAAAGAAATGATTTTTGACAACTATGTTCAGGATGGCAAAGAAACTGGTCAGGATGCACAGTTATATCCTGAGAATGTAACTGTCTGAGAGAATGATGAAATAGGCAAAGATCAATGAATGTAAATGTATTACAACCAAAGAACAACACTCGATGTACGAGGAAAGCCCTTGATCAGTTGATGATCGCCGGCATAAAACCTCGGGAGGAGTCTAAGCCCCTGCCTTGTTTGTTAATATTAATAAGGTAAAAATGAGTACAACTTTGGATAGGTAATGAACGAGCGACTAAGATTACAATATAGTGTTGTGTGTGTGTATAGAGAGTATTAGGTGTCCATGAAGTGTTAGGCAAGTGAGAGGAAGTGTCCTAGACTCGTTTAATCACCCCCTTTATATAGTTACAAGTGAATAATCAAAATCCCATGATATCCGCCTATATTAATGAGTCTTTTAACTGTTTCCAGCTGTCTTTGAAGAGTGTTTAACCAATATAGTCGTTGGTTAACCGTTTCCTTATTTCTCGCCTCTCATTAATGCTCGTCGGTTACACCTTTGACCAATTCTTTAGGCTTTATAGCTCTTGCATCCTTAGTTTCTTTGACTTAGTAAGACAATATAACCGTTGGAGAAGAGTTACAAGTCTTATTATTGATTAGGTGTACCTACAATATCATTATAATAAGATAATTCGTTAGTCCATCCTCAGGATGCACACAGTTACATCCTGAATCCTGCTTAGTTCTTCAACATCATGAGGATATTACTCAGAGAATATGAGGTAAAATCATCCTGCATTCATATAACAATAAGATAGTTTATCCTCAGAATGTGCATGAGATAATATTCAGTGTCATCCTGAAGTCAGTCGACTCCATCAGCCTCCTGAGGATGCAATATCAGGGATGTGAGGTAAAATCATCTTGAGGATTTTCACCCACAACACAACTGGTTAGACACCTTTCTCCTTGGTCTTTGGAACAGAAGCAACGCTGCCAACAGAGATGGTCATGCCTACAGCAAGGAAACATCTTCAGGATGCAACTACCAACTCTGAAGCACTATTGCAGGATTTGGAAACTATGGATGAACTCAGGGATGCTGTTAAGTTAAGGTTGGCAGCATATCAACAAAGGATTGCTAAAGCCTACAACAAGAATATAAGGATAAGAAGATTTCAAGAAGGAGACTTAGTACTAAGAAAAGCCTTCCGGAATACAACGAAACCAGGTGATGGCAAGCTAGATCCTAAGTGGGAAGGTCCATACTTGATAGACTCTGAAGCTGGCAAAGGAGCATATTGGTTGTCAACGATGGAAGGAGAAATCCTACCAAGGGCTTGGAATGCTATCCACCTGAAATAGTACCATGCCTAGGGATGCAAGTGACTGATCGCTCTAGAAGAGAAACCATAGTCCGAATCACTGGTGGGATGAAGGTGAAGGCTGATAGAGATGAATCATCTCCATATGTAAGTATTTATCCTTAATTTATTTCGATCAATTATATTTTCACTAAACATGGTCTAGAAATAGTCCATCCTGAGAATTTTGCAGTACCATCCTGAAGATGGAATGCTTAGAAGACTAGAGGGTTGGCCACCCTCTCCTCCGTTAAGGTGTCCGACACCTTCCTAAGGTTTAAAGGTTTTCACCTTTCTCATTGGGTTAGCAACCCCCGCCTGGTGCGCACGTTGCTCTTGTATATTTTCAGGATGGTGGGACCAGTCCATGTAAAAGTGGCTGACAATTTCATCATTTTTGAGATATATATTGAGCTCTTAAGGTTTACACATTTTTCAATGTCTCTTACGTATTTGGTCTAGTCACCAGGGCCTTGTCGCCAGTTATTCCCAAGCGCCTTGTCGCCAGTTATTCTCAAGATGTTACATATTGGTCTTGTCACCAAGTTATTACAAAAGGGTTTTGATCCCAATTAAACCAAAGGCCTAAGTCGCCAGTATAATAACAATGTTTGCCTTTACAGGATATTATCAAAGATTATTATACCTTTCTTAGAAAGGATTGTGGACTTAAAGTCTATCTTGAAGACATTACACTTGGGACATCTTCAGGATAAAGAAGACCATCCTAAGGATGAATTGGGGATATCCTCAGGATAATGAAGGTCATCCTTGTTGGGTTCAGTTGAGACCACAGTTACCAGAACAAAGACTTTTTGTAGCTTATTTTGTAGTTTGATAGTTAGAGGACTAGTTATGTAATTCTTTGTTAGTTTATGTGTAAACCCTAGAGTGTGAACTTAGGAGATGGGCACTGCGAACTTAAGCTTAAGTTCGCAGTCCATCAGGTGCTCACTATATAAAGTTCACTCATATGCACACTCTAGGTTAGGGTTTTTGGTTATCTTT
Source organism: Ambrosia artemisiifolia (assembly GCA_032199755.1). Classification (NCBI taxonomy): domain Eukaryota; kingdom Viridiplantae; phylum Streptophyta; class Magnoliopsida; order Asterales; family Asteraceae; genus Ambrosia; species Ambrosia artemisiifolia. The sequence goes on from CM063518.1 coordinate 44,831,366, forward strand.
CATTACACAAGAATTCTTGTAATCCATGGTGCTTTGAAGATCTATTGTTAATGGAATCAAACGTTTTGAGTTTCTTGTGTGTCGGTTTTACTTTGTTCATCTAGTTTCTTTTAGTTTTCATAGATTAATCACTTGAAACACCTAAACAATAGGTGTTTCTAAGTGTTAACAATCTTGTGCACACTTAAGATCTAGTAATTTTGGGACTACAATTTGGTATCAGAGCCTCTGTGCTCTAGATTGTATCTGATTAAGATACCAAAACCCTCAATTTGTTAATATTTCTTAGTATTTTTTTAACTTTTCAAGTTCTTATCAAAAAAAAAAAAAAAAAAACTATTTTTCTTGCTTCTGATTTCTCGTAATCTGGTGTTTCTAAGGTGTTAAAACGTGTTTATCTCAATTAGGAACATCATTTGAGCATTTCAGATTGATTGAAATAGGCTTGGATGAGTTTCTGGAGTGTTTAAAATCATTCAGACGAAACTGCATACTTATTCTGCGAACTTAGCTCATAAAACTGAGTACTTGTTTCAAGAGTTGAGTACTTGTTTCAAGAGTTGAGTACTTAGCTCATCTTAAAGTGCGAACTTAGCTCATAGAGTGTGAACTTGTTTCTTGCTTGTGAGTACTTGTTTCAAGAGTTGAGTACTTGTTTCAAGAGTTGAGTACTTAGCTCATCTTAAAGTGCGAACTTAGCTCATAGAGTGTGAACTTGTTTCTTGCTTGTGAGTACTTGTTTCAAGAGTTGAGTACTTGTTTCAAGAATTGAGTACTTAGCTCATCTTAAAGTGCGAACTTAGCTCATAGAGTGTGAACTTGTTTCTTGCTTGTGAGTACTTGTTTCAAGAGTTGAGTACTTAGCTCATAAGTTGCATACTTGACATTTCAAGGTGTGCACTTATTAACAGCCACAACTGCGCACTTAAGCCAAAAGTGTGTGCACTTGTGTCTGTGTGAGCACTTAAATTTACACAAGGCTTTACAGCTTTCTCTCTCCTGGCACCACAACTAGGGTTTCTGCATACTTATCTGAAATCTCTAGTTGGTGTGCGAACTTACTGAAAAGGTGCATTTTCTGAGCACTTGGCTAGGGTTACTGCGAACTTAAATCTTAAACGAGAGTTTAAGTGTCTGTGTACTTATACAAGTGCGCAGGTTGATCAGTCAAGACTGAGCACTTGTGCTGCTCTGACTTGGTTGAACTGCGAACTTAAGCCAAAAGTGTGTGCTACAGGGACTGCGTACTTAACAGGAGAATCAGGGACTTATCATCTTTGCTTCTTATTTGTTTCAGGTTTCCAAGGAACTGCGAACTTAGTGACTGCGAACTTAGTGACTGCGAACTTAGTGACTGCGAACTTAGTGACTGCGAACTTAGTGACTGCGAACTTGTGGACTGTTTGAATTTTTCAAGGACTTTGGACTGTAACTTGATAATCTAATTAATCAAAACCCTAAAATCAGTCTAAAATCAATCTTAAATCATGTCTGGTAACAACTCATTTCAAGTTAACCCCATAACTCAAGCTGAACTTGAAACCGGCACTATAACACGTATTCCCAAGTTGATGGGTGCTGAAGACTATGGTACATGGAAAAACAGAATGAAAGCTTTTTATTTTGTTAATGATCACACCCAATGGAACTCAGTTCAGCTCGGACCTCACATTCCCACAAGAACCACTGATGCAGGAGAAGTGTTCAACACTGATCCCACTACATACACTGATCTCGACAAACAACTGATGCAGCGAGACCACAAAGCCTATGGTGCTCTCACCATGGCTTTGTCAAACGATGTATACAATATGTTTGAAGAATACGGATCAGCGCACGATCTATGGTTCGCTCTGAGTGAGTATTATGAAGGAAATGCAGAGATGAGGCAAAACAAGCAGGATATGGTTCAAAAGGAGTATGACATGTTTGGAAGCATTCGTGGTGAGAGCCTGACGTCACATATCGACAGGTTCATGAGTTTGTTGACAAAAATGAAGAAGGCTGGCATTCCTGTGAACAACCGTAATTCCATCAAGAAACTACTCGACTCTCTTCCAAAGGAGTGGAGTGTTCAATGTATGCTCATTAAGAAAGATTACTTGGATGCTCATTCCACTCTGGCAGATCTTATAAACACGCTGAAATCATTTGAAATGGACATCACAAAGAGAGAGATGAATCAAACAGTGTCAAAAGTTACTCCAAGCAGCTCTCTAAAGAATCTGGCTTTAATGACACCAATTGGACAGAAGGCACTAGTGGTTGAAGACTTTGGCTGGGGAAAGGAAGCTGTTGCAGCTAAAGCAGATGTTAACAAAGCATTGATGGTAACGATATGCACCAAATCCGCAAATGGTGTAAACTCTGTGGAAGGATCTTCAGTGGGAGTGCCAAAAGGAGGAATGCAAGAGAGTGCGGGTCTGAAGAGTGTGCTGATTGCTGAGAAGAAGAAAGATCAGACTGGAGAGGAGGCTTTGATAGCTGAGAAGACACCCACTGAGAAAGCAGCTGAAAAGATGGAAAGTGCACCCAAGAAAGCTGAGGAGAAAGATATGGTAAACATTCCTCTTGAAATAAAATCAAAGCTGTGCTCACCTAGGTGCGTTACAGCTGTTGCTTACTGTTTGTCACACAACAAAAGGGTTTTGAGAGAAATGGATGATATCCAAAGAATCAATTCTGAAATGAAAGAAAATGAGTGGGCATATCAGCGAAAGTTAAATACAACTCTAGCTGAAATGCAAACTTTAAAAGAATTTGTGCTTAAGAAAGATTTTCTGATAAATGATTTAACCTCAAAACTAGAGAAATCTATAAATGAGACAACTCGTCTTCAAATTGTTGTGGATAAATGGAATGTGAGCAAACAGGCTCATGCTGATATAATCGATTGTGGAAGACAATCATTCGTAAAGGATGGAATTGGGTATAAGGATAAGAATGGAATCGAAAGATCTCTATTCTTGCCCTTGAGCCAAAGTGAATACATACCCATTCCAACACCTCACCCTAAAAATGATCTTTTTGAAAACAAATGTGATGAATCTGAGTCAAATGCTAACATAAGTAAAAGCGATGCAGATGTGACCCAACAGGGTAGGGTGGAAGATGATGAGAGTTGTGGTGGGCAGACAATGGGGTTAGGACATCCAGGTGCCAATTACTCCACAGTGAATTGGTTCATCTGGAACAATGAAAAGTCTAAAAACAATTTGATTTCGGATGACTGTAATACTTTAATTAATATGGATAAATGTAATAGTTTATCTAGGATGGATAACTGTAATAGTTTATCTAGGCCGGATGACTGTATTAACTTGACTTCTAAACTAGATTTAAAGGGTGCTGTGGCCCCTGATGATAGGAAGAATCCTATCAGACGTTCAAATGTTTGTGTTGACAATGTTATGCCTGTTTGTGTTGATCTTAATGCTGCATTCTCTGATGATAAACATACGTGTAAACCACCTATGTTTGTACCAGAACTAAAGCTTAACAGGTTTGGGAAATTTCTCACTGAGGAAATCCCAGAGTTTATCCCTTCATCCACAGATGTATCAGGTTCTGAAGAATCACAAAGTGAAACAGGTAACTCAAGTTCTGAAGAATCACTAAGTGATACAGAGAGCAACATCAGCATACCTGACTGCAACACAAATGAAGAATCAAGTAGCAGCAAGGATGAATCATGTTCAAGAGAAAGCTCCTGCTCAAACAAGATCAAGAAAAGAACATCACAATCATCATCATCCAGATCTTCTCCAAAGATCAAGCCTAAACACTCAAAATGCTTTAGATGTGGAAAAGAAGGACATGTGGTCAAAAAGTGTCATTTAAAACCTAAACCACAAAATGATGTCAAAACTCAAAACTCTTTTTCTGATCAGATCAAAAATCTTCAAGAAACAGTAAAAAGTTTTGTTAAAACCACACAATTTTGGAAGAGAAAAGAGTCAATGATGGGTAAAAATCACGACAGATCAAAACTAAAACAAACTTGGATTCCCAAAGTCACTTGATTAAATGTCTGAGTCGTGATTGTACATAGATTTTCTTTAGTTTATCTTTGTATATTATTATTTTTTATATAAATTTTTTTTTTTTTTGAGCTGGATGCTGTGCTCGCTTTCAGTCAAATCCCAAGCAATCTCATGACACTGCAGTCAAAAGAATCTTCCGCTACCTCAAAGGAACACCAAAGCTTGGTTTATGGTATCCTAAGAGTGATAATTTTGATTTAATCGCTTACTCTGATATTGGTCATGCAGGTTGTAGAATTGATAGAGAATTTGTCTCTGGTGGTTGCAAATTTTTGAGGAATCGGCTTGTATCTTGGCAAAGCAAAATGCAGATAATAGTGTTTATCTCCACTGATGAAGCCGAGTACACTGTTGCGTCCAGTTGTTGATGTCAAGCTTTGTGGATCCAAAATCAGTTGCTGGATTACGGTTTGAATGTCATGAAAACCCCAATCTTCATTGATAATGATGCTTGTCGTGACATCGTGAAGAATCCTATCGACCATTCTAAAACACTACATATTGAGATCAGGATTCACTCTATTCGCGATGCTCACGATAAAGGATACATTCAAGTGTTATCCATTGATACTGCTGATCAAAAGGGCAGATATCCTCACAAAGGCTTTTGACGAAACTCGTTTCCTCCAATTGGTCACTTGGCTGGAAATGATAAATTTAAAAAAAAAAAAAAAAAAAAATATCCTATTTTCATACAAAACAAGATTTTTGGGGGAGAAAGTATATCTCTATTGCAAAATTAACAAGAAATGATAGGGACTAATCATATTTTGTCAGCATGTGAATAGGATCCAGAGGATGTTGCGGCTTCAAGCAACGACATGTCGGTAGATTCAGCTTGGAATCGAGTAAACTGCTAATAGGTGATTAACAGAATAGATCTACATGGAAAGCTGGATTCCCACTGTGTTTTAGGTCTGCACAAGCTGAGTCCGGTCATACACAGGTTGAGAGATCAAAAGACACAGAAAATTTTGTGCATATGTAATCAAAAGACACCTAAGTGTGCAAGCTACCAATGCGGGGCTATTCAAACAAATGAGCAACAAAAGACACGCAATGTTAGTGACGTGCAAACATATAGATAGCTCAAAAAGCAATCAGATGATCATCTTCTCTGTTATGGGAACATAGACCTGAAGCTCTCATCATCTGATTGACATAATGATCATCTTCTCTGTTATGTGTAAACATAGACCTGAAGCTCTCATCATTATATCTCAATAAACCTTGAGGATTGGTAGGCTTATACCTAGCACAAGTGGGGTCCACTAACTTTCCATCAATATTACCAAAACATGATAAATCTCATCACCAAACGTATGTTGAAAGACGAGAGGCATGGATTTAAGTGGACAAACATACCGACAGTTTTTCTTGGGCTGCAGCTATCCAACGGAAAGTTGAAATGTGATCTGGCAGGTATGGTTAGTATGATCTTGTATGCAAAAGGTGAGAAACAGTTAACCCCTCCTTGTTGTGTTTGTTTTTATTAAAATATAAAAAGTTTAGGGGGAGCATTAAAATATGTGTTAGAATGTGAGATGTGTTTATTGCATATAATCCTGATCATCATCCAGTCTGTGATCAAGAACAGTGCAGGGGACTAGATTGTGAGATTCTTCCATCTGGTAGATGTATTCATGTTTTATCTGTTAGAGTTGATGTAGCTGTTTGGGAACACATTCAGAGTTGGAGCCGGTTAGACACTGCTGGAAGAAGGAATGCTATTTCAAAGAGCAGTAGATCCTGCTAAAGAAAGGAAGCTGGAGATGCTAGAAATTTTGGAAATGATCGAGGCTGCAGACAAAGAGAAGGAGCTTGGAGACAAAGACAAGGAAATTGCTAACAAAGACAAAGCTGACAATTAAAGAAAAGCAGCCAGAAACTCTGAAGCTCCAGAAGTGATAGTTCCAAAACAACCAGTGCGGGTAAAGCAGGAAGAAGGTGAATCGAGTGATATCTCGGTTTGAAGCTAACAGACGAAGATCTGGTATCTGTGGTCTAGGGGGAGTATTGTTGGGTTCAGTTGAGACCACAGTTACCAGAACAAAGACTTTTTGTAGCTTATTTTGTAGTTTGATAGTTAGAGGACTAGTTATGTAATTCTTTGTTAGTTTATGTGTAACCCCTAGAGTGTGAACTTAGGAGATGGGCACTGCGAACTTAAGCTTAAGTTCGCAGTCCATCAGGTGCTCACTATATAAAGTTCACTCATATGCACACTCTAGGTTAGGGTTTTTGGTTATCTTTCATTACACAAGAATTCTTGTAATCCATGGTGCTTTGAAGATCTATTGTTAATGGAATCAAACGTTTTGAGTTTCTTGTGTGTCGGTTTTACTTTGTTCATCTAGTTTCTTTTAGTTTTCATAGATTAATCACTTGAAACACCTAAACAATAGGTGTTTCTAAGTGTTAACAATCTTGTGCACACTTAAGATCTAGTAATTTTGGGACTACAATCCTAAAAATGACAAAAATTTATGAAGAATATCCACAAGATGACAATATCAGAAGAACTACTCAACACAGAAAACACAAAAGGTATTTATTGTTTTATTTCTTTACAACCTAAATGTTTGCTAATGTTTGCAGAATATCAAAAGAGATAAAAAAACACAAGGATATAGCGTCAAAAGTTGTTACCATATATTATTTATGCATCATATTTAAAATTTATGTCAACCCCTGGCTTCATCCAAAACCAGACCCATCCACCAGGGGTCAACACCTACAGTCCAGGTCAATTTGGGGCTTCGTCTTGAAACCAAGATCCCTCCACCCCAAGCCTTATAATATTCTAAGTTATTACATACCAAAATAAAATTGTCTGAAATTGTTCAACCTTAAACTACCATCACAACAACAAAAGATCTAATAAAAAAGTGGGCTCCAGCCTAGTCATCACATCCTTCATCGCCCACAGGAAGATCCTTCACCACCTCAGCAACCTTGGCCTCTGCTGCCTTCACCTCAGCATCCTCGGGATCCTTAGCCACATCTTCAGGATGGGCAACAGAAGCAGGCTCATAAACCACTTCTTTTCCGCCCAGGCTTTTGATCTTCTCCTTCCAAGCATCAACATCCCAGGTATCCTGATTAAACCCTGGGTCCTTGGCCTGGAGAGCCAACTTCACCCTAGCCTGAAAGACAGAAATAGTGGCAGACTTGATGAGCCCATTCCTATGATCCTGCGGCTCCTTCTCCTGATCCAACATGGCCTTAGCATGCTCTGCCTTCATGCGCTTCAGTTTAGCTTCACTCTCTTCCAGCTTGCCTTCAAGATATTTGCCCTTGTCACGAGCAATCTTTTGGACATCCTCAAGCTAGGTTTGGGCCTCATGAAGTTCTTTGGCAACAACATCCAAAGATTTAGGCAGATATTCATGAACCTAACAAAAGAAGGCAAGGAAAGGTAAGCATTTCTAACTTTAAATTACTAACATATAAGTATCATTCTCAAGATAGGTCCATACCTAGAGAGTGAACTGGGAGATCTTGTTCAGTATATCATCAAAGCCTAAACCCTCAAAGGGGGTAATCTCCTGAGCAATGGCAGAAGTAGCACGTGCCTTTCTCTTCTTCGAAGCAGCAACAGACCTAGACTTAGGGGGGTTAGATGAAGGAGTAGCCATCTTGGAGCTAGATGGTGATGGAGAGGTCACCTTGGTTGCCTTGGCATCCATACTGTCAATATCATCCAAGTCGAAAGAAGCAGGTTTTTTGGCTGAATTAAGACAATAACAGGGTTAGTAAATAAATAAAATAATGAACATCCTCAGGATGTAACATAATACACTCACCAGACATCTCGGAGGCTTGAGTGGTGGTGTAACTTTCTTCCACTTTAAAGGTCCTTGTTGATTCAGGTAAGTTGTAAATAGCTTTACACCATAGGAAAGCGTCGTTCTGTAGGAAACTTAGCAAATGAAGCACCTGTTAAACAAAAGTTTCAGGATGCTAACATCCTCAGGATGTAACTAAATTTTTTTGTAAAAACTTTAAATAAATTTGTAACACCCCAAAAATGTTAAAGTAGTAATAATATGGTAGAAATTAATTTATGTAGGTGTGAGTATGTATGTATGCGTGAATATATATGTATGTATATGTTTGTACTCCTAGTTGTAAGTAGTCCATTGGTGGTTGTACATTTAACAAACATAAAATTTACCAAGTTAATTACTTGGGTAAAATGGTGGAAACTTAATTGATAATAGGGAGGGGTTAAAAATGAGCTAACACCCATCTTGAGGGGTGGTTTTAGAAAGATTTGAAGTGGTAAATAAGTAAGAGGTTAGAAGGAAAAAAAATGGGGATACTTGGACAAGAAAAAGAAACGTAGAGAGAGAGGGGAAGGGTGACCAAGAGAGCTCTCCATAACAACCCTCCATAGCTGGAAATCAAGTGAGAAAAACACCCTTAAATCCCTGCATGTTCTTGGATTCCTAGCTATCTAGTGGTACTAATCTTCTTGGTAAGTTGTAGAATCAATTTTAATGGGTTTGAAAGTGGTATGGTGGGAATTCATGGTTATATTATGATAATTATTTCTTGTGGTTTAGGAAGAATGTGATTACTATGTGTGGTAGTGTAGAATTGATGAGATTGCATGTTAAATTGGGTATGTTAGGGCTGAATTGAGAATTTGTTAAGTGGGTGTTGGTATGAAGGTTTCCTGTTGACTTTTAAAAGTCAAACAAGACCTCAACACCAAGGAAACTCAATTGAACATGTATTGTTGTTAATTATGAAGTAGATTATAAATGTTAGTGTAGAAAGGGAGATTCTTGCATCATGGGATGGTATGACAACTTGGATGTATGGTAATGCATACCAATTGTTTGATGAAATGTCTAGACTAGTATGATATGTAAATTTGTATGCAAGACTTGACAAATGAGAAGTAAAGTGATAATAGATATAATTGATAGTAGGTTAACATGAGGATTGTCTTAGAAAGTATTCATGTGAGAATCTAGTTGATTGTATGATTTCATAAGAAGTATGCATTAGAGTGTACACTATGCTTGAATAATATGATGCACGCCATGTGTTGGATTAATTGGTAATATGAGTGATCTTGTAAGTTAATAAGATATGAATATAATGTCTATGGTGAATTTCATACAACCTAGTATGTTAATGTAGACATATGTTTGTAAAAAGGAAAGTTAGTATGGTTGAAGGTTGACTTTCTGAAAAATCAACTGACATGGAAATAACATGGTAAGTTTTCTAGCATGATTGTGAGATTGGGAATTCCGTGTGAGACACATTAGCTTGGTTATGTGATATATACGATGTTAAGATTAATTGCTTGGATGATGAATCAAAAAGAGTGGGAAGCTATGTTTTATGCATATTAGAAATTGACATATGCAAGTCAACGTGATGTATGAGTTGAATATGATTGGTTTACGTATGAACATGTATGCTAACAAGGGTGTGAACATGATGATGTGAAAGGATAGGAATGATGGACTCAAGCATGGTAAGCTAATGGGTCTAGAGGAGGCAAGTAAACAAGCATGAACGTGGAGGACTTGAGGTAAGTGATTCTTATTCCATTTAGGATAATGAATCTTAACGTGTATTTTATGTGTGCAAGTAAAATGGGAATCATGAAATGATGGAATGTTAGTAAGGATGCTAAGGCATGGTTGGAACTTGAAGTGGGTAAAACGCGGCTTCGGTTGGATCGGAGTGGGATGGTTCAAGAGAGAATGGAAAGGAGAAACAAGAGGGTGGACTTCAGAGTCCACCGTAAGCTACGGTGGCACCGTAGCTTACGGTGGCCTCTGCACCCAAATTCCCACCGTAAGCCAGTAAGGAACTGGCGTGGGTTTTTGGGGGTCCACCGTAACTTACGGTGGACACCGTAAGTTACGGTGGGGCCTGGAACTTTATATTTTTTCTTGTTTATTCTATCGTATGTTGGTGTTTCGCTTATGTGCGCGACCCGTAATTGCGTTTAACGCACCAAATAACATTGTTGGACCATGGGTAAGGCTATGTAAGGGTGTAGTATGTAATAGTAATGTCGGTTTTGCAAATATGATCCTAGTACGGAATGATACATGTGCGTGTAGTTTAATCGATACATTGTTTGACGGTATCAAATATGGTAAGTATGTTTTCATGCTTATGTAGATTGAAAATGTGATGTATATATGAGTGCTCATACTCGGGTTTGAGTGAGAGCTTCATGTATGTAAGGGTTGGTAAATATTGCGTAGATTGAGTATAGGATTGGAAACGTCGTATTTGTCTTAGAGAATAGCAAAGAAAGAGTAACATAACGGGTCAAGTAAGTTATATGAGGGAATTGTATGCTTGTATGAATTGTGGGATTATTAGGGAAATTATATGCTTGTTTGAATTGTGGAGTTATTAACCTTTGTTATGAGAATGATAATGAAGGTGCAAGTATGAATATATGAATGCAAGAGACTTGTGGGTTTGGTTCGGGGTACCACCCCCGAACTTGCAAAAAGGCGTTGGAACGAGATCATGGAGTATCTATGGATATTATCTCCGCATTTTGAGTAATGTGCATTAAGTCACTAAATGAACTAACGAAACGGTTATTTGGTGATCGCAGGTTGTCTTGTCTACCTAATAGAGTAAGGAAAGGATGGAGATCGAGCAAGGAGGCGGATTGTACGAGGTCACGGTCACATAACTTATTAAATATGAGACATGTTGAATGTAATGAGATAAAAAAAAAAAGATGTAACACCAAAAATATCCCTTAGATATGTTTTCTAAGTATTTGAGATTGTTTATAAAGCAAGAAATTTTCTAGACCGTATTTCCGCTGCATATTTTCTGTAAAACGGTACTAGGGTGTTTCAAAATTTTACCACTTTTTAACCAATATAGAGGAATCTCATCCCCATAAGGAATAGAGCTTCTCTTTACAAAGAAAAACTTCGTTTTCCAGTTTTTCTCGGACTTAACCACATTATACAGAAAGGGTGGATCCTTTTCTATAAGTTGAAGGACATAACGCTGAGAGCCATGTGTCCTTAACTTATAAACATGAGACAGGTCCCCCACTTGAAGATGGACACCATGATTTTCGACGATCCTGCTACAAACCATCAGAATCTTCCAGGGTTCAGGCATGGCTTGGGAATAAGCCATCCCAGTCACATCAAAGAAATCTTTGATGAACGTGGGAAAAGGATACCTTAACCCTAGAAAGAATGGTAAGTACAGGAAACAGACCCAAGTAGGAGATGCAAAATCAGATCTTGCATGAGGGTCATAAGGACAAAACTCGGCAGAACTCGGAAAGATTTTTGAGTTCTTTAGGGCTTGAATGTCCTTATCATCGAAAGAACAGGTCTCCTGTTCAGGATGACTTAAGAGATTTTGGGGAATGAAGTCACTTGAAGTTCCTACACTCCCCGAAGCACTTGTAGATCTCTTAACCATCTTCGAAATATTACTAATATTTTGCAGGTGAAAGAAAAAATATGAACAAGATAAAGTAGAAATTACCTTCTTAGAAAAATTAAGAGTGATTATAAAGGAGGAGATATGCTCTAGATATAAAGGGCAGAAGGTGATGTCGTGTAACGGTCATCACATAATTACCGCCGAAGAAATAGCCGTTGTTATCCTGACAAGGCGTCCCATCAGTCATCAGATAAGATATTATGGTTAAAAAATATATTTACCTTGAAAGATATTAACGGTAACATATTTTTTGGGGACAATTGTTAGCGGTGAAAATCGTCAGGATACTTTTTACCTCAAATCCCTGGTGTAGCATCCTCAGGATGCTGAAGGGCTCAACTGACTTCAGGATGTAACAATATTTCAACATGTGCACATCCTGAGAATGGACTAACGAATTACCTTTTTATATGTGATTGCAGGTACAACTAAGTTATAATATGGATACATAAGTACTCTCCAACGTCTATATTATAACACTCAGTCAAAGGAGTCAAAGATTGAAGAGTAACTCATACAAACCAAAGTCTAATATCGAAGATGGAGTCAAAGTTGTAATCGATACTCATAAAATATCGGCGAGGAATAAGGAAACAGCTGGTACAACGACTAGCTGAAGAGAAACTGTTACAAACGATCACCTGAAGCCTTTAAACAACTTAACTACATGGCGGATCTTACGGGATTCTTTATTTACTTCCTTGTATTATATAAATGGGAATGATAGACGAGCATAGGACACATTGCTATCACTAGAGCAAACCACACACACTCAGCTACTTAGAACACATACACATCATTGTAATCTTAGAACACTCGTCCACTCATTCATCCAAAGTTGTAATTCTTTTTACCATATTAATTTTAACAAACAAGGCAGGGGCCTAGTCTCCTCCCGAGGTTTTATGCCGGCGATCTACAATTGATCAAGGACTTTCCTCGTAGATCGAGTGTTGTTCTTTGTGTTTTAGTACTTTATATCCTTATTCCTTGAATCTGCCAACAGTTACATCCAGAGGATATAACTGTCCATCCCGAATCATACCTTTGCCATCCCGAGCATAGTTGTCATATATTTATTTCTTTAGCATCCTGATCAACTATTTTCAGAATATAACTAGTTTATAAACTTGATTAACACACATAACACTCTACCTCACAATTTCTAATTTGGAAAACAAAATTATTTCTACTTAGTAATTTTTGACCAAAACAATTATCATCAATCAATCATTTTGTTAAACAAATCCTATAATCTTGGAACAAAAACAATACCTCCAATCATCCTAACCATTCATCATTCACTCTCAGTCATCATACTACCATTCACCAACCCTTAACCTCGTATCCAAAAGATCTTCCATGGCCGTCATCTCTATCCTTTCATCAGAGATTCAAGCTCCCACAACCATGAGTGGCTAACTTTCTTGAATTCACCCCGATGTCGAATTTAAAAGTTGTAGGGTTCTTAAAAATTAGGTATTTTCTTATCTCCGTAGTGTTAGAATAATTGTGTTGATTGCTTTAAGCTTATTTTGAATTCAAAAGGTGATGATGTAGGCCTGTTGATTTTGATGTGGTGTATATAAATCAAGCTCTAAAGTTTCAACAAGTAATTTGTGGCTGCTTTGCAAACAAGATACACTCTGGCTATGGCTGGTCGAAGCTTAGTCGAATTCGACTTTGAACTGCTGCTGCTTGCCGATAAAGTAATGTTGCTAATTCTTTTGCTGAAGACTAGAAGATTTGAGAACATACTAGCTAGGTCGAAGGGGGATTATGTTAGTACATTTTATTATGATGTCCCTAGCTTAGTATAGTCAACTCTATGTTATTCATTATTCGCTTAACTTGTTTTATAATCCATGGGTATTTAGATAATTAAGTTGGAAATAATAGGTGAGCTACACATAAATGGTAGACCCATTGGTGTTACTGTATAGACGAATAGGTATCAGTCTTATAAACCTATTCGTCCCTTGGCCATTGGTGTGATTTGCCCCATTGGTGTAAACATGCTACATGAATGGCAGCATTATAAATAGCTATCCTGCCAAACCGTAAACAAGGTTTTGGTAATTTATGCTTGTGGATCTGATTTATAAACCTTGGGTTGTGTTTATTGAATTCAGATGCTTTTTAGAAGCATCTTTGTGTGTTTTGGTGTATGTGTAATTGGTTTATAGTTTCAGAACTCTCGTGTTTGAATTCCACACTTATACGAGAGAGAATCGTGAATTTGTGATTCGGTTTTATGAGTCAAACGGTCCTACAAATATACATTCAGTGAAAATAAGAAAAAAAAGGATACATTTAGCAAGACTCTTAATTTATTTCCATAGTTGTTCAAACAACCTAGAAATGGAATAATAGAAAATTTGGTTTTTGGAGACATTTTGAACATTCGTACCATTACTATTACTGTAACAAACCAAAGTTGACCGGAATTTTGGTTTTTGGGTTTTCAAAAGGGAAAATGTCATAGAATAGTAACCAAGTTTCACATTTGTTTCATAACCCATTCGGTTTCGTTATAACAACGGGTTCGGTTCGGTTTTGTAAAAAAGCAAAAGCATTGTAACAAAATCAATTTTACTGTTCCTAAGTGCCTTAAAAATCCAACCGGTCTAGGATTGAACCTCATGGGCACCGTTAATCATAAAAAATGACGTAAAATGAATTTTAATGCAATACACAAAATTGAAAAAGAAAGATACAACTGGCTTGAATAAAAAAAAAAGTAAAATGTTTTTTTAATAACAAAGTTGACAAACATGAAGCTGCTTGTCTAGAAAACCAACACGTATTTGGTTTTAACAAAGTCTCCTTTGGTGGGACTTCGGGATTCGGGGTTTGTGGCAGGGCAGGCGGTCTTAAAAGCTGAATCGAAGAAAGTTGACAAACATGAAGCTGCTTGTCTAGAAAACCAACACGTATTTGTGCCCTTCGCCTTTGACACATTTGGGGGCCTTGCTCCCGAAGCAATTCGGTTTTTAGATCGAGTGCAAAGGGTGGTAAAGAGTAACTCTCCTGCGGCCAAGGACACAAGCTTTATTTTTAATAGAGTAGGGTTTACTATTCAAAAAGGGGTGGCGGCGCAGCTTGTTGCCCGTTTACCTTCCACTCACTTGTAATTCTTGTTGGTTTTTAAGTATCATATTATTTGAAAAAAAAAAAAAAAAAAAAAAAAAAAAAAAATGTATTTTGAGCAATATTTTAGATTATTTCAACTGTTCCTTACTATCGGATAATAATATGGTATATCATGTAATTTCGTCTTAGAATACCAGATAAGAACAAGATTAAATAGTTTGGTTAGGCACTCAGTTATGGATATAAGAAAAACGAACCGGATCGTAAAAATTGATTTTAAAAATTAAAAACCAAACTGTCATTAATAGGATGGATTTTCTTTTCGTTTCAATTCATTCGATTTTAATTCAAATAATCGGTTAATAGCGGGTGAAAATGAGAATTTAAAAAAACATCCAAACATGAGAGCAGGGGTATGAGGAGTAAGAGATAGGGTGCACTTAGACTATCCATATATTGTCCCTAAGAAAATTGCAACTTTTCTATTTGGCTAATCTGGTTTTTTTACAAATTGAAAAGAGTTCAACAACAATTGCATGATACTTGGTGAATCCTAGAGTTGAATAATTCAAATAATTTGATTATGATTAATGTCGCAAGATCAGTCAAAATTAAGTACAATAAGAGTGTCATATACACCTAACTAGTAATGGCAAATAGAGTATCAAATCCATGGGGAATGGGTGAAAAGTGTCATCATTGTTAACTCATTAAACTGAAGATTAAAGTTAAACTTGGAATATTGATTATTTGATTAAATGTGAAAATAACACACACTGAAATTGATTTGTAAACAATGTAGGAGAAAGATAACCAATCTTCAGGTTTCAGGTTTCCACAGTTAATCGTATGACCTAGTTTCACCTTAGCTTGAAATTACATAGATATGATTTTGTTGGTTTATTGGATACATGATAGTTATAAAATGGATTGTAAATGGATCTTTTCACAAACTACGAACTTTAACTTTGTTAACTAAGACCAAAACCAAGAATTATTCCCGATTTAAAGAAACCAAGAACCGACGAGTATCAAATCAAAGTTTATAACAAAATCAAATCATTTACTAGAATAAAATAATAATTGAATACAAAAATAATTAGAAGATGCTAATAAGATTCAATTAGCTCAAACCAAAGTAAAAAATATCTAACTGCACAAACCGTACACCTGGAGATGGTCACGAGTGATTTAGCGTCCCATGCTCATCATCGGATCTTTGATTATTTGATTCGTATGCATGTGTAACACCTCGAACCCGGGGGTTCCAATTGTTGGATTTACCCTTTGGCAATTAGTTCAAAAATAAGGCTTCTGATTAACTAACTATTCACAGTGCTAACATTTTAAGTCTTTACAATAGAATAAGCTAAACGATGGTTCAAAAGATAGAAAGTCGTAACACGGGATTCAAGTAGCCACGAAAACCTTCTTCCCATTCCATCTCCAACTTTGTTGTCTTACCTGACACGCATGCTAAAACTCAGCCATGATGAGTGACTTCTATTTTAAATCTAGCAACTAGAATGTGACACCCGGCAATTTCCGGTAACTAACTTTTGAAAACTTAGTAAGTCTACCTTAGCGAGTCGCGCATACGTTACACATAACAAGGTCGGTCGAGTCGGGTTGCACATCATTAGGGTTTTAACACACGCAAGTCTCGAGTCCCGAGAATTGGTGAACGAGTGTGAACGTGTTTATTTCCATGTATTATGTGTTTATAATCATTATGTGACTTGTCGGTATGTGAAAACATGTTAACGTGACACGCATGCTAAAACTCAGCCATGATGAGTGACTTCTATTTTAAATCTAGCAACTAGAATGTGACACCCGGCAATTCCGGTAACTAACTTTTGAAAACTTAGTAAGTCTACCTTAGCGAGTCGCGCATACGTTACACATAACAAGGTCGGTCGAGTCGGGTTGCACATCATTAGGGTTTTAACACACGCAAGTCTCGAGTCCCGAGAATTGGTGAACGAGTGTGAACGTGTTTATTTCCATGTATTATGTGTTTATAATCATTATGTGACTTGTCGGTATGTGAAAACATGTTAACGTATGTTAAAACGGAGTTTAACGCGCAAAATACCAACATCAGACCCTGAAGGCGATTAGGATGACCTAATTGCCTTCATGAGGGCGATTAGCATGTATATATAGGCGATTGGGCATGATTTTAGGCGATTATGGGGGCTAATCGCCTATAGTGAAGGCGATTAGCAGCCCTAATCGCCTGATAAAGCTGCATAATCGCCTATAGGGTACCTGACGACTAGAAACGCCTATAAATACCACCCTTGACCTCCAAAACATCATTTATGCAACCCTAGCCGTCCCATAACCTATCTCAACCCACAAACACCCTCTGGAACCTATTTTTACATCAAAACAACCATTTCCAAGCTTATTCCATCATCTCCTCTTAAATCCAAGGTGTGTTCTTCAAACCCAAACCTTTAAATGATTATATTTTACTCCCTAAACGTCCAGAACTGACTTATAAATGTTTTTGTCTTTGAAAATCCATTTAAAACCATTTTTAAACAAACCCACACCTTTACATGTGTTATATGTGATTAAAGATAGGATTTTTAGGATTGAATCATGATTGTTTTTGTATTGTTATGATGTTTATGGCTGTTACAAGTTTGTATGATGATGTTCTAGGAGTTTGAATGGTTTTGGTTGTGTATTGTTGATACTTGATGTTTTGACCCATTTGAAGGATTTTGGATGATTAAGGATGATATGAGGTGTGTTGTTGATTGTTTGATGTTAGGGTTTGCTATAGGATGATGCTAGAACAGTAGGATGCTATCGGACAACGTGGTTATGTGATTTAATCTGGATATTTGCTATTTAGGGCAAGTTCTTGCATGTTGATGTGATGTTTACATGTTAAGTTGCTATTTTGGGAAAACGCTCGCATTCGGAACTGTTAGAACGATGAAAACTTACGGGTTTTGCTTGAAATATGTTTGTTAATGTGTTAGGATGATTATTGGGTGTTTTTACACGTTTCGGATCTGATTTGGAGGGTTAAACGCGCGAAAAAACCGTATCAGCTGTGCTATAGGCGATTAGGGATCCTAATCGCCTATGCTATAGGCGATTAGGGGCCTAATCGCCTGAATAGGAGGCCTAATCGTGTACATGAAGGCGATTATGAGCATAATTGCCTTCATTTCATGCAATTGTGATCCTAGTTGCCTTCATTTCATGCAATTGTGATCCTAATCACTAGTTAAGCCCTGAATTGCATACCTTATGACCATAATCGCCTGAAATGCATGTGGATAGCCCTAATCGCCTATAACAGGGGGCGATTAGCCTTTGTAATTGCCTGTTGACCATCCCTAATCACATGTTGACTTTCCTAATTGCATGATAAGTTCCTAATCGCGTGTAATGTTGTTATAAGTGTAGTTTGACATCCCGAAACCCGATTTGACACCTAGGAACATGCTAGGAACCCCGTGACATGCCTAGTAACATAGTAACACGTGTTTGGACTTGTTTGTACGTTGTTTGACCTATGTGTTAGAATAGTTGAACTTTAACGCATGTTAAGTACTAAGTTGCATGATTTGTGAATGTTTGTGTATGAGATGAACACGTGGAATGTCGGGTCACCAATGGGATGTCGAGTCTTGTCATACGTAGTCTGGTTGTCGGTCAAACACGCTTTTCGGACACATAACGGTCATGGACTGGACTTAGGGACTAATGAACCCGACGGGTTATTAGTCTAACTTGACACATATCTTATGATAGGTCGCCAGTAGTTGGGGCTATCATATCTTACAGACGGTTTACTCATATCACACATACGGTTTACTCATAAACGGAATACGCAACCTAAGGTGAGTTCACGGCCCCACATTTTACGGTTTATGTTTTCGGGGGAGAAACATGCTTAAAACTCTTTTATGACTTATGACTTATTTTCGTCTCAAAACTCTGTTATGACTTATGGCTTGTTAAACTCTTATGGCTTATGACTCTTTATCACGTTATACTATGGCTTACTTATTGTACTATACGGTTCATCAAAAAGTCCCTTAGAAACCACTAACATGGGTATATGGCGGGGAAATATGGATAGCGCTATTGGGAACTGACAAGCCCCACTCGACGGTCGGACCGGGCGGGTGCATATTGTATCTAACAAAACAAGGTCTACCGGTGATGACGGTAGCCCATAGGAAACTAAGGGTCACTACACGGCTTAGTCAGCAATGGTTTCACCCGTATGAGTATCTTATTCTGCGCCTAGCTAGCGTTCTTACAAGCATAGTAGTAACTGTGATGGTAACGGTTTTCGAAGGATCACTTTTAAACGTTTAAATAAAACATGTGAACTCACCAGCATTATATGTTGACTCTTTTAGCATGTTTTCTCATGTCGCTAAGGTAGCAGCTGTCAGATAGGCGCACGGAGTCGCACAGGGGTCGTCTCGCGTCTAGGGTTTCACTGCATGTTTTGAAGTTGTTAACTTTTGAACTTATGTTTAAATTCTGCATGACTTTTGTAAACTTTAAATGCTTCCGCACTGTTGAATGTTGGATTTTAAATCTTATGCATGGTTTTTGTTACGTATGTTTTACATTTAGACGTCGTTTATTGTGACCGTTGACTTGGATCCTGGTGTGTCACACGCCTCGCGGTAGAACTCCGCAGGTGAAAATTTGAGGTTGTGACATAGAAACGCCTCTAAGGCACCTTTTTATTCCCAAAACTCATCCATGTTGTCCTCTTGTCGCGTTCTCGGGTTTTCTAGCCATCTCAACGACTTCAATAGGCGAAAACTAGGGATCTTAGGTGTCTTAAGCCAGTACGACTTGTAGCACCTCTTGGGGCATGACCCACGCCCACATCACGTAGGCAAATTTTGAAAAGGTATGACCCGTACTGTTTTAAGAGAGTACGGCGCGCACATGTATCATTTTTTAATCAACTCACCGACACATCAAAAATTCATATATTATAGCTTCTGTAACTCATTTCCTATCATGATATAGGCCCATGTGAAACTCTTAGGCATCTGTTGCTTGAAAATTTTATGCTTTGACATTTCAAGTTGCATACTTTTTTTTCCAAATGCTTCCAGAGTACGTATTTAATGTGTCTTCACCTGCAAACCTAAACCATCTCAAAGTATACATGTTCCACACATAAATCAGGTAAAATCAACATAGTAAACATGTTTACCATTAAAACTTAACTCGAATATTAGATTACTACTAATTATGTGTTTTAAAAAAAATAATGTGTAATTTTGAGACAAAATTGTTAAGTGAAGTTGAAATGTGATTTCAAGGATCTAGAGTTGATCATATCATTGATGTAAATATATGTTATCCTAACTATGACAAATTTGACCCAACTTGACAAATTAGAATCAAGAACAAGTAATAAATAATAACTAGAGCACTCTTGGGAAGATGCTTATGAATGTTGAAATGACCAGGCAACAAAAAGGCATATATCAGGATAATATTATATTAAACGCTAATATTTTTCCACACCAAACTAGCTACCATACAAAAGGTAATGGTCCAATGACTCCCCATAAGACGAGCATAAGCAACACATAACTAGCCAAATAAAATCTTCCTTCTTGTAAGTCTTCCAAGGTTGGAAGCCTATATAAACCGGCTATTTATCCAAACACATTGTCCTTTAAAGGAACAAAGGAATTCAAATGGATAACACTGCCATGACTAACTAGATTAGTCTTATAGATCGACCTTCTAACTGAAGCTACAGAAAAGTTACCCAAAGCATCCCCTGACTAGATCCATATATCCTGAGTCAACTGTATAAGAATGATATTTTGAAGATTTAGGATTTGACTAAAAGGCTCACTAACCTCCATATATCTCAAGTCAACTTTATAAGAATGATATTTGAAGATTTCGAATGAGACTAAGGTGTTGTATGTTTTTTCTGAGGCAAAAGGTCTGCAGTCTGCGGATCACGTCTGCACACATCTGCAGGAGAAGAGGTGGACCAAGATTTGCAGTCTGCAAGAGGATGACTGTTTGTTTTTTAACATCTGCAGATTGCTAAAATAAACTGAAATTTAAAATAAACTGATTTTTTTAAAGCAATTAATATTTTTTCAACATTTAAATTTAAATAAGAGTTCTACAACACTGAAATAACAACAATAACAAGTTTTCAAATAATTTGTTCCGTACTTTGCATTAACTGCTTTGCAATTTCATCTCGTAATTGGGTCATATATTCTTGACCCGATGCAGTACCGTGTACTTTAACCTCTTCTTCCTCAGCATCAACGTGCACATTGCTATTTCCTAACGACACATTGGGTTTATCGTATTTTGTAAAGAACTCATTGCTCAAAACCTCTTTCCTTATAAAATTATGTAGTGCGAAACATGCAATGATAATGTTCCTTTGTGCAACCAACGGAAATGGTGCCATCCTCTTCAATATAAGGAATCGGGCTTTCAAAACACCAAAAGCACGCTCAATGACGTTCCAAAGTTTTGCATGTGCATGGTTAAATTTCTCTATATTGGTTAATGCACATCTTCGACGAAAATCTCCAAGCCAATACCTCACATTACGATGTGGAGCCATAAATCCTCGTATATATGCATACGCGACATCACAGAGAAAATATTTCTCTGTAAAGAAATACAGTTAATTAAGGTATTAAATTAAGATGGAAATTTTAACAAACCATAAACATACCTGGTGGTGGAATCGGGAATGGTGCATATGGATCTGATCATGCCCCTGACAATATTCTAGCATCATGTGCTACCCCTTCCTACCCGGCTACAATGAATGTAAAAATCATGTTGAAGTCAAAAATTGCTAATACATTTTGATAACAATCCCCTTCCCCCTTCCTCTATATAAATCTTGTTTACTAGTAGGGACGACAACATGTATCAAAGTTCTTTCTAGTGCACCAACCGCACCTTTAAAAACCCATCGTAGCCTCTTGTTATGACCTGGAATGTTTGGATTCGGATTGAATGAAGTTGGTACTATCATATCTTTGGCGAAAAGCATTATTGTATCCAAGACTTCATAAAAAATTTATGAATTGTTTGCTTTGAGTGTTGAAATCTACGCTTGATAACCACGTAACGTTGATTATGACCAATTATTATAAAAACATAGCCATCTTTTCCTCAAATGATACATGTTTACTATCCTTTAACGAATAATTCATTCTAAAATGTGCACATAGTCGGACAAAGGATTCACGAGACAGACGTAGCAGTGCAGTGCATTGTTTGGGATCTCCTTGCAATAACTCTAACGTGTATTTATGTCCCGTCATAGCTGAATCATTGTCCCACATTCATTTCAAACCTCTCTTCCGAAAAAACGAACATACAAGTACATTAGAATAACGATAAGTAATTTCTTATCATAATCCATAATGATCTTGTATTAACAAAAGATAAACAAACATTAAACAAAATAAAAAAAATTAAACATAAACAACCATTAAACATAACCAAAAGCATACAATGTTCTCAATATAACAAAAGCAAACAATGTTTTCAACATAACAAAGCAAATAATGTTTTCAACATAACAAAAGCAAACAATGTTTTCAACATAACAAAAGCAAGCAATGTTTTCAACATAACATAACCAAATAATGCTCTTCACTACTTTTTTAGTCCTAAACTTGCAGCCATCATCGCGATCCACCATTTTAATACTTTTGGAATCTCTGGCAATGCCATCCATGCCACCCTCATGTCTGATGACACACCAAAAATATGGTAAGCAACTAAAAATAGGGGATCTACCTGGTTTAACCCAACCAACTTTAGCTTCTCTGAACACTCAACAACATGTTCAACAATTATTGGCCCATCTTTGCCTTTAATCAACTATTGTAGAGTCTTTTGCATATCACATGCTAATTCATCATCACTGATAGATGAGTTTGAAATTTTTGCCTTTTTTTGGATTAGGCTCGGGGGTATGCTCGGGAGTAGGCTCAGAAGTAGGATCAGGAGTAGGCTCAAAAGTCTGATGACCAGTGTCGGCATCATCATCTTCTGTGTCATGCAAAACGGTGTCCGTAATCAAAAGTGATTTGGGACGATGACAAGAAGATGATCCAACCACTGATGTTGTTTGGGTTGAGGTCCACTTGTGCATCTCAATGGCAGCATTACCATTAATTAATTCTGCACACAGTTTTGGAAAAGGCAATGTAACTGTTTTCAATGATCTAGCCTTTGGATTCCCCTAAACTCAAAGTAAAAAAAAATAAGTTATAGGTTATGTTTATAGTTAGATGTGAAAAAAAGATTCATATGAACATACCTTTCTAAATTCTTCCCATTCCTCGTTCATTAAGGAAAAAGTATTTGTTTGAGCATTGTATATGTTGCCAGTTTTGTTTTTCAAATACACCCATCTTATGTATTTCGCTTTCAGATTGTCATACGTATTTTTCATTTGTTTTTTAGTCAAATCAAGCCCAAACCTTTCCTTAAGAACTCTTCCTAACTTATTCCATGACTCTTTGTGCACACTCAGTCCTTTTCTACCCAACGTGTTTATTTCTTCAATGCGGTCTCTAATAAGCATTTTATATGCTCATTTGACCATTGTTGTGTTTCTCCCATTTCTATTAATTAACAAACAAGGAACTAAAATGCTTCATGAACAACTAATATCAACAAAGTGCTATGTAATCTAGATATCAAAATTCTAATACATACTAATATCAATCCCATCATGTAAACAAACACACAAAAACATATATACTCACAACTAATGCTTTCTTGAAAGAGCAATTGGTTGCAAACGATGTTGGTGCACGTGGTGGAGAAGGTGGATTTAACCTGGAAAATGGCAATAGTGGTTCATAAAGCAAAGAACTTTGTGAAGCGAACTGGTAGAAATGCATGGGACAATTCAAAGCAACATCTGAGATGGGACAAAAAGAAAATGAGGTGCTAAAACTATGAGGAGCAAGGTCATTTTGCTTATGAATGCACAAAACCGAAGAGGGAATGAAGCAATAATGTGATCGCGATGGTTGACAGAACTCCAGGCTCTACTGCTCCTACAGTTACTGCTTCAGGTTCCACCCCGGAACCCATGGTTCTGTTACTCACACTGATTCCTCCTCCTCAACATCAAGTAATGCTATTGTTGTCCAGGAGGGAGCAGGATGGGATTGGTCTTCTCAGGCACCAGATTTAAAGTGTATGAAGATACCATCTACAAGGCACTCATGGCACAAATGGATGATGACTATGTGCCGAAAGCTGCGGTGGTACATTATGAAATTCTAGCTAAATCATGTTGTACTGAATGATGCAGGTTAAAACTGAATGGTTTTAAAGAGAAACTTTCCCTCTTAAAAGCAGCTTGAATATCAAAAAGTGATTCATTGGGACACTAAGAAGAAAAATATGTTATATAAAAGGAAACGGTAGAAAAACAAAAACTCGATATCAAGCGCTTGCATTAGGAGGTGAGTGATCATAAGTGCAGATACTTGCACATTTAGAGATTATCTGACACTTTAATTGCCAAATTGATCAACTTAAAATCAAAATTTGAAAATGTAGAATTTCACTTTAAAAAATTTATCTGTTCTAGTGATACAGTTGAGAAAATGATCAACTGTCACTTAAAGTTTAGAGAGAAGGAAGTGAGGAAGAATTATTGTCTTTGCCTTTTAACGGATATGGTTTTTTTATAGAAGAGCCAATTAATGTAACAGAATCAGTCCCTATCAGAATATCTAAAACTAAAACACAAAATAACTGATGAAGCAAACCTAGAGGTGCCATATGAGTTTGATTTCGAAAGAAAAATAAGGGAATTCTACCAAGAGCATTGGGCACAAAAGGAAAATGAGTCAGTTGCCTCTCAATCTTCTTCAACTGAGTCAGAGGTAAATGAAACTGAATCTGTTTCTAGGACAGCTTCAGTGGACACCAAAGAATCTGACTATTAATCTTGTGAGGTAGCTGGATCATCTAAGAGCATGTCTGAGTCAGATGAGTTTATCTCTAGTACTTCTTACACATCTGCTTGAGAGGTCTCAGAGTTAACTGAATCATCGTCGACAACTGATTCCATATTAGAACATAACCCACATTCTTATCATCCAAGTCCCATTTTATTATCTATAAAACGTTCATTTTAGTATAATTTGTTAACCACGCCTAATACACAATTAAGCGAAACGGATTTTCGGGGTATTAAAGAAAACCTACCAAGTATAATTTTTATTTGTTGATATAAAGATATGTTAAAAAAAGTTGGTATGTGAGAGGTTTATATAATAGCTAATACTAAAACAATTCAATGCATGTTAGTAAGCATTTTAAGCAAACTTTAGACTAAAGCAGGGGGACTTAGAGCACAACAACCCAAACTTTAGGGACTAAAGGGTAAATTATGAAAATTTGTATATTTCAATTTCAAGTTGATAGGTGTCGTGTTCATAGGAGTTTTTATAACTTTTAAAATAAAATACTTTATAAAATTCTGCATTTACGGTGGCGAGGTATTTAGTTTTATCCATGTTTTGGTGTAAGTTTCGCATGTACATTTCATTTAAGCAAATTTGTATAAAAATAAAATTACATGTGTGTAGCAACGCGCTCCGCCATAACTTACAGGTAATCATACCGGTCATTAAACGGTGATAAAAAATCACAATTTGTATGTAATCGTGTGTTTTATTATTATTATTATTATTTATTTTTTTATTATTATTATACTGATGTAAATAGCGGAATACAAGTATATCTATATTTGTATCTGTATATATATCAATATCTATATCTATACTACATTATAAAAGAGGAGACATGGGCAAATATGTCCAAATTGACTAAAGTTAAGACGACAAACCATGGGTTGCTTTACAATTCCTTAAATTTTACCACATTTCTTCCCCTAAATGCCCCTAGAAGAAAATCAACTTTTATATGAAAATGGAACTCACCCAAACTAAATAAACACACGGGATAACAATATTTTTGAACAAATTTCATATAATGGCGATGAAAGATAATAATTTATGTTACCACAATGAACAATCTTATCTCAGCTAAACTTGTATGAGTTTTAAAACTTTAAAATATAGTGACTGAAGTATTCCTAGAGTTAAAGTCAAGCTAACCAGAGCACCTTTTTTATATCATTCAATGCAATCAATTTTCTTTTCAATTTTATTCATGATAATTACGTGAAATTAGGCTATATAGCTTTTATTAGTTGATTAATTTTTAAGCGTTTTATGATATACGTGTCGTTCATTACGTATGGTTAAAGGATTGCTTGTTTGTTTAGAAAATTTAAGGTTGGTGTAGTCTTTTATTGATCTGCTTTAGTAGGAGAAATTCCATGGTTTGAAAACTATTATTTCAAACATATCCAAGTCCAGTCTTTGTTCTTGATGATTAAGTCTATGTGCAACTCATCTTCACTAGTGAAACGTACTCCAATTACCAAAAAAATGTCTAATCGATCATTGTCTTGGATTACGAACTTCTAGATGATAATTACTTTGGAAATAGTAAAAAAAATGCTCAAAAGTGTGTTTTTAATGAACAAAAGTACAAAACCATTTATGCTACACTAATTTCAACCTATACGCTAACATCTTTTGGCCTGTTAACATCTCTTAAAGATGTTATAAGGATGACAAATCCCCCCTCCCCCCCCCCCCCCTCTCTCTCTCTCTCTCTATATATATATATATATATAGAGAGAGAGAGAGAGAGAGAATCACATGGTTGGTCTTTGTGGTTTACAAATATTGCACTCTTGGTCTGTAGGCTTCAGTAATTACACCGTTGGTCCTTAAATTTGTCAAAACTGCACTCGTGTGGTCCTTACTCCTAACTGCCGTTAATTTCCTCCATTAAAAACAAGTAAATTACATTTTTACCCTCAATTGTACAATTAAAAAAATAATAAAAAAATAATATTGAACCCACCCCTTCTTCTTCCCTAAACCACCACCATCTCCCCCCTCACACTAACCTCCATTCCTTCCTCAACAACCACTTCCACCTTCAGAAATCACAGCCACCTGCAACCACCTCATGGTTTAGTTTTCAAAATAAAGCTATAAATTGTAAATGCCGGTTAATACAAGCACGCCTCTTTGTCTGTATCAAAACTATATTATGTAATATGTATAATCCCCAAAACATGAGGAAAGGAAAAAACAAAGAGCCTGGCGGTTGGTAGTATATCTGCACATAGTATATTTGCAGAATCTCGGGACACCGGTTGATAAATCAAAAAGATGTTGCAGATTAAACAAAACCGAAGGATCATAACTAACTTTGACAATTTTCTTATGGCCGCAATCTCCATCCTCAGTCAGCAAACGCTTCATTTACACGATTCCTGACTTGATACTGAAAGCAACGGTGGTGGTGATTTCTGAAGGTGGAGGTTGTGAAGAAATAGGGTTAGTGTGAGGGGGGAGATGGTGGTGGTTTGGGGAAGAAGAAGGGGTGGGTTTAATATTATTTTTTTGTTAAGTTTTTTTTTTAATTGTACAATTGAGGGTAAAAATGTACTTTACTTGTTTTTAACAAAGGAAATTAACGGCAGTTAGTAGTAAGGACCACACGAGTGTAGTTTTGACAAATTTAAGGACCAACGGTGTAATTATTGAAGCCTAAGGACCAAGAGTGCAATATTTGTAAACCACAGGGACCAACCATTCGATTCTCTCTCTCTATATATAGACACATATATTAGTTCTTTTTTGCTTCAGTTTTATTCCAAATTCAAGAAACAATAAGCGTTGGAGGTAGAGAATTCAATTGGAGGAAAAAGCAAGGTAAAATTTCTATGACCTTTATCAGTTAATTTTTTTCATCTACTTTCAGTTTGAAGTTCATATTTTGTGTTAAAAATGAAGAAAATGAAGCAACTCAAAAAGAGTTTGTCATTTAAGGCAAACCCAATGCCAAGCTTCTACCATGAGGATCCACGGCCAAAGGTTACGCAAATAAGGTAATTAATAAATCATTTAACTTCTAATGGTTCGTTAACACATATATTGTTTTCACTACAAAGTATTGATTATATTCATACAAGACTGATGTGTTCTATTTAACTAAACAATTCTAACGAGCATAAAGTCTCTCAAAGTCTTATCTCCAGTTCATACAATCTCGCTAAGAAAAAAAATACACTATTAGCTTTATGAGGGTGTTTGGATGTGTTTTTCCAAGTTAGTATCTGATTATTTGATTTTGAATTTTTAATATAACAATATCACTTTTGCAAATACATATCCGAACGGTCCTTAAATGTTAAAATTTTTAGGTGGAATTGTGGAAACATCCTAACTGGAGCCTTAGCTGGAGGAGCAGCGGCTGGGGATACGTAGCTAAAGGTTGACCTTATAATTGAAGGATTATCTACCAGCATGTAACTTTTGAGCTGTAAGTAATTTCCATTCATTTAAAAGGTATTGGGATATGTAGCTAGAGATTGACCCTATAACTTCTTTTATTATAATAGACACATTAATTAATAGTACTTAGTGTGCACCTTATGTGCAATGGGTTCACTTGTTGCCAAGATGTAAGGGGTAAAGGCGTCGTTTGACCCATAGTAAAGCATATCTACGACTTGAGTCAGCTTGGGCAAGTCTATTACAAACTTACAAATCACAACTTTTAATTTCTAAATGGACAGTGACCTTCATATGATAGTGTACACAATATCATATTATTACTACATGTTTTTGTCATGTAAATGAACTTTATCATTTAACAAGGTTTCTTTAATGGAATGGTTATGTAGATATGCAATGGTCGGACAATTTACACATGAGTGATGTTTATGTTCATATTGGTCTGTTACAGTAACATACATTTGGTTTATTAAGATTTGTTCAATAGTGAGGACATGATTTTTGTGGTGAACTGTAATCAATTGTAAGTAGCGGTGCACATTTCTTTTCTTTTCTTTCTATGAATACTTATTAAAACATAGTGTGCACATTTCTATTCTTTTTGCGTAACTTACGGCAAAAAAGCTAAGTATCATAATGTTGTATTGCAACCCATTTATGGATCTTGCTGCAACGCGCGGGTAAACCCACTAGTATATAATAAAATAAAAGAGGTGGGACACATGGTACTTAATTAGTGAGGCTATCTCCTCCCTGGATTTCCTTCCAAAACTCTTTTATCTCTAATGTGCATAGCACATGCACTTTCTTCCACAATTTTTAAACGTTAACAAATTTTATATCAGACATTTAAAAAAAAGAAAATTACACCAAACTAACGAGAGTTTTATTATTATCTTTTCATTGAGTACCATAGTACTATAAATAAACGAAAAAAACACGACCTTTTTAGTGGATTTTGTTCATGATGAAAAAAAAAACACAATGTGTTCAAGTGATTCATTAATCATGTCTAAGCAAGTCACTAATCATGTTAAGATAGTATATATTGTTTTGAACCTACTATCACATATAATAATTCGCTAACTACGTATATATTCACAGATGTAGACAGTTTGGTAAGAATATATTTTTTTTTATTTTGATTGTTGTTAGAAACAATGATTATAAAGGTTACTAAATCAGTTAGATGTAGCATATGATTTTTAGACATTAGGTAAATTTCTAGTTGATAAGTAATAATTAATCACCTCACCATGCATGCCTCTTAGATCATTACAAATGTATGTACATTGAAATCGAGTGACATTTGGTGATTATTGAAATAGATACTTAAATTATATAAAAGTAGAGAAAATAGTTGTGAGACATGCAGTGGCGAAGCTTGACCCGAAGGTTCGGGGGGTCGGAAGTCACCGGGGGTCGAAAGTCACTAGTTTCGGGGGGTCGAAAACCTGTTTCGGGGGGTCGAAACCCTATATTTTCAAAATTTTCTATACGAATACTATATAATCGAAACTTCTGCGCGAAAATTTGGGGGGGTCGGCCGCCCCTCCCCGCCCCAACTAAGCTACGCCAATGGAGACATGAAAAGTTACCATCCTACAATCTTTTTAGTCAAGAACGGTTAGATCATTTTTATTTATCTTCAAAATGGATCTTCATTATTTACCTATTAATTGTTTTATTCGGTGTCACCCAAGGTGATTGATTTTATATCCATAATAAAGATTGAACACCGTATGTTATTCTTTCACACTTTACACATTAGGATCGCGTATCATCATCATGACATACCATTTTATACCTATTTGGTTTTTTTTCAGGTTCACAACCCAACTTTAGAGTGGCTTGAGGAAGTGACAAAGTTGTATACAGACTTCACTCGAGCAAGAGGGGCACACAGTTTTATGAGTTATCGAGTCTTGATTTTTTTCAAAAAAAAATAAAAACATTGAAAAACGGCATTTTCTTTTTATGGTAACACATTTGTCACATCATATTAGATTTATCTATCTCGAGAAGTACCCGAATGTATAAACTAGTTGTCTATATAAGTGTTTACGTACCCGTCTATGACAATTGTAAATCTTCTTTCTGCATGATTGACGCATTGTCTCACGCTCAGCAGGAACCAGGGACCCTATAAGCTGATCGTGAAACATAAATTTGTTGCACATGGCTAACTTGCATGATGTAGTTGTATTGGGACACAGCACCCCCTAACAAACAGAAACTTATTGGTCCTAAACCAAAATTTGAACACACACCCAATCTTCACATGGTCTTGCCTCACCTCCCTCGTTGTGTAGCAAAAGAAACTTTAGCGACCATTGCCAATTCCTGTTATATATCTATTCCAATTTCATATATTTTTATCTTAATTCACAAAATATCATCTTTGTATATTAGATAAAATAATTGAATATTTGGCATTATATATTAAAACTTATATTTTAATATGATATGATATTTTATTAGCTTATAAGATGATATAGGATATTTCCCATCTTTATCTTAATTAATTGAGAGAGAAATGAAAATTACCCTTGTCGTTCTAGTTCACCGCGTGCCACCATAGTAATGATCGAACGCCAGTTTGAACCGTCGTACTCCGGTTAGCAAGCAGTAGGGTTCTCCAATCGCATCTCTCTGACGTTCGCTTTTATAAAATGAAATATGTTTGAAGCCTGTGAAGAAAAAGAAAGATGGTTTGTGGCTATGGGAAGTGTGAAGAGGATGCGCTGGAAGCTCTGGAAAACAAAACCACGCGTTATGAAAGAGATAAAACACGTGTAAAGTTAACCACGTGCAAAAGAGAGTAAAAAAAATGGACACCAAAACAACGCAAACCGGACTCGAACCTGAGACACTGTGGTCAATAAGCATGAAGCAAACCACCTGACCAACAGAACTTATCTAAAATCATCTCAACAAAACTGTATTTATAAATTAATTCAAATGTAATTTACTATTCATCTTAGTTCTAAATTAATACATAGTATAATAATTGTATAGGATATATTAACTAGAAGGTGGATCCTTTAATCACAACCATTGATCATGCTTGATCAATGGTTGTGATGGGGTTTATAGGGTTTCCTCAAATTTTTAGGGTTTCATATATATATATATATATATATATATATATATATATATATATATATATATATAGGGTAGGGATCCTAAGAGAACCAACCCATATTTGAGAACTGAGAGAACCATTTTGGACCACACTTTTCTTATAAAGGCAAAAAAAATTTTTTTGCTTTAATCGCACGTTTTTATGCAAGAAAATTTTTTTATGTATTTTTTAAAATTTTCTTTTCATTTATACATATGTGTATACAACAATTATACATATGTGTATATTACATTTTCAGCTATACATATGTGTATATTGAAAAAAATAACAAAAAATTCCTACATAAAAAGCAGCGATTAAACAAAAAAAATTGCCTTGGAGAAATGTGTGGTCCATAATGGTTCTCTCAGTTTTCAATTTTGTCAAAGGTTCTCATTTGAACCAATTCCTATATATATAGATTTAGGTTTCTGTACAAAGGCCAAAATGTGTGAGAAGGGTAAGAAGGGCTCTAGTGTTGACATGTGACAGACATTTAAATTAGAGATTTAGGGTAATTAGGTAATGTTATTAAATTTTAAAATTAGAAAGTGAACATGAAGTTAATTGAAAGGAGCTATTTAAGGGATTTTCTTCCAATCTATATTCAAACCAAATTCTCGATCATTATATACAAACATCCAACATTCAAAACTAATTCATTAGTACTTTACCGTTTGCAAAAAAAATCCCTATTTTTATTTATCATGTTGTGATGGATAGTGTTATGCCCGACAATGTTTGAAGCTTATTTTATTATAATTCAATCTATGCGTTGATGTTTCTGTTGTTATTTATTTTAATTGATATAAAGGTGTTTTATATGAATCAGTTTTATTTCATAGTGGTAGAGTGTTTTATACATACTGATGGTGTTTTATGTTAAGGCAAATTTCTATTTTTTCACACACCGTGTGGTGTTTTATTCATGTAAATGGTGTGTGTTAGGTATACATGGTATTTTTATCAATCACAATTTTTAAGGTCTATAAAAAACACATCGATATGACCACCTTGAAAGTAAAACACAATGATATGAACGTAATACAACCTCCAGATGAGAATAAAACACAATGATATGAAAATCGTTACATTAATTGACCTAGAATTCTCAGAATCATCATGGTATAAAATACCACAAAACAAACCCACATGTTAGTGCATCAAAACACAATGGTATAAATACATCTTAAACATTTTAAAACACCTCAGTTGGAAATTTACAAAAATAAATATTTATATCGATTAAAACAAAAATCATAAATCTTTGAACACCTAAATGCTCACTTCTTCTGGATAACACCGTTGATGACTTGTTTTTGACCTTCGGCGATGCATAATCTTGATAAAACACTCAAGCGACACAGAGACTCGATTAAAACACCTCGGCGACGTAGAAACTCGATGAAGAATGTTTTCAGACACAATAAACGAGAAGGCATAGAAACTCGATTAATGTTTTCAACCACAATAAAGAAGAAGCTTTGAATTCTCGTTTAAAATAAATCCCATGATTTATGGTGATTTGTAGAAACTAATCATTTAATTATATTCCATGTTTAAGAGCATTCACATTAGCTTCTCCATAGTGCTATGAGTGTGATTTACATATTATATAGAGTGGGTATAAGTGGTTGTGAGTAGATGAAAGATAAAATATTTAGTGGAGACACTGTTCACCAGTAAATTAGGAGGAGACACTGTTCATCCTCAATAATTTTTTAAAATTTTTAAAAGTGATTGTAAGTAGAGTAGAGAGAAAATGTAATAATTAAAGTATAGAATAAGTATTATTAAATAGAAAAGGACAGAGAAAGCTAGTGATTTTTAGTGTAATTATAGAGATGGAGATATAGTACCTACTGGGAATGCTATAAAAGCATCAAACTACCTCTATACCCCTGGACAGTCAAATAAGCAAAACTAAATTAAAGTACTTATTACAATTTTGCCATTGATCAATCTTAACCATCCATTAAACAATGCAACGACCTAAAACCTTTCTCACGAAAAACACCCTTTGTACAGGAACCTCACCTTATATATATATATATATATATATATATATATATATATATATATATGGGAGGGTTATCTTGAGAACGCTAAATATCGCGAGAACCGTGGGAACAAGTGAGAAAACTAATCAAAATCATTTTTTTTCAATACAAACCTAATTATAATTAAAACATAACATTAATAAATGAATTTTCTTTCCAAAAAAAATCATCTTTTCTTGCAAAAACACTCAATAATTAACTTTTTACACGTGTGTAAATAAAACAGTTTACACATGTACAAACAGTAAATTTACACATGTGTAAAAACAATTAATTTCCGTATACGTTTCAATTTTATGCGTAAATTGTGTTTTTGAGATTGTATTTTAGTAATAAAGATAAGCGTAAAAAGAAATTTTGAATTTGAATGGTTTTAGATGGTGTTCTCGCGGTTCGCACGAAATATATGTGTTCTCAACTTAACTTTCCCCTATATATATATATATATATATATATATATATATATATATATATATATATATATTGCGTTAGGATCCTGAGAAAACCTATGTTATAGCGAAAACTCTAGCTTCCCGAGCTTTTTAGGGCCTGAAAATTTTAGGGCATGCAATATACATGATTTTAAGCATTTTGAGCCAATAAAATAAAAAAGCGTCAAACACTTTTAATATATATATATATAGGGTAGGGTTCCTGTAGGAAAATTGGTTTCTGTGAGAAGTGTAGGAAGAATTAAAAATTGATATGTATTCATCATTTTTTTAGATGTATGCATCATTTTTTGGGCGTATTCATGATGTTTTGGATTGTTTTGCTTAGAAAAACAACAAACATAACAATTAATAACCGAAAACAATGTATTTTAGGCTTAAAACTTAAAACACTATGTCAATAACACTTTAGCAGAGTGTTTTAAGTAATTACTAGGGTGTTTTATCTCTAATTTAAATTTAATGACTATAATACATTGGATTGTGTTTTAATTTTTTGTATATTGTTGTGTTAAGTGTTTTTCAAGCCAAAACAACCCAAAACATCATTCCAAAATCAAAAACATGATGGCTACATGTCAATTCTTAATCCTTCCTACACTTCTCACACAAACCAATTTTCCTACAGGATCCTCTACCTATATATATATATATATATATATATATATATAGGGGAAGTATATGGAAGAAACCCTTCTAAGATGAAAAACCCCAAGAAACCCAACCCTTGGTTCATGTTGTGCCACATCACCCATCATATTATCATATTCAAAAGGGTACAATAGACATTTCCACTACCCCCTTTCTCTCTCTCCCTATATATATTGTTTCCCTCCTCTCTCTCCTCATTTTATTTTCAAATTCAAATACCCAATTTTTTCTCTACCCTCTCTCTCTATACCCTGCCAGTCTCTCTCTAGAACCACCACCACCACCTTCCACAACCACCATCGCCGCCTCTGTTCACCACCTCGCCACCTCCGGTCACCTCTCATTTTGTTCATCTGAATAAGAAGAAGCACCGACGGTATCTAGAAGCCCAGGATCTGCTCTGTGCGTCTGATTTAGTTTTTTTAGAAATTGTTAAATAGACATACATGTCATTAAATAACTTCTTGCTACATATGCCGTTACAGCTGTGAGCTTCCAGATTCACATCCTCTCTTGGAAAGGGTAAGCGTATGATGTTTTGGATTAGCTTTTTCATTTATTTATGTTTCTCAAAAATGTCTAAATTTCAGCTGGACAAATGATAACATGATGATCCTTGTTAAAAAATGTTTTAATTTGGACACTAGTATATGCTAGTTGATCTTATCAAAGTAATATATTTATTATTAACTAATTAATTTCAAACCTTTAATTTCATTTTATTATTATTAGAAAAACAAAGAATCGAAGTTTATATATACTGGAACGAATTTTGGGGATAGTTTTGGGGATAGTTTTTGTTTGCATACCAAGTGTTCGATCAAATGCTTGAATGAAAAAAAAAACCTTATGTTAAACTTTTTGATTTTTTTACTATTATTTTTTTGTTTATGTTAGATTGTTATTGGATTGGGCACATGAGGTTGATAGATCACACGTGATTGATGAATAAATGTGTAGTCTTTTTATGTTAGTATATGCTATCACATGTTAGTGATGTCCCCATTATGTGTTTGAGGATTCCGACTAACATGTGTATCTGTTCTAGTGTTGGTTTTCACGAGTAGGCTACTGGAAGAATGCGGCGTTGGTGATGTGGCTGTGGTAAGTGACGTTTTTTTTATAAAGATTATAAATTTTTAATCTTTTGACGAATAGGGTGTTTAAATAATTTTTGTATTCTATTTAATAAATTTTTTGGCAAGTGAAATTGTTATGAACTCGTGTAGGGTACATGTCTATTTTTTGCGGTCCGATTCTTGTATGCTCACACACGTTAGTGATGCTAACACAGGCATACTTGTTATGCTTACATGTGTAAGTGCTGTAACAGACATGTGTTATTACCTGGCTTACACATGTTATCAGTCGTTAACATATGTTAAATATGGATTACACGTATACTAGCTGTTAATGTGCATTCTGTTTTTGGATCTGCCCTGTTAAAAAACAAAAGGCTGAAACATTGCATAAGATATATCAAACAACCAACATGGGCTTCATAAAAGTGGCATATCATAAAGTATTTCAAACCCTATTAATCGTATTTGAGTAGTTGTATTAACATAGTTGTAAAATTGAGTATGATATACTTGGCACTGCATATTTGGTGTTGTTTATACACATGTTAGTGATGCTAACACATGCTAGTATATACCTAACTAACAGATGTTAGGGTTCATATGACATACGTTAATTCAGTAAAACATATGTTTTAGAATTACACTACACATGTTAGTGAGGTCTCGTTATATGTTTCGGAGAGTCCAACTAACACGTGTTATCTTTTTTTGTAGGTGAAGAGATGTTTCGTGTTAAAGATGAAGATGGGTATCACGAATGAAGCATAGCTAGATCTTTTTTATTTTATGATAGTTTTTTATCATTTCACAAATAATTATGTATGTATGAAAACTTTTTTGATACATTTTTAGTATTGATTGTAATGATCGTTTTTATCATTTATTAAATAAATATACAATTTATGCGTTCTTTTATTTTTGTACTTTTTAGTATATGCCTGTTAACACATGTTAGCAATGTCTCACACGAGGTCAGAATTTTTTATCACAACACTAACGTACGTTAATATTGGTGCTGGAAAGTAGGAGAGAGGTGACTTGACAAGGGTCAAATCAAGCTTTTTAAACCTAGGATTCAGAAAATGTAAGTGGCCCACTTGCTTTAGTAAGATTACCATATTGCCCTTAATTCTATTTTTATATTATAGTGGCCCACTTGCTTTTGATTATTAAATTGAAATTAATCATGGACCATTGATCAAACTTGATCAATGGTCACCATAGGGTTTAAGGGGTTTTTCATGAAGATGGGGTTTCCTATATATCCATCCCCTATATATATATATATATATATATATATATATATATATATATATATATGATCCGGATATTTTGAGAACCGAGGTGAGTTGTGAGAACCATAGGAACTCACTTTATAACCACATACTTTTTTTAATCAAAAATGAATATGTGGTCCACAATTAATCAACAATAAAATATTGAATAAAATATTAATATACATACACGAGGATAAAAATGCCTTACACCGGTGTATTTTGGCGTAAATTAATGTATTTTTTTTTAATTTTTTTTACAGCGGGGTTTACGTGTTTTACACGAGTGTAAAAAAAAGAAATTTTTTTTTCGCATTTTACGTCGAGTTCCTACGAGTTCTTACAACTCGTCGTGTTCTCAAAGTATCCTAACCCTATATATATATATATATATATATATATAGAGGTAAAGTATATGGAGGAAACCCTCCTTATTTAGTAAACTCTGGAAACTCTGACTTCCCAACATTTTTTTTTTTTGAAAAAAATAGGGTATGTAATATACATTTTTTTAAGCATTTTGAGCCAAAAAAATCGAAAAAGCGCCAAACGGTTTTTTTTTTTAAAATAAAAAATGTCTACTGTTTACATATAGTTAACACATGGTTAACACCTGTTATTAGCGCTTAACATGTGTTAGTCAAAATTTTATTTTTTTTTTTTAAAAAAATCTACTCGGCGCTTTTTTAATTTTTTTGGCCCAAAATGCTTAAAATCATGTATATTACTTGCCCTATTTTTTTCAAAAAAAAAAAAAAATTGGGAAGTCAGAGTTTCCAGAGTTTACCAAATAAGGAGGGTTTTCTCTAGAACCATTCCCTATATATAGGGTGAGGTCCTTGTACAAAGGAAATATTTCGTGAGAAGTGTGAGAAGGATTAAAAATTGATATGTAGGCATCATTTTTTGAACTTAGTCATGTTGTTTTGGATTGTTTTGCCTAGAAAAATACCAAACATAACAATTAAAAACCGAAAACAAATGTATTTTAGGCTTAAAAGTTAAAACACCATGCTAAGAATATTAAGTATTGTGTTTTAAGTGTTAAGTAGTGTGTTTTAGCTGTTTTATAAATTTAATGACTATAATACATTGGATTGTGTTTTAGATTGTTGTGTTTGATGTTTATCAAGTTAAAACAACCTAAAACATCATTCCTAAACCCAAAATATGAAGCCTACATGCTAATTCTTAATCCTTCTCACACTTATCACGAAATATGTCCTTTGTACAGGAACCTAAACCTATATATATATACTAGTGGGAATGCCCGCGCGTTGCTGCGGGTGTCCCAACTAATATCATATTCAATTACGATGTCTAATACAAATCACAACCCTTATTTCATATACTTTCTAGCTTTGCAGTCAAACTTGGTTTAGGAGGATTTAGCATGGGGGCAGCAACTACTCTATACTCTGCAAGTTGTTTTACCCATGGAAAATTTGAGCATGGCAACACATACTCTTCTCATTTGGATTCAGTTGTTGGCCTTAGTATGTGGCTTCCATGTGCAAAGTTCAGCTACTCATTGCTTTTCCTTTATATTTTTTCTGCACATATTTCAGTTTAATGAATTTTTTTTTTTTGTAACCATCTTTTTAACTTTTTATAGAGACCTGAATAAGAGGGTCGAAGGGGAGGAAGCTGCAAATCATGCTCCATCTTTGCATGTGTTGTGTCATGAAAAGGTAAGCACTTTTTATCTTACATTCTCTCTGTTGAGGCATCAGTTGGTACCCGTTTCTGTTGGTTTGATGTTAGAATGTGTTGTGATTTCTGTTGCGTTTTTGGATTCCAAACACATTTGGCAATATGATGTTTGCAAAAAAGTAGACGGGAATCTAAACATGGCCTTTGTGGATTCTTTAGTATTTTTCTCTTTGAAGTTCTTTTGTAAGAGTGTCCTTTTGTTACTGGACTCTCACATCCGTCCAACCACAACTATCTCTTTCCAACCATATTGCCACCTTGTAGAAAAAAAGAAAAGTAAAATAAAGTATGTAAGAAACTCGGAAGCTGTGTATATTTTGAAGGATTAATAACGTTTTAGCAATTTATTTTGTGACAAATGACCAAAATTAGGTAGTACATGTTCTATGGAGTCTAGAACGTGAACTTCGTTAAAGGCAGACAATCAACATTTTTTTTTTCACAAGACATAATAAAATATCAAATTATATATGTATAAACACACACAATTGTTTAAAAAATGTATGGAGGTGGTTGTTTAAGCTGATCGAGAGTTAAGCTATAGTATAGATACATATAGATTTAGATATTCAGTTTATTTATATATTTCTTTAAACAGTAGTTGCCAGAGGTACCTGCAAATCATTTTTGCATAAGTCTCGAAGATGATCAACTTAAATAGATGATGAATGAGATGATCCATAACAAATGAAGGAAATGTCAATAAGCTGACCCCTGGTCTGACCCTTGGTCTAACCCCTCTTTAGAACTCTTAACTGAATTTTGTAGCCACATCATATGTTCATGTCATCATCTACATCAACAAAAATTATCCACGTGAGCTAAAACTTAACTGGGTTAAGTTTTTTTTTTTGAGAGAATTACTATTTGCGTCCCTATGTTATAGTGGTTTTAACTACTTGAATCCAAAGTTGAAAACTTTAACTACTTGCGTCCCTAAACTGAAATTAACTAACACCTTGAGTCCAAATTTCTAACTCTGTTAACTATTTGCGTCCTTGTGTTATAGTGGTTTTAGCTAACAGAGTTAGAAATTTGGACTCAAGGTGTTAATTAATTTCAGTTTAGGGACGCAAGTAGTTAAAGTTTTCAACTTTGGATTCAAGTAGTTAAAACCACTATAGCACAGGGACGCAAATAGTAATTCTCTCTTTTTTTAACAGGGGTGCATTGAGAGAAAATAGTAAGAAATGTGGGATTTGTGGCATGAATATTCTTAGTTGGGCACTATTATCGGCCAACCGGAAAAATGTGTGATTATTAAAATCTATTTTGCCTTACCAAAACAACCCCCTGTTTATATATAACATTTGCCATGATAAAAAAATATGACTTTTTCTAACCGATTATCTCTGAATGGCTGTAGTGATGACAATGAAGATGACTCGGCAAGCGGTTGACAAGTCATCAATATGTATGCAGATTCCATGTTTTTGGTGTTCATCTATACCATACAAGTTCTTTTCTCAGGGGTGAGCTATGAGCATTTACCATTAAAATTTTTGTATTCATAAGAAAACCTACACCACCTACTTTATTTTGAATGGGTTCGTTGTGAGCTGTAATTATGACATGTTGGATTGTGTGGTTTTGTTAACTATGAATGTAGCACCTAATGAAGAATTTAAATGATTTGTTCTTTATTAACTTGATACAAAATGAGTGTCTTGTGTGTTAGAAATCCGGTTACTATCGACTCTTCTTCTACACCCTTAAATGCACCAAAGGTGGCTCCATCAACTGAGACTCGTGTGGCTCCTTAAAAGTAAGTAAAACTAATTGGTGTTTACTGAGAATGACCTATATTATAAAGCCAAATTCGGCCATGTTGATTTTGACTCGAAAATCCACATCTTAGTGGCAAATGTATGATTTTTTATTGATTAATGAAGACTTAATTTTAAAATTTTATGGCTGAATTAGAAACTAACTTAATCAAATATATGCACCCGCGGCAACGCGCGAATGCCTGCGCGTTGCCACGGATAGTTATGCTTCTTAGGCGCACGTTACATAGGGGTTTCACATAATTATCGTATTTCTTTTGCCAAAATTTTAAAAGTTTAAAAATAAGTTGGCATAGCTAAAACATACTTGCTTCAAAACGCTGAAAATAAAATGTAAATTAGAATTCTAAAGCGTTAATATGCTAGAGAGTTAAATAGTTTATTTTCGCTCGTGTTTGTTTCAACCTGTAAATACAGGTGCATGGGTTCACGTATGACATTATTTTAGCTAACAGAGTTAGAAATTTGGACTCAAGGTGTTAATTAATTTCAGTTTAGGGACGCAAGTAGTTAAAGTTTTCAACTTTGGATTCAAGTAGTTAAAACCACTATAGCACAGGGACGCAAATAGTAATTCTCTCTTTTTTTAACAGGGGTGCATTGAGAGAAAATAGTAAGAAATGTGGGATTTGTGGCATGAATATTCTTAGTTGGGCACTATTATCGGCCAACCGGAAAAATGTGTGATTATTAAAATCTATTTTGCCTTACCAAAACAACCCCCTGTTTATATATAACATTTGCCATGATAAAAAAATATGACTTTTTCTAACCGATTATCTCTGAATGGCTGTAGTGATGACAATGAAGATGACTCGGCAAGCGGTTGACAAGTCATCAATATGTATGCAGATTCCATGTTTTTGGTGTTCATCTATACCATACAAGTTCTTTTCTCAGGGGTGAGCTATGAGCATTTACCATTAAAATTTTTGTATTCATAAGAAAACCTACACCACCTACTTTATTTTGAATGGGTTCGTTGTGAGCTGTAATTATGACATGTTGGATTGTGTGGTTTTGTTAACTATGAATGTAGCACCTAATGAAGAATTTAAATGATTTGTTCTTTATTAACTTGATACAAAATGAGTGTCTTGTGTGTTAGAAATCCGGTTACTATCGACTCTTCTTCTACACCCTTAAATGCACCAAAGGTGGCTCCATCAACTGAGACTCGTGTGGCTCCTTAAAAGTAAGTAAAACTAATTGGTGTTTACTGAGAATGACCTATATTATAAAGCCAAATTCGGCCATGTTGATTTTGACTCGAAAATCCACATCTTAGTGGCAAATGTATGATTTTTTATTGATTAATGAAGACTTAATTTTAAAATTTTATGGCTGAATTAGAAACTAACTTAATCAAATATATGCACCCGCGGCAACGCGCGAATGCCTGCGCGTTGCCACGGATAGTTATGCTTCTTAGGCGCACGTTACATAGGGGTTTCACATAATTATCGTATTTCTTTTGCCAAAATTTTAAAAGTTTAAAAATAAGTTGGCATAGCTAAAACATACTTGCTTCAAAACGCTGAAAATAAAATGTAAATTAGAATTCTAAAGCGTTAATATGCTAGAGAGTTAAATAGTTTATTTTCGCTCGTGTTTGTTTCAACCTGTAAATACAGGTGCATGGGTTCACGTATGACATTATTTTAGCTAACAGAGTTAGAAATTTGGACTCAAGGTGTTAATTAATTTCAGTTTAGGGACGCAAGTAGTTAAAGTTTTCAACTTTGGATTCAAGTAGTTAAAACCACTATAGCACAGGGACGCAAATAGTAATTCTCTCTTTTTTTAACAGGGGTGCATTGAGAGAAAATAGTAAGAAATGTGGGATTTGTGGCATGAATATTCTTAGTTGGGCACTATTATCGGCCAACCGGAAAAATGTGTGATTATTAAAATCTATTTTGCCTTACCAAAACAACCCCCTGTTTATATATAACATTTGCCATGATAAAAAAATATGACTTTTTCTAACCGATTATCTCTGAATGGCTGTAGTGATGACAATGAAGATGACTCGGCAAGCGGTTGACAAGTCATCAATATGTATGCAGATTCCATGTTTTTGGTGTTCATCTATACCATACAAGTTCTTTTCTCAGGGGTGAGCTATGAGCATTTACCATTAAAATTTTTGTATTCATAAGAAAACCTACACCACCTACTTTATTTTGAATGGGTTCGTTGTGAGCTGTAATTATGACATGTTGGATTGTGTGGTTTTGTTAACTATGAATGTAGCACCTAATGAAGAATTTAAATGATTTGTTCTTTATTAACTTGATACAAAATGAGTGTCTTGTGTGTTAGAAATCCGGTTACTATCGACTCTTCTTCTACACCCTTAAATGCACCAAAGGTGGCTCCATCAACTGAGACTCGTGTGGCTCCTTAAAAGTAAGTAAAACTAATTGGTGTTTACTGAGAATGACCTATATTATAAAGCCAAATTCGGCCATGTTGATTTTGACTCGAAAATCCACATCTTAGTGGCAAATGTATGATTTTTTATTGATTAATGAAGACTTAATTTTAAAATTTTATGGCTGAATTAGAAACTAACTTAATCAAATATATGCACCCGCGGCAACGCGCGAATGCCTGCGCGTTGCCACGGATAGTTATGCTTCTTAGGCGCACGTTACATAGGGGTTTCACATAATTATCGTATTTCTTTTGCCAAAATTTTAAAAGTTTAAAAATAAGTTGGCATAGCTAAAACATACTTGCTTCAAAACGCTGAAAATAAAATGTAAATTAGAATTCTAAAGCGTTAATATGCTAGAGAGTTAAATAGTTTATTTTCGCTCGTGTTTGTTTCAACCTGTAAATACAGGTGCATGGGTTCACGTATGACATTATTTTTGGTACATGTAAATCGTCAACAAAAGAGTGTTGCATGTTGGATCATAATTGGTTTGGATTCAAGCTAGTTACTTTAAGCACAATTGAAAGCATGTGGGTCCGGGTATAGACAACTAATGTGTCAAATATGGTTACAAAACTTCTTTATTACAAAATCTAAACACTTTTTTATAATAAACTTAAACAAAATTGTGATTAATAAATTGTAAAGAATGGCCATTCCTTTTAAAGAATTATTTGTCTAAACGGTTTGAGATAAAGCACGTACTAACATTCAATAAGTAACAATGTTTGCATAATTCATTCATTACCAACAAGACTAACGTAGTATTAGTGGTTCGTTTATTTGACGTATAACAATGTTGGTCGGCCAGTTTTACCAAAAAACGGCTTTCAACTACTCAAAGGAGACATAACCATATGGCTTTTCACATTAGTCCACAGTCTCACAAGTCATATAACAATAAAGTACCAAAATACTTAAAAACTCAGAGTAGATAAAAAAACCTCAACATTATGTGCCTGCTCTGTTCCCTTTGATATTGGTTCATTGAAGAAAATACCTGCAAAGACTTATTAGCCACTTCTCTATATGTTGAAAGAACAATAATGACGACACATGTATCTTAAACAAAATGCAGGGCCATCTTACTGAATTAACCAATTGAATAATAACAAATGCCAAGTGAGCCAAATCATCTTTGTTCGTCACATAATTTTTCTTAAGCAATGTCGACAAGCCGTAACATCGCTACTCTAAATAATCCAATTAACAGATGCATGATTAAAATTCGATTAAGATGAACAACCTAATAGGTTCTACAAAACTACCCAAGCAACCTACCAACCCCTTCCAATATGCCCGCTTACATCTTTATTACAACCCAGAAACCCATTTAGCCCATTTACAATATGTCGACTTCTTTTGGTTTGCCAACCCGTCTGAACCAGGTCATGTTAGGTCACATGGTTCTAAGTGTGTATGGGTTAGAATTGATGTCCTTAACAGGAATAAATATAAGGGTCATGTTTGGGTTCTATAAAACTGAACCTTCCAAACCAACAAAATTGCCACCCTTAGGACTACATATATGTATTGCAAATAGCACCCATTTTCAAGTATGCA
Source organism: Ambrosia artemisiifolia (assembly GCA_032199755.1). Lineage (NCBI taxonomy): Eukaryota > Viridiplantae > Streptophyta > Magnoliopsida > Asterales > Asteraceae > Ambrosia > Ambrosia artemisiifolia. The sequence continues at coordinate 44,875,554 of CM063518.1, forward strand.
TGTATAGATATATATTTGAATTTGTACTTAAGCTGATAGCTTAGTACATAGACAATCATGTTTTAGGACCTTTTTAGCTCATTCACTTGGTCAATAATAATCTAATACTTTGAATAAGATGGTTCAGTAGACTTTTTGCACTAAGATACCATTTACATTGTTTCCTTTTAATTAATTTTAGTTTACCCATTTGACCCATTGGAGATGAAACATAACCCAAATCAACTCTTACATAAGTAAATGGATTGAATTCACTGAAAGTACAAATTAAAAGACAGAATATGTCATTCGAACTTACATTCATGATATATACACCTTCCACTCTGAAATGGATCAATCTCCTCATACTTCTGTATTAGAAAATCACGCCGAAAAAAATTAAGAAAACTTAATAAAGTTAACAATACAACTTCCCTTGATTTGGAAAACTAAATTCAAATATCCGAGAAGCATACTATTATTTTTTAATTGCTACATAACTATAAAGTTATTTATAATTAAAAAAAGTCCCAAATTGGCTTTTGGGTTAAGTTATATTTCTGTCGCCTTTTTATAATATAAAATTATTATTGGGATAATAAGATTATTTTCGTAATTGCAGCGGAGAAACTTATACGATCCAAGACATCTCAACTGTAGGGACCAACCCACCCGACCCGTGAAACCCGGGAACTACTTACTCATATGTAAAATGATTTCTAGGTATGTCCACGTGACTTGGCGGCTTGTAAATAAGAACAACCACTTCCATGTTCTCAACCATCACCTCTCTACCCAAAGAAGCATAAGCACTCGTAACTCATATTCATGTTAACTGTTAACACAACGATAAGTCCCATGTATGCAATCATTTATAGCTCTCACACTCTCACACTCATTGATATTTGAAAAATGAAAGATCTAAATACATGCTGAATGGTGTATTATTTATTGAAACCTTGTAATGATACTAACGAAATACATAAAACATGACTAATTACCATGACAGCCATTTGGGAAGTATGGGTTACCTTTGTACCCGGAGCTAACTCCATGACCCTACATGAAGACTACATAATGGATAGTATATCAGAGAGCAACTGCTATAGGTTATCCGCTCACAGAAGAACAAAGGGAAGGTAGGGAATTGGAGTTTCAATAACTACTCGTATGTGATTATTGTTCAGACAGATCAGTACACATTTCACCAGATAGATTTTGATAACATGCTACCAAACGCTAGAAAGCTGGTTAAAGATTATTCCCATTTGCAGCTCAAGTAATGGCACACTGCAGTTAATTTTGTTATAACAGTTATTGAGGCGGCCCGATGCAACTCAACCCCTTCTGACCCATTACTCGGCCCACCGAAACCAACAAAGGGCCAAACCAATTCATGTGAGTAGTAACCATACGAAAAAATGGGTAAGTGTAAGTTTTGTCTAACATATTTTCATTCAGTAATATTGTAACTTAGTCATCATTTTCTTTCCATATGGTTTATGCATATATTAACTACTATGAAATTTGCACATTCAACATTAAAAAAGTAAAACACCAAATAAATCGATGGTATGTGAACTCACCTAAAAACATATTAGTGAGTAGCAATGCCAAATTTATAAGCGGGTCTTGGTTTGTACCTGCAGTCAACTAAATATTTCTCAGGTACATATATAATTTTGGATGATAAAAAATGATCAAAAGCTAACAGGGCATAGTACAAGGTCAATCAAATGTGATAATCACTAATCACACAGCATGCCCTATGCATTTAGATAACAAAATTCCATACCATTCCACCAGTAAATACTTTATAACCCAAGAGGCTCAGAACGTACCAAAGTATCGAACTGACTTAACAACTTACTGGAAACACTGCAACAAATTTGTGAAAAACATTAGGTAAGAATTGGTCTTTAATGAAAACATTGAAGTGTTGATGAGTACGTGTCATAACATACCCGATAAGTTGGAGCTTTATTATGTATGGCCAGAAACACCAAGTCTGGTTGTATGAATAAAGCATGAATTACCAATGATCAAACTCAACTGTCATAGATGAACATATGAATAAACAACAAATAAACTATAATTTAAGTAGATAAAAAGAAACCTGTTAACTATCATTGCAGACTGTAGAACCCTAAAAGAAGTCCATAATTTGGGGAAAAAGCAAGGTCTAAGTGAAGTTAAGACGTTTATTAAAAACAAACAAAAGGAACCAAAAATGCTTGCGGGTAAACCCACACAACCCAAACCCACTTCGACCCGTATGGAAAACATGGTCTAGCCCAAACACATTTTGACCAATTACCCAATCCGTCCATTTTACCATTGTTAGTGTCAATGTAAAGTAATGTTAAACTTTAAGAGCCATCTGTTGTTTTTCTTTAACATTAATGGCACATAAAAAATAATATTTCTTTAGATAGAAGCTCACATAAAACTTCATGAGCGGTTAATCCTTTCTTCGGATCCCGCACAAACACATTCTCCTTACAAGATCTTTTGCTCCTTCAGAAATGTAAAGGGCTGTGAGATTTGCATCTTCAAAAGGAAGATATCCAGCCATAAGAACAAAAAGAATTACACCACATGACCATAAATTTGCCTTAGCTCCATCATAACCCTTGTTAATTACCTAGAAAAGTAAATAACCAAACCAAGTGACTTAATTACAATTACCAAATGATTGATAAATTGTTTAAATGTAAAACTTACCTCAGGAGCAATATAATTAGGCGTTCCGCATGTTGTGTGTAATAGGCCATATTCCTACAAGAAGAATGGCAACAAACTGGGTTCAGTTTCCACATTTTATTTTGTGATATCTAAGAATTTGAATTGGTAGAGCATACTATCAGCTTTCAGATTTAGTATATAAAAAATGACTTACTCGAACTTGTTGAGGCAACGTACTCAAGCCAAAATCAGAAACCTTGAGACATCCACTTGCATCCAATAGTAAATTTTCAGGCTGCAAAAAATATATAAAACCTAAATCGTTAAGGCTTGCTTAATTTATCAATATTATATGTGGCAAGATCAGCAACAAAAGCAAGTACAACCAACAAACCAATACAAATTACATACCAATACTTCATACAAGTTCAGCAACAAAAGCAAGTACAACCAAGACACATACTAACTAACCTCAAACATACGAATCTGACAGGTTTCGGCTTTGGTGGTGGCAACAGAGAGGTCTCTGGCGGTGGCGTTTCGTGCATGTAATCACCATCAGATGCCAATGAAGAAGCAATCGTCTCAATTATCGGTGCCAATCCTTGAGTGAATATGAAGAAGAAGAGATCAGGGTTTTGAAACTGAAGGAGGAGGAATTGAATGTGATGAATGAGTATTCACTATGATATTAATTAGGATTGAATAGGGGGAAACTGAAAAAATGAAGGTTTCTTGCATTCAAGAGTAAGAGCAGGTTAAATAAAAGAAGGCAAACGAAACGATTGATTGTGGGGCATGACTGGAAATGAAGGATATAATTGTAATTTTGTTTTGATAGTGTAAAGGAGGAGGTGGGTAAAATGTCTATATTACCCTTCTAAGTGTCTTAATTGTCACAACTCTCCCCATAATACCCTTACATTTCTTGCTTAAATATGTTGTACATGTTGCTTGTTAAGTTGTACGGAGGTGAAAATGACTATGCTAGCCATCACTCCTCCTTTATAATGTATTATAGATTATAGATTATAGATTATAGATTATAGATTATAGATTATAGATTATAAATATAGATTATAGATTATAGATTATAGATATATATATATATATAAGTTTTGCCGTTCACGGATATAGTTTTAGTGAAAAATAAGCGAGTAAACTTTCAAGTAATATGTGAATTGCTGTGCTTAAACGTGTGTGATCTCACATCTATTTTTTTTTCACAGTTTCATCTTCGATCTTTTTATAATCATTTGACTTTTATTAGTCAATCAATAATTTTATTATTTGAGATTACCGTTCCATTGTTTCTACTGTTTTCAATTTCTCTTTCATCACAAGTAAGATATTGTTGTGTTAAATTGATTAATTAATTGTTCAACATTGAATATAACTACGAGACCAACAATTGGGTATAGATCATGTCGAATAATCTATGCTTTGATGTTCAGAAATCGAAGCCGTTTTCAAAAAGACCAGGAACCGCTCCTCAAGACTATCAAGATCACTAGTGATCCGAACACCTGTATTGATATACCATTACTGGGACCCAAGTCCAAATAAGGGTATTTTGGAAGTAACATTGATTATCTGTGCATTCTAAAATAGGGTTAGGATCAAATATACAGTGAAAGAAAAATAGGAAGTCATAGAAAGAGTATTAAATGGACTCTGATTGAACTCATTCAAGCGGCATTGGAACCATCTCATCGAACCCTACGATGTTAGCTTTCAGGTCTTCGTTTTTTGGGGTTTTAGCTTGTAGTTTATAGAGAATACGTTATATCATTGTCTTTTATGTAGCATTGTGTGTTTTTCTTATTTTCATCATTGTGTCATTTTTTCAATTTATTGTGTCTTTTTTCTTCAGCATTGTGTTATATTTTTCAGCATTGTGTTATATTTTGTAGCTCAATGTGTCATATTTTATTATCTATTGTTGTTTTTGTATCCTTCTCACCTTTCTCATTTTTATTATATGTGTAGAATAACTTGACCCTTCTAAAATATTAAGGTTTATTGTGTGGTTAAACAATTAATATATAGTCCTAATTATTTGGATCCCTTGCCCTAATGCAATCCAATTCCTTAATCAGGTGTAAAAGGTTGTGCATAGTAATTCTTCATCCTCTAAGAATCAAGGTTTAATTTCAAAAAGGGGCTGCGGCACAATTTGTTGCCCGTTTACCCGACATCCTCTTGTAATTGATTATAGTTTTCCTTATAAAATTAAATTTGTAGGAGTGAACAGAAAACTTATGACAGAAATTACATTATTAATTAGAAGCAATTTGTAATTTAAAATATCAACCTCCCTGTATAAAAAATCATGATTTCATATTCATTGAACGTTTAGACGAAACAAAGTACGCAGTTGTCATATGTCAAATTGACCGTAAGTTGCATTCAATTATGAATTTGACAAAAAAATAGCCATCGGTTTCATTGAATGTACAGTAACTTAATCTAAATTCAAATATGGCATAAGATAGTTTGAATAACACATTTTTTCATGTTACTAACAAATGAGCGTTTACTACATATGTAAAAGCAGCTTTTGAGTTTTATTAATCGTCCAAAGTAAATATATGCATAGAAAAATATAATCGAATAACTTATATTCTACAACTCTTCACTTTTCTATATGTGACCTTTTTATCTTTATTAACAACTAGGTGTATCACCCTTGTTTCGTGACGGGCTTGCAGTTTTCCAATGAAAATGTTCTTATGGATACATTTTGATGTAACGATAGCCATTTCTAATACCAAATTTAATACAACAAAACCAGGGTACATACATAAGCCAAAATATAGATTAAGAAATTTATTAAATCACGGATCACCACTGTCACACCCTGCCAAGGCGGAAACACGAGGTGCGACTTCGAATGATTTCCAAGCACAAAGGTCACACAAGCATTAATTAAAATTAAACAGGAACTTCCATTAAACAACCAAGTTTGTTAAACATAACATTAATTGTTCAAGTTTAAAACCATTGTATAAAAATGTCTAGGATTAAAACAACAACACAACGGTTCAAAAGGAGGTATCCCATAAATGCTCGCACGCGACCTTCACAAGTTTCATTATCCATGCTAATTTCTTGAAAAACATGCATGTAAAAATATAGGTCAACATAAAGTTGATGAGTTCACGGGTTTTCTATATGATGGACATATAATCCAAAACTGACTAAATTATTGCCTAGCTAGGGCAATAATTAATATGTGATCTGACATGAGCCCATAACTAAACCTTGACATGTTGTGCCTCGCCCATTGTACACTAAAGACAATGAAATAATGTGAAATACAAGCACTCTTTTGATATCTGTCATCCAGTCAGAGCGACTGACCAAGAGTGGGGGTGTCAACCCAATAGATCTATTCCGGTGTTTTATGGCTAAGTCCATAGCTAATGATTATTGTAATGTGAATGACACGAGGGCTTAATGGATCCTTAACCTTAATGTCTCATGTTCACATAATAGTCATGTATGTAACTGAAATCTGTACGCATGTTTTCCCCCCAGGAAAATGTAAAACAGTAAAAAGGGGCCGTGAAAAACTCACTTGATGTCTGGATGCTAGACTGAACTGAATCTGATGCAGTGTGTCTGGTCTGGGATGCCCTAAGTTCAATTAAAGGCAACTTAGGTCTATGTTTGGTTCTAACTACAATGCAATTATTCACTCGACTGGGACACCTATGGATTAGGTGCTTCTGTACGATCATCCATATGTGTCACACACTGTATGTGTCGGAAAATGTTCGTTTTTGTCGTTAATGTGGCCAGGTTTAGTCTGTTTATGGTGAAACAAATGTGTTGACTTACTTAATGTTACCGAGTGTTACTTATGCCTTAGTTATGTAAGTCTAGGGTGAGATATGGACATATCTTTTTGGAAATTTTGTATAAAAACAACATACTTATGTATTTTGCCGTTGTACATACACACATATTAGTGTTTATCATAGGTTTTCAAGAAAACTCTTGTTTTAAGCTTGTTAACACTTGTTTTAAGTGTCTTTAACACATGTTTATAAAACAAGCTTTAGTATATGTTATGAACTAAGAGAGATTGACTTGGTTTGGGCCGGCCTCGACCCTATACACTCACGCATACATGCATATGTATGTGTGTATGTACGCGTATGTCCACACACGTGTTTTAGGATAGGTGAAATCGTATACATATGTGTATGTATCTTTAAGCGAAAACATTGAACTTTAATCATAAAACTTAGGCGTTTAAGTTGGTTTTACTTGAAAACTAGTAGCCTAGTGATGCGTTCAAGTGGGTGCCTTCGGGTGAACCTTTCACATGTTCGAATATTATGCAAAAGAAGGAAATGAATCGGTTTTTATACCTCACTTGCGTGTAGCCGAAAATATCAAAAGAAAATACGCTAACTTCCCACAATGTGAGTCCTAAATGCTTGCTAGTGACTTGTATCTTCCAAATGATGATGGTGATCAATTGAACCAATCTCTTTGGGGGTGTGTGTCTTCGGCCAAGGGGTAACAAGAGGGAAAAGAGGTGTTTCCAAGTGTTAGTGAGATTTGTGGTGTTGTGGTGTGATCACAATTGTTCTAATACTCCTATATATAGCCGAGAATGGAGAAGGAGGCCATGGATTCATTGGTACACAATTATGGAAGGTCAATACCTTGCTTTCTTGGTGTGCATTCCACTAGAGCTCTTAAGGTGAAAATAGTTGACTTGAAGGTTTTGGTTGGATATGTAGGGGTGTTGTAGTCGGCTGAAAAGCATGGAGAAGGGGCAAATCATTTTTGGCAAAGTTGACAAGGTATAAAGGTTCATGTGATTTATGATTTGCCATGTTAATATAAGGGTTTGACTAGTGTTCTTGTTTATTTGTGTGAGAGATCTTGTGGGTTGAAAATTCATGGGGAAAGGAAGGGATTTCATGGAAAGTAAACTTAGCTTGGAGGTTGGGAGGGCTTGTGGTGGTTCCATGTTTGTATAAGTGTTTAAAATTAGTGGCTTGTAAGGATAAGGATGGTGACATGTTTGTAAGTGTATGTGTGCCGTATGTGTTTATATATATGTATGCGTGTGATGTGTGTGTGATAGGTAGAGTTTTGGTAGGTTAAAACAATATAATTTGGTTTCTTGGGAAAGTAAGGTCCGAAATCTAGGCCTTGGGAATAGTCATGGATAGTATTTGGAGGTTAAACAACATGGTTCCTAGTGATCTTACAATGGCTTGCTAAATTAGGAAGTGATCTTAGGAATAGAGTGTCATGGTGTGGAGTTGGAGAAGTGTGGGACTTGTGTGTGTGTACTCGTGTATATATATACATATATGGGTCTTGTGTGAATGGTGATATATATGTTGGATGTTATTAATCACACAAGGCTGGTACGGATTGAATTTTAGGGACATTCGTGGACACATTGTTTGTGGTTTTACTAATTTTCCATAGATAACGCGTCGGTGATCTTATTGTTATCAAACATTGTTTGTTTTTGTTCTTGTTGGGGAAAAAATTTGGAATCTTATGTTCAATTGCATGGTTTTCCACAACTAGGGTTTTGCATGGATTTCCTATAGTCTAGCATGAACTACTTGACTATCTGAGACCTTGTACTACTAGTGTGTCTACTGTTAGACTGCATGTCTTGGGATTGACTCGTTGGAACCCTGTATAGCCCAACTACGATGAAATAGATGACATGTAATGCTATGCACACTGTATACATGTAGCTAAGTGTACGGATTTGACCTGTGATTTCGACGGGTGTCACAACCACCACCGCAACTGTAGATGGATTAAGCCAAACAAATTACTAACATTTGCAGAAAATTCAGTGCATTTGTCATTAGGCAAAAGCTAAATAGTGATGGTACTACTGTCCATATGGTAGGTTTTAGCTTTTTGTCACCCATTGTGTAGCCTTTGTAGAACGATGCTATCCTGCAAAGAATTGGATTGGATTAAGCCTTATTATTTGGAGATTTTGAAGCAAAATACGAAGGCAACTATACTAAGAAATTTTGTAACTAAAATCATCTAACTTTACAACTAATAAAATCCATATAATAAAAAATCAATCACATTTGCCAACAATTGTTTCAATAAAATCAATAGCAATGACTACACCTCAAAGTAGAAATTAAATGAAAGATTGTGTACCTTTATAGTCGAATTCAGTTCGTCCTAATCTAGAATGATTGAATTTTGCACTTTTATTCCACTCCTAGGAGAAGGGATGCCTAATGTGACCAAACAAATGCCTCCTATTAATTTGCCAATTTTGTTTGCTTCCATGTTAGCTGGGTATACTTTCTTTGTGAACCTTGACCATCAAACATGATCATTAATCTGCTAAAGCACGTTTTTGCTAAGCATTTGTAGACTTCATTTGACACACACACTTTAAGCACTTACATTTTAATAAAAACAACCATGTTAAAGTTCCAAAAATATTTGACAAGCCTATGATTATCTTTGATGAAAAGAACTTTAAAATATTACGTGGAACTACTCTAATACGATTGCAAAGTGAGTAAGTGTTGCTATAACATATCAAAATAGCTCATGAACCCCTATAACATCCATGGTCTCAAAGTCTCAAATCATGGATTTTGTGTACCTCTTCAAATCAACGAAAAACTTTTAAAAATTACATAGTAGAGCTCTCATTTACTGAAATCATCGAATTCTTTGTAGCTACCCTTCGGAAGTATATTTGAAAAAATAAAAAGAAACCGTATATGATTTTTTGTAGCTACCTGAACATATAACCTAGTGTGCACCTCTTGAAACAAAAATCTGCAATTGTAATTCAAAGAAGAAGACGAAGCTTACTAATGGAATCGTCACGGTCACAACACTCAATCGAAGCCCTAGACTGAAAACACAACAAAGTTAAGGAAAACAACAACAGATAACAAAAGATATACGCAAGCAAAAAATATTAATCAAAACATACCCTTAACTGACTGGCGGCTAAATGCAAACACCAGCGGTTTAGGACGAAGTAGAAGCTGCTCCTAAAACTATCAAGCACAATTGAAGCATCAATGACAAAAATCGAAATACTTTAAACCTAAATAAACAAATTTGAACGGACAACTAAAGAAAAAAATTGCATGTGGACAAGGAGAAACACCCGAAAATATCTACGAAAGGGAAAATATAATCTTATAACAAAGAGGAAGAAACGTAATTGCAAGGATCCGCGTGGCATTACTGAGATTAAGAAAGGTGTTCAACCTACACCTAAACCCTATAATGAGCATTATTAATTATTAAATGGATTTAAAACGAAAATCAAAAACATTTTCATGATGCTTCTTCAATATATATAGTGGAATTTACCACACTATAGGTTCGGTTCGTTACAATATTGGTACAACTATGACATTCGATATAGCACCAGTTGAAACACACCTGTTATGGATAGAAACTTTTATATAAATATTTATATTAATTCAAATGAGAAATTAAAGGATCGTACACGTAAATTATAACAAATATCCAATTTGATTCCTTATTTGGAATGATACTTTTTGATTTCCATGTGCTTCTATAGTATGACCAAGAAACCATTTTGAACCGTTGATCACATGTCATAGGAATAAACTTTGAAACCTAAACATTGCAATTAAACATACACCATACCATTCGTTACTCAACATCTATATATTTCTTAACATCTGGCACTATCCTGATATTTTCATAAGCTAATATCATTGACTATATCCAATTAATAAACACTCATGATTTAAACTCTGCAACCTAAATATAATTAGACAAGTTGAGAATCAAAAAGTGTAAGTCAACATGTAGATACAATAAATTGGAAAAGCACTTATAAGTGGTAGCTACATGGATAATTCATATTTCACCAACAATTTATTAAATTAATACTTCGTAAAAAGTAACTTTAACTTAACTAGTAATGTGGTTGAAATGTTGTATAGATCATGAAATGGAAGTAAAAAACAATGGTTGACTGATCAATAATTACGTCGATTGTTAAAATTGGAACTGTAATATAAGAAATATGAAAGGATACCATTCATTTGACTATTAACAACATGAAGAAATTCAAGTGAAATCAACCAAACTAAACATGAACATCAAAACAACACATTTAAAACGCGATAAACACAAAAAAGTGAAAGTATTATACCGACTTACTGATAACACGATGGTCCATTCCAAGCCCAATGTAATAAAGACACCTGAGTCCATCCATGTCGAACTATATCATACCTACTTTTGTTCTCCCTTAACAATGATAAACCAATCATAGCCCTATTGAACATATTCACTTCAAATTAATAAACAGAATTCAACACCAAAAGCATATAAATAATCCATTTAAAACTAAAACCCGTGAAAGCAATAAGAATTCAATGTTAGCCCTAATTTGTGATTAGGTAGAACAGTTAAATTAGCCCTAATTTTGATGATTAATCAGTTTATCTTCTCCCATATTAAGATCTGGTCAAATTAGGTGGTCTTATTCCAAACGTAAATCAATTTTCAATATAGTGGTCAAGGTATGATGGTGTTTAAAAGATTAGTTGTAATCGAAACTACTTCATGATGGTAGTGTCTAGCGGAAAGGTGAGTAAAAGCCATTTGTGAATACGGAAGAAAGCAGGATGTGGAATGGTTACACGCCGAAGAATCTCAAGTGGCAGCTCTAGAAGTCAAAATAAAAAAGTGAAGCAACAGGTAAGTAGAGAAAAGATTAAGAGTGAAGGATGAAGATCAGGAGTATAAGATTTGAAAAAACACAAACCATGTACCAGGGAGGGAGATAGGGAGGATAAGGTATGGAAGTGGAGGTTCAAAAAGGTGTAGGTGATAGATTTCCAGGATGAGATGGGTTTTTATGGAGACGCGTGGGCTGACCAGGGTCTTGGTGAGGATGCATGTTCAAGAAAGGTGTACTTATAAGTCCCGAATAACATGACATCAAGTAACACAACGGATTGGCGGAATCAAAATGTTGTGTAATTCAAGAAACAGATGAATAATATGAACGAAAAGCTTTCTATTCCATACGGATTTAGAGAACCGTCTGATACAATAGAGTTCTTTGATAAAAACCAAACCGCTAACCTAATAATGATGATGACCATAACATTATATAGGTCCTGTACTAGGTTTGGCCCACATGCCCTATCCCAAAGCCCAATTCCAACCGAGAATTTGTGAGTTCCCTGCCCAGAGACCTAAAACTAATCGAGAACCTAAATGTTCTCGGTTCCAAATATCATAACTGAACCATTGATCACCAATACTTATTTGGTAGCGTTAGTCTCAATATTCTAGACCCAACAATCTCCCCCTAGACTGTATCAAATGGTCTTCATAACTTGAATGTAGCATTATGAATTGTGATCTCCCCGTAGATTGTTGCTGGGGTGTTGGTGTTATTTTTGTTGAAAGTCTTCTTATATGTACTCTTAAACATAGGCCTTTTCTTCATCTCTGGGAGTAAGATCAACACTTGGTTCATCATTAGCATTTGCTTGAATTCTTGCTAAAAGAGGATGTGAGAGGAGGATTCTCATAACTCTTTTATTTTTAAATCTTTGTCTTTCAAGTAGGATCATAGGTACTTCTTCATGTGTACATTCATTGTCAAAGGACAGAATCATATCAAGGTCTTTTGACTCAGGTACATCTTCTCATCACGGTGTTTCATACTTGTCAACAACTAGAAATTATCCTTCATTAACCCTAGTTTCTTGATTCAAATCAAATTCTGCACATTCTAAGAACTTTGTAAGCAAACATTTAAGTATAACAAAGGATCCAGTATCATGAACACCAAGAAAAATCCAAGAAACTTCAATTGAAAATTTCAAAAGAAACTTGAATTGCTTTATCTCTTTTGGATGATCGGTCAAATCTTAAGGAATGGATGATTTTATAAACAAAACTAAAATAAAATTAAACTTAAAAGCAAAACAAAAAATAAATAAAAATGAAATAAAAATAACCAAATTTTGTTTTTCTCAGGGGAGAACATAATTGTGATTTAGGCTCAGTGACACTTATCAACATGGATCTACTCCAGTCGGTCCGGGCAATTGCCAGTATATTTATCCACTTATACTTATTGCCTTAGACCTTCTTATCTGAGTGTCCGTGATTAATTTATCATGTTTTGGTAAATTGATTATGGACACTCAAGCAAGTCGATCACAATCAAATCCTAGAATTATATGTGGTACACTCTATCATGCAAGCAGTATCCCTACCATATATTTTCACAGTGTTGGGACAAAGAGGATTGAAGAAACCACCTTTTGATAACCTTAGTCCAAATCATATTCTGCTTAAGTATAGAAGAAACTGCTGAAGAAGAAATCAGAAGTACTGAAGAAGAAAAGAGCAAAGTGCTGAAGAGTTAAGCATCAGAAGTTCTGAAGTCTAACCACACATTACACTGAAAAACTACTGAAGACAAACTACTCATCAGTAGTTTGTCACTCATAGCATTTTCACATCAGAAGCTTCTAACCGACTCAGACTTCAGTAGTTTTAGTATTATATTGTTTTGTTAAAGTCTTGATTCAAGTTTCGATGTAAAGCCTGTTGTAAACATTATCCTAAGCATAATATCTTAGGTAAATATCTTAGATTACTTCAGACAACAGTCTTGAATGTTTGTCTATAAATAGATGAGCTTGTTCATCTATTTTAGACATGTGATTTACTTTGAATTAATTGAAAAACCTTCGAGGCTTTTTAACTTATAATCCATTTCACATCTGAGAATCATAAACTGCATTTACTGCGTTATACTTGAACTGTTTATTGTTTATCATTAACTGCTCAGTCAAGGGGGAGTAATAACTCCTGTTAAAAGTGATATTTTAACCTTAGCACATTTACTATTCCGCTGTGCAATAACTCTTATATAAATTTGCAAACACATAAGTGTTCTGAAAGAGGCCACTGATCCAACAATTGGTATCAGAGCTCTGGTTAATCTGATCAAATATCAATCTAACAAATTGAGAATCAGACACAGTCTCTTATTGATATCCAATAAAGGATTAAAAGGTTCACTTTTTCATCCATCACTTTAAAGAAGTATTGACAAATCCAAACTTCTTAAAAATGGACCCTTATAATACTGGATCTGCCAACAAACCTCCTATGTTAGTCAGAAATGAATATAACATCTGGCAAAGGAGGTTGGCACATACAATTTCTCAGACCAACACTGGTTGTTGGAGGTCTGTAATATTTGGACCTCACAAACCAGTTGTTACTGATCCAGAGGGAAAAACTGAGAGACCAAAAGACCCAAAAGACTACACTGAAGAATATTTCCAAAAATTTGAGCTAGATGCAAAAGCTTTCTCTATGTTGGCTATGGCTCTCCCAAATGAAATATATGCTGGGCTTTTACATTGTGAAAGTGCCAAAGAGCTGTGGGATTGCCTAAAAGAACAGTTTGCAGGAACTGAAGAGGTGATAGCCAACACTAGAGAAATCTTGGCTCAACAATATGAAACTTTTACTCACATAGATGGTGAAACTTTAACACAACAGTTTGAAAGATTTTCTTCACTCATCTCTGAGTTAAAAATAAACAATCAGACCTATTCAAATGCATCTATGTTACATAGATTTTTAAGGTCTTTACCTTCAAAATGGGAAACTTATTCAATAGTCCTCAGATCAAGTTCAGATTTTAACACCCTGAACCTAACAAGGTTACATGGAAAATTACTAACTTTTGAAAGAGGAATCAATCAAAAGAAAAAGTTACAAGAATCTGGCAAAACTGCTGATGACTATACTCCAGGTAGCACAGCCTTATTAGGACATGACTCACCATCCTGTTCTAATAATTTTGGATCTTTTGACCACATTGACATAACTGCTGGGATCTCATCAGATGGATCCTTCCCAGCTTATGACAATGAAGACCTAAGTCAAACTGCTTACAACATGTGTTTCATCATGGATGATTTAAAATATTTTAGCAGTGATGACTTAGAAGAAATGGATATTTTGCACCAACTCGCCTTGTTAAGCATTAAAACTAACAAATTTTACAAAAGGTCAGGAAGGAAATTTCCAGGACTAAACAACTCAACAAAAGTTGGTTTTGACAAATCTAAACTGAGATGTCATAAGTGTCAAAAGTTGGGACACTTTGCTAGAGAGTGTAGAAGCTCTAGCTACAACCAACCCATGTCTGGAAATCAATTTAACCCCTCTTATAATAGGAATAATGGAACTCAAGGGAGTGCTCATTTTGTACAGGCACAAGCTCCACAAGTTCAATATGTGCCACAAGTACAATATGTCCAAATGCCTGCTCAACAACAACAGCAGCAGATGCCTCCTTTTCCAACTGCTCAACAACCTGCACAAACTCAACAACCCCCTCAGCAACAAAGCTTATTTACATCAGGGTATGTTGACTGGAGCGGTCTTCCTTTTGACACATCTGAATGCAGTCAGGATGCAGACAATAAAGTCTATGATGTCAACTGGGGAGAACCTGATAATGGCAGAAAGAACTTTGCCTTAATGGCTTTTGAAGGATATTCTTCAAACTCTGCACTCACTTAGGTATCACAGCAATCTCTATTAAAGCTTTGCTCAAAATCTTGCAAAGAATCTTTTGCTTTAATAAGAGAAACAAATGTGCATTTACAAGGCAAAACCAATGATATGGAAAGAAAATACACTCAAATGAAGTGTGATTTAGAAAGAAAGATTGCTTTAAAAAATAAAGAAATTTCTAAATTGACTGATAAATCCATAGAAACCCAGGCACAAATTAAAACAATGATAGACAACCTAGGAAATGTCAGAAAAGAGCTTGCTGACACCAAGGTTGATTGTGAAAAATGGGTTGAGTCTTGTAAAGGGTACCAAATGCTGCTTAACAAACAAACTGCAGCAAATGTTAAGTTTGGCATAGGGTATACCCACACTGAATCACCAACAGATTTCACCCACAAAACTGATAATGATGGGATGAAATTGATTCAAACTTCTGATATGGAGGAATGCACATCCTACCATCAGAACTTTCTCAAAAAGGAAAGTACTGCAGAAGTTAAAACAACTGACAATAAGCCATCAGTAGTTTCATCTACATCAGGAGTTGAGACCCTGAAAACTGCTGATGACCTATTTCAAAATACTGATATTGTCAGTAAATTGCCTTCCAACTCTCTTGATTTATCTAAAAAGAAAGAGAAGGCAAAAGCATGTGAAATATGTGGTATGTTTAACCACATAACTGAACTGTGTAGATACAGAAAGGCAAATCAGTTAAATAAGAAAAGTCAACAATTGATTGTGGGAAAACAAATAAAACAAGATTTTGAAAACACTTTCTTTCCCAACAAACAACAATCAAATAAACACCTTTCTCAGAAGAAGTTTTTATCTCAACAAAAGTCTTCTTCTCAAAGTTCATCTTCAGAAGTTACACCTAACTCATCAGTAGTTTCACAAACTACTGAAGTTAAAGATTTGATAAATTTGGTTAAACTTCTGATGACCAAAGTTGATGGTGGTCACCAAAAAGAACCCACCATTGTTCTTAATGACAAATCCATTGCCAAAAAGACATGGATTTCTAAAATTGGTCCACAACAGTCTGCACCTGCAGAGGGTCTCCAGAGGTTTGAATAGCATATGGTATGTTGATAGTGGAGGCTCAATGCACATGACTGGATGCAGATACCTGATAAACAATTTTATCAGTTAAAGAGAAGGATCTGTGTCCTTTGGGTCCTTTGGGAACAATGCCAAGGGATATGTGCTAGGATATGGCAATGTATCCTCAGGCAAAATGCAGATTGACAAGGTCAATCTGGTTGAAAACCTTGAGTACAACTTGCTAAGTGTCTCTCAAATGTGTGATAAAGGATATTCTTCCTTTTTCACCAAGACAGCATGCAAGATCATATCACCAGAAGGCCAAAAGTTGATAGAGAAGATCATTGAAGATCATACTTTGCTGATTGCCAAAAGATGTGGCAATGTCTATGCAGTGGACATTGAAAAAGACAAAGTATTGAACAACACTGCCTGTTTCTTCTCAAAGGCATCAACTTCAGAAAATGATCTCTGGCACAGGAGACTTGGCCATGTGAACTTTAAAACCATCAATAAAGTCACTAAAATGGGCTTGGTCAGGGGTCTACCTTTGAAGGAATATCAGTGTAAAGAACACTGTGTTTCCTGTCTTAAAGGTAAATAGCATAAGTCCTCCGATAAGTCTATTGAAGAATCTAAAACAACTGCATGTCTTCATCTACTCCATATGGACTTATTTGGACCAGTCAAGATTATGAGCCTTGGTAAGAAGAAGTACTGCTTGGTCATCATTGATGACTACTCAAGATTCACATGGGTCTTTTTCTTATATTCCAAGGATGAGGCTGCTGAAATCATCAAGTTCTTCATTCTACAAGTTGAGAAGCAATATTCTCTTTCTGTCAAAGTCATCAGGAGTGACAATGGGACAGAGTTCAGGAACAAAACTCTGGATGAATTCTGTTTGTCTAAAGGGATTGTTAGACAATTCAGCATTCCCAGAACTCCTGAACAAAATGGTGTGGTAGAAAGGAAGAACGGAACTTTAATAGAAGCAGCTAGAACAATGTTAGCTGATTCAGGCCTACCTTTGTATTTTTGGGCTGAAGCAGTCAACACAGCTTGTTATGTTCAGAATAGAGTTCTTATCAACAAGAGACATACCAAGACTGCCTATGAAATTCTTCATGGCATAAAGCCCCTTATCTCCTTCTTCAGGGCTTTTGGATGTCAATGTTTTATCCTCAACATCAAAGACTCTATCTCAAAATTTGCTGCAAAAGTTGATACAGGTTATTTTCTTGGTTATTCTCCTTTGAGAAAAGCTTACAAAGTATTCAATTCAAGAACCAAGATAGTTGAAGAAACACTGAATGTCAAGTTCAATGAATCAAAACACACTCTTATTCCAGCAAATCCTGCTGAATTATTTGATCTTGACAACTTTCATTTCGGACCTGAAAAGACTGTTGAATCATCCAAACCTCCTCAAAATGGTTTTCAAGGATTTGAAGATGATAGTCCTGCACCATGGACTCCAAACACAGTCAGAAGATCAACTTTTAAACCTTCAGAAGTTTCAAAAGCTTCATTTTCAGGAACTACTGATGAACAACTTGAAAGTACTGGTTCAGCTGAACCTAAAACTCCTGAACCTCAAACAACAGCTGAACCAGATATTATCAATCTCAGTGGTTTATTTGAAGAAACAGTAGAGCCATCCTCTAGTACAGGTCTACAACAACTGATTGAACACAAGGATCATCCATTGGATCAAATCATGGGTGATATTGCTTCAGGGGTACTCACAAGAAACCAGCTTTCCAACTTTTGCTTTTTCTCAGCATTCATTTCTCAGTTGGAACCAAAGAAATATCAAGAAGCCCTCAAAGACAACAATTGGGTGCAAGCTATGCAAGAAGAATTGCTTCAATTCAAGAAGCAACAGGTTTGGGAAATCTGTCCCTTACCTTTAAACAAGCAACCAATTGGTACAAGATGGGTCTTCAGAAACAAATCAGATGAAGCTGGCATGATCATCAAGAACAAAGCAAGATTGGTGGTACAAGGTTATTCTCAAGAGGAAGGGATTGACTATGATGAAACCTTTGCACCAGTTGCAAGACTTGAAGCTATCAGGTTATTTTTAGCTTATGCAATTTCCAACAATATTAAAGTTTATCAAATGGATGTCAAGAGTCCATTTTTGTATGGAAAAATAAAAGAAGAAGTGTATCTCTGTCAACCTCCAGGGTTTGAGGATCCTTCTCATCCTGACTGGGTTTATAGACTTTACAAAGCTTTTTATGGGCTAAAACAGGCTCCAAGAGCCTGGTATGAAACACTTTCAAACTTTTTACTTAAGAATCACTTCTCAAGGGGATCCATTGATAAAACTCTTTTCATAAAACATGTTGGAAATCATGTCTTACTTGTTCAAATTTATGTTGATGATATCATATTTGGTTCAACAAATTCAAAACTGTGTGAAGATTTTAAGAAACTCATGCAATCAAAATTTGAAATGAGTACAATGGGAGAATTGCAATACTTTTTGGAACTGCAAATCATGTTCCACTCCCATGACACCAATCACACAAGTTGAACCAGATGATCAAGGGAAACAAATTGATCAAACCATGTATAGATGTATGATAGGTTCTCTTTTGTATTTAACTGCTTCTAGACCAGATATTATGTTCTCAACTTGTGTCTGTGCTAGATACCAATCTGTACCAAGAGAATCACACCTAATTGCAGTCAAAAGAATCTTTAGATATCTGAAAGGAACTCCTACTTTAGGAATTTGGTATCCTGCTTCAAGCAATACCAAGTTAATAGCTTTTTCAGATAGTGACTATACAGGGTGCAAAATGTCAAGAAAATCAACATCTAGTGGTTGTCAATTCTTGGGAAACTGTCTGGTGTCCTGGCAATCAAAGAAACAAACATCTGTGGCAACTTCAATAGCTGAAGCTGAATACATTGCTGCTGCAAGCTGTACTTCACAGATACAATGGCTCCAATATCAACTGCTTGATTATGGAATCAAAGAAACCAAGACTCCACTTTTAGTAGACAGCAAATCTGCCATTAGCATCATTCAAAATCCTGTTCAGTTCTCAAAGACTAAACATATTGAAATCAGGTATCATTTCATAAGAGATTGCTATGAAAAAGGCAAGATTGAGGTGAAACATGTCACAACTGCTAATCAAATAGCTGACATTTTCACCAAAGCCCTTGATTCAACAACTTTTCCGAGGTTAGTATCCATGCTTGGGATGTTAAACTTGGAAGAAAGTCTGTAAGTGTTTTCACTTTTTAGTTCTGCACATATTTTATTTCACTTACATACTTATCTGTCACAAACCTCTGATGAACAATTTTGAGAGAGAGAAACTACTGAAAATTTGAAAAACATCAAAATGGGATTTTTTTTAAAATGGAAGTAACTACTGATGATAATCAGAAGTTATTCAAGTGTTTTGAAAGTCATTCTCATCAGCTGTTTCAAACTACTGAAGAGATGACCAAAACCACTGATGAAGAAACCTTCTTCATCAGCAGTTTCATTAAAAAGGGTAAAACTGACATTTCACTCATCAGAAGTTTGACCTAGTCGGTTAAAAACTTCTGATAAATACCTTTTTCAAACACTTATCCATTCAAAAAGCAAAATTCCCTCTCTCTCTCTCTTTCTCAAAGCAAAACCAAAACCCCCTCTCTAACCTAAAAGTTACTGTTCGATCAAACATCCATGGCTCTCGTTTTAAAACAGGGACACAATCAAAGAGGCTACTTCGAGAAAGATGATGCCTGGTCCCAATACGATGAGATCATTGATCTTGTTGTTAAATCCCAATAATATGAAGCTTTCACCATTGATCCTCCAATTCATGAAGAAACTCTCAATGAGTTCTGGGCTAATACAGAGGTGGTGACTGTTAATAATGAAGTGATTTCCCTCAAATCATCCATTCAAGGGAAACTGATGGCCATATCACCAGAAAGCTTAAGCATAAGACTTGGTTTGAAGGATTCTGATACTCCTGAGCATATCTCAAATTCTGATATTCATCTTACCATGACAGAATGTGGCTATCAAGGTACTTTGGCACAGGCTACAGTTTATAAGAAATATTTTGATCCAAAATATAAACTATTATTTCATTATATTATTATGTGCTTGAGTCCTAAAACTGGATCTTATGATCAGATGCCTTCAACTTTTCAACCTATTTTTCATTCAATAATAAATGAAACACCTTTCAAGGCATCAAAACTGTTCTTTAATGAGTTGGTCTTACATCATGAAAACCAAAAGAAAAAGTTTTTGTTATACCCAAGGTTTGTTATGCAGTGCATAATAAAAGAACTTGGAGAGGGAATACTTGTTGGTGAGTCAAAAATTTTAAAACCACTAACTTCCCAAGTATTCTCAAGGCACAACAAACCGGCCTTAGTGCCAGAAGATGACCAAGGAGAAGAACAACTCATCCCTGAGGAACCCACATCTTCAAAACCCAAAAAGAAAACCAAAAAGCCTAAATCTCTCAAACAAAAACATACCAACCCAAAGAAACAAATAGTTCAGGAAGTGGAGAACCCTGAAACTACTGATGTGCAATCTGCACTTGATAAGGATGTGGCTGAAACATCCTCTCAGCGCACACCTTCTCCACCACCAAAAAGAAAAGCAGTTACAATCATTTTTCAAAGAAAAAGACTCAAAAAGACTATAACTACTGACCAATCCTTTCAAACTACTGAACCAGAACCAATACCAACTACTGAACACCAACCCATTACAACTACTGAACCTGAACCTTCACATACAACAATAGAAATAGCCCAACTTCTCTCAGGACTAAAAGGATCCCATCCAACACATGTCACTCCCCTAGCAACACATCAAACAGGGGAGATGCCTTTAGTACTTGACATGGATGTGGACCTTATTAGCCCTAACCAGGGAGATGAGGATGGACCAGAGTTTGTAAGCCCAAACTTAGAAACTCTTGGTACTTTTGAGGCTGCTACTACTCATTTATCACCCAGTGGTGAACCTGAGGACAGTAGTAACATTGCTAAGACCTCAAATTTGGCAACTACTGATGAAGGCTTGTTGCCCGAAGTAGGAAAACCTCAGTTCCAAGACAAAGAGGTTCATGAGAAGACTAGTTTGGAGCTAGGTCATGATACAACTGATCCTGCCCTCATTGAGGACACTATCAGGGATTCAGATGATTCCATTAGCTTGGATGATGAATCAAACATTCCACAAAAAGAATTGACGGTTGTTGTTGAAGATCCTGAATCAGAGGTCTCTAAGCTCAAAGAGTTGGTCACCAAAGATCAGGTTAAAGACCACTTAACCCATACTTCCCCAAAAGTGGCATCTTCAGAAAAATCTGAAGATCACCCAAAAACACCCCCTTCACAAAAACAACCTACCCAATTCCCTGGGCTCTCTAGCATAGACCTGAACCAACTATGCAGCCCAGATGGTCCCCTGTTCCAGACAATGAAGGAAATTCTAACTGCTCAACTCAAAACTTTCACAACTGCTTGGGAGTTGAAGGCTAATAACCAATTTGGGTTGATAAACTCTAGACTTGCAGAGCTGAACAAGAAAATGGATGACACACAGAAACAGCTTGCAAAATTGTCTGCTGCAACTTCTCACTCTCTAAGGCTTCCAGAAGTGGATGAAGCCAAAAAGGGGGAGAAGATTAAGGAACCAACAACTGAAGTATCTACTGAAAATCCTGATGCTGAAAAGACCATTAAAAGACCAGGAAAAGAGATCCTTCAGGAGTTCAGTTCATCTAAGGCTGCTGAAGAAACTACTGAACACATTTCTCAAACTGCTGAAGACAATCCTTCAGTAGTTGTGAAGACTATTAACCCTTCAGAAGTTCTATCTTCCAAACCTATTCAAGGACAGTCTTCAAAGGCAACTGAAAGAGAACCAACTTCTATTCCTAAGCCAACAACAACTACAACAACTGTTTTGAACCCTACTCCCATTTCAATGTCAAAAGAACTATTGGAGAAGAGTTTGAAAGAGGCTCAAAAGAAGGCTAAGGAAGACAAAGTTTGGAACAGCCTAGAAGCTAGAGATGATCTGAGCTATGAAGAAAAACTAATCAAGTATCAAGAGAAGCTTGATGAGCTTGAAGCAGAAGAGAGAGCACTTGAGGCTGCTGCTGAAGAAGACAAAAGAGCACAGCTGATTATATTCATTACAAAGAACTCCAAGGCTAAACAAGTCTCTCTGAAAAGACTCTCAACAGAAGAACTTGTAAGAAGAGCTCAACTTATATCTGATAGGTTGGCAACAGAAAAAGAGAGAAAAGCTAAAAGAGCTGAGATAGTAGAAGAACTTGTAGCAAATGGTTATGGTTCAAAGGCCTCAGTTTCAAAATGGAAAGAAGAAACATTGTATGAAACTTACAAGAAGTACAAGGCCAGCAAAGCTGCAAATCCAGATAGATTTGAAACTCCTGAAGTCCAACAAACTTCAATCATAAGGAGATCATCTGGTGCACTTAGAAGACCAGCTACAAAAAGAAAGGCAGAGGAAGAAACAACTATGAAAACTGATTTCAAGATGGTACTCTTGGAAGGAAATCAGTTAGTTCATGGTGACTTTGATGTAGAAGAGAAGCCCCTGCTAACACAATTCAGAGATCGTGCTACTTATGCTTATCAACTACAACAATCTATTCAAGAGAAAACCCATACCAGAGTTATAACAGAACATCACTTACCCAACATTCCTATCCAAGGTGGTGTTGACATTCAAGGTAGCAAAGATTCTCACCTGAGAGTCACAGAAATTGAAGAAATTCCCCAATCATCCTCAGGACAACCTCAGGAAACAGGCTTGGTTTCCTATGCCCCTGACTTTGACAGGTCAAAGGTAAATATCATCAAATGGTCATTCACTGATTCTAACTCAGTGTTAGTGACCAGGAGAGATCGTTCAAGTAAGGTCTACAAAAACTCAAAGGAGTTGAGTGTATTATCTTCAAAAGACCTTCTCACCATTCAACATCTCACACCTGAACAAGGATCTCTCACTGAGCAACAAAAATGTACTCTTACTACCAAGATGACAGCAGAAGTCTGGAGGATACTAGAAGAGAGAGAATCAACAACAATAAAGATTGGATAAGGTTTTGGCTTCATCAATCCAGGGGGAGATTGTTGGGACAAAGAGGATTGAAGAAACCACCTTTTGATAACCTTAGTCCAAATCATATTCTACTTAAGTATAGAAGAAACTGCTGAAGAAGAAATCAGAAGTACTGAAGAAGAAAAGAGCAAAGTGCTGAACAGTTAAGCATCAGAAGTTCTGAAGTCTAACCAGACATTACACTGAAGAACTACGGAAGACGAACTACTCATCAGTAGTTTGTCACTCATCAGCATTTTCACATCAGAAGCTTCTAACCGACTCAGACTTCAGTAGTTTTAGTATTATATTGTTTTGTTAAAGTCTTGATTCAAGTTTCGATGTAAAGCCTGTTGTAAACATTATCCTAAGCATAATATCTTAGGTAAATATCTTAGATTACTTCAGACAACAGTCTTGTATGTTTGTCTATAAATAGATGAGCTTGTTCATCTATTTTAGACATGTGATTTACTTTGAATTAATTGAAAAACCTTCGAGGCTTTTTAACTTATAATCCATTTCACATCTGAGAATCATAAACTGCATTTACTGCTTTATACTTGAACTGTTTATTGTTTCTCATTAACTGCTCAGTCAAGGGGGAGTAATAACTCCTGTTAAAAGTGATATTTTAACCAAGGTTTTCAGAACCGGACCGGACGTTGAACCGGACCCCCGGCCGGTTCACCGGTTCGACCGGTCCGACCGGTTCGACCGGTCCGACGAACCGGCCCAAAAACAAAAAAAAATAAAAAAAATAAAAAAAAAAAAACCAAAAACCGGTCCAACCTCCCGGTTTTCCGGTCCGACCTCCCGGTTTTCCGGTTCGACCGGGCGGTTCACCGGTTCTCAGCCGGTTCGATGTACCACCGGTCCAACCACCCGAACCGGACCGGTCCGGGTCCCGGAGGCCGGTCCGACCGGTCCGACCAGCCGGTCCGGTCCGGTTTTCAAAACACTGATTTTAACCTTAGAACATTTACTATTCCGCTGTGCAATAACTCTTATATAAATCTGTAACACATAAGTGTTCTGAAAGAGGCCACTGATCCAACACACAGTGTCTGTTCTAGAATTCTGAAACCTTGACTGAGACTTGGTTGAGAAGAGAAAAGAATAGATCATTTAGAAATAGAAAGGTATAATATACAAATCAATTTGATTTCTCAAATGATATAGGTTTTGGTGTTTTGGGCTCTAGAGGGCCTCTTTTAATTTGCTCATTGGCATCTTTTTGGCCTCATTAGCCTCTTTTGCTGTTTTTGATCTACAGTGCGACAATGTACAACTAGCTCAACATATATCTGGATGCAGCAGAAGCTAACATTGCCTAGCATCCTAGGTCTTTGCTTACACAAAACAAAGGAGATACACGAGTTTTTCAGTTCAGACCTGGAACACAATGTGTATCGAGACGTCACACGAGCATTCAAATAAAAAATGTACCAATTCCAAGTGACATTTCCTACTGAGGCCATACGTTACCTTTAAGTGTGTCGCTAGATCAGCCAATTTTCCAGTCTTCAGGACCAAGCCTACTGACACATCACCCTAGGGCCTTACCATTTCAATACTGGTATTACGTGTGTCAGGCTTTTTCACAAGTGATATAACAAAAACTCTTTCTATAGTTTTACTTTTTCACATGTTTTTGTATTTTTCTTATTTTCTCTCCTATCTCCCCCTAAATTTTGTACATAAAAAAATAAAACACTATTTTTTTTGTTTCTCCCTTCCCCCCCCCCCCCCCCTAAATTTTGTGTATAAATAAAGGGAAAAGAAAAATTTTATGTATAAATTTACCAAAAAATGTAAACGAAAGATTTTAGATGAAACAGGATTAATTGATCATACAAGTAACAAAACCAGGTACGAAAACCCTAGCTCTGAACAAACTGATAAAACTCTAATCAAAACACAATTAACATCATTTTCAAAGCTTTTTCATAGATTAAGTTTCTCAAATATTCAATTACAATCACACACACGTTAATCTAGATCACTTAAACACTTTCTCAAATACACCTGGAACCTGACACAAACACATACTCCAACTAAAACTCTCTCCATCTCAAAAACACACAAATTCTATTTATAGACTCTGCACGTTCGCCCAATTGTGATGGTCGAATGTGGAATCTTTCCACATTCGCCCATTTGTGTTGGTCGAATGTGGAATCTTTCCACATTCGCCCAGTTTGTCTCCTGTGTAATTTCCACTTTCGCCCAGAACTTCCACATTCGCCCACTTTTTCCACTTTCAACCCATCAGCAAATCTTCTAACATATGTTAACTTGTAGATCCAATCACTAGTCGCTCTTCGTGCATCTACAAACTCCCCCTCGACTATTGATTGGATCGTTCTCTGATTATCTGAACCTTTGACATTCTGTACCGGATCACTAGCTAGGGACATACATGAATAATGCACTAACAATCTCCCCCTTGGACCTAGCTAGTGATGTACCAAAGCAGAAAGTTATCAATTCTTCAAGTCTTGAGTGAAAACTTTCCATCTTCATGCACGTTTGTGTCGAAGTTCCTATCTATCTCTCTAGTAAGCTTTGAAATCTCAGACAGACTCAAGAAATCTTGGCTTTATCATTTGCTAATCCAGAGATGAAGATAGACAATAATCTTGAATTCTTCAATCTTCATCATTTCTTTAACCTTTTACTGGCCTCTGTTGTTCTGGTAATCTTGATGTTCAGGTTTGGGTCTTGTTCTGTTACACTCTTTGTCGATGAGTCATGAGTAGTGCACCTGTTGTATTTGATTCTGCAGAAGAATTTACTAAAAACTGCACAAACTACAACCGGCGTTAGACACGACAAAAATCTCGGAAGTACTCTTCACATTCCTTTTGACCCTTAATAGTTCTCCCCCTGAACTATTAAACATTGTCAATGTATACCAGAAACTTGAAAATTTGAAATCTTTTTCAACTTTTAAGTATCTGAGTCTTCACATTCAGTATCCCAACATCGGTTATTGAAAATAAAATTGAAACAAAACTTTTTTTTTATTTTTCAAAGTTTATGCTAAAACACACCAAAAATCTTTTTGAATTTTCAAATGTAATTGCATAAAAGTAAATTCAACATATTTTTGTGAATTTTCTGGTAAGAGGATCATATCAGTATTGAAACAGTCAGTCAAAACTCTTTTTGATCAATTTTCTGTTTTTATCATTGAGGATCCTACAACCATTACCAGTATGTTTGTCCACTTAAACTCAAAATCATCATTCATTGCTCAGCGCTTTAGATACATTATGGTAATATTAGATACTGAGTAATCTATGGTCCCCGCATTCGCGACACATTCCCGTATCAAGAATTGCACAAAGCTTCATCGTAACGCGTGATTATATTGAAGTTATCCGTTAGTTACAAAGTATGAGGCACAGTGGTGACAGGTCAGCAAATTAATGCTTCAAAGCGACTTGTGCACTCTACCAGGGTGAGGACTAATATCATACATGACTTTCATCATTATATTGATACGATGCATTAGATAATCTTTGATTATCATCACACATGTTAAGTTCCTCATTTGGTAACTTATGGTTTTGGCTTTATTAGCTCTTTTAATAAGATACCCTGACTGAATCTAGGTCAGTAAATCAATACAGCAAAAGATCAGTTAGGCCATCCCCAGATAACTTTCAATATAACGACCCGAAACCTCTGATTTTGGCAATCTATCAAACGAAATTTCGGTACTGAGACCATATGCCAACGATACGTTGATCCACATGATTATCAGTTATTGATTTTAAGTTTATATCACCATGCTGAACTTTAAACTTTGATTTCAAGCCTACCAATATATAATTGTAGTGGCTACTCAATGTTTATCAATTCATTTTTGTTTTTAGAGTAGTCTGACCGTACACTGATGTACTATCATCTCTTCTTTTTCTCCAGGAAAACTCATTTTTGATTTTCTATTTTTTATTTTGATTTTTCTGAAATTTTCTCCCCCTAAAAATCTAAAAATAAGCATATTTTTGGATTTTTAAACTTTTTAAGGAAAAACAAAATAAAATGATATCCGATGCGGTTTACTCATTGAGTTTCAAAAACCATTTTTCACTCAGATTGCTTGACTCACTTTTATCTTTCAATTAGTAAAAACCATTAACCAAGATAAAAGAGATTAGAATAAACCATTTTGTCGTATCTGTTATTGAAATCCAAAACCTGAGAGCAATTGCATGAGATTGCAATGTTTTCCGGCTTCACAGGTTGGAAACAGATGACAAACACTCTCCTCTCTGTTGAAATCTTGTTTTCCTTCCTCAATATCCCTTCCTTGACCTTCACCTCTCCAATAAATAGTGTGTATACAGATGCTCCACTATCAACTATCAAAGAATAGCTAATAGGTCTGTCTGGAACAATCTGCACACTTATTAAACAATTAGCATGAGAGAGGTACCCATCCCTTCACAATGATGGGTCGTCCAAGGTCATCAATCCTCGGAACATCAATCCATTCTCCTTTTGAAAAATCAATTGGTTTTTCAATGGATTGATTTGAAGTAGAAATTGCTATTGATTTGGAAAGTGATTTGGGTTTCCAAACACGTTCAGAGTTTATTTTAGATTTTGTTGAAATTGTTTTAATTTTTGACTTTTCAGATTTCTTATTTGAAACCCGCTTCTGAACTTTGTTTGGAATCTTCTCAGACTTAACTGATGAAGACCCAGGTTTAGAGTTATTCTTAGGCTTAGCCTTAGAACTCCCCCTTACCTCAGCAACCCGTCCACAATCTCCATTTTTATTCAAGGCAATTTTGTTACGATTGTCATACACAATCTGTTTCCCTTTTTTCTTCTTGATTGGGTTTGGAGATACAGACTTTTTGACATTGCCTGAATGTTTAGCAAATTTCACTTCGGTCCTTTGCTGTTTGACATACGGACATGCAGCAACTAAATGCCCACACTCTCCGCAGTTAAAACAAGACCTATATTCTACAAAATCACATGCATACCCGTCATCCCAATACCAATAGGGACAATGAGCTGCAATATGACCAACTTCACCACATTCAAAACAGTTTCTCCATTCAACATAACCATGAGAATACTGTGGTGAGTTGTTTCCCCAATAACCATCAAATCGAGAGTTATATGAATAATCATAATAGTCATATGATCTAGATGAAAAATTTCTTGAATTCTTTTGATGAGAATTTTTCATCTGATCATTTCCTTTCGATTTGTTTGGTTTTGGTCCTTTTACTTTAGGACCTTTCTTATTTTCAGCATTTTGCTTTTCAATATTTTTCTTTTGATCCTATTTATTCTCATGTTGGTTAGGACTGAGTTCAAAATGAAGATGATCAAATTGATTTCTAAATTGATTTAACAAATCGATATTGTCAACAAAAATACATTTAAGTAAAGATTGTTCGATATTTTCAATTAGAAAATCTTTGTTGAAAATCAATTTGTCATGTCCTTCCAACATGTAGGATCCTTCAACTCCTTCAGGAAACATGAATATGGGTTTTTCTTCAGATTCAGATTCTGAAGTTGTTACCACATTTTCAGTTTTCTTTTCAAACATTTGTTTCACTTCACAATCAGGATTAACAACACAAGGTGTTGTGATTTCCAACTCTGATGTGAGATTATTCTTTGAAAAACTTTTATTCATTTCTAACATTTCTTTCTTTAAAGATTCAATTTTATTTAACAAATCTTTTTCATTCTTTTCAAAAACTTTAATTTAATTTTTACAATTTTCTAGTTCATTTGCTAGTTTCTGTTTGTCCTCAATAAGTGTCATCAATTCACATTTCATCTTGACACATTTAGAACAACTAGCACTTACCTCATCATCTGATTTATTACCATCATCAGATTTTGCATCACCATTTCTGATATCACTCTGTTCTGATTCACTCTGTTCTGAACTCATATCAGAACTCAAATCACTCTTTGACAATTCACTGGAATCATCATGTCTCATTTGTTTGACTAAACATACAACATTCCTATGAACACCTTCTCTGTTAACACATTTGTCAACATGTACCATTTCATCAATTGGTTTTGGTTTCATTGGAAATCCCCAACAGTTGTCAACTTGAGAATTTTGTCTCTGTAATTTCTGTCGATCAGCTTCTATCAGAGCTCTGATCTCCTCATCCGTTCTTGATACGGCCCAGTAATTCATCATTTTTCCAACAAAAATAGTTCAAAAATTTTCTAAAATCAGGCTTAACCAAGCACAAGTTCCACGTTCGCCCAAAAGTAGTATACCATTCTACTTTCGCCCCTGATACTTCTACTTTCGCCCAAAGTAGTATACCCGAATGTAGAATTTTGACCAGAATGTAAAATATCCAAACACAAGTTCCACGTTCGCCCAAAAATGTCTACGTTCGACCACTCTGATTCCACGTTCGCCCGCCCGACGAATCGAAAGTGGAAATATCTGCCCGAATGTGGAAACTTCAAACACTAAAATCCAGGTTCGCCCAGAAAAGCTCTAGGTTCGACCAAAATTCACTCAGATTTGCCCACTCTAGGTCAGGTTCGCCCACAACAGCTCACTTTCGCCCATTTCAGATCTGAAAAACGGTTACACTTTGAAAAACGGTTATTTTGATCTCTGATTTTCAAAAGTTTATGGATTTGAATGATCTTTATCAGGTTTTGATTCGGAATTGATTTTGAACAACTTTAATTCTTGGAATTTTAGATTTTATCCACAAATTCAACTCTAAATCAATCAAAAACACTCAAAAACCATTTTCATTCAAAAACAGATGTATTTTGATCAAAATTAGGTCCAAATCAGCTCTGAGTTTATCAAATTTGTTGTTGTATGATCCGTATGGCTCTGATACCACTTTGTAAATGAAAGATTTTAGATGAAACAGGATTAATTGATCATACAAGTAACAAAACCAGGTGCGGAAACCCTAGCTTTGAACAAACTGATAAAACTCTAATCAAAACACAATTAACATCATTTTCAAAGCTTTTTCATAGATTAACTTTCTCAAATATTCAATTACAATCACACACACGTTAATCTAGATCACTTAAACACTTTCTCAAATACACCTGGAACCTGACACAAACACACACTCCAACTAAAACTCTCTCCATCTCAAAAACACACAAATTCTATTTATAGACTCTGCACGTTCGCCTAGTTGTGATGGTCGAATGTGGAATCTTTCCACATTCGCCCATTTGTGTTGGTCGAATGTGGAATCTTTCCACATTCGCCTAGTTTGTCTCCTGTGTAATTTCCACTTTCGCCCAGAACTTCCACATTCGCCCACTTTTTCCACTTTCAACCCATCAGCAAATCTTCTAACATATGTTAACTTGTAGATCCAATCACTAGTCGCTCTTTGTGCATCTACAAAAAATAAGAAAAAGCTTTTTCTTGTTTTCTACAACCATTCTCAAAGTAACGACCAATCAATCATTTTCAAAATTTGTGCATCAAATTTGGACCTTACCTCCCTTATCTCCTTCAAAGGAAACATACCCTGTGTTAAAACATTTAACATAATGTAACATAGATATGTCGCCGATCAACTGCTCGGAACAATCACTATCAACACACCAGTGGTTGTCGATAATCCTCCTTGGCTATCCATGCATGAATAAGGAGATTAATTAGACATCGAAACCTAAGCCATAACTGTCCTGGGCCGTCACGAAGCATCAATGTAAGATATTTCTTTCAAACACATGTCCTTTAAATTTGGAATTGGTGTTGCTTTTGGTTTGCAATGTTGTATAGGATTAACATCATTAGCTACTTTTGGAGTAGTAACTTTTGGTTTTTCAGGTTGTTTATATTTATAAATTTGTTTTTGTTCTTCAGCAACCTTACGTTTGTTCTTAGCAGCGTTCCAGTCACCTTCAGATGGTTTAACCTTCGGATTCACATTTTTCTTTGTCTTAGGTTAAGAAACTTTCATCGACTTAGAGTAGTAATTATCCCTAGGTGTAGTCGTCTGATGTTGTCTATAGTAAGCCACATAAGGACGATGTGTGCAATTTCGAGTAATGTGACCAGGAGTTCCACAATTGTAACATGTTTGCTTCTTCACCTAAGTAGCATACCTAGTTTATTAGATCCAACAAAAGATGATATTTGCGAATGATAAGATCTGTTAGATGATTTGCTCGAACTGTGCTCAAACTTTCTGCTTTGTTAGCATATGCAACACTCTTTGATTTGTTAGCACTTGCAAATTCTGATGATTTATGAAGACAAGTTCTTCCTTGTGCAGTTGGTTGTTTCTATGCCCTTCTCTGTGTGACATGAACCTATTCATGAGAGTTAGCACAAGTATGTTTTCTATTTTTCTAAAAAAAAATTTCATTTTTTTAAAAAACATTTTAGTGGCACATATTTCTCAGTTATGCCATTTACTGTTGATTTCAAGAGAAACTTTGGCACATAAGAACAGGCATTACTTGAAAACATTGAAGTTTTCAAACAACCATCATCAGGTTTAGCAAAAGCAGTTGAGTTAGGCTTATTGCCCTTAAGAACCGAACCTACACTAGCATCACTTTTAACAGAAGAATTAGAAATTGTTTTTAGTTTAGAGTCATTAGAATTTATTAGAAATTGTCTTTAGTCCGTTTTTCAACTAAAACTGTTTCTGCACATGAAATAGAAGCATCCAGAAGTATTCACACATTTAAATTCAGTAGTTACTTCCTTGATGGTTCCAACTCCAATAGTTTTAGATTCTGCTGAAACAGTTGATTCACATTTAGATTTAAGTGGTTCAGCTGATTCTACTGGACTAACAGACTCAACTGATTTCAAAGATTTAGCTAAATTTTGAAATAAAACAGATTCAATTGACTCAAGAGAAGTAGTTGAGTGTGATGGACTGACAGAGGGTTCTGATTCTTTAGACTTAGTAGTTTCTTATTTTACCGATTTTGTAAATTTAGAAGAATTTGCTTTTACAAAATTAGTTTTTGGTATTGAGCTAAGTGGAATAACAATTTTGGTATTACTTTGTGAGTTACCCGTGTACCCCTTTGGCTCTGTTATATTTATGGGAGCATTTTTTGCATGTTCAACCACCAACCCCTTCCCATATTCCATCTTTGCTTCCCTCTCTATCTCCTCCTCAGTAATTGGAAGACCAACATAATTATGATTGTATGGAGGAGATATTTCAAGATACCCCAGACCAACACCCTTGTTTTCCTTAAATTTCAGTTGGGTGTTGGTCATTTTTTCAACTACTTCACTGGATACATCGAATTTCTTAAAATTGAAATAAGCAATAGCAAATTTTGATTTCAATGAGTCCCGTAGTTAGTTCCTTTATCAGTTTCTTATGATGCATAATTACACAGGTCGTATTACTAAGGTAATTCTTATACTGAACAACATCATTTTCTAAGGCTTCCACCCTAAGTTTGTAAGTTGAAGTTCGACTATTTAGACAAGAAATCTTCCCTTTTAGCTCATCGTTCTCTCTTACTAATTCAGAGTTATAACCTTTGTAATATTTATCCTTTTCAACACAAGAATTAGAGCATAGATCAGAAAATACCTCATGTGAAGCATATTTGATATATTGAACCAGCACATGAACCTGATACTCAATAGATACTGGAACAATAGGAGCGGGTGTCGAAACTGTAGCAGGTGTGCAACGTGGCTGAGAAGCAACATTATGATTTTGTGCCTTCTGCCTGTCATATGAATTACAATCTTTGATGATAGAGATGAGTCCTGACAGAGACAAATAAGTAAGATCCTCCGACTTCTTGATCAAGGCAACATTCGTATCCCAATTCTTTGGAAGAGCATTTAACAACTTCTTATTTACCTCGTAATTGTTCAAAGTTATGTTTACGGTCTTCATTTCAATTACTAGAGATACGAATCTCGTAATTTGATTTTCAAGGGTTTCACCAAGAATGCAATTGAACTGATTGAACTTATGCCGCAGCATGTCCCTTCGACTGTACTTCATGTCATCATTCCCTTCATAAAATTCAATTAGAGAATCCCACAATGCTTTGGCAGATTTAGTCTCTCTATATTTTGAGATGATCTCTGAAGCTAAATCCATAGTCAATGTGTTAAGAGCCTTTTCATCAAGCTTGACTTGGTCACAATCTTCATTTGTATATTCAGATTCAGGTTTAGGTAGTGTAGTACCCTTCTCTTCATCTATAACGTAAGTAATTGGAGTAAGACCTCTGCAAATAACTCTCCAAACTTTGGCATCCTTTTCTTTAACATGTTGAATGAACCTAAATTTTCATTCAGCAAAAGACTCTCCCAACATCAACATGGGAACCCGTGTGCTTGTTGCATTCATGACTAGGATAAAAATTGAGAACTATCTTCAAGTTCGAGAACCAAAAGATAAATCCAGAACCAAGAGACTCTCGAGAACGAACTTCCAATCGAGAATCAACGAAAATCCAAGAAACAGTAAGCAGTCCCAGAACTGTGTGAAATCCCAATAAAGTTCCAAGAACAGAAACAAATCTCCAAGAACCAAGCTAAATCCGTGAACCGAAGCAAAAACCCGAGAACCACTTGTAAAGCCAAGACCAAGTCTTGAAACCCGAGAACACTTAAAAGCCGAATACCAAAAATCCGAGAACAACTTTAAGACTGAGAACGATTCTGATCCCTAAAAATAATGAAAACCCGAGAATCGTGTCTTGAAAAACTCTAGAAAGTGAACGTACAAAAATCCCGTTGTGACACCCGGCAAATTCAGGTTGACAACATTGTCTAGGTCAAAGTCTACCTTAGCGAGTCACGCGTATATTATACTTAACTGGGTTAGTTGAGTCGTGTTATGGTTCGGGAACTGTTAATTTAGTCTAGAGGATCATTAGATGTCAGTCCTAAACCAAGTGTACAAGGGGTGACGATTCGTAGAATCGTCAAAGCATAGGGAACATACAAGTCTCGAGTCCCGGGAATTGATGAACGAGTGTGAATGTGTTTGTTTGCAAGTATTATGTGTTCACAATCATTATGTGACTTGTCGGTATGTGAAAATGTGTTAACATATGTTAAAACGGGGTTTAACGCGCCAAATACACGGAACCAACCCCTACAGGCGATTAGGGAGGCCTAATCGCCTATAGGGAGGCGATTAGCTTTGCATGGTAGGCGATTGGGACTTGGCTATAGGCGATTGGGGGCTAATCGCCTATAGTGAAGGCGATTAGCAGCCCTAATCGCCTGTAAAAGCTGCATAATCGCCTGAAACGTACCTGGCGACTAAAAACGACTATAAATACAACACTTGACCTCCTAAACTTCATTATAACAACCCTAGCCGTCCCACAACTCGTCCCAACTCTCAAACAACCTCTGGAACACGATTTTGGATCAAACTACACGTTTTCAAGCCTATTACATCAATCTATCATAAACCTAAGGTGTAGTTTTCATTCATGCAACCTTTATTAACATTATTTTTGAATCCCTAATGGTCCAGACCTGTTTATAAACGTTTGTGTCTTCTGAAACTCGTTAATAATCGTTGTTAATTGGGTTCTAACTATTTTGCATGTTGTATGTGTTAATTATAATTAAAAGATAGGATTGTTGTGATTCAAAAAGGATTGTAGCATAATATTAAGGTATTTACAGATTGATGATGATAGCATGTTGATGAAATATGAGTAATTGTTCATTAGGGTTACGGTTATGCATGTTAATGTG
The DNA here is from genome assembly GCA_032199755.1 of Ambrosia artemisiifolia. NCBI lineage: Eukaryota > Viridiplantae > Streptophyta > Magnoliopsida > Asterales > Asteraceae > Ambrosia > Ambrosia artemisiifolia. Next base: position 44,910,707 of record CM063518.1, read on the forward strand.
ATGTTTCATGCTACGAGTATTATTATGGGGAAACATGGTTGCATTCAGGGCTGGTAGAACGATGTTAAACTAAGGATTTTGATTGAAACATGTTTGGTATTGTTGTTTGATTGATATTTGATGTTTCCACACGTTCTGGATTTGATTTGGAGGGTTAAACGCGCGAAAAACCGGAACAAATGTGCTGAAGGCGATTATGGACCCTAATCGCCTATGCTATAGGCGATTAGGAGGCCAATCGCCTGTTAAGGCAGCCTAATTGCCTATAGCATAGGTGATTGGGAGCCTAATTGCCTTCATTTCATGCGATTGTGATCCTAATTGCTAGTTAAGTCCTGAATTGCATGTCTTACGGCCCTAATCGCCTAATAACTCCTGATTTGCATACCACATGACCCTAATCGCCTATAGTATAGGCGATTAGCCCTCATAATCGCCTGTTGACCTACGTAATTGCTAGTTGACTTTTCCTAATCGCCTGTACTGCTGCTGTAAGTGTATTTTAGCATTCCGGGACCCGATTTGACACCTAGGAACATGCTAGGAACCCCGTATCATACCAAATAACTTGGTAACATGTGCTTGGACTTATTTATGTGTTAATTGAACTATGTGCTAGAACTTGTTGGACTTTAACGTATGTTAAGTGTGATTGCATGATTGTATGTTTGAGGGTACAAGTATAACACGGGGAGTCTCGGGTCACCAATGGGATGTCGAGTCTTGTACATTTGGTTAGTTTAACAGTCACAGTGTTTTCAAACGAACTTGGTTATGGTCTGGACATCTAGGGACTAACTAACCTACGGGTTATTAGTCTAAGTACTTGTAACTGTCATATGTTAGGTCGCCGCTTTACGGGGCTAGCATAGCTTTTTATTCATAATACGAAGTAACGCAACCTAAGGTGAGTTCACGGCCCCACTTTTAACTGGTTTCACTTTTTGGGGGAGAAAACATGTGTTAAACTTATGTTTTGGTAACAATTGTCATACTATGGGTTTCTATGGTTTACTATACGATCTTTGGAAGTCCCGGGGGAAACCATGAATGTGCGGGTTAGCACAACGGGGAAATGTGAATAGATCTATTGGGAGTGACCAACCCCACTCGTCGGCTTGGAGGGCCGGGCGGGTGCATATTGTCTCAAACAGGAACAGGTTTACTATTCGGGCACAACATCTGGTTTGCGAGTTAGTAATGGTTTTCCAATCGTAGTAGTTACAAAACATACGCCTAGCTAGCGTACTTTGGTTTACATTAGTATGGACAGGTTAAACTTGGTACTTTATTTTACAAACCTGTGAACTCACCAGCATTTTTGTGTTGACGTAACTCTTACATGTTTTCTCAGGTCGCTAAGGTAGCACTACGGGACTAGGGCGCACGCGTCTGCACGGCGTCTAGTTAGGGTTGCATGGTTTTCAAATACTGAATATTTTGGATTACTTTTGGTTTTGTTTTGAGAATAAGCTTCCGCTGTTATTTGGGAATTTTAAACTATGTTTTTGAAATTGCATATGTTCATTTAGACTTGTTTATTGTGATCGTTGACTTGGATCCTGGTTTGTCATGCATCTCGCGGTAAAACTCCGCAAGTGGATTTTGAGGGTGTGACAGATTGGTATCAGAGCCAGGTTATAGTGAACTAGGACTGCATGTAGAGTCTAGTCTATAGCCGAGTCGCACACACTAGACGATCACATAGTACTAAACGTTATGGTGGGTTACGTATGGGCTTGTCGGGGTGTCTCTAAATCATCTGACCCTTCTGTGTTACATCATCCGTTCTCTCTTATGTCGGGTTACTTGCTTTCTAGGTAGTGTGGTATATTGGGGCAAAACGTCTACTCTTGAGATTTGTCCAAGGCTCGGACATCTCCCTTTCATACTCCAATAGAAACACTTGCCATAAACTACCGTAGCATTACGGTGTATGGCTAAGAGTCTATGTCCGGTGATTTGAACTTTGAACTAGGAGAACACTTGGAGGACCATGTAGAGCGGTTTATCATTTCGGGTGCACACGAAATCATAAACCGAAATGCATGAAAGCCCTAGTGAACTCTGGGTTTGAATGGATAGTCCTGGGTTGGATCTAGCTTTGATCTTGTGAACGCTAGTGGTTGTCATTAGCTGTGAAACTAAATTTTCTCGTCCTTTTTGTCAGAATCATGTCTGGAGTTCGCGGAGGACGTGGAGGTGGCCGCGCTGGTGGGCGTGGTGGTGGTGGTGGTCGTGGAGGTGTAAACCTAACACAAAAAGATCTGAACAACTTGCTGTAAGCTGCCTTTCAGTTAGGGCACAATGGTGGTGGTAAGTTGACTTATCAACTTTTGCCTCATTAGTGAACTTTGTTTACATCTTCCGTGGTTTCTTATGTGTTTCATTTCAGGTGGTCCTGTTAACCCACCCCCACCTATGTGTACCTACAAGATGTTTCGGGACTGTAAGCCCCAGGAATTCTCTGGCACTGAGGGTGCTGTGAGCTTGCTCAGGTGGCTAGAAAAGGTGGAGTCAGTGTTTCTGATGTGTAACTGTCTCCCAGAGGATCGAGTCAAGTATGCTGCCACGTTATTCCAGGATGTTGCTTTGACCTGGTGGAACAATACCACCCAGAACATGGGTTTGGGGGAGGCTTATGCTATGCCTTGGGAAAATTTTGTTCAGCTATTGAAGCGAGAGTACTGTCCAAGGGAAGAAATTCAGAAACTAGAGCATGAGGTGTGGAACCTCAAGATGACCGGGTCAGAGATTGAAAAGTATACGGTAAGGCGTAATGAGTTGGCAGTGCTGTGTCCTGATCTGCATGTGCCAGAATACAAGAGGATTGAACACTATATCTTGGGACTAGTACCAGAGATCGCAGGGTTGGTGGCTGCGGGAAATCTTCCTACATACTCAGATGTGGTCCGATCGGCTCACAGGATGACAAATTTGAAGGTGAATGGGGGTATCTTGCCTGCTAAGGGTTCGACTGTCAAGGCCCCGGAGAATAACAAGCGTAAATGGGATAATGAGGGGAAGGGATCTGTGCCAGCACCAACACAACAGGGTAAGAGGTTTGATAGCGGGGGTTCTTCTTCTTCTGGTTCCAAACCGGGTGGTTATGCGGGGAAATTACCTAAGTGCAACAAATGTGGGCGTCATCATCAGGGGGATTGCGACTGTAACCGTTGCCATCGCTGCCAGCGACTTGGGCATTTTGCTAAAGACTGTCGGGCGACACTTCCATCGACCCAGGCCCCAACTACTACCCCGGCTCCTACTGCTCAAGGAACTACGGGGAAACAGGGTTGCTATAACTGTGGGGAGGCTGGGCATTACAAGAAGGAGTGCCCGAAACTGAAGCAGGGCGGGGATGTGAGGGATAGAAACGGTAACGGGAACAACGGGGGCGGTGGCAGAAATGCACGTGCCTTCGTCATTGGAGCCGCGGAGGCTAGACAGGATCCTGACACAGTTACCGGTACGTTCCTTCTCAATAATCGCTCTGTTAGTGTTTTGTTTGATTCCGGTGCCGATAAGAGTTTTATATCTCTGGAAGTTAGTCGACTGCTAGATGTAGTACCCGTACCATTAGAGGCTAAGTATATAATTGATTTGGCTGACGGTAAAAAGATTGAGGCGACTTCTATCCTTCGGGAGTGTCACCTAGAGTTGTCGGGTTTCTCTTTCCCCATCGACCTTATGCCGGTACCCTTGGGTAGTTTTGACGTTGTTGTAGGCATGGATTGGTTGTCTTTGTATCGCGCTGAGATTGTTTGCTACGACAAGGTTATTCGGATTCCTCTCCCTGATGGAGAATTTCTTTCGGTGTACGGTATCAAGGGCGGTGCTCCGCTAAGACTCATCTCCAGCATGAAAGCCCTTAAGTATCTTCGGAAGGGTTATTCGGCCGTTGTGGCACTTTTATCTGTTTCCTCTACTGACGAGAAGAAGATCGACGATATTCCTGTTGTACGCGAGTTTCCTGATGTTTTTCCCGATGATTTATCTGGTCTTCCTCCCCATCGTCAGGTTGAGTTCAGTATTGATCTTGTACCGGGCGCTGCTCCTATTGCTCGGGCCCCCTACCGTCTTGCACCTCCTGAGATGCAGGAATTGTCTAGTCAGTTGCAGGAACTCTTGGACAAGGGTTTCATCAGACCAAGTTCTTCCCCTTGGGGAGCCCCGATTCTGTTCGTCAAGAAGAAGGATGGAAGTTTTCGTTTGTGTGTGGATTACAGAGAATTGAACAAGGTGACCATCAAGAACCGTTATCCTCTTCCCCGTATTGATGATCTATTCGACCAACTCCAGGGTTCTAGCTACTACTCTAAGATTGATTTAAGGTCCGGCTATCACCAGTTGCGCGTAAGGGAAGCTGACGTTGCAAAGACTGCCTTTCGGACACGTTATGGCCATTTTGAGTTCTTGGTCATGCCCTTTGGTCTCACTAACGCACCCGCGGTTTTCATGGATTTGATGAACCGCGTTTGCAAACCGTATCTTGACAAGTTCGTCATCGTGTTTATTGATGACATCCTGATTTACTCCAAGAACAAGGCCGAACACGAGGAACACCTGCGTTTGGTTTTGGAACTTTTGCGATGAGAACAACTTTACGCTAAGTTCTCAAAGTGTGACTTTTGGTTACGCGAAGTTCAATTCCTAGGACATGTGGTTAATGAACTAGGAATTCATGTCGATCCAGCTAAGATCGAAGCGATCAAGGACTGGGAAGCACCAAAGACGCCAACTGAGGTGCGGCAATTCCTAGGCCTTGCGGGCTATTATCGTCGTTTCATTAAGGGATTTTCGAAGATCGCTCAACCCCTCACCACTCTTACTCAGAAGGATAGAAAATTTGACTGGGGTGAACCACAAGAGTCAGCGTTCCAAGAACTGAAGTCTAAACTTTGTTCTGCTCCTATTCTGTCCTTGCTTGAAGGCACTGACGATTTCGTTGTTTACTGTGATGCTTCTACTCATGGTCTCGGTTGCGTGTTGATGCAACGCGAGAAAGTGATTGCGTATGCTTCTCGTCAACTCAAGGTGCACAAGAGGAACTACACCACCCATGACTTGGAGTTGGGTGCAGTGGTATTCGCGTTGAAAATTTGGAGACATTACTTGTACGGTACCAAATGCACCATCTACACCGATCACAAGAGTCTCCAGCATATTTTCGACCAACAACACCTGAACATACGACAGAGTCGCTGGGTTGAACTCCTGAACGACTATGATTGCGCCATTAAGTACCATCCTGGCAAGGCGAATGTGGTAGCAGACGCCTTGAGCAGGAAGGAATCACCAAACCCTCGTCGCGTTCGGGCGTTGCAGCTCACCATTCATTCCTCTCTACCTGACTAACTCCGTTCTGCCCAGTTAGAAGCTTTGAAGGAGGAAAACCTTAAAGCTGAGACTATGCACGGTGCCGACAAGCACCTCGAGCGAAGGCCTGATGGCCTGCACTACTTCGCAGAACGCGTATGGGTTCCTTTATTCGGGGGACTTCGGGAGCTTGTCTTAGATGAGGCTCACAAGTCCCGGTATTCCATTCATCCTGGTTCGGATAAGATGTACCAAGATCTAAAGGTGCTCTACTGGTGGCCAAACATGAGGTCGGATATAGCCTCATACGTGAGCAAATGCTTGACCTGTGCTAAGGTCAAGGTGGAATACCAGAAACCGTCGGGTCTCTTGCAACAACCTGAAATTCGAGAGTGGAAGTGGGAACGGATTACAATGGATTTTGTCACGCAACTACCTAAGTCACCGAGCGGGAATGATAAGATATGGGTGATTGTAGATCGGTTGACGAAATCAGCCCATTTTCTCGCTATTAAGGAGACCGACACCATGGATCGTTTAGCTCGTCTTTATCTGAAGGAAGTTGTTTCTAAGCACGGGGTGCCGGTTTCTATTATTTAGGATCGTGACTCCCACTTTACTTCTCACTTCTGGAAGTCTTTGCACAAGGCTTTGGGTACCCAGCTAGACATGAGTATGGCTTATCACCCACAGACTGACGGTCAGAGTGAACGCACGATTCAAACCTTAGAAGACATGCTTCGGGCATGTGTGATCGATTTTGGCAAAAGTTGGGAAGCTCATCTACCGTTAGTAGAATTCTCTTACAACAACAGTTACCACACGAGCATCAAGGCAGCTCCGTTCGAAGCACGGTACGGGCGGAAATGCCGGTCCCCTCTTTGTTGGGCTGAGGTGGGTGAGAGTCAACTCACTGGGCCTGAGCTAGTGTACGAAACTTCGGAAAAGATCGTACAGATTCGTAACCGGTTGGCAGCGGCACGGGATCGGCAAAAGAGTTATGCCGATCAGCGTCGCAAGCCATTGGAATTCCAAGTTGATGACAAAGTACTTCTGAAAGTTTCACCGTGGAAGGGCGTCATACGCTTTGGGAAGCGTGGCAAACTTAACCCTCGGTATGTCGGACCATTTACGATCCTGGAACGGATTGGACCGGTGGCATATCGTCTTGATTTACCGACGGAGCTCGGCAACGTACATAACGTCTTCCATGTGTCTAACTTAAAGAGGTGTCTGGCTGACGAGTCTCTTATTGTTCCACTGGAAGAGATCAAGGTTGATGATCGTCTTCGGATTGTGGAGGAACCTGTCGAGATTCTTGATTACAAGATTCGTAGCTTACGTCATAGCAAAATTCGCATTATTAAGGTTCGCTGGAACTCGAACCGGGGACCAGAGTACACTTGGGAACGGGAGGATCAGATGAAGTCTAAGTATCCTCATCTTTTTCCTAAGGAAGCATTCGAATCGAGATATGTTACCACTGCAGCTGAATGAATCTCGGGGCGAGATTCCTTTTTAACGTGGGGATGATGTGACAACTCGGGTAAATCTCTCTCTTGGTTTCTATCTTTTGCCTGTTTCTTTTGTTATTCCTTTTGGTACTTGTGCAATTTTCGGGATGAATATTCTTTTAACGTGGGGATGATGTGACACCCGGCAAATTCAGGTTGACAACATTGTCTAGGTCAAAGTCTACCTTAGCGAGTCACGCGTATATTATACTTAACTGGGTTAGTTGAGTCGTGTTATGGTTCGGGAACTGTTAATTTAGTCTAGAGGATCATTAGATGTCAGTCCTTAACCAAGTGTACAAGGGGTGACGATTCGTAGAATCGTCAAAGCATAGGGAACATACAAGTCTCGAGTCCCGGGAATTGGTGAACGAGTGTGAATGTGTTTGTTTGCAAGTATTATGTGTTTACAATCATTATGTGACTTGTCGGTATGTGAAAATGTGTTAACATATGTTAAAACGGGGTTTAACGCGCCAAATACACGGAACCAACCCCTACAGGCGATTAGGGAGGCCTAATCGCCTATAGGGAGGCGATCAGCTTTGCATGGTAGGCGATTGGGACTTGGCTATAGGCGATTGGGGGCTAATCGCCTATAGTGAAGGCGATTAGCAGCCCTAATCGCCTGTAAAAGCTGCATAATCGCCTGAAACATACCTGGCGACTAAAAACGACTATAAATACAACACTTGACCTCCTAAACTTCATTATAACAACCCTAGCCGTCCCACAACTCGTCCCAACTCTCAAACAACCTCTGGAACACGATTTTGGATCAAACTACACGTTTTCAAGCCTATTACATCAATCTATCATAAACCTAAGGTGTGGTTTTCATTCATGCAACCTTTATTAACATTATTTTTGAATCCCTAATGGTCCAGACCTGTTTATAAACGTTTGTGTCTTCTGAAACTCGTTAATAATCGTTGTTAATTGGGTTCTAACTATTTTGCATGTTGTATGTGTTAATTATAATTAAAAGATAGGATTGTTGTGATTCAAAAAGGATTGTAGCATAATATTAAGGTATTTACAGATTGATGATGATAGCATGTTGATGAAATCTGAGTAATTGTTCATCAGGGTTACGGTTATGCATGTTAATGTGATGTTTCATGCTACGAGTATTATTATGGGGAAACATGGTTGCATTCAGGGCTGGTAGAACGATGTTAAACTAAGGATTTTGATTGAAACATGTTTGGTATTGTTGTTTGATTGATATTTGATGTTTCCACACGTTCTGGATTTGATTTGGAGGGTTAAACGCACGAAAAACCGGAACAGATGTGCTGAAGGCGATTATGGACACTAATCGCCTATAGCATAGGTGATTGGGAGCCTAATTGCCTTCATTTCATGCGATTGTGATCCTAATTGCTAGTTAAGTCCTGAATTGCATGTCTTACGACCCTAATCGTCTAATAACTCCTGATTTGCATACCACATGACCCTAATCGCCTATAGTATAGGCGATTAGCCCTCATAATCGCCTGTTGACCTACGTAATTGCTAGTTGACTTTTCCTAATCGCCTGTACTGCTGCTGTAAGTGTATTTTAGCATTCCGGCACCCGATTTGACACCTAGGAACATGCTAGGAACCCCGTATCATACCTAATAACTTGGTAACATGTGCTCGGACTTATTTATGTGTTAATTGAACTATGTGCTAGAACTTGTTGGACTTTAAAAATGTTAAGTGTGATTGCATGATTGTATGTTTGAGGGTACAAGTATAACACGGGGAGTCTCGGGTCACCAATGGGATGTCGAGTCTTGTACATTTGGTTAGTTTAACAGTCACAGTGTTTTCAAACGAACTTGGTTATGGTCTGGACATCTAGGGACTAACTAACCTACGGGTTATTAGTCTAAGTACTTGTAACTGTCATATGTTAGGTCGCCGCTTTACGGGGCTAGCATAGCTTGCTGATTTTATTCATAATACGAAGTAACACAACCTAAGGTGAGTTCACGGCCCCACTTTTAACTGATTTCACTTTTTGGGGGAGAAAACATGTGTTAAACTTATGTTTTGGTAACAACTGTCATACTATGGGTTTCTATGGTTTACTATACGATCTTTGGAAGTCCCGGGGGAAACCATGAATGTGCGGGTTAGCACAACGGGGAAATGTGAATAGATCTATTGGGAGTGACCAACCCCACTCGTCGGCTTGGAAGGCCGGGCGGGTGCATATTGTCTCAAACAGGAACAGGTTTACTATTCGGGCACAACATCTGGTTTGCGAGTTAGTAATGGTTTTCCAATCGTAGTAGTGACAAAACATACGCCTAGCTAGCGTACTTTGGTTTACAATTTTATATAGTATGGACAGGTTGAACTTGGTACTTTATTTTACAAACCTGTGAACTCACCAGCATTTTTGTGCTGACGTAACTCTTACATGTTTTCTCAGGTCGCTAAGGTAGCACTACGGGACTAGGGCGCACGCGTCTGCACGGCGTCTAGTTAGGGTTGCATGGTTTTCAAATACTGAATATTTTGGATTACTTTTGGTTTTGTTTTGAGAATAAGCTTCCGCTGTTATTTGGGAATTTTAAACTATGTTTTTGAAATTGCATATGTTCATTTAGACTTGTTTATTGTGATCGTTGACTTGGATCCTGGTTTGTCATGCGCCTCGCGGTAAAACTCCGCAAGTGGATTTTGAGGGTGAAATCAAAACGTTGTGTAATAAAGAAACAAGATGAATAATATGAATGAAAAGGTTTATATTGCATACGGATTTAGAGAACCGTCAGATACAATAGATTTCTTTGATAAAAACTAAACCGCTAACCTGATAATGATGATGGACATAACATTATATAGGTCCTGTACTAGGTTTGACCCACATGGCATATCCCAATGTCACACCCCGCCAAGGCGGAAACACGTAGATGCAACCATTGAAAGGTTTTCAAGCACAAGGTTCAGGCAATACACATTTTTATTAAAATAGTACCACCACAAAGGATGGATATTGTCATAATTTATTCAAAACAACATAGTAATATCTAGAAAATGAGATAAAGTCTAGTATTCATGGATTTGAAACAAAACATCATAGGATTGACAAAACCCATCAAGTGGTACCACATGGTGCATGCTCGAACCTCTCCCTCAAATCCCTATGGCCCTCCATTAGTTACCTGAAAAACATGCATAAAGAGTTTGTCAACAACAATGTTGGTGAGTTCACGGGTTTGAATGTAACAAGCAAAACCAATGTGTAATTCGTGTATGACCAATCATAGGCTAGCTAAGCGAATGATTACTGTGCAAACCATGAGTCCCATAACCAAACCTCTTGACTGTTGTGCCTCGCGCATTGTACACTAAAGACAATGCATGTATGGTAGAATACTAACACTCTTTTGTATGTAACCGGTTAGAGCGACTAACCAAGAGTGGGGGTGCAACCCAATAGATCTATTAAAGTGTTCCATGGCTTTTGATAACTAATGGTTATAGTAAATGTTTTACAAGGACTAATGAGCTCATGAACCAATATATCTCATGTTCCACATGGTAGTCACGATAGAATGTACACACACTTGTAAATGACACTAGTATTGATGCATGTAAATCCCCCGAAATGTAAAAATAGTAAAATAGGGCCGTGAAAACTCACCTGATAGAGATGCACGTGGACTAAGTGAAGCCAAAATACATAGCAACTGTTGCCCGGATAGTAATTGCCCTATGATTTATTAAAAAGCATGGTAAATCACAAGTTTTCATTGTTCGTCATACAATTTGTCTACCCGACACTTGTGGACCCGGTTAATATGTTACGTGGACCTTGGTTTTGTATTTGTGATAGAAATAGATACCTTAACATGTGTTTAGACCATCATTTTACTCAAACCGAAGCTAACACTTGTTATAGCTTTGCTTAACACATGTTAGTTTATGGTAGCCGATTACTTTATGTTGTATAGTGTAGATGCCGTTTTGCGACTAATGATTAGATATTAACATGTGTTAAGGGGCGAAGGAGAACCAGAATGGGCGAAGGTGACATAGAAAGGGGCGAAGGTAGATTGTAGTTGGACGAATCTGGAACAGGGATGCACAGAAGACACATTCGACCACATACTGTGGGCGAATGTGGAACAATGCTACATTCGACCAGTCTATCTGGGCGAATGTACAGCTGCTATAAATAGAATTTGGGTTTTTGTAATGTATAACGAGTCATTTAGAGTGTGTGTTTTCAGTGTGTGTTCCTGAGAGGATTGAGAGTGTTAGATTGTGTTCTAGATTAACTGTAATCAATCTGTAAGCAATTATTTGAACAAGTTAATCTATGAAAAGCTTTTAAAATGACTTTGATTGTGTTTTGATTGAGTATATATCAGTTTGTTCTAAGCTAGGGTTTCCGCACCTGGTTTAGCAACTTGTATGATCATATAATCCTGTTTTCGTGTAAAATCACATCCTCTACAAAGTGGTATCAGAGCATAGAGGATCATACAACAACAAATTGATAAACTCAGAGCTGATTTGGACATAATTTTCATCAATTCACATCTGTTTTCAACTAAAAATGGTTTTTGTGTGTTTTTGAAAGAATTAGAGGTGATTTTGTGGTTAAAATTCAAAATTCCAAGTATTAAAGTTGTTCCAAATCATCTCCGAAGCATAACCTGATCAAGATCAATCAAATCCACAAACTTTTGAAAATCAGAGATCAAAATAACCGTTTTTCAAAGTGTAACCGTTTTTCAAAAGTCAGATATGGGCGAACCTGGACTGAGTGGGCGAACGTGTGAGTTTTAGGTCGAACGTGAGTGATTTTCTGGACGAACCAAGGTGTTTTAGGGCGAACCTAGAATTTTTTTGTTTGAATATTGTTCATTCGGGTCACAAAATTTACCTTCGGGAGATCGGGCGGACGAACGTAGAACATAAACGGTCGAACCTAGGTTGTTTTTGGACGAACGTAGAAACGTGTTTGTGAGTTTTTACATTCTGGTGAGATTTCACATTCGGGTTAGTGTGTTTGGGCGAATCTGAATCAAAAGGGACGAACCTGAGCACATTTTGGGCGAACCTAGGATAAGTTTTTGGAAAATTTTTCTAAGTGTTGAATTTCTCGAAGTTTGTGACCATGTGGCGTTATCAGACTACTCCTACACCAGCAACTACACAACCACAACAGCAGGTGATGGACCCATGGACAGTGGCAGCACAGAAGACGAGCACACAGTCTTCACAGCCGGTTAACTACATGACTCAGAGTGCACCTACAGTACCACAGTCTGACTACTGGGGAGTAGCAGCAGCGGTGGTAAACACTCAAACTACTAATGCTATTTCCACACTGATTAATGATTTGTCTTCAGGTAGCGGGACTCGGCCACCGAAGCTCATGGAGATTCAAGAATACAATCAGTGGCAGAAAAAGTTTAAGATACACTTGGAAGGCATGGGAGTGGAAGGTGCTGAAGCATGGAACATGATTGCTAAAGGTTACACACAACCAGTTCTGGAGAACACAGGTGAACCAGTGCCATTGGAGAGCATGGCGGAGGATGAGAAAAAGAAGTTTGCTGTGGAAAAGAAGGCGTTCTCCCAACTGACGCAAGCTATTACAAATGATCTTCTGCATCAGTTTGGAACGTGTACAACTTCTAAGGCTTTGTGGGATATGCTTAAAAGGAAGCATGATGGAAATGAGAAGACTCGAAATTTGAGGATGGAAGAACTTGTTAAGGAGTTTGAGAATTTTTCTTATGTTGGAAATGAAACTTTGAAAGAACTAACTCCTAGATATAATCATTTGATATCTGAATTGTCTAGCTATGGTGTACAGATTCCTATGGCAAAACAGGTGGACAAGTTTGCTGAAGCATTACCACCAAACTGGGATCAGCATGTGGATGTTCTGAAGGAGAAGGATGCTTTTCAATACTGGTCTCTTCAGGAGTTTATCGAGAAGCTGGAAAACAAGGAATTGGAAGAGAAGAGGAAGGCTAGGAGAGCACAGATTCCTCAGAATCCAAACTTATACTTTGGAGGATCTTTAGTTCCAGCAAGCACAAGTTCTGGAGGGCTAGTTACACCACATGTTGCTTGTATATCCAATGCTGTAGAATCACCTATCATCAACTACCATCAACAAACTTCATCTTTATCACAACCACAACCACAAGTTCCATATCAATATTCATACATTCCACCATTCTCCCCAAAGCAACAAGCAGCTTTTTACACTGCTGGTCAATCACAACCACAACCAATGAACCAACCTAACCAACCTACTGTGGTTTTGGAGACTTCCAATCTTGGAAATGTGACAGTTGAAGTTGCTCAGCAACACATTGCATTAGTCTCTGCAATGGTTTCTTCTTACAATGGATTAGTTGCTAGTCAAATTGGTAATAACAACTTGACCAATGAAGACTACGCACAGATTGATAAGGAAGAGATGGAACTCATTGACATCCAATGGGCATTTGCGAGCATAATGCGAAGAGCAACTGAGTTTATCGAGAAGACAGGTAGAACCGACTTGGGAACTTCTCCTAACACAACCTACGGGTTCAATAAGGAGAAAGTGACTTGTTTTAATTGTGGAGGTAAAGGTCACTTTAAACGTGAATGCACTCAGCCACCAAAACAAGGCAACAGGAATCCATTTAATGCTACCTATCAGAACCGTCAACAACAAAACCAAAACCAAGTTTCTTCCCAAAACAACAACAACAACTACCAAAATCGTCAAAACAACTTTAATAACAACCAAAATAGACAACCAACCACACCAAACCAGACACAAAACCAAACACCAAACAATACTAACCGAACAGTCATACCAATCACTACACCAGCTGAACAACAGAATACCAATCAAGCATTGGTTACCCAACAAGATGAGAGGTTTGACTGGTCGAGTATTCAGATAGGTGTTGAGGAGATAACTACTGGGGGAAATGTGGCTTGTGTTGCATATCAGGTTGATATTGAAGATTCTGAGACGATGGTGGAGAAGGTTGAAACTGAGGTTGAAAGTGATGAGTCTGAAGCTGAGATGGATGGGGATTTTGAACCTGTTAAGGTTAATTCTGAGGTTAATGTTGAGGTTGAAAATGAAGAGACGAATTCTGGAGTTGTGATTGATACTGTTTCTGACATTCCTGAGGAGTGTGAATCGGTTTATTCTGATTCAGACAGTGACTCGGATACGGAAGCTAATGTTAATTCTCTTGATGAAGATATTGATCAGTTGCTTGCAGAAGCGGATTTTCTGATGACTAGGAAGTCGTGCATTGCAGATGATGCTTTCACAAAGATTGATTATTCCAGATTCTTTGCAGGAAAGGAAGCTCATTTCGCATTGATGGCCATGACTGAACCGCCAAAACCTGTAAGTTCTGCATGTAGTACTGATAATACTAGTGAAAAATATTGTGGAACATGTGATAAATTGACTGAGGAGGTTAAACAACTCCGTATTCAACGTGATAGTGCTATCATGAACAGTCAATCTACTCGCAAAGAGTTGAATGCTTTTAACAAAGTATTAGATGGCTACAAAAAGGACATTTCTGACTTGAAAAACACTTTGTCTTTAAAACAATTGGCAATTAATAACTACATTAATGAAATTGAAAACACCAAGTTGGAAATGGCCGCCATCAAATGCTTTGCTGAAAAAGTAAACAAAAAGTTGGAAAGTTACAAGAATGTTGCTTATGTGGTAGACCACATCATTGATGATAAAAGCACCAATTATCGGGCTGTACCATCTCCGGTTCTCTTTGAAAACCATAACTGTCACCAAGTGACACCGGAGAGTTCGGTAAAATCTGACTCAGCATCGGAAAATGAATCTAACACTTCAAGTGTTGGTGATCCAAATTCCGATGTTAGACCAATTTTGGGAATCAATGATGAGGGTGTTACTGCTGAAAGTGTTGACTCAGATTCAGAGAGTGATGATACTGGTTGTAACCAAACTGTTAATGCATGTGATATTCCAAAAGAAAATCACATCATTACAAATGAACCAGTTTCATCATCTCAAATTATTCCAATGAGAAACATTCATCATGTGAATAAGTCTGAGAAGAATGTTGTGAAGAAAGATCTTAATGTGATTAAGAAAGATCTTGAGAAGAATGAGAAAAACGAACAATGTGACAAACCTGTCAAAGTGTTCTATCGGATGGAAGGATCCGATAAGATCATCTCTGACGAGGACTTTCCAATTAAAAATGCCAACTATGCTAAAATTGAAAAGATTTGGCAAGAAAGTACTATTTGGTTCCCAAAACATGAGAGAACAAATGAAATTCCACCAGCTTTGTTAAAGAAGTTGTACTTGGATGTTCCTCAAGAACCAAAGGTCCATGTCACAGAGTTTGTTAAACCCAAAAACTGAGCTAATGGTTTCAATGAGCCTACTTACTCAAAAGGGCCACTCCCTGAGAGTTTAAGGAAGCAACAGTACAATGATCAATATCATGTTAGATCATTTGCTCAACCAAATGCTCCGAATGTTTTTGAAGAGTACCGTGCGTGCTTTAAGTGTGGGGAACGTGGGCATTTGCTTGCTCAGTGTCCATATGTAAGGCACAAGAGGCACGAAGTTGAAGTGAGGAATTCCATGAGGAAACCGATTGATCATTATGTGCCACCTCATAGGAGAGTTGTTCCTCAACAACCACAACCGTTTTATTATCAAAATAATTTTCAAATGAGGAACACTCGTCCAATGCACTATGATAGAAGGAATCGGATTGCCATGGAACACTCGTGGAGGAAGCCTGTGGTGAACTCAACAGTTGATAGGCAAAAGGTTCCACCAAAACTGATTGTCAAATCAAATGTTGGACCTAAGTCTGTTAAATCAGATAAGGTTACCAAGAAAGTTACATTTGCTAACAATGTTCAGAAACCGACTGAGAACCCAAAGTCTCAGATTCGTATCCTGAAAAGGACTGAACAATCTTGGACACCCAATGGTACTCCAGGAGCCTCATCTTCAAAGGTTAATGAGAGAAAGGAAACTGTTTTGAGCAATCAGAAAAAGATTGATCAAAAAGTTGTTAAAAATGTTTGTGAAAATGTCATTGTGAAACCTGATGTTGAAAGACCCAAGACTCAGGCTTGGGTCCCCCGAAAGAACTAACTGATTTACTTTTTGTGTGCAGGGAGCTTCAGCTGGCCCTATTAGCAGTCTTTGGATTGTTGATAGTGGAGCTTCAGGCCACATGACAGGGGATCTTGCGTTGTTGTTCGATGTGAAGAACATCAATGGAGGGTATGTAGCGTTTGCGGGAAACAAAGGCGGATATATCACAATGGAAGGAAGTGTGAGCAATGGGATAGTGAGTTTTGAGCGGATTTCGTATGTGAAGCAGATAGACTACAATCTGTTGAGTGTCAGTCAAATTTGTGACAAGAAATTTACTGTGCATTTTGATGACAAATCCTGCTATATCTTGAAACCGGGCTTTACAATTCCTAAAGAGTGGATAATGTTGAAGGCACCTCGCGTAAACAATCTATACATTCTTGATATGTCCAAGGCGATGACATCACAGGGGCAAATAACATGCTTTTTGTCCAAGGCGACTGAGAAAGAATCGATAATGTGGCACCGAAGGATGGGGCACATTCATCTGAAGAAAATGAATCAACTCGTGAGAAATGGACTTGTCGATGGAGTAAACGTGAAACATTTCCATCTTAATGACAAGTGTGTGAGTTGTAAAAAGGGGAAGCAGCACAAACAGTCCCACAAAGTGAAAAAGGTTAACTCTGTTGAGATGCCACTTGAGCGACTGCACATGGATCTTTTTGGACCGGTCAAGCGCAAAAGTCATCTTGGAGAGCTTTATTGTTTAGTCGTCACTGACGATTACTCAAGATTTTCATGGGTGATGTGTTTGCAGAATAAAAGCGACACTTTTATCAATCTAAAAGTTCTGTTCACTCGATTGGAGAATCTCTACAATGTGAAGATAAAGAGAATTCGGAGTGATAATGGAACGGAGTTCAAAAATGCCAAGATGGATGAACTTTGTGAAGACAAAGGGATACATCATGAATATTCGGCTCCGTATACCCCTCAACAGAACGGTGTTGCTGAACGAAAGAATAGGACTCTAATTGAAGCGGCTAGAACAATGCTTGCTGATTCAAATCTTCCAGTAATGTTCTGGAATGAGGCGATTTATGCAGCAAATTACACACTAAATCGGGTTCTAACAGTGAAGAAGTTTGAAAAAACATCTTATGAACTGTTACACCGAAGGAAGCCGAACTTAGAGTATCTAGAACCTTTCGGGGCGCCTTGCACTATGTTGAATCCAAGCGAAAAGTTTAGTCCTAAAGCCGAGGAGGGTTACTTTGTTGGATATGCAACCCCACTCAAACGGGTATACAACAAGCGAACTCGTCGTGTGGAAGACTGGGCTAACGTGGACGTTCAACGATATACTCAAAATATTCAAGGCACGGGTCCTGATTGGATGTTTGATTACAAAGATTTCTTTGAATCATTCAATCTAGATAGCTTGGTTGAAGAAGCTGTTATTCGATTACTTTACGAGTGTGAAAATGCAACAACTTCACCGTTGGTGCGTCCGATCACCGTGAACCCCCTATCAGCTTCTAATGATACCAATGCTCCTATACAAGAAGAAGAGATATTTCAAGAAGCTTCAACTTCATTAGACACTTCAGAATCTGAAGATGAACAATTTGAAGAAGCTATTCTTGATCAAGTTGAAGAACAGGAGGCACCACCAGTGAACCCAACTCCAAATTATGATGTGGCTTCATCATCAAATACGGGTCATGATCTGGATGCTGTAGAGAACTTGACTGTTCAGACGGGAGTGCAAGTACCTGTTTATCCGGAATCTCGGATACATCGTATTCACCCGCTGGAGCAAGTTATCGGTGATCCTGGTAGTAGTGTTATGACCAGAGGGCAGCTTAAAAGCGTTAATTCGCCAGAGAGTTTTGGTGCTTTAGCTTTATATGCCAAAATTCAACAATCTGGTAGTCAAAATGATTGGTCGTTTGCGTGTTATGTGTCGCAGGTAGAGCCAAGGACATACAAGGACGCTTTGAAGGATGATGCCTGGGTGGAAGCTATGCAGGAGGAGTTATTACAATTCCAGAAATTGGGAGTTTGGACGCTCACAGATTTGCCGCCGGATAGAAAGAAGATTGGCACCAAATGGGTGTTTAAGTGTAAGAAGGATGATCGTGGGGTAATTGTTCGGAACAAAGCCAGATTGGTCGTGCAGGGTTTCCATCAAATCGAAGGGATTGATTATAATGAAATCTATGCACCGGTAGCACGAATCGAAGCTATTCGGATGTTCCTCGCGTTTGCTTCTTATAAGAAATTCAAAGTTTACCAGATGGACGTGAAAAGCGCATTTCTGTACGGGAAAGTCAAGGAAGAGGTGTATGTCGGGCAGCCACCAGGCTTTGAGGACCCAATCCACCGGGATAAGGTCTACGTGTTGAACAAAGCTCTTTATGGCTTGCACCAGGCTCCGAGGCAGTGGTACGAGGAGCTAAGTACATACCTCATCAACAAAGGATTTAAGCGCGGCCTCGTCGATTGCACCCTCTTTACGAAAAAGACGGGAGATGACTTGCTTCTAGTGCAGATATATGTTGATGATATAATATTTGGTTCAACTAACGAGCTTTTATGCAGGGAGTTCGAAACTGTCATGCAGGAAAAGTTCGAAATGAGCGCAATGGGGAAGATGCAGTTTTTCCTAGGCTTGCAGGTGGACCAAAGACCCGACGGGATCTTCATTCACCAGACGAAATATGTCTCCGACATCTTGAGCCGGTTCCAGATGGAGGACTCTAAGCCGATGGATACCCCGATTCAACCCAATCACGGGATTGGAGTGGATGCTAAGGGGGAGCTGACGGACCCTTTTACATACAGAGCAATCATCGGATCTCTGATGTATTTGACGGCGTCTCGACCAGATATTATGTACGCAACGTGTCTCTGTGCCCGTTATCAATCGAAGCCGAAACAAAGTCATCTGACGGCGGTCAAGCGTATCCTTAGATATCTGAAGGGTTGTCCCTCAAAAGGACTTTGGTACCCTAATGATGATAATTTTGATTTCATATCTTTTAGTGATGCAGATTGGGGCGGCTGTGACAAGGATAGCAAATCTACTACAGCTGGTTGCCAGTTTTTCGGGAGCAGGTTAATCACCTGGCAATGCAAGAAACAGACTTCCGTAGCACAATCTACCTGTGAAGCCGAGTACATTGCAGCCTCGAGTTGCTGTTCGCAAGTACTTTGGATTCAACAACAAATGGTGGATTACGGTTTGCAGTTTCTTAAAACTCCTATTTACTGTGACAACGAAGCCGCAATTGCATTAACTAAAAATTCGGAAAATCATTCTAAAGCGAAACACATCCGGATCAAATATCATTTTATCCGTGATTGTTACGCTAAGGAATTGATTGATATGATCAAAATACATACTGACTACCAACGTGCAGATTTGTTTACTAAAGCTTTTGATCGTTCACGCTTTGAATATCTTTTAAAAGTAAACAACATAAAGGAAAAACAGGACTAATCGGCACCTCGGTTTATCGCTTTTTAGTTTTTAATTTTTATATTTTGCTAATTGGGAATTTCTCTTTGCTAATTGAGAATTTCTCTTTACTATCGTAATCCTCAAAGAAGTTGATGCTTTCGAGTGGATTGTTTCTTTCAAATTTTTGTTTTTGTTTTTGTTTTCAGAAAAATGAAAATCCAAAAATATGTTCTTTATTTTAGGGGGAGCTATTTTATCAGAAAAACCAAAAACATTATAAAATTCAAAAAGACATAAAAATTAGAAAATCAAAAATGATTTCCTGGAAAAAACAGAGGAAATGATAGTACATCAGTGGGAATCTGACACAGGCTAAAGAATTGTATAGTTTATGAGGCGTGTGTTGATTACGTGTGATATGCTGATAGGCTTCGTAGACTAAATATTGCGTGCATTAGTGATACAAACATAACGAACTACGCGTTCGTGGCTGAACACCTCATGGGCATATGGTCTTAGTACCGTAATTTCGTTTGATAGGATTGCCAAAATCTGAGGTTTCGGGTCGTTATGTTATGGTTATCCAGGATATTCTGATAAACTTTTGTCGTATTGATTTACGGACCTAGTCTTATCAGAATATTTGCTAAAAGAGCTTAATTGCCAAAACCGGAAGTTACCGAATTGAGGAACTTTATGTTTTAATTGATCATAGATCATTATTACATCGTATTGATCATCTGATGCAAATCAGTGATTAATATCAGCCTCAACCTAGTGTATACGCACATGTTACTCTGCTGCATTCATTTGCTGACCTGTATACCTCTGTGCTATATACTTTGTAACTTTTACGGATAACTCTGGCATAATCACGCGTTACGACGAAGCTTTGTGCAATTACTTGATACGGGAGTATGTCGTGTGTGTGGGCACCACATCGTGTTAGTCTAATACACTTAACTCGTATCATTTTAAAGCATTGCGTAATTGTCTGCAT
The DNA here is from genome assembly GCA_032199755.1 of Ambrosia artemisiifolia. Taxonomy (NCBI): domain Eukaryota; kingdom Viridiplantae; phylum Streptophyta; class Magnoliopsida; order Asterales; family Asteraceae; genus Ambrosia; species Ambrosia artemisiifolia. Next base: position 44,931,109 of record CM063518.1, read on the forward strand.
GTGAGCTTACGTGGACCACAATATTAGCAATTGCCGTATCACATACTGTTTCTAATGATAATATTAAACAAAAAGATCAACGCTGTGATCAGATTTCTCAGAAAACTGATATGATCCTCTGACCGGAATTCACAAAATGTTTACTGCTTTCATTTACTTTGATGCATTTTATTTTGTTGCTATTTACTTTTAATGTCAAAAAGATACAAAATTCAAAAAGATTTTAGGTGTGTTTTGATAAAATTTCAGAAAAATCCAAAATTTTTGCATTTCTGCTTTATTTTTGATAACCGGGGATGCTTGATAGTCAATTTCTGAGATTTGACAACACCATCTGGGCTTTGTATCATTCTAAAAGTGAAAATTTGTGTTTTGGAAGCTTAACGGATTGAAAAATGTTGAACGGGATTCGAATTTGTAATTTGGCAAAATTTTTCAAAATTTCCATTTTACATTCGCCCTTAATTTGGGACGAATGTGGAATTTTGTTCACTTTCGGGCTGTTCTATTTTGGGCGAGTGTGGTTTGTACACCAAATTTCACTTTCGGGTAGAACCATTTTACCTTCGTGCCTTTCATTAGGGGCGAAGGTGGAAATCTTGTTCATTCGTCCAGAAGGAACGGGCGAAGGTGCAGCCTTTAAATATGCCAAACCAGGTTCGACCATCACTTCAATTTTTTCAAAATTTTTATTCGTAACACCACCTTGTTGATTTTGATTTCCCTGCTTGTGCATTTTGTTCTCTAGTGTTCACTGATCATTTCTACATAAGTATTACAGGTAATGGACACAGATTGAAGACGGAATCGCTGATTTTCTAAACCGGACTTAGGGTTTTGGTGTTTATGATGCTTGACTGATTTTTGATGCTTATTTTTGATATACATTCATCCCACATCAGTTTTAGGGGGAGAATGAATTAGGAATTAGGTTATTAACAAGGTTTAATCACTGATTGATCAATAAAACAATAAAAACCCTAATTTTGTTTAAAAACTGATATAGAATGAATGTTAAGGACAATTGATGATAAACGAAGCATAATCGGCCATGTTAGGATGGATTGTAATCAAAATTATGGTTTAAAAACACGATTGAAAAATTTTCAAATTTTGGGCATGAACCATTTCCACCTTCGGGTCTTCGTATGGACGAAGGTGAAATGAGTTGGACGAAGGAAGCACTGAACGGGCGAATGTATCTTTTTATTCAAAATCTTTGTACATTCGACCAGAAATTTATACCTTCGGCCAAAATAATCTACATTCGACCAGTGCATTTTGGGCGAATGTGGAACTTCAAAAACCTGAAATTTTGAATTTTTGACGATTTTGTGTTTTGACGTTTTATTTTGATTTTATCTTTCAGATGGCTGAAGAACAAACAACTGTTGATATTCCTGTGGAGACTACAGTTGCTGATCCAGTTCCACAGACAGTGCAAGAAGGAGAATCATCAAGCGGTTCTAAATGGCCGTTTGAGAAGACTCATAATTGTTGCGCGTACCTTGGAGACGTTGAGAAGAATGTGGAATTCACTGAGATCATTAAGTTTTTGAAGAGATGTAGAGTGGTTTATGCTTTGGCCACACCAACTATTATCTACAAGGATATAGTTGAGGATTTTTATAACAATGCCAAGTATGATTATTTTGATAATCAGACTATCATCAGAAGCAAGATTCAGGGAATGGAGATGTTTATTACTGAAGCTGATATCAGAGAAGCTCTCCAGATCCAGTTTGAAACAAGTGAGGATCCAAGGGAATTATCCTGGACTGAGCAGAAAGCATGTTTCCTGAGAATGAAATACAAAGGACCGATTACTGATGGTTCTATGTATAAAGGGAAACTGAGCGTACAGTTCAAGTATTTTGCTCACGTCATCATACTAGTATTTGGATGTGTTAGTGGGGGTTATGACGTGATGAGAAAGAGTTTAAGCTCGTTAATGGTTGCATTGACTCTCAATAAACCATTTAACGTTGCTGGGATGATCTTAGATCACATGTTGGAGATGTTGAAAGGTTTGAAGAAGAAATACTTTATGCTTTATCCTAGATTTCTGATGATGATCTTTGATCACAAATATCCAAACTTGAAGAAGGATCCAACACAAATACTTGCTATGGATCACATGAATGTTAGAACTTTGGCTAGAATGAAAGCTTACAAAGGTGTGCCTGAAAATGAGAGACCACCTTACAGAAGGTTATTTGGAGCTTTGGCTAGAGAGGATTACATGGATCCTGGAAAGAATTTAGCAAGGCATCCAGACAGTGATAGTGACAATGATGATCCACTAGTTTATGCTGATGCAAGCACGAAGAGGAAAAGGCAAGTTGTCAATCCCGGAGCCAAAGGGAAGGGTAAGGGAAAGACAGATCAGGGTAGTTCAAAACAACAAGCGGTGAGGAAGAAGACTACTGCTAAGAAGGGTATGAGTTTGGTAGATGAGGAGTCTGTTGATTCAGAAGAAACAGAGACTGAAGAACAGTGGGATTCGGATGCTGAAAATGTCCGGACTACCAAACAAAAGGCCACTTTGGTTGGTGAGTCTGAATCACTGAATAGATCAATAGAAGAAGCTAGGAAGAGTAAGCAGTCTGTTGATGCTGAAGATGAAGGATTGACTGTTAATTTGGATGAGTTGAATGAAGGTGAAACCGTTGTAGTGAATTTGCCCAAGCCCAAACACAAGACTATGGCTAAGAAGACAAGCACCAAGCAACTCAGAGAGAAGGAGTTGAACTTATTGTTGAAAGGAAAGAGATTACCTGATGCTGGTACATCATCTAAACAATCTTCACCAGCTACTAAGAAACAAAAGACAAAGGAGGCTACACCATTACCAGTGGATCAATTCAATATTGCCCTGGATAATGTTCTTAACATGTTTACACAGCCTCAGAAGGGAAAAGAAACTGAGATTGAGCCATCTAAGTCTAAGTCCAAATCTAAAAAGGTCACTGTGGATGATGAAGTGATGAAACAGATGAATAAAAGAATGGACGATATGATGAAGATGCTTGTGGCTCAACAAGCTGAGATTGCCAAGTTTAAGCTGAATGAGGAGAAAATGCTTCAGATCGTTGTTGCTTCTAAATCTAATCAAGATGAGATAGATGAGAAGGTAAAGAAGCTTGAAGCAAAGAATAAGAAGCTTGAAGGAAAGGTTCTGAGAAATAAGAACAGATACAAGGCAATTAAAGAAGATAACAAAGAGTTGAAGGCTGAAAACAAACGCCTTAGTGATCTGATTGATGATCTGTACAACATTGCACCCAAGCTGAAGGAGGGTGAGGAGGATACTGAGAAAGAGGTTGAACAGGTAGATTTTGAACCATCTGAATCTGATAAAGAGGAGGATGAGGATGATGAGAATGAAGAATCGGATAAAAGTGATGATGAAGATGATAATAATGATGATGATGATGATGCTGAAGGTTCAGGAAGTCAAAAGGAAGATGATAGTAGTAGCAGTGATGACAATGACGGAGGAGATGATACTGCTAAGTTTACATTTGAGAAAAGACCACCTTCTAAGAAGAAGAAAGACACAGGTGAGTCAAGTTCGAAGAAGAAAGGAGAGAATGTTGATGATGAGACTGTGTTCTGGAATGAGAAGGTGAGGTCCTTGTCTGATGATGCAAAACAAGTATACAAGGACATGTTAGAGAAGAGAGAGTGGACCATTGAGTTCACAGGTCGTTTTGCAGAAATATTCCAAACTGATGACATGAGATATGAATTGGAATATAACGATCCTGATCTTGAAGAGGGGGAAGTACCTGCCTCTGTTGCAAAGGAGATATTGGATGGACTTGCACAGAAGGTAGGGAAAACATTTGAAGAATTCATTGTTGATGAGTCGATTCCACCTATTCCTGAAAAGGATATTGGAACTCACTCTGATGATAAAGAAACCCCTGAATTTGAAGAAGTTGAGATAGAGGATATTACACATGAGGAATATCCACAGTACTTCAGACAAAATGATGAAGACGTGGTATTTCCTGATTTTACTGAGAGGCATAATACGTCTGCAAAAAGAAAGGCAAAGAAAAGAAGTGCTGAGTTCGTTGAGAAAGTACTTGGAGCTGATTTGCCAGAATCTTCAAATAAGTCTGATGAGTTGAAAGAGTATTTGAAGAAATTAAGACTGATGGATGAAAACCGACCAAAGCCTGAAGCTCAAGGAAACTTCTATAGGTTTCATAATGCAAAGTTCAGAGGCAGAGCTCTTGGGTGGACATACTTAGGCAGGCTGAAGTGTTTAGCTGCTAAGTGGGAATCAGGAATCTTGTATTTCTACAGATTCATTGATTTGCTAACTCTACCGTACTGGGCGGTTAGAGATTTATGCAGATTCCCAATGTCAGGTGCTTCAGTGAATAATACTCATGTTGGTTGGTGTGCAGACAAGTTGGTTTGGGAGAGTAGAACGAGATGGAATAGATTCAAGCCTCAATATCCCCGGAGGAAAGTTCACAGGGATATTGATCCCAGAACCAAGCTGAAAAGGGTTACCTTGATTTATAAGGCACCTGAAGTTATGAGAAAGATACCTTTGATGCCTATGCCTCAACACTTCAGTGCTGACTTCATATTTTGGTATTATGATTGGAGGAAAGCAGAAGCTGTGATCGTGTTGAGAGATGGAAAGGATAAATACAAGCATGTGCATGTATTTGATCCTATGTGGCTGATCAATTGCACCTTCGAAGACATCATCATGTTATTCTATAATCCGATTCATCATGAGCCAAACGATGCAGATCAAGCAAGGAAATACACACAAGTTGTAGGTGTTTGTTTTGCTTATGACATTAATGCTGGGAGTAATTTGGAAGGAAAGCTTGGCAAGAAGGTGAAGATGGCTAATGTGTCAAAGCCGGTAAAGAGAAAGTTAGAGCCGGAAATGACAAAAGAACAGAAGAGTTTGCTGAGAATCAAGCTGCTGAATAAAGCCATGGATGAAGATAGAAAACGATCTAATCAATAGTCGAGGGGGAGTTTGTAGATGCCGTTTTGCGACTAATGATTAGATATTAACATGTGTTAAGGGGCGAAGGAGAACCAGAATGGGCGAAGGTGACATAGAAAGGGGCGAAGGTAGATTGTAGTTGGACGAATCTGGAACAGGGATGCACAGAAGACACATTCGACCACATACTGTGGGCGAATGTGGAACAATGCTACATTCGACCAGTCTATCTGGGCGAATGTACAGCTGCTATAAATAGAATTTGGGTTTTTGTAATGTATAACGAGTCATTTAGAGTGTGTGTTTTCAGTGTGTGTTCCTGAGAGGATTGAGAGTGTTAGATTGTGTTCTAGATTAACTGTAATCAATCTGTAAGCAATTATTTGAACAAGTTAATCTATGAAAAGCTTTTAAAATGACTTTGATTGTGTTTTGATTGAGTATATATCAGTTTGTTCTAAGCTAGGGTTTCCGCACCTGGTTTAGCAACTTGTATGATCATATAATCCTGTTTTCGTGTAAAATCACATCCTCTACATATAGTTCAAAAGCCGATTAATTTATGGATCGAACCCGATTGTTTTAAGCTTTAACAAAACCTTGTAGAGTTAACATACAATATGTTTGTGAATTTTATAATAAAATCGAGCTTGATCATCATGTTGTTGGACTTAGCTCCGAACACAAATCAAGTGAGTTTTTTTTTTCATGAAAACCGATTCATACATGGTAGTTCAAGTTGTGTATGGACCCAAAAGTGTGACTTGACTTCCCAAAGTTATTACAAAGACCGGTTATTGTTTGTGATAAGACAATGCCATCATTTAGTGAGAATAAGTAACTAAAACTAAAACAATGTGTGCAAGACTCTTATCCATGAGATAATGCTTCGTAAATCATTACTCATGGGTGTCGTGTGATAGAAAATGGAGAGTTCAAGGGTCGAGGGTCGGGTTGATAAGGAAGCCGAGTACAATGTGATGAATAAATAGGCTTGTTAGTCGAGTATCTTACCTAGTAAGGGCTTGAGATGATGCAACTCCTAGGGATCTTGGGACCTTCTTTCCTTGGCTTGGTACTTAAATGGAGCGATGGTTCTTGAGTGTTTTTAGAGGTTGTTCGGCTGCTTAGAGAGCCAAGAAAGAAGCGTGGAGGTGTGGGTTATGATGAGGAACTATGAGGCCCTAATGTAGAGGTTCAAGTGGGAAGATGACAAGACAATTGTGGTAGTCTTATGCTCCTCGGCCGAAGCATGGTTTGAGGAAAGAATCATAGATTTTTGTAATGTCATTTGATGGAGAGACTAATCAAGAAAGAGGAAAGGTTGACCTTGGTAGATGGTTAGTTAGTTTTTGGCTTTAATCCATTTGTATGCAAGTTTTACAACACCTCTTCACTCTAGTCAATCCTCATCATGTAGGCTTGTGATCCATCACTATCTTGTTTCCTTGCTTGTGAGCCATACCCTTGTCATGGGAGTGTGGACTTGATGGTGACTTGTGTTAGAACATTCTTGCTAGAGGTTGATTGTTCCAAGTGTCATAGGTTGTCATAGTGATAGTGATGTGTGCTTGGTGTGTTTGGCCGAGATTATGGGAGTGTATTCGGGTATAGGTAAAGCAAAGGGAACGGGTAGAAGTCTAGGTGTAGGTCCTATTTTGGTATAAAGAGATAGTTTTGTCTTCATTAGTAAGCATGTGTGTGGATTAGTGTTTGTCTTATGCTATCACCAATCATGTATTAGCAAATGTGATTATCCCATTGGCTTGGCTCCTCTAGGCCGATTGTAGGGTGTCTTTCACATATGTGGTTAGTTGACTTCATTTGGTAAGATGGCTATCCTTGTCCTTATGTCTAAATGTGTGTAAGTGATGACTTCATGTGTTAACTCTTGTCACTCATGTCATGTGCTTTATGTGGAAGTGATATGGGTCGATTTCCTATGAGTTATAAGTGATAGGGATGTATCCCAAGTGGTGTTTTTCATGTGATGGTGATGTTTCAAGATCCTTAGTTTGTTAATTATTATGTGGATGTGTGGGTGTTTCAGCCGAAGGAACAAAACAAGGGAGGGGTTCCACGAGCTCTCTAGATGTTCATGTGAGCATAATGTCTAAGCTGAGTGTATGTAGGTAGGTATATATGATTGTAGTTTTAATGGTACATGTATATCTACATAGGTATGATGTTGATAAAACAGATTATTAGTTACCTTAATCTTTTGTTCGACCACTAAGCCAAGTCATGTCATGGCTTTGATTAGATTGTAAGTCATTTAAAGACGACATCAACATGTATTGTGCTTATAAATCATGAACACTAGTCATTATATGTGGACATATAATAGCATTGATGGACAAGAACATGTGTTAGTTATAGTGTTATCATGTGTTAGTGGGTGACGACCTCGTTGAGTGCTTGTTTGGTGATTTTCCGGGTGTTGTATGACTAAACAATTAGTTTCTGTTGAGTTTCCTGAATGACTCGTGCTTCACTAGAGTGGGGGGGGGGGGTTATAATGTATGAAGAATGTCTAAATATGCACATAAAATAAAAGTAATAAATGAAATGCGTACGGATGTTGACCTGGTTCGTTGACTGTTGTCACACCCAAAGCCTAAGTCTAACCGAGAACTTGTGAGTTCTCGGCCCAAACACCTAAAACTAATCTAGAACCTAAATGTTGTCGGTTCCAAATATCATAATTGAACCATTGATCACCAATACTTATTTGATAGCGTCAGTCTCAATATTCTAAACCCAACAGTACCAATGGAATGAACAAAGTGGGTCTAGAGAGAGATAGGTATGCATGGAATGTGTTAAAAAAACACATGGCCTAGCAGCCAGCTGATGAAGATTTGAACTCGGGCAACATTTGAAAACAACGAGACAATACACCACCACAACACCAGGCCATTTTGTTTATTAAAAAAGAAACGTTAAGAATATATGCATTTCTGGCTTTCAAAGGATTACTATTCATCTTTTGTTTCCAATAATACATAGTATAATGTTTAGCAAGGTGGAAATATAATAATCTTAATAAAATTAAATAAAAGCCGTTAACTAAAAATTCTATAAGACCTTGGGGTGTGGATCGGTGAACTTGTCCTTTTGCTCTTTTTCCTTTAAATAAAATAATAAAAATAAATAGAAGGGGGGAGGGGGAAGGGAACCATTTCCCTTATAAGGGACAGGGGAAAGGAGTAAGGACGAAATAACGTAACGCTGATGTGGACAAGGGGAGGGGAAGAGAGAAGGGTTCCACACCCCATAGCCTAATAATAATAATCAATCAATCATCAAGACTGTGGGTGTGAAGTTCTAGAATGTGCATTCCTGTAATGTGAGAAGAGACAGAAAGTTTGCTTGTTTTATCTTGAACATTACCGACTAATAAACTCCCATCTTTTTAAATATATTTAAATATAGTACCACTTTATTGTTGAATGTGTAAAATAATCTGGCTTCATAAGAATATAACTTAAGCATCTAATTACTTTAATAAAAATCATAGATAACATATGGATTGTTCCATCGCCATGTGATCTCAAGTGTTTGTCATAAATTGATATTCTAGATTGTTAAATTCATATTAAAGTAGTCACGTTTTCCTTAAAACGTAAGTAATTTTTTGTTGTTAGCCAACTTAAAACAAAGTAGCATTATCATTTGATTGAGATAACGATATTGATTTGACAAAAAAGAATTCTTTTTAAAGTAGAGTGTTTGTATGATCATCGTATAAATTCTAAAAATTAATTACTAAGTTTTAAGACACCTGATTGAACTTTTTTTTTTCAATTTTGTTACATATGAAACTAAATTATACCCCGGAAGCGTTCCGGTGTTGAAAAAATTAATATTGGTAAACAAACGAAAAGAGTAAATAAGTTAAACATACCAATGAGTGAAATAGCTATCTAGGCATATCAACAAAGAGGGGAAAAAATCGTTATTGTATCGTAATTTTGGCTTAACAAATCCAACACCGGATTTCCGGTGTTGGATTTTTTGTCTACCCTTCTACACCTGCGCTCCGAGAGAGACTGCAGGTTATCTTATTTTGAGCATTGCAGCTCCAACATCTCATCAACTTCCCCTTATAAAGTTGGAATTGGTGTTCTCGGAAAAAGCTTCATTGGATCGATGTTACATCTGCATACTTGAGAAGTGATGTGTCTCCGGGATCAATGTCATGGGAGGATGCATGATCCTGCAACCTGGGGTACACAAGGTTGGATCGATGTTACATCTGTATTGCCGGAGGGCGCTAGATACGTAGAAAAGTCGCTGAACTGACAATATCCCCAGTAGTAGTAGTGTTGGTGGCATGCAGGGAGGATGGGCGTGCCAGACATAAAGGACAGACAAGATCAGACCTACAGCAACAGAACGTACGTGTAACTGCAAGCACGCCCTCGACACACTTTGGCACGGGTATGCAGCCCCTGAAACTCTATAAATAGCAAGCCAACCCTCACCATTTGTTCATCCCTTCTTGTGCTCTCTTGGGGCCGAACTCCATGCTTCCTCCAGAGATCTTGGGGTCTTGTAGGAGGCCTTCTGGCCCTCCTAACATCCCTCAATGGTTAGGCCTCGTCCTACCTTGATCGGCTTGGGCAAGAAGACGATTGTAGAGTAGTTATGCAATAAATATCGAGGGTCGTGAGGATCAAGAGAGCTACATATCACTTGGAGGTGGATAACTTGTCTATGAGCAGCCATGTTCTTGTGTTAATCATATTTTATGGTTGTATCTTTCTATCATCATGAACCCACTTGATTTGTAGACTTTTATTTTTATTATTAATAGTTTATCTTTAGTTATTTGTGTTGTTATCTTCTTCTAATCCTTACTTGTTTATCTTTGTGACAGGTTTCCATTGATGATAACTTAAACTTAAAATCAATATTAAATTATTAGCAGAACTCATGAGTGTACCCATGGTGTGTAATAACCGATGCACTTGTGAGCTCATCCAAAAATATAAAATAATTATTGATTAATCTAACTAAATAACTAGAGGTATAATCAGCTTTTGGTAATCCCGAACTAGATCCAAGGTGAGGAAACCGGTAGTGAGACAGATCCTTCGGGCTTCTGATATCCGAACGGCGTTTTAAGCAAGGGCTTCTGAAGTGGACCGGATCTGAGTGACACATTTCTGGTACTTACCAGATGATTGGATGATCTTCTTGGTAAAGAGAGGTTTCCCTAAGGGCGCACCCGTGATCTCTTGTATCATACGCCTTTAGGACTATGTGCCACCTTTATCAAGGGTTTAATCCAGTTCGGGAGGTTAAGGGTTGAGTAATTAAGTTATCATTGATTCAACTAACTTAATATTTAATTAATTACTAAATGCTAAGTGTCACAATAAAGATAAGCAAATAACGGATTCTTTATCCAGTTCTCGTTAGTACAACGCCATTAACCAATGGGGGCACGGTCTCCTGATACCAACTGTAAGAGAGATCCTTCGATCCTAGTATCGTTAACCAATGGGGATTCATCATTGACCTACTCGGGAATGACCCTAACGCGAGACCCTTTGGTACGAAACGCGAGAGCTAAGACGAGGTGTACGGTGTTCCAGATCGGAAGTGAAGCCTCCGTTTTAAGAAGAAGATGAGTTCGAAAACCAGATACTTGACCGCAGTTTGAGGAGCCCGCTATACGCGAGGCCCTGGCGAAGACCCCAAGTGGACGCACGCTGGAGAGGGTTAGAATTCTACGCAGTAGTAGCCTCCGCTTCTTTATCAAAGAGTCAACACTTCAAGATCCCTCTTGGCTTCCTCACAAAATTAACTAACTTAAATTATTAATTCTAATGATAAACTTAAGTAATAAATCAAAGGACCCCGAGATATGCATAATATACTACTCTACTATTTCTATCTTTTTATTTTACAAAACCAAAACCTTTTTCAAAAACTATTTTTATTAAAGAACCCCTCCATTTTATTTTTCTTTTTAAAACCCGATCGGTAAATTGATGTAAGGTTGAGTAGGGGAAAGTGTGATCCTTGGGGATACGATACTCAATACTTACCCTAGAGACTATACTATGCACGTCAGGTTCTCTGCTTATGTGTTGGTTTTAGTTTCGAAAGTAAATATTGTTTACTTTATAAATTTAAAACCTGGTAAAACCGGTTTAGTGAAAATCAGTCATTTTACCCGAACCAAAGTTTCTGAGTTAAAACACCAAGTTTTTGGCACCGCGAAAATGATATCTTTTTATTTACTAAAACCACGCACACCAATAGTATATGACTTTCAATCTACTTTGTCGGTTAATCCTCCCTGTTCTTTTGGATCGATGTCACATCTGCTTCTCACACTCGCGTGTAAGGAAGACCGGACTCCATTATTAAAAATGGTGTCCGAAATAGCATTCACACCTGCACTTTCACCTGGAGAGACTGCAGGTTTTTTTATAGTTGCTGGTGGCTGTTGGGGTTGGAATGGGTGTTGTTCTCGGAAAAATCTTAAGTTCAAGTGGATTAAAACCGTGTCACCTAAATATTCAAGACATTCATACGACAAACCATCATCTGCTTTATATGAAGCATGAGTAGATTGGAAATGTTTCTTGTTACCCTTCTAAAGTTGGAGTTGGTATTCTCAGATATAAATTGTTTTATAACTGTCATTTGAATAGTTTGTCAACTCGGTAGATTGTATAGTTTGACTACTTTCATTTGTAATGGATACCGTGACCCGATCTGGCACGGCACAAAAAGCCCGATAAGTCATTTTATGTACTTTGTTTTGATTTGCAAAAAAAAATGATAAAAAAACTGGATGAAAGTATTAAACATCACAGTGTTGAAAGTGGCCCAGGGAGTCTTTTTGGGCCCTCTGTATCCGTCTCCCGGGCCGGTCTCTACGATCACCGGACCCTCGGACGTGTTTTCCTCGGGTGATATGACTGCCACGTCGGAAATTCGGACGTGACCCGATCCGGCACGGAACAAAAAGCCCCAGACGTCATTTTATGTACATTGTTTTGATTTGCAAAAAAAAAAGTTAAAAAATACGGATAAAAGTATTAAACATCACAGTTTTGAAAGTGGCCCAAGGAGCCCTTTTGGGCCCTCTCTATCCGTCTCTTGGGCCGGTCTCTTCGGTCACCGGACGCTCGGACGTGTCGTCTTCGGGTGATATAATTGCCCCGTCGGAAATTTGGGCGTCACCCGACCCTCCGTGACACGAAATAACCGGCACATCACAAAAAGCTCCGGACGTCATTTTATGTACTTTATTTTGATTTGCAAAAAAAATGTTAAAAAATACGGATGAAAGTATTAAACATCACATTGTTGAAAGTGGCGCAGGGAGCCCTTTTGGGCCCTATGTATCCGTCTCCCAGGCCGGTCTCTATGGTCACCGGACCCTCGAACGTGTCGTCCTCAGGTGATATAACTTCCCTGTCGGAAATTCGGGCGTTACCCGACCCCCATGACAAGATCCGGCATGGCACAAAAAGTCCCGGACGTCATTTTATGTACTTTGTTTTGATTATGTCATTTGTTTATTAATGTCATTATGAATCCAAAAGACAACACTAGCATAAAACGAACACATCGATAAGTAATACTACGATAATAATATTGACATTACTAATAAAAAATACAACATAAGCATAAAACGAACACATCGATGATACCTTTACATAGATAGTTAAAAATAAGAAAATACGATTACGATAAACTAAACTTGTTTAGAAGGATGGCATTGTTGATACGGCTGATAGAACCCTGTAGGATCATTCACTGAGTCCCAAGACGAATTGCATTGTTACACGTCTTCTTGTTAGGGGGGACGGGGCGCTACCAGAATTGGGCACGGGTACCCTACTACTAGCACGGTAACACCGCCGCCACTCGTGCTGGTATGGGTCCCGTGAACCAAATTCGGGTTTTAGTTACCGTGCTGGTAACACCTGATTTTCTCTATCCCTTTGTCAAATCACATGATAAAAATACATAAAAACAAAAAAATAAAGCTTGAAGGAGGATGAGGACATGAAGAAAGTGAGCTGCTGTGATGGGGTAGTGAAGGGGAAGAAAAAAAACAGAGATGAGATGGTGAAGAAGTTGAGACGGTGGAGAAGATGAATATTAGTATATATTATTATTATTATTATTATTATTATTATTATTATTATTATTATTATTATTATTTATATTAAAAATAAGACGGTCAAAAAGTTGGTCAAAAATTAACTTAAATGTGGGGTAATGCTGATCTCCATGTGGATGATTATAAAAAGAAACAATCGTGCCTAGGTTCCGATCCTGCAGCCGCATTGGTATACGTGGGTAACTCCTCAAAATTATTGTCCCAGTTACCATAGATAAGTTCTATTGCCTTTTTTCGTGCTCGCCACGCTTTAGAATACGTAACATCAACATTCAAATGTTTCTTGACATACGTTTGAATCTGTTTTACCTTAAACTTAATGTACGCACGAATTTGTGGGAGGATGTGTGCAGCAATAACCTTCGATCGTAAACTTTTATTGCTATTACATACCACCATTGAATATCGCGCATGTGTGTTCGGCACCCCACACAATAACTCACCAATATTGTGCACTAGACTTTTTTGTTGTGGTGCAACGCCACTCCTAACTGGGCTCGAGCTCGGCTCGGTTCGAGCCTAATACTTTGAGCTCGAACTCGGCTCGAAAGTAAAACTCTGGGGCTCGAGCTCGGCTCGACCTCACTTCGATAGCTTAAACGAGCCAAAGCTCGGCTGGAGCTCGACTCGCCAATATTCAATAATATATATACTATATATACTATATAAAAAATAATAATAATATAAAATTTTTTTGGGTTCGTTTAGGCTCGCGAGCCTAAACGGTCTTTGTATGAAAAACTCGAGCTCAGGCTCGATAACTAAACGAGTCATGTTTCAAGCTCGAGCTCGGGCTCGCGCTCGTTAAGGTTCGCCTCGTTGGAGCTTTTTACCAATTCGATCCCGAGTAGCTCTCGAGCTATTGTGCATCATTTACACCCTACAACAGTGCTAGCATAAAGTCCTTCGTAATTATTTGACCGTTCACAACAGATTTCCTCAGGGCCAGAATTTCGAAATGCTTCTGAGATTTTCGGGAACAGATTTCCGGTGTTTGATTTTGAAAATAATGTGTGTTTAATTAACCGTGTTTGTATTTAATGCAAAATTATGTTTTATTTGTCATGCCATAGTTAGTGTGTGCAAATACGGTTATTTCAGTTTGTTCAGGACTCATTGCATAGTCGGTAACGCGTCCATCCAACGTAGACTTTATGTCATGCCAATATATCGCCTGAGCTCTAAGAACGTTATTAATAAAACTTAACTACAAACATACTAAATTAAACACACGTTATTAATAAAACTTAATTCCATTATGTGTTGAACAATCAAACTGGTTCCGCTTCTAAGTCGTACTCTTCACAAGCTTGTTGTTTATGCCACAACCGGAATTGGATTTCATCTAGAACCGTCTCATCAAAATCCTCTAACTCATCTTCAACGGGGGGTGGGTTTTGTTGCTCACCAGTGTGAGGAGATAATTACATTGTTCCATGGTAGATGGACGTGGTTGCGTAGTTGTAGATCAATTATGGCCCCGTGGTTGTGGAGTTGTCGAACGGTTATGGTTTTGTGTTTGTGGAGTTGCCGGACGGTATGGGTAGGGTTGTTGCAAATGGGAGTGTTGCAAGGTAGGGTTTCGTTGCTGGTCATTGATGTTTACAGAACGATGAAACTGTTCGTTGATTTCATTCATCATACCTGAAGTGGAAGTCTCTACTACATTCTCTACTACAGGTGCCTCAGCCCAGCATACGAATCCACAACCATGGCGTTTCCTGTTACCACAGTAGAATCGATGACCTGAGTCTCTTGAAGTTGATGATATACGGACTACTGTTGGAGAACCACAATTGCAATAAACCATTTTTTTGGACTCGATCGAGATGAAAACGAAAAGATGGCGTTGTGGTTGTTTTAGGATGACATGCCATCCTATTCTTATCCCATATAAACAACCAAAACATACAACCGTTCACGTGAAAAATTCAAAGAAAATAAAGTTGATTGAAGGTCGCTACTGCATTCAGCGACCTTCTTTGATGATCTCAGACTCATAAGTCGCTGATTCAATGTGAGAGCTTGAATGAAGGTCAGGCATTGGGTGTGAGAGCTTGAATGAAGGTCGTGCATTGGATGTGAGACCTTGAACATTCTATTGTGAAGGTCGCTGATCCGATCAGCGACCTATCTACTTTCATAATTTTTCTCATGCAATACCTAGAAACACTCTTTTATCTTGATTTTCACCTACTAATGCAAAAAAATTCTGTAAAATGTTCAAAGAGAATATAGCCAATTTGTGCTACATAAATCCTGAAAACAGAAAATATTTTTCCTCCATATTCTGGAATTACACTCTAATCAAACAACTCACAATGAAAATAGTGACATAAGAATTTTTAATTGACAACATAATAGCATGGGCCAGGGCTTCATTAATAGTTCATAATAACGTAAAAAATGCCACTATGGCCAGCCAGGTATAATGTAACAAACAACTAAGCATGTCCATGTTGGCATCCTCAAAATTATTTACAAAACAACAAATGAAGGCCCAAGAAATGAGAAGTGGATATCGATCATGACTAAAACATGTATATAACACAGAAGAAGAAAATGGCAACAACATCAGTAGCAAATTCAACGTGGAGATACTTCCTATTATAGAGACGTAAATCTGGTTAATAGAAGGTTATGATTAATGACCATGTAAATATATTCAGAACTTCTAAAACTACACAAATAAGTGAGGAGTTGCATTCATAACCTTTCATTATACCAAGGACTCTTAAGTCAGTAAATGAAGCTAAGGAACATGCAACATATCTCTTGAACATCCTACCCACCAAAGTTATCAACAACTCCACCCCCACTTTTTGTCTCTATCACCGCTACCCTTCTTATGACCATTTACGCATTTTCGATTGTCTTTGTTACCCTCTTCTACTATCCAACACCACCCATAAGCTTGCCGACCGCTCAACCCCTTGCGTGTTTTTAGGCTACCCTTCACATCACCGAGGCTACAAATGTTACAACATCAAAACCAAACAAATTCAAATCTCACGAGATGTCATTTTTTATGAAACACCCTTTCCTTTTGCAACTCAAAAACCAACTACCTCATCTTATGACTTCTTGACATATACACCCTATCCCTTTCATTGGTCTCATTCTACAACTCCAACTACCCAACAAACAAACTCCTCAACTGATACAGTCTCTTCTGACCCAACTTACCCCAGCCCATCTCCTTTAGATACTTCATCTAGCCCATCTTAACCTCATCCCACCACCGGCCAAAACACCCAAAACCAACCCAACCCAGCAAACAGTCCATCCACTTCCCACCATCCGACACCTACCAGCCCACAAACCAGCCCAATTACCTCCCCTACGGCCCATCACCAACCCACACCTTCGCCTCCCCCTCCACGTCAACCGACCCGTACCATGAACACCCGCTCCATGTCGGGTATTTTTAAACCAAAAACTCACTTCAATCTACACATGTCTACCACCCCTCTCATCTCTCCTCTACCAAAATCACCCACGCAAGCCCTTTCCAATCCGATCTGAAAAAATGCCATGACCAATGAGTTTCATGCACTTATTGACAACAAGACTTGGGAATTAGTACCCAAACAACCCGGTATGAATATTGTTCGTCGCATGTGGATTTTTAAACATAAAAAGAAAGCGGACGGCACGCTTGAACGATATAAGGTCTGGTTAGTTTGTGACGGTCGATCACAACAAGTTGGTGTTGATTGTGGGGAAACCTTTAGTCCCGTAGTTAAACCGGCAACAATTAGAACCATTTTATCTTTGGCTTTGTCTAAGTCGTGGCCAATACATCAACTCGTTGTCAAAAACGCATTTCTACATGGCCACTTAAATGAAACGGTTTTAATGCATCAACCAATGGGTTTTCGTGAATAGAGTTATCCCAATCATGTTTGTCTACTCAAAAAGTCTCTTTATGGCCTAAAGCAAGCATGGTACCAACGGTTTGCGGATTTTGTTTCAAAGATGGGTTTTAATCATATAACCAATGTGACCATTCCTTATTCATCTTTAATCAAGGTCCTCACATGGCATTCATCTTATTATATGTTTATGATATATTGTTGATAACATCTTCAGATGACTTAAGGGAAAAATTCATGGTTCGGCTTTCTAAAGAATTCGCAACAAAGGATCTCGGGCACTTAGCTACTTCCTTGGTATTTCGTTTACACGGGACTCAAGCTCTCTTTTTCTTTCGCAAGAGAAATATGCACTGGAAAAACCTTGAACGGGCCGGTCTCACCGATTGCAACCCAGCGGCCACGCCAGTTGACACACAAAACAAGCTAAGCAGTACTCATGGGACACCTATAGAAAATATTACCGAATACCGAAGTCTCGTCGGGGCCTTACAATACCTCACCTTTACCCGCCCGGACATTTCATACGCGGTTCAACAAGCATGCCTCCATATGCATGACCCGAAGACCATTCATTTAAATGCTCTTAAGAGAATTTTAAGATACATTAAAGGTACAATCTCATATTGTCTTTACATTCAACCGTCCTCGACATCCTCCCTCATGGCTTATACCGATGCCTATTGGGGAGGGTGCCCGACACAAGGAGATCAACATCCGGTTATTGTGTATATATGGGTGACAATCTTCTCTCATGGTCCTCCAAACGTTAACCCACTTTGTCCTGCTCAAGTGCCGAGGCGGAGTACCGTGGCATCGCTAATGTGGTTTCCGAAGTTTGTTGGTTTCGCAATTTATTACTAGAACTTCATCACCCTCTTCAACGCGCAACCTTAGTCTACCGTGACAACGTGAGTGCTATCTACCTATCCGGTAATCTAGTTCAACATCAACGCACAAAACATGTTGAAATGGATATCCATTTCGTCCGTGAAAAGGTCGCCAACGGTGAAGTCCGAGTTCTACATGTCCCATCACGATACCAAATAGCCGACATTTTTACAAAAGGGTTGCCAAACGTTCTATTCGACGATTTTCGCACCAGCCTCAACATCTGTGATCCTCCCGTTTCGACTGCGGGGGAATATTAGAATAGAGCTCAATCATAGCATTGATTTGTATCACAATATTGTAAACCATTTACTAGAGCATAATTATAGGAGGATTCCTAGGAAGACCATTAACTATAGGAGGATTCCTAGGAAGGCCCATTGACTTGTAAATATTATATATTCATTATAAATGATTGAATGAATCACACAGACAATTACAAAGTCTAACAACTTAACTAAATAAACAGGGTTATGTTAGAAGAACGGATCGCTATCCAAGAATAGTGATAGGATGGCCAGACATGTAACCCTTAATATTCCCTTTCAGAAAATTTCAACTACTACCACCACCGTACCCAGTAGATCCCACCCATAATAAAGTTACTGGTAGGGTCCAGACTCCAAGAAGGGTTCTGGTAGGATATAGGCAAACATTAGTTCCAAGTTATATCCCTTTCAGAATGTTTCCGGGGCTAAATAAGAACTATCTATGACTTATGATAGGATCCTCCCTATGCAATAGTACAAGAAACACCAACACTCATGGCAGATACTCTCATTTAGTAGGATATAGGCAAACCTTAGTTCTAAGTTATATCCCTTTCAGAACTATCTATGACTTATTATAGGATCCTCCCTATGCAATGGTACAAGAAACCAACACTCATGGCAGATACTCTCATACCCCTAACAGCCTAAGTTTTATTTCAGAGACATCAAGCAATAAACTAAGACTGACCTTAGATAGGAACAAACTAAGGTACCTTCACATGCTAATTGATTTTCATATTTAGGTATGGCAGCTGTAACATTAAGTAACATTTGAACTATTGTTTTCTAGAGAATCAAAGTAAAGTAAAAATGTCAGAAGCAGTTCCATAAGAAATTTGATTGCTCTATTATATATCAATATCGATCATCACCAGTTCCATGTAACTTCATAGTAACTATAAACCCTAACAATAAACATAAAAATCAGAAACAAATAAACAATTTGGTGAGGAATTAGAATAAGACGAATCGATGTAAATGTTCTAAACCGGAAATGCCAGTCGATAAATAGGGGCGCATGGTGTATTAAGGAAGGATTAACAATTAAGGCAAAGGTAGTTGAATTAGGAACCCTAGATAGATATTTTGTAAAAAGGTGAAAAGAGAGGAAAAGAGAGAATTTGGTGGCATCGGCTTAGGGTTTATTTTTTTTTCTTCCTAAAATCACATATGGTCTCACTAAATCGCTATCTCTGTTTCAAATGTTATCACACTAGAGATAAAATCGACCGCCAGTTCACCACCACCGGCCACGAAGTCCCTACAAACAACCAAACTCCTCCAATTGCTCCATCTCAAGAACCACGACTAAAAGCAGTGTGAAGAGAGTATCAACCTAACATACCTTATCTCAGTCGTTTGATGAAACAAAAGATGGATGAGCAATATCATAAGTTCACCGAGCTCCTAAGTCAGAACCATGTTAACGTATCATTTTTAGAAGTCATCCAGCAAATGGCGAAATATGAAAATTTTTTGAAGGACTTATTGAGCAACAAAAGGAACCTCGAGGCAGCAATCAAGGGCAACGCACTGGAGTGTGCTGCAATACTATAGTAAAGTATCCCGCCGAAGCTGACCAATCTGGGAAAGTTTTCTCTACCTTGCTCCATAGGTAACATGCCGACGACTTATGCCTTGGTCGTCTTGGTGGGAGGGTGAACGTTATGCCTACTTATATCTACAATAACCTCGACTTAGGCGAGCCACGCCCTTTGACAGCTACTATCGAATTAGCAGATGGTACCATAAAGAAGTCTGAGGGAATTATGGAAAACCTACTTATTATAGTAGGAAAATTTGTTTTTCCAGGCGACTTTGTCATCCTCAACATGGGCGAGAGTAATGTTCCTATTATTCTCGGTCAACCATTCTTGGCCACCGCTTGAGCAACTATAGATATGAGTGGAGGAGCTGTTACACTTCGGGTTGGGAACTACAAGCTGCACTACACCTCCGGGGGAAAAGAATATGTGTCCAACGATGGTTCGACATGGCTAACTTTATTGATAAACAATTAGATTATCAATTAAAGAAAGCCAAAGGTGTTGTCGTGACACCACCGGACGAATCTTCAGTGGGACTTGACAAAACCAAGTGGATCGATGAGTATTGGGGCAACCGTCAAAAAGGTTGTAGGAGAAAAAGAGTGGGAAGGAAGAAAAACGTGACTAGTGGCCCGAAAGTTGGGAAGGAAGCAGTTTGAGCAATACACGTTTTGTCCAGCCAAAGACCTGAAATGTGTGGCTACCAGGGAGGCAGCCCGGACTTCTATGAATAAGTTGAGAGGTTGGTGCATACAGTAGAAAAATGGTCAAGAACCATCAGGTATGGTCATTCACTCTTTATATTTTTTAACCCTCAGGTATGCCCTATCGGCATTAGGACCTAGTAGCTTGTCTTTTACTTTTACTTTTATTTTTCTTTTGTTACTAGTAAGCTATTGTAGTTTATGCCAAGTGGATTCTCTCGAAATAGCTTTGTATTGAGGAGGCTGCGGGGATCGACCGCACGTGTTCCCATGGAAAGAAAAGGGGGAGGGTGTTTGTTCCTTTGACTATCTCACTCATTCTGTCACAACCCGGCCACAGGGGGCCTGGACGAAATTACAGTTTGGTACAACATTCACACGAATGTAAGCAACAGCGGAAGCAGTACAAAAATAACTATCATTATTAATAGGAATTATACATTTTTCTTTAGATATTACAATGTCATTAACTAAAACTAGTCCCTGATCGTACTGGCGCGGTAATATCTATGGTTACTCGATCGTCTTCTGGTTCGTCCACTGGTTGTGACTCCGAGTTGCAATCATACATTCTCCGCATCTCCAACGCCGGTACCTGAACACATGCTTAAAATGGTTTTGGGTCAATAATAATGTTGGTGAGTTCGTGTGTTTAGTTACATAGGCGCCTAAAATAGTTTATCAAAACAGTTTAAGTTATTCAAACAAGTTTAACAGTTTGCAACACGTTTTCCTGGTTATGGTGTTACAGTCCTACAAGCTGGCCACTCAACCCTTGGCACCTAGCCCATGCCTAACCATGTCTAGATGTAACAACATAAACTATGCCCGTTACTGTCATAGCTCTCAACCTATGCCCTGCCCCATAGGTTCCCCAATGGCAAAATATATGCCGCAACGACCTGTCGGTCTCAGTGGGGGTTTCCGGGTCTAGGCCAGACCACTGTGCGTGGGGGATTCCCCAAGTAGTACTACCCATATATTAAGTCGGCTCTATCCTAGAGTTAATGAGTGCCTGGTTCAATATGCATAACAAACAAGCATGTCACACCCTCAAAATCCACTTGCGGAGTTTTACCGCGAGGCGCATGACAAACCAGGATCCAAGTCAATGATCACAATAAACAATACTAAATGAATTTCAAAAACATAGTTTAAAAATCCCAAACATCAGCGGAAGCTAAATGTCGTTACATAAACAAAACAAAACCAAATGTTTAATGTTCAAAACCATGCAACTCTAATTAGACGCCGTGCAGACGCGTGCGCCCTAGTTCCAGTTTGCTACCTTAGCGACCTGAGAAAACATGTAAGAGTTTACGTCAGCACAAAAATGCTGGTGAGTTTACAGGTTTGTAATCAAAGTTCCAAGTATAACCTGTCCATACTATAACAATTGTAAACCAAGTACGCTAGCTAGGCGCATGTACCATTACTACTACGATTGGAAAACCATTACTAACTCGCAAACCAGTTGTTGTGCCCGAATAGTAAACCTGTTCCTGTTTGAGACAATATGCACCCGCCCGGCGCTCCATGCCGACGGGTGGGGTTGGTCACTCCCAATAGCGCTATTCACATTTCCCCGTTGTGCAAACCAGCACATTCATGGTTCCCCCCGGGACTTCCAAAGATCGTATAGTAAGCCGTTAGAAAACCCATAGTATGACAGTTGTTACCAAATAGTTGTTTAACACATGTTTTCTCCCCCGAAAACGAAAACCAAGTAAAGTGGGGCCGTAAACTCACCTTAGGTTGCGTTAACTTCAGATAATAGAATAGTTCAACAAGCTATGCTAGTCCCGTAAAACAGCGACCTAACATATGACAGTTACAAGTACTTAGACTAATAACCCTTAGGTTAGTTAGTCCCTAGATGTCCAGACCATAACCAAGTTCGTTTGAAAACACCGTGACTGTTTAACCGACCCAAAGTACAAGACTCGACATCCCATTGGTGACCCGAGACTCCCCGTGTTACGTTTACGCTCCAAAACATACAATCACGCAAGTACACTTAACATACGTTAACACACAACAAGTTATAGCACATAGTTCACGTATCACCGAAATACATCCAAGTATATGTTACCAAGTTATTAGACATGTTACGGGGTTCCTAGCATGTTCCTAGGTGTCAAAACGGGTCTCGGAATGCTAAAATATACATACAGCAGCAGTACAGGCGATTAGGAAAAGTCAACTAGCAATTACGTTGGTCAACAGGCAATTATGAATGCTAATCGCCTACAGTGCAGGCGATTAGGGTCATGTGACATGCAAATTTTTGAGTTTGCATGCAATTAGGGTCATGTGACATGCATTTCAGAACTTATCAGGCGATTAGGGTCATGCAGCATGCAAAAACACAACATAGCAGGCGATTAGCCCCTAATTGCATGCTCAGCAGGCGTTTAGCCCCTCATAGCAGGCGATTAGCTTGCTAATCGCCTAACCCTTAGGCGATTAGCCTTGCTAATCGCATGCTACCCAGTCTTTCCGACTTTTCGCGCGTTTAACACTCCAAATCAACCCTAGAACGTGTGTAAACCTCCAATATCAAACAAACAAGTATCCTAAACATGTTTAGATCAAAATACATCATCTAACCTTGTTCTAGCAGCCCTGGATGCAATCATGTTTCTAAAACATAACACAAGTATCATGTAATCATCACACTAACATGCGTAAACACAACCCTAATGAACAATCAATCAGATTACTCTATCAAATCATCACCATAGATCAGTAACTACCCTAACATCATGTTAATAATCCTTCTTGAATCATAAAAATCCAATCTTTTAATTAAAACCTACACATACAACATGCATAGCATCTAGAATCAACACAATAATGATTATTAACGATTTTCAGAAGATACAATTGTTTGAAACCAGGTCTGGAACATTAGGGTTTTGAATAAAAACATTAACAAGGTTGCATGGATGAAAACCACACCTTAGGATTGTGAAAGATTGATGAAATATGCTTGAAATCGAGTTGTTTGATCCAAAATCGTGTTCCAGAGGTTATGTGGGTGTTGGGATGAGTTGTGGGGCGACTAGGGTTAGTGTTATCAAGTTTAGGAGGTTAAGTATGGTATTTATAGTCGTTTTTAGTCGTCACTTACGTTGCAGGCGATTAGGCCTCAGTTGCAGGCGATTAGGGCTGCTAATCGCCACCCCCTTAGGCGATTAGCCCCCTACTCGCCACCTAGGAGGGCTACTCGCCACCTGGAGGAGGCTAATCGCCTCCTGGCAGCCTCCCTATAGGCGATTAGCTCACCCTAATCGCCTATAGGGTATTGTTCCAAGCAATTTGCGCGTTAAACCCCGTTTTAACATATGTTAACACATTTTCACATACCGACAAGTCACATAATGATTGTAAACACATAACACTAGTAAATACACATATTTACACTCGTTCACCAATTCCCGGAACTCGAGACTCGTACGTTCCGTATGCCCTGACGATCCTACAAATCGTCACCGTTTGTACACTTGGTTAAGGACTGACATCTAACGAACTTCTAGACCCACATCCAATGATCTTCTAGACTAACCGATAGTTCCCGAACCATAACCCGACCTAACTAACCCAGTTAAGTACAACATACGCGTGACTCGCTAAGGTAGACTTTAATCTAGACGACATTGTTAACTTGAATTTGCCGGGTGTCACATCATCCCCTCGTTAAAAGAATTTTCGTCCCGAAAATTATGTAAGTACCAAGAGTATGAACAAAAGAAACAGACAAAAATAGAAACCAAGAGAGAGAATTACCCGAGTTGTCACATCATCCCCACGTTAAAAGGAATCTCGCCCCGAGATTCATTCCGTTGCAGTGGTAACGTGTCTCGACTCGAATGCCTCTTTAGGAAAAAGATGAGGATACTTAGACTTCATCTGATCCTCGCGTTCCCAAGTGTATTCCGGTCCCCGGTTCGAGTTCCATCGAACCTTAACAATACGAATCTTACTGTGACGCAGACTGCGAATCTTGTAATCAAGGATTTCGACAGGTTCCTCCACTATCCGAAGACGATCATCAACCTTGATCTCTTCTAGTGGAACAATGAGAGACTCGTCAGTCAGACACTTCTTCAGGTTAGATACGTGGAAGACGTTATGTACGTTACCGAGCTCCGTCGGTAAATCAAGTCGATATGCCACCGGTCCGATCCGTTCCAGGATCGTAAATGGACCGACATACCGCGGGTTAAGTTTGCCACGCTTCCCAAAGCGTATGACGCCCTTCCACGGTGAAACCTTTAGAAGTACCTTGTCACCCACTTGAAACTCCAATGGCTTACGGCGATGATCAGCATAGCTCTTTTGTCGGTCCCGTGCCGCTGCCAATCGGTTACGAATCTGTACGATCTTCTCAGAAGTCTCGTACACCAGTTCTGGCCCAGTGAGCTGACTCTCACCCACTTCGGCCCAACAGAGAGGAGACCTGCATTTCCGTCCGTACAATGCCTCGAACGGAGCTGCTTTGATGCTCGTATGATAACTGTTGTTGTACGAGAATTCTACTAACGGTAAGTGAGCTTCCCAACCTTTGCCAAAATCGATCACACATGCCCGCAGCATATCTTCTAGAGTTTGAATTGTACGCTCACTCTGACCGTCAGTTTGTGGATGGTAAGCTGTACTCATGTCCAACTGGGTACCCAAAGCCTTATGCAAAGACTTCCAGAAATGCGAAGTAAAATGTGAATCACGATCCGAAATAATAGAAACTGGTACCCCATGCTTAGAGACAACTTCTTTCAGATATAAACGAGCCAACCGATCCATGGTGTCGGTCTCCTTAATAGCAAGGAAATGGGCTGATTTCGTCAAACGGTCGACAATCACCCATATCTTATCATTCCCGCTCGGTGACTTAGGTAGTTGTGTGACAAAGTCCATTGTAATCCGTTCCCATTTCCACTCTGGAATTTCGGGTTGTTGCAATAGACCCGACGGTTTCTGGTATTCCACCTTGACCTTAGCACAGGTCAAGCACTTACTTACGTATGAGGCTATATCCGCCCTCATGTTTGGCCACCAGTACAGTATTTTTAGATCCTGGTACATCTTGTCTGAACCAGGGTGTATGGAATACCGAGACTTGTGAGCTTCATCAAGAACCAGCTCCCGAAGTCCCCCGAATAAAGGAACCCAGACGCGTTCTGCGAAGTAGCGCAGGCCATCAGGCCTTTGCTCGAGATGTTTGTCGGCACCGTGCATAGTTTCAGCCTTAAGGTTTTCCTCCTTCAAGGCTTCTAACTGAGCAGAACGGAGTTGATCAGGCAGAGAGGAATGGATTGTGAGTTGCAACGCCCGAACGCGACGAGGGTTTGTCGATTCCTTCCTGCTCAAGGCGTCTGCCACAACATTCGCCTTGCCAGGATGGTACTTAATGGCACAGTCATAGTCGTTCAGGAGTTCAACCCAACGGCGCTGTCGTATGTTCAGGTGCTGTTGGTCAAAAATGTGCTGGAGACTCTTGTGATCGGTGTAGATGGTGCATTTGGTACCGTACAAGTAATGCCTCCAAATTTTCAACGCAAACACCACCGCACCCAATTCCAAATCATGGGTAGTGTAGTTCCTCTCGTGCACTTTGAGTTGACGAGAAGCGTACGCAATTACCTTCTCGCGTTGCATCAACACGCAACCGAGACCATGAATAGAAGCATCACAGTAAACAACAAAGTCCTCAGTGCCTTCAGGCAAGGACAGGATAGGAGCAGAACAAAGCTTAGTCTTCAGTTTTTGGAATGCAGACTCCTGTGGTTCACCCCAGTCAAATTTTCTATCCTTCTGAGTAAGAGTGGTGAGGGGTTGAGCAACCTTCGAGAACCCCTTAATGAAACGACGATAATAACCCGCAAGGCCTAGGAATTGCCGCACCTCAGTTGGCGTCTTCGGTGCTTCCCAGTCCTTGATCGCTTCGATCTTAGCTGGATCGACATGGATTCCCAGTTCATTGACTACATGCCCTAGGAATTGGACTTCGCGTAACCAAAAATCGCACTTCGAGAACTTGGCGTACAGTTGTTCTCGTCGTAAGACTTCCAAAACTAACCGTAGATGTTCCCCATGTTCGGTCTCGTTCTTGGAATAGATCAGAATGTCATCAATAAACACGATGACGAACTTGTCAAGATACGGTTTACAAACGCGGTTCATCAAATCCATGAAAACCGCCGGTGCATTAGTGAGACCAAAAGGCATGACCAAGAACTCGAAATGGCCGTAACGTGTACGAAAGGCTGTCTTAGCAACATCAGCTTCCCTTACGCGCAACTGGTGATAACCGGACCTGAGATCAATCTTGGAATAATAGCTAGAACCCTGGAGTTGGTCAAATAGGTCATCAATACGTGGAAGAGGATAACGATTCTTAATGGTCAATTTGTTCAGCTCTCTATAATCCACGCACGGTCGAAAACTGCCATCCTTCTTCTTAACAAACAAAATCGGGGCTCCCCAAGGGGAAGAACTTGGTCTGATGAAACCCTTATCCAAGAGTTCCTGTAACTGGTTAGACAATTCTTGCATCTCAGGAGGTGCAAGACGGTAGGGGGCCCGAGCAATAGGAGCAGCGCCAGGTACAAGATCAATACCGAACTCAACCTGACGATGGGGAGGAAGACCAGATAAATCATCAGGAAAGACATCAGAAAACTCACGTACAACCGGAATATCGTCGATCTTCTTCTCGCTGGTAGTGGAAACAGATAAAAGTGCTAGAACAGCCGAATAACCCTTCCGAAGATACTTAAGGGCTTTCATGCTAGAGATGAGACTTAGCGGAGCACCGCTCTTGTCCCCGTACACAGAAAGAAATTCTCCATCAGGGAGAGGAATCCGGATGACCTTGTCGTAACAAACGATTTCCGCGCGATACAGCGACAACCAATCCATGCCTATAACCACGTCAAAACTACCCAAAGATACCGGCATAAGGTCGATAGGAAAAGACAAACCCGACAACTCTATGTGACATTCCCGAAGAACGCAAGTAGCTTCTATCTTCTTACCGTCAGCCAATTCGATAATATATTTAGCCTCTAAAGGAACAGGTACTACATCTAGCAAGCGACTAACTTCCACAGATATGAAACTTTTGTCGGCACCAGAGTCAAATAAAACACTAACAGAACGATCGTTGAGAAGAAACGTACCAGTGACTGTGTCAGGGTCCTGTCTTGCCTCTGCAGTCCCAATAACGAAGGCACGTGCGTTCCTGTTTCCGCCCCCGTTGTTACCATTTCCATTACCATTCCCGTTCCCTCCCTGTTTCAGTTTTGGACACTCTTTCTTGTAATGCCCCGCTTCCCCACAGTGAAAACATCCCTGTTTACCCGCAGTCCCCTGAGTAGTAGCAGTCGGAGTAGTAGTTGGGGCCTGAGTCGATGGAAGAGTCGCCCTACAGTCTTTGGCAAAATGCCCCAACTTCTGGCAGCGATGGCAACGATTGTTGTCACAATTCCCATGATGATGGCGTCCACACTTATTGCATTTCGGTAACTTCCCTACATACCCACCACTTGGCTTAGAACCCGATGAAGACGAACCCCCACTATCAAACCTTTTCCCCTGTTGAGCTGGTGCTGGTGTAGAACTCTTCACATCATTATCCCACTTTCGCTTGTTGGTCTCTGGAGCCTTAGCAGTTGAACCTTTGGCAGGCAAGATACCCTCACTCACCTTCAAGTTAGTCATCCTATGAGCAGATCGGACTACCTCCGCGTAGGTAGGAAGATTCCCCGCAGCCACCAACCCTGCGATTTCTGGCACAAGACCCGAGATATAATGCTCAATCCTCCTATATTCCGGCACATGCAGATCAGGACAAAGTACAGCCAACTCGTTCCGCCTCACAGTATACTTCTCGATTTCTGACCCAGACATTTTGAGGTTCCACACCTCGTGTTCCAGCTTTTGAATCTCCTCCCTGGGACAGTACTCCCTCTTCAGCAGTTGCACAAAGTTCTCCCAAGGCATAGCATAAGCCTCCCCTATACCCATAGTCTGGGTGATATCGTTCCACCAGGTCAACGCAACATCCTGGAGTAACCCAGCAGAATACTTGACTCGATCCTCAGGGAGACAGTTACACATCAGGAAAACAGACTCCACTTTCTCCAACCACCTGAGCAAACCTACTGCACCCTCAGTACCCGCGAACTCATGGGGCTTGCAGTCCCGAAACATTTTGTAGGTGCACATGGGTGGTGGTGGTGGATTAACATGACCACCTGTAAAGAAACACGTAAGAAAACCACGGGAAATGTAAACAAAGTTCACCGATGAGATAGAAGTGGTTGGGTCAACTTACCGCCATTTTGCCCTAGCTGGAAGGCAGCCTGCAGCAAGTTGTTCAAGTCATCCTGCGTGAGGTTCACACCCCCACGACCACCATTTCCACGCCCACCATTGCGACCACCTCCACGTCCTCCTCGTGCTCCAGACATGCTTCTGGCAAAAAGGACGAGAAAATTTAGTTTCACAGTCAATGATAAACACTAGCGTTTACAAGATCAAAGCTAGATCCAACCCAGGACTATCCATTCGAACCCAGAGCTCACTAGGGCTTTCATGCATTTCGGTTTATGATTTTGTGTGCACCCAAAATGATAAACCGCTCTACATGGTCCTCCAAGTGTTCTCCTAGTTCAAAGTTCAAATCACCGGACATAGACTCTTAGCTATACACCGTAATACTACGGTAGTTCATGACAAGGGTTTCTATTGGGGTAGGAAAGGGAGATGTCCGAGTCTTGGACCAATCTCAAGAGTATACAGTTAACCCCAATGTACCTCACTGTCTAGTAAGCAAGTAACCCAGTAAAGGAGTCTGGATGATGTAACACAGAAGGGTAAGATGATTTAGAGACACCCCGACAAGTCTATGAGTAACCCAGTATAAAGTTTAGTACCATGTGATCATCTAGTGTGTGCGACTCAGTTATAGACTAGACTCTACATGCAGTCCTAGTTCACTATAACCTGGCTCTGATACCAATCTGTCACACCCTCAAAATCCACTTGCGGAGTTTTACCGCGAGGCGCATGACAAACCAGGATCCAAGTCAATGATCACAATAAACAATACTAAATGAATTTCAAAAACATAGTTTAAAAATCCCAAACATCAGCGGAAGCTAAATGTCGTTACATAAACAAAACAAAACCAAATGTTTAATGTTCAAAACCATGCAACTCTAATTAGACGCCGTGCAGACGCGTGCGCCCTAGTTCCAGTTTGCTACCTTAGCGACCTGAGAAAACATGTAAGAGTTTACGTCAGCACAAAAATGCTGGTGAGTTTACAGGTTTGTAATCAAAGTTCCAAGTATAACCTGTCCATACTATAACAATTGTAAACCAAGTACGCTAGCTAGGCGCATGTACCATTACTACTACGATTGGAAAACCATTACTAACTCGCAAACCAGTTGTTGTGCCCGAATAGTAAACCTGTTCCTGTTTGAGACAATATGCACCCGCCCGGCGCTCCATGCCGACGGGTGGGGTTGGTCACTCCCAATAGCGCTATTCACATTTCCCCGTTGTGCAAACCAGCACATTCATGGTTCCCCCCGGGACTTCCAAAGATCGTATAGTAAGCCGTTAGAAAACCCATAGTATGACAGTTGTTACCAAATAGTTGTTTAACACATGTTTTCTCCCCCGAAAACGAAAACCAAGTAAAGTGGGGCCGTAAACTCACCTTAGGTTGCGTTAACTTCAGATAATAGAATAGTTCAACAAGCTATGCTAGTCCCGTAAAACAGCGACCTAACATATGACAGTTACAAGTACTTAGACTAATAACCCTTAGGTTAGTTAGTCCCTAGATGTCCAGACCATAACCAAGTTCGTTTGAAAACACCGTGACTGTTTAACCGACCCAAAGTACAAGACTCGACATCCCATTGGTGACCCGAGACTCCCCGTGTTACGTTTACGCTCCAAAACATACAATCACGCAAGTACACTTAACATACGTTAACACACAACAAGTTATAGCACATAGTTCACGTATCACCGAAATACATCCAAGTATATGTTACCAAGTTATTAGACATGTTACGGGGTTCCTAGCATGTTCCTAGGTGTCAAAACGGGTCTCGGAATGCTAAAATATACATACAGCAGCAGTACAGGCGATTAGGAAAAGTCAACTAGCAATTACGTTGGTCAACAGGCAATTATGAATGCTAATCGCCTACAGTGCAGGCGATTAGGGTCATGTGACATGCAAATTTTTGAGTTTGCATGCAATTAGGGTCATGTGACATGCATTTCAGAACTTATCAGGCGATTAGGGTCATGCAGCATGCAAAAACACAACATAGCAGGCGATTAGCCCCTAATTGCATGCTCAGCAGGCGTTTAGCCCCTCATAGCAGGCGATTAGCTTGCTAATCGCCTAACCCTTAGGCGATTAGCCTTGCTAATCGCATGCTACCCAGTCTTTCCGACTTTTCGCGCGTTTAACACTCCAAATCAACCCTAGAACGTGTGTAAACCTCCAATATCAAACAAACAAGTATCCTAAACATGTTTAGATCAAAATACATCATCTAACCTTGTTCTAGCAGCCCTGGATGCAATCATGTTTCTAAAACATAACACAAGTATCATGTAATCATCACACTAACATGCGTAAACACAACCCTAATGAACAATCAATCAGATTACTCTATCAAATCATCACCATAGATCAGTAACTACCCTAACATCATGTTAATAATCCTTCTTGAATCATAAAAATCCAATCTTTTAATTAAAACCTACACATACAACATGCATAGCATCTAGAATCAACACAATAATGATTATTAACGATTTTCAGAAGATACAATTGTTTGAAACCAGGTCTGGAACATTAGGGTTTTGAATAAAAACATTAACAAGGTTGCATGGATGAAAACCACACCTTAGGATTGTGAAAGATTGATGAAATATGCTTGAAATCGAGTTGTTTGATCCAAAATCGTGTTCCAGAGGTTATGTGGGTGTTGGGATGAGTTGTGGGGCGACTAGGGTTAGTGTTATGAAGTTTAGGAGGTTAAGTATGGTATTTATAGTCGTTTTTAGTCGTCACTTACGTTGCAGGCGATTAGGCCTCAGTTGCAGGCGATTAGGGCTGCTAATCGCCACCCCCTTAGGCGATTAGCCCCCTACTCGCCACCTAGGAGGGCTACTCGCCACCTGGAGGAGGCTAATCGCCTCCTGGCAGCCTCCCTATAGGCGATTAGCTCACCCTAATCGCCTATAGGGTATTGTTCCAAGCAATTTGCGCGTTAAACCCCGTTTTAACATATGTTAACACATTTTCACATACCGACAAGTCACATAATGATTGTAAACACATAACACTAGTAAATACACATATTTACACTCGTTCACCAATTCCCGGGACTCGAGACTCGTACGTTCCGTATGCCCTGACGATCCTACAAATCGTCACCGTTTGTACACTTGGTTAAGGACTGACATCTAACGAACTTCTAGACCCACATCCAATGATCTTCTAGACTAACCGATAGTTCCCGAACCATAACCCGACCTAACTAACCCAGTTAAGTACAACATACGCGTGACTCGCTAAGGTAGACTTTAATCTAGACGACATTGTTAACTTGAATTTGCCGGGTGTCACAAAGCAGGTAATCACGCTCTGTAAAACTAACACCCATAACAATGTACAAAACAGTTTAGAAGCATGTAAAAGTCCCCTTGGAATCCTCACCGGGTATTCTGTTTTATTTAACCTTCGACTCGACTCACATTACAGTATATTTATCTTTATGGGGAGGTAAATGTATGGTAAAGTGAGTCGAGCCGAAGGTTAAATAAAACGAAATACTCGGCGAGGATTCCAAGGGGACTTTTACAAGGTTTTTCCCAAATATCGTTTCATGTAATGAAAATAAATTTTCTTAAAATGTTTTACAAATATTTTCTCAGTGATTTAATCAAAAAAGGGTTTTATTAGAAATAAACTTAAAACCATGAACTCGCCAACTTTATGTTGACCTTTTAAGCATGTCTTTTAGGTCTAGATTTTGGCAACGACACGGTTGGAATAGACGATGCCTTGGAATTGGAGATCCTATAAGGCTTAGTAAAGGCGTTTAGAAATAATAAAGTCTTAGATGTATTAATTTTGTTGCGTAGCAAAGGTGCCAAATGTTCACAACCAACGAGAAAATCGGGGTGTTACAAAAGTGCAAGATCTAACTTAAGATATTGAAATCAGACAGTTTATGTGTGTGAAAAAATTAACCCTTAATTTCTAGTATTTCAACTTTACAACTGCATCATATATAATATACTTTTTTAATTTATTAAGCCTTTTACTAATTTAACTTTTCTACAATAATTTCCGTTTGCTATTTTTTCGTAAAATGTCATTTTCATCCTCTCGAGTTTCTATAGTTTCAAGATTTACTCCTTTTCATACTTTTACTTTAAAAAAACTTTATTTCTACGAGCATATTTTTATATATGTGCCAGGTCAAATGTAATACGTTTTCGTCATTATTTTATGTATGTTACATGCAATTCTACGTTTCCGCTTACATCTTGTTTAGAAGTCAAAACTAAGTGAGATCAAATACAAAACGTTTCTATTCGACGATATAAATTAATGTTACTCCATTTTTCGACCCAAAGTTGATACCATAATATATATACACACACATATACTAACAACCATAGTCTACCCACGATGTTATTGAGTTAAATTGGGTAAGTCAAAACATGCGTAATGCATCATATAGCGCCTTGATTAATTTGTTCTATGTTTGTAATCCGCACGTAACGTTCATAGGTCTAATTACTAGTTATACATAAAAACAAGCTGTAGCAAGTGATCCCTATACCATGTATATCTCTCCGCTCGGTTGAAAACACATACGACTGCAAACTACACACAGTTTGTAGTTTTGTACACATGTTGTAATTTATAAGCATAGTTTTTTGGGTCAGCATGCGTACACTAACAAACCTTATAATATTCTAAACTCTAAATTGTAAACCTGTTTTGACCGCGCCTACCATCTATTCCCTATATATACATTAATCCCCTGCACAGTATTAATGTGATCACAAAACCAATAACTCTTGCCCAAACTTGAACCCAAAGCCATCATGAGGGACAGAACCGAACATGTTGGATCCAACCCGGTCACTCCATCATCTGTCCGCTCACCGCCATCCTCGGCTCTCTCTTCACAACTCCACTCTCCATCCTTATCTCGCTCGCCGCTCCTCCATTCACCAGAACATGAACAAACAACAACCAAACACAACAAACAAAAAACTGGCCATAAGATCACCTTTTCACATACTCCCCCTGTAGTCTCGGCTCCTCCTTCGCAGATGCACTCGCCCTCCATGTCTCGATCACCGTTGGTCCCTGGGACACCAGACCGACCGGTGACCATGCCACCGAGTGGGGCTAGGACACCCATGGCTTATATAAGGTCTAGGAATTTGACACCAAGATTTTTGACACCTTTGGGAAGTCCTTTAAGAAAGGCTCTTCATCTCACCAAATTGGACCCCACAGATGCATGGCTGCCTATTACTGAATCTAGAAATGGAAATGCTTATTATGCAGCTTTTCATACACTTTGTTCTGGGATTGGGATTCAAGCACTTGTTCTTCCTGTTGCTTTCACCATTCTTGGCTGGTAGTTAACTCAATATTCCCTTATTATTATTTTCTCTACTTATTATTTTTTTTTTTTTTGCTACGGCTGGGACCCAGACATTATTGATCATAAAATTGGGTAGGATCATGGTCTTAGGAGAGGTAGCAATTTCAATATACTTGTTCGAAAAGAAGTAACAAATTAAATTTACAACCAACTTAGCAAAGCTAACAAAGTAATTATACGTAGAAAATGATGGGTAGAGTCCAGTCTTTTTGAGGTGTCATGTTCGATCTTTTATCCCACTGGGTTTTACTGTCATGCTTTCGAGCGGGTGTATAGTCAAGTTTTCGCCGAAATCGGTGGTTTCGTGGGTTCTGACTACCTAGCGTTACCTGTGGGCGGATACCTAAGACGTGTCTTTACCCAGTAGCGTATATGGTGCTTTTGTAACCAATTATTGAGTACCCCGGGTAGCCGGACATTCATTTATTGGACATTCTTTTATTGGCCATTCAAAACAAATATCATTTTTACCATAAACTACCCTAACATCACAAAATCACTTGCAACTATCTTTCAACTACCCTATAACTTTTCTAAATACAAAATAAATTAAACTATTCAACAATTAAAGAAATAAGATAAAAAAAATTAAACAAATAAACGCAACTAAATAAAAAATAATTTAAATAAAAAAATAAAAATACAATTAAAATATTCTTCGTCCGCATCAAGGAGATAGCATAGATCATGAGTTGCAAGATGTGCTACAAGATCGAATCGAAGTTGGAAATGCGTATCTGCGTCCATCAACTCACCAAGGGCGTCATCATAAGAAACGGGCTGCACCAGAGTATTCCTTGTGTGAACCAGTTCCGTCATCTTTTAAGATCATGTTGTCCTAATCTTATCTATAGTAATAGCTCGCATGGGTCGCCTAATTAAGTATGCCTCATTTGCCCGTGGAACTCTGAGAACTCGGTTTACATATTTTCTTGTCGACTATTGCAATTTCTTGAACTTCTTCTCATTCAAATTGGTCGGATATAGAAACATTGATGTTGTTGTTTGACCTAGGGGGACCACAATAGGCATGCAAAAACCATAAATCTTGTAATGCAATCGTTTCTAGCATGACCGTCCGGTATTTTTCTTATCACCTCAAATAAATTGGCCCCACAACGTAGTGGAACACATGCTTTATATAAGATGTGTACAGTCGATGGGTAAATGTGATCCATTTCTCATGAGTATTAATGTCGCTAGTTGTTTAACGACAGGTGCCATTTTTTGTAACGGTGTAAAACTTTTTTTCATCCTAACATCTACGCCCCGTTGAAACCATTCCTACCGTGCTTCTATGTTACCAACAATTTTTAGAAGCAATCGTTTCGTCCTACGAAACTGTTGACGGAAAATAACGTCATTGTATTTTGGCTCATCCATAAAATAATCTTTCATCAGAACTTTGTGAGCTTTTCTACGTTCCACGGGACACGATTCTTTTAGTAGATGTTGAGGGTGTCGTGTCTTCGTCTTGGTCGATGAGATTTTTGAAAACTTGTATGCTAGTATTCTTTGTGAAAATATTACCATCGGAATTATTGGGCGAAATAAATAAGCAAAAATCATTTTTGAGAAATTAGCCATGCTAAAATTGGGTAATTGCGAAAAGTGAGAGTATAAAAGGTTTTTTAATGGTGGATAGTTTAATTGAATTAGAATGGTAAAATGATGGATACTTATATTGCTTTTAGATTTTTTTAATGCTTCTAACAGCCATGTTGACCGTTCTCAACGGTAAAAAAAAAAAGAAGGATTGTAACGCGCGACTTGTTCTACCTCAGCATCAAATCCACAAATTCTACCCGTGTAACCGATAAACTTTTCACAGGATGCTCATTCACGTTAGGCGTCATAATTTCTGTGGTTTATTTAGTCGTTGTTCGTAAATATAAACAAAATAGTCAAGGTTAATTAATTTTGTTAAGTCTAACCATTTAAATACCTTTTTATGACCCATGGCCTACTACTTTAGTGTTTTGCCCCATAGAAGTTGTATACCCGTATGGATTAATATTGTTGCACGTATATGTTAGATAGTTTTAGGTGTAAAAATGAGAGTTAAAAATCGTCAGTTTTGGTGAATTTCCTTTATTTTATCACTAATAAGTTATATAGACAAGTTAAATAGATAAAGTAATATGAGTGCCGTTCAAAAAAAAAAAAGTAATATAAGTTGATAAAAAAGGAGCAGATCAAACTTTCTTTGAAATTAGTTTACAAAAACTTGTACATATATAATCAATTTAATGATAGATTTATTTAATTATTTTTTGTAAAGTGTGTACAAAATGAAGTTCATAAAAAGGCATATATTATGGTGAATTTCCTTTATTTTATCACTAACAAGTTAGATGGATAAAATAATATAAGTTTATAAAAAGGAGCAGATCAAAGTTTCTTTTAAATTGTTTTATTATTAAAAACATGTACGCAAATAATTCAATGATAGATTTTGCTTTTTAATTATTTTTGATATATCATTATCACAGGGCATGGGGAGTCATAGCGTTGACTTTGGCTTTCATATGGCAACTATACACTTTGTACTTGCTTGTAAATCTCCATGAATCACCAGAAACTGGAATGCGATACAGTAGATACATGCAACTCGCAAATGCGGCTTTCGGTAAGCAATATATTTACATGAAGATGTGTTTAAGCAATAGACCTCTTTTTTTTTTTTTTTTTCAAACGCATCAAGGGTATATTTATCCTTGGAGTTGCTATCCTACAACCACCTCCATCATTTTATATCCTAGATGCTAAACGAAGTTAGCTCACTTAATAAAAGTTATTGTCTTTTAGAGGAGAGGTAAGGCATGAGATGTAAATATTTAGGAGTTTAGTGATTGTGCCTAGGAGAATCCTGAAGGTTGCTCTTTTTATCACGGGGTTTCTAAGGTGTTGCCGTTATAAAAAATTAAATCATTGTAAATTATTTTTTAGAATTGTAAACTAATAATAACCTAATTAAACTATAAGACTAATCAAATTTATGTCTCCTAGGTGAACGGTTAGGGAAAATGCTAGCCCTATTTCCTATCATGTACTTGTCAGCTGGCACATGTATGGCTTTGATCATTATCGGTGGGTCAACGTCGAAAATATTCTTTCAAGTCGTGTGTGCAGCCAACGAATGCAAAGCAGAAACACTCACGACTGTGGAATGGTACTTGGTGTTCACGTGTGGTGCGGTGCTGCTATCTCAACTACCAAATCTAAACTCGATAGCTGGGATTTCACTCGTTGGAGCTATTACTGCCGTTGGATATTGTACGATGATATGGACAATCTCAGTGTCCGAAGGCAGACTTCCAAATGTTTCGTATAATCCAGTTAGGGTTGGGAGTGATGTCTCCAAGGTTTTTGATGTCCTAAACGCCCTCGGTATTATTTCTTTTGCATTTAGAGGACACAATCTCATATTGGAAATTCAGGTAAATAACTCATTATTGAATAACCTATTATAATACTCAATTTTTTATTTATATTTTTTTGTAATGTGTTGGTTTAAAGAAATATGCCTAGGCGTCAATTTAATATAATTTGCACACGTTTCTTATATTTTATCCTCGGTTTCCAAATTATATTATATTTCATATGAAAAGAGATATGTTATAAAAAACATATGAAAACAGATATGATTAATAAATAAATTCATTTTTAAATAAAAATGAGTACGATTGCAGTCAGTAGTCACAACTTTCGACGGCGAAATGGTATAAAAATGTGTATCATTTTTCGTCGTTTACCGTTGACCAGCGACGGCTATGACCGTTCTAATTAGGTGGGCTTAATATTATAACATTGAAAACCTGTTAATAAAAAATATATATAAGCATTTATTGTAGCAGCTAGTTCAAAAAAAAAAAAGACTCGATTAAAAATAAATAAATAAGTATATATTTTATCATTTTATCATTGTTTTGAAACCGGGGTCGAACCAGTCTGGGTTGGGGTATTGAACCGGTGGTTGGACCGGTTGAATATGGGGTTGGACCGGTTGAACCGGGGTTTGGACCGATTGAACCAGGGTTCAGACCAGGAATTTTTTTAAATTTTAGTATTGAACTGGATTTTTTTTGTATTTTTTAAAATTTTACCCTATTAATTTTACAACACTATCCGGATCTTATATCTGGTCCGATCAGTTGGACTGATCTGACAAGTAAATAGGTAAGAAGACCGGTTCAACGTCCAGTCTAGTTCTGAAAACATCACATTTTAGTACATTTAGATTATCATTAGTATTCGTACCTAATACTCACTCCGTCCCATTAGAAGTGTCCATATTCCCTTTTTTATTTGTCCCATTTCATGTGTCCACCTTCAAAAATTAATAGCCAATTTCCAAATTTACCCTTAAAAGCATAACTAAAATAAACAAAGAATATGATGGACCCACCTATGACAAGGGTATTATTGTCATATGGCAAACAAAAAAGTCAATCATTTAATGTGCCTAAAACTTTGTGTTTTTAAAACTAAGACACTTTTAATGGGACGGAGGGAGTAATATATTATTGTACGAAATTTGATTAGAAAAATACATTTTATTGGAAGTTTAGGATTATAGATTTTCACTATATTTTAAAGTTGTCTACATTCTTCCAATTCTTCAACCCAAATTTTTCCAACTATGTTTCAAAATTAAATCCTTTGACTTATCTGTTATGTAACTAAAATATAATAGTGTGTGTACTTTTTTTTATATAAATAGATTAACATATAATTGAATGATGGTTTTAATAATCATATAACCTTCTAAAGACAATCATACATATTATACTTTATATAGAAATTCATGTTCTAAGCAAATGCAAATGATCTATGCTATCTTTCAGGCCACCATGCCCTCAAGTGAAAAGCATCCATCAACTGTACCAATGTGGAAGGGTGTCAAAGTTTCATACACACTAATTGCAATGTGTTTGTTCCCCCTTGCAATAGGAGGCTATTGGGCTTATGGTCAATTGGTAAAATATATTTCACTAAAACAACCATCATTATGTACTGTACATATTTGGCATAACATTACAAAACATACCTACAAAATAAACTCGATAACATGATTCTTTTTGTTTTAATAGATTCCACCTAGTGGAGGGATGTTGACGGCGTTATTTGCATACCACTCACAAGATGTGGCGAAATCAGTCTTAGGATTAACAAGCATGCTTGTAATCATCAATGCTCTCAGCTCATTCCAAATCTACGGAATGCCAATATTCGATGAGATGGAGTCTGTATACGTGATAAGGTTCAAAAAACCATGTCCATGGTGGCTAAGGGTGATCATAAGATCATTTTTTGGGTTCTTTTGTTTCTTTTTGGCGGTCGCAATCCCATTTCTAGCCAGTCTTGCCGGCTTAGTCGGAGGGATTGCTTTGCCTGTCACATTGGTATATCCATGCCTCATGTGGCTAAAGGTCAAGAAACCAAAGGTCTACACTCCAACATGGTGGCTCAACTGGGTACTTGTGGTTGTTGGAATGGTCTTAAGTGGGTTATTAATTGCTGCTGGAGTTTATGTCATTATAGACAATGGTATCAAGTTTAATTTCTTTGAACCAGAATAAGTGAAATCGGAGTTTGTAAGGGCCAAACTGCACTTTGGACTATTTGTGAGTAACTGAATTTGTATGTATTGATTTTGTTATGGGGTTGTAGTTGGACAACAATATTTGTTCATTGACAATCTCTTTTATTAAACAAATTTAAGCTGTTTGTTTTCTTGCTTGCACAAGACGCATTGACAAGAACATATAAAATAAAAGGTCAAATTCTATAAATGGGTTGTGATATTTTGGTAAATCTATACTATAATGTATTTGTGAAGCTCATTTTAGGATACTTAAATAAAAGTTAAAAACCTTTTTAGTTTATTAATCATCAATTACACTTCAATCTACTCATCTTAATTATACTTTAGTTTCTCATTTTTAACCGAATGCTAGATTATTAGCTAGTAGTAACACTTTATCCCCCCACATAAATACAACCTACTCCACTATTTTTAAATGGCCATAACCTTCACATATATTAATACACGCACATGCACACAATTTGATTACTTAGGCATAAAGGTGAGTGCTAACATGCAAAGGTGTTGTCATTGAAGAAAAATTATTGAGGTGTTTGAAACTCGAGTAGCGAGTTGGAA
This sequence comes from Ambrosia artemisiifolia, assembly GCA_032199755.1. Taxonomy (NCBI): domain Eukaryota; kingdom Viridiplantae; phylum Streptophyta; class Magnoliopsida; order Asterales; family Asteraceae; genus Ambrosia; species Ambrosia artemisiifolia. Next base: position 44,971,445 of record CM063518.1, read on the forward strand.
AGCTAAAACACTATCCATTGGTGGTAGAGTAACCCTCATTTAATTTGGTTAGCCTTGCAATTTATTATCTTTCTTTGTATATAGCTTCAATAGGTGTTAACAAAGAAAAAGAGAAGATAGGGTAGAGAGAGAAAGAGAGTTCTAGAGAGGAAATATATTTTTTTGTATTATGTTTGTGTTAATGAAAATACAAGACAACCATGACTATATATACACACATACAAACGATTATAAACAACTAATGATAGTGGGAAGCAGCTGTAATATCTATCACTCTAATATGCCCCCTCAAGATGAACGGGGCGATGCAACGTGAAGCATGACCCGAAGAGTGTCAAAACGAGCCGAAGACAACCCTTTGGTCAAGACATCTACAAGCTGAGCTGTAGTAGAAACATATCAAACCACAAGGGAACCTGAAAACACCATCTCTCGAATAAAATGCAATTCAATCTCAATGTGTTTCATGCGCTAATGAAACACAGGGTTGACTGCAAGATATGTAGCCCTAAGATTGTCACACCAAATAGTAGGTGGACAAGATAAAGTAATGCATAGCTCATATAATAAAGAACCAATCCATCTAATTTTCGTTGCAATATGTGTTAAATCCCGATACTCTGCCTCAGTATTCGATCAAGCAACAGTGTGTTGTTTCTTGGAACTCCAACTGATAAGGTTGGGTCCAAGAAAACCACAATAACCAGTAGTGGAATGACGGTCATCAGGGCAACCGGCCCAATCAGCATTGGAATAACCATGAATATCAAATCGATCAGACCGCCGAAACAGAACATGTCTAAGCAATAATGTGCAAGCATAGTTGCAAAATTCGTCCGAGTTGACCGATTACTCGCCGAGTACTCGCTACAGGGTGGGTCACCGAGTATAGCCGAGTTGGCCGAATATTCCGAGTACTCCCCGCATAGGCCGATTCGAACCCCGAGTACTCGCCCGACTAGGCCGAGTACTCGCAACTCCCCAGTCAGCCGAGTTGGTAGTGCCTAGTGTGTTCTGCAACCATGTGTGCAAGTGGATAATCTAAGTAAAGCAGGACCAACATGAGTAATAGTAAGAGGTATACCATCACCAACAATAACCTGCTCAGATCCGGTGTAAGGGACCACATCAAAAACCGAAGAGAGATCTGAAGTCATGTATGTGGTAGCGCCTGAATCAGGTATCCACGACTCTAAATGTTGACTCGTGCTAGAAAGATCAGCATGAAGCCCAAAATGTGAAAAATGGCCAGAAACAGATGGGTCAATTCCATAAGACTTAGTATTATGGACCAAACGAATTAGGCCCCAAAATCTGACTAGATACGTTCTGTTTTTTAGAATAGTCCATACATGGCCCAAACGAATTAGGCCCACCATAAGAAGTCAATCTAACAAGACTAACCATATTATCTTCTCCATCATAATAGCCTGATCCCAAATTCTGTGCCCTAGAATCTGAAACACGTTTCTTCATACTCATTTCACCATTCGAATCAAAACCTTCATTATTTTCACCAATTGTTCCACAACTTGAAACCCTAGGTTCAACCACAACATTTGCACCATGTTCCTCGTTCACCATAGAAAATCTATCACTTGATTTTTCATCTTGATTCAATCGATTAACATCATAACCTCCACGGAAATTATTGAAGCAACCTTGATTATTCCAAAATCGAGTTATAACGGTCCAAATTTGAGAAGCAGAAGTGGAGTTTTTGGATAGGTGCATTAATGAAGATGATAAACTGGAAGTGATAAGAGCCATGACAGAACGATCAGTTTGTTCCCATGTTGTTCAATCTGTAGTTCCAATTAAAGGAATTGGAACATCTGGATTCAGGTATGATAACAGACCAAGAGTTTTGAGGATTGTTAGCAATTGATGCTTCCAATTCAGATAATTCGTGTCATCCAGTTTAATAGATAGAAGATAATTTGTTGCCATGAAAACAACAGCAAAAATAGAGAGGAACATAGGAAAACAGAAAGGAAGATCAACAATGGAGGATTATCAGCAATTCAAGTAGGTTTCTGAAACCATAACAATGGTAGCTCTAATACCATGTTAACATAGTAAAAGAGAAGATAGGGTAGAGAGAGAGAAAGAGAGTTTTAGAGAGGAAATATATTTTATGTATTATGTTTGTGTTAATAAAAATACAAGACAACCATGACTATATATACACACATATTGTCATACCCCGCCAAGGCAAAAACACGGGATGTAACTTGAAAGGTTTTCAAGCACAAGATCTAAGCAAACAACTAAATAATACATAAGCTTTGATTTCAGCTCGTCAAAAGTTACAATTCGAGAAGTTCATTATTTTTGAAATCTAGGGATTCTACATTCAAACTTTGTAATACTTGCTAGTTTAAAATAAAAATCCCCGCAAAAATGGTTTCGTGTAACGCCTGCTTGAATCCCAAGTTCCATTCATGAAAATCTATTACCTGAAAAACATAAAAGATTTGTCAACATAAAGTTGGTGAGTTCACAGGTTTTATTGACTCACTGTGAGTGGTTCTTGGAAATTCGTTGATGATTCTCGTAAATTGTTGAGAATCATTGTAAATTATTCGCGTAGCAAAGTTCGTGAAAACACACACATAATTAGTGAATCCGTGTTTGACCAATCACTGCCTAGCTAGGGAAAGATTTGTGTACTAACAATGAGCTCATAACAAATCCTTCGACGTGTAGTGCCTCGCGCATTGTACAATAAAGACAACTTAAATATGGTAGAGTACTAGCACTTTTTGCATGTAGCAGGTTAGCGCGACTAACCAAGAGTGGGGGCGTCAACCCAATAGATCTATTTAAGTGTTCCATGGCTAACTGTTTAGCTAATGGTTACAATGTAATGTATGTACGAGGACTGTTGAGATCTCATGAACCAATTGTCTCATGTTTACAATTGTACTCATGCTAGAATTCAGTCTAAATGAAAGTAACTTTTATAGATGCATGTTTTTACCCCAAAAATATGAAAACAGTAAAAAGGGGTCGTAGAACTCACCTGGTGTCCGAGTAAGTGATCTAGCAAAGCAGAAGCTGGAATAACTATAATCCAGACAAAGAGTGCCCTAAAATGTTAAGGACATCTTAAGTTTTGTGTACTTTGTTATTTACCATACAAGTTGTTAACCCGATTTGTGGACCCTTGTACCATGTATATACAAGGTCATTGTTCATGCACATGAGAATTACTGTGTTTTTTATATGTACTTTTGTAAAGTGAACAGTTTCGTGAATTCCAGGAATTTTGTTATAAAACACATTGATTGTTAACAAATCGGGCCCCACATGTCACCATGGGTTATAGAATATTTCCCAATTTAACATGTGTGGTGAAATTATGGGAAAAACAAGTGGTTTAACATGTTTTATGATATTGTATTCTGAATGTTGAGAATAACACATGTTATTATATTAGCCGAAGCTTCATCATAACTTCTTGATTAAAAAACGATTGATATATGTCACACCCCAACCGATGGCGGAATACATCGGGCGAGACTTGGGATAGATTGTTCAAAGACTTCATGACGCTAGTTGTGTCAATATAGTTTAAAGATAAAATTTCATTCATAGCATTTCATTGTCTAAAAGGAAACAGAATACAAATTGTCTCATAGAAAGGAAAATACAACATCAAAATATAGAATTTAAACTATCGTGTGTTTCTAGTCCAATCCTAAGTAGATTTCTTGAATATCCTGCATCAAACGTTTCCTGCAACATGTATAAAGTATCCGTCAACACATAAAGCATTGGTGAGCATACTAGTTTTGGTTTACATACGTAGTAATTAGAATGATTTACTCAAATCTCATACTATAGCATTGCACATACATACCATACAAAGAACATAACTCAAACCCGCGAGTACCACTGCATATACCTAACATATTCATGCTAGGTCCGTTTCTTTCTTAACAATGACCCATAAAGGGGGCGGGGTGCTACTCCTATAGCGCTATACATGTTAAGTGGGCTAATAATAGTTAATGAATTATGTTTAAGTATCAAGAATCGTAAGCATGGCAATTAGCATATAAGTATGTTTAATAGATTGAGCATGTGTGTTTATAAAAGAATTAGTGTGTTTTGCATACGATACATGTTGGTCCCAAAAGTGATAAAAGAAAACGGGACAAGTATGACTCACCTTTGGGTGCGTTTAGTAAGGTTCCAAAGACGAGTCTTGGGAGATTAGTTCCTTAGCCTTGGTTAACTAGAATTAGAGAATAAAGGGTCTTAGGTTCGAGTTTAGATTATAGATTCACGAGAGTCATGCAAGCCTTTTAGGCAAACCAAGCACAAATTGCCTTTAGGGCAATCCGGATGGTCATGAGATTAAGTTAGACCAAGCACAAAACCATCATAGATGATTCGGATGGTATGAAGTTAGGAATGTGAATCCATTTGATAGGTTCATGTCATAACCACTTCGCTTATGGAATAAACGTGGGTTTTGGACACGGGATTTCCCCTTTCTAGTGTGGATAAATCCGTAGCACAAGAAGGGTCAAGAGAGTTGGTAAGGTAGGGTGTAACCACAAACCTTCCAAAGATTAATAATAGGATAATAAGATAGAAGATTGAAAGTAAATTTATAATAATACATAGTATAATCAATACCATAGCACAAATCCATCTAACATTAGATTGTTAGTGGACTTGGTTGGTCCCTTTACATTAAACAACTTAGAACATAAAAAAAACAAATCAGAAAAATAAACACCTTTGAGACCTCTTTTAGGTGCTCTACCCTTATCACACTTCTGTGGATAAATATGGGGAAGATCCTAGAGGTTTCTCCAAGGAGTTTTGGATAGAAAAGAGAAGGAAAAACTGAAAAGAAAGAGGGTTTGAGCTTGGAAAACTTACTGATGTGTAATCAGGAAGTTTGCTCAAAACTTGGAGGATTAGAGAGTGATTGTGGAGAGATTATGGATGAGCAAAGGATTAAAGGGTGGAGAGGAGTGGTATTTATAGGTGAGGTGAGTTAGTTGAGTATTAAATAGAGTAAATGGGGTGGTTAGGAAGAGATTAATGGGGTTTAAGTCTAATTATAGTGGTGATGGCTGTTAGTTGAAACATACTGTTGCAGATAAAATAAAAATAATACGACACGATGACAATTGCTATTGTCATTTGACACTTGACATAAAAGTCAACCCCATCAAAAACAACCTTCACGTTTCTTTGTTCTTATTTTATTTTTATATATATATATATATTTTTTTAACTAAAGATATTATTATTAAATATATATATGCTTTAAAATGAATAATTATAGATTAAGATCTTAACTAAATGAGTTTCTAAATTGATTAGGATAAATTATAATGACGACTCGTCACGAATTAGTAAGACTATAAAAGAAGCGAGTAAAGGCGAACTTGAAATTGTTTAAGTATAGAATTTAGAATATGTGCAAAACTAAGAATCACGCGATGTCACATAAGGTTGGCGTCACATAGAATTTATAGAATAATGAAATAGATTAAGATTAAATGCAATTGACAAAATACTTTTCCATTGATCATAAGCTCGGGATTACAAGGGTACAAAATGGAAAGATACAAGAATACAAGGACTAGAATGGAAAATACGAAAAATACGAATGTTACAGTCTCCCCTACTTTAGGAAATTTCGTCTCGAAATTTATTCAAGTGGCTAGACCGAAAAGATGCGGGTACTTTTTCTTCATTTGCTCTTCATGTTCCCAAGTGAATTCGGGTCCATTCTTCGATTCCCAACGAACTTTGACTAGCGGAATACGTTTTCGCTTGAGTTGTTTGACTTCACGATCCGTTATTTCCACTGGTTTTTCGACGAAATGCATAGTCTCGTCGATTCGTACGTCGTCAAGAGGAATGTGTATGTTCCCTTCGGCTAAGCACTTCTTTAAATTTGAAACATGAAAGGTGGGATGGACATTGTTGAGTTCTTGGGGTAACTCGAGCTTGTAAGCCACTTTCCCAATTCGCTCAATGATTTTGAATGGTCCAACATACCGTGGAGATAACTTCCCTTTCTTTCCAAACCTGACTACTCCCTTCCAAGGAGACACTTTAAGGAGTACTTGATCACCAACATTGAATTCAAGGGGCTTTCGCCGCTTGTCAGCATAGCTTTTCTGACGGCTTCGAGCAGCTAAGAGATTATCACGGATCTGAATGATTTTGTTGGTCGTTTCTTGGATGATTTCGGGACCAGTGATTTGTGCTTCACCAATCTCGTGCCAACATATAGGAGAACGACACTTTCGGCCATAGAGAGCTTCGAATGGAGCCATTTGGATGCTGGTATGGTAACTGTTATTGTACGAGAACTCAACCAATGGTAGATGAGCATCCCAGTTTCCACCAAAGTCGATTACACAAGATCGAAGCATGTCCTCAAGAGTCTGGATCGTACGTTCAGTTTGACCATCAGATTGAGGATGAAAAGCTGTACTAAGATTAAGCTGAGTTCCCATGGCAGCCTGAAATGTTTCCCAAAGACGGGAGGTGAATCGACCATCACGGTCTGAGATGATGTCAAGAGGAATACCGTGACGACAAATGATTTCCTTGGTGTAGATATGGGCTAGCTTCTCCACTTTGTAATCTTCACGAATGGGGAGGAAGTGAGCTGACTTGGTTAAACGATCAATGACTACCCAAATGCTATCATGACCGGATGATGTTCGAGGGAGCTTGGTAATAAAATCCATAGCAATGCTTTCCCATTTCCACATGGGGACTTCGGGCTGTTCAAGCAAACCCGATGGTCGTTGGTGCTCGGCTTTCACTTTGGAACAAGTGAGACATTTGGACACAAATAGAGCAATGTCCTTTTTCATACCGGGCCACCAATAATTGCGACGGAGATCTTGATACATTTTATCCGCACCGGGATGAATGGAGTATCGGGATTTATGCGCTTCATTCAATATAAGAGTACGAAGGTCATCACGACTAGGAACCCAAATACGATCAAGATAATAAAGAATTCCATTTGCCTTGGATTCCAAGTGTAACTCAGCACCACAAGACATTTCTTCGTATAGAGTATTTTCATTGACCGATGTATGCTGAGCATCTCGAATACGATTGAAGAGATCATTTTGAAACTGAGAGCTACGAAGACGGTCGATTTCTCGAAGGTTACACAGAATTGCGTGACCCTTCCGACTAAGAGCATCGGCCACTACATTCGCTTTGCCAGGATGGTAGCGAATTTCACAGTCGTAGTCGTTAATCAATTCAACCCATCGTCGTTGTCTCGTGTTAAGGTCTTTCTGGTTGAGGATGTGTTGGAGGCTTTTATGATCGGTAAAGACAACACATTTGGTACCATAAAGGTAGTGTCTCCAAATTTTCAAGGCAAAAACAACGGCACCAAGTTCTAGATCACGACTAGGAACCCAAATACGATCAAGATAATAAAGAATTCCATTTGCCTTGGATTCCAAGTGTAACTCAGCACCACAAGACATTTCTTCGTATAGAGTATTTTCATTGACCGATGTATGCTGAGCATCTCGAATACGATTGAAGAGATCATTTTGAAACTGAGAGCTACGAAGACGGTCGATTTCTCGAAGGTTACACAGAATTGCGTGACCCTTCCGACTAAGAGCATCGGCCACTACATTCGCTTTGCCAGGATGGTAGCGAATTTCACAGTCGTAGTCGTTAATCAATTCAACCCATCGTCGTTGTCTCGTGTTAAGGTCTTTCTGGTTGAGGATGTGTTGGAGGCTTTTATGATCGGTAAAGACAACACATTTGGTACCATAAAGGTAGTGTCTCCAAATTTTCAAGGCAAAAACAACGGCACCAAGTTCTAGATCATGAGTCGGGTAATTCTTTTCGTGGATCTTGAGTTGTCTCGATGCATAGGCGATGACTTTGTCTCGTTGCATAAGGACACAACCAAGACCTTGGTTCGATGCATCACAATAAACCACGAAATCATCATTCCCTTCGGGAAGAGCTAGGATAGAAGCACCACAAAGCTTGGATTTGAGGGTTTCGAAGGCTTCTTCTTGTTCAGGACCCCAAATGAAAGGTTGAGTCTTTTGTGTCAAGGTGGTGAGAGGTGTAGCAATTTTGGAAAAATTTGAGATGAACCGACGGTAGTAACCCGCCAATCCTAGGAAAGAACGAATTTCAGTAGGAGATTTTGGTGCAATCCAATTCTTCACAGCTTCGACTTTTGCAGGATCAACATGAATACCTTTGTCATTCACAATGTGCCCAAGGAATTGAACTTCTCTTAACCAGAATTCACATTTAGAGAATTTGGCGTAAAGTCGTTCGGCACGTAAGAGCTCTAGAATTAAACGAAGGTGTCTTTTATGGTCGTCTTCGGATTTGGAATAGATTAGGATATCATCAATGAAGACGATCACGAAGCGATCCAAATAAGGTCTACATACTCGATGCATTAAGTCCATGAACACGGCAGGAGCATTGGTTAAACCAAAAGGCATCACCATGAACTCGTAGTGACCATATCTCGTGCGAAAGGCGGTCTTTGGAATATCTTCATCGTGGATTCGGAGTTGATGGTATCCCGAACGAAGATCGATCTTTGAGAAACAAGTAGCTCCTTGGAGCTGGTCAAAGAGGTCATCAATGCGTGGAAGAGGGTATCGGTTTTTGATAGTGAGTTTGTTAAGCTCACGATAGTCGATACACATACGAAAAGATCCGTCTTTCTTTTTCACAAATAGGACGGGAGCACCCCATGGAGAAGTACTCGGACGTATGAAGCCTTTTTCGAGCAATTCTTGGAGTTGACTAGCAAGTTCTTGCATTTCGGAAGGTGCAAGACGATATGGAGATTTTGCAACAGGTGTAGCACCGGGTATGAGATCAATACGAAATTCAACAGAACGAGCGGGAGGAAGACCGGGTAGATCTTCGGGAAAGACTTCGGGAAAGTCACAAACGACGGGTATGTCTTCTATGCCTTTTCCCTTGTCTTTGGTTGTTACCACATGAGCCAAGAATGCAACATATTCCTTACGGAGATATTTTCGAGCTTGGGTACAAGACATGAGTTTGAGTCCTTTGGAGGCTTTTTCACCATAGATTTGTAAAGTGTCACCACTAGGAAGTGGTATACGGATAAATTTTTCAAAACAAACGACTTCGGCACGATGTTTTGCAAGCCAATCCATGCCTACTATGATGTCAAAACTTCCCAATTGCATAGGATTAAGATCTATGGAGAAATCATGGTCATTAAGATTTAAGGTGCAGTTTTTGATAATGAAATTAATGGAGATAGGTTCACCATTTGCGACTTCGACGGTGAAAGGTTCCGATAATTTAGATCGTGCACAAGCAAGTAAAGGTTCAAATTCTAGAGACACAAAGCTCTTATCCGCACCAGTATCAAAGAGTATAGAAGCATAAGATCCATTAACAAGGAACGTACCGTTCACAACATCATTTTCAGTTTGAGCCTGGGCCGCATTGAGGTTGAAAGCGCGACCCCTTGGTGGTTGATTTTGAGCCGGAGCTTGAACTTGAGCTTGGTTGTTGCGGGTACATTGAGGAGCAAAATGGCTAGGATCACCACACTTAAAACATGCACGCCCATTGCCAATGGCCAGAGGAGGTTGGTTAGCAGCTCGGGGTTGGTTGGCAACTTGAGGTTGGTTGTTTTGGGTTCTAGGGCCGGTTTTGCAAGTTTGGACAAGGTGCCCATAGCGGTTACAATTGGTACAAAAACGACAAGTGGAGGTTGGTAGGTGATGAAATAGGCACGTGTTGCACTTTGGGAATGGACCGGTGTAAGGTTTTCGGGTAGGCACTTGGTTAAGAGGAGTTGGAGCTTGAGCTTCGGTGGATGGAATGGTAACGGCATAGTTTTGGTTTCGGGATTTGCGTTTGCGGTTATTGCTATGGGTTGAGGGGGTTTTGGCTTCTTTTGGTTTGTCGGTGGGAATGGTGGTGGTTTGATTGACGGTTTTGGTGGTGGTGTTTGGTATAGTTAAGGTTCCATCTTTCACTTGGTTATCCGAGATCTTGGAAGCTAAACGAATGGCTTTTTCTAGGGTGGTGGGTTCGGCTCCTTCAACGATATCACGAACACTCGTTGGGAGGCCCTTGAGATACTTAGCTATGATTCTCTTAGTGGTGTTGAATTGGTGAGGTACAAGGACAAGGAGTTGCTTGAAACGATTGGTATAGGTTGGGTTATCACCACTGTTTTGCTTGAGTTTCCAAAACTCATCTTCGAGTCGCTCAATCTCTTGCGCGGGGCAGAACTCCTCAATCATGAGTTGCTTGAGTTCCTCCCACGGTAGAGCTAAAGCGGCTTCGTTCCCACGGGTGGATCTCTCGCTTTTCCACCAATCGAGTGCCCTTGATTTGAAGACACTAGTGGCGTGACGAGTTCGGAGATCCTCGGGGCATTCGCTATTAATGAAAACTAGCTCGATGTGGTCGAACCATTCGAGCATAGCGGTAGCACCATCGTTTCCCGTGAAAGAGTCGGGTCGATGTAGGTTAAATTGCTTAAAGGTGAAGGAGGTAGTTTTGGAGGATTCGGCTTTTGAGTCAACAGAACCATGTGGGCTTGCGGAGGCTTGGATCTTACTAACCACATCGGGTATGACCTTGGCCATTTGCTTAGCCATGAAAGATAACATTTTCTTGTTGGTGCTTTGTTTTGAGCTTCTTCGGTTTGACATGGAAGACATCTAAAGGATAAACAAGGGATTTTGAGCTTTGATCAATGGTTTATTTGTATAAAGTTTGCATTTTGTCTTTGTTTTTAGGAATAAATTAAGCATACAAAGCACATAGTGTCAAATAGTTCAAGTAGCATGTAGTTTCACATTGTTTATAAAGCATAACACATAAGTATAAGCAAGTATAATGCGTTTAGAGAATATAAAGGAGCTTTGATTAATGTTGGTTTGCGATTATTAGTATTGTTTGGAGGTTGCTAGAGTACTAGAGATGCGAGTCTTGAGAGCCTTTGCGAGTAGTAAAAAAAAAATTAAATCGAATATATGTAGTGAAAACATAGCATGAAAACATCATTGAAAATAATATTAACATAAAATGAGAGGCTTGTTCTAAGCAAGCAATTGGAGTGTTCCGGAACGGAACTAAGACTAACCAAAGTGGTTCGAATTTACCTTTGAGTTTGAAAACATGCTTTGGCTTAATAGGTGGAAATACTCTCCCCGAACCTGCGGTTAACGGTATTCACCCTTCCAGTTACTACATGTTTCTTGTCATTAGTAAATTTGAGACTTTAGCGAGATTAAAAAAAAAATCAAGGATTGAAACTAGTCGCTAAGTTGTGGATTTCACTCCTATCTTAGCGAGGTCGTTTCTTTGAGTGTGGTTTGTACACTTTGTCCAATGTGGTAAGAAAATTAATTCCAACCTTCAATTGGTAAGTGTCCACTAGAACGAGAATTGTGAAATTTCCACCAAGGTGAGGATATCACTCCTATCTTGGTGTAGTTTCAAAACACAAAGATTTTACGCGGATTGAAAGTTATCACCAAAGTGAGGGTTTCACGCCTATTTCGGTGATTTCCTTTCGTTTGTGTTATACGAGCGTCTTCGAGTGTAGAGTAATCCACAAATAGGAAGGTAAATTTTGAAGACCAAAAGAATGGAGTAGAAGCAAGATAGGGAGAACAAGTATTTTAAGCATGATAAAAGAATGGTCAAATAGGTTCCTAACTATAGTCTAGGACAATCATGGCAATTTTCCTAAATCCCTATAGTCATGGCTCTGATACCAATCTGTCACACCCCAACCGATGGCGGAATACATCGGGGCGAGACTTGGGATAGATTGTTCAAAGACTTCATGACGCTAGTTGTGTCAATATAGTTTAAAGATAAAATTTCATTCATAGCATTTCATTGTCTAAAAGGAAACAGAATACAAATTGTCTCATAGAAAGGAAAATACAACATCAAAATATAGAATTTAAACTATCGTGTGTTTCTAGTCCAATCCTAAGTAGATTTCTTGAATATCCTGCATCAAACGTTTCCTGCAACATGTATAAAATATCCGTCAACACATAAAGCATTGGTGAGCATACTAGTTTTGGTTTACATACGTAGTAATTAGAATGATTTACTCAAATCTCATACTATAGCATTGCACATACATACCATACAAAGAACATAACTCAAACCCGCGAGTACCACTGCATATACCTAACATATTCATGCTAGGTCCGTTTCTTTCTTAACAATGACCCATAAAGGGGGCGGGGTGCTACTCCTATAGCGCTATACATGTTAAGTGGGCTAATAATAGTTAATGAATTATGTTTAAGTATCAAGAATCGTAAGCATGGCAATTAGCATATAAGTATGTTTAATAGATTGAGCATGTGTGTTTATAAAAGAATTAGTGTGTTTTGCATACGATACATGTTGGTCCCAAAAGTGATAAAAGAAAACGGGACAAGTATGACTCACCTTTGGGTGCGTTTAGTAAGGTTCCAAAGACGAGTCTTGGGAGATTAGTTCCTTAGCCTTGGTTAACTAGAATTAGAGAATAAAGGGTCTTAGGTTCGAGTTTAGATTATAGATTCACGAGAGTCATGCAAGCCTTTTAGGCAAACCAAGCACAAATTGCCTTTAGGGCAATCCGGATGGTCATGAGATTAAGTTAGACCAAGCACAAAACCATCATAGATGATTCGGATGGTATGAAGTTAGGAATGTGAATCCATTTGATAGGTTCATGTCATAACCACTTCGCTTATGGAATAAACGTGGGTTTTGGACACGGGATTTCCCCTTTCTAGTGTGGATAAATCCGTAGCACAAGAAGGGTCAAGAGAGTTGGTAAGGTAGGGTGTAACCACAAACCTTCCAAAGATTAATAATAGGATAATAAGATAGAAGATTGAAAGTAAATTTATAATAATACATAGTATAATCAATACCATAGCACAAATCCATCTAACATTAGATTGTTAGTGGACTTGGTTGGTCCCTTTACATTAAACAACTTAGAACATAAAAAAAACAAATCAGAAAAATAAACACCTTTGAGACCTCTTTTAGGTGCTCTACCCTTATCACACTTCTGTGGATAAATATGGGGAAGATCCTAGAGGTTTCTCCAAGGAGTTTTGGATAGAAAAGAGAAGGAAAAACTGAAAAGAAAGAGGGTTTGAGCTTGGAAAACTTACTGATGTGTAATCAGGAAGTTTGCTCAAAACTTGGAGGATTAGAGAGTGATTGTGGAGAGATTATGGATGAGCAAAGGATTAAAGGGTGGAGAGGAGTGGTATTTATAGGTGAGGTGAGTTAGTTGAGTATTAAATAGAGTAAATGGGGTGGTTAGGAAGAGATTAATGGGGTTTAAGTCTAATTATAGTGGTGATGGCTGTTAGTTGAAACTTACTGTTGCAGATAAAATAAAAATAATACGACACGATGACAATTGCTATTGTCATTTGACACTTGACATAAAAGTCAACCCCATCAAAAACAACCTTCACGTTTCTTTGTTCTTATTTTATTTTTTTATATATATATTTTTTTTTAACTAAAGATATTATTATTAAATATATATATGCTTTAAAATGAATAATTATAGATTAAGATCTTAACTAAATGAGTTTCTAAATTGATTAGGATAAATTATAATGACGACTCGTCACGAATTAGTAAGACTATAAAAGAAGCGAGTAAAGGCGAACTTGAAATTGTTTAAGTATAGAATTTAGAATATGTGCAAAACTAAGAATCACGCGATGTCACATAAGGTTGGCGTCACATAGAATTTATAGAATAATGAAATAGATTAAGATTAAATGCAATTGACAAAATACTTTTCCATTGATCATAAGCTCGGGATTACAAGGGTACAAAATGGAAAGATACAAGAATACAAGGACTAGAATGGAAAATACGAAAAATACGAATGTTACAGTCTCCCCTACTTTAGGAAATTTCGTCTCGAAATTTATTCAAGTGGCTAGACCGAAAAGATGCGGGTACTTTTTCTTCATTTGCTCTTCATGTTCCCAAGTGAATTCGGGTCCATTCTTCGATTCCCAACGAACTTTGACTAGCGGAATACGTTTTCGCTTGAGTTGTTTGACTTCACGATCCGTTATTTCCACTGGTTTTTCGACGAAATGTAAACACACTAGATCTAAGACGAGTTTTAACCTTCATAACTTCGGATATAATTTATTTGTGTTTGGTTATACATGAACAAGGGATCCAAGGTCGTATAACATGATGAGGGCCGATTAACATAAAGAGTTTAATGTTTAGGATGGTTCTATGACATACCGAAAAGAGTGAGAATATGGTGAGCAAAATCGACAAGTCAGTGCCTTCATCGAGCTATGGTTCAATAATGTGGCCCTCCCTACTCCTTGGTGATCAATGCGTGGGTGTTTGTAGCAAAAAATGGCTCGAGAGAGCTTGTATGGGGTCAGCCGAAGAGTGCAAAGGAGAAGAGATTTGTGAGAGCTTTGGTGTGAGTTTGGCAGTGTTGGTGCAAGTGTTCAAGTGTTGGTGTCATCTCTTTATATAGGTCGACTTGGAGCATGAAGGTGGATCGAAATGGTAAGTCAAAGTGGATGGGAAGGGGTGTGTTAAAGTGAGTTCCCTAAACCATGTAATAAGTCGACGATGGTCTTGCATTCATCCATGCTTAGGCCGATTGTTTAGGAAGCTAGTTTAGGTGTTTATGGCAAGTCAACTCTTTCCAATTGTGTCCTAGATGATTGTAGTTGCCAAATCCATGTTTCCATGTGTTATCTTGTTGTCATGCGATTGATAGGGACTAGACATAGAACAAGGATTGTGCACATGGCGTGTGTGTATGTATGTGAGATATGGATGAGTTGCGTGCTTTTCTTCTTGTAGCCTACTCTAGGGGTTAGGAAAACAAGGTGAAAAGTTGTCATACATTGGAACTTGGTTAATACACTTGAAAATGACATATGAATGCTCTCCTTGTCTTGTTTTTTTTTTTTTTTTGCCGAGAATAGATCAAGGAAGAAAATCCATCACATTCTTGGTAAGTGATCTTATTAGGATAGTTGGTGTCATAAGTCAAAGGTTTCCAAATGGGTGTATTAAAGTGACAATACATGGACTTCATACATTCATTAATGTTTTTGGCTGTGTGCCACAAGAACAAGGCAATTGTGGTAAGTTTCCATCTCTTGGAAGGTGATCATGATAGAAATTGTAGATGCACGTTTTGCGACTAGTGATTGGATGTTAACATATGTTAGAGATGCTGTTGGGTAGAAGGTGGAAACTGTCTGGGCGAATGTAAAGAAAAGTGGGCGAAGGTGGAGATAAATGGGCGAAGGTTGATTGGAACTTGACTGAAGGAACACATTCGTACCTTATACTGGGCGAATGTGGAAGAATTCCACATTCGACCACAGTAAAGGGGCGAACGTGCAGTTAGTATATATAGATGTTGTGTTTTTGCAATGTATAGAGAGGTATCAGTTGTGTGTGTGTTTGAGTCAGGTTCCAGGTTAGTTTGAGAGAGTGTGTAACTGATCTAGATTAACCTAAGTGTCATTGTAATCAAGTTTATGAACAAGTTAATCTATGAAAAGCTTTGAAAATGATATTGATTGTGTTTTGATTTGAGTTTTATCTGTTTGTTCAAAGCTTGGGTTTCCGCACCTGGTTTTGTAACTTGTATGATCAATTAATCCTGTTTCGGTAAAAATCCTTCGCTAACAGAAATGAAGGCCTAGTTTGGTATAAACTAGGGTGTGCTTGTCTTATGTGCATGTGCTATGCCTAGTTGCCTTTTACCTCATACATACATACATTCGTATGTATGTATGTATGTATGTATGTATGTATGTATGTATGTATGTATGTATGTATGTATGTATGTATGTATGTATGTATGTATGTATGTATGTATGTATGTATGTATGTATGTATGTATGTATGTATGTATGTATGTATGTATGTATGTATGTATATAGATTTGTAACGCCCCAAAAATCCAATTTTGCTTAAGTTCACCACTAGGCGCGATTAGCAAATAATAAAATGGAATTTAGAACATAAGAATGAGTGTTATGCCCTAATATGGAAATAAACTAATGAATGTTATTATGTATATGAGTGAGTAAATAATAGTAGAAATAAACTTAGTTAGTTAAGATTCTTAATAAAGGGGACATTGGGGGATACTTGGAGGGTTATTCATGTAAATGGTGGATGAATAACAAGTTCAAGAAACACCCCCCATGGCATATACGAATTCAGCCAAGGGGAGGTCTTCTCAAGACTAAACCAAGCCCCAAAATCTCACAATTGATGCAAGATGCAAAGGGGTTTTGAGGGTAGGCTTGAGGGGATTGCAAATTTAGAGTTTTCTACAAGTCTTGGAGCCTTGGTAAGAACCCTAACTCTCAATTTGTATGAATTTCGAACCCCACATGTGGGTTTTGAGGAAAACGTGTTAAATTCGTATTATGTTTGATTGTAAGTGATATTGACCATCTCTAATGGTTTAGAGATGAGCTAATCACTAGAAGTTGCTTATTTGCATAAATGATGATATTGGGTTTTCATTAGAGCTTTGATATTGCTTAAGTAGGGGTAAATCCATGTAATAGTAAGAATAATGTGTAGTTGGTGACATGCATGTGTAAATTAATCATGATTGAAGGTGAATATGCGTTTTGGGTGGAATGCGTGTATTAGGAGCTTGTACTTTGAGCTTAGAATGTTGTACGCACACCAAGTGTTTGATGAAATGTCTAGATTAGTCTAATTTGTAAAAGGAAGTGATGAATTACTATGTTTGATAACTATTGAATGAATGGTACGTAATGTAGGGAAGAAATATGATGATTTATGTTATGAGCTATGAAAGTATGCATGAAATGCTTGTACATTGTGTTTTAAATGTTGTATGCACACCAAGTGTTTGATGAAATGCCTAGATTAGTCTAACTTGTGAAATTGTAGGCAAGATTGGACAAGTATGAAAGTAGTATGATAATAAATATAATGGAAAGTGGGTTAGCATGAGAATTGTGTACTAGGGAGTATTCATGTTGTTAGGATCTGAGTTTGTTGTTTTGATTGTTTAGACAAATAATGAAATAAGTGAAGTGAGATATAAATGGAAAGTGCAGCGGAATGATAAACTATAAATCAAAACGGGAGAATAATTGTTTTTAATCGAATGCTTTCATTAAGTTGAAAGATTACAACTGTACAATAAACTCCCCCTCAGCCTGATCACTCAGAGAATGTTTGTCTTAAGAGAATGACGAGTGACAAATAGAACAGTACATTCACTGTTCTATTTATAGACTAAACTAAACCTCTGATGATCACTGCTGACGTCACCTAAGACAGCGACCTCTAACTGACTAACAACTTTAAACATCTGCTAACTATAACTACTGTTACATTGAAAACACTGTTAATACAAAACACTGTAAAGGAAAGCTCTGATGGTCTTTATCATCTGTTGAACCAAAGTGCTGTTGGTTCAACAGACCTTTGTTCTTCAGTACTTGATCAGCAGTTGTTTCTTCATCAGAGCTTTGTCTATCAGTTGTTTGTTCAGCAGACCTTTCAGCAGCAGCAGTTGTCTTCATCAGTTGTTTGGTGTAGCAGTTGTTAGGGTCAACAGTCTTTTGGGGAAAGTTTCTTGTATCAACTGTTTTATTCAAAGGATCAAAAGATAGAATATTTTGGCTTTCTAATCATCTGTTCTTCTCCAGGTCAGCAGACCCAACAATCTCCCCCTAGAACAGATGATGCCAAAACTTAGCTTTATTCTTGTTCTTTATTCCTCATCAGACTTTCTCTTATTTGACCTTTGAGTTGTAATTCAAAGCTCAAAGAGAAGAGGTCTTCAGCATCTCTTTCCACCTCTAGATTCAGCAGTGTTTGAAGATCTTCAGCACACAGGCCATGTGCATCATCCATGCTGAGCTTCTGAATCCTTCCATCTGATCTGAGCAGAGTCAATTCATGGGTGTCTTTATTTGACTTCCATTTTAGAATTTTAGAATCAGAGGAATGGCTGGGATGCATCTTTATTTTTGATGAGTTTGGAGATGGAGGTCTTCCTATGAGTTCTCTGAGTCTCTCTGTGGTTGGATCAGAGAAATAACGAATTTGGTTAATGAGACCCTCTTTTACAAATGTATCAGCAAACTGTTTCTGTTCTTCTTCTGTCATCTCCTTCTGCTTTTTGAACTGTCTTCTTGCAGCAATAGAAAGATCAGAAGTGTCCAGTAGGCTGTCAAGAGTAAAGGCCTGTAGAGGTCTCTTGGGCTCATCAGCATAGATAGGTTTTCTTGGCAAGGTAGGGTCTGTCTTTCTGTTCTCTTCTAGCTTCTTGTAAGTTTCAATCAATCTTATTTCAGACCATCTTGCCACAGACTTCATTTCTCCATACTTGGCAGCCACAATTTCTTGTCTCATCCTTTTAAACTTGAGAGCTCTGGCTGGATCTCTGCTTTTGCTGAAATCAGGGGCAGAGACCTTTGATGGAGGATTCTTGGCCATGTCTTCAATTCTGATCAATTCTTCTCTGAGTGCATGGGTGGTCCAGCCTGCAAACTGTTTCTTGTTTGCTTTGTAAGGCATGGATGCCAAGATCTGTTCTAGAAGAGAATTCCTAACCTCTTTTTCCATATCTTTGCTGAGAGGCATGGAGGACATGGAGTTGCTCAGGGTCTTAGCAAAATCTTCAATCCTTCTCAGTTTGCTAAGCTCTGCTGAATGGATGCCCTGAGCACTCCTGTCATCCTTCCCTTTGCACTTCTCTTTTATGATGGCATCTGCCTGTTCACTCTTGTATTTTAGATAAGTATCAATGTTTAGAGGGACAGGAAAATCTTTAAGAGAAGGGAAGGATCTCTCTAATGGCTGATCAGTATTATAGAAGGATTGAAGTTCCCCCTTAAGTAAATCAAGTTCAAGAGGATACTTCTCAGCCAATGGTGTGATGGTTGGTGGTGGTCTATGTGATCTGAACTGTGAGGTGTGTGGTGAGTATGATGAGAGTGGAATGGCTTGGACAGGTGTAGATTGTGTGATTGGGGTATTAGGTGGTGTGGTGTGAATGTTTTCATCTTGCACAACAAAGGTAGATTTCCTTTTTTTTGCTGTACAAGATTTTTGGTGAAGGGGATTGTGCAGCAGTGGTTGGGTTAACAACTGCTGGTGTTATGGTTGGTTTGGTTGTTGATTGTGTAGTGGTTGGTTTGGTTGTTGGTTTGGTAGCATCAGATGTTTTGGTGGCAGTGGTTGTGGTTTCAGTGGTTTTGGCAGTGGTAGCAGTGGTTTTGGTAGCAGTGGTTTTGGTGGCAGTGGTTGTGGTAACAGGGGTTTCAGCATCAGTGGTTTCAGAAGATAGTTTGGATGGTGGTTTCCTTGTATGTTTTGCTGAGATTTTCTTTCTTTTTGAGGAACTCACATCTTCTACTTCTTGCTGTTGTTCCTTCTTTAGCTGAATTAACCTCTCTGCTTTAACTTCTAGAGTGTCAGCCCTTTTAAGCTTGTCTTCAGCAGCCTTATCAGGCTTTTCATTGGCAGAGGTATCAACTTCCTTTGCTTTGCTGGTTTTGGCTGTTTCAGTACCAGCAGAGGTTTGAGCACTTGGTTGTTGTTGTTTTTGTGGTGCTGATTTGGTAGACTCTGGTTTGTCAGCAGTTGGTTTACCCTTTTGAGAGGGTGGAGCACCAAATGGATTTAGTTTTGGCAACCTATCTCTGCCACTCTCCCCCTTTTTGGCATCATCAGCTGTGAATTCATCATCATCTTCATCTCTGAGGATTGTGGTAGGGGCAGAGCCAGTAGTCTTCAGCAAATGGTCTTTGATCACCTTGATATCAGCCTTGGTGTCATTGAACCTGGCATCCACCATATTTCTGATCAAGTTCATGTAAGTCTCTTGTGTCTGATCTGCTAGTTTTCTGTGAGCTATGATGATGGGGGAAACAGATTTCCATAGCTCACTAGCAACATCAGCAGTGGATGGTTGACTCTTGGTAAAGTTTGCCAGAGTTTCCAATATTGACTTGACATCTGTTTTGATGTCAGCAACAGAGGTTTCAATGGTTTGAACTATATCCGTCAATTCTTGGAGTTTTAATCCATCACCTAAGTTAATAGGATCATCTGAATTCCCACCAGTGGTGGTTTTACCTGGTTCAGTCCTAGGAGGTGAGTCCATGGAATGAGAACCAGATGCCCCTTGGTCTTGGTTCTGGGGACTTCTAACTGATTTTGGGGACACAATTGTGGCCTCATCAGTTGTTGCCTTCAAGGAAGTCTTAGTTATGTAACCACTGTCCTGTTGTGAGACAATGGTCTCTACACCAGTAGTGGCTGCTTCACTTGAAAACTCACCAAGAGTTACATTTAACTCTGGGAGTGTAACCTCCTCATCTGTTTGTGGGTTGACAGATTGATTTTTCTCAGGCCCAGTCACTTGTGGAGGTATACCCTCTGTGACAAGTGAAGGAGAGGAACTGGGTTTATCCTGAGTTTTATCAATTGCCTCAAACAGAGGTTGCATTGTTTGTGGGACATGTTGTGGTGAAGTTGGAGGAGTAAGAAGAGAATTAGCCCTGGGAGATGGACTTGTAAACATATGATCAAGTGACTCATATGCTTCAGTATGTGGTTCCCTTTGGCTTACAACAAGATCCTTTTGTGAGGATTCTTGAGGAGTTTGTTTGGGTTGAGATATTTCCAGCTGTTGTGAGGAAGTAGCAATAGTGGTTTCAGGTTGCTTTGGTGATGCAACAGGGTTTGCTTCTGGTATCTCATCTTCCAGAAGTCCGTTTTTGGGTGTGGAGGTGGTTTTTGAAGATGGACGTTTTCTTTTGGTGGCTGGTGTGGGTTTCACAGCACTGGATGAAGTGCCATGATCACCAGGAGCAGTGGGCTCAACAACAGAGGTTTGAACAACAGTTGTTGTTTTTGACCTCTTTGTTTGTGTTTTTGAAACTTTTGACACTTTAGACACTTTTTCTTGGGTTGAAGAACCCAACATTCTTGTGAAAGTTTCATCAGTTAAACTTTTCATTTTGAAAGACTCACCCTTTTGAAAATCATTTTCTGGTAAAACCTTTTGAAGGATTACACTTAAGATTCTTGGGTAGAGTAGAAAAGCATTGTTTGAGCCAGATTTTATGGCTTTCACATTAGAAACTAAGTCCAAAAACAGTCCTTGGGAGAGATTGAAGTCAGAGTCTGACAACATAGCATACCCCAAGTACTGAATCCTTAATGGGATTTCATTGAAGGATGTGGTCTTAGCCGAGGCACAGAGAAGAAGAGTATAGAAGAAAAACTTCATGACTGGAGGGAAAAACTTTTTAAACAATGTTTATCCAGTCATTTGTGCATCATACCCTCTTTCCTGAAACTCTGTGTGAAGCTCTGTTTTAGGAAAAGATTCCTTACCTGTCAAGTCGTTGAGGGAGAAGGTTGTGGATATGAGTTCAGGTGTAATGGAGATGCTAGTGACTCCAATTTTGGAAATAATGGATGTAGGCTTTTTGTCTAGAAACAAGACTTCAGCTTTAGCCCAGAATTCTTGGAGGGTTTCGAGATGGATGGGAGCATCAGCAGTTAGGATGTTTTTGTATTTTGAGTTTAAGATGATGTCAATGGTGGAATGGAATGGTACGTTATCTTCTGTTTTAACCAGATATGGGAGGTAATTGTGGGTGGCTTTTGTTTGAAGATCCATTGTAATGGATTTCGAGTGTGAGAGCGACTGAAATTTGATTAGGGGTTTGAGGAAGACGAAGGCGGTTTTAGTATTTTGAATACAATGAGACAGTAAAACTGCTGTTCGGGGAAAAACAGGGTTTTATAGCCTCTGGTGAAACCGCTGATGTGGCAAAACTCTACTTTTGAGAGCAGACGTGGCAAACATCTGATGGCTTAAACATCTGGTGGCATACAGCTGTTTTGGTAAAAATCTGTTGCCAACCTCTGTTGTTTAACCAAAATACTGATGAAGTAACAGTTGTTTTATCTGATCAGATGTTTGAAACAAATTTTTCAACCAACAGTGGATAGAATGAAACAGTGGTTGTTTTATCTGATCAGTGGTTTAAAACAGATTTTTCAACCAAAAGAGCTATTTTTAAGGAAAATTTGATTTTCTGAAAACATTTTAATGTTTTTATTGAAAGATTTTTTGTTGTTTTAATCCATGTTTAACATCCCAATTCGAGAGATCAGATTTGTGAAGGTAGATGTGTCTAAAGCTTTTGTCAACACATCTGCCAACTGATCCTCTGTTGGAACATGGTGCAGAGTAATCAAACCTTTTTCATAGCTATCTATGACAAAATGATGTCTGATATCTATGTGCTTTGTGGTTGAATGAGAAACTGGATTCTTGATGATATTTTCAGCAGCTTGACTATCCAACATGAGTGGAGTCCTTAGTGCAGTTATCCCAAAATCCAGCAGTTGATTTTGAAGCCACATGAGTTGGGCTGTACAGCTTGCAGCAGCAATATATTCAGCCTCAGCTGTTGAAGTTGAAACAGCTGCTTGCTTTTTGCTTTGCCATGAAACTAAGGCATTCCCTAGAAACTGACACCCTCCAGATGTGGACTTCCATGTGGTGTGGCAGCCAGCAAAATCACTGTCTGAATAACCTGAAAGCTCAATGTTTCCATTAGCAGGATACCAGATACCAAGTGTGGGAGCACCTTTTAGGTATCTGAATATCCTTTTCACATCAATAAGGTTTGACTTTCTAGGTGAAGCCTGGGATCTTGCACAAACACAGGTTGCAAACATAATATCTGGCCTGGATGCTGTTAAGTACAATAAAGACCCAATCATGCATCTGTAGTGTGTTTGATCAACCAGTTCATCCTTGTCATCATCAGTGAGTGGCTTGACTGTGCTCATGGGTGTACTACATGGTTTACAATCATTCATCTCAAATTTGGTTAACAAGTTTTTCACATATTTATTTTGATGAATGAATGTGCCATTTTGCAGTTGTTTCACTTGGAGACTAAGGAAGCACTGAAGTTCACCCATAGCACTCATTTCAAACTCTGCTGTCATGAGTTCCCTAAACTCCTCACACATTTTGTTACATGTGGATCCAAAAATGATATCATCCACATATATTTGAACAATCATTAAGTCTTTCCCATTCCATTTAAAAAATAAGGTTTTATCAATTTTACCTCTTGTGAAACTAATGGATAAGAGAAAGGTGGAGAGAGTTTCATACCAGGCTCTTGGTGCTTGTTTGAGTCCATACAATGCTTTATTTAGCTTGTAGACATACTCAGGATGGAATGTGTCTTCAAAACCAGGTGGTTGACATACATAGACCTCCTCCTGAATTTTGCCATATAGGAAGGCACATTTGATGTCCATATGATACACCTTGATGTTGTGGTTGACAGCAAAGGCTAGGAACAGTCTGATAGCTTCTAACCTTGCTACAGGGGCAAAGGTTTCATCATAGTCTATCCCTTCTTCTTGTCTGAAGCCTTGAACCACTAGCCTAGCTTTATTCTTGACAACTATACCCCTTTCATCAGTTTTGTTTTTGAAGACCCACTTTGTGCCAATTGGACAAACATCCTCAGGCAGTGGTACAAGTTCCCATACTTGTTGCCTTTTGAACTGAAGGAGCTCTTCTTGCATGGCTTCCACCCAACTGTTGTCTTTCAGTGCCTCTTGGTACTTGACTGGTTGTGTGAGGGAAAGAAAGCCTGCAAAAAGACAGATATTTGAGGATTGGCTCCTTGTGAGCACACCTTCTCTGATGTTGCCAATGATTTGGTCTGGTGGATGAGCTCTTAGGTAGATTAAATCTCCCTGATATGGTATGATGGCATTTTGTGGTGAAGGACAGAGGTTTGGTGACTCTGTTGACATAACATCTGTTTGCACTTTTGTAGTGTCAACAGATGTTTGGAATGGTGGTGGAGGAATGGGTCCAAGTGGTGTAAAATTGGACTGACTTTTGTCAACAGATGTTTGACTGTTGTCAACAGATGTTTGACTGTTGTCAACAGATGATTGACTTTTGTCAACAGATGATTGAGCAGTGGATGCAATAGGTGAATTAGTGGTTTGGGGATAGGACTGGCCAACAGTGGCTGACTCAGCTGTGACAGAGTTTTGACAGTTGTTTTGAACTACTGCTTCCTTTGATACAGGATAGACTTTATAGTGATCTGGAATCACAACATCCATTCTGTAGTCTTGTTGTGGAGATTGTGGAATACCTGCACTGTTAGTTTTGACAGTAATATCTTCAAATTTGAATTTATCCAAATCAAATAACTCAGCAGGGTTTGCTGGGATTTTTAAAGATGAAAGTTCATTGAACTTCACATTCAGGGTTTCTTCTATTGTCTTGGTCCTTGTGTTAAACACTTTGTAGGCCTTGGCAGTAGAAGAATATCCCAGAAAATATCCACAATCTACTTTGGCTGCAAATTTTGAAATGGAATCTTTAAGATTTAAAATGAAACATGGGCAGCCAAAGACTTTGAAAAATGAGATCAGGGGTTTGATTTTGAACAAAATTTCATAAGCAGTCTTTTGATGTCTTGGGTTGATTAAAACTCTGTTTTGAACATAGCAAGCAGTGTTTACAGCTTCTGCCCAGAAGGACAGTGGCAAACCAGAGTCTGCTAGCATTGTTCTTGCAGCTTCAATGAGAGTTCTGTTCTTTCTCTCAACCACCTCATTTTGCTCTGGTGTTCTTGGGATACTGTACTGCCTTACAATCCCTTTTGACACACAGAAATCATCCAACTCCTTATTTTTAAACTCTGTTCCATTGTCACTTCTAAAGACTTTTACTGGCAAGTCATATTGTTTTTCAACTTTGGTGACAAAGTCCTTCAAAATACCTGCAGTCTCATCCTTAGAATGTAAAAAGTAAGTCCATGTAAACCTAGAAAAATCATCAACTATGACAAGACAAAATCTCTTTCTTCTTAGACTCATGATTTTAACTGGGCCAAACAAGTCCATGTGCAACAATTGTAAACACTGACTAGTTTTGGACTCATCAATTGATTTGTAAGAGCTTTTATGTTGTTTTCCTTTTAGGCAGGAAACACAATGCTCATCACATTTGAATTCTTTTGATGGCAAACCTCTGACAAGGTTTTTTTTGGAGAGAGAGTTGATAGTTTGAAGGTTGGTGTGACCAAGTCTCCTATGCCACAATTCTGTCTCTTTGGTAGAGGCAGCAGAGAACAGACAGACATTTGCCATAGGGTTATCCTTCAACATATCAACTACATACACATTGCCACTTCTATGAGCAACAAGTTGTGCTTTACTCTCAGCAATGATGGTGTTAATCTTTTCAACCGCTTCTGGTCCAACAATCTTACATGTTTTCTTAGTGAAGAATGACCCAAATCCTTTGTCACTCATTTGTGATACACTAAGTAGATTAAATTTTAGATTGTCTATCAGATTAACATTTTCAAACTTAAGTCTCCCTACTTGAACTGTTCCAGAACCCAACACTTTACCTTTAGAATCATTACCAAAGGATATATCACCCCCTCCATGTGCAATATATCACCCCCTCCATGTGCAAGAAAGTCCAGAAGAAGGGCTCTACATCCTGTCATGTGCCTGGAGCCTCCACTATCTACATACCATAAACTATCTAAGCAAACAGAAGCTCCCTGTACATCAGTAAAGAGCTTAGTTTTGGTAAGTGTCCAAAGCCAAATTGGCTTTGGATGGGTTCTTAGATGTCTCAGCCTTAAGTTGAGCAGAATGATCAGTGGTTTGAACTAGCTTTTGGACTAGATTCAACAGCTGTAGTTGACCATTTGCCAGTGCTTGTATGTCAACACTTGGTCCAACAGATGTTTGATCACTTCCTGTCAGATGCTGAAAACCATGAGGATGTCTGTTCACTTTTGGTTTTGAAGGCCTTTTGGGCTTTTCATAAACATGTGGCAGACGATGACAAGTTGGTTGTCCATATCCTCTTGGTAGTCTGGTAGCTGGTGGAACATCTGTTACCTGAACATCTCTGGGAGCAGAGTTTTTTGTTCAGACCTTTGGTAACAGCTGTTTGGACTGGTTCAAAAGTCTGTTTGGGTTTTCCTTTTGGAGTACTCACCACTTGACTTTCAAGAGTTTTAGCCTTGTACTCTTTTATCTTTTCATCAAAAATTTTGAGATACAGGCACTCTTTTGTTTTATGATTCTTTTTCTTACAAATTAAACATTCATTGGTTTTAGAATCACTTAAACTTGTTGCTTTGTTGATGTCATATGCTTTTAGAAGAAAACAGTTTTTGGTGACATGATTCTTCTTTTCACAAAAATCACAAAACAAGTTATCTTTGGCTTTCCCTTTTCCTTTCTTCTTTTCAACAGATGTTTGATCATCTGTTGGAAGATCTCTCAAAGGGATAACTTTGGCCTGTGGAGCCTTTTTACCATCAGGGGTTTTGAAGGTCATTGGTTGAAAATTTTCAAGGACATCACACTCATCTGACCAGGTTGGTTTGAATTGATATTTTTCAATTTCATCAAATGAGGGTGTACCTTCCAACTTTTCAAGAATGATTTTCTTGCCATTGGGTTCAGTAACCTTGATTTCTTGACCTTTTGAATTGGTTGGGATGATTTCAACCAACTGTGGTTCCTTTTTGTCAGTGGTTTGTGAACTCTGAGCAGTGATTTCTTGATAACCAAAGCCAAATTTCACATGACTTTTAGATTGTTGGTTGACAATCATCTCAAAACCTTTTGATGATTCCACCCATTTCTGACATTCAACTTGGGTGGACTCAAGCTCCTTTTTACAACTATGATATTTGGTTATCATAGTCTGAAGCTGGTCTTTGGTTATGCTTGCTTCATGTTTTAAACTGCTGATTTCATATTCTTTTTCAGTTATTTTTTATTTTAACTCTTTAGTGAGTTTTTCAAACTGAATTTCATCTTCCAAAATTTTCTTTCTAAAGTTTTCATTCACCTCTTTTATCTTAGCAAATGCCACAATACATTTGTCTGAGCATAAGTCATTTAAGATTTGAGGAGATACCTTAGCAGCAGCCATCAAAGCACAGTTACACTGGCAATCACAATCATCAGTTCCCCATGGGTCTGAGAGATTCACAACCTCTACTTCAGATTCTTCAGCTGAAACAACTTCATCAACAACAGCATTAGTCACATTTTCAGACATAGACACCACTCCCTCAGAATCAGTCTCTTCAACAATTATTTCTAGTGCCATAAAGCAAAAATTATTTTCAGAATTGGCAACTAAAGCAATGTTATCATCTGTTATCTCATCTGATAGACTACTCCAATCAACAAAGCCTTGAGTGAAGAAACTCTGTTGACTGGTCTCTGCAGGAGCAGAGGATGGTGCAGCAGTCATTGGCACTTGTGCCTGAGTAACAGGTGTTTGGACATAGTGATACTGAGGAACAGTGGTTTGAACATAGTGCACAGGAACAGTGGTTTGGGTCTGTGCAAAGTGAGCAGTG
Organism: Ambrosia artemisiifolia; assembly: GCA_032199755.1. Lineage (NCBI taxonomy): Eukaryota > Viridiplantae > Streptophyta > Magnoliopsida > Asterales > Asteraceae > Ambrosia > Ambrosia artemisiifolia. The sequence continues at coordinate 44,998,978 of CM063518.1, forward strand.
TTTTGCACATTTGGTACAGGGGTGTTTTGGGAAATATGATAAGTGTTGGTCTGAGGCCTTTGGTTTGGATAGGTGATCATAGGGGTACCATTTTGACTCCTACATTCCCTAGCAAAGTGACCCATTCTATGACACTTGTAACACTTGATATTTGATTTATCCAACCCCACCTTTGACCTACCATGTAAACCTGGGTACCTTCTGCCAATTTTCTTATAGAAGTTATTGATTCTGATACTGAGCAGGGCAACCTGATGCAAGATGTCCATTTCTTCTAAGTCCAAAGGGTCAATGTATTGAAGGTCATTGTACACAAAAGATGAATTATCAGAAGCCTGGATATCACCACTTGCTGCAAAAGCATAGTTGGGTGATGAGTAAGAATCATTGTTAAAACCAGTGGTTATATCAATGTAATGATCATAACCCTGATCCTTACTACTTCCAGAACCCTCCTCTTGGCCCAAAAGTGTTGTATTCCCAAATACAGAGTCATCAGACACTTTTCCAGAGTCCTGGAGCTTCTTTTTCTGGTTAAGCTCTCTCTCATAAGTCAAGAGCTTACCATGAAGTTGGGTCAGAGTCAGGTCTTTAAATCCGATAGAGTTTCTCATGACTATAGCTATAGTGTCCCATTTGTCCTGAAGTGATCTAAGGAACCTATGATTCAAGGTTGAATTAGGATAAGTTAGACCAACCAGTTTTAGTTCACTAATCAGACAATTAAACCTTTCAAACTGTTGTGTTAACGACTCTCCCTTTATGTGACTAAACATTTCATATTGTTGGTTAAGTATTTCACGGTTATTTTCAATCACATCTTCAGTCCCACCGAACTGCTCTTTCAGAGCATCCCATAACTCTTTTGCACTATTGCAATGCAAGAGTCCGGCATAGATATCATTCGGTAGCGCCATGGCTACTATGCTAAAAGCCTTGGCGTCAAAATCGATTTTTTGAAAATCTTGCTCTGAGTAATTCTCAACACTCTTTGGTACTTGGATCTTTGGATCCTCGGCACTCGGTACCATTGGAACATGTGGTCCACATACTACCGATTTCCAACACCCTGTGTTCTGTTGTGCTAACACATGAGCCACCCGACGTTGCCAGATGTTGTACTCTGATCTGACAAGCATCGGAGGCTTGTTGCTAGTGCCAGTGTTGTGTGGATCTTGATTAAGTGAAGTCATTCTCTGATTTTTCGAAAACAAAATCTGTTTACTAACGGTTGAAACGAAAATAAACTATTACTCTGTTTTCAATCCGACAAACGATATCAATAATTGTGAGCTGATCTGTTTGTATTAAATTGATTGGTTAGATCGAATTTAATTGACCAAGCTCTGATACCAATTGTTAGGATCTGAGTTTGTTGTTATGATTGTTTAGACAAATAATGAAATAAGTGAAGTGAGATATAAATGGAAAGTGCAGCGGAATGATAAACTATAAATCAAAACGGGAGAATAATTGTTTTTAATCGAATGCTTTCATTAAGTTGAAAGATTACAATTGTACTAAACTCCCCCTCAGCCTGATCACTCAGAGAATGTTTGTCTTAAGAGAATGACGAGTGATAAATAGAACAGTACATTCACTGTTCTATTTATAGACTAAACTAAACCTCTGATGATCACTGCTGACGTCACCTAAGACAGCGACCTCTAACTGACTAACAACTTTAAACATCTGCTAACTATAACTACTGTTACATTGAAAACACTGTTAATACAAAACACTGTAAAGGAAAGCTCTGATGGTCTTTATCATCTGCTGAACCAAAGTGCTGTTGGTTCAACAGACCTTTGTTCTTCAGTACTTGATCAGCAGTTGTTTCTTCATCAGACCTTTGTCTATCAGTTGTTTGTTCAGCAGACCTTTCAGCAGCAGCAGTTGTCTTCATAAGTTGTTTGGTGTAGCAGTTGTTAGGGTCAACAGTCTTTTGGGGAAAGTTTCTTGTATCAACTGTTTTATTCAAAGGATCAAAAGATAGAATATTTTGGCTTTCTAATCATCTGTTCTTCTCCAGGTCAGCAGACCCAACACATGTAGGGAGTTAGTGTTATGAGATATTCTTGGGCTATTTTGCTAGTTGGAAATTATGAAGGCTCTAGTGTGAATGAGAGGAAATATATGAACGTATATGACAATCGTTGTGATCATGTGGTTGTACGTGTTCCGTAGTATATGAGAATATTGTTATGGTGAAGTTCATATGGTCTAGTACACTAATATGGACATATGTTTCTAACTAGAAAGTTTGGAATGGTTGAAAGTTGACTTTCCGCCAAGTCAATAATGTAGAATAACATGGTTAGGCTCCCATACTTGATTGTGTGATTAGAAACACTATGTGACGCATAACATGTTAAAAACTATGAGACATATATGATAATAAGTGGTATTACATGATGTGAGAATAAATGTGGTTATGAATGTATGTTTTAGGTATGATAGAAATTGACTAATGATAGTCAATGTGATATTTGGTTGAGAATGGTTGTTAGTGTGATATGATCATGTATGCTAACAATGATGTGAACATGATGATATGAAAGGATAGGAAGGATGGACTCAAGCATGGGAAGCTAATGGGTCAAGAGTAGGCAAATAAACAAGCATGAACTTGGACGACTTGAGGTAAGTGATTCTTACCCCATTTAGGATAATGAATCTAACATGTATGTATGTGTGTAAGTAGAATGGGAATCATGAAATGATGGAACATTAATAATGATGCTAAGGTATGTTTTGGAACTTATAATGGGTAAAACGCGGCTTCGGATGAACCGGCGTGGATGGGTCATGAAAGGATGGAAAGAAGAAACAAAAGGAGGAAATTTGCAGGGCCTACCGTAAGGTACGGTAGCCCCTGCACCATTATTTCCACCGTAAGGCAGTAGTGAACCACCGTGGGGTTTTGGGGGTCCACCGTAACTTACGGTGGCCACCGTAAGTTACGGTAGGCCCTGGAATATTTTTTTTGTTTTGTTTATTTCTAACATATGTGGATGTTTTGCTCATGTACGCGACTCGTGGTTTCGTTTAACGCATTAAATAACATTTTTGGACCATGTGTAATGCTATGTAAAGGCATAACAAGTAATAGGAATGTCGGATTCACAAATATGATTCAAGTACGGAATGATACATGTGCACGTAGTTTAATTGATACGTCGTTCGATGGTGTCAAATACGGTAAGTAGTTTGTCATGCTTATGTAGATCGAAAATGTGATGTTTATATGGGTGCTCATACTCGGGTTTGAGTGAGAGTTTCATATATGTAAGGGTTGGAAATTATGCGTAGGATGAGTATAGGATTGGAAACGTCATATTCGCCTTAAGGAATAACGAAGAAAGGGTAACATGACGGGTTAAGGTAAGTTACATGAGGGAATTGTATGCTTGTATGAACTATGGGGTTTTAACCTGTGTTTTGAGAATGATGATGAAGGTGCAGGTATGAATATATGAATGCATGAGTCTTGCAGGTTTGGTTTGGGGTATCACCCTAAACTTGCAAAAGGCATTGGAACGAGATCATGGAGAGTCATTGGATTTTATTTCCGCATTAAGAGTAATGTGCATTAAGTCACCTATTGAACTAACGAACCAGTTATGTGGTGATTGCAGGTTGACTTGTATACCTATTGAAGAATGGAAGGGATAGAGGTCGAGTGAGGGAGCGGATTGTACGTGGTCACGGTCACATAACATAAGAAAGATGAGTTTTGTCGAACGAAATAAGAAACAATAGTGGATGTAATACCTAAAATACTTAGTAGCTTGGGTTCTAAACATTCAAGGTTGTTTTCAAAAGAAAAGAATTTTTCGGTTGGCATTTCCGCTGCGAATTTTCAGTATTACGGTTCAAGGGTCTTACAAGATTTGTCCATTTCCTTTCTTGTGTAGTGTATATATAGGTGTCAAGGGTGTAAGACTAGGTTTTAGAGGTGTCAAATCTTTGTCAATCCTTCATGTATTGTAACCGCATACATTTGTATATAGGCATAGGATATAGGATCGTCTATGTTGTTGGTGATGAGTTGGCTGAAGCCGTAGCCAAAGGCAAGGAAAGAGGCAACATTCTTGGAATATAATCATCTATTGGAAAGTGGTTTGTCAATACAAGAACCATTCTTGTATAAGATTAGTTGTCATAAAAAGCCTAATCTTTTGTCTCACTTGATAGGGTGTTCGGCCGAATGAAAGAAGGAAGGAAGGAAAGAAGGAAAGGATATTTATCTAGGGTGATGACATGATCATTGTTCTTTCCATTTTAATGTATCATGGTGAAAGGGATAGATGATTAAAGCTTCTCTTGTTGTTCTAGGTGTGGAGCTGTGGATATATATATATATGTATAGATATGGGAGTTGTATTTTTGTTATCACATATATGAGTAGGTATCAAGTGTATGTATAGACATGTGTTTAGACGGATAGGTATAGATGTGTCTATGCATGAGTGTGTATGTATTGTGTTTTGGAAAGATTTTTAGTTTGTTTGGATTATAATCGACTTTCCACACCAAATCACCATCCGATCTTGTTGATAACATATGTGTGTTTTGAAGATTATATTAACATGTATTAATTATCATATGTTATGGGTTCATAAGCATATGTTGTTTGATAATTGAGATTCTCATTAACATATGTTTGTACCTTAATTAGGTGTATGTTAATGTTCAATGGCCTGTGTGTGTAAATCTCATGAAACATCTGGTGAGTTGTTCAGAGTTGGAGTGGAATTATGGAATTTCTTACTTTAGTATTGCCACGTGTTTTATTATTCATTCCGTACGTAGTAATTAGATATCCGGTTTCTCTCTGTTGAGCGTGTGATTGGCTTGATTGTTCAACACCAATTGTGTCGGATAAATCAGGTGTTGTATGCGTAAACGGATAATGTAATGAATTCCTGAAATTATTTGGACTTTGCTAGACTCGGGATGACATAGTTACTATAATAATGTCTAATGCACAAATGAAACGTTGTGAACCTAGTTAAGTGTAAGGATATTGTTCTGGAAAATTATCGGGTGTCGCACATACAAATGGTTATAACTATCTGATGAAAGTGGAAAACACCTGTAATATATGTCTCTCTAATAATGGGTATTATAAATAACTTGGAAAAAATTATGCGGCGTTTTCTTTGGTGGGGGAGTTCGGATACTAACAAGATTCATTGGGTTAGTTGGGAGCGGTGAGAATCCGGTTATGGACCGAACTCGCGGATCGATTACGCATAAACAACTCGGTTTCAGACGGGATGTTCGAGACGAGACAGAAATATACGATAACAACGTCATCACAGATTCGTATTAATACAGAAACGGTTACAGACACTGTCATCAGTAGGATAAACGTCTATCTCGTGGCCGGGGGAGGTCGGGCATGACCTCCCCCTTGAGAGCATTCAAAGTACCAACTCAAATCACCAAATGAACAATAACACATGAGATTGCTATTTATAGTCCAAAACTCAAGTTCCACGTTCGCCCACTGTTACTGGTCGAATGTGGAGTATTTCCACATTCGCCCAGTTATACTGGTCGAATGTGGATCACTTCCACATTCGCCCCATTTGTATATAGGTCGAACCTGGATCTGTTTTGTCCTATATTTTACAACTGCATCAGATCCATAAAATGCCCTTATGGATCACCACAATCTCATGTAACACTATACCTAGACTCAACCCTAGTCTATTCGACAGTGACGTCCACAGAAAGTGCATCAACAAGCGGGTGACTTTGGATAAAAACTTTGGTGGGCTAGGGATTCCTAGATTGAAACTGGTGAATGAAGCCCTTTTATTGAAATGGAGCAGCCGGATTTGTCAAAATACGGATGAACTATGGAAGAAAGTGATTAAAGTACGTCATAAATCCCGCACTCAGTATTTGTCTTTACCGATGAATAAGATGATTAGAGGTTGCTGGAGGTTTATAGTTAAAACAGCGGATGATCTTATGATTGACAATAGGCCGTTTTTGGTGTTTTTGATTAGACATTGGGGACGGGACAACAGTCCGATTTTGGGGATGTTTGTCCACGTGGCTGATAAAATTCGGTGGGATGGTTACGGTTGGGGTATAGTTAATGAAGATAATATAAGACCCATGAACCAAGATACGGATTGGGAGTATACTCAGCTGCATACTTTTCTATTGTCTTTGCCGAGAAGGAGCGGACCAGATAAATGGAACGACAAAGAAGTAGAGCAATGCACAGTGAAATATATAAAGAAGCTGATCAAGAAAAACGGGGAAAAGGCATACGGAATTGTTTTCCCTTGGACGAGATGGGTTCCACTTAAATGTAATAATCTAGCATGGCGGATCGAGATAGGTCAAATTCCTACGAAATGAGAATTCAGTAAAAGAAATATTCTTGCAGGTAATTTGGAGTGTGCCTTGTGCGAATGGGGTATTGAAACAGTTGAGCATCTGTTTTCCAGTTGTAGACTTGTGCAGGATGTTTGGGAGGCCATAGGATCTTGGTGCATCTTAAATCCCATGTTGGTGTTTAGGATCCGGGACTTGGTAGATCTCGCTAGAAATATGATATGGAATAACTGGAAGAAAAGAATTATTCAAGGCGTCTTCTTAGTTTCATGTTGATGCATTTGGGGGGTGAGGAAGCATAAGATTTTTAGAAGTCACATTTACTCTACTAGATACGTTATTTTCAACATCAAAAGTTTGTCTTTCTTTTGGTTACAAAATAGGTCAAAATATAGGACGATTGTGTGGAAAGATTGGTGTATCTCCCTGATGACTCACATTATTAACATATAAAACATGCATAAACAGTCTCATAATAGGGTGGAATTAGGCTTATATTATTAATATTGGGTGCTTAATTCGTTCCTATTTGTATTTCTCAGGAAACTGGAGCTCCAAGATGGAAACAAAGGATTTCCGGGCAAAAACAAGCAAAAACTGGAGATTCCTGATGATACGAGACTTGCCGCATGTTCACTGTATGTTTGAAGACAATCTCGGGACTTAAACAGTGATAAAACCAGTCCGGGAGTGACCCAGCATGCCCACGCACACTGGCACGGAGGCCTTGCACGCTAGAAGATAACGCAGCAAGCATGGAGAACAAGAAAACGTACTGAGGACACGTGCACGCCTGTGCCATATTACTTGGCACGCCCATGCTCTTTGAAACGTGTTCCCCAAGGCTTAAACCAACAGAATCTGACACTTCCTGATGAGCACGCCCATGCTCAAGTAGTTGGCACGCCCGTGCTCAGACAAAAAGTACAGACAGCTCAGAACTGCAGCAACAAAACGTACGTGTAACAGCAAGCACACCCTCGACACACTTTGGCACGGCCGTGCAGCCTCTGGAGGTCTATAAATAGCAAGCTAACCCTCACCATTTGTTCATCCCTTCTTGTGCTCTCTTAGGGCCGAACTCTAAGCTTCTTCCAGAGATCTTGGGGTCTTGTGGGAGGCCTTCTGGCCCTCCTAACATCCCTCAATGGTTAGGGCTCATCCTACCTTGATCGGCTTGGCCAAGAAGAGGATCGTAGAGTAGTTCATATGCAATAAAACATCAAGGGTCATGAGTTTGTTAGATGCATAGCACTTGAAGATGGATAGCTTATCTAGGAGCAGCCATGTTCTTGGGTTGATCATTCGATATGGTTGTATCTTTCTATTATCATGAACCCGCATTCGATATGTAGACTTTCATTATTATTACTAGTAGTTTATTTTTAGTTATTTGTTGTGTTATCTTCTTCTAATCTTTATTTGTTTATCTTTGTGGCGGGTTTGAGTGATGATTAACTTAATAAACTTAAAAATCAACTCTAACTTAATAAAATAACTAAAGGTATAATCAGCTTCTGGTAGCCCAGAGCTAGATCCAATGCGAGGAAACCGGTAGTGAGACCGATCCTTCGGGCTTCTGATATCCGAACCGGATTCTAAGCAACGGCTTCTGAAGTGCACCAGATCTGAGTGACACATTTTTGGTACATACCGGATGACTGAGTAATTTTCTTGGTAAATGGAGGATTCCCTATGGGTGCACCAGTGATCTTGGGATTGCACACCTTTAGGATTATGTTCTACCTTTATCAAGGATTTTATTTAATAGCTGAATGACTTTCTTGGCAAATGGAGGATTCCCTACGGGCGCACTAGTGATCATTTGTATCATACGTCTTTAGGATTATGTTCCACCTTTGTTAAGGACTTCATTCAGCTCGGGAGGTTATGGGTTGGGTTAATTAAGTCATTGATCATCAAACAACTTTATATTTATCAGGCCTATAAACATTAAAGTGTCACTAAAGATAAATAAAATAAAGATTCTATATCTAGTTCTCGTTAGTACGAAGCCATTAACCAATGGGGATACGTGTCTTCTGAACCAACTGTAAGAGAGATCATTCGGTCTTAGTATCGTTAATCTACTTAGGGGATACACTGTCGGTAAGGTTGGATGTAAGTGAGATCCTTCATTAACGAAAGCGAGAGCTAAGGGAGGTGTACGGTGTTCCAGGTCGGAAGTGAAGCCTCCAATTCAAGAAGAAGATGAGTTCGAAGACCAGAGAGTTGACCGCGGTTTGAGGAGCCCGCTATACGCGAGGCCCTGGCGGAGTACCCCAGGTGGACGCACGCTGGAGAGGTTTTGCATTCTACTCAGTAGTAGCCTCCGCTTCTCTATAAAAGAGTCAACACTTCAAGATCACTCTTTTCCTCCTCACAATTAATTAAACTTAACTATTAATTGTAATAATAACCTTAACTACTTATTCGGAGGGTCCCGAGATGTGCATATTTGATCTCTCTACTATTTTTATCTTTTTCTTTTATTAAAACCAAAACCTTTTTCAAAAACTATTTTTATTAAAAGAACCCCTCCGTTTTATTTTTCTTTTCAAAACCCGATCAGTTAATTGATGAAAGGTTGAGTATGGCAAAATGTGAACTCTGGAATACGATAGTTAATACTTACCCTAGAAGCTATACTATGCACGTCATGTTCTATGCCTATGTGTTGGTTTTAGTTTCTAAAGTAATTATTGTTTACTTTATAAATTTAAAACTTGGTAAAACCGGTTTAGTGAAAATGAGTCGTTTACCCTAGTTTTTGAATTAAAACATCAAGCTTTTGGCACTGGGGAAATGACATCTTTTTAAATTCTAAAACCACGCACACTAAGTTTTTGGCACCATTGTCGGGGAACACAATTATTTCCAAAGAAAGACCCAAGTCACTTAACTGATCGGTTTATTTTTCTTTTTCATTTTTATTTTTCACTTTTTATTTTTCTTTTTTTTTCGGTCTTATTTATTTTTCCTTTTCATTTTATTTCTGCTTTATTTTCGATGATTGCGGTTGTTTTAGTTTTTCTTTATAGGTGTCCTTCGAGATTAGCTACCTTGGAGAATTCTCGTGGAGGAAATCGGAACCACCAATTTCATCAACTTTCTTTTTGGAGGGTTTTTATTTCTGCTTTCTTTTCGTTTAGGAGAGGTTTGTCATATCGTGAAGATCGGCAGGTAAGTTTAGTTAAATGCGGAAATTGAGCTGGGTGAGATTTTTCGAAAATTTTTAAAGTTAAAATATTTTCGGAGCTTAAAATTAGGTTTTAAAATTTAAGAAGCTGCCTCACAAATTTTAAAACCATGTTATGGAAAACCGTTTAAAAATTTTTAAAATCTGATCCCCACCAGCCATTTTTCGTTATTTTTCTATTTTGAGCTCTCGTCTTCACTTTTAGGTAGGTATAAAACTTTTCTAAACAACTTTCTTTTTTTTCTTTTTTTCTTTTTTTTACTTTTCATGCACGCGAGTGCATGTTTGGAACCTGTTTAATCTGTGATTAGACATGTTCCACCACGCTAGTGTTTCGGCACTAGTATTCTATCCCTAGTATTAGTATTTTATCTATTTAGCTTACTTTTATTTTAGTTTTTAGGATAGGTTGAGGACAACTTCATATTTTGGAGCCGCCTCTTTTGACGTCTCTGTTTGGAGGATGCAGGTTTCGCTCACATGCGAGTGGATTCGTCGTTTATCAGGGGAGTGTTAGTTTCTCTTGCCTTTTTCTCCAATTCTGCACTTAAAATTTATACAAAAATTTTAAGTGTGGGGTGGACCCTTATTGCTGCTCATTTTATTTTGTCTTACGGGTCATTTTGTCATTGAGTGTTTTATCTGGCGAGTCATTTGTCATTTGATTGTGGTTGTCCGGTACCCTCTTAGCAGTTTGATTCCCGTAGCGTTATTCACGGTCAATTTGGCAGGTTTGTATCGTCTATTAGGTTCGTCTGATTGAACACTATTAGGCATTTATGCTGAACGGTTCACATCAAAGGACAGTCGAGATTAGTTGATTTTAATAAAACCCGATAGACCCCTTTAAAATAAAATAAAATAAAGTAGAAAAATAGGTTGCAAGGCAAGTGAAAAACACCCTGAAAATTATGCTTAAAGCCAATACCTTATCCTACCCGCTTTTCCATGTGAGAGTTTTGAGCCTTTTTTACGAGCACCACGCTTTCAGAGATATATCATATACTGCTCGTTTCGTTTGACCATGAGAGACGTTCACCCTTGGCGTGTTACAGCTAGAACTTGTGCAACTTATGCGTTTCGAGACCGCACTTGAGGTGAGAGATTGTAAAAGTGATCAAGGCACATAGGACATACCCCTTCCAACTTTCATTAGCCTTCTATAAAAATATCCCTCATCTAGTTACCCCTCTTGAGCCTTAGCCTTTTTCATTTCATTCATCACACTTAGCCCTTGTCGTGATCTTGGCAAAGAAGGCGTGCTGCAGGCTATTGGGACACTCTTGGGCAGTTTCGAGATGAAGAAGAATAGACCAGACGTCACGGTGTCCACCGGGAAAAGTTTTTGCAACTGAAGAAAAACAGCCAACAACAGTTAACATACCAAAAAATATGCTTCACCAGAAGCAATACTTGTGTTGTCTAGTAAAAATAAAAAAAATATAAAAAAGAGAAGAATAAGTCAAAAAGCTCGAAAAAGAGCGGGCTAAAGAGAAACAATTCTATTTGAAGATTTATTTCTAGGACATTCCTAGCGGAGGTGATTAAGTGTGAAGACCGAAAAATTCGCAGAGTAGGGACGTCAGAGCAGTAAGTCTCCAGGGAGAAGAGTTTCATTAAGCCCATCCATTAAAGTTTGACATTTACCCATTACGTCACAGCCGCTTCCCGAGCCAGACACGACAGTAGACACCTTTCCTACCCATTTACCACTACATCATCTTCACCCCTCAAAAGACCTTGTGATTTGCAGTTACTCACCATTTTATAGCGGTGGAGATTCGATTTGTGTACAAGCCTATGGTCTGTGCGTACCTTGGTTAGAACTTGAGTGTTCAACCCCAAAACGCACTTAAATGATAAACCCGAGTGATGAGTGAACATTGTGAGTAGGTATAGGGTTGGGCATAATCGTAAGGGTTAAGTAGGCGTTTCATGCACTCTTTATTTCTCTCATAAAATAAATAAATGGGTTGAGGGTTTGTTAATTACAGTCTGCCTTAGTGTACTTGTGTCTGATTTCTTGAGGACACGCAATAGTCTAAGTGTGGGGTATTGTGATGACTCACATAATTAACATATAAAACAAGCATAAACAGTCTTATAATAGGGTAGAATTAGGCTTATATTATTAATATTGGGTGCTTAATTCGTTCCTATTTGTATTTCTCAGGAAATTGGAGCTCCAAGACGGAAACAGAGGATTTCCGGGTAAAAATGATGTGTGAAATGTGTAGTAAATAAATCGGTCAAGTTTTAAAAATGGAAAAACCTACAAAACCACACACTAACGACAAGTGTACCGGTCGTAGTGTAGCAGAGCAGGTAAGTCCGGAATATCGAACCGTGGACACAATATGGCGACTCTCGGTACTAAACCTCTGTCGACTCCTAGCCTATTAATTTGGATTTATGAGAATTATTTTTTAAACTAAATAAATAAATTAAGCAATTAAATCTACTAAGACAAAAACACAAACAAGAACAGGAAGCAGAACAGTCAGCTTGAAAACTAGAGAGAAACTCAGATGATATGGAAAACAACTACCTAGGTCTAGAATCCAACCCGCAACTCACAACGCTCGGAAATGGATAATGGAATGGCTACCAGGTTTCTAAAAATACGTCTGACTTAAGAAAACCCTAAAGAATGCTAGATCACCTCCCGGTCTCACTAACACATCTTGGAAAATCCTAAGGGACGTGTAAATCACCGGTTACTAGTTCGGATCACCTCCCGGTCTCACCTCACTAGGGAATGCTAAGGTACTCAAAAGACTCGCTCACCTCCCGGTCTCGCTAATCTCAACACACCTGAAAGTGTGAAGGAGTTATCTAAGGTTGTTGACAAAAACTCGAATTTGCTAGGGAAGCTAAGGTAAATAAGTAAGGATCTCATCCCGGTCTCACCTATACCCAAAACCTAAGAACTAGACAAACCGACACTCTATCTCCTCCCGGTCTCAAGAGTGGCAAAACACTAATTTCAAGGGTTACAAGGTCGCTAATAGGGTTATCTAAGACAAGAAACCACTAGATTAAACCACTAACACGAAGTCTATGGAAAATCACACAAAACTCTAGATTTTGAAACTACTAAAGTAACAAACTAGAGAAAAACGCAAAGCAACAATCAAGCAAACCGATTACTAAAAGCATTCATACGCATTTTTATCAACAACACAAAAATATTTTACCAAAACATTAAGCCAAAAATAATATTATCGAAACCCGAACGTCAAAAGTCACGAAATAATCATCAATACGACCTAGATAGCGTAAATGTTTAGCTACTCATCATGTTCAACATGTCAAACACATAAAAATAAATAGCAAACAGGGTTGGAATAAATTTAAAACACACAAAACTAGGATAAAAATATATAAAAAGAGTATAAAAATTAAACCCAAGCATTTTGCGTCTTCAATCCAAGCCTCCACGTCTCAAAGTGTGCTTCCAATGCTTCAAATAATAGCAAGATGTTGTTGTCTTGTTCTCCCGCTCCAATGGCGGCCCTCCAAGATGTGTGCCACTGTCTTCTTTTCTTCGATCAAGCTGCTGTCCCTCTCCTCAAAAAGATTCCTTGACGGTTGTGTTGATTTACTCGTCGAAATAATGTGCCTCCACCTTCAAAATAATGTTCGCCGTTTTTTTCCTCTTGGCGGCTACTTCTTCTGTAAATATTATTCTCTCCATTATTAGAGCCCTTTGTTTTTCTTTTTAATTCTTTGGGCCCATCCTTGAGACCTTTCACAATCTTGTTTTTTTTCATTTTATTATTATTATTATTATTATTATTATTATTATTATTATTATTATTATTAGTAGTAGTAGTAGTAGTAGTAGTAGTATACTCCAAACTCGCTTCGGGTGTTTGAAACTCGGGTGTTCTTCGCTCGACCAATGTTTCTCGTCTACATTCCAACGTCCATGAGCACCAGGTGCTTGCGTCTTGATTATTTTTCACTGTTTTAAGCTCCTTTGTCACGAACACCTATAAAATAATGAAATAAATTAATACATAATTTAAACAATACGAAACGAATAAAAACATGACCAAATAATATACAAAATACATAGGAAAAGAGATGTGTTTTGCAACACATCAAAAAACAAGAACAAACTTGAGATTCCTGATGATACGAGACTTGATTGCACCATGTTCACTGTATGTTTGAAGACAATCTCGATACTTAAACAGTGATAAAACCAGTCTGGGAGTGACTCAGCACGCCCACGCACACTTGCACGGAGGCCCTGCACGCTAGAAGACAACGCAGCAAGCTTGGAGAATAAGAAAACGTACTGAGGACACGTGCACACCCGTGCCACATCACTTGGCACGCCTATGCTCTCTGAAACGTGTTCCCTAAGGCTTAAACCAACAGAATCTGACACTTCCTGATGAGCACGCTCATGCTCAAGTAGTTGGCACGCCCGTGCTCAGACAAAAAGTACAGACACCTCATAACTGCAGCAACAGAACGTACGTGTAACAGCAAGCACGCCCTCGAAACACTTTGGCATGGCCGTGCAGCCTCTGGAGGTCTATAAATAGCAAGCTAACCCTCACTATTTGTTCATCCCTTCTTTTTCTCTCTTAAGGCCGAACTCCAAGCTTCTTCCAGATATCTTGGGGTCTTGTGGGAGGCCTTCTGGCCCTCCTAACATCCCTCAACGGTTAGGGCTCGTCCTACCTTGATCGGCTTGGCCAAGAAGAGGATCGTAGATTAGTTCATATGCAATAAAACATCGAGGGTCATGAGGTTGTTAGATGCATAACACTTGAAGATGGATAGCTTGTCTATGAGCAGCCATGTTCATGGGTTGATCATTGATATGGTTGTATCTTTCTATTATCATGAACCCACATTCGATATGTAGACATTTATTATTATTACTAGTAGTTTATTTTTAGTTATTTGTTGTGTTATCTTCTTCTAATCTTTATTTCTTTATCTTTGTGGCAGGTTTGAATGATGATTAACTTAATAAACTTAAAAATCAACTCTAACTTAATAAAATAACTAAAGGTATAATCAGCTTCTGGTAGCCCCGAGCTAGATCCAAGGCGAGGAAACCGGTAGTGAGACAGATCCTTCGGGCTTCTGAAGTGGAACAGATCAGAGTGACACATTTCTGGTACATACCAGATGATTGAGTAATTTTCTTGGTAAAGGGAGGATTCCCTACGGGTGCATCAGTGATCTTCAGATTGCACACCTTTAGGATTATGTTCCACCTTTATCAAGGATTTTATTCAATAGTTGAATGACTTTCTTGGCAAAGGGTGGATTCCCTACGGGCGCACCAGTGATCTTTTGTATCATACGTCTTTAGGATTATGTTCCACCTTTGTTAAGGACTTCATTCAGCTCAGGAGGTTATGGGTTGTGTTAATTAAGTCATTGATCATCAAACCAACTTTATATTTATCAAGCCTATAAACATTAAAGTGTCACTAAACATAAATAAAATAAAGATTCTATATCTAGTTCTCGTTAGTATGAAGCCGTTAACCAATGGGGATATGTGTCTTCTGAACCGACTGTAAGAGAGATCCTTTGGTCTTAGTATCGTTATCCTACTTAGGGGATACGCTGTCGGTAAGGTTAGCTGTAAGTGAGATCCTTCGGTAAGGAAAGCGAGAGCTAAGGGAGGTGTACGATGTTCTAGGTCGGAAGTGAAGCCTCCAATTCAAGAAGAAGATGATTTCGAAGACCATAGACTTGAACGCGGTTAGAGGAGCCCCCTATACGCGAGGCCCTGGCGGAGTACCCCAGGTGGACGCACGCTGGAGAGGTTTTACATTCTACTCAGTAGTAGCCTCCGCTTCTCTATAAAAGAGTCATCACTTCAAGATCACTCCTTTCCTCCTCCCAATTAATTAAACTTAACTATTAATTGTAATAATAAACTTAACTACTTATTCGGAGGATACCGAGATGTGCATATTTGATCTCTCTACTATTGTTATCTTTTTCTTTTATTAAAACCAAAACCTTTTCAAAAACTATTTTTATTAAAAGAACCCGTCCGTTTTATTTTTCTTTTCAAAACCCGATCAGTTAATTTATGAAAGGTTGAGTAGGGAAAAGTGTGAACTCTGGAATACGATACTCAATACTTACCCTACAAGCTATACTATGCACGTCAGGTTCTCTGCCTATGTGATGGTTTTAGTTTCTAAATTAATTACTGTTCACTTTATAAATTTAAAACTTGGTAAACCGGTTTAGTGAAAGTGAGTCGATTACCCCAGTTTTGGAATTAAAATATCAAGCTTTTGGCATCGGGAAAATGACATCATTTTAAATACTAAAACCACGCACACCACTCCCCTGTATATATGATGTAGTTTTTTTGTTCGGCGGCCCTCGCTTTGAGGACCCGGCCGAGGTGTTGAATGAAAGTCTATTTTTTAAAATATATATATATATATATATATATAAATTAATATATTTAAATATTAGTTTTAAAATTACACTATATAAATGAGCATTTTATTCTCTTTTATAGTTTGTAAGAGTGAGCAAAAGATAATTTGTGAACTGAAACCAAATTGAAAAACAGACGAAGCCGAACAAAATTCAACCAAAAACTGAATTAATTGAAAACTGACTTAACCACAAATGGCAGAGCTGGCCCTGAGGTTGGGCGGGCGAGCCGCACTCTCGACGAAGACACTTTTTATCAAGGGGCCAAATTTTTTTTATATATTTTGTTATATATGTGCTGAAAAATATGAATACGAAATTATCACGGCTAGAACAATCACAGTAAGGCAAAAACAGAAATTAACACGTTGGAATTTTTTTTACAACCAATTATGACGACGGCGAGGAAGCGAAAGAACTTGTAGAGATACATATACAGAAGAGAGAAACGAAGATTAAATAATTTATTAAAAACGGTTGATGTGAGCTTTATGGGCAAAATCATGTTGTGAGAGCATTTACATTAGCTCCTTCATAATAGTGTGAGTGTGATCTCTGTATTATATAGAGTGGATATAAGTGGTTGTGAGTAGAGGATAGAGAAAATATTTGTAGGAGACCCTG
Organism: Ambrosia artemisiifolia; assembly: GCA_032199755.1. NCBI lineage: Eukaryota > Viridiplantae > Streptophyta > Magnoliopsida > Asterales > Asteraceae > Ambrosia > Ambrosia artemisiifolia. The sequence continues at coordinate 45,015,599 of CM063518.1, forward strand.
TTTACCAGTAAATTTGGAGGAGACACTGTTCATCCTCCATAACTTTTTAATACTTTTAAAAGTTGTTGTGAGTAGAGGAGAGAGAAAAGGTAATGATAAAAGTATAGAATAAATATTATTAAATAGAAAAGAAGAGAGAAATATAGTGATTTTTAGTGTAATTATAGAAATGGAGATGAAGTAGATATTGTAAATGCTCTCAGACAACCTAAATTTTCATGCTTAGTTTTAACTATTTTCTTTTTTCAGACAACAATGAATAGTTGAAAGAAAATTATATATTTTGTAAATAATTATGTAATTTTCAAACCTATGTGTGTAATTAATTAAAAAAGAAAAATAAATAAGTTTAAGCATTTTTATAACATTTTGGTTATCAAATAAGTTTATCTGATCAAATTATAAAATTTGTTTAAATTTTTTATTCAATTGTATTATTGTATATATATGTATTATTTATTATTTCATCACTTTTATTTAATCAAGATTATAGTTTGTATTTAGCTTTCTATCTATTTAACTGTAATATTATATTTTTTGAGCTATTATATGACCCTCCAGCTAAAAAAACTAGGTTCTAGAGTGTTTTGTTGAAGTTTAAGTTATTTTCTCACACTCGTTGGGAAAGTTGTATCGAGAGTGTTTAAATCCTGAAATATCAGTTAGCTATTACGGTATGCCAATCTAATGCTAAGTTTATTTCTATAACGTTAATCGTTGTTTAAAAAAATATTTTTTTATATAATTCATAAGGCCATAAGGTGTATTATTTACGAAATTAGACGAAACGAACCAAAAACCATCAATATAAGGGAATAAAATTAATTGATTAACCAAAAACCTATTGGTTAATAAAATAAACTAACTGATGACTTTGGCTTCAGCTTCTGTTTAAGATAATAACAGAACCGATAGAATCATGCAAATCTAGAGTAAAACACACAACAGAGATACTTAGCTTTCCTTAAGCATGACAACAAGTTTACGTATCAAATAAGCTTCTAAGTCGTATTTCTCACATGCGCAAAAATAAAATATATATTTTTAAGTTCTAAGTTTCTAATGTTGACTTACGTCTGAGATTTTTTTTTTTTTTTTTTTTTGAAAGGTAGTACGTCTGTGATTTTGCATTGGATGCTAAAAATATAATAAACAAAAAAAATAAGTTTTTATGTACATATAAAATAATATAATATAAAAAATTTGGTCAGAACACCAGAACTTTAAACAAGACTAATTGATATATTTATTTGAAATTGCATGCTTATCACTATTGGTAGTAGGTGATTTAAACAAGTCACCTAATAACATTATTTACAAGACGAACTTAGAGTACACCAATAGAAATAATAAAAAACGCATTACTATAATATATAGTTAGACCATGTGTAGTGGGGGGCTTTATGGGGCTCCATGTATAAAGCCCTCCTTCCTGATTGGTCCACGTGGCAGCTGAGTCAGCATGGAGAAATAAAGTGGAAAAGGGGTGTAGTGGTGGGGCTTTATATATAAAGCCCCTTTTAATATTTTATTATATCTTTTAAAATAAAAAAATAATAAAATAATAATAAAAAGAGAGAGGGGATGAGGTGGCAACCTATGATTGGTGGGGGAATTTTGTTTCAGGCGCTATTTCCTTAACGCCATCACCAACTTTTCACATATAAAGCCCCCATGTAACGGTGTTGGGGGCTTTATATTAAACATAGCGCCCCATATGGAGCCCCACTACACTTGCTCTTACTATAGGGTTTAAATAAAAAGAGTAAAAAACCTATGAAGATGGAAATGAATTAATTTTAAAATCATTGATCAATGAGAATATGTTTGAAATTAGTTTGGACGCCATGTCATCCATCAAAATTCATCTTTCACTTTTTAATTGAAAAAATTACATAAATCAACACTTATGTTTCATAAAATTTACAGGTTTCAATATTTATATTTAACTACTAAAAATCCCCGCCGCGAAAGCGGTGGAGTTGCCAGTGCCAGCACACAAACGGCATCAGTACGCGCCGCGCTAAGCGTGTCGTAGAAACATAACCGGTGCCGATTCGTGAAAAGCTACAGATTTTTCCGACTAACAGCGGAGTTACACCAACGGTATTGTGTGGGTGTGCTAATCGGATAAGACAACGTAGAGAGTCGCATTGTTCCGTCGGTAGCCGGTGCGCGTTGCACCGAGCAAAGCGCCTAAACCGATTGAAAAAGAGGAGTTACTAATAAAAGTAAAGTGATGGCATTTTCGTAATTACGTGGAAAGTAAAGGTTTTTTATGTTGGTTTTATTAATAAAATTATTGCGATGGCATTTTCGTAATTATTTCGAAATGGAAGGTTTTTTATCTCGCGTTTCTCAAAGTTACTATTGCTAACGTCCATAATTGTTATATATATAATTTGTATGGACATCAAACTGTTATTATATTTTTTCATGCAAGTTTTAACTTTCACATAAACTCAAATTGTTTTTTGGTTAAGGGGGTGTTTGGGATTGATTATTCAAAACAGATTATGTGTTTTGGAAAAGCAGGGGTGGAGCTGGTTATAGATTATTGCGTTTTGATAGCCTAAAAAACTGATTATTTGCGTTTTCAAAACTCCCAAACACTAAAAACTGATTATCTGCGTTTTCAAAACACAATAATCTAAAAATCAGATTCAAAACGCAATCTCAAACACCCTCTAAGTCGCCTCACATGCAAAACATGTAAGGGTATTATTGTCCTTTTGCCCACATATACTCTTTCTCATCTCTGTCCACTCTATTAGGGTTGTTCACGAGCCGAGCCAAACCGAGTGGATCTTTGCTTGTGCTTAGCTCATTTACAAACTGAACCGAGCTAATCGCCTCGTTTACAACCAAGTCGGAAACCGAGCGACCCTATTTTGAGATCACATTTTTTTGAGCGAGCGATGAGCGCCGAGTTTTTTGGGCGACCATAAATTTGTGATGTTTCATTTAATTTTTTCGCTATCTAGTGATGACTGAGGTTCGACCGTCCGAGATTGACACTAAGTTTGAGGTCCGGTTGACTGAGAATAAGGCTGAGGTTGAGGCCAGTGAGGCGATGAGCATACTACAGAGAACAAGTGTCGTGTTGTGGCATATGTTGATAGAGGGAGACGATTGATGACGGACAGCTAATGGGAATAGGAAGTCAAGTATGTCTTTTCATGACTTAGAATTTTAAAATTAAACTTAGTGTTAAGTTATCATTGTGTTGAATGGGCCTGTAACTATAAATATAATTATATATATGCATATATTGAGCCAAACCCAATAGACTGGTATCTATGAAATTATAAATATAATTGTAATTAATGTGTGTGTGTATATATATATATATATATATATATAAAATTTTGTGTATAATAAATTAATAAAAATTATATCAAGTCGAACGGACCTTTGATCGTGCTTGGCTCATTTACAAACCAAACCTAGCTGAGCGGCTCATTTACAATTTTGCGAAAAATTGAGCGAGCGTTTTCCGAGCAAATTCCTAGCGATCGACGAGTGCCGAGCGATTTGAACAGCCCTACACCCCTATACACTCTGTCTCCACTTTCTCTTTCCCCTCCCTCTACCAAACCTTCCTTCTAGAAAACACGTCCTAGGCTTGTTAGTGATGTATTCCCGTTATCAATAACTTACCTTTTATAACTTTAAATATTATGTTTAAGTACTAACAAGAATTAATATTTGCTTCCCACACACGGTGTGATCGTTAACTACTAACAAGAATTAATATTTATTTCCATATCCCAAATTTAAGTATTACTTTCGTAAGTATTTTCCTCAACACACATCAACTTAAAAAATGTATTTTCCTTAATCTACCATAAATATTGTTTTGTATAAATATTTATATACTTTTTAGAATAATTACTTTTAAACTGTCCACATAGTCCTATCCCAAATATTCACGCATTATCCCGATTAGTTAATTATATATTTTAAACAAATCCTCACTTAGAAAATATGTAGTTAATTAACACTTTTAGTTTTTCAAAAAAACAACCCTTATAAACCTCAACTTTTATGTTCAACACTCACACTTTCAAAAAAGTTATATTTTCACCCTTTACTTTTCAAAAGTCATTTCCATTCCTTTACTTTGTAAAACATCTTTAAAACACCCACACTTTAATAAACTTACACTTTGTTCCCAAAACTTTAAAATATGAAAAGTTTTAAACATTAACAAAACAAGTTTCAAGTTTAATGTTCTATTATTTGTTAAAACCCAAAATGGCTTTCTTATTTCTAAAACAAGTAATCCAAGTCCATATTTCATGTAAATAAGTTATTTAACAAAACTTTGTGTTTTAAAGTTCACATATTATGTTTTTAACATGATCTACGTCATATTATTCAAACTATGTGTTCTTAGAAGTCAAGATCATCTTTCTATTTATCTTTAAACTTATTTTCAAGTAAAACATCTTAATATTTAAGTTGATCATTAATACATACACATTAAAGACCAAGCTTTTAATCAACCTTTAAACAAAACAACATCATCAACACCACCACCCAACGACTCTATACCATCACCATTGTTTCTTGGTAAAAACCATTTTAAAACCATAAGTTTATAACCTCTTATGGTATTTTTATAAATAACTTTCACTTTTAAACAAAAAACAAGATTTAATGAAACAAAAGTGTAGGATTCTTACTACTAGCTCAAAGCTAGGAAAGACACAAAATCTTGAAGTTTTAATGGGGTTTAAAGGTGTGATCTTCCTTGGTTAAGCTCTTAACACCATAGCTTGATTGAATCACACTTGAATGTATGTTTGTTTGTGTGTTTAGAGGATAAAAAAAAGAACGGTGGGCTATGGCTGAGAGTACCAAGAGAGGGGTTTGGGATTGTTCGGTCCATGCTTTGCATTGCAACGTACCTTTACCAACTTGACCTTAATGCATCTAAGTTTCTGCGCTTTCCAATTTGTCATCTCAATTTGCTCCTCAACAAAGTGCAACTTTGTTTCAATATGGATCTCCTCGGAAGGGATGATCAAGGTCCCTTAAGAAAGACATGTCTTTAGGTTCGACACATGGAATGTATCATGAATGGCACTTAACTCAGAGGAAAGCTTGAGTTTATAACCAACCGGTCCAATCCTTTCCAAAATCTCAAAGGGACCGATATATCGATGATTCAACTTCCCACACTTACCAAATCGAACATCACCTTTCCATGGTGATACTTTCAACAAAACTCTATCACCGACTTGAAATTCCAACCGCTTTTACCTCACATCAGCATAACTTTTATGTCGGTCTTGGCCCGCTTTTAAACATCCTTTAATCTGAAAGATTTTATCAGATGTTTCCTGAACAAGTCCTGGCCAGTAAGTTGTTTCTCTTCGAATTCAGCCCAACATAGCTGAGATCTCTACTTACGTCCGTAGAGAGCTTCAAAGGAGTAGCTTGGAAACTTATGTGATAACTATTGTTGTAAAAGAACTCTACCAACGGTAAATGAGAATCCCAATTACCACTAAATCAATCGCACTAGCATGCACCATATCCTCTAACGTCTGGATGATTTGCTTACTCTGCCCATCCGTTTGAGGGTGGTATGTGGTACTCATGTCCAAACGAGTACCCACAGCTTGTTGCAAGGTTTGCCAAAATCTCAAAGTAAAACAACTATCACGATTTGATATTATAGATATAGGCACACCATGCCTGGAAACCACTTCCTTGATGTACAAGTTAGCTATCTTACCCATCTTATCGTCCTTGCAAATAGGATGAAAATGAGCAAACTTTGTCAATCGATTAACAGTCACCCAAATCGTATCATTACCAGTTGATGTTTTGAGCAACATGGTGATAAAATCCATAGAAATTCGTTCCATTCCCACACATGAATTACACATTGTTGGAGAAATCCTGGCGGGATCTGATATTTTGCTTTAACCTTGGAACAAGTTAAGCAACGCGCCACATAAGCCGCAATATCTCTTTTGAAGTTCGGCCACCAATAAACTTCTTTCGAATCCTTGAACATTTTATCAACACCTGGATGAATAGAATATCTAGATTTGTGAGCCTTAGCTACAACCAGCTCAAGTCACCATACAGTGGCACCCAAATTCTATTCATAAGATACAAAGTCTCGTCATACTTAGACTCTAATAAATCAACCATTCTATGAAGGCATTCATCAACAACATTATCGGTCTTAAGCGCACTACTTTAGGCTTCTCGAATATGATCAGTCAAATTCATGTGAATGGTCAAACCCAAAGCACGAACACTCAACGAGTTAACCTATTCCTTCCGACTTAAGGCATCTGAGACCACGTTTGCCTTACCAGGATGATACTTGATCTCGCAGGCATAGTCATTTAACAACTCAAACCACCTTCGTTGCCTCATATTCAAATATTTATGGTCAAAGATGTGTTGTAAACTCTTATGATTGGTGCAATCGTACACTTAGTACCATAGAGATAATATCTCCAAATCTTGAGAGCAAACACAACCGCACCCAAGTCCTGATCGTGTCTAGTATAGTTTTTCTCATCAATCATTAGTTGTCTTGAGGCATAAGCAATCACCTTGTCACGTTGCATCAACACGTAACCCAAAACCTTGATGCGACGCGTCCCAATATACCACACAATCATATGTACCCTAAAGAAGGGATAGGATAGGTGTATCACATAAATTCTGCTTCAACAATTGGAAGGCGGCTTCCGGCTTGTCATTCTACTCGAGATCCACATGTATACCTTAATCGCCTTAATCTTTTAGGGATCCACATGTATACCTTTTTCATTCACAGCATGGCTTAGAAAATGCACTCCTTGAAGCCAAATGTCGCATTTCAAACACTTGGCAATTGGCATACAACTTCTCATTCCGCAACAACTCCAAAATTAACCTAAGATGATCCTCATGATCCTTTGTGATACGAGAATAGATCAAGACGTCATCGTTGAATACGACAACAAATTTATCAAGATAAGGCATACACACACGATTCATCAGATCCATAAAAGATGGCAGGAACGTCCATTAAACCAAACGACAATACCAAAAACTTATAAAGTCCATAAGGCGTACTGAAACCAGTCTTAGGAATTTCCTCCTCTTTTATGCGCAACTGATGATAAGCGGATCTTAAATCAATCATAAAAAAATAACTTGAGCCTTAGAGTTGATCGAACAAGTCATCGATCCTAGTCAAAGGATAACGATTTTTTATGGTAAGTTTATTCAGTTCACGATAGTCGATATACATCCTACATGAACCATCCTTCTTCTTCAAAAACAAAACATGAGCTCCCCACGGCGAGAAACTCGGTAGAATGAAACCTTTATCCAACAGTTCCTGCATCTCGGATGGGGCCAAACAATAGGGGGAATGAGCTATAGGAGCAGCTTCAGGAACAAGATCGATACGAAACTTGACTTGTCGGGGAGGCGTTAACCCCGACTAATCTTCATGAAACACTTCAGGAAAATCTCTGACAATAGGGATATCCTCAAGCTTACGCTCAGTAGATTTCTGGTCGACACCATGCGCCAATAATGCCTAAAAACCCTTTCATAAGCACTTCTAGGTTTTCATACACAAAATAATTCTTAAAGGCATCCCATGCCTTTCTCCTTGAACCGATAGATCTTCACCATTTTCTAGAGGAATCTGAATTATTTTAACGTCGCAAACGATAATGTCATGCTAATTAGACAACCAATCCATCCCCACAACTACATCGAAACTACCCAAAACCATATGTGAAAAGGTTGATGCTAAAATCACACCAAAAAAGAGTCAACCTACAATCTACACTACTTCATTTGTTTCAGTCGTCTTACCATTTGCCAATTCTATATAAGAACTTGTATTTAATTTACTAGTTTTTAAACCAATGGCTTGTTTAAATTCCACAGACACAAAGCTAAAATCGGCACCAGTATCAAATAAAATAAAAGCATAAAGATCGTTAAGAAGAAAATTAGCGGTGACCAGATTTGGTTCCTAGCGAGTGTCACTCGTACCTTTAAAAAAAGCTCTACCAGGAGCTTAGGGTTTCACCTTAGGACATTCCTTCTTCAAGTAGTCGCGCAACCCACATCCAAAACATGGGTTCTTCTTACTAGGTCTGAAAGGTACATCAGCGCAGTTCGCCCTTTATGGCCCGTTTCATGACATTTCCATTAGACCTGAACATGATTTTTTGTAGACCCCATTCAATATTTAACTAAGATTTGACATTAAAACTTTCATAAATCGGGTTCATATTCCATTTAGCGTTGAATTCACCAAAATACATCATTTGGAACGAGTTTGAAATGCATAACAAGTTTAGGAAAACATTGGAATATCTATCATGTTGTTTAATAAAACTTGAACCCGATCGAAAAGATCATAAGTTGTGGGTTAAAGAACTCACCGTAAGCTACGGCCCCCAAGCCGTAGCTTACGGTGTCAACTCTCGCTGTTGTTGTTGTCCTTTGGTGGGTTAGGCCGTAACCTACGGCCCTCGGCTATAGGTTACGGCTGGGGAATTTGGTCTATGGCCGATTGTTTAGGCTTTAGCCTACGGCCCTACGCCATAGGTTACTGTCCAAAGGTCAAAACTTGATTCCTTTGGCTGCAAATATGCAGCCCCAATCGGTTCGGTTCTCGCCCCTTTTTTCAATCAAGATTACAACATTACTTTGGGTCTAGATGTTCCACTAAATCCAACCCAAGGTGCTACCTTCCCATCTACCGTTAGATTCTTATAAACTCCTAAATGTTATAACATTTAGCATTCGGTGATTCAACCCGTTAAGCCTTTCCAAGCTATAGCATGATCGAAACACTATCTATATAATTCGATGAGGTAACACATAAGGCGTTAGACCTGGTTAACCTGTGTTAAGGCCTTCTAAAGGTGGGATTCAAAAGAATTTCCCTCAACCGTTCGTATGGTAAGTCTAAATCATAAACAACCAAATTTCGCAACTACTCGTGGTTCCTAAAAATAGACCATGTGCTCTTTCCTTCCTTATCATGTGTTGGTTCAAGAAGGTGAGAAATCGATCGAATCACCCTACCGTTGAGGCCACGCTTCACGACCATGGCCACATGTGCCACTCGCAAAATTGACCCTTGCCTAGTCCAAATGAGTTGTTTACACATACATACACGATCCCATGATACACGGTGGGAACCACAACATCTATTTGACTTCTACAACACTCGTAAGGGCACAGTTTAAGTAAAAACTATGGTGATTGAGTCATAGATCGACTTACCTGGCATATCCCTAACCTTCAATTAAGGTTGTTTTCCGTTGAGTCACATTCGAATTTGAGCTTCCTATTGAAAGTTGTCGCCGTATTGTTCAAGTATGGATAACTACGTCTAAAAGCATATAACATTGATATATACACGAGATTGAAGTCATCGAGTGACTTACCTTATGCGCACTTCCTCTTTTCTTCAATTCAAGACTTCTTGACCAACCGAAGCCTCTTATAGTCGCACCTAGATGTGTAAGCCATATTGGTGATTAAATACATGTGCTTTGACATTATTTATTTAACCACACAAGTTTTCATCCAACTTGTCAATGCTTACTTATGCTCGAATCAAATCGAGTTTCATTGAGGCTTTTTATCAAACACTTGGTGGGCGAGATTTTACAAATATCATTAATTGGCCATATAGACCACCAAGACCCATTCTCAATTCAATATCAAAGTTGACATCATTCAATAAACATTCAATTATTGAATTTTTTACAATTTAAACTTTTAAGCATATTAAATTTTACCAAAAATTTCTGGATTTCACTTTCAATTATAAACCCACCAAGTTCATATTATAGATTTCAAAGAATCCACCTTCTAGGTTATGATATCATGATTTTCTTCAAGATTGGCTTGATTTAAGGCCCTCTTATACTAGAGTTGCCTTCCCTAGCCATGACATTACAAGATTTAAGACTCTTAGGATTCTTCCCATCAACACATGGACTATAATCCATCAAATTAGATGAAACAAAGTTACTTTGACAATTAGGGGACCTTAGATGACTTAGAATCGGCTACATGCAGAGATTTTCTTCTTCATTTATGGCTAATTAGGCTTGATTATAGTGATTAAGCTTAAGTGTGTGTGTTTTGTGTGTGCTTGGTTTGAACTAGTCAATCATCATGAAATGAAATTAGTTTCCTTTCCTAGACATATTAGACCCCTCACAACACTTTAGTCTAATGACATAACTGGTCCCTCTACTTAATATTAATAAGTTTGAATTTGATTAGGCATGCCAACCAATTAACACATTATGTTTATCTGGGCCATTTTGTATAACGAAGTTAACCCGGTTATTCACACCGAGGTGGGATTTTTAATACTTCCCTATGAAGTGTTCCGTTAATAAACCGACTATTGTTTGATTAATAAAGATTTCCAAATTATGAAATTTAGGGTGTTACATTCTTCCCTTGGGCACCGTTTTCTTACCCTCTGGCTGAGTAGTAGCAACAAAAACCTTACCCTTTTGAACATGTTCGGGTTGCATACCCAAAGAATTCCCATCCTTATAAGCCGATCTCTTCCTCTTCTTACCAAACCAACGCTTACCAGATTCAAAACAAGGAGCATCACCTAAAGCAACCACAACTTTCTTCTCCCTAGAATCCTTCACATCGGAACCCTTAGAAGAAGACCCTTTACGAGTTAGAGTTCTCATGCGAATAGCATAATTGGTCAAGTTAAGGGCTAAATCAATTGCTTCATGAATCGTTGTAGGCTTGGAAGAAGTAAACATATTGCATATTAGCGCTTGGACTTAGGGGTCATCAAACACGAAACCAAACGAGCAAGGTCATGAAAGCAAGAAGTGTAGCCAACCACGTCTTAACCAACCATAGTCAAAGACCAAAACTCAGACTTCAGCTTTTGCACCTTATTCGTTGGACAAGATTCACGAATCATTAACTCCTTGAAATCAACCCAAGATAAACCATAAGCAACCGTGTCGCCCATAGATAGCGCCTGGCTGTTCCACCAAGTCAAGGTGTTATCCAAGAACAGATTTGTGGAGTACATCACCTTTAGAGAATCAGTACACCCACTAATTCGAATAATCACTTCTAGTTTCTCAAACCATTTAATCAATCCAACTGATCCCTCAATGCCTCGGAATTTAATAGGTTTGCAGTCAAGAAATCGCTTGAAAGTACACCCTGGAACCACAATGTTAGTTTTTGTAATATCACACGATGTGGTACTACAAGAACAATTTGGGATAAAACCCCAATCTATCAACAGTTTCACTTTCAATACTTGAAGTGGATCTTTCACGGCGACTAAACCCACCTGAACCTCCGATCTTCTTGGAACAGTTAGCCTTGTGCTGGGCTATCGCAGCAACAACACGAGTAGCAATGATTCGATCCAAATCGGGTCGGTTTGATGGCATGGCCTGTTGTTTAGTGTTTCTCGCCTTGGGTGGTATGATTGTTCTTCAATAGTAATATCAAAGAATAAGTGAACAAATATTTAACCAAAAGTATTGTCATGCACGTCACAAATGATAAATATAACACAAGATAGTAATACATCTCAACCATGCAAAGAGAATTAAAGGTGAGACCTGCACAATAAACTGTAGTATTTAAAGCCATGTACTCTTGCATAGAATACTTATACTTTTATGCAATAAACTGTTGTAAATCACTATTTATTACACTAAAAAAATTGATATCATAAATATATAGTAGATAACAATTTGACACGGAAGACTATATCTATACTATATCATATAGCATTTCTAAGGACTTCTTAAAAATTAAGAGGTATAACGATAATTGCTTATCTTACAACACACAATGCATGTGTTCACTACTTTTTTGGGGCAAATTTGTCTTTTAAGCAACCTTATTTATTAAACTTCTCTTAATTAATACATTATTCAATTCACTACATTAACTATTTAAAATGAATACTTTTATATTACTTTAAATTTACATTTACTATTTTTATATGTTATATGTAGTGTGATTTTGTTATTGAACATGTCAAATGGGTAATTTTATGGCAATTGATTAGTTTAGGCTTTTGTTAATTGAATTGGGATTGGTGCATTCGACATGTTAAGGATATGGCTTGTACTTGATTCAGTACAACAACTTTGTTGGTAATTTTATGGCACCTAGTTATTTTACACATTTGTTAACTGAATTGAGATTGTTGCATCCGAAATGTTAAAGATATGACTACTACTTGACAAAGTACACTTGATCTAAGCATCAAAAAGCATGTGTAAGGATATAATGGTGTGCGTTCGTATTGGAGTAATTGAAAATTATATGATTTCATCTCCACTATATATCGCGGGTGGAGTTCTTAAAAGATAATCTGTAATAATAATAATAATAATAATAATAATAATAATAATAATAATATTAATAATACCTGTCGCGTTGCGCAGGTCAACCCACTAGTATATATCACAAACCTAAGTTAAAATAGGTAAGAAACAACATGTTATCTAAAAGTGTAGTCCCAAAATACTAGATCTTAAGTGTGCACTAGATTGTTATCAACTAGAAACACCTATTTGTTAGGTGTTTTAGTTGATTAATCTATGAAAACTAAAAGAACTAGATGAATATTGTAAGAACCGACACACAAGAAACATAAAGACACGATTCCATTAAAGATTCAGCTTCAAACAACCATGGATGATACAAGTTCGCACTACATAAAATAAGTTCGCACCTTTACTACTTGTGCTCTCAAAGATAGATTCAAAACCCTAACCCTAGCTGCACAAATGAGTTCCTATTTATAGGGAAAACCTGAGGACTGCGAACTTAATGTTAAGTTCGCAGCCTCCGTCAATTAGGTGCGCAGTCTAGGGTTTCCTAGCATACACTATGCTTTAATTACATATTTAACCCTCCAACTCTAGCATACAACTAAACATGGTTAAACCTGGTAACTGTGGTCTCATATTAACCCAACAATACTCCCCCTAGACCACAGCTACCAGTGCTATACTATCAATCTATCTCGACATCACTCAACTCCCCCTCTTCTCTTGCTTGACGTGCCGGGAGTGCCTGAACTATGCTTTCTTCGATGATTGGTTCTTCAGTGTGAGGTGCTTCAGCATGTGTTTCTTCAGTGGATGTCACTTCAGAGGGTGGCTCTTGAATGAACAACTCAGCTAGATCTACAGTTGTTTGATCTTGCTGAGTCTCTGGAGCTGTGCTGGGAGAGACTGGTGGTACCTGTGAAGGCTCAGGATCAAGATCAACTGTTGCTGGAGAAGCTTGTGTTTGAACCTCTGGAGTTGCTTCAGCTTCTGATTTCTTTGCAGCAGCAGCAGCAACAGCAGCAGCTAGCGCTCTGTCATCTTTCGCTTTGTCAGCTGCGTTGATCTTCGCCACCAGATCGATCAGTTCTTGCTTTCGCTTCAGTGCTCTTTCCACAGCCCTTCTAAACAATACAGCTTCCTCAAACAACACGTTACCAGCACCAACATTTATCTGATTAGCAAAGAGAGTAGTTAAATCAGATGGATTCAAAGCAAACACGTCCACTGGATCAACTATTCTCAATGCTTCTGTGTTATCTCTCAGCTTAATCACGGCTTCACCGGTTCTGCTGTCATAAAACCATTTCTTGAAGTCTGCCAAAAGTACAGGAAGCTCAGGACGAATGGGAACCCTAGTGACGACATCTGGAGGGTCTATCACATAGGTTATCATTCCCCGTCCGGTTGCAGGATCAATTCTTTTCTTCGACATCCTTCGCCTCGGCTTTTGTGGCTTCCATTCCTTGAAGTCACGTGCACATTCATCTTCAATAAACACAGACACCATGTTAGCAGTGGTATCCTCAGAATGGTTTAGAAATGGTGTTCTGCACATCTCTCGTATGTCCCATCTTGGAAGGGACTTCAAATTCGGCCTTCCCTTGAAATACTGAATGACGCCTCCCCTTCGCTTTACAAAGAAAAGACGTTTGAACCCATCATAGCCCCAGCAGACAATTCTTTCTTGATGCGAAGCACGAGTATGGTGAATGGTCTGGTGCAACGCAGGAATGGTGATTGGTCTTCTTGGAAACCAACTTGCTCTCTCAGGATCCAATACGTACCCATCATCCATCTCATACACTGTCTTTTCCCCCGCACCAATTTCTACAAACATTTCTGGCATCTCGTCTTCGCTTATCTCATCTACATCGCTCTCTTCCTCCTTTCTCTCTTTCTCCTTTTCTTCTTCCATAAATTTTCCGAAATCAAAGACCTCATCAAACGTCAATTTTGGAGCATCGGTACCCTGAGTCTTCAACTCCTGAAGCATATCAAACATCTTCATCTGGACCTCAGTCTGAAACTTAATCAAATAGCGCTGATCTTTGACCACCTTTTCAAGACTTCGGTTCTTATGCTTCAACTTCTTCAGCTTCTTTCTCAACTCCAGATTATTATAGATTTGATTCTTCAGCATACAGATTTCCTTGGCGGCATTCTTTCCCACCTCCTTAGATAACTTCTCATACAATTCCTGATGCACCGGTTTTTGACGAGATGCACCAGGAACAGATGATGATGGTACTGACTGTTTCTTTGCTGGAGGCTTGGGAATGGGTGGTCTTTCAGAGGAAGGGCCAGGCCTAGCAGTAGAGGGCCCTGGCCTGGCAGTGGAAGGCCCAGGTTGACCCTCCATACCAAACATCTGTTCCAGAATAGCTTCATTCTCCTCATCTTCTTCAGTCATAACCCTTGGTCTTTCAGACTCGGGCAGCTGTTCTCTCCTCCTTCTTCTTTCTGCCTTTGCAATTTCAGCATTCTGTCTAGCAGCCTCAGCTATTTCAAGTTCCTCGGGAGTCAATGATTCTCTCCCTTCTTGTAGTAAACCAGTAGGCCTGTTTCTCTTGGTCGGCCTCTGAGGAACTGGATCAGATGCTGCCCTTTTACCAACAGATCTTTCACGGGCAACTTCTTCAGCAGTGTGCTGAGGAACAGTAGTAGCAGGTACAGTAGGAGCAGGTTCAGTAGAAGCAGGTTCAGTAGGTTCAGGTTCAGTTGTAGCCGGTTGTTGAGTTCTAGCAGTATATTGTCGTCTTCTCTTCATCTCACTGAATAGCTTCATAACCACTGGATAGCGTTGAGCAGAGTACATGCTTTCCAGCATCGGTTCCCAATCAGGTGTGTTGCATTCAGTAAAGAATCGTGCACCCTTGGCAAAACCATATTTATCACCAAGAGGCAGATCCTCATGCTGCGAGTTAATCATCATTTGAACAAACCGCGGATACATCGTCCATTTCTTCTTTGTGTCTTGGGCATTCCTCACCATACACTCAAATACCAATCCCGACAGATTAAAAGGCTCATTCTTGCAGATCTTAATCATGGCTGTTGCCCAGTCGGGACTGAGTGCATTATAACCCCCTTTTCGGTGACATAAAGACATCAGGAATACATGACAGATAAGCTTCCAGTCTCTGGTTAAATGACTCTTTTTGATATCACCTCTGGCATCGAAGTCTCCTTTGTATCCAAAGTTTAAGAACTCTTGATGGATCACACTCTTCGGTAAAGATCTGACAGTTTCTGGTCGATCCTGAAATCTTAGAACATTTCTCACTGTGTCTTCTGTGATGATAACTGCCTTGTTTCTGACTGTGGCTTTAATTCTCTTGACACGTGCTACTGTTTCCACTCTAGCAGATCTCCAGAAGTCTTCAATGTGAGAACTGTAGACTTCAACTTGCTGCTCTACTGCATAACCGATCCTGCTTCTCCTGATCCATGCAACTACGTCCCGAAACTTTGAATCGTCAGTTTCCAGAATTATCGCCTGGTTGTGCATTCCTCTAGGGTCCCATTCAAGAGCCATCTGTTTTGGACACGTGCACGAAAATTAAGTTAGACTTTTGATTTTGAATTGACTAATGACAGACACTTCATTTTCTTTGACGGACGACGTACTTAGACTGGTTTGGTTTCAAGTTGGTTTTACGTGTGTTATTTGTTTTATGGATTAGATTTTAATGTGTATATGATTTGTTTCGTTTTCCATATTAATAGTCATTTAAGTCCAGTTACGGTTTACATATGAATCAGTCAAGTTACGTAGTCCAGTCAAATGTCCTGAAAAGTCAAGTCAATGGTCAAAAATTTGGTCCAAAATTAAGTCCACAGATAAGTTCGCAGTCCAAATCAGGACTGAGCACCAGCTGCTTGGTACGCAGTCACCAGGTCAGGCTTGTAACCTAAGTGCGCAGTCTGGTAACTCGGGCATGGTAACGGCTAGGGAAGGGTGATCAGGTCTGCGTACTAGACTAGTACGCAGCCACCTAAACCTTCGTTTAGGATTTCAAGTTCACACTTAAGTTCGCAGTTGGTTAGGGTTTTCTGTTCTTGATTCATATGATGCAAGTGCGCAGTCATATGAAACAAGTGCGCAGATCTTCAAAGAAATAAGTACGCATTTCTAGAAAAACCCCAAACATCAACTGATTTTCTCATTGTTTCACCCTCAAATCCTGTTATACAAGGCAAGAACAAGTTAGAATCATATGAAATACCTTTAACCAATACAAACACTAAAGAGAATAGAAGGGATGGATTAAGAAGGGTGGCACACGGTGGTTTGGTGGTGGATTTGTTGATGGTTTGGGAAGAACACGACGGCAGATGATGGTGGTGATAAAGATTTAGGGTTTCAGAAATTTTGAATAAAAAGTAAAAAAGAAAAAGTTACTGTGTATTTATAGGGGTTAGGATTTGGGCCGCGTACTTGACATATAAGTGCGCAGGCCCAAGAGCCCAGTCAAGTACGCGAGCCCAGCAAACTTTAAGTTCGCAGCCCAATTAAGTGCTGTTAAGTTCGCAGGCCCATAAAACACAAAAAAAATAGCCTTTTTAACCAAAGATTAGCCTTTTTTAACCAAAGATTTGAGTTTAGAGATCAACCGTTTCTCACCTTTTGCATCAAGATCATACCAGTCATACCTGCCAGACCACGTTTCAACTTTCCGTTGGATAGCTGTAGCCCAAGAAAAACTGTCGGTATATTTATCCACTTAAATCCATGCCTCTCGTCTTTCAACAAGCTTTATATGATGATCTTTATCATGTTTTGGTAATATTGACGACATGTTAATGGACCCCACTTGTGCCAGGTGTAAGCCTACCAATCCTCAAGGTTTATTGAGATATAATGATGAGAGCTTCAGGTCTATGTTTCCATAAGCAGAGAAGATGATCATTATGTCAATCAGATGATGAGAGCTTCAGGTCTATGTTCCCATAACAAAGAAGATGATCATCTGATTGCTTTTTGAGCTATATATATGTTTGCACGTCACTAACATTGCGTGTCTTTTGTTGCTCATTTTGATTTTGATAGCCCCGCTTTGGTAGCTTGCACTCTTAGGTGTCTTTTGATTGCTTATGCACAAAATTTTCTGTGTCTTTTGATCTCTCAACCTGTGTATGACCGGACTCAGCTTGTGCAAGCCTGAAGCACAGTGGGAATCCAGCACCTCGTGTAGACTTTTAGTTTGTCATCTTTTAGCGGTTTACTCAATTCCAGGCGGAATCTACCGACATGTCGTTGCTTGAAACCACAACGTCCTCTGGGTCCTATTCACATGCTGACAAATATGATTAGTTCCTATCATTTCTTGATTGTTTTTGAAAAAGTTTTTAAAACTTGCAAATTCAGGGATCTACCGGTTTATTTCTCCCCCAAAAATCTTTATTTTATTTTAAAACATAAGATTTTTCTATAATTTATTCACAAAGTAAAGGTTTTTTTTTTTTTTTTTTTTTTTTTTTTTTTAACATAAATGAAATCATTCAAAGTTGATCATTTCTAACCAAGTCACCAACTGACGAAAACGGGTTTTGTCGAAAGCTTTGGTAAAGATATCTGCCTTTTGATCAGCAGTATCAATAGGCAACACCTGAATGTACCCCTTGTCGTGCGCATCGCGAATTGAATGAATCCGAATTTCAATATGTTTAGTTTTTGAATGATCAATTGGATTCTTCACGATGTCACGACAGGCATCATTATCAATGTAGATAGGGGTTCTCATGATATTCAAACCGTAATCCAACAGCTGATTTTGGATCCACAACACTTGACAGCAACAACTGGATGCGGCTGTGTACTCAGCTTGAGCAGTAGATATCGACACAGTGGTCTGCTTCTTGCTTTGCCATGACACGAGCCGGTTTCCAAGAAATTGACAGCCACCAGAGACAGACTTTCGATCAATCCTGCAACCTGCATGATCACTATCAGAGTATGCAATTAAGTCAAAATTGTCACTCTTAGGATACCATAAACCAAGTTTTGGTGTTCCTTTGAGGTAGCGGAAGATTCTTTTGACTGCAGTCTCATGAGATTGCTTTGGATTTGACTGAAAGCGGGCACAGCATCCAACTGCCCACATGATGTCCGGTCTGCTAGCTGTAAGATACATCAAGGAGCCAATCATAGAACGGTAAGTGTGCGGGTTCACAGAAGGTCCTTCAAGATCTGGTACAAGTGTTGTTTGAGCTGCAAAAGGAGTGTTGGACGGTTTGCAATCCGACAGGTTGTACTTCGCCAGAATGTCTCTTGTGTATTTAGCTTGATGAATGAGAATACCGTCTTCCTTTTGTTGGACTTCAAGACCTAAGAAAAATGATAGTTCTCCCATCATGCTCATTTCAAATTGAGACTTCATGATGCTTTCAAATTCCCTGCACAAATTTTCGTCAGTTGAACCAAAGATAATATCATCAACATAAATCTGAACAAGGATAGAATGTTTGTTGACTTCTTTGGTGAACAAGGTCATGTCGATCTTCCCTCTCGTGTATCCATTTTGTAACAGATATGAAGACAAGGTCTCATACCAAGCTCTAGGAGCTTGATGGAGACCATAGAGAGCCTTGTCTAGCTTGTAGTATCTGTTTGGATGATGAGGGTCTTCGAATCCGGGCGGTTGGCACACATAGACTTCTTCTTTGATCTTCCCATATAAGAAAGCGCTCTTCACGTCCATCTGAAAGACTTTAAAGTTTCGATATGAAGCATATGCCAAGAAGATGCGTATGGCTTCAAGTCGAGCGACTGGAGCGAAGACTTCCTCATAATCAATCCCCTCCTGCTGACGAAATCCTTGAACAACCAGACGAGCTTTGTTCTTGATTACCACACCACGTTCATCCATCTTGTTGCGAAAGACCCATCTTGTCCCAATAGGATATTTTCCTTCAGGCAGATCAACGAGCTCCCACACTTTGAGCTTTCTGAACTGAAATAGTTCTTCCTGCATGGCCTCAACCCAGCTTGCATCTCTAACTGCATCTTCAATGCTGAAAGGAACGGTTTGAGATAGGAAAGCTGAGAGAGCGGTGTTGAGCTTGTCTGTCTGATTTCTGGTAAGAACACCCTCACTGATTGGTCCAATGACGTTTTCAATTGGATGGTTCTTAGAAGATTTGAATCCCATATTTTCTTCTTCTTGCACTTGAAGAGGAAGGTTCGAAAGATGATCTCCAGGTGTAGAAGAACTGGATGGATCATTTACAGACTGCTGATTTGAATGTGTTCCTTCAGCATTTGACGTGCTTTCAGGAGTGTTAGAGGTTTCAGCAGTAGTATCACCATTATTAAGTTGAGGAACAATAGGATCAGCAACCAGAGGAGAGAAACGGGTGGTAAACGGTGCAACTTCATCATCAGAAGAGTAGAGAATATTTCCAAAGGAAGAAGAGCTTGTGGCTTGATTTTCAGGAGCTGGTTCTGCATGAGCTTGCTGTTCAGGAATGACAAAGTGATTGAACACAACATCCACATCAAAGAACCAGTCAGGACCGGTTCCAACATTGGTGGAGTTGGATTCTTGCCAGTCAACATAAAAGGATTCCAGAACCATCTTGGTGCGTTTGTTGTATACTCGATAAGCCTTTTGACTAGACGAGTATCCAACAAAGAAACATTCGTCTCCAACAGCATCAAACTTCATGATATTCTCAAAGTTGTTTAGAAGAGTGCAAGAACATCCAAACGGCCTGAAATAATCAATGAGAGGTTTTCTTTTGAAAAGCAATTCATAAGCTGTTTTCCCACGAGGCTTGACAATCAAGACCCTGTTAAGAACATAACAGGCGGTATTCACAGCTTCTGCCCAGAAGATGATCGGTAACTTAGAGTCAATGAGCATGGTTCTGGCAGCTTCAATAAGCGTAGGGTTCTTCCTTTCAGCCACTCCATTTTGCTGAGGAGTCCTTGTAGCACTATATTGGAGATGAATTCCTTTCCCGCTACAGAATGACACGAAAGTCTGGTTCTTGAATTCTGTTCCATGATCACTTCTGATTGACTTTACTTTCAACTTGATTATATTCTCGATCAGAGGAACGAACAGCATCAAGGTCTCAGCAGCCTCACTCTTGAATTCCAGAAAGTACACCCATGTGAAGCGAGAGTAGTCATCTGTAATCACCAAACAGTAAGACTTTTTACCCAAGCTTTTTACACTGATAGGACCAAAAAGATCCATATGTAATAACTGAAGAGGTGAGTCAATTGAGTTCACTGTTTTGGACTTGTGCGATTTCTTATGTTGTTTACCTTTGGCACATGCTAAGCATTTTTCAGAAAAAGGGAATTCCTTAGAAGGAAGACCTCTGACTAGATTAAGTTTAGAAAGTTTGTTTATATTTTTAAAGTTAACATGACCTAATCGCCTGTGCCATAACAGTGACTCTGACTCGGATGCCTTTGACAGTAGACAAGTCATTGGTTGTTCAGACTTGGCATCCCTCATGTTTATCACATAAGTATTGTTTTGTCTGGGGGCTTTTAGCATGATCATGTCAGTGGATGGTTTAAATCCTGGCTTTAGGAAGATGCATTCCATGTCGTTAAACAACACTGAGATTCCTTTGTCACAGACTTGTGATACACTCAAAAGATTGTAGCACAGTTCTGGAACATAGTTGACGTCCTCAAGTGTTAGTGCGTCAGAGACTACATCTCCTATGCCAACGATCTTTCCACCCTTCTCATTCCCAGCAAACGCTACAAATTCTCCATCAATGAACCGATAGTTCTTGAGGAGTTCTTTCAATCCTGTCATGTGTCTTGAAGCGCCGCTGTCGACATGCCACAGATATCTCATGAGAGCTATCAGCCATTTTTGTAATTTATTCTGCACATACAAAAACAAAAGAGAAACAAAGCTAAACTAAAGAAAATCTATGTACAGTGAAGATTCTGCCTGAAACTTAAGTAACTTTGGGGATCCAAGTTTGTTTAAGTTTTGATCTGTCATGGTTTTCTCCCAAAGTTGACTCTTGTTTCTTCCAAATTTGTGTATTTTTAACAAAACTTTTTACGGTTTCTTGAAGATTTCTTAATTGATCCGAAAAAGAATTTTGTGTTTTGACATCTTTTTGTGATTTAGGTTTTATGTGACAGTTCTTGACCACGTGACCCTCTTTTCCACATCTGAAGCATTTAGAATGCTTAGGCTTGATCTTAGGAGAAGATCTGGACGATGATGGTTGTGATGTTCTTTTCTTGATCTTGTTCGATCTTGAGCTTTTGGTTGAGCTTGATTCTTCCCTGTTGCTACTTGATTCTTCATTGATGTCCAGATTAGTTAAGCTGCAGCTGCTCTCTGTATCACTCAGTGATTCTTCAGAACTTGAGGTACCTGTTTCACTTTGTGATTCTTCAGAACCTGATACATCTGTGGATGAGGGAATAAATTCTGGGATTTCCTCAGTGAGAAATTTCCCAAACCTGTTACGCTTAAGTTCTGGCACAAACACAGATGGTTTGACCACATGATTATCATCAGAGAATGCAGCATTAAGATCAACACACACAGGAATAACATTGTCAACACAAACATTAGATCGTTTGATAGGAGGCTTCCTATCATCGGGAGCCATAGCCCCTTTCAAATCAAGTTTACAGTCATCCAGCCTAGTTAAACTATTACAGTCATCCATCCTAGGCAAACTATTACAGTCATCCGATTTAGTTAAAGTTTTACATTCATCCAAAATAAAATTGTTTTTCGAATTTTCATTGTTCCAGATAAACCAATTCACTGTTGAGTAATTGGCACCCGGATGTCCTAAACCCACTGTCTGGCCACCACAACACACATCATCCTCCACCTGAGCCTGTTGGGTCACATCTGCAGTACTTTTACTTATGTTAGTATTTGACTCAGATTCATCACATTTATTTTCAAAAAGGTCATTTTTTGGATGAGGTGATGGAATGGGTATGTATTCACTTTGGCTCAAGGGTAAGAATAGAGATCTTTCGATTCCATTCTTATCCTTATACCCAATTCCATCCTTTACGAATGATTGTCTTCCACATTCGATTATATCAGCTTGAGCCCGTTTGCTCACATTCCATTTATCCACAACAATTTGAAGACGAGTTGTCTCATTTCTAGATTTCTCTAGTTTTGAGGTTAAATCATTTATCAGAAAATCTTTCTTAAGCACAAATTCTTTTAAAGTTTGCATTTCAGCTAGAGTTGCATTTAACTTTCGCTGATATGCCCACTCGTTTTCTTTCATTTCAGTATTTATTTTACGAATGTCATCCATTTCTCTTAAGACTCGTCTGTTGTGTGATAAACAGTATGCGACAGCTGTAACACACCTAGGTGAGCACAGTTTAGATTTAATTTCTAAAGGAATATTTACCATGTCCCTTTCCTCAGCTTTCTTAGAGGAACTCTTCACCTCCTCAGCGACCTTCTCAGATGAAGTCTTCTCAGCAATCAGCGCCTCCTCTCTCTTCTCATCATTCACCTTCTCATCAGTCAACACACTCTTCAGCCCGGCATACTTCTGCATTTCCCCCTTTAGAACCTCAGCAGACGATCCTTCAACAGAGTTTGCACCGCTTGAAGATTTGGTGCAGATTGTGGCCATCAGGGCTTTGTTCACTTCAACCTCAGCAGCGGCAGCCTCTTCTCCCCAGTCGAAGTCTTCAACAACCAAGGCCTTTTGTGGCTCCTTATCATTTCCCTCATTGCCATCGGTTATGGCCACCATCCTCTTTGCAGGCTTAATTTCAGCTTGATTCAGTGTGGGGCATTCGTACTTGAAATGCCCGAGGACCTTGCAGTTGTAGCACCTGATCTTGGACTTATCAAACCCAGCCTTTCCCATACCAACTCTTCTCCCGGTTCTATCTTGAAAACGCTTCACTCGTAAAGTGATCATAGCCATCTGCCATTTCAGATCCATCTCTTCCATGTCATCCGGGTCAACCTGATACATATCCTCTGGGGACATCATCTCATTTTTAATCTCTCCAGTCTTCAACGCTTCAAAACTGCTCATGAAAGAGTTGAACAGGTCCACATGTTCAGCAGCCAGTTTAGCAGCCTGTGGAGTTAGAGTCTTTGCAGCCCTTTCAGGATACATTGGAGCTTTCCCAGAACTTGAACTACCAATCCCTGCAGAATCCACATACGAATGCAACGAACTTGAACTCATATCACCGATTGGGGCCATCAAGGCCAGATTCTTCATAGCACCACTGGAAGTCACCTTCGGGACAGTCTGATTCATTTCTCTTTTAGTGATGTCCATCTCAAATGATTTCAGAGTGTTAATGAGATCTGCCAAAGTAGACTGAGCATCCAAGTAGTCCTTTTTGATCAACATACACTGGACACTCCACTCCTTTGGGAGAGAATCGAGCAGCTTCTTGATAGAGTTGCGGTTGTTCACAGGAATACCCGCTTTCTTCATCTTGGTCAACAAATTCATGAACCTGTCAATGTGTGAAGACAGGCTCTCACCACGGATACTTCCAAACATATCGTACTCCTTCTGAATCATATCTTGTTTGTTTTGCCTCATCTCAGCATTGCCTTCATAATACTCACTCAGAGCAAACCACAGATCGTGCGCTGATCCGTATTCTTCAAACATATTGTAAACGTCATTTGACAAAGCCATGGTGAGAGCACCGTAGGCTTTGTGATCTCTCTGCAGCAGTTGTTTGTCGAGATCAGTGTATGTGGTGGGATCAGTGTTGAACACTTCTCCAGCATCAGTGGTTCTGGTGGGAATGTGAGGTCCGAGCTGGACTGAGTTCCACTGGGTGTGATCGTTGACGAAGTAGAAAGCTTTCATTCTGTTCTTCCATGTGCCATAATCTTCTGCACCCATCAACTTGGGAATACGTGTTATAGTACCAGTTTCAAGTTCAGCTTGAGTTATGGGGTTAACTTGGAATGAGTTGTTACCAGACATGATTTAAGATTGATTTTAGGTTGATTTTAGATTGATTTTAGGGTTGTGATTGAATTGATTAGCAAGTTATAGTCCAAAGTCCTTGAAAAGTCAAAACAGTCCACAAGTGCGCAGTTAAATACGCACTTCAGCTCAAGTTCACAGTTTGCACAAGTTCGCAGTCTAAGTTCGCAGATCTTGGAAACCTGAAACAGATAAACAGCAAAGATAAGTCCCTGATTCTCCTGATAAGTACGCAGTTCCTGTTGCACACACACTTTGGCTTAAGTTCGCAGTTCAGCCAAGTCAGAGCAGCACAAGTACTCAGTCTTGACTGATCAGCCTGCGCACTTGTACAAGTACGCAGACACTTAAACTCTCGTTTAAGATTTAAGTTCGCAGTAACCCTAGCCAAGTGCTCAGAAAATGCACCTTTTCAGTAAGTTCGCACACCAACTAGAGATTTCAGATAAGTATGCAGAAACCCTAGTTGTGGTGCCAGGAGAGAGAAAGCTATAAAGCCTTGTGTAAATTTAAGTGCTCACCCAGACACAAGTGCACACACTTTTGGATTAAGTGCACACCTTGAAATATCAAGTATGCAACTTATGAGCTAAGTACTCACTTTTTGAAACAAGTACTCACAAGCAAGAAACAAGTTCACACTTATGAGACAAGTACGCAGAATTAAGTGCTCAATGCTTGAAACAAGTACTCAGTTTTTGAGACAAGTACTCACAGGCAAGAAACAAGTACTCAAAATCAAGAAATAAGTTCGCAGTTTTTGAGCTAAGTTCGCACACAAGTGCGCAGACTCGGCTGTTTAAATTTTAAAATTACCAGAAACTAATCCAAGAGATTTTCAATTGTTTTGAAGCTCTTGAATGATGTTTCTACTGAAAATAATAACTTTTAAACACCTTAGAAACACTTTTCACGAGATTTAAAGGCAAAACAATGAAAATATTCAAACTTTGATAAACACTAAAATTTTGAAAAACTTGAAAGTAAAAACTAACAAGGAGGGTTTTGATATCTTTAGATAGATACAATCTCGAGCACAGAGGCTCTGATACCAAATTGTAGTCCCAAAATACTAGATCTTAAGTGTGCACTAGATTGTTATCAACTAGAAACACCTATTTGTTAGGTGTTTTAGTTGATTAATCTATGAAAACTAAAAGAACTAGATGAATATTGTAAGAACCGACACACAAGAAACATAAAGACACGATTCCATTAAAGATTCAGCTTCAAACAACCATGGATGATACAAGTTCGCACTACATAAAATAAGTTCGCACCTTTACTACTTGTGCTCTCAAAGATAGATTCAAAACCCTAACCCTAGCTGCACAAATGAGTTCCTATTTATAGGGAAAACCTGAGGACTGCGAACTTAATGTTAAGTTCGCAGCCTCCGTCAATTAGGTGCGCAGTCTAGGGTTTCCTAGCATACACTATGCTTTAATTACATATTTAACCCTCCAACTCTAGCATACAACTAAACATGGTTAAACCTGGTAACTGTGGTCTCATATTAACCCAACAAAAAGGTTATAATATATATATATATATATATATATATATATATATAAGGGAATCTATTATCTATTAATATATATATAAAGGAAATGGGTGTTGGTGACATGGCATTCATGGGGCAACCCCCACCCCTTGAATGTGCCATGTGGCATCAAGTAAAGCTTTCTTTTTAATTTATTTTATTTTGTTTTTTTAATAAAATTAATAAATCAGATATAACCCCATTCACGTTTATTCTCTCCAAAACCTTGAAAACCAATCTCACATCTCCTCCTCTTTTCCCCTCCTCTCCCCCTCAATCTCTGTTACCGATTCTTTTTTTTAACGACGTTTAGGTTTCTTGGATCCATCAGATTGCCCATTAATGTTCCGATTGCTATCTCCTTCCAACCCACTCTCCATTTAATCCCAATCTTTAAACCAAACCCTAGAAACAACAATACCCACAAAAAACTAAGGTTCCCAGATGACAACCAACATAAAGATTGCAACTAACTTAAATTTCGATGCTTGCTTCTTTGTTGTTTCTTGATCTACCTCTTGTGCTCTTTCTTTATTATATCCACTTTATTATCTCTCTTTCATCAATCATTTGATATGTGGATCTTCCATGGATGATCATCATCAGTTGGTGGAACCCTTGAATTCAAAACCTTTTTTATTTATATGCTAAAAACAAAAAGAAAGACACCAACCAAAGACCATTTGTGTTTGAGATAGTTAAGTTATCTTAGTGTTTTTCTTTGAATAATTAGGTGTAAATTACTTCAATAAAAATCTTGAAATATGATGTATTTTTTATGAATTGTAGTTTTATCAGTAAATTTGTAGGTTTTTGCAAATGTGATTACGATTATGTGTTTACATTTTGCTGTTTTCTTCAAAAAAGGAAGCAACTTTTCAAGATTGGTGAATATTATTATGATATGTTAAATCTTCAATATTTTACTTTCATGCAGTTTATGATATGGAGAAAATTATTATGTGTATGTAAAATTAATTTGAGTTAGTGGTGGTAATTTTCATTTTAATTTCTTATATTAACCTTATTTTTCCAAGATTGAACCATCTTTGATGTTTTCTCTGTGTTTCATCGTTTTAATATATCGTTGAAATCATGTTTTACAGGTACTCTGCATCGCATTGGCAATTTGTACATTGTTTGAAGTGATTGTCGCCATCTCTTTGCATACTGGGATTGTGATAAGTTTTTTGATTGGTTGATGGTATGTACCTGAACACACAAGAGTATCATTATTGGAATTTAATCACTGTTTTGTGAAAAAGGATTCGGATTATCTCGGTAAATGTGTCTTGAAGGTGTGTGTTAATATTGATTTTCTATGTTTTGCTCATGTTTTTGCATCTGTGATATTATGTATTTGGTTTGTTGAGTTTTTTTCTTAATCTCATAAGTGGTAGCAAATAAACTAACAATTTTTAATTGAATGTGATGGTTGTAGAGAATGATAACTTGATTATTGGTCCTGCCTTGATTGGCAAGGTATGTCATCTGCACTCTTTTTGTCATCTTTTTTCATTTGATAATTTCAAATACAAGCTCAATTTTAACTCTGGTATTGATTATATTATTTTATTTACTTACAGAATCTCACAAACAGACCAAAATTAACAACTTTGTGGTTCAAGAGCTTGATGGAATAGTAAATGAATGGGGTTGGTGCAAACAGAAGGTATTAATTTTTTTAACAATTCCATATATTCATATCTCTCTATCTGTTATTGTTTTTAGTTTTAGTATACTTTTTAATAGGAATGCATTGTTGTTAGATACTTAGATCTTCAAATTGTGTTACTGGAATCATTCAAGATGGTTCGTATGAAAGATTACAGAGATGTAATAAGTTTTTCAAAGGTTGCAACTTCCAACTTAAGTGATTGTTTAGTTGATAGGTTAGGAATTATAGGAGTCATTAGAATATGAGAGATTAGAGAGATGTGATGGGGTTTTGAATGGTTGCAACTTACTTAAGTGGTTGTTTATTTGATTAGTTATTAGGTTTTAGGTTAGAGAATATGAGTTATCCCCGAATAGAATACAATTGACATGCAGTAATTGAGTGTGAGAGATTGGAGATATGTGATTATGTTTATGTACGTTGAATAGATATTTGCTAGTAATAAGTTTGAATTCAGCTGTATTGATGTTAAATAATTATAAGTAAATAATTATTGGTAACTGGTAAGATCAGTTTTGGTTCATAATGTTTTGAATTAGAAGTTTTTATAGTTTTTTGGTTGTTGAGGGTTGACAGTAGGTGTAGAAAAATATTGACGGCTATGGAAGATTGCGAGTTTTAGAGTTTTTAGTAGATTTATTGAGATGGAAATAAAAATGCATACATTAAACATCTTAATTCCTAATATTTTAACTAGAATCTGTCTATCACGTGATGCTCCCAGAGCATAAGCTAGTCGTTACATAAAAAAACTCACCAAATTTAAGAAAACCTTGTTACACAAGCTTTTCTTTATCTGAAGTAATTATGATAATAATAAAAAAACTACTGAAAAACCGAACTCGTGTACTCTTACATGGGACAATAAATGTTGTTTATTATTTATTGTTGTTTTGTTTTCCCTAAAATGGTATAGCTACAAAAACTTAATTACCAAAATTAGTGACTTGGAAAATATTTTACAACTAGTTTTTTTCCCGCCGGCGGCGCGGCGGCACTAAGGTCTACCCGCGTTCGTTGCCCCGGGGACACGTATCTACCCAGTTAAAAATAAATATGGTTGTGAAAAAAAAACCGTCATCCGTGATATTGGAACTCACTACCACGTAGTTAAAAAGTAGGCGCTCTACCAACTGAGCTAGAACGATTTTCACGCAACAATGTAATAAAAACGATGGCCGACACACGATTCGTAGACAATGCATACAACTATTTTTCGAAAACCTTAGGTCGAACAGTAGGTTTATGCTGTCTACGTCGAACGCAATTTATGGCAAAGCATGACGTAAGCGCGTTAGGTAATCGTTTTTTTAATAAAAGAATTTAAATATGTGCTGAATTTATGAAAACACATTATGTTTTACTAGACTAATTTCGAGAATTTTATGCCAAAAAATGAATTTAAACCGTGTACATCGAACCCGACGCGTGAATTTATACAGCTTACGTTAAACCCTGCTATTGTACCAACACCTACGTAGAAAAAACCACGTGTCAGAGTCTTTATTTTAGCGGAAGAATTAAAATACGGGGTGACATTGAAACGCTAGAAACTAAAGGGGGTCTAAACGACATTTTATAAAGTTGCTATAAACTAAAGGGGGTTGAAGCTGTAATGTATACGAAGTTAAAGGGGGTAAAATGAAATTTTGGCTTTACTTTTTTTTGTCGGCATTGAGCCGACTTTCTTCTTTAAGATATACTAGTATTTTGCCCGCCGCGCGTTGCGGCGGCACGCGGCGGGTTGAATCGTACAGTAACACGCAAAGCGTAAAACACAAAGCGCTACACTTAATTTGTGGAACACAATGCGCAAAAGAAAATTACTAAAAAGGTGTAAACACAATGTTTTAGTCGGTTAGAAACAAAATTTACATCAAATCGTGGACCAAGTGGAAGCGCACATAATATAAGCATGAAAACGTATTATGTTTTACATCAGTGGCGGAACCAGGAATTTTTTTCACTGGGTTCCTTTTTTAGATGCTCTAATTTTATATGACCGAACATAAAATAATTCGGGTCGGTACATGGGTTCGGTCGGTTTGACGATTCGGGTCGGATTGACGGTTCGAGTCGTGTTAAGGGTTTGGGTCGGTTTAGGTTTCAACATGTTAAAATTTAACATCCCTAAAACAACTAATACGATAATAACCAAAACTATAACTAATACGATAATTCTATAATAATAAAAAACTTCAGAAGCATGGTGTGAATACACAAAAGCAATACCTTTAAATCTGACCTTGGGAGGAAATTAAAGATGACTGGACATTTTCCTCCAAGCTGACAAGAGTTAAGTTCTTTGCAGCTGCAGCCATGACAAATTTTCCCACCTTTGTACTCCCTGAAAATTTTTGCATAAACGAATAAGCAACAAACAATTAATATAATGGTAAAGCATGGAAATATATCCATTTTTGACCAAGAATACAAACAAATAGCCTTGGCTTTCAAAATTACCAACCAACCGGGCATGACAAGTGTTTTTTAGGCGCCTTAGATTCCATCGTTTAGGCGCAGCAGATTCTTAACAGCAGATCGATACTGCAGCGCCAAAGTCCCCACAAATAAGAAAAAAAAATGATTTTTATTTAATTAAAACGTGGCGTAGGGGACTTCACTCCGGCGCATGAAGTTTTAATCTGTCAGTGATTGTTGGCACTTGTCCTATGAATGACGAAAATTAACGGAAATTAAAAGGTCAAAATAGATATTTTCGTGATTTCCCCTTAATAAATCTGGATAACAACATACCTGCAATGAAATACACCACTTGGATCTACAAACAAAAACAACCTCATCCTAAAAAAAAAAGAATGTTGAAAGCTAAAAGAAAGATAATATAACAGAAAGCTAGCAAAAGTATCTTCCTTCATCTAGATCCAGTCATCCGGAGATATTATATAGGAATTAAAGATGAACATACAGTTGTAAAGCTAATTAATTTAGATTCACGACTGCTACAGAAACAAATGGAAATATTGTAACTTGTAAGGACATTATATAGATAAATAAACTTACAGATCCAAGGAGGAGAAGAACGAGGAGGGAAGCGCCAGGGAAGGAGGGGCGGGCGGCGGAGGTCCGGAGGAGGAGTAGAGGTCACGGGGGAGGAGGGTAAGGGTTTCTCTTTTGGCTGCTGTTGTCTGTGTGTTTTGTGTTTGGAAGGACGAGACATGGGTTTTGTTTACCCTAGTTTTGAATTTAAAAAAAAGCTGGAAACGTAAAAATTAAATGTGTGAAACGGGGATCGAACCTGGAGCCGTGGGAATACAATGGCGCCTTTCTACCACTAAGGCACTTGTAGCTTTTAGTAATGGGTTCCTTTGATAATATTCTTATGGGTTCCTTTTTTTTATATATATAAATTTACACTAAAAATTAGAAATCGAGTGGGTTCCCGGGAACCCGGCGCCATGGCTGTAGTTCCGCCCCTGTTTTACATCACTTGTATTTATAGAGAAAGAGTAAAGTCGAAATTTTCAAAAGGAAAAAAACAAAATTTAAGTCTAAACATATCGACTCATATTTACACCGGCATATAGATAAAAATCCACACGGAAAAAAGCTTTTTGCAAGTAAAAATCGGGGCATATTTTTTGAACATGTTAATAAATGGGTTGAATATTTTTTACTACGATTTGCTTTATTCTTTTGTATAAGGGTTTTTTGATACCATGTGTTTGTACGAAGTTTTGGCTGGCATGAGTTTTTATGCAGGCCATTTTCAATTATCTTTTTTTTATACAAGTCAAATACAATCTGTGCAGTGCATATTACCACCTTCTGTCTCTGCCTAGTTTCTTCACCACCACAATTACAGATCCGGTACGTCATACGTGACATACGCAGTGTAGTGAGATCCGTAGATCGACGGTTTAAGTAGCGATTTTCACCAGTAGAACAGTTCGGCGACGGCGAAAACGTTGCACCGTTGAACCACCGGTTGGTCACCGCCGTTGTAGTAAGGGGTAGAAATTTCGTTCAGCTATACTGACACAACCTTCTTCCACCACCGACAACGCCAAACACAAAGCGACAACGAAATGTAGAAAACAGAGAGGGAACATAGATGTAGACATTTTCGTTTCTGACTCCATCTCCATCTCCGACCTCTCCTCTCTCTCATTCGTCCGAATAACCGGAAAGCCACCACCAAAGATGGCCTCAGTCGCAAGTCGCAACCATGGCCACTGACAAAGAAGGGTCTTTGGTTTTGTTGGGAAGATGCAGTAACAAAAGTAAATACCCCTGGAACATTTGGAAATTACAAATACAGAGACCACCGACAATTGTGCGTTTGTTTTGAGTGGCGGCAAAAGCGACCAATCAGAAACGCACCGACTTTCTTCCTTAAGTTATCTATACTACATTATAAAGGGGGAGACATGGGTAAATATGTCCAAAATGTCAAAGTTAAGATGGCATATGAAAAGTCACAAGTATAAATCACTAAATTTTACCCACTTTCTTCCCTTTATACCCCTACTCATAAACTCCAAAGCCAATTATATAAGTCATTAATGCACCTTAAAAAGATTAACCAAGCCATTATCTATATCTATATTCTACAATCACATGTATTTTTTATAAATACACATAAGGGTACACAATGATAGCTATGTATGTCGTCCACCTAATTCGGTATGTATAAGGATATACAATGGATGGATAACACTATTGCTTTATGTATGTTTCATTCGGTGTTTACGAGAACAATTCTTGTATCATTTATTTTTGTGGTGCGGTTTAGACATGGGCAAATATGTTCAAAATGTCAAAGTTAAGATGACATTTGAAAAGGTACAAGTATATCATATTATTACTATATGCTTTTGTCATGTAAATAAACTTTATCATTTAGCAAGGTATCTTCAATGACACGGTTATGTAGATATGCAATGACCGGACAGCTTACACAAGAGTGATGTTTATGTTCATATTGGTCTGTTATAGTAACGTACCTTTGGTTTATTAAGATTTGTTCAATAATGAGTACATGGTTTTTGTGGTGAACTGCAATCAGTTGTAAGTGGCGGTACGTGCACATTTCTTTTCTTTTCTTTCTACGAATACTTGTTAAAACATAGTGTGCACATTTTTATTCTTTTTTGCGTAACATACGGCAAAACACCTAAGTATCATAATGTTGTATTGCAACCCATTTGTGGATCCCGCTGCAACGCGCGGGTAAACCCACTAGTATAGATAATAGTAATAGTAATGTAGTTTTTAGTAACTTTTAACATGGTTTTTTAAATAACACTTCCTTTAACGAAATTTAATGTATGTGAGATTTTATAAAAAGAACAAGGACATTTATATTATTGAACTTTTTCAAAAATGATAAACGAAATATTAATAAAATAATGAAAAAAACATTTATACAACGTTTGATAAAATCTCATATCCAATTTTCTAACGTTACTAAGATGCTATTTGTTTTTTTAAGGTAAAATATCTATAGTCTGCAGATCACGTCTGCAAAAGAATAGTTGGATCAAGCCTCTACAGACTGTCAGGAAAAATATTGTTTGTTTTTTTAACCTTGTGCAGATTTTAGGAGTAGCATGGCCAAATTTGTATTAAGAAGAGCTCGTACAGACGTTTTAATGAAACGTCTTCGAAAAAACAAACAGTCTACATATGGCAATGTCTTCACGTGGTCTGTGTAGCGCAGACAGAAGAACCTGTACAGGCCCTTTTTAGAAAAAAAAAAAAAAACAAAAAACAAACACCTAAGAATTTTTCACAGATTTAAAAAATTGTTGTAGAATAAAATTAGGATGGAACAAAAATGTGTTTTAAAAATTACCCACTTTCATAAATATTTTCAACACCTACTATGCTAAATAAAATTTTCAACTAGACCCTTTTAAAGAAAAATTTCCTATTTAACCACTGAAATGTCAAATGTGTATATAGTAATAAGGAATGTCACCCAAGGCATTATAGCCTAGTGGTATTTTGGTGGTGAGATAAGATTTAAGGGCCATAAGGTCATGGGTTCGAATCTCACAAAGGGGGTTTTCTCATAATTATGAGTTTCCTCCTGAATTGGTGACTTGGTGGTGGGATATGATCGCGTGGCAACACAAACACTGGTGACACGATGATACTCCAGTGTTCCGTGAGTGATTCCAATTTGTTGATCGTTCAAAAAAAAAAAAGTAATAAGGAATGTCTTGAAGTTACCCACAAAAATTTCTTGACTTCCTATTATAGTTTACAAGTTATTCCATTGTTCGGCCCAACTCTTTGAAAAATTAAGCCCACTTTGAGACTTCTCCACATCCGCCTTTTGTTGACTATCAAAGGAACGTTTCAATAGGTTTATGTTGATTATATGAAAATTTTCAGCAATCCTTTCCTTTTATTTCTTTTCCTTGCAGTGCATTGAACTACATGTCTAGGTCACCAACTCCCAGTTTCAACTTTAACGCTGTTTTCGAGTTTCATTTAACAAAGGAAAAGAAAGGATTTAAAAGGATAGCTGGAAAAAATCATGGTCCACAGTTTTTTTAAGGAGAGAATGAGAATGAAATTGAAAGAAAAGTTTGTTTCATTTTTTCTATATCTCACCCCTTCAAATTGGAGAGATTTGGAAGGAAATGATTTTTTAAACATAAAATCTTTCATTTTCTTTTCATTTCCTTCAAACTCGGAAACACGATAATTAAATATTTTCTTTTCACTTTTTTCTTTTCTCTCCTTAAATCTATTTCTCTTCTTTTTCTTCATTTGTTTGACTCGGGAACACAACGTAGGAGTCAAATTATTTGAATTTCATATCACTGATTCTAGCATTCATATCGGTTTCCAATAGAAAACATAAATAAATGAGAACGTATACACCATAATCGAACAGACTTGTCTCCGAACTAAAATTTTGTCGGAATGGTCCACGTACATGACTCATTTAACAACCTTACTTTGAACAATTATCCAATCGAACCTGCCTTTTAACACCTAAAATATTACAAAAGAACCTACAAAATTTGAAATGAGCGATGTAAAGCAACGCCGGTTGACCATCTCCATCCATCAAGTTCCATCCTTCTCGATCTTTTCTCCTTCGATTTTTTTAATGTAAATTAAAAAAATGACTAACCATTCATAACAAATAAGGTTATAAGTTGCAACAAATCAATCCATAAGAATAAAACAAAGTGAGTGAAAAAAAAACCTTTGATATAAGCTTGAAGAAAAAGAGGATCAAGCTGCAGAACTTTATCACAATCCTTGATCACATGTTTATGAAGTTCCAATTGACCATGGCAGCATGCACGATTACTACAATTAACAATTAACAAACAACAATCGACAACAGTAACTAAATGTGAAAGAGTAAAAAAAGGCTAGTTAGATAAATGATATATACATACCAAATATCCTAAATAATGCACAATTGGTTTGGACCAATCATGAATGGCTTTGGGAATCAAGGAGTTGCCTGATATCTACTGGTTTTGTTGTCTAAATATTTGCTTGCATTTGGTATAATATTTATGAAGCGATATTTTAAAATGAAAGGATCCCAAATAAAAGATCAAGTATACCATCCAGCATAGCTAATCTTTTGCTTTGGCATGCTACATTGCTACTCTCCATGAAAGATGAAAGCATACAGAAACAATATCCTATTTCTCTTTGACACTTCAGGTTTCCTTCATTTGGTTATCCTAAAGGTTGACGTGCTCCGAATGCGTAGTGCGCGTGAACAACTATATGATACCACCGTAACAAAACTCAGACACGTATTCCAAAAAAAGGTTACACATATTTTGACGTCAAATGATATTTACCATAAGTATTATCTACACCGTACTCTTAACAAACTCAACAATCATAGTTCCGTATAAGCCACATACAAACAAAATTTTCAAATTATAGATTTGTATTAGCCTCACAATCAGACTGATGATCTGTAGCATCTAAAAAAATTTCTATAAGCAATTTATATCTTCTAACACTTTAATTACATGTTTGTTTATTATGACAACCCCTATATTAGGCCCAACCTAATGGGCTCTGTCCTAACCCAACTCGACTTATTAGAATTACCAGGCAGAGTTGGAACCAGTTTTTTACCAGGAAAGGATCAGGTTTGACCAAGCCGAAGCCAGTTTCAAAGTATATTAAGTCGGCCAGTTCGGGTCAAGTGATTAAATATGATAGGGAATCAAAGTCGAAAGAGAAAAAGCGTCCGACTTACATCGCAAAAGATGTAAACATTTGGGTGTTAAATGTAAAAAATACATGCGCGTTCGTTGCGGCCATTCAAATTAATATTAAGTGAAGGAAAGAACTTGGGAGAGTGAAGCGCTTACATTACGCATCACATCTATGTATTCGCGTTCATCTACATATGCATTTATTAGTCAAAAGAGAAGCAAGCTTTTCATCTTTGTATTAGTTAAATAAATGAAATGCAATGTAATTGTAAATATGATTGAACATTCATTAAACAACCCACCTCTCTTCTTTCAATATTCAAGAAGCTTTCTCAGCTGTGCCCTTTGCTATATAAAAAAGTACATTTTTTTCTTCTTTTTAAAGAGTTGTTGGACTGGTGCTGATGCTAAACAGGTGTAAACTCAGAGTGCATGACCTTATTTAGATCGCTAGATAAGCTGAGCCACTCATCATTAACCAACAATGTAATCCCTAGGCACATATAAAGCCACCTCAATAATACTGCTAATACAGACAGACAGCTACACATTAATCTTAAATACAATTAATATTAGTTAGCAGCAAGGCTTTATAGGCCTTGACAATGCTATAAAGAATGGGACTTCAAGTACAGTATAGAATGATTAACATGTTATATCCAATACTTTAATAATACCAAATACATAGAAGTCATTACCCATCAGATTCAAGACATTTAGCTATGTTATTACAACTCATAAACATGCTCATGACTCATCTAACTACACAACTAACAAAATCTACACAACCTAAGCAAGCATGGATCTTTGTCTGTGTTTTTAA
This sequence comes from Ambrosia artemisiifolia, assembly GCA_032199755.1. Taxonomy (NCBI): domain Eukaryota; kingdom Viridiplantae; phylum Streptophyta; class Magnoliopsida; order Asterales; family Asteraceae; genus Ambrosia; species Ambrosia artemisiifolia. The sequence goes on from CM063518.1 coordinate 45,052,125, forward strand.
AACAGTTAGCAAGCAGTTCCACAAACACTAATAAACAAAAAACGAATCAAATCACCTACAACGAAATCATATACATGAGAAACAAAATGTAAAACTTACCGAGTTACCGGAAGAACATACATGAATGAAACAGCAAGCGAAAACACCACAACTGACCAATAACACCTGAAAAGAAAAAACCGCTACATAAATCGAAAAACTTGGAAGGAAAACATAAGCAAAGACACAATTTTATATATACTTGTTTGTCAATGTCAGTGGGTCACTTTGTTTGTCCACATGCAACTTTTTAGTTGGTTTTAATAACCTTTTTTTTGTTTCTGTGATCGTGTTGCAACCGCGGCCCAACAGTTGGTTTAAACAATAATTACACTTTGAATTAACAATCCACACACATTAACCTCACCGTTTTCAATCAATTTCTTAGATCAATAAGACTTGTTCTGGGTGATTTAAATGTGAAGAGATATAAGACATTCACATGGAAACCAAACTAAAAGGTTGCTTCTTGAAAATAATTAGATTGCATCGCTGATACCTAACACAATAGAAAAGACACACCACTAAAGTCATAAATGATACACCATGAAAAACAAGAATAATATCATACGAAACGACTAACTCTATAACATAGACGACAAACAAAAAGTTGTTCTTACACGAAAAACAAAAGCACTACAACCTTGCTAGCCTTTAGACCGTCATACCTGCAAAACAAACACCCAAACGAAAATGAGTCCTCAAATTCAGTCATAGTTCCCAACACAACCACACAAAATACTATCATGAGTAATCCAACCAATGAACCGAGGAACTATATAAAGCCTCAACTCAATAACAACCTATAACCCAAATAAAATTGCCAATTCAAAATTTTCAAACTTTCAAATTTCTAAACAGTACATATCATTAAATCCTTGAACTTTTTATTTGTGTACACAAATTTTTAGCATCTATTTATCGTTAAAGATTAAACTCCAAGCAAACCAAACCCAACAATCAATTACAATACTTTATTTATCATACTTCAAGATCCATGGATAAAAATTTCAATCAAAACACCTTAAAACAACACCAACAAAAACTAAACTAAACACAACCAACCACAATAAAAAAACATAAAAAAATAAACAAACCCAACTTCCATCTTCAACAAATAACCAAACCTGCATCAAAGTTAAAACAAAAATTGATTAATATCAAAGTAAAGTTAGAGTCTTGATAAATTATTTACGATACCCTACATTGGTGTGAAATCTGCGAAGAGATGGGAGTGGTGGAGAATGGTCCGGTGAATGCCACCATAAATGCATCGGATCTAGAAGGATCGGCGGAGGACACAATTTATTTATAATATTATATGAACCACCGCCACTCCTGTAACAGTCACTTACGCCACAACTGTCACACCCTCAAATTTCCACCTACGAAGTTCTACCGCGAGGCGTGTGACACACCAGGATCCAAGTCAACGGTCACAATAAACAACACTATATGATAAAATACGTAAAATAAAAACATTTAGTTTCATAACATAAACCAACAGCGGGAGCTTTTTAAAATCTTGATTACAACTTTAAACAACGTGACTGAAGTCTGAGAGTACTGAAAACATGAAACTAAAATCCTAGACGCCAAGTGAGACTCCGTGCGCCTAAGTCCAATGCTGCTACTTAACGACCTGAGAAAAACATGCTAAAAACGTCAACATATAATGCTGGTGAGTTCACAGGTTTTTGTGAAAAGCAACTTAGTTAGTTTCAAAGAATATCCCAAAGTAGACCAAATCATACGTAAACCGACCAAAGGAATACTACTCAAAGAATGCCATCCAAAATGAATACCTGTCGCTACTACGATTGGAAAACCATTACTGGACACGCATACATGCATACAAGAATACTACCTGCCCGAATACAAGAATACAAGAATACTCTAAGAGACAACATGCACCCGTCCGACCCTCCAAGCCGACGAGTGGGGCCGGTCACGCCCAAATAGATCTATCCATATTTCCCCCGTTGTGCAACCACCGCACATTCATGGTTTTCCCCGGGAGTTTAACAAATCGTATAGCAACCCAAAAGAATACTCTAGTGCATAAAGAATTCAAGAACACCAATACGTAATACCATATAGTAACCAACGACTACCTTGAAAGCTTTACCAATCCGAGTACTTAGCAAATCATAGGTTTTATGAGTACGAAAACGTAAGTTGACACCTTTTATGAATACGAGAACGTAAGTTGACACACCTTTTATGAATACGAAAACGTAAGTTGACACACCTTTTATGAATACGAGAACGTAAGTTGACACACCTTTTATGAATACGAAACGTAATTTGACACACGTTTTATGAATACCAGTACCCAGCATGTTTTCTCCCCCGAAAGCAAAACCAGTAAAAAGTGGGGCCGTGAACTCACCTTAGATTGCGTTCCTCTTAATAAACCACAGACAATGCAAATGACAGCCCTAGTATCGGCAACCTATCATCGAATGCATATGAGTACCCGAACCATTGACCCGCAGGTCAAATAGTCCCCAAGTGTCCAGACCATAACCAGGTTCGTTCGAAAACACGTTGACTGTTAAACTGACCAAATGTACAAGACTCGACATCCCATTGGTGACCCGAGACTCCACGTGTTCATCTCATACTCAAACATACACAAATCATGCAACTTAGTACTTAACATGCGTTAAAGTTCAACGAGTCTAACACATAGGTCAAATAACGCACAAACAAGTCCAAACACGTGTTACCATGTTACTAGGCATGTCACGGGGTTCCTAGCATGTTCCTAGGTGTCAAATCGGGCTTCAGAATGTCAAAATATACTTATAACAGCATTACACGCGATTAGGAACTTAACATGCAATTAGGAAAAGTCAACATGTGATTAGGGATGGTCAACAGGCAATTACAGAGGCTAATCGCCCCCTATTATATGCGATTAGGGCTATCCATGTGCATTTCAGGCGATTATGGTCATAAGGTATGCAATTCAGGGCTTAACTAGTGATTAGGATCACAATTGCATGAAATGAAGGCAATTAGGATCACAATTGCATGAAATGAAGGCAATTACACTCCCAATCGCCTATATATACACGATTAGGCCCTCCATTCAGGCGATTGGGCTCCCAATCGCCTATAGCATAGGCGATTAGGATCCCCAATCGCCTATAGCACAGCTGATACGGTTTTTCGCGCGTTTAACCCTCCAAATCAGATCCGAAACGTGTGTAAACACCCAATAACAATCCTAACACATTAACAAACATATTTCAAGCAAAACCCCTAAGTTTTCATCATTCTAATAGTCCCGAATGCGAGCCTTTTCCCAAAATAGCAACTTATCATGTAAACATCACATCAACATGCAAGAACTTGCCCTAAATAGCAAATATCCAGATTTAATCACATAACCACGTTGTCCGATAGCATCCTACTGTTCTAGCATCATCCTAGAGCAAACCCTAACATCAAACAATCAACAACACACCTCATATCATCCTTAATCATTCAAAATCCTTCAAATGGGTCAAAACATCAAGTATCAACAATACACAACCAAAACCATTCAAACTCCTAGAACATCATCATACCAACTTGTAACAGCCATAAACATCATAACAACACAAAAACAATCATGATTCAATCCTAAAAATCCTACCTTTAAACACAAATAACACATATAACACACATAAAGGTGAGGGTTTGTTTAAAACGGTTTTAAATGGATTTTCAAAGACAAAAACATTTATAAGCCAGGTCTGGACGTTTAGGGAGTAAAATATAATCATTTAAAGGTTTGAGTTTGAAGAACACACCTTGGTTTTAAGTGGAAATGATGGAATAAGCTTGGAAATGGTTGTTTTGATGTAAAAACGAGTTCCAGAGAGTGTTTGTGTGTTGGTATGGGTTATGGGACGGCTAGGGTTGCATAAATGGTGTTTTGGAGGTCAAGGGTGGTATTTATAGGCGTTTCTAGTCGTCAGGTACAGTATAGGCGATTATGCAGCTTTATCAGGCGATTAGGGCTGCTAATCGCCTTCACTATAGGCGATTAGCCCTATAATCGCCTATAAGAATGCCTAATCGCCTAAAATAAGATGCTAATCGCCCTCATGAAGGCGATTAGGGCCTCCTAATCGCCCTCAGGGCCTGGTCCATGGTATATTGCGCGTTAAACTCCGTTTTAACATCTGTTAACACGTTTTCACATACCGACAAGTCACATAATGATTATAAACACATAATACATGGAAATAAACACGTTCACACTCGTTCACCAATTCCCGGGACTCGAGACTTGCGTGTGTTAAAACCCCAATGGTGTACGACTCGACTCGACCGACCATGTTATGTGTAACGTATGCGCGACTCGCTAAGGTAGACTTACTAAGTTTTCAAAAAGTTAGTTACTGGAAATTTCCGGGTGTCACATCATCCCCCTGTTGAAAGAATTTTCGTCCCGAAAATTTCCCGAAGTCGAAGAGAGAAAACAAACAAGAAGAAAAATTTTCCAGGTCTTCACAACATCCCCCTGTTGAATGGAATCTCGCCCCGAGATTCTTTCGGCCTCAACAGTGATGAGTGTCGACCTTTGTGTGCCCAAGTAACGTTTCCCCAAAATATAACGAGTGAAGGTCATGAGTCAAAACGCGACAATAACAACCGGGAACCCGCCTCCCCAAATGTGAATATGAGACAAAAGACTCCCCCGACCGAAGGCCTACTGGAGACTACTATGATCGGTATAACTAACCCACTGGTACCGTCCAAGTAGCATCCCCAAAGGACCCTCATCGACCCAAAGAATGAGAAGTAGAGACCAAACCACAAAGAAAGCACCCGAAAACACGAATACACAACAATGCGGATAAAAGTAGAACCAAAGCGTAACAAGAGATAAGAAAGAATACGTACGGGTAACAGTGTCCGGGTCCTCCTGGTTCTCCCTAGCCCCAATAACATAAGCACGAGCAGCTACACCACCGCCTTTGCTGTTTCCACCATCCCTTGCCGTACTTGCATCCCCCTGATTCAGCTTTGGGCAATTTCGCTTGAAATGCCCTGCTTCACCACAATTGTAACAACCTTGCATTCCCGGAGTTCCCTGAAGAGCAGGGACAGGAGCAGCGGCCTGAATTGGTTGTGGCTGTAAAACGACCCTGCAATCCTTAGCATGATGGCCAAATCGTTGACACCGGTGGCAGCGGGACTTATCACAATCGCCCACATGATGGAATCCACACTGATTACACTTCGAGAGCTTCCCAGCATAACCATCCTGTTTAGAGCCCGAAGAAGAAGAACCCCCAACGTCAAATCTCTTACCCTGTTGAGATGCAGCTGGCACAGAACCTTTCCCAACACTATCCCACTTGCGCTTGTTACCTTCAGGAGCCTTGACAGTCGAACCTCGGGCAGGCAAGATACCCTCATTCACCTTTAGATTCGTCATCCTGTGAGCCGATCGAACCACCTCTGCATAAGTGGGAAGATTTCCCGCAGCCACCAACCCTGCAATCTCTGGTACTAGCCCTGAAACGTAGTGCTCAATCCTCCTATACTCTGGTGTGTGCAAGTCAGGACACAGCACTGCCAACTCGTTACGCCTCACAGTGTACTCCTCTATCTCCGAACCAACCATCTTGAGGTTCCAAACCTCATGTTCCAACTTCTGGATCTCCTCCCTAGGACAGTACTCCCTCTTCAAGAGCTGAACAAAGTTCTCCCATGGCATGGCGTAAGCTTCCCCCAAACCCATGTTCCGAGTAGTAGAGTTCCACCAGGTCAAAGCAACATCCTGGAAGAGCGCGGCAGCATACTTGACTCGATCCTCAGGAAGACAGTTACACATCAAAAATACCGACTCCACCTTCTCGAGCCACTTGAGCAAGCCCACAGCCCCCTCAGTGCCAGAGAAATCATGGGGCTTACAGTCCCGAAACATCTTGTACGTGCACATGACTGGGAGTGGGTTAACAACACCACCTGAAATGAATCACGTAAGAAAACCACGAAAGAAGGATACCATGCTCACAATGAGGCAAAACTGATAGGATCAACTCACCGCCATGAGCATTGTGTCCTGCCTGAAAGGCAGCCTGCAGTAAGTTGTTCAGATCCTCCTGGGTTAGGTTCACACCTCCACGACCTCCGCCACCATTGTGTCCACCAGTACGACCACCGCCTCTACGTCCACCGCGAATTCCAGACATATTCTGAGAAAGGAAAGAAACAAACACTCAGACCCATCACCAACGCTAAACCAAGAGAATATGAGAAGTCCAGGATTGGGTCCAATGTGACCATTAATCCCAACCCGGGATCCACCAAGTCTTCCATGCATTTCAACTTATGATTTCGTGTGCACCCGAAATGATAAATTGCTCTACATGGTCCTCAAGGCGTGCCCCGAGCTCGAACCTCTAGTCACCCGACACCCATATCTTAGGAAGATATAACCAACTCAAAAGATCAACAAACAAGTTCCCTCGACTGTAACCCGAAGAAGAAGACAAGGTGAAGCTAGGAATAACCAAGAATGAGATAGGTAATGTGACACTGTGTCGTAAGGATATCGACACCCCGACAAGGTTAGTATGTTTACCAAAAGACACGACTCAAATGTATGTGACCGTCTAGTGTGTGAGACTCGGCTATAGTCTAGACTCTACATGCAGTCCTAGTTCACTATAACCATTGGCTCTGATACCAATCTGTCACACCCTCAAATTTCCACCTACGGAGTTCTACCGCGAGGCGTGTGACACACTAGGATCCAAGTCAACGGTCACAATAAACAACACTATATGATAAAATACGTAAAATAAAAACATTTAGTTTCATAACATAAACCAACAGCGGAAGCTTTTTAAAATCTTGATTACAACTTTAAACAACGTGACTGAAGTCTGAGAGTACTGAAAACATGAAACTACAATCCTAGACGCCAAGTGAGACTCCGTGCGCCTAAGTCCAATGCTGCTACCTTAACGACCTGAGAAAAACATGCTAAAAACGTCAACATATAATGCTGGTGAGTTCACAGGTTTTTGTGAAAAGCAACTTAGTTAGTTTCAAAGAATATCCCAAAGTAGACCAAACCATACGTAAACCGACCAAAGGAATACTACTCAAAGAATGCCATCCAAAATGAATACCTGTCGCTACTACGATTGGAAAACCATTACTGCACACGCATACATGCATACAAGAATACTACCTGCCCGAATACAAGAATACAAGAATACAAGAATACTCTAAGAGACAACATGCACCCGTCCGACCCTCCAAGCCGACGAGTGGGGCCGGTCACGCCCAAATAGATCTATCCATATTTCCCCCGTTGTGCAACCACCGTACATTCATGGTTTTCCCCGGGACTTTAACAAATCGTATAGCAACCCAAAAGAATACTCTAGTGCATAAAGAATTCAAGAACACCAATACGTAATACCATATAGTAACCAACGACTACCTTGAAAGCTTTACCAATCCGAGTACTTAGCAAATCATAGGTTTTATGAGTACGAAAACGTAAGTTGACACCTTCTATGAATACGAGAACGTAAGTTGACACACCTTTTATGAATACGAAAACGTAAGTTGACACACCTTTTATGAATACGAGAACGTAAGTTGACACACCTTTTATGAATACGAAACGTAATTTGACACGCGTTTTATGAATACCAGTACCCAACATGTTTTCTCCCCCGAAAGCAAAACCAGTAAAAAGTGGGGCCGTGAACTCACCTTAGATTGCGTTCCTCTTAATAAACCACAGACAATGCAAATGACAGCCCTAGTATCGGCAACCTATCATCGAATGCATATGAGTACCCGAACCATTGACCCGCAGGTCAAATAGTCCCCAAGTGTCCAGACCACAACCAGGTTCGTTCGAAAACACGTTGACTGTTAAACTGTCCAAATGTACAAGACTCGACATACCATTAGTGACCCGAGACTCCACGTGTTCATCTCATACTCAAACATACACAAATCATGCAACTTAGTACTTAACATGCGTTAAAGTTCAACGAGTCTAACACATAGGTCAAATAACGCACAAACAAGTCCAAACACATTTTACCATGTTACTAGGCATGTCACGGGGTTCCTAGCATGTTCCTAGGTGTCAAATCGGGCTTCGGAATGTCAAAATATACTTATAACAGCATTACACGCGATTAGGAACTTAACATGCAATTAGGAAAAGTCAACATGTGATTAGGGATGGTCAACAGGCAATTACAGAGGCTAATCGCCCCTATTATATGCGATTAGGGCTATCCATGTGCATTTCAGGCGATTATGGTCATAAGGTATGCAATTCAGGGCTTAACTAGTGATTAGGATCACAATTGCATGAAATGAAGGCAATTAGGATCACAATTGCATGAAATGAAGGCAATTACACTCCCAATCGCCTATATATACACGATTAGGCCCTCCATTCAGGCGATTGGGCTCCCAATCGCCTATAGCATAGGCGATTAGGATCCCCAATCGCCTATAGCACAACTGATACGGTTTTTCGCGCGTTTAACCCTCCAAATCAGATCCGAAACGTGTGTAAACACCCAATAACAATCCTAACACATTAACAAACATATTTCAAGCAAAACCCCTAAGTTTTCATCATTCTAACAGTCCCGAATGCGAGCCTTTTCCCAAAATAGCAACTTATCATGTAAACATCACATCAACATGCAAGAACTTGCCCTAAATAGCAAATATCCAGATTTAATCACATAACCACGTTGTCCGATAGCATCCTACTGTTCTAGCATCATCCTAGAGCAAACCCTAACATCAAACAATCAACAACACACCTCATATCATCCTTAATCATTCAAAATCCTTCAAATGGGTCAAAACATCAAGTATCAACAATACACAACCAAAACCATTCAAACTCCTAGAACATCATCATACCAACTTGTAACAGCCATAAACATCATAACAACACAAAAACAATCATGATTCAATCCTAAAAATCCTACCTTTAAACACAAATAACACATATAACACACATAAAGGTGAGGGTTTGTTTAAAAACGGTTTTAAATGGATTTTCAAAGACAAAAACATTTATAAGCCAGGTCTGGACGTTTAGAGAGTAAAATATAATCATTTAAAGGTTTGAGTTTGAAGAACACACCTTGGTTTTAAGAGGAAATGATGGAATAAGCTTGGAAATGGTTGTTTTGATGTAAAAACGAGTTCCAGAGAGTGTTTGTGTGTTGGTATGGGTTATGGGACGGCTAGGGTTGCATAAATGGTGTTTTGGAGGTCAAGGGTGGTATTTATAGGCATTTCTAGTCGTCAGGTACAGTATAGGCGATTATGCAGCTTTATCAGGCGATTAGGGCTGCTAATCGCCTTCACTATAGGCGATTAGCCCCATAATCGCCTATAAGAATGCCTAATCGCCTAAAATAAGATGCTAATCGCCCTCATGAAGGCGATTAGGGCCTCCTAATCGCCCTCAGGGCCTGGTCCATGGTATATTGCGCGTTAAACTCCGTTTTAACATATGTTAACACGTTTTCACATACCGACAAGTCACATAATGATTATAAACACATAATACATGGAAATAAACACGTTCACACTCGTTCACCAATTCCCGGGACTCGAGACTTGCGTGTGTTAAAACCCCAATGGTGTACGACTCGACTCGACCGACCCTGTTATGTGTAACGTATGCGCGACTGTTAGGATCTGAGTATTGGACTGTTTTGATTAACTATGAATTATGAATGAAGTATAAATGGAAAGTGCAGCGGAATAACGAATAATCAAAACATAGAGAATAATTGTTTTCAATCGAATGCTTTCATTAAACTGAAAGATTACAATAGTACAATTAACTCCCCCTCAGCCTGATCACTCAGAGAATGTTTGTCTAAAGAGAATGACGAGTGACCAATAGAACAGTATAAGTACTGTTCTATTTATAGACAAGTACAAACCTCTGATGATCAGTTGCTGACGTCACCTAGAAAGCGACCCCTAACTGACTAACAAACTATAACATCTGTTAAACAATAAACTACTGTTACATTGAAACAACTGATAATAAAACTCTGTTAAACTAAAGCTTTGATGTCTTCTTAACATCTGTTGAACCAAAGTGCTGTTGGTTCAACAGACCTTTGATCTTTAGATCTTTGATCAGCACTTGTTCTTTATCAGACTTTTGCTCTTCAGACTTTATCCATCAGACTTTTCATCGGCAGCAGTTGTCTTGTATCAGTTGTTAAGCAGCAGCAGTTTGGGAATCAGCAGTTCTTTGGAGGAAGCTTTATTGTAACAACTGTTCTTTATTCTTGATCAAACACTTAGTATATTTTGGCTTTCAATCATCTGTTCTTCTCCAGGTCAGCAGACCCAACAATCTCCCCCTAGAACAGATGATGCCAAAACTCTGCTTTATTCTTGATCTTTATTCCTCATCAGACTTTCTCTAATTTGCCCTTTCAATTGTAATTCAAAGCTTAGAGAGAAGAGGTCTTCAGCATCTCTATCCAGTGTCAGATTCAAAAGTGTCTGGAGATCTTCTGCACTTAGGCCAGGTGCAGCATCCATACTCAACTTCTGAATACTACCATCTGACATGATCAGTGTCAATTCATGGGTCTCTTTATCAGACTTCCATTTTAGAATTTTAGAGTCAGAGGAGTGACTGGGATGCATCTTTATTTTGGATGAGTTGGGAGATGGAGGCCTGCCAATGAGTTCTCTGAATTTCTCTGTGACAGGGTCAGAGAAGAATCTAAGTTGGTTCAAGAGACCCTCTTTTACATAAGTTTCATTGAACTTCCTTGTATCCTCTTCAGACATTTCCTTCTGCTTCTTGTTTTGTCTTTGAGCAGCAATGGAAAGATCAGAGGTTGCAAGTAAGCTATCTAATGTAAATGCCTGTGAGGGTTTCTTGGGAGCATCATCATACACTGGTTTTCTTGGAAGATCAGGATTGGTCTTTCTTTCTTGTTCAAGTTTCTTGTATGTTTCAATTAGCCTGATCTCTGACCATCTAGCAACAGATTTCATCTCTCCATACTTAGCTGCTACAAGCTCTTGTCTCATTCTTCTGAACTTCAAGGCTCTAGCTTCATCTCTCCCTTTTCTGAAATCAGGGGCAGAGGCCTTAGCAGGAGGATTCTTGGCCATGTTCTCAATTCTGATCAGTTCTTCCCTGAGAGCATGTGTGGTCCAGCCTGTGAATTGGTTCTTTGTTGCTTTGTAAGGCTTGGATGCCAAGATCTGTTCTAGCAGTGAATCACTCACTTCCATCTCCAAGTGTCTGCTGAGAGGCATGGTAGACATGGAATTGCTCAGGGTCTTAGCATAATCTTCAATCCTTCTGAGTTTGCTAAGCTCTGCTGAATGGATGCCCTGAGCAGTCCTGTCATCCTTCCCTTTGCATTTCTCTTTGATGACAGCATCAGTCTGTTCACCCTTGTATTTAAGATATGTATCCATGTTGAGTGGAACAGGGAAGCCTTTGAGAGATGGGAAGGATCTTTCTGATGGCTGATCAGTATTGTAGAAGGATTGAAGTTCCCCCTTGATTAGATCCAACTCAAGGGGATACTTCTCAGCCAATGGGGTAATGGTTGGTGGTGGTCTATGGGATCTGAATTGCGCAGTGTGTGGTGAGAAAGATGAGAGTGGAATGGCATTGACTGGTATGGATTGTGAGATTGGGGTGTTAGGTGGTGTGTTGTGGATGTTTTCATCTTGTATAACAAAGGTGGATTTCCTTTTTCTGCTATACAAGATTTTGGGTGAAGGTGAGGATGAGGCAGTGGTTTGGGAAACATCTGTTGGTGCTTTTGTGGAACCAGCAGTTGTTTGGGTTTTGGGTTGTGTTGAAGTAGGTTTGGGAGTTGGTTGAGTTGTGGCTGGTTTAGTGGTTGATGGTGTGGTGATTGGTTTGGTTACTGGTTTGGGTTGAGCAGATGTTTTAGCAGTGGTTTTAGGTTCAGTTGTTTTAGGTTCAGTGGTTTGGGTAGCAGAGGTTGTGGTGGCAGTGGTTTTAGGAGCAGTGGTTGTGGTAACAGGTGTTTGTACAGCAGAGGTTTCAGCAGTTAGTTTGGAAGGTGGTTTTCTAGTGTGTTTGGCTGGCATTTTCTTTCTCTTTGAAGTGTTCACATCTTCCACTTCCTGCCGCTGTTCCTTTTTCAGCTGCACCAACATCTCTGCCTTTACTTCCAATGTATCAGCCCTTTTTCTTTTGTCTTGAGCAGCCTTTTCAGCTTTTTCATTAGCTGAAGTATCAACTTCTTTTGCCTTTGATGCTTGAGCTGGTTCAGAGACAGGGATCTGAACATTTGGTTGTTGAGTTTGTGGAGCTGATTTGGGTGACCCTGGTTTGTCAGCAGTTGGCTTCTTCCCTTTTTGTGAGGGTGGTGCACCAAATGGATCAAGTTTTGTTAGCCTATCTCTGCCACTCTCCCCCTTTTTGGCATCATCAGCAGTGAATTCATCATCATCTTCATCTCTGAGAATTGTGGTAGGGGCAGAGCCAGTGGTCTTCAGCAGATGGTCTTTGATCACCTTGATGTCAGCCTTTGTGTCATTAAATCTGGCATCCACCATATTTCTGATCAAAGTCATGTAGGTCTCTTGTGTCTGATCTGCTAATTTTCTGTGAGCTATGATGATGGGGGAAACAGATTTCCATAGCTCATTAGCAACATCAGCAGTGGATGGTTGACTCTTTGTAAAGTTTTTCAATGTTTCCAATATTGACTTGACATCAGATTTGATGTCAGCAACAGAGGATTCAAGGTTTTGAACTTTAACCGTCAATTCTTGAAGTTTTGACTCATCACCTAAGTTAATAGGATCATCCGAATCCCTACCAGAGGTAGTTTTAGCTGGTTCAGTTCTAGGAGGTGAGTCCATAGAATAAGAACCTACTGCCCCTTTGTCTTGGTACTGGGGACTTCCAACTGTTTTAGGAGACACAATTGTGTCCTCATCAGTTGTTGCCTTCAAGGAAGTCTTATCAATGGAACCACTGTCCTGCTGTGAGACAATGGTCTCTACAGCAGTAGTAGCTGCTTCTCTTGAAACCTCAGCAGAAGTAACATTGACTTCTGGGAGTATAACCTCCTCTTCTGTTTGTGGGATAGCTGATTGACTTTTCTCAGCCCCAGTCACTGGTGGTGGCATACTCTCAGTGATAGGTGAAGGAGAGGAACTGGGGTTGTCCTGAGTTTTGTCAATAGCTTCAAACAGAGGTTGCATTGTTTGTGGGACATGTGGTGGTGATGTAGGTGGAGTAAGAAGCTGATTAGCCCTGGGAGATGGACTTGTAAACATATGGTCAAGTGACTCATATGCCTCAGTATGAGGTTCCCTTTGGCTTACAACAAGATCCTTTTGTGAGGATTCTTGAGGAGTTTGCTTGGGTTGAGATATCTCCAACTGTTGTGAGGAAGTAACAACAGTGGTTTCATGTTGCTTTGGTGATGCAACAGGGTTAGCTTCTGGTATCTCATCTTCCAGAAGTCCCTTTTTGGTTTTGGTGGTTGTTTTGGAGGATGGACGGTTTCTTTTGGTGGCTGGTGTGGGTTTCACAGCACTGGATGAAGTGCCATGATCACCAGGAGCAGTGGGCTCACCAACAGAGGTTTCAACAACAGTTGTTGTCTTTGTCCTCTTTGGTTGTGTTTTTGAAACTTTTTGTACTTTTAACACTTTTTCTTGGGTTGAAGAACCCAGCATTCTTGTAAAAGTTTCATCAGTTAAACTTTTCATTTTAAAAGACTCTCCCTTTTGAAAATCCTTTTCAGGTAAAATCTTTTGTAGAATTACACTTAGAATTCTAGGGTAGAGCAGAAAAGCATTGTTTGAGCCAGATTTTATGGCTTTCACATTTGATACCAAGTCTAAGAACAATCCCTGAGATAGATTGAAGTCAGAATCTGACAACATAGCATATCCCAAGTATTGTATCCTCAATGGGATTTCATTGAAGGATGTAGTCTTGGCAGAGACACAGAGGAGGAGGGTATGGAAGAAAAATTTCATGACTGGTGGGAAAAACTTTTTGTATAATGTTGAACCAGTCATTTGAGCATCATACCCTCTCTCTTGAAACTCAGTGTGAAGCTCTGTTTTTGGAAAAGTTTCCATACCTGACAAGTCGTTCAGTGAGAAGGTAGTGGATATGATTTCAGGGGTTATGGCGATACTGGTGGCTCCAATTTTTGAAATTATGGAAGTTGGCTTTTTGTCTTGGTATAAGACTTCAGCATTCGCCCAGAATTCTTGGAGTGTTTCCAGGTATATGGGGGCATCAGCAATAAGAACATTTTTATATTTTGAGTTATTGATGATGTCAATGGTGGAATGGAATGGTGTGTTGTCTTCGGTTTTAACCAAATAAGGAAGGAAATTATGAGTGGCTTTTGTTTGGAGTTCCATTTTAATGGATTTGGATTGTGAAAGTGATGAACTTAGATTGAAGGTTATGAGGAAGACGAGAGCGGTTTTCAGTATTTTGAATACAATGAGACAGTAAAACTGCTGTTGGGGGAAAGAACAGGGTTTTATAGGCTCTGGTGAAACCGCTGATGTGGCAAAACTCTGCTTTTGAGAGCAGACGTGGCAAACATCTGATGGTTGAAACATCTGGTGACATACAGCTGTTTTGGTAAACCTCTGTTGCCAACCTCTGTTGTTTAACCAAAAGACTGATGAAAACAGTTGTTTTATCTGATCAGATGTTTGAAACAGATTTTTCAACTAACAGTGGTTTTAATGAAACAGTGGTTGTTTTATCTGAATCAGTGGTTTTAAAAACAGATTTTTCAACCAAAGTGTCATTCTAGCAAAATTTGATTTTCTGAAAACATTTTAATGTTTTTATTGAAAACATTTTTGTTGTTTTTAATCCATGTTTAACATTCCAATTCGAGAAATCAGATTTGTGAAGGTAGATGTGTCTAAAGCTTTTGTCAGCACATCTGCCAACTGATCCTCTGTTGGAACATGGTGCAGAGAAATCAAACCTTTTTCATAGCTATCCCTGACAAAATGATGTCTGATATCTATGTGCTTGGTGGTTGAGTGGGAGACTGGATTTTTGATGATATTTTCAGCAGCTTGACTATCCAACATAAGTGGAGTCCTTAGTGCAGTTATCCCAAAATCCAGTAGTTGATTTTGAAGCCACATAAGTTGGGCTGTACAGCTTGCAGCAGCAATGTATTCAGCTTCAGCAGTGGATGTTGAAACAGCTGCTTGCTTTTTGCTTTGCCCAGAAACTAAGGCATTCCCTAGAAACTGGCACCCTCCTGAGGTGGACTTCCTTGTGGTATGGCAGCCAGCAAAATCACTATCTGAATAACCTGAAAGCTCAATGTTTCCATTAGCAGGATACCAGATACCAAGTGTGGGAGCACCTTTTAGGTATCTGAAAATCCTTTTCACAGCAATAAGGTTAGACTTTCTAGGAGAAGCCTGAGATCTAGCACACACACATGTTGCAAACATAATGTCTGGCCTGGATGCTGTTAAGTACAATAAAGACCCAATCATGCATCTATAGTGTGTCTGATCAATCAGTTCATCCTTTTCATCATCAGTGAGTGGCTTGACAGTGCTCATGGGTGTACTACATGGCTTACAATCATTCATCTCAAATTTTGTTAACAAGTTTTTCACATACTTGTTTTGATGAATGAAAGTGCCATTTTGCAGTTGCTTTACTTGAAGACCAAGAAAGCACTGAAGTTCACCCATAGCACTCATTTCAAACTCTGCTGTCATGAGTTCCCTAAACTCCCCACACATTTTATTACATGTGGATCCAAAAATGATGTCATCCACATATATTTGAACAATCATTAAATCTTTTCCTTTCCATTTTAAAAACAAGGTTTTATCAATTTTACCTCTTGTGAAACCAATGGATAAGAGAAAAGTAGAGAGAGTTTCATACCAGGCTCTTGGTGCTTGTTTGAGTCCATACAATGCTTTGTTAAGCTTGTAGACATGATCAGGATGGAATGTGTCTTCAAAACCAGGTGGTTGACATACATAGACCTCCTCCTGAATTTTGCCATATAGGAAGGCACATTTGATGTCCATCTGATACACCTTGATGTTGTGGTTGACAGCAAAGGCTAAGAAAAGTCTGATAGCTTCTAACCTTGCTACAGGGGCAAAGGTTTCATCATAGTCAATTCCCTCTTCTTGTCTGAAGCCTTGAACCACTAACCTGGCTTTGTTCTTGACAACTATACCCCTTTCATCAGTTTTGTTTTTGAAGACCCACTTTGTGCCAATTGGACAGACATCCTTAGGCAGTGGTACAAGTTCCCATACTTGTTGTCTTTTGAACTGAAGGAGTTCTTCTTGCATGGCTTCTACCCAACTGTTGTCTTTCAGTGCCTCTTGGTACTTGACAGGTTGTGTAAGGGATAGAAAGCCTGCAAAAAGACAGATGTTTGAAGATTGGCTCCTTGTGAGCACACCTTCTCTGATGTTGCCAATGATTTGGTCTGGTGGATGAGCTCTTAGGTAGATTAGATCTCCCTGATATGGTATGATGGCATTTTGTGGTGAAGGACAGAGGTTTGGAGACTCTGTTGACATAACATCTGTTGTCACTTTTGAAGAGTCAACAGATGTTTGGAATGGAGGTGGAGGGATGGGTCCAAGTGGTGTAAGATTGGACTGACTTTTGTCAACAGATGATTGAACAGTGGATTGGCTGGGTGAATCAGTGGTTTGAAGGTAAGACTGGCCAACAGTGGCTGACTCAGCTGTGACAGAGTTTTGACAGTTGTTTTGAACCACTGCTTCCTCTGATGCAGGATAGACTTTGTAGTGGTCTGGAACCACAACATCTATTCTGTAGTCTTGTTGTGAAAATTGTGGAGTACCTGCAGGGTTAGTTTTGACAGCAATATCTTCAAATTTGAATTTATCTAAATCAAACAACTCAGCAGGGTTTGCTGGGATTTTTAAAGATGAAAGTTCATTGAACTTTACATTCAGAGTTTCTTCTATTGTTTTAGTCCTTGTGTTAAACACTTTATAGGCCTTTGCAGTAGAAGAATACCCCAGAAAATATCCACAATCCACTTTGGCTGCAAATTTTGAAATGGAATCTTTAAGATTTAAAATGAAACATGGGCAGCCAAAGACTTTGAAAAATGATATCAGTGGTTTGATTTTAAACAGAATTTCATAAGCAGTCTTTTGATGTCTAGGGTTGATTAAAACTCTGTTTTGAACATAGCAAGCAGTGTTTACAGCTTCTGCCCAAAAGGACAGAGGTAAACCAGAATCTGCTAGCATTGTTCTTGCAGCCTCAATGAGAGTCCTGTTCTTCCTTTCAACCACCCCATTTTGCTCTGGTGTTCTTGGGATACTGTACTGCCTTACAATCCCTTTTGACACACAGAAATCATCCAACTCCTTATTCTTAAACTTTGTTCCATTGTCACTCCTAAAGACTTTTACTGGCAAGTCATATTGTTTTTCAACTTTGGTGACAAAGTCCTTCAAGATACCTGCAGTCTCATCCTTAGAGTGTAAAAAGTAAGTCCATGTAAACCTAGAAAAATCATCAACTATGACAAGACAAACTCTTTTTCTTCTTAGACTCATGATTTTTACAGGGCCAAACAAGTCCATGTGCAACATTTGTAAACACTGACTAGTTTTGGACTCATCAATGGATTTGTAAGAGCTTTTATGTTGTTTACCTTTTAAACAGGAAACACAATGCTCTTCACATTTGAATTCTTTTGATGGTAAACCTCTGACAAGGTTTTGTTTGGAGAGTGAGTTGATAGTTTGAAGGTTGGTGTGACCAAGTCTCCTATGCCACAATTCTGTCTCTTTGGTAGAGGCAGCTGAGAACAGACAGACATTTGCAGTAGGATTATCCTTCAACATATCAACTACATACACATTGCCACTTCTGTGAGCAACAAGTTGTGCTTTGCTCTCAGCAATGATGGTGTTAATCTTTTCTACAGCCTCTGGGCCAACAATCTTACAAGTTTGCTTAGTGAAGAATGACCCAAAGCCTTTGTCACTCATTTGTGATACACTAAGTAGATTAAATTTTAGATTGTCTATTAGATTAACATTTTCAAACTTAAGCCTCCCTGCTTTGACAGTACCAGAACCCAACACTTTACCTTTAGAATCATTACCAAAGGATATATCACCCCCTCCATGAGCAAGAAAGTCCAGAAGAAGGGCTCTACATCCAGTCATGTGCCTGGAGCCTCCACTATCTACATACCATAAACTGTCTAAACAAGCAGAAGCTCCCTGCACATCAGTAAAGATTTTAGTTTTGGTGAGTGTCCAAAGCCAAATTGGCTTTGGATGGGTCCTTAGCTGTCTCAGCCTTAAGTTGAGGAGAATGATCAGTGGTTTGAACTAGCTTTTGAACTAGGTTCAACAGCTGCAGTTGACCATTTGCCAGTGCTTGTATGTCAACACTTGGTCCAGCAGTTGTTTGATCATTTCCTATCAGTTGTTGAAAACCATGAGGGTGTCTGTTCACTTCTGGTTTTGAAGACCTCTTGGGCTCTTCATAAACATGTGGCAGACGATGACAAGTGGGTTGTCCAAATCCTCTTGGTAATCTGTTAACAGGTGGAGCATCTGTTACCTGAACTTCTCTGGGAGCAGAGTTTTTGTTCAGATTTTTGGTAACAGATGTTTGAACTGATTCAAAAGTCTGTTTGGGTTTTCCTTTTGAAGTATTAACCACTTGACTTTCCAGAGTTTTAGCCTTATACTCTTTTATCTTTTCATCAAAATTTTTGAGATATAGGCACTCTTTTGTTTTGTGATTCTTTTTCTTGCAGATTGAACATTCTTTAGATTTAGAATCATTTAAACTTGTTGTTTTGTTGATGTCATATGCTTTTAGAAGAAAACAGTTTTTGGTGACATGGTTCTTCTTTTCACAAAAATCACAAAACAAGTTGTTCTTGGCTTTCCCTTTTTCTTTCTTCTTTTCAACAGATGTTTCATCATCTGTTGGAAGATTTACTAGAGGGATTACTTTGGCCTGTGGTGCCATTTTACCATCAGAGGTTTTGAAGGTCATTGGTTTGAAATTTTCAAGGACTTCACACTCATCTGACCATGTTGGTTTGAATTGATATTTCTCAATTTCATCAAATGAGGGTGTACCTTCCAACTTTTCAAGAATGATTTTCTTGCCATTGGGTTCAGTAACCTTGATTTCTTGACCTTTTGAGTTTGTAGGGATGACCTCAACCAACTGTGGTTCCTTTTTGTCAGTGGTTTGTGAAACTTGATCAGTGGTTTGAAAACCAAACCCAAATTTCACATGACTTTTAGACTGTTGGTTGACAATCATCTCAAAACCCTTTGATGATTCCACCCATTTCTTACATTCAACTTGGGTGGACTCAAGCTCCTTCTTACAACTATGATATTTTGTTATCATAGTCTGAAGCTGGTCTTTAGTTATGCTTGCTTCATGTTTTAAACTGCTGATTTCAGACTCTTTTTCAGATATTTTTGATTTTAACTCTTTTGTAAGTTTTTCAAACTGAATTTCAGAATCTAAAATTTTCTTTCTAAAGTTTTCATTCACCTCTTTTATCTTAGCAAATGCCACAATACATTTGTCTGAGCACAAGTCATTTAAGATTTGAGGAGATACCTTAGCAGCAGCCATCAAGGCACAGTTACACTGGCAGTCACAGTCATCACTACCCCAGGGGTCTGAGAGATTCACAACCTCCACTTCAGATTCTTCAGCTGAAACAAACTCACCAACAACACCATCAGTCACATTTTCAGACATAGACACCACTTCCTCAGAATCAGTCTCTTCAACAATTGTTTCTAGTGCCATAAAACAAAAATCCTTTTCAGTGTTAGCAACTAGAGCAATGTTGTCATCTGTTATCTCATCTGGTAGACTGCTCCAATCAACAAAGCCCTGAGTAAAGAAACTCTGTTGACCTGGTTGACTGGTCTCTGCAGGAGCAGAGGGTGGAGTAACAGTCATTGGCACAGGTGCCTGAGCAACAGGTGTTTGGACATAGTGATACTGAGGAACAGTGGTTTGGACATAATGCACAGGAACAGTGGTTTGGGTCTGTGCAAAGTGAGCAGTGTTTTGCACATTAGGTACATTAGGGATGGTTTGATAAGTGTTGGTCTGTGGTCTTTGATTTGGATAGGTAATCATAGGAACTCCATTTTGACTCCTACACTCCCTAGCAAAATGACCCATTCTATGACACTTGTAACACTTTACCTTTGATTTATCCAACCCAACCTTTGACCCACCATGTAAACCTGGGTACCTCCTGCCAGTTTTCTTATAGAAGTTATTGGTTCTAATACTGAGCAGGGCAACCTGATGTAAGATGTCCATTTCTTCTAGGTCCAAAGGGTCAATATATTGCAAGTCATTGTACACAAAAGATGAATTATCAGAAGCCTGGATATCACCACTGGCTGTGAAAGCACAGTTGTTTGGTGATGAGTAAGAATCATTATTGAAACCAGTTGTTATGTCAATGTAATGATCATAACTCTGATCCTTACTACTTCTAGAACCATCATCCTGACCCAACAGTGCAGTATTACCAAATACATAGTCATCTGACACTTTGCCAGAGTCCTGGAGCTTCTTTTTCTGGTTAAGCTCCCTTTCATAAGTCAGGAGCTTACCATGAAGTTGGGTCAGGGTTAGGTCTTTGAATCCGATAGAGTTTCTCATAACTATGGCTATAGTGTCCCATTTGTCCTGAAGTGATCTAAGAAACCTATGATTTAGTGTTGAATTAGGAAAAGTTAGACCAACCAGTTTAAGTTCACTAATTAGACAGTTAAACCTTTCAAACTGCTGTGTTAATGACTCCCCTTTTATGTGACTAAACGTTTCATATTGTTGGTTAAGTATTTCACGGTTGTTTTCAATCACATCATCAGTTCCCCCGAATTGCTCTTTAAGAGCATCCCACAGTTCTTTAGCACTATTGCAGTGCAAGAGACCGGCATAGATATCATTCGGCAGTGCCATGGCTACTATGCTGAAAGCGTTGGCATCTAGCTCGATTTTTTGAAAATCTTGCTCTGAGTAGTTCTCAACACTCTTTGGTACTTGGATCTTTGGATCCTCGGCACTCGGTACCATTGGAACATGTGGTCCAAATACTACCGATTTCCAGCACCCTGTGTTCTGTTGTGCTAACACATGAGCCACCCGACGCTGCCAGATGTTGTACTCTGACCTGACAAGCATCGGAGGCTTGTTGTGTGTGCCAGTGTTGTGTGGATCTTGATTAAGTGAAGCCATTCTCTTGGTTTTTCAAAAACAAAGTCTGTTTACTAACTGTTGAAACGAAAATAAACTATTACTCTGTTTTAACCCGACAAACAAACGATATCAATGATTATGAGCTGATCTGTGTATTAAATTGATTGATTAGATCAAATTTAATTGACCATGCTCTGATACCAATTGTTAGGATCTGAGTATTGGACTGTTTTGATTAACTATGAATTATGAATGAAGTATAAATGGAAAGTGCAGCGGAATAACGAATAATCAAAACATAGAGAATAATTGTTTTCAATCGAATGCTTTCATTAAACTGAAAGATTACAATAGTACAATTAACTCCCCCTCAGCCTGATCACTCAGAGAATGTTTGTCTAAAGAGAATGACGAGTGACCAATAGAACAGTACAAGTACTGTTCTATTTATAGACAAGTACAAACCTTTGATGATCAGTTGCTGACGTCACCTAGAAAGCGACCCCTAACTGACTAACAAACTATAACATCTGTTAAACAATAAACTACTGTTACATTGAAACAACTGATAATAAAACTCTGTTAAACTAAAGCTCTGATGTCTTCTTAACATCTGTTGAACCAAAGTGCTGTTGGTTCAACAGACCTTTGTTCTTCAGATCTTTGATCAGCACTTGTTCTTTATCAGACTTTTGCTCTTCAGACTTTATCCATCAGACTTTTCATCAGCAGCAGTTGTCTTGTATCAGTTGTTAAGCAACAGCAGTTTGGGAATTAGCAGTTCTTTGGAGGAAGCTTTATTGTAACAACTGTTCTTTATTCTTGATCAAACACTTAGTATATTTTGGCTTTCAATCATCTGTTCTTCTCCAGGTCAGCAGACCCAACAGCGACTCGCTAAGGTAGACTTACTAAGTTTTCAAAAAGTTAGTTACTGGAAATTGCCGGGTGTCACAACAACATCCTACCATCGTTTGTCGACAACCACAAAAATACCTGAAATCAAGAAAACCCTAGTGTTTGCTCCGTGACAACAGACAGTAGAGAATGAGGACCTACAGGCTCCGACCACCGCCTCCTCGAACGACCTGAGACCATGGCTTTTTGCTGGCTACTGCCCAAAGGTGGGTGACGACGAAGTGTATGAGAGACCGAGAGACCGAAGAGAGAGAGAGAGAGAGAGAGAGTTGAGTTGGGCTCTGAAGTTTGTTTTTGTGGATTAGTGTCAACCGGAACACGTGTAAAACCAGGCCACATATCCCAAAACCATAACACGGATTTAGGGAAACCACCGGTATAACATCTTAAGCAGAATGTACAACAACCCAATGCATAAAACCCTTGCTAATTAGTATATTTTAAATTATAGAGTTTAGTTTGCTAAGAAAATTCGATGCATCATTAGTGCTTACAATAATCTATGGAATTAAACCGCGTTAATGTTATTATCTATATTATCTTATTAAGGAGGAGTGATGTATAACATGGTAATTTGCATTTTCGTACAACTTGACAAGCAACATGTACAACATATTTAAGCAGGAAATCTAAGGGTATTATAGGCATAGTTGTGACAATTAAGACACTTAGGAGGGCATGATTGTAACTTTACCATCATTATCTCACTCACATCTTAAAATCATATTCCAATCCTACCCTCATGACCATACCAATAGATTATCCACTCAATTTCCCTTAATTGTGTTTATTGCCAGAAAACAAAGAGGTAGAGACATTCTAAATGTCCTTCGATTGATATTCACAATTAATTCAAACAATCATTATGGTTGGTGGATGGCAATAGACACTCAAATATTTAGAAGGAAGAAAGAAGTTAAGAATGAAGATAGAGCGAGACAGAAAATGAGTAGAATTGTCGGTTCTCCGCCTCCACAACTCAACAAAACAGGGTTCTGATGGGAGCTTTCGGTGACACGGGTGATTCCATCAAGGTTAAATAGAGCGGAAATGACAGTAATCAAGGTGTGAATTCCCCCTTTTAATTAAAATATTCAATTCCCTCTTCTTTTCATCTTCCTGGTTTGTTATTCATGTATCTCTTGTTTATCATAGCTCTTCGTTCTTCCTCTACTTTAGTTTCATCTATATATGGGTTTTAAGGTTCCATATTGCTTTCTTTCTATGGTTGATTGCTATAAATTAAAGGTAACTTTATTGCTCTTTGAAATCAAGTGTTTGTATTTGTAGTTGTGGTCGAACAAATTATAGGTTTCTCTTTGATTTCGTGTACGTTTGTGTTATAGTGTTTATCGTGGCTTTATTCTTGTGTTTACTTGTTTGCTTTTTCACATGATGAAATTTACTTGTGTTGCTTAAAAGGTAGTGTTAATGGTTATAATAGTATTAATGCAAATGTTTTTATACTTGATTCTTATTTTCAGTGGAGGATTTTTTAAGCAAGAGAGGTATCATTATGAAGGATATATATGATTTTAGCATTTCAATTTTCTTGTCATACAAAATATATCTCTATCAAATTACATGTAATGTAAATAGAAGAAAATGTTGCCAAACAATACATTAGTTTATTAACTATACGCACACGTCTTCTTCTTTCACTTACATCGCATGAATGGTAATGGACTTGGCTTCTTTCAGTAGTTGCTACCTTGTTTTGGGCTTTGGGTTAGTGTAATTCATGAGTTTGCTTTCATTAATAACATGTATTTTGTGTTAAAGTAACTGATAATTTTTTCTAGGCTGTTATCTTATTTCTTGTGTTGAAATTACTGAAATTGTATGTAGGTTTGGTTAACTTTGTAATCCACATTACAATGTTCATCCTGAAATTAGCTTCAATATCACATCACCCTCAACGTCGATGAATATCAGAGTTCTAAGTGATTTTATTATTGTAATAGAGGTACTTATTTGTAGATTAATTGATAGGCCATTGCGGCCAACCATGCTTAAGGGCTTCTACCATGAAATCCAAATACTATCATGGGTATGTATTTTGCTAATATAAAAGTATCGGTTTTCTTAGCATTTTTTTTCATAAGTGATGAAGATAGCTTATGTTGTTTTCAAAGCTTGTAACTGGTACTGTGAAAATTAGGTCTGTTGTATACTTTATATGATACTGTACATGTTTATTCAAAGCTTCTTGAAATTTGGTTAGGTGATTATTAATCTCAATTCTAATTACCTTTTGACGTTTTAAAACTGCAACCAATGTGCTGAGAGTTCTTGTTGTGTAACATCCAGCCCCTCTCACCACCAATATTGTCTGCTTTGCCCCGATGGGTTGCCCATCCAGCGCTCACAGATTTGTGTTTAGTTGCCCCGGTGGAGACTTCCCAGGAGGTCACCCATCTTGGTACTGCTCCCACCAAGGCACGCTTAACAATGGAGTTCTCCTCTCATCCACTAACATTAAGCCCTAAAACGCGTTGGTGATTTAAGAGGAATTGGATTACATATGAACCAAGGATCTCTCTTGGCCACGGCCGATGTGGGATTTACTGGGGCGTCACATTCACCCCCTGTTAGATTCTCATCGTCCCTAATGAGGTATGACCCACCACCCGAACAACACGGAAGTGGCTCTGATACCAAAAAATTAATAAAAACTCGTTGTGTTTGATCCTACAGAAAAAAATTAATAAAAACTGCACACAAACTGCAACTTGTATTAGATACGAAAAATAATCCGGACTTAATCAAATTGTTGAAGTTTATCATTTGATGAATTTTCAAGATTTGTCCATTGTGACCACGGTTTGGAGAGACGAATCGTTCTCCCCCTGAACATTTGGATCTTTTCAAATTTCACCCTAAATTCTCATACTTGAAAATTTGTGACCCTGAAAGTGATATTTGACCTTTGAATTTTGTAATTTTGGATGTTATTTGTGTTTCGGCTTCAGATCTGAGATTTCAATTGAAGAATACTTGTTTTCCGACATCGGTCAATAAAAAATAGAGCCAAAATAAAAATCATTTTGGATTTTCTAATAAATTGCAGAAATCAAAGAACTAGAAATTTTAAACTATTCACATGCATATTGTGGGAGTTTCATCTGTTAGGGAATCATATCAGTGCATGGACTAAATTGGAACCCTCACTTTTGTTCAATTTATAACTCAATTACCAATAAGCATCCTACAACAACTTCCAATATTGTTGTCCACCTACGTTAAGGTAATGATTAATACTAATTAAATGGTGTTTCCCGCACACGCGACACATTCTCGTATCAAGGTATGCACAAAGCTTCCTCGTAACGCTGAATAAGCTGTTGTCATTCGTATTTACAAGGATGGACTTAGTGGTGATCAGGTTTCCATGAACGATGCAACAAAGAGACCAGTGAGATCCAGACCAGGGTTCAAGTCAAATACCGTTAAATGACTTATCAGTATGATGCTTTAGGAATATGATTTGTTACATTTGAGAAAATTCTCGATGAGAAATAGGGTTTTGGCATTTCGAATCGTTTTGCTCTTTCTAGGATTCCCAGACATCTCTTTATCAAAATTCATTCTATTTTTCTTTTCTTTTTCTTTTTCTTAGATTGACATAGAGGTGCCTCACTTCGGCTGCGAACCCAACGTACGACACGTGTGCTAATCTTTGATTCTGAGAGACGTCCAGTTAACCCCGGATGAACTAACATCTTAAAGACCAGAAAACTCAGATTTTGGCATTCTATCAAACGAGATTTTGGTACTAAGACCATATGCCAATGCGACGTTAATCCACACAATTTTCAGTCAACTTAGTTTATATCACCGTGCCGAACACGGAAATGACTTTGAGCCTACGGACACATCATTGTAGAGGCCACTTATCGTTTCCAAATTTTTAAAATTTTGAAGAGGTTTAGAAAGCCCAATGATGTACTATCATCTTCCCTTTTTCTCCCCTTGAAAACTCGATTTTTGTTTATTCAATGTTTTGGGATTTTGCAGTTTTTCTGATGTTTTTATTTTTTTCTCATTTTCTCCCCCTAAAAATCCAAAAAGTTATGAAAAGACAATATTTTTGGATTTTTTTTTTAATTTTTGAAGAAAATATTTACAAAATCCATCACTGATGAGGAACTTAATCCATTGTAATCTTAATCTTTCAGAAACCGAAGCTGGAAAGCCAACTAATTGAATCTTGAAAATTGTCGGGTCAAAACCGAAATTTATCAAGTCTCGGGGTGAAAATGTTTGAAAATGAAAAACTTTTGAGTTGGAAAAGGAAATGTAATTTTGAAAAGTTCCGGGGCATTTTTGGAAATTCAAGGTGGAAACACGACTATGAATGGTAATCGTCCAAAGTAAGGACAACTAGCATCATAACCGTGCACTTTATTCATAGTCGTGTGGGTAAAACACATGAGTAGGGTTTTTAAGGAACAACCTATACTCGTGTGAAACAAGGCCGAGTATGATGCATAGTCATGTGGAAA
Source organism: Ambrosia artemisiifolia (assembly GCA_032199755.1). Taxonomy (NCBI): domain Eukaryota; kingdom Viridiplantae; phylum Streptophyta; class Magnoliopsida; order Asterales; family Asteraceae; genus Ambrosia; species Ambrosia artemisiifolia. The sequence goes on from CM063518.1 coordinate 45,078,876, forward strand.
TTAGACGACTAGCCTTCGTACTCGTGTAAACAGAACCCAACTATGGATCATAATCGTGTGAATAGTGAGGCGAGTATGAATGAGTATATATAAAACACTTAGAAAATTCCATTCATTTCTCACAAGACCCACTTTTTATCGTCCGTGTTCTCTCAAACCCTTTCTAAAACGAAGTTAACATCTTGAAATTCTTATTGCGGATTATTTTTATACATCATCTAGGTATTAACATGTCAAAATTTCAGCCCTTAACAATTCCTCTTGAGGGGTTAAATTGATGAGTTTATACTCGAACCCTACCCGATTTAAAAATGACTAATAGACCTTTTAAACGAGTTTAATAACCAAAAATCTTTATTGGGGTTTGTTAATCGTTACTTTTAGAACACAATGACACCAAAATCATCAACCAAATCGACCCATTGCAAAATTTTGAATTTCAAATTGACATAGACCTGTTCAGGAGACTACGTTTCGTAGTCGTGTGAAAATGTGCCGACTAGCTTCATAATCGTCTGAAAATACAGGCGACTGTGAGCTAGTCATGTCAAAATCAGGCGACTATGAATCATAGTCTCCTGTTGCAGATACTTGGGCAGAATTGGCAAAAATTTGCCGTTTTTGGCTGATTTCACGTCATTTTAATATTTCTAATGGCTGCTTTGAATGTACGGGCACTATGGATTATGAAAGCTCAAACAAAAATAATGTGTGCGCATTTCTTAGCCCGATCGAAAGCGATAAGAACAAAATCTTCGAGGGCATTGTGGATTTCCTAAAGAGATCAAGGATCACATATGCAATTTCTCAACAATATGTTCCGTACAAGGATATCTTGCGTCAGTTATACTAAAACGAAAGGATTGCTTGTGAAGCTATGCCCTCTGTCATTCACAACGAGATCAACGGGAGAGACGTAGTTGTTTCCAAAGAAAATATACGCACTAAGCTTCATTTCAACGACTCTGCAGATGACCCGATAGTGTATTATTCTATTCTCATTCATGGATGCTTCCTAAGAATGAAGTACAATATGTTACACAAGGCGCACGTGCGGGTAGATTTCAAGTATCTTATCCATGTTGTCTTGCAATGTTTAGGGCCAAGGAGAACATCGTTTGATGAAATCAGAGATACGCTTGCGTCTGTCGTTGTAGCACTTGTTCTCAACAAAGAACTAAACTTCTCTGGAATGGAATTGAAGCATTTGAAAGAAATGGTCACCAAAAGGAAGTATGAGAAGCCCTACTTGATGTATCCTGGATTCCTTCAAATGATTATTGACAGACAACTTCTAGACTTGCCGAAGAACCCTCTGGAGAGTTTTAGTCTGCAACATATGGATGAAGGGATGATGGGTAGATGAAGCAGTACAGTGGACAACCGGAAGACCAACAACCTAAGTACAGATGATTTGTTTGGTCATTTGAACAATCCATCTTATGTTGCTCCTAGGGGAAACAAGTGGAGGCATGACGACAGTGACTCTGAAGAAGATATTGATGTGATGAGGCGAACATTCGTCGATGGTGACATTATTGGTCAGGAAACTGTTGAATTGGGGACAAATGAGCCTGGTGGCACTTCATTGTCAACTAATCAAGAAGATATTGTTACAACTCAACCCAAAGCCTCTGAAGCTACTAAAGCAAGCTCATCAAGCGGCAGAGGAAAATCAAAGGTGTCTGACAGTGACGATGTTGAGATTGAAGATTCTTCCGATGAAACAGACTCAGAAGATGAATTCCCATGGACGAAGGAATAAAAACGTGAAAAAGCAAAGGCTTAATTGTTAGAAAAGGCCGTTGAGGAACTTATTCTTGATTGATGACAACGGTAACCTGTGACATCAGTCAACAATCCAAGTCAATGTCCGTACGCATTTTACTTATTATTGTCATTTCATGTGCATAATTGAACACTTTGCACACTCTGTACCCCCAGTCCAGTAAAGCATGAATTATTGAGGAAACTCAATAGATTATTCGTTTATGCATACAACACCTGGACTCTACCAAATATTTGGCATTGAACAGTCAAGCTAATCACACGCTAACAAAGAGCAACTGGATACCTGATTAACACATAAGTACAAAATAACCCTACATGTGACAATACCCAAGTGGAGAGTTATACAATCCACCCAAACCCGAATAATCACAAAGTGTTTTACGAGGTTGCCACTCACACAATTCACAAAAACACTTCCAGAGAGAAAACATATGTTAACATATGACAACCCCCTTCTTAACACGTGTGTACACATTAGCTTGATCACAAAGGATATAGTATAACTTGTGTTGATAGACCCGAAATCTGTAAAAGTAATACATGTTAATATTGTCATCGAGTTTTCTAACAAACCAAGTTATATTTTGGCTTCAATGGCCGATTTCACCATATGACCTAAGACGATGATTACTCAACAATGGATGTTTAAACCTCAATTAACATGTGTATGTATATACACACTTCATAATTCATATTATTACAAACACGTACATTGTATACACGTGTATAACAATCCATTCCTATGGATAGCTAGGACACTCCGTGCGACTCCACACTCGGCTACACTTACACACAAATCTCACAAATCGTGTGTATATATAATCGAACCATTACACCTAACCATGCTCACAACTCTCTACCCATGGAAATGATTAATGATTTGCATCCACTTAACCATCCAAGATATTGGTGATTGTGACAACACAAGTATGTGTATATATAAACACACACGCACAGCCATACACACACATATATCTTTTGTTTTGTCCTTTCCCCATCGATCACTATCAATACCAAAGGATAACACCTAAGACCTTCTAGATGATTGCTACACTTACACTAAACATAAACCTCTTCACACTTAGCTCCAACTCAAGTCCTTTCCACAAGTGTATTTTTGTCTTGCTTGGGCCGAAGAATTAGGAGCAACAAGGGATAAATGGATGATCATACTTACACCTATTTAGAAAATATATCCATGACACCTCACATACCTATAATATGATCCTAACCACAAATAAAGAACCCTCTAAATCCCACCATATTGGCCGAAACAATGCAAGATATCCCAAGTGTCATTTTCACCCATATGTGTGTCCAATCTTGCACTAAACTAGCTATACCATCCACACATACCTAGGGAGATCCCTTTCCCTACTTGGTAACAAACAAACATTCCTCTCGTTCCTTTCATGAATTGGCCGGTATAGGCAACTCAAGTATGACAACCATTTTAATTATGGGTTCACTACACATTTTATTAATGGTTCACTTCAAATTTTTACAATGCCGTTCTACTAAAATTTCGAAACTCAGTGGGTTCATGTGAACCCGGATCTATATACATAGATCCTAGTTAAGTTGTAGCATGTGATTACTTTATCTTATATGATTCATGTGTTTAGAACGTCGAAACCAAAAATTTTTATTCTTCTTCTCGTACAGAACTCTACAGACCCATTTTTCGATTCAATTTAAATCATCTACCAAGGACTTCATGTGTTAGAAACATAGCAAGGAATTTGTATATTGGTTTTGTCCATTTGATACAAATTATATCAGTTATTGGTTTAGTTACCATCGCCATAAACAAATCAGATGAATTGGGTCACATTCGATACTGTTAATCTAACAAAGGTCTAGAGTTCATTACCTCAATCATGGTTAACCGGAATGAAGGAAAACAAGGAATCAAAAAGAAACAGTTCACTTTAATAGCTAGAATCAAATCAGAATTCATAAATCATTAATGATTTGAAACAAGCAAAATAACAAAGAAAGAAGCAAATTAATTCAATACCTGTAGATGTAAACATTCTGATTATATTTTCTCCAGCCTGCTGATCCTGACCATTATTCCACAACTGTTGATTAAGTTCTAAAAATCAGATAACATTAAACATTTAACAATAGTCAATCAAATATTCAAAGAAAGAAGCGATAATCAAAGTAGTCTAGCACGTTGAAACAAGGCTAACAACTTAACAAGGAAAGTGCCAAAGTAACAAATCAAAGTATTTTACCTGTAATTATGTAAAAGAGTCAATTGATCAAAATTCTTGAACGATTTTTATTTTCCCCATTAATTTTTCAAGTATAATCGCACAACCTGTCAATAACCAGCCCTAGTTCTCCCGAACCACCACATGATTTTCTCTATGATTGAATTAAACAAATTCAACACACCTTAATGCATAAAGGTGGTCATATATTGGATTAATACCTGATTATTTTTAGAACAATAGAAAGAAAAAACTTAAGCATAGGTTGAGATAGGAACTTGTAGAACCGGCTATGTCGTTGAATATGGAATTTCAGTGAAGCTTGAATGCCCGATGGCTTGAACTTTGATGATTAAAGATGCTTGATTAGGTAGTTAATCGATCATATCATAAACCTAAAATCACAAAGAGATGGCGTGGATTATGGAAATAGGGTTAGAAGTTCTGAATTTTAGGGGGAAAATAGAATTCAAGAGGGAATTTGGAAAATTTTAATATATTTTAGCACAAATTAGGAGGGAACAGGTTATTTTTGTAAATTAACTTGTACAAATTACGGGATTTGTAAAAAAATTACAAATTAAATTATATACAAATTATATTGTTTAACATTTAATACATTACTTTTATGAAGAGATAGTTTTTTTTTAGATTCTTAACAAAAGAAAAAAAATATTTTTATAGACTGAGGGGCTGTTTGGTTGATTAAGTACTAAATCATTAAGATGTCTAAATAGTTAAGAGGCTATGAATGATTAAGTGCTGAATGGTTCAGCTATGCATCAAGTCTGAATTATTCAGCTCTTAATCATTCTATTGAGAGCATTTTTTTAGGTTGAAAAAACAGTCTGAATGTTGAACCATTCGGAGCTCAATGATTCAGAGCCTCATTTAGAGGCTGCCAAACAGGCCCTGAAGTTACATCATATAAAAAAGACACTCACACATTGATAAGCATCATTCGAGTAAAATTTGATAAACTGGGGTCAATTTGGGTTGTTGATTATCCGATAGGATTGATTTGGCCAATAATAACCATATAGAGTTTAATTTGTTCAATTGGGGTTAATGATTCTATTTTAGGGTAAATAATGGTGTAATAAGGTTTAGAATGGTTGGTTAGAGTCATTAACAGCCAATTACGGTTGTTGATGGTCGGTTACGGCCAAAGGTGATCAAAAAGGGGTGTTGATGCTCATTAATAGGCTCATTGATGGCCAAATAGAGTCATTGGTATACAGTCAAGGTTAGTTTGATCACTAGTGACCAATTAGAATTAACTAATGCTGAATTATGGTCATTGATGCTCAATTAAGATTAATTTGGTCTTTAACAACCGATTACGGTTATCGATGATTTGTTAGGGCTAATGCTAGGCAAATATGGTTATTGATGTTATATAGGCATCAAGGTGGTTAATTAGGGTCATTTATGTTGAATTAAGTATATTGATGCTAAATTAAGGTTAAAATCACTCAATTAAGAATAATTTGATCATTAGTGACTAGTTAAAGTTAACCGATAGTCAATTAGGGTCATTGATTCTCAATTATCGTCGTTGATGCTAAATTTAGGTTAATTTGCTCAATAGTGAATAGTTAGACCCAATTTTGGTCAGTTAGGGTCATTTTTATTTAAGGTGAATGATGTTTAAGGCTAATGATGGTCATTTAAGGTCGTGAACAACCATTCAACGCTAGTCTACCAGTAAAGGTCATTGATGGCTAAATATGATTTTTATAGATCACTTAGGGTTATTGATGTTCAATTAATTGGTTAGTTTGGGTGACCTTAATTTAATAAACGGGTTAACTGGGTCATCTCAAATTAGCCAATTGGTCAAAAGAAATATTATGCGTTGTCACCCACAGGGGCGGAGGTTAATGGTGCATGCCCCTATTTTTTTTGCTCATTAATGATATTTACGCGTTTTAGTCCGAAAATTAACCCCTCACCCCACCACTACCACCACCACCCATTTTTTTTCAAGCTCCGCCACTGGTAACACCCACCCCACCCCCACAGCCACCATGTCCCTGCCAACTGTCGCTGCTAGACATGTTTTGATTTTTTTATGTTTCAATTGGACAAGTCTGTCGTGTTTGACATTAAAGAGAACTTGGCACATTCTATATGAGTCGTTAGGTATGCTATGTTTCCATATCACCAATAATGAATAATGACGCATTCTGCAAGTGCCTTTGTTATAAATCTAATTGGCTCTTGTGGGAACTTATGGTAAATAAAGATTGAATCTGTAGTATGCTTTATAAAAGAACCTTTTTTTATTATAGATACAAGTTTGGTTAATTTGGATTCTTGAACTGGGAATCATTTTATGTTTTGATTCTTTATTATTTAATTTTGGGATGATATTTTTTATTGTGGAATCTACTAAAAAGTAAATGCAAACAAGTAGTTTTGGGTGAAACTATGCATGCCAACATCAAATTTAATATATATTTTAAATTCATGGTGAAGCTATGAGTTCTTTCTGTTTTAATATATGTTGATTAACAAATTTATTTGGGTTTATTGTTGTAGCAGTTAAGTTTGAGATGGTTTTGATGCTTGTAGTCCTGTAATTCCCTTTGTAATTGTCTCTAAATGGACTGCTTTAATTTACTAAAAAAATAATGAGTAACCCACCCAATAGAATTGACTTATTTTTTGCATGTACCTGTGCAGAAGATGATTCCTTGACTATTGCAAACAAAAACTTTGAACTACAAATTACAGAATAAAACCCACAAATGGCTAAATTAACTTGAAAAAAAAAACCGGGTTGATATTAGTTAATAGGTCAAAACTGCCATATTGCCAAACGGGTCAAAACTGTCGATTTTATCTGATGAGGCAATACTGCTGAATTCAGCTAACGGGTCAAAAATGCTATTTTGGCAAACGAGTCAAAACTGACTATACTAACATACCAATTAGTAAATCTCATGGAGGGTATTCTAGGTATTTGATATTAATCCTAGACGCATGAACAAAACCCAAAAAGATAACTTGATATTTACCAATTTACAAATATAAAACAGTTCTTTTCTGCACCCTTTTGATAGATATATTGTGACACCCGGCAAACTTCAGTTACTAACTTTTGAAAACACAGTAAGTCTACCTTAGCGAGTCGTGCATACATTACACATGACAAGTTCAGTCGAGTCGAGTCGTGCATCATTGGGGTTCTAACACACACAAGTCTCGAGTCCCGGGAATTGGTGAACGAGTGTGAACGTGTTTGTTTTCATGTATTATGTGTTTATAATCTTTATGTGACTTGTCGGTATGTGAATACGTGCTTATATGTGTTAAAATAGTGTTTAATGCGCGAAAAACCGGTTTGAGGCTGCAAGGGGCGATTAGCCCAACATAGGGGGCGATTAGGAGCCCTAATCGCCTGCTATGTGGCCTAATCGCCTGCATAGGGGGCGATTAGGTGCCCTAATGGCGTGCTGCAGATTCCTACTCGCCTGTTGCAGCCCTGGCGACTAGAAACGCCTATAAATACCACCCTTGTGTTGCAAAACATCATTTTAGAAACCCTAGCACACCCCAAAGACATTACACACTATACCCAACCTCTGTAACTCGTTTTTGATCAAGAAACCACCTTTACAAGATCTTACACCTTTCTTTGCTAAAATCTAAGGTGTGTTCATCTTCTTAAACCTTGTTAATGATAAAGTTTTACTCCCTAGAGGTCCAGACCTGGTTTCTAAGTATTTATGTCTTTGAAAACTTGTTAAAAACAGATTATAAACAAACCCACACCTTCATGCTTGTTCTATGTTATGTTATCATGCAAAGATAAGATTTTTGATATTAAAACGTGTTTGTTTCTATGTGTTTGATATGTTTCTGACTTAAATGAATCATTAGGATGATTGTCTATGAATTTGGGAGCATATAGTTATGTTTTGATGATATTTGATATTTTGACCCGTTTGGGTGATTTTGGGAGACTTAGTGTGATTTAATATGTTTTGATGATTCTAGCGGATTAGGGTTTGCTCTAGGATGATGCTAGAACAGTAGGAAAGGATTAGCTGACGTTATTATGTGATGAAATCTGAGTATTTGCTATTTAGGGTAAGTTTTACATGATGATGTGATGTTTACATGATGAATATGCTATATTGGGAAAACGCTTGCATTCGGGACTGTTAGAATGATGATAACTTAGGGGTTTTGCTTGAAATATGTTTGTTAACGTGTTATGATTGATATTGGGTGTTTACACATGTTTCGGATCTGATTTAGAGGGTTAAACGCGCGAAAACCCGTTACACAACTGCAGCAGGCGATTAGGAATCCTAATCGCCTGATGCAGGGACGAGTAGGAAAGGTTAGGGGGCGAGTAGGCCCTAATCGCCTGAAGTATCAGGCAATTAGCCTCCTAATTGCCTGTTTGACCATCCTAATTGCTAGTTGACTTTCCTAATTGCCTGGTTGACCATCCTAATTGCTAGTTGACTTTCCTAATTGCATGATTAATGTCTAATCACGTGATTAGCTGATTTAAGCATAGTTTGACATCCCGAACATGAAATGACACCTAGGAACATGCTAGGAACCCTGTGGAATGTCCGATAACCCGGTAATACACGTGTGGACTCGTATATGCGATATATGAACTATATGTTGACTTTGGTGAACTGTTATGCGTATTAAGTGCATGTTTGCTTATGATTGCATGATTTCTCACTCTTAGCTAACACGTGAGTCGTCGGGTCACCAATGGGACGTCGGGCCTTGCATGTGTGGTCAAAGTAACAGTCAAACGTGTTTTCAAAACGTACTTAGTCATGGTTTGGACAATCGCGGACTAGTTAGCCTTCGGGTTATTAGTCTAACTTGACACATATCTTATGATAGGTCACCACTAGTTGGGGCTATCATATCACATAAACGATTTACTCATTAACAGAAGACGCAACCTAAGGTGAGTTCACGGCCCCACTTTTATCCGTTTTGGTTTTCGGGGGAGAAACATGCTACACACTTGTGTTCTTAAAAACTTACACACAAACATGATTTGCTTATACAAAAGCGTTCTGCTTATTAAACAACTCTTTAAGTTTTGGATTAAACTGTGAACATTCGGTGACGCATAACGGGGAAACGGGGATGACGGTAGTTTAGTGTATTCATGCAAACGTGTATTCGTGCATTCATGTAATAGTGTATCCGTGTATTCGTGCATTCGTGTAATCGTGTATCCGTGTATGCGTGTATTCGTGCATTCGTGTAGTCGTGTATCCATGTATTCATACATTGTGAACTCAGGTGTTCGTGTATCCTAGCTTCCGCATTGGTAAAGGTTTATCAAAGTTCAAACTCATGAAAACGTTTTACTTAAAAACCTGTGAACTCACCAGTATTTTATACTGACGTTTTTAGCATGTTTTCTCAGGTCACTAAGGTAGCAGCTGTCATCTAGGCGCACGGAGTCGCACTGGAGTCGTACTCGCGTCTAGGATCATTTGTGCATATTTTGGGATGTTAACTTTTAAAACTTATGTTTCTGTTACATTTGACTTTTGTAAACTTAAATGCTTCCGCGCTTTCAAACGTTGGTTTAAAATTTTATGCATGGATTTCTACGTATGTTTTTACATTTAGACGTCGTTTATTGTGACCGTTGACTTAGATCCTGGTGTGTCGCACGCCTCGCGGTAGAACTCCGCTTGTGGAAATTTGAGGGTGTGACATATATATATATATTTTTAAATATTGGAGAATACATATCAACTTTGGTCTTGTATGATGAAAATTACTATCTTTGATCTCAAAAGTTATAATTTTATTTCACTTTAGGCCTCCTTGTTATTAATCCACTCAGCGACAGTCGATAGACCATTAGTCCATATATAATTCTCATAATGGTATCTTGCAAAGATTCATTATCAAGAAAAGTTTAAGCCAAAAAAACGCAGTAAGAATAGTTGGCGTATTTGACAGCAACTCTGGGCGGACTGCTGTCTATCGAGAAGCTGTTCAAGGTATAATTATTATCACTTGTTGGCGTATTTGGAAGGCTCGCAATGATTTGATTTTCAAAGCTAAGGAGGTGAATAGGGTGGAAATCTTTTCGGATGTAAAATCGTATGGCTTTTTGTGGTACAAACATAGGCGTAAGAATAGTGAATGTGATTGGGACTCTTGGAGTAGATTTGCGTTGATGTAAGGTTGTTTGGCGGCTCGTTCTCCTCCTTGGAGACGAGTTTTTCGCCTTTTGAATGAAGTTTAATTTTCAAAAAAAAAAAAAGTATAAATAATTTCCTTAGATATATACCCTCGTTAATTTGGACCCTAATTAGTTCAATAAAATTATAGATATTATTTAATAACAGTTCTAAAAATCTATGTACAAATATTCCTACACTTTTTGTAGTTTTTAATTATTATAATTTTTTCAACCTAAAACTTTTTGGTCATGAAAGTTTGTAGGCAAATAAGTAATTACGTATGACACGGCACACGCGAATTTGGATGCAATCTTTTAAACTACTAGTTTTCATGTAACTTCTAAAAGTGCAGCCTTTTAAAATAAGAGTTGCATCTAAATTTTCTCAATGCAACCATTTAAGAAAAAAAATTGCAATTTTTAGTAAAATATGCAACTTTTTACGAAAAAGTTTGCATTAGATCTTCTAATGCAACCTTTATGATTAACGAAGTTGCATTAGAGTCAAATGCAACTCATTTGAAAAGGTTTGCTTTTAAAAAGTTGCATTAGGCATATTTTCTAGTAGTGTGTGTCTTTATGGGCGACTATGGTCATATCGTGTGCTTCTGAGGCGACTATGATTCATAGTCGAATATAGCTTTGAACCATTCGTGTGTGTGTTTTGATATCTCGTGTGCGTGTTTGTTGGCGTTGTTGTTATCCAAACATCATCTAGAGGATTCCGCACTCTAGCCGAACCAGCTTATGATAGTCAGGTTGTCCAAAAACGATCCTAGACTATTGTTTAATTTGACCCATTTGTTCAGACTTTAACACTTGTGCAGCCATTCCATTTGACCCATTTGTTCAGACTTTAACACTTGTGCAGCCATTCCATTTGACCCTTATATACTAAACCAATTGACCCATTATAGCTGTTTATGTATGATAAAACTTGTATAGCCTAAACCATTTTTGACCCATTATATCCTAAACCATTTGACCCATCATAGTTGTTGTATACCATAATTTCTGACAATAAATGACATTCATATTTTTGACAATCAAAGACAATTCCTAACCATTGAAATACATTACAAGTCCAATATCAACATTACATTTGAAAACCTAAATTAGCTTATCTAATCATTTGTCATAAATTACAACAACATTAAAGATAAAAAGGAAGAAAATTAAACTGATCCGAAGCTTGTTTCTCAATTTTGTTGATTCTAGTTGACTTTCTTGTAGCTTTAGGAGCAAAGTCTGATTTTGCAACTTCGAATCAGGGCAAACCGTCTCTTCACACCACGCAATACACCCAGAACTAACTAGACAACAATAGAACCTTCTAGCTGGGTTTTTCTCTGTTCTGGATATTCAAATCATTGCTAACATTCCACACCTGCAATAAACCATTGTGAGTCATATTCAATAATGAAGCCCTAATTTTTGAGTCAATCAAGCCCCAATTTTTTTGAGTAAATGAAACCCTACTCTGAACGTTATAACATGATTAAGGGGGAAGGAAGATAATATGGATGAAAAGACATGTTTGCCCCTCACGTGAGCGGCACATGTCAAAGTTAACGTTTGTTTTTAACCAAAGTTAGTCTAAAGGATAGCTAGTGTAACAAGTGTATAAAAGAAATGACAGTGGGAGTGAAAAATTAACATAAAGAGCAGAGAGTACAAATTGGTTATTAATTAAAGGGAAAATGGATTTAATTACTCCCAACTATCGCCTGTTGGCGGATAATACTCCCAACTATCACTTTGGCCATTAGCACTCCAAACTTTCAACTTGTTGGATTTTATCACTCCCAAACTAACTGAGGTCTAACCCAGTTAGTGTTTGTGGCCAAAATGTAAAAAACAAAACTTAAGGGAATGTTTATGTGGCCAAAATATAAAAAAACGAAACTTAAAGGGGCATTTTTGAAATAATAATATTTTTTAAAGTTTATCCCCCACCCCCCCCCCCCCCTCACTTCTGCAACAGAACCCCCCCCCCCCCTCCCCTCTTCTTCTTCGTCTCTCCCTCTCTCTAAACCACCACCACCACCTTCACCGGAAACCACCACCACCTTCACCGGAAACCACCACCTACCACCACCCTTCACCTTCATCCACCTACCACCACCCTTTGGTCTTCTTCTTCGGCCTTCATCCACCTACCACCACCCTTCACCTTCATCCACCTACCACCACCCTTCACCTTCTGATTAGGGGTTTAGGGCTCCGATAAGACATCGAAGAGGGTATTTCAGATTAGGGGTTTAGGGTTCCGATTAGGGTATTTCAGATTAGGGGTTTAGGGTTCCGATTAGGGGTGACCTTTTCAGACGACGACACCGGTCTTCTTCCTCCTTCCTCTGCTCCGACGACAACCGTAGCTGTCACCGTCGTCTTCTTCCTCCTTCCTCTGCTCCTCTGTTCCGATTAGGGGTTTAGGGTTCCGATTAGGGTTGTTACGATTGGGATTAGGGTTTGGAATTAGTAGTTGTATATGGGTTGCAGTTATGTGATTAAAAGGTATGGCTTCGTCGGTGGTCGATTGGTGGTGATAGGTGGTCGATTGGGGGGTTATTGAGGTCGATGGTGGTGGTTGCAGGTCAGTTGGTGGTCGTTGCAGGTCGGTGGTGGTGGCTGAGGTCGATGGTGGTGCAGGTGGTGGTTTCTCTCTGAACTCTCTCTCTCTCTCTCTCTGAACTCTCTCTCTCTGAACTCTCTCTCTCTCTCTCTGAACTCTCTCTCTCTCTCTGAACTCTCTCTCTCTCTGAACTCCACCACCACCAATGGGTTATGGTGGAGGTGGTGGTTTAGAGAGACAAAGAAGGGGGGGGGGGTGGTGGTCTGTCAACAGGAAGGGGGGGGGGGAGGGGTTGGGATTTATAAAAATTTTAAAAGATAATAATTTTTTAATACATTATTATTATAATAATAGTTTTTAATAATAATAATAATAATAAGTAATAAGTTATTTTTTAATAATAATAATAAAATGTTTCAAAAATGGCCCAAAGTTTAGTTTTTTACATTTTGACCACGAACACTAACTGGGTTAGACCTCAGTTAGTTTGGGGGTGATAAAATCCAACAAGTTGAAAGTTGGGAGTGCTAATGGCCAAAGTGATAGTTGGGAGTATTATCCGCCAACAGGCGATAGTTGGGAATAATTAAATCCATTTTCCCTTAATTAAAAGGACGTTTTGTGTAATTCTCTCTAAAATTTATTACTAATTGTTCAAAGTAAGAAACAAATGTACTTTGAAAAAAGGATCCTGAGTAATATCATAATGACTCCCGAAGCCATGAGTATTACGAATCCCAAAACATGTACACGAGTAGTTGTGTCTTTAATTAACCTTAACTAAACCTTATAAATCTTGATTTCATATGGTAATATTTTCTTCAAATTCCTCTAACCATTATCCTACTACAATAAATCTACAATAAACTCAAGTTGTGACGATTCCACCTAAAAGGTAATGTGTTACTCTTTCATATGTCCTTGCATAATGTTTAACTTCAATTAATTTATGTGTCCAAAAAACATTGAATATCAATAGATTCAATAAGTTCTTGCAAATAACCCAGTTGAATGTAAACATAATATCTATATTGAACCAAGGAAATTTGAACAGTTATGGGGAATGATTGGCCACTTTCCCCATGGCAGTGCACGAGTTGAATCATACTAGTTATACTAAAAGCCCAAGTAAAAAAATAGCACATTGCATAAAAAAACAAGAGTAAACTGCCAAAATGGCCCTTGAGGTTTGGTCACATATGCCACTTTAGAAAGAATAGTTTATTTTTATCATTGGGAAGCCATTGGTTTCATTTTGGTGTCATTTTGAACCATTTTCCTAACGGGGTTAGTGAAGTCAGTTAACTTCAATGGATAAATTGTCAATTCATGTTATATGTTTTAAAATCCTCATTTTGAATCCTCTCTTCTTAACACCATTTATTTCTTACTTCCTTCATTCCCTCCCACTGTGTAAAAGCCCTAAATAACCATCCTAAACATCAACGAATGTGAAGGTTAATAATATCGAATTCAAATTGTGGATGGTTCGAGACAATGATTTTGCTTTCAATCCTAACATCGAATACAATTAGTTTTTACACGTTAATTCTCCTTTCAATCATGTGTTTGGTAATTTCTTTATCTAACTGTTTCAAAATTTTGATATCAGGTAACAATATGATGCTTTACATTGAAGTTCCGTTATGGGGGTGAACTTACTGATTTTCCAGAACATGTGAGACAAGTTGTGCCCCATAAGAAAAAACATTTAAATCATTATCATGATTTACATGATCCAAATTTCATGCCTAGTGTTGAAGATAAACACACAGAGAGTGATGAGGTTAATGGTGAGGATAGTGACTATATAGTTGATGAGGACAATGCAAATGATGATATTGATGTGAACATGGATCAATATTGTCCTCGGATGGAATTAAATTGATGACTAACATACATTCATCAAGAAACACAGATTCATTAAACTCATTTTGATTCATTCAGATGGAAGTACATGATCATTACAAAACAACAAACTAAAACATGATAAAACACATGATTATCGAAAACTAAGTCATAAATAAAACAATTTTAAGCTTCTTGTTCTCAGATTTCAGATTTCTTACTTTTTTTTTCTAAAGCAGTGTTTCTGACTATCAAACTTTTGGCATTCTCTTCATGTTCGTTGATGGAATTTATCAAACTCATTATCAATCTATTATCCAAAGTTGGTTCAGCCCAATAAACAAACCCACAACTCCTTCCATTCTTCTTACTACAGAAAAAATGACGACTCGGGTTTGCAGAGGTAAATGACATACGAATGATCATTTGAGGTCCATAATTCCAATAAACCATTCTTCAATTTCGGGCTGAGGGTCCTTAATCTGGGGATTAGGGTTTTTTAAGTGAAGGGGAGAGTGTGAGAGCAAAGCTTGAAGATGGAGTGAGGTTAAAAAGAGGGTTTTAAAACATATAACGTGAATTGACAATTTTGCCCCTGAAGTTAACTGACTTCACTAACCCCATTGGAAAAATGGTTCAAAATGGCATCGAAATGAAACCATTGGGTTTCCAGTGATTAAAATAAACTATTCTGTCTAAAGTAGCATATGTGGCCAAACCTCAAGGGCCATTTTAGTAATTTACTCAAAAAACAGTATACATATATGAAAAACTTAACGTCCATAAGAAGTCTTAGAGCTATTCATTAATAGTAATAGAATTTTGTGTAACACTTCCCCAAATAAAAAAATTATAAAAAGAATCATGTATTAATCTAAAAGCTTATAACGTGCTAAAAATTGAATAGATCGAAAAGACGACAAGGTTTTTAGAAATAGGTATGGAATGAAAGTCGAAGTTACAAAAAATGGATTATTAATAATAAGGCCCATTATGGGAATGATATGGCAAGCCTACCAAGGGCATAAGGGTAATGTCGCAAACTAAAGCCCTAATTTGCAAAGGAGCATGGTAGCCTCTTTTCCTTTCTCATTCTCACACCACTTTGCTTAAAGATAGAAAGTTAGAGAGATAAAGTTCTCAAAACCGAACATCAAGCTCATGAATTATGTGATTTACAAGCAAGATGCATATGGTAAAGTCGGTTTCTCCTTTAAGGGATAAAGGAATTAACTATAGTTGTTTTTGGATGTTTTTAAGCTTGGTTTGTTCCATCTCCATTTCAAAGTGAGAGATAAAGGAATTGACTTTAGTTGGTTTTGGATGTTATTATGATTTTAAGTTTGGATCACTTATAATGCATTTCCAATTATAAAGTTAAGATCATGACATCAAAGCAAGGCCAAATCTTGCATAACTGTCGTTGTTGAGCGACAAAGGTTTTCAAGTACATTTCGCTAACCTATATTGAAACGTATATTTTAGTGAAATGAATGTATCCAAGCCAATATTATGTTCTTGGCGAAATGTAAGGAATAGAGAAATGTTTAAAGACATCGAAACGTATTAATTGGTGAATTGTTAAAGTCAATGATATGTTGACTAGCGAAAAGCAAGGTGTAGCAAATTTTTGCCTACTTAGAAAGATATGTTCGCTGGCATGGGAATGTATAATACAAGTTGCCAATTGGCTTTATGAATAAAGGTTAAAATGAGTTGTATGAATCTTTGATCAATTTGCTAGCATTCAATGGTCAGAGTTGTACGTACGTTGTTGATAACACAAGGATATTTCCCCGGTGAGTTCTAAATAAACTATTCTTACTATTTTGGGCTGACATGTTTGGTACCTTAAATGGTATCTTAAATGGTATCACTCATTGGTGTACTTCCTTATTATTACGTCTGATTTATTGATTGACTGATGTTACGTGTTTAATATTGATTGATTAAGTTGTAAGTCTAAATGATTTAAGATTAATGTTAAATGATTCATGGTTTAAGATTGCCTGTTAGCATTGTTGGTGTGGTCCTTGGAGCGCAAAAACGCAACAGGCGTGAAGTCCTATACCGATGCAAGCCAGATTGACCTAGTGTTAGGCAATTATTAATGAAGATTGCTTCACAAATTGATGTTTACTAACAATTGTAGTTGACGTGCATATTTGATGTTAAATTGTGGTTTAATGCTAATTAGTAATCACTGGATGTTTACATATATGGTTAACTCTTCATTTTGTAAAAATATAACTCATTCTGTAAAATTGGATTTTAGTATATGTAAAGTTAAATAAGTTGATGCTTGATACGAGGTCCATGACATGGATTGAAGGCTACGTTATTCTATGACTGACATCCTATCGACCATAAATGACCTATTATGTCATTTAATTTTATTTAAAATTCACATTTTACTATACATGATACTTGACCATCCCGTTGCAAGTATGAGATATCAGTTTTAGAACTATGTTTTAATGCATTGATTCGACAGCAAGGCTTCATGGGTTTTGGGTTTTACAAAACTCAAAAAGTTTATATATCACAGCAAATTTACACTAGACTCTTAGCATATAGTACTTGTCTAAAAATAATGTTATTATTACATAAGAGATATAAAAGGTGATGAATATAAACAACATGTTCTACTTTTGAATATAAAATTAAAGAATGTTTTAATTCCATCCTATGAACATACATATTTTAAGATTATAGATACTTTTAGCAAAGACAGATAACATCATAATAATGCATCTCATATTTGTCGCAACTTCTTGATTGTGAGTTCTCATGTTCCTTTATAGAAAAATAGAATTTTTAAATCCAAAACATTGACAACACAAAACTATCCATTGATCCTACACTTGTAAAAAGGTTGGTTGAATTATGTATTACATCATTAGCGTGTTCACATGGTTTATATATAATAAACCGCATTACAAATGTGACTACTGGATTGTTCCATTTGGAATTTTTGCCCCAAGTTGAAGCTTCAATATTTATTAAAACTGAATTAAATTTGGTCACGTTTACTATCAATATTTTTTTGTTGAAACTGAACTATGAATATCTTGTTTTATCAAAATTATAATGTCAATTTATGGTAATGATAACAATTATACGAGACTAATATGACCTGGAGAAAGTATGATTCGCTAATCGAAAATGAGTGTCTATTAAAATGTTAAAATAGTTTAACTACCAAAAAATGGGGCTGGAAAATAGGGATGGCAAAAAACCCGAGCCTGACGGGTACACCTGAAACCCGAACCATTTGGGATGGGTATACCCAATACCTGACAGACATGGGACGAGTTTGGTATTGGAAAAAAATATCTCGCAGGTATGGGACGGGTATGGTATTAGGTTATACCCGACTCGATTACCCGAAACTAAATACCCGTCTACCCGAATTAGTCATTATCTAAATATAAATCTTAAATGATTTTTTGGTTTATTGATCAGTGTTGTGTAAGACCATGTGTAGTGGGGGGCTTTATTTATAAAGCCCCCCTTTCTGATTGGTTCACGTGGCAGCTGAGTCAGCATGGAGAGATAAAGTGAAAAAGGGGTGTAGTGGTGGGGCTTTATTTATAAAGCCCCTGTTTCTGATTGGTTGTTTATTTTTTTTAATATTTTAACTCAAAATAATTAAAATAAAAGACAAATAAATATAAAAAAATTACAAATAATATTAAAAACACACAACTAATTTTAATTAAATTCAAAAAAAAAATTACAAATAATATTAAAAAACACACAAATAATATATAAAACCACAAATAATATTAATTTTCATCTTCGCTTTCTTCATACTCTTCTTCTTCTTCATCTTCTTCCTCATCATCACCTTCTTCTTCACCTTCTTCTTCATCTTCTTCTTCTTCATCTTCGCCCTCTTAGTTTTCACCTGCGTTTGGAATATACCGAACCGACCACGCATGTTGG
The DNA here is from genome assembly GCA_032199755.1 of Ambrosia artemisiifolia. Lineage (NCBI taxonomy): Eukaryota > Viridiplantae > Streptophyta > Magnoliopsida > Asterales > Asteraceae > Ambrosia > Ambrosia artemisiifolia. The sequence continues at coordinate 45,097,456 of CM063518.1, forward strand.
ACCAAATCCGCCGTTAACGCGTCATGTGCTTCATGGTCATGAAGATCATGTGCGTTGAGTATTTTTTCTTCCATATTAGCTTGCGGTAGATCCTGAACGGCTTCCGATACATAATTTTGACATATCGCTTTACCTTCATCTTCTAATATCATATTATGCATGATTATACATGCATACATAGCATCTCGCAGCTTGTCTGTGGTCCATGCACGAGCAGGATTTCTTACGTAATGCCAACGCTGTTGAAGAACCCCAAAGCATCTCTCTATGTCCTTTCGTGCCGCCTCTTGAACCTTTTTAAAGTGTGCCCTTTTTTCATCGTACGAGTTACTGAACGTCTTAACGATAATGCTATACTTCGGATATATTCCGTCAGCCAAATAGTATCCGTGTGGGTAGTAGTTTCCGTTAGCATAAAAACACGCCTTTGCTACCCTGCCAGAAATGAAATCCTCAATAATAGGCGACTGCTCAAAAACGTTTAAGTCGTTGCATGAACCCGCAACACCAAAATAGGCCGACCAAATCCAAAGATCGACTGAAGCCATCGCTTGAAGAATAATCGATGGTCCTTTTTGGTCACCACGTGTGTGTTGACCTCGCCAAGCGGTTGGGCAATTATACCACCGCCAGTGACGACAATCAATGCTACCTATCATTCCTGGTAACCCATGTTCATTCGTATGCACCTCGTAAATTTTCTGTAAGTCGTACCAAGTGGGCCTTCTAAGATACCGGGCTCCGTACAACTTTATTATTCCTAAAAAATTAAATACAAAAATATATAAAAAAATTAATCTAACTATATACAAAAATATATAAAAAGGTAAATGAATTTGCTTTAAAAAAAGTGATGTACCTTGGCAAAAATACTCCAAAGAATCGCGTGTTGTTTTCTTGGCCATTTTTAAATACTCGTCGTTGATATCCGTCGAGTTGCCGTAAGCGAGTATACGCAGTGCCGAGGTACACTTTTGAATAGACGTGAATCCCATCAACCCCCTAGCATCCGCTTTTTGTTTAAAGTAAGGAAACGCGTTCTCCAAATCTCCGGATATACGTAGAAATAAACGTTTGCTCATCCGGAAACGACTCCTAAACATCTTTGGGTCGGGGTAAGTCGGGTTTTCATCAAAGTAATCCTTCATCAATCGAGCATTTGCCGATACACGATCTCGTTCGTAATACTGTCTAGTTTGTTTTGGACGTGTAGGCGCACTAGTTTGTTCCATATATCTCGACGCAAGCGGACTCGTAACCGCATCGTGCTCCAACTCTTCGTCTGTCGAATCACCCTCGTCGGCTAGAAATTCTTTGTAATATTCTCTGGCAACAGATGATGACGCGGGGGAACCCATTTTTTTTTAACTATTGTTGTATTTTGTGTTTTGTGTTTGAGTATATGTGTTTTGTGTGTGTATATTGTATTTGTGTGTAGTATATATATAAACAAAAAAAACTAAAATAGCCGTTCAAAGAAAACGGTCTTATGACCGTTACTTGCTTCCTCCCTCCACGTGTCAATTTGTTATTTGATAACAAATAATTAATCCGGCGCTATACACATAAAGCCCCGAGTGTTTTTAGTAAAATAGCACCCCTATGTTTTGGTGTTTGGGGCGCTATTTTTTAAAAATATGGGCAAATAACGCCCCACTACGTATGCTCTAATGTTTCCGCAATGAAACTTATGTACTTGATTGGTTAATATGTGGATTTATTTACTCACTCTATTATGCAAATATTGGCAAGTATATGATAAATTGGTTTAAAGTTTTTAGATTTGTTTGCAACACCAATAAACTTTGATGATTTGAAAGACCAGACCTACAGGAATTGATGAAGTCACATTAAGCATAAAGGCATAATACCCTTTTAATAAAATGAAATAGTTAATCGACATCCCGCTTCAACGCGTGGCTAATGTCAACTCGTATACATGCAAATACCAACGGGTAATACCCGACGGGTAATTGGACGAGTATGGTATGAGATTTTATAACCGGCTATGGGTATGGTATTAGACATACTCATCCCATACCTGACCCGTTGCCACCCCTATTGGCAAATCGTGTTAAACACTAGGGGTGAGCAAATTAACTGCCATAACAGATAACCTAACCGTAAGCGACATAAGCGAACCGATTTTAAGCGATAATCGACATAACCAATGGTTATGATTATCAAATTTCTTTAACCGACCGAGCGGTTATGATTATGGTTATGAAGCATTGGTTAAACGATATAACCAAAACCAAACTGAACTTGTAATGTTAAGTCTATGTGTGACACCCGGCAAACTCTGGTTAGTAACTTTGATCAAACGCATAAGTCTACCTTAGCAAATCATGCATGCATTACACTTAACTGGGTTAGTTGAGTCATTATGATGATTCGGGGAGTCGTCGGGAGTCGTTACGATGGTTCAGAGAATCATCGGGAGTCGGTCCATAACCATGTGTACAAGGGTTGGTGATTCGGAGGATCGAGTGATTACGATGCACACACACAAGTCTCGTGTCCCGGGAATTGGTGAACGAATGTGAACATGTTAGTTATCAAATAATATGTGTTTATAATCATTATATAACTTGTTGATATGTGAATACGTGTTAATATGTGTTAAAATAATGCTTAACGCGCCGAAAATCGGATTCAACTGTAGGGGGCGAGTAGGGTAGCTAGTCACCACCTGTAGGGGCGACTAGGACCCTCGTCGCCTGTTATGTCTAAAACGACTAGCAGCAGCTATAAATATCATACTTGACTTGTAAAAAATCATTTGTGAAACCCTAACTCTCCCCAAACCTCTCACACACCATCCTTATCCTCTGGAACACGTTTTTGCCCTAAATCTAACATTTCTAAGCCTAAAACAACATTCTAAGCAAGATCTAAGGTGTATTCTTCATTCTAAGCTCTTGTCATGCAGTTATTTTGATCCCTAAAGGTCCAGACTTGGTTTCATAATGTTTTTGTCTTTGAAAACCTTTGAAAAACAGTTCCATCCTATGTTTAATCGTTTCTATGAACTTTAGATAAAAATGCAAACTTCAAAACAGTTTTTGATGATTAAAACATGGGGATTCTTATGTGTTTTGTGTGTTTAATGATACAAATTAGTTATTAGGATGATTATCTCAGATTATGAAGGTTGTTGATGTGTTTTGATGATAATATGAGTTTTGACCCGTTTGAGGGTGTTAGGAGGATTTAGGATGTTATGTGATGATTTGATGATTGAATGGGTTTATGCTAGATTGATGTACTAACAATATGATAATGTTTGGAACATGATTATGTGATGAAATCTTATTATTTGCCATTTAAGGAAAGTTTTCATGCAATGATGTAATGTTTTCATAATATTATTCCATTTCAAGAAATAATTACAATTAGGGTGTTCGACTGATGATAAATTGGGGGTTTTCGTTTAGGATAAGTTTCTTGATGATTATGGATTGATGTTGGGTGTTTTTACGTGTTTCGGGTCTAATTAGGAGTGTTTAACGCGTGAAAAGAGTCACCCGGACTGCAGGGGACGACTAGCTAGCTAGTCGCATGTCCAGGGGCGACTAACTTAGCCTTGTCGCCTGTATGGAACGCAATCGCCCCACCAGGGGGCAACTAGCGAAGCTAGTTGCCTGTTTAATACCTAGTCGGGTGTGTTGATGCCTAGTCGTGTGTTTTGCAGCAGTAAGAGTATTTTGGGACCCCAAAACATGATTTGACACCTAGGGACATAGTGTAAGCCCCGTGGCATGCCTAGAAACCTGGTAACACGTGTTATGACTCGTATGTGCGGTGTGTGAACTGTACGCTAGACTTGATGGACTGTTATGCGTGTAAGGTGCGTATTTACACATGATTGCTTGGTTCTTGTATTTGACTATCACGGGGGATGTCGGGTCACCAATGGGATATCGAGTCTTGTCTTGTATGGTCAGGTTAACGTTTAAACGTGTTTTCAAACATACAATGGTTATGGTCTGGACATTCACGAACTAGTTAACCTTTGGGTTATTAGTCTGGATACTTATATACATCTTATGATAGGTCGCTGATATTAAGGACTATCATAGCATTCTCGGTTAAACTGTTTTCAAGAACGCAACCTAAGGTGAGTTTCACGGCCCCAATTTTACTGGTTTTACTTTCGGGGGAGAAACATGCTACGTACTTTGGATTTGTAAAGATCATGTTATACTATGGTTACCTTTTGTTTACTATATGACTCATCCTATGTCCCGGGGAAACCATGAATATGCGGCGATGCATAACGGGGAAATTTGGATAGATCTATTGCGTGTGACCTGCCCCAATCGGGTCGACTAGAAGTCGGACGGGTGTATATTGTCTCGACCTTTGTGCCGTGGATGACAGTAGTTCATTCGGGCAGTTCATATTAGTTCGTGTCAGTAATGGTTTCCAATCGTAGTAGTAACATACTTAACGTCTAGCTAACATTCGCATGACATAGTAGTAACGTGACTGATCTTTCAAACTTATGGAAACATTTTTATAAGACCAGTGAACTCACCAGCATTGTATGTTGACATTTTTAGCATGTTTTCTCAGGTCGCTAAGGTAACAGCTCGTGGATAGGCGCACGGAGTCGCACTTACTTTGGTTTTGTAAACTTGAAATGCTTCTACTGTACTTGGAATTATTGTTTAAAAAGTTGCATGGTTTGGTATACGTTATCTTACTCATATAGTTGTCGTTTATTGTGACCGTTGACATGGATCTTGGTGTGTCACGCGCCTCGCGGTAAAACCCCGCAAGTGGAATTTAAGGGTGTGACACTATGTAATAAATTTATGTTTTAAATTAACAATGTGGAGGCTTTTTTACTAAAACAAAAGTAAGCTATTAACAAAATGATCTTGATTTAGTGCTCGTTTTTTATGATGAATTGAACTTGTAATCAAATGCTTAACGTTTTCTTTTTTTGTTGTTAATATCTTATTAAAAGGGATCCCATATTGGTAGTATAACTAAAAAGTGTAGTCTTAATTATTTTATAAATTATAGCCCAAGCTAAGTCCAACATGATATTCAGGGTTTCCACGCCTGATACGTCTTTACTCGATTGGTGGTCATTACCCTGACCGACCCATTTAAAAGCTTTGAGCCTTAAAGCTTAGATCATGTATCTATTTAGAATGCTCATTTCCAAAAAAATCCCTTTCTCTAATTAACCGATCTCAACATAACTCAAGGTCGGTTTTTCTTTTCATACGAAAATAATGCGAATTTGACACTACATCTAAACTGACGCATTTAGAGACCTTAACTACCACTTGTCTTATACCGTGAAAACCCCCTTTTGAGAATTTTCACTCTAGACGTTGCTTTCGCATTTCCCAACTCAACCTAAGTTTAAGTTGGTCTCTTCGTGTATTTTGATTATCGCATAATCGTTCTAGTTAGTATCTAATCTTAACCCAAGATTAAATGATTTACTGACTTATCACGGCCCATGCCCGTTTGTGTTTTATCAATCGAAACCGTAGTTATGGTCAATGTTTTGGAACAACACCTTGGGCTCTAACACATTACGAGTAGCCTATACCTTGGGTTTACATGTCCTTGTTTACATCATTACCCCGGAGATTAAATGATCTTTTGATTTATCATTTTCATCAACCAAAACTGTAGTTATGGTTAATGTTCTGGAACAATACCTCGGGCTCTACGAACTTACGAGTTGCCTATACATTGGTTTTACATGTCCCCTTGTCAATCATGGCCCTTTAGATCATATTTGTCTCATCCTTAATTTTTTTTCCCGACACCTCACACATGCTTAGTCTTTTCCACGTAGATTTCATATGTATTAATTAAAAGAAACCCATCATATCATATGTTTAACACTTACCTGGCCTAATGCTTTGCGTGATTACATTCATTGATGCGACCACTACGTACGTGTTGGACGATTAGCATTCTCTTGGTTTAAACATTGGCTTGGACGATTACTCCCATTCCAGTTTCTATATTTAGGTTACCCGTGTGCGTTGGTTATTCACTATTGTGAATAATGCACATCATCAACTTAGTTTCCCTTGAGAATGTTACCCTAGATGATATCTCATCCAGTTTTCCCAAGTCTCATGCTTACGTATGCAACTACCATTCATCATGTGAAGATTGCACACTACTACGCACGATGTGATTTAGAGCGTGTACCTGATTCATACTCGTCCTTATGAACCTTTATTGTTGCCTAACCGTTACCTTGAATCGCTACTTGATTTAGGTCCTTAGTGAGCATGCTCTCTGTCGTGCCCCCGAACCCTTCACCACCATGTTGGGTGAATCACTCAATCCCATCCTTGTTAGATGCGGTGGTCTTATTCTTGTCTTATTCACAATTGATTAGCAACATGAAAACTTAGTGTTTATGCATCATTGTAATAAAAAATACGAGTATACTTATCACACAAGCGTTTTGTTATCCGATTTAGTTCTTGGCTAGGCCCTACTATACCTAACCGTTTATTTTCCAAGGTTCTGAGATAACGTGTAACCGCACGATATCCCTGTTATTTACCTATAACAATCTCCACTCAAACCTTATTGTTATTACGATCATTGTTTACCGGATTCCACGATCAAGTCTCGAAACGAATACCTTTCAACACTTTGAGCGCACAATTTGAGTCCAAGTATCCTTCCCGACACTCGGATCCCTCAAATAAGTGGCTTTGATACTACTTGTAAGACCCTAACCCGTAAACATGTTATTAGCACTTAAATTTACGAGTTTTAGCCTTAATTAAAAATCACTCTCGATTAAAACTTTGTTGTTTATGAAAAACCCTAACCATTGTGATCAATACATTATTGGTTCCCACAAATATTACATTTTTAACTACTAAAAGCATATACTAAGTTATTGCATTTTTAATAAGAGTTCTTGTTGCAGAAGCTTTTGAATGTTCGGGTGTGTTCGGCTCTTCTCGCAGCTCGATCCTTGCTCCGGGAGTCCCATCGAATGTTTTTCTGGCACCATTAGACAAGAAATGGTTAGTTGTATTGTTAATAACACATTTAAAGTAGTTGAAGTATCGATACACGTCGAAAATGGAACTATCAAGAATAAATGGCCAAGTGAGGTTTTTGGGGAACATCCCCGCCGTATGTTACTGCCAGAGGTAGTAGTATGGTCTGCAGTTGTTGGTCTCCCGTTAGATTTGCAAACTTAGCATCTTTCTCCTTGATTGTTTTTCCCCAACCTTTGGATGTTCTTTTACTTATGTTGAAGGCCATCCCTAAGGGAACTTAAGAACTTGTTTAATACCATTTATTGAGCTTGTAAGAATCCCGTTTACCATGTTTAAAAACCCCTTTTGACTTAATAAAAATTTATGCGATTTTCACCCAAATCGACCCGTTAAGGTCATAGGTTGTACAAGCATTCACTCTATCATTCAATTATCATAACAACCATGTTAATAACCCATTTGACACTTGTTACTTGTTATGACCCAGTTCTTGGATTTAACCTTTGGTAAATCTTTAGAATTCCCAAAACGCCCTTATAGGAAAATATTTCAAATTAGGCACCCGTGGCGACACTACTTGTAACACCCCAACCGATGGCGGAAACATCGAGGTGTCACGTAGTGACGATTGTTCAATAACTCATGGACTAAAATGTAAATATTGATATATTGATTACATAGTTTATTACATTGAATTGAAATACAACGATTCTAAATGCCAACTAACAGAAATACAATGAATCCAAAAACTAAGTAAAATTCCAAAAGCTTAAAAGTCATCTTATAAGAACCTGAAACATGTACGAAAATAATTTGGTCAATACAAAAATGTATTGGTGAGCATACCCTGTTTTGAATACATATAGTAAGGAAACGTGTTTAGCAATTCATGTGCGGTACCATTTGCCATTATGTAATAAGTAATATCCGTTCAAAATCAACCCTAGAAATGAAAGGAAATATATATAGTATGCGCTAGTAGTAATGAAATACATAGCAATGACAAGGACTCTCAACAGAGTCACAAGGGTATATACCATAGTACTATTCATTGAAATGCCAGGCCCTCAAAGGTTAATGATTTTGACAAGTCATAGATACACAAATTAACATAAAGCAAACACACATGAAAATTGCATTTAGTGAAAGAGTAACATTTAGTCATAGTGTACATGAATAGCCCCAAAAGAGTAAAACATGAAAAAGGGGAAAGAAATACTCACAGTTTGCGAAAGCGATGAAAATCCAACTTAAGCGGTCGTGAGTTAGTATTGGGAATTCCGAGGAATTCAACCTATAATGTATATTAATACTAATGAGGAAAAGTAGAGTCTAAAGTATCTATGGTCTAAGGCATTAGGGTTTGCTAGGCTTATGTAGGGAAGATGAAGTTTTTATGATAACTCGAATGTAATAATAATTTTTAAATAAAATATATTATGATTCACGTTCGAATAGGTGACTAAATAAGTTTAATACTACGTTTCCACAGGTAGGAATTATAGAAAAAATATCCATAACACATATTTTAATAATTTACATTTAACTAAATAATTGATTATATCTAATTAAATGTAATTAAAACTAAAAATACAAGACATGACCCAAAAATGATATTTTTATGAAAAATAATTATTTTCTGATGTATAATGGTGAAAATAATTTTTCCATAATTTTTCTCAATTTATTTGTATTTAAAATAAATTTAATGAGTTTAAATAATGTTTAAATGATTAAAAATAGGAAAGTTAATAACAATAAATGTTTTCTAAACCACTAATTTTTATTTAGGTTCATGATCCTTAAAAATAATTTTCCAGAATATTTGGGATTTAAATCATTAATAATGCATTTTTAATCAATTATTCATGACTAAGACTATTTAAATTAATAAAAATATGAAAATAAATATTTTTCAGAAAACTAAAAATATGAGAATTTTCTATGAGGTGTCAAGAAATTACACCTAAATTTTCATAATTTTTGGAGCAAAAGTGAATTTTCTATGAATATTATAAGATTAAGCCTATTATATTTATTTATAATAAATAAAAACGAAATAAGAAAAAAAAACAAAAATGGGTCTATCTGATGAGATTCAAACCCGGATCTGACAAGCAAGCAACATCACTATCAACCACTACACTACAAGCCAATTTGTTGAAAAGTTTGAATTAAAATTTTATTTAACATAAATTCAAGTTTAGTCATCTTCTTCCCCAAACTAACAAACTAGAAACCCTAACCCTAGGTTTTCAATCAACCCTCGATTCGTAGGCTATAATATCCGATACAATAGGGCTTATAATCGGAATTTAATAACAAGCGAAATAGCACAAATATAATCGAACTTACAACGTGTATAAAGGTCGAAAAAGAAGCTTCAAGTTCGGAACTGATAATCGAAAAATTGAGAGCTTTACTAGATGATTTTCGATGGTTAAGTAGTCTTTTAGAATCAGAAAGAGTGCAGGAAATGATTGGGACAATCATTTTATGTAATGGACGCCTAAAAAGTCAAGTTTTAATGTGTTTAAAAATCCGACGGTTTCAGCATAAAAACGAATTAAAAGCTCTTAATAAACACGTTAATAGCACGTATTAATTGTTGGAATTGATTGGAATTCGAAGGAGAAACGTATTTGTACGATTTAATGTGATTAAGGAGGGTTAAACCCCGGTTTTATTGTTGCCGGAATACTCGCCGGCGGCGAGTATAGTGGCCGGAAGTTGGCCGGATCGAATTGAAGAAGAGTGATGGGGTTTCCCTTTCAAAACTTTTGATTATTGGCACAATTGGTCCCTAGAGTTTATTTTGGTTAAATCCATTGTAATTTTAGTTAAGATTCCTTTATATAAAACACTAACCAAGTTAATATATCCTAACCAAACTACTTTAAAATCTTAATAAACTTAACCCTTTCAAAATTTAGGGAAGTTAATATATTTCTTTGAACGATAATTTTCTATAATGCATTCGAGTTGAAATGAAATCATGTCTCCATAAGTTTTTTTATATATATAAATCAAATATCGCTTATCGTTTACGACTTAAAAACGTGGATAAAATCCATAAGAATCATATATTTTTAAAGTCGAATATCATATACGCTTGTGATTTAAAACGTAGGTACGATCTTATGATAATTGAAAATGATAAAACCTTGAATTCGATCATTTTATTAACTTCGAATAATAAACTTACAAGGACTAAAATAGTAACATTTAATACACGAGGGACTATAATAGACAACTTATTAAAATATGGGGGTGACGGTTGTCACACTACTCGATTTAAATCCATCGCCTTAACCATTTGATTTGTTAGAAACCTTCTATGCCCTTATGAACTTAGTTTTCTTCAATTTCACAGTTTCACTAATGTTTAGTCATTTTTAGGCGTCGTGGCGCGCATTAGGCATAGTTAGCTTAAGACTTACCAATTTGGCATCCACACTTCATGTGTTTTGTTTTTATACTCATACTACTTCATCTAAGGGTTTTCATTTAACTACGGACTTACCAGGTAGCGTTGACCCATTTTCATACCTTGCAACCGTTATCATGGCTTTAGGCATTAAGTGCCCATTCTCCAATGTATTCACCTGTATACATTCTAAGTTGACAAACATTAATTTCTCGAGACCCAAATAATAATACTCACAAATTGACTCGTTTAACCTCGTGAATCTTATTGTTTGGTATATAAGCATCAAAAGCATCAAGTGTCGGTTATGTGCAGATTTTCGTCTAGAACACAATTCCAGTACATAAAACACTCCAAACAAGATGAATTATAATCCAAAATTCTAAAAATCACCAAAACACAAACTTATGGGTTTTAATCAAAATCTCAGATCTGGAACAATCTAACGTTTTTATCACAATAATTTGATTAAAACACTTCCTGAAAAAACAATTGTGATGCTAAAACAACAATCAAATCTAAAAATTCAATCCATTATAAGAAAATCAAATAAAAACCCAATATTATGGGAAAATGGTTTTTCAATAAAAACTTGAACAATTCGTTCAAAACTTAGATCTGATGCTAACAACACGCGTAGTATTGAGCCATAGCTCTGATCCAATTGTAGGATCGTGATTCGGATAAGAATTTGATGATACTATGAGCATACCCGATCCGAAGAGGGAATCAATGGATCGGTTAGTTGTTAGATGTGATAGATAAATGTTAGAGATGAATAAAAAAGCACACATGCAAATCAAAATGTAAACGGGTAGCACTACGTCCTATTGAAATTGTTTGAGAGCAAAAGTTACAAATGAAGCACCAAAGGGTCCTATTTATAGGACCCCTGTCCTACGCCTGATACATACCAGGCGAAGGACTCCTACGCCTATAAGGGTCCAGGCGTATGACTCTCATATGCCTGGAACTATATCAACAATACAAATCAAAGCGTACACTACTACAAATGCTACCCGATAATCACTAAAACATTATACAAGAGAAGAATCATTATATCTAAGCTAGGAACATGCAGAAGGGTGCACTAACAGTCTCATTTTTTAAAATATGAATGCAACCTGTTTATAACAAGTTAACACGATAAGACACGAACCTGTTTATAAACACTAACAATGAAATCATATCTAAAAACCTTTGAATTGGAGACTGAGTGTCACTGACGTCGGGAAGGAGGACAGGTGACGATATACGGGTGATGGTGGATAGGTAATGGGGACGGGTGACGGCAAAGACGGATTGAGATAGGGTAGTTGAGAAGGAGGAGGGATGACTCATGACTGAGCGGTGTATATGTGTGTGTTTTGTGTTTTGAAATTTTAAAATTAAGGTTCCTTTATCTTTAGTCCGCACATTTATAAGGTTTGTATATATATGTAGGGGATGGTTATTTTGGTAACGCTAAATATTGTGAGAACCGTGAGAACAAGTTAAAAAAATCAATCAAATTCAATTTTTTTAATACAAACCTCATTATAATAAAAATGCAACATTAATAAATGAATTTTCTTTGCAAATAATGCATCTTTTCTTGCAAAAACATTTTCAAATTAACTTTTTACAAAAAAAAATTATTTCCGTATACGTTTGAATTTTTACGCGTAAATTGTGTTTTTGAGATTGTATTTTAGTAATAAAGACAAGTGTGAAAAGAAATTTTGAATTTAAATGGTTTCGGATAGCGTTTTCGCGATTCGCACAAAATATATATGTTTTCAATTTAACTTTCCCCTATATATGTATATATACACACACACACACATGTAACTTTTTTAAATAAAAACTATTAATATGTTGTTAACATATCTTTAACCTCTTTAAACACAAAACAATTAAGGTTTTATCGTATCGACCTGTTTAAGACATGAAACTTGTTAGAAGGAAACCTATTAAGGTCGTATAAATATTGTGTCTGAAATTGCAAACCTGGCCTATCAAGTTAATTATTTGAATTGGCTTTGGATATTCACACAACCTAGGGTTTTATTTGCACAACCCCTCCACGGGTCGTCGAGGCCCAGACGGCCCGTCCAAAACCTTAAACCCTAAAAAAGACGGCCCGTGGAGGCCTCGACGACCCGTGGACTAGCATCCAAATCCAAAACAATCATTGGTAATCATTGGCAATGATTAGGTGATGATTATTTGGTTTTTTTTTATAAGTGTAGTGTGGATGTTTAAAATGGGTTTGAGATGTAAATATAAATGTTTGGTTTTTTATAAATGTTATTTTTTTATTTGTATAATATGATCTTTTTTATATGATTGTGTATATGAATATGAACGAATGTTCGTTTATGTTGCCGAACTAAACAAAACCCAAGATACGAACAATAAAACAAAATAAAGCATAAATAAGCATAATATTCCAAAAATTTACATACAACTAAGAGTTAAAATGTACAACCAAGAATATAACCCACCCGTCTAACCCGACCCACCCGGCTGATCCGACCCACCCGGCTGACTGGTGGACGCCCCACCATGCTGACTGCTGGACGCCCAACCCGGAAGTGGACCCGGCTCCAAACCAGCTTCCCGTCGTCTCTCATTCTCGCTCTCTAACAGCCACCGCATGTCAACTCCCATCGTCTGCACATCAGCCCGCAACGACCCCAACTGATCCAGGATCTGCTGAAGTATCTGGGTCGTGCTATCATGCAACCTGACAACATGATAAACGCGGGGAGGACGCTGTCGCTCATCAACGGGAACATCTTGCATCTCTACATCCACCGGTGGGTCACCGTCGGCAACGCGTGGCATCTGGACCTCATGGGCATTCGGCCCCTCGAGATGTACCAGCGGCTGTGGCACAAAATGCTCGCCACGGTCGCCAGCATCACCCCAAGCACGCTGGTAATAAGCGGGTGGGTTGCTGCGCGGGACCCGTCCTGCCACCATCATCTGCTGCATAGTCTGAATATTTAACGGCCTGAAATGCAAAACAACAATAATAATATTAAATAATAATACATAAAATTAAATAATAATAATAATATTAAATAATAATATATATAAAATTAAATAATATTAATAAATAATAATAATATTAAATAATAATATATAATAATAATCTTACTTGGGCCTCATCGGAGCTGGTAAATTGTTCTCCTCAATATGCATCCACAAATCGCCCGGGGCAACACGCAGCGGGATGGCGGTGACGATCCCACCAATCGGAATAGCCCCCGCCGGGTTCCTATGAGGGTAGGTAGCGATGTACTCGGCAAAGCACCTGTGTAGCGCAACCGGCCTACCCCTCAAGATGCAGTAAAGGTAGAAAAGGTCAATCTGATTGACCCTTTCGTTACAGGTACACCGTCCGACAATCGACCAGGTAACCAAACGGTGTATGTAACGAATCACAGGGTCCCGGATGTTGCTGGCCCTATCCATCCTGCACAGAATAATAATAACATTATAAAAATTTCGGCAGAGTTTCCTCTGTTTTTGTACGAACCAGACAACACAAGTCGTCTACAAAATCCAAAAACAAACAACCTAAACTAACTAAATAACAATAATAATTAACTAACTAAGCGAACAAAATAACAATAATAATAACGAACTAAATGAACTAAAAAACAATAATAATACCTGTCGCACTCCTCCCCATACTCTGGACCACCGATAGTGGGCCACCAGGCCATCAGCAAGTCGTCTGGCAAGGTCGTCAAGCCCGTGGTGTACATATCCTGGACAAGCTCCTCCTCTCTGTACCACCAGCAAGTCGTAGCCCACTGGTCTATCGTATATCCGTAAAGGTGTCCAAATAATCGGAACTGTACCTCAGGCTCAGGCTCGCCGTCAAGACCTGCTGGAGGCGGCACACCTGCTGGATGCGGCGCGTAGTGGAATGTGGAGATGAACTCGATCGTCAGTGGCCGATACGCATCATTGTGGAGGTCAGCAAACATCCGCTCCCAAGGGCTGTCGTCTGGGATCCACTCCTCAAACCTGTCCTCTGCACTGATCGTGCGTAATGCGGACCAGTCAACACTGCGCGATCCGTGTATCGGATGCATCTCCATCTTCTCCCAGCGCGCGATCTCGTAGTCGTCGTTATCGTGCCTGTACGGCCAGTCTCTCATATCGCCCAGTGCTAGAGGATTCCCGTCCTCAGGATGGATACGGCGTCTTCTGTTATTTCTGTTTGCCATATCTGCAAAACAAAAACAAAACACTTTAGATGCGCATTTATATTAAAACGAACTAAACGCCAATAAACAGCATAACAAACGCGCGCCTTTATGTTTAGGCGCGCGTTTATGTTTAGGCAAGCCTTAATGTTTAGGCGCCTAAACACAAACGCGCGCCTTTATGTTTAGGCGCGCGTTTAGGTTTAGGCGCCTAAACACAAAGGCGCTCTTAAACATAAACGCGCGCCTAAACATAAAGGCGCGCGTTTTTGTTTAGGCACCTAAACCTAACGCGCACAAACGCCAACCAACCACCACTGACCACCACTGCCCTCACCACCCAACCACCACCACACCCCAACCACCACTGCCCCACCCCAACCACAACTGACCACCACAGCCACCACTGCCCTTCACCACCACACCGCAACCACCACCACACCCCAACCACCACTGCCCCACCCCAACCACCACTGACCACCCCAACCACCACTGCCCAACACCCAGCCACCACCACTGACCACTGACCACCCCAACACCCAGCCACCACCACCCAACCCAACCACAACCCCAACCACACCCAGCCACCACCACTGACCACCCCAATACCCAGCCACCACCACTGACCACCCCAACACCCCACCACCACCACCCAACCCAACCACAACCCTCACTACCACTAACCACCTCAACACCACTACCTCATCAACCCAAAAAAAACCCTAAACTAATAATAATAATAACAATGGTTACATTACCTGTTGGTGGTCGTCTGTGGTGGGAGGATGGCAGAGGAGGGGTGGTGGTGGTTGAAGGCGGTGGCAGAGGAGGGGTGGTGGTGGTTGAAGGCGGTGGCAGAGGAGGGGTGGTGGTGGTTGAAGGCGGTGGCAGAGGAGGGGTGGTGGTGGTTGAAGGCGGTGGCAGAGGAGGGGTGGTGGTGGGAGGATGGCAGAGGGTCGTCTGTGGTGGTGGTGGAGGGGTGGAGGAGGGTCGGTGGTGGTGGTGGAGGGGTGGAGGAGGGTCGGTGGTGGTGGTGGAGGGGTGGTGGTGGTTGAAGGCGACGAGAGAGAAAGAGAGAGAGAGTGTGCTTGAGAGAGAGAGAGAGTGGTTGTATGAGAGGGACGAGGGGAGGTCTGATTGATTTAGGGGTTTAAAATTTTCCCTACGGGCCGTTGGGAAGTTAAAAAAATTTAAATTATTTCAAAACGGGCCGTCCAGCCCTAGACGGTCCGTTGAGAAATTTTTTTTTTAATTTAAAAATAGAAGCTTCTCTTGGAAGCTTTGTGCTTTCGGACGGGCCGTTGAGGCCTGGACGGGCCGTCAAGAAGCCTGAGGACGGCTCGTGGAGACTCAACGAGGCATGGTTTTGGTGGTTTATTTTAGTTATTTTTTTTTAATTTAAAAATAGAGGTTCTTGAGACGGGCCGTCAAAAAGCAAGAGGACGGGTCGTGGAGGCTCAACGAGCCATAGTTTTGGGGCTTCAGATGGGCCGTTGAGGCCTGGACGGGCCGTTGTGGCCCACTAGGGACGGCCCATAAAGGCTTGGACGACCCGTCTTGGCCAATTTTTTTTGCCTTGGACGGCCCATTAAGGCCTGGACGACCCATAAGTTTTCATTTTTTTTAAAATTTTTAGTGTATTTTATATATTTTAAGCTTGGTATTTGTATTTTTTATAAAAAAAGGACTATATTCTTATGATAAGTATAAATTAACATATACAACAAATTTTTCCGTTCGTCCGGTAACATACGATAAGATAAGCTAAGTTAAGTCGAAGTATTGAGGTGATGGAACATCAACCCTTTGTATACGGTCGTAATATACCGTCTCCCACTCACTTGCCTCTTCATATCGAAACTTACGCCATGACGGATTCAGTTTTGGCATTGGGGCGCCTTCTGCTAACTCAATCTTGATGAAATGATCTTTGTTAACAAAAGCAAACGATACAAACGCATGTTCTTCAATGTTGTGTGGACCATCGAACATAGGGAAGTACGTCTCACTGAGATCATACGGAGAGAGAAATTGAACAACCACCTTAAATTTCTGAGCAATCAGTAATCCTGTGGCGGGCATCTCCATCCAATGGTCGCGCGTTGCTGGTCCCACTCCAATGTGATCGAATGAGTTGGAGACTCTCTCGTAACAATCATGATCTACATCGTTTAAAATTGGCCTCCACCGGTCTACATTCTCGACGATCTCCTCCTTAAGCTGTGTGCGGATGAAGTGCCACATATCCTGTTGCCACCCTAAGCACACAACTACGGATCGAAACCCACAGTGACCGTCTCCATGGACATCCCGAATGTCTGTAATGTATCTATGATATGCAGGTGGAAGCCATTTCTTAAACCTTTCGATCTCCAGTTTGTACCTGTAACCATCAAAAAGTGAGATTTAATATGTGTATAAATATGTATGCATGTATGAATTTATATATTAGTAGTTTGTACCTATCCCTTTCCAACAGTGGAAAATCTTCATCGTAAACAATCGGTTTGTCCTTTGATTGTTTACCTCTTCTAGAAGGCTTTTTGCCCTACGTTGAAAAAATTATATAACAACAACAACAACAACAGCAACAACAACAACAACAACAACAACAATAATAATAATAATAATAATAATAATAATAATAATAATAATAATAATAATAATAATAATAATAATACTAACCGCAGCCTTATCTTCCTTTTTTTCCTTTTCACTTGTTGTTGGCCGACCCCGAGTATCGGTTTGTACCTCAGGAGGTTTATGTTTAGTCATAATCGGATTCAACACCTCCTTCATCTTCTGCAACATGCTTTTTTCCACTTGCACCGGTTGCGACCTTAGTTGCTCAGCGAATGCATTCATTTCGTGCTGAAAGTCAAACTCGGGATTCTCAGCTACTTCTAGCATAAAGTCAAGTCGTGTCCAGAAGACGTCGATATCAGCCAGTGACACTCGTGTATCTGATATATATATTCAATCACAACAACAACAATCAATAATCTACAAAAATTTCGGATTTTTATAAAAATTTCGGCAGAGATTCCTCTGTTTTTGTACGAACCAGACAACATAAGTCGTCTACAAAACGCTTCAAACATTTATAAATTTGACTATTATATCCTAAAAAAAATAATAAGTCTAAAAAATGATGTTACCTTTCGTATCATACAATTGCAATTGACAGGAACATGGCAATCCATAAGTCTTCTTGAGTCGGTGTTCACAAGACCTATTTTCTTCCATATAATAATTTATCTTGTTGACCCCTTCGAGCATCAAATTAAGCGCTAGATGAGAAACCCTACCGATTACGTCTTGAAACAACGGTAGTTCATGTTTCCACATTCTTGTTGATCGGCTGTGTTCGAAGGAGTGCTTTATCGCTACGCGCCGTGACTCCATACCTTTGTCTATTTCCATCACAAGCGCGTGGAGCGAGCTGTTCGGGCCTTTTATGTACCTCTTAATCAGAGCATGCTGATTCTCGACACTGTTGGTCGTAGTCTGACCGAACGTAAGGTTTTCATCTGCCCATGCTTCCACAAACATTTCTTTATAATCTCGGAGCCAAACTGATTCCATGTAGTCATAAACCTCTGTAAAAAATAGAATAGTGATGTCAATACAGAAAATATGTACGCTTGTAAAGCAAAATAAAAAATAAAATATATACCCGTTCGACCCTGCCGCCAAAGTCGTCTGTAGAGCGCTTCAAGATTCAATTCGTAAGCCTCTTCGTCAGGAGATTTACACAGTCGACCAAAATACTGCAAAAATATTTCCCATTCTTCTTTTGGAAATCCTGCTTTATGATATTTTGCAATATTTCGTTGAATATGATACCTACAAAACAACAACAATAATAATATTAATAATAATAATAATAATAATAATAATAATAATAATAATAATAATAATAATAATAATAATAATAATATTTTGTTGAATATGACACCTGCAAAGCAACTTCGTAGCATCCGGGAAAACTGAAGCACATGCACTCATCAGAGCCAGATCTCTATCTGTAACAATTACACGTGGCTCCATACTCTTCTCCAGCAAATCTTTGAGCCTCTCAAGCACCCATATGTAGTTACTCGTTTTCTCTTTAACGATAAATGCATGGGCGATACAAAACGATAAGTTTGTCGACGTCATACCCACAATTTGAACAAACGGGATTTTGTACTCGTTCGTTTTGTAGGTGGCGTCGATCAGCATCACATGTGGGAAGGCACGCCAGAGATTGTACGAGACCCGGTGTGAAAAGAAAATATTCTCAACAGCATCTGTCTCTGGATTCTGCTTGGTGAAGTAAGTAAATTTCTTTTCAACGAGGATACTCTCGAGTATCTGCATAACAATAATAATAACAATATTTAATATTTAACAACAACAAAATTAATAATAGTCTATGACAATAATAGTAATTAATAATAATACCTGCCTTGGGGTTTTATCGCCGTAAATTCTATGTTTAATCTTGCTCACTGTATTGTGTATGTCTCGTAGAATACATACATTATTCGGGTTTTGTGCTCTAATGGCCAAATGTATGTTTGCCGGTTCCAGGCCTTGAAAATAAATCGTTTCCACCATTTCTTCTTCTTGTGGTGTCAGCCGCCTAGCAAAAGCGTGACCCTCAACATGTATAAAAGGGTCGTGGTTATGATTCGCGTGTTTAACCTCCAACTTCCAACCCTCTCTGCGTAGCCTCCCTATTAACATAAATGGACAGTTAATCTTTTTGCTACCCGTAGACCTTACTGTGGCTGTAGTATGGTATTCGCCAGCACGGTCGCATCTCAGGTCTATCCT
This sequence comes from Ambrosia artemisiifolia, assembly GCA_032199755.1. NCBI lineage: Eukaryota > Viridiplantae > Streptophyta > Magnoliopsida > Asterales > Asteraceae > Ambrosia > Ambrosia artemisiifolia. Next base: position 45,116,919 of record CM063518.1, read on the forward strand.
AATTTTTCTTGCATTATTTCCACTGCCTTTTTAAACATAACGTCCTGTCACTAGGACGTAACCGCTAGCAAGGGCAATATCGTAAGCCCATTGTTTCATCTCTTCAACAGACCCGAATACCTGAAAATTTATACAAGAGTCTAGTCTAAATTCATACTACCCTAAATTATATACTACTGTAAATATATACTAGTTCTATCTAGCAAACCCTAAAACGTGTAAAGATATACTAGTGTAAATAAATAAACGCACCTGCTCGGTTTCATACGAAACATCCGGGTTAGGTTCAACTTTTATGTTAACATCTTCATAAGCATCTTCCTGGTTATCATCATTCGGGTTAGAGCCGTTATAATCTTCCTCTAAGTCCTTAGCACGATTCCCGCGCGAATGGTAACTCCCGTACGTGTACTGCGGGTAGCTTGGTGGCACGAAAAATGACTCCTGTTCCTCTACATATTCCTCGTTGAGATCGGGCAGCATGTTCCCGCCATTACCACGAACCCCGGATTTAACCTCCTCTTCACCAACTTGAACCCTGGGTTCATACCCTACGCTTTCAGAGACGTAAGACTCGTTCTCAGACAGGTCAACGGTTGAAAAGCTTTGTAAATATGTCATCGTGAGACCGGGAAGTCGAAATGGGTTGAGGGTTTTGGTGGTGGTGATGTTTTAAGGTTTGGTTCAAATGGGGAAGAAGCTGATCGTGTAATGGTTAAATCTGGAAATCTCAACGGGCCGTCGAGGCCTCAATGGGCCGTCTAAGGTTTAAATGCCCTAACCTAACACATTTCTACGGGCCGTCGGGGCCTGGACGGCCCGTCCTAATGCACCTTTTTTCAGACTTTCAGTCTGAACTGCCTGCTTTTGCAGGAGTTCAGACTGATCACCTCGTACATCGTACTTCTACGGGCCGTCTGGGCCTCGACGGCCCGTCGTTTTTGTCTTTTCTGAAAAACAACGGCCCATCAAGGCCTGGACGACCCGTCGTCTAACCCTAATTTTGCTTGACGGCCCATCAAGGCCTCGACGACCCGTGGAGAGGTTGTTTAGGGTTTTTTTGGGGTTGTCTAAATAATATCACCCTTTGAATTTGATTTATTAAGTATTCCTATAGTTATAATTCAAGCGTTTTAGTATCTAAAACTCACATTAAGTTTGTCTAAGTACTCCAAAAAGTGCGAACCGACCATATGGCCATTGATTTCTATAAATAAACGGAGGGAAGAGGGCAACTTGAAACTAAAGTGACAACTAAAGTGAATCACTTACGAACTCAATCGCAACATTGAAAATATGATCGATCAAGTCGGCTCAAACCCAATAACCTCGGCCCCTTCCTCAGACCATCATGACTCTCCTCCACCTTTATCTCTTTCACCAGACCACCCAATATCCAACACCACAACTACTGAACCAAAAACCGGACAAGAGATCACATTTTCCATCTCCCCGTTCAATCGTTCGCTTGACAGACTGGTGACTAGCATACCCCCTAGTGGGGCTAGGACACCCACAACTAGTAATATCAAGTCAAGAAATTTAACACCGAAGTTTTTGACACCTTTGACTAGTTTTTCTAAAACGGCTCTTCATTTTACCAAATTGGACCCAACAGAAGCATGGCTGCCAATTACTGAATCAAGAAATGGAAATGCTTATTATGCAGCTTTTCATACTCTTTGTGCTGGGATTGGGTTTCAAGCACTTATTCTTCCTGTTGCTTTCACCATTCTTGGCTGGTATATATTCTACTCAATTTATCATTTACTTGTTACAATTCTTTCAAGAAATAGAATTTTTTATTTTTTTTTTTCAATCACGTTGTTAGAAAATAAGATTACCATTTAAGAAATACTTTTTATATGGTTTTCAATATACTTTCACACATTAAAGGTTTAAAAAAAGGCACAGAAAGGTTATTGATATTTTGCAGGGAATAAGCGTATCAACATGGAAGCTAAAGCGTACATGTACGTACTAGCAAACATTAAAAAAGTCATTTTGTTTCCTTCAAAAGTATTATTTGTTGCACTCACCCTTCAAGGAAACAATTGTTTTTGTTTTAATCTAGACTAATAAAAAATGTTATTGTTATTAAAGGGCATGGGGAGTCATAGCATTGACTCTGGCATTCATATGGCAACTTTACACTTTGTATTTGCTCGTAAATCTGCATGAGTCACCTGAAAACGGTGTCCGTTACAGTAGATACATGCAACTGGCAAAGGCTGCCTTTGGTAAGCAATAACCTTATTTTAGTTTCTTTTTTCCTTTTTTTTTTAATTTTTATAGATAATAACAATGGATAATCACATTTTTTTCCCGAACCAGTTTTATTTTAATAAGTGCGAGAATGGTGTAAATCACTTGAAACATAATTCACTTTTAACACTAATCATGTAATGGGAAAGAGAAAGATGATCGGGTAAACAATTCTTAGAATTTATAGGAAAATACACCATACGTGTATCATGCAGGATTTAAACTCACTCCTAATTTTTTAGTTGTGAGGTACGTCACTTAACCACACCACGATATATCTCTTGGACAACGTCTTTTATATATATTACACTAAAAAAGACACAACTCCATTATCATTACTGATTGTTGTAATTAAAATATGGTTATGGAAAAAACGCAACTATAAGAATAAATCAATGTTAAAGAATCGTGATAATTGCACGTGTAGATATCACTTCCATGGAAAAAGTGAAATTGAAAGAAAGAACAACGGTTTTACTTCTCTCTTTGCTGTTTATCTGATTTTTTTTCTACTTTCTCTCGTTTTGTTTAAATATTAAATTTGCAAATGTGTGTGTGTATATATGCTGTGATTAGGTTACAAAGCCCATGTTTCGTAAGAAGCTTGACAAATATTAAGAATTGATATGTAAGCATCATTTTTTGAATTTATTCATTATGTTTTAGGTTGTTTAAGCTAAATTAACACAAAGCATAATAATTAAAAACACAAAACAATTTATTTTAGGTTTTAAAACTTAAAATATCATGTCAAGAACATGTCTTCTAAGTTGTGTTTTAGCTGGGTGTGATTTAACTATAGTTTAAATTCCATAGCTATATAATACATTGCATTGTGTTTAATTATTGAGTTTGGTGTTTTATTGCAAAATCAACTCAAAACATCATACCTAAATCCAGAATATGATGAGTATATGTCAATTCTTGATCTTTCCCACAATTATCAAGAAATATGATATTTATACACGAACCTTTACCTATATAAAGATATGTAGAAGCCATCTAAATAAAAAAAATATTTTTGTAAATTTTTTTTTACCTTTTTTAAATCATCTTAAGTTTTAATTTTTTATTTTTCGATTTTTATTTGTTAAAAAGGCTTTTAAATGTAGTTATATGTAAAATCTTCAAAACAATTAAAAAAATATTTGTTTACATTTTAAGTTGATTTTTATGATATATTTAACATGTTATATGTATGGTTATCCGGTTTTCCATTTTTTTAGGTTCTCCAATGAACATACCCTTATATATGATAAGTACATGTATATCTGCATTTAGACAAAAAAAATTTGTCAAAACTTTTGTTTTTAAAATAAAACACTACACATATAAATTATATGCATTTTAGCCTATGTATATAATAAATTGTTAAGCATTAATGTGGTTCCTACAGTTATTATTAATTTTTTAAACAACGTACTCCTAGTGTGTGTATATATATATATATATTTATTGTGTGTAATATACTCTAATACATTATCATTAAGGATAAGCATTTTTGTAAAACTTGTATTCTTTTTTAATCCAATTTCTAGTCAAGAGTTGCAAATTTATTTAAAAGAAAGTTAAGATCATGTACTGTTATAGATTTTATTTTCTTATCTTAATAAATGCAATATGGAGTATAATCTTTACAACAAGAGCATTTTACCTTGGAGTAACTTAAAGTAATCAAATAATGTCATGTTCAGGTGTAAGGTTAGGAAGGATCCTAGCAAAATTTTCAATCATTTACCTATCGATAGGTACATGTGTTGCATCTATCATCATTGGAGCATCAACTTCAAAAATATTCTTTCAAGTAGTGTGTGCGGTCGACAAATGCAACCCAGAGAAGCTAACCGTCGCCGAATGGTACTTGGTCTTCACTTGTGGCTTGATAATCCTCTCGCAACTGCCGAATTTGAACTCGATAGCCGGAATCTCGCTAGTTGGGTCGGTCACCGCCGTTGGATACTGCTCATTAATTTGGGTGGTATCGGTTGCTAAAGACAGACTTCCTAATGTTTCATATAATCCTGTTAGGGTTGGAAGCAGTGTCACGAAGTTTTTTGATGTCTTAAATGCCCTTGGCATCATTGCCTTTGCATTTAGAGGACACAATCTTGTATTGGAGATTCAGGTAAATAACTTTTTTTTTTAAGTTAAATATCATTCAAACAAACACGCCGCACAAGGTCCTCAAACCGGGGACCAACAGCCAAACTAAATTACATTACATCGAGTTCAATAGCTTTATTTTTCTTCGTAAGTTTCTACTAAATTGTAATTAATTATGGTAATCACAAATAAAGTAATTTGAATGACTACAAGTGGTTAGATCAGGAAATATTCCAAAACATTAATTAAATAGAACATCTTCCTTATAATATATATAATTCATCCTTATGGCACTAATATAAGAATATATTAAAGATTGCGATCTAATAATTTAGACGGTGAATACAACCGAGTATTATTAGTCTAATACAATATTTTTCTAACTTTTATGACCATTCTTATTTGGTGGGATAATAAATTTAAAAGAATAGATAACGTACAAAGCAGCGGCGAAGCTTGGTTTCGGAATCGGCGGGGGCCGAACTCAAATTTTTTCGGTCGGTAGTGGAAAATCGGCGGGGGCCGGACACAACCCGGACTCCACTACTGCGCCAAAAAACAGAGGGCCAGGGCCACCCCTGGCCCCAAATATACTTCGCCCATGGTACAAAGCCTTATTAATTTAGAAAATGTTGGAAGGATTCACGGTCTTTAGATTTAGACGGTAGCATGATCGTAACTAACAACGTTAATTATTGTCGGCTTAAACAAATCAGAAGTAAATTAGAAAAAAACGTTCAATTTTTTTTAATTAAGCAGAAAAATCCAAACTTCAATTCAAACTATTTCAAAACGATTAAACATTCCGTGTGATTAGAGAATCAAATACACAAGTAAAACTCGATTACACTGAACGTAAACGTAAGAAAAGTGATTCATTCAAAAAATCAAAAAACAGAGCATTATACTAAATGATCAAGAAGAAGACGTAATGGATAAACGCTCGTTATACTTGTAAAATACCTGCGATTGTGTTTCATGAAGAGAGATTAAATCTAAAACAATTAGGTTATATATAGATGTTGCATAAGAAAAAGAAGAAGATGTTGATAACAGAGAGTGTAAAAACGCACGTACATATTTGTTCTATATGTAACATGCGTTTGAAATTATTTGGGTGTTACAAACAAACACACGTTAATTATTAAAAACGCATGTTGTGGTTTTTCTTAGACGCACTTGTATTTCTTATGTAAACCATGTTAAATGAAAAAGGCCAAACGCATGTTCATTAAAAAAACGCACCTTATGTAAACAAAACGCACTTTATATAAAAATTATATAAAAACAAGCGCACCGTATATGAACAAATCATATAAACCCACCTCCACCTTCATCCCAAGTTCTACCATATTGTTGATGCACTTTATGTGGACGTCACTGACGAATAGACTAGGGTTGAGTCTAGGTATAGTGTTACATGAGATTGTGGTGATCCATAAGGGCATTTTATGGATCTGACGCATTTGTAAAATATAGGACAAAACACTGAGCCAGGTTCGACCTAAACATACTGGGCGAATGTGGAAGTTTTCCACATTCGACCATTACAAATGGGCGAATGTGGAAATGCTCCACATTCGACCATTCAAAAGGGGCGAACGTGGAACTTGGGTTTTGTACTATAAATAGCAATCTCATGTGTTTGTATTCATTTGGTGATTTGAGTTGATACTTTGAATGCTCTCAAGGGGGAGGTCATGCCCGACCTCCCCCGGCCACGAGATTGATGTTTATCCTACTGATGACAGTGTCTGTAATCGTTTCTGTATTAATACGAATCTGTGATGACGTTGTTATCGTATGTTTCTGTCTCGTCTCGAACATCCCGTCTGAAACGAGTTGTTTATGCGTAATCGATCCGCGAGTTCGGTCCGTAACCGGATTCTCAATTGGTATCAGAGCCGTGGTACCGATTTGAACGATCTAACAGTCGTTTGAATCAATCACAGCTCGTTTTTCATGTTTTCAGACGTAAAATTCAGATTTTGATTGAAAGGTTGAAACCCTAGAAACCCTAGATTCTTAATTGGACCCAAAATCATGTGATTTTTCCATGTTTTTGTGAATTCGAGGGTTAGGTTTTCATTTCCGCACCTTTCTGAACATGTTTCATCATCAAATTCAAAGGATTAGAGTGATTGTGGACTGATTTGAAGAAAATATTGATCAAGAACACGTTCAGTCTGCACATTCGTCCCTTTTAGAAAGACGGGTGGGCGAATGTGAAATGTTACTGGGCGAAGGTGACATGTTTTGGACGAACGTGGAGAGATATTGGGCGAACCTGGAATTTTGTGATGATATTTTCCACATTCGGGTGACTACTTTCACATTCGATTGATCGCGCGGGCGAAGGTGAAAGTAGAGTGGGCGAATGTAGCTGATTTTGGGCGAATGTGGAAAGGGCCAAGTATTATTTTACATTCTGGTTACTGTTCTACCTTCGGGTCATCCAAAGTGGGCGAATGTAGAAGTACCAGGGGCGAATGGCATTTTCGAAGATTTTCGGAAGAATGGTGATGAGGTTTACCCAGTTACGTTTATACACTTCATCTTCTTCATTTACGTTCAATAACCATGCTCTGTTTTTTGTTTTTTGGAATGATTTTCTGTAATCGTGGTTTTTTTTGTGTATTTGGTTCTCTGTTCTTCATTTACGTTCAGTAATCGGTTTCTTATTTGGTGTATTTGATTGTCTGTTCTTCTGAAATGTATAAACGCCAATTAGTAATCGTTGGAAAAGAAGTCTAACTTAATCGATTGTCGATTATAGTTAATCGATTTTGAATTGAATTTGAATCAGAGGTTAGAGAAAGAAAAAAGTCTAAATTACCCTTTTAATCAACCGGGATTGAGTTTATTAGACTTAACTATGGTTTACAGGTGTCATCCCCTTGTGGCTTACTACACTTCCTACGTTAATGTACTTTCTACCATACTTTCTCTTAGTTTAATAACATCACATGGATAGTTCTTGTATAAGCTAGTGACACTACATGATCGGTCTATTTTTTTTGTTTCCAAATAAGATTTATTTTTATTTAACAAAGCAAATTACATAATGGTGCTAGCTAAACGGGAAACAAGTTACGCGCTAATAACCTAAAGATAAATTCTTGGTTCCTAGAGCTCAGAGAATAACTGTGAGTCACTTTCTGAACTCGATTAAAAAACCTTACTGCCTTAGGAGCGAGAGATCCAAACATATCAAAAGCAAAAGGCAGAAACATGTGTTGATTCTTCAAACAAGCCGCTTCGTGCTTTGCAACCTTCTTGACTCAGCCCTCAAAACCGCTTGCCCGGCACAAACCCGTTGTCGCACAGCCCTACCAGGACGGAAACCATAGTAAGGTTGACACAAGCATGTTTTCCACGTGCCCAACCAAATACCAAAACATCCGTTGGGCACAAGACTCCCTTCATTTAATTCAATCAAAAATTCGCGGGGGTCTCTCTTTTAGTGGAGGGTGTGCTAACCAAATTTATCCGCGCCTGACTTTTTATGAATGGAGCACGACTCTTCCGTGAGGAAAAGGAGAATCATGAGCCGATGTTTAAGGACATCCCGATACTCTGCCCCCTACATACGCTGCCCAAGCCCCTTATAGGTAATGATAGTTAAGAAATCTTGAGCATGAACCCCTTGGAGTCATTCAAGCACCGCTTTCTGTCGTGAGATATGTCGAAGTCTAGATTATTAGATTAGAAGGGGGCCCCATGGTCTATAGGTGTTTACTATAAAAGGAACTCGCCAAGGTTTTTTGAGCTTTCTTTGGGGCGGCGTCCTTATTAGTAAAACCGCAAAGATCGAGCTTAGATAGGGCTATTTGAATGTTGTCTTACGCTAGCTCATAATCAGAGTCCGTCTCAACGAAACAACTGCCTCTAAGGATATGGTCATGCAGCTTCCACGACTGAGCCTCGAAAGCCACGTAAGCGTATGTTGACACGTCCTCTACCGAGGCAAGGCAAGGCAAGGCTAAGGCCCCCGGAACACATCGGTAGAAACGCCAACCTCCATTGGAAATCCCCAAAGTGCCCCTCCCCCCCCCCCCCCCGGTACACAATAATGTCATCAATCCTAGAGAGCCTTGTCAAAGAGGGACACGACTTCAACAACAAACATAGGTTAACACGTTCAAAGACCAAACAAATGTTTAGCTACCCTTATGCATGAGCGGAGCTATAGAAGCTCACTTTTAGAGTCCCGCAACTTTGGCAGACATTCCATAAATTCCACGAAATGCACGACCCTTTTCGTAGCTAAGGTGTTGATATACCCTGCATCCCGACTGACCAGTGATGGATCTAAAAAATATGACTATTTTCCAAAAAAAAAAAAATCTCCTAAGTTTCATAAATAGGTTTTTTTGGGAAAGGTGAGAAAGATTAAAAATTTATATGCGTGCATCATTTTTTGGGCTTATTCATGATGTTTTGGATTGTTTTTTCTAGAAACACACCAAACATAACAATTAAAAACAAAAAACAATGTATTTTAGACACAAAACTTATAATACCATGCCAAGAACATTAAGTAGTGTATTTTATATGTGTTTTAATTTTAATTACTATAATACATTGCATTATGTTTTAAATTATTGTGTTTAGTATTTTCAAGCCAAAACAATCCAAAACATCATTCCTAAATCTAAAACATGATGGCTACTTGTGAATTCTTAATCATTTACGACAGGGGGCGAAGGGTGATAGGGGCAAGGGTTGGAGGGTTAAGGGTTTCATTTTGGTTTGGCTGTTTGCACGTAAATGGGTTTTGGGGTTGAGTTATCCTGCACGGTCTTTTAAATCTAGAAAATGTATAAATATACGTTGGATCACAAAATAATACGCAATGACGAGCAAAATATAACACAATGTCAACCGATATAACAATGCCGAGAAAAAAATACACAATGAACTAAACAAAAGACACAATAACAAAAAACAAACAAATAGTAAGAAATAAAAAGACACAATGATCTGAAACAAATTTTTTTAAAACGAAAAGCGAAAACCTACAATTTGATATTGTAGAGTTTGACGAGAAGACTCTGATATCATTTGAATGAGTTCAATTAGAGTGTATTTAAACAAGGACATTGATTCTATTCTCTCTTTAGTTTCTAATTGATAAAAAACACAAATATTTATTCAATTGTTATGTATACCAATTTATAAATAATATTCTTCACATGTTAAAATGCATGTGTTTTCAGTCTTTTTATATATTCTTAACTTTTGGTTAATAATATAACATACCATATAATATATTAATTCATACAATATATTAATTATTAAGAGTTTTAACACCAGTACACACATTGTTTCTTAAGAATCAAACACACAAAAAGAAAACACGCATATAATGCATTACATAGGTTCGCAACTATTTTGCCCTATGCACTCGTCATCCCATACTTCGCTTCTGTTGTATGTACGTGTATATATTTATTTATATGCGTAAAGGCATGTGTTTGCGTAATAAAATATGCATTGAATAATACTTTTATATATTTGTTGATGTTGCGTGGTAGTTAGCTAGGGTTTATAATAATAATAATAATATTAATAATAATAATAATAATAATAATAATAATAATAATAATTTTTTTTGAATGGCCAACTAAACCTGAAAGGATTCAAACCGTGCCCCTTCTCATTGATTGAATCACTATAAATAATACAATTGTTATCTCCTAAATATGGGAGGAGATAATAACAATAAATACAAATTAATTACAGAGATAATTATAACAAAATATAATAATCTATTACACCCCCGCAGTCGAATCGGGAGGAGACCGGATGCTGAGACTGGATCTGAAATCTTCAAACAAGACGCGCGGTAGACCCTTGGTAAAAATATCTGCAATCTGGTATCTGGAAGGCACATGTAAGATACGAACATTACCGCGCTGAACCTGTTCTCGAACAAAGTGAATATCCAGCTCAATGTGTTTAGTACGCTGATGCTGAACCGGGTTCCCTGACAAATAAATGGCGCTGACATTATCACTATAAACCATAGTCGCACGGGAGATAGGAACGAACAGCTCAAGTAACAGATTACGCAACCAACAAATTTCCGCAACGACGTTGGCGACACCGCGATATTCAGCCTCATCGCTGGAGCGGGACACTGTAGGCTGACGCTTAGAGGACCAAGAAATCAAATTGTCTACATAATAAATACAGTAACCACTGGTGGAGCGTCGAGTGTCCGGGCATCCGGCCTAATCTGCGTCGGTATAAGCTAGTAAAGAAGCGCTCGATGTGGGACCCAAGGACAAGCCATAAGACACGGTCCCCTTGATGTACCTGATGATACGCTTCAAGGCTAGCCAGTGAGCGGTGCAAGGGGCGTGCATGTGCATACAGACCTGCTGAACAACATATGTAATGTCAGGACGGGTAAAAGTCAGGTACTGTAGGGCACCCGCCAAGCTCCGGTATAAAGTGGGGTCAGAGAAAAGCTCGTCCGGTGATGCGCCCAATTTGGCGTTCGCATCAACCGGTGTGTGGACGGGATTGCACGACTGCATGCTGGCACGTGCAATAATATCATTAGCGTATGACTGCTGAGAGAGGAACATAGTGTTCTGCTGTCTAGTCACAGAGATGCCTAAAAAGTAACTCAGAGGACCCAAATCTTTCATGGCGAATTCGGTAGCTAGATACGCCATGAGACGCTGACGAAGAGCGTCAGAGGAGGTGACCAGAAGAATGTCATCAACATAGAGAAGAAGAAAAGCTGTGTCGTTGCCCTGTCTAAAGGTGAAGAGTGACGCATCACACTTGCTGTGTAAGAAGCCCAAGGATAAAACATAATCAGTAAAACGTTGGTACCACGCTCGGGGAGCCTGTTTTAAACCATATAGTGACCGCCGTAGCAGACATACATGATCAGGAAAATTCCGATCCCTGAATCCCATGGGCTGGTGCATGTAGACGGTTTCCTGTAAATTTCCATGTAGAAAGGCATTTGTGACGTCTAACTGATGCACTGCCCAGCCCCTAGATAGTGCAAGAGAAATAGTAACCGGTTTGACAACCGGACTAAAGGTCTCACCACAATCTATACCAACCTGTTGAGAGCGACCATCGCACACAAGACGTGCTTTGTAACGCTCTAATGTGCCGTCCGACCTGTATTTATGCTTAAACAACCACATGGACCGTATAATATTCATATTAGGCACACGAGGTACTAACTCCCAAGTCCCATTTCTAATTAAAGCATTGTACTCGGTGCTCATGGTAGAAAACTATTCAGGACTGGCCAAGGCGTCGGTGGGGTTTTTGGGTATGGGTATAATGGTAGGTGTGGTAGAGGTGGAAAGGTTGAACGGGATTTTAGGTTTGTGGATCCCACTCATAAGGCGGGTGTGGATGGTTCGAGCATTGGGTTGGGCGATGGTGGGAGGTATCGGTTGGGTCTGGGCAGGTGTAGGTACTGTTGGGTTGGGCTGATTTTGGGTACGAGTGTGAGATGGGCCGGCAAGTGGTGTGGAAGATTATGGGGTGGGCCGTGGTGTAGTATTGTTTGGTGGAATGGAGGTTGGGCTGGCTGATGTAGCGAGTGGGTCTGGTGGTGTAGTGTGTGGGCTGGACGGGTTGGGATTTGAAGTGGGGCTGTGGTTATTAGTCGTGGTTGGGCTGGTGGTAGCGACATGGGGACAGAGGGGGTGCGGGAAGGATTCGGTAAGGAAATCATATGTGGGTGGTGGTCCAATGGTTTGGGCAAAGGGAAATGTGGTTTCGTAAAAGGCAACATGACGAGAGATGATGAATTGTTTGGTGGATAAATCAAAGCACCGGTAGCCACGGTGAGTCGATGGGTATCCAAGAAAGACGTAAGGGTGGGAGGAATTTTCAAGTTTGTGGATGGTGGTAGATGGGTCAAATGGGTAACAAAGACAACCGAAGACACGTAAATGGTCATATGTGGGTGTGGACCTGTATAGTAGTTCAGTTGGGGTTTTATTGTGAGTAGTTTTGGAGGGTAAAATGTTTAGGAGGTATGTGGCGGTTTCAAGGGCAAAGGGCCAAAGGTAGGGGGGTAGGGAGGCATGAGCCATAAGGCTGCGGACCATGTTATTTATGGTACGTATTTTACGCTCAGCCTTACCGTTTTGAGAGGATGTGTGTGGGCAGGATAGACGGTAGAGTATACCATTGGTGGTGAAAAAGGTTTGAAAGGAATTATTTATGTATTCGCTACCATTATCACACTGAAAAGTTTTGATGGTGCGTTCAAACTGGGTTTTAATGGTTGATGCAAAATTGGTGAAGGATGGGAAGACTTGAGATTTTTGGGCTATTGGGTAGGTCCATAAAAAATTAGAGTAATCATCAAGAAATAATACGTAATATTTATGGCCTGATGAACTAACAATAGGTGAGGTCCATACATCACTATGAATTATATCAAACGGTTGCAAAGTTAAATTATTTGACGGAAAGAAAGGTAATCTAATGCTTTTTCCAAAAATACAAGACTGGCAAACATTATTAATTAGAAGAAACATCAAAATCCAAAACATTCAAAGTTTTTAATTTATTTAAAGGGACACGTCCCGGGTGGCCGAGACGGTGATGCCAGACTTGTGAAGAAATAGCAGCTATGGCGGTAGGTTGAGAGGTGGATGACCCGAACAGCAAGGGATAGAGATCACCGTTGCTGTTGCATCGAAGGAGTGGTGCCTTGGTCTTGTAGTCCTTCACAAGAAAACCAAACGGGTCAAATTCAACAGAAACAGAATTGTCCGTGGTGAACCGACGGACAGAAATTAAATTTTTAACAAGTCTAGGTGAGTATAGGACATTTTTTAGGATAACGGGTGGGAAAAGCTTGGGTAGGTATTTTGTGCCTTGTCCAAGTACAGGAATCATTTCACCATTACCAACAATAATATTACGAGACAAGCAATTATTAGAAAAGGAGTGAAAGTCACCTTGCTCTTGTGTCATGGTTGATGAAGCGCCAGTGTCCATGTACTGAGTAGGGTCCGGTTGCTGCAGTGACATAGTATAGAGTGCCTGCTCAATATCAGTCGGGCTATACACCGTGTGGGCCTGGTGAGGTCTTGGGCCGAGTAGGCCAGCCTGGGTAGAGGTGTTAGAATTAGGCCGGTTTGTAGAAGGGTAGGGGCATGGAGGGGAGGGCCATGGAGAGGAGAACTGGGCCTGTTGTTGGGATGGGAAGTTTGGGAAGAAGGTGTTGGGCCAAGGGGAGGTCCAAGGATTGAAGGGAGTCTGCCAAGGGTTCCAGTTTGCGGGAAAACGGCCGTAGGCCTGCTGGTTGCCAAACGAGGGCTTCCCGCGGCCACGGCGACCCGAGGGTTTGCGGGAGCGGTTGTAGGTGGTGGTGTCTGGGCGTGTGGGAGGTTGGTGCGCTGGATTGGGTTGGCGGGAATGTGTGGCAGAAAGGCGGTGGATGCCGATTTGGCCGCATGGCGAGCCTGGTCCGCTTTCCGATTCTCCACCTCAATAATCTTGGACCTGGCTTTGTAGAAATTAGGTAGAGGTTCTTCGGAGGTTAGAATAGTGGCGATGCCCTCATACTGTTCGTTGAGACGGTCATTATCAACCGGTGAGTCCACGTTAGCCAATTGATCGGCTAATGTTTTTAGTTCCTGACAATAGGCAGAAACATTGGGAAAAGAGTCTTGGCGGGTGTTAGAAAATTTATTCATAAGGTATATGGCGTGGGCACTTTTGTTATCCTGAAAAAGGTCTTGAATGGCAATCCAGGCTTCATGGGCGGTTTTGGATTTATCAATGACGGTGTGGAGAAGATCATTGGAAACGGTGCTATATATCCATTGGAGTACAATGGCATCAAGTCGTTCCCAATCATCATCGGGTTTGGCAGAGGAGGATTCGGTGAGTGGTGGTGGAGGGCGGGGCGATAGGTGGTGGTGAACAAGGAAGGCCTTGCAGTGGATGGTAAGCAAAGTGGACCAAGAGCCATATTGAGAAGAGTCGATTTCTAAGGTGATAGGGATATAGTTTTTGATATTTGATACGGTGGTGACGGGATGAAGTTTGGACTCGATGGTGATCGGTGATGGGTTTGGAGGAGGGGTAGTCATGGTGAGAGAAGAGAATCAGTGGGGTATCGAAGGAAGGAGAGTGTTCCGATCAAAAGTGATGACCGGCAGAGGGGTAGAGAGACCGATGCAGAAGGAGATCGATCAATGGGAGGCGGCAGGAAGAGGGGTAGGGTTTCACTGGACTCGTGATACCATGAAAGGATTCAAACCGTGCCCCTTCTCATTGATTGAATCACTATAAATAATACAATTGTTATCTCCTAAATATGGGAGGAGATAATAACAATAAATACAAATTAATTACAGAGATAATTATAACAAAATATAATAATCTATTAAAACCGTCTCTCCAAGCCCGGGTACTAGCCAAATTCCCCAAACCGAGATATGCCTGGTAGCCGGACCACCCCAGATGCACGGGAAACCCGTTGAATGGGAAAACCATCGCCCCCGTTTGGAGTCGAACCAGGGTGAAATCTGTTCAAACTCTTCATTGCGATGTCCATCAACCGGTTGAGTTAGGTAGTAAGAATAATAATAATAATAATAATAGTAATAATAATAATAATAATATAATAATAATAATAATAATAATAATAATAATAATAATAATAATAATTTAACAAACCAAACGATATATGCAATAAATGTTAAAAACAGCTCAATTAACTCGAAATTCTTCACTGTTTAAACATTTTAACCATAACTACTTCTTTTCTGAAACGGCAAATATTGTATGCACAAGAATAGGACTAAAAAGAAGCCGTGTAGCAATCAGGCTGGATGGCTAGGGCTGGCTTGTGATCACCTCAACATTTTTTTCATTAGGAACGTCTTCTTCTCTATTTCCTGGATGCTATTGAGCCCTCGCCAGCACTATAACAATTAACAAAGGACAACGGATAATTTTGGTTGGCCCCACTTTTATTAAACTAATGAAAAAGGAAAATGGTTGAGGGAGGCTTCATTGCATTTTTTGGGCGCTACTAAAAGCAAACAATGAAGTCTCATGTTGACGTGAAGCTGAAGTGACACAATAAAGCCTATAGAAACTCCATTCCACACCTTATAACCTTACATCCAACACAACACAACACAACTACAATAAAGAAGCCCTTGAATTGAAACCCATTTCACCAAACAATCAACCGAAAAAAAATAATAATCTTTACCCTATAAGAATTTTTGAGTCATGTATCACTTTCTAATGTTTATCACCTGTATTTTTTAATCTCTCTTTTATTAAATCATAATTTATTCTTTCTAATGTTTAAATAATTATAATAGATTCAGTTTCTAATGTTTAAGTAACTATAATAGTAAAACATATTCCGTTTTTCTTTATTATTAAATAACAATCTTAAATCGTAATTTTTCTATTTCTATCTTATTTATTTGATATTTTTTATTTTAAAACTACTTTTTTATATTTTACGCTTATTAAAAATCATTTAATATTTCATTCATCAAACACTATGTAATACACATGTTTCTAAGCCTATCGATAGAATTAGGATCCTTGCCTCCTTTCTATTGATTTACAATTATTTATAATGATACAATGAGATCTCTATTTATGGATAGAGATTATCTAATTAATTCAAATACAATCATGATATAATTACATATGCTATTACACCCCCGCAGTCGAAGCGGGAGGAGGCCGTATGCTGAGACTGTCTCTGAAATCTTCAAATAGTACCCGTGGAAGACCCTTCGTAAAAATGTCGGCGACCTGAAATCTTGAAGGAACGTGTAGCACTCGAACATGACCCCGTTGGACTTGCTCTCGGACAAAATGGATATCGAGCTCTATATGTTTGGTGCGTTGATGTTGCACCGGGTTGCCAGATAGGTAAATCGCGCTAATGTTGTCACAGTACACCAATGTTGCGCGAGGGAGAGGATGGTGGAGCTCGAGTAAAAGATTGCGTAACCAGCAAATCTCTACAACGACATTGGTTACTCCCCGGTATTCTGCCTCTACACTGGAATGAGCGATGGTACTCTGTCGTTTAGACGACCATGAAATAAGATTGTCCCCGAAATAGATACAATAGCCGCTAGTGGAACGAGGTGTGTCAGGGCACCCAGCCCAATCAGCATCAGTGTATGAAACTAACGACTGAGATGGAGAGCCGTGAATGGTGAGGCCCAAATCGGTAGTCCCCTTGAGGTAACGAATAATCCGTTTTAGTGCGTTCCAATGGTCGATACGAGGGGAGTGCATGTGCATGCATACCTGCTGGACAGCGTATGAGATATCTGGTCGGGTGAACGTGAGGTACTGTAGAGCGCCAGCCAGACTGCGGTATAACGTGGGGTCATGAAACAGGTCACTAACAGTGGCGCTAAGCTTGCCATTGGTGTCGACGGGTGTGGCAACTGCATTACACGACTGCATACCGGCTCGAGCAATGATGTCATTGGTGTAAGATTGTTGTGAAAGAAACATAGTGTCTTTTACACGAGACACTGAGATGCCCAGAAAGTAGCTC
Organism: Ambrosia artemisiifolia; assembly: GCA_032199755.1. NCBI lineage: Eukaryota > Viridiplantae > Streptophyta > Magnoliopsida > Asterales > Asteraceae > Ambrosia > Ambrosia artemisiifolia. The sequence continues at coordinate 45,133,843 of CM063518.1, forward strand.
AGGGGACCAAGGTCCTTCATGGCGAACTCGCTCGAAAGCCGTTCCATAAGCGAGTGGCGAAGCTTGTCTGAAGATGTAACCGGAAGAATATCATCTACATACAAAAGAAGATAAGCTGTGTTGGGACCTTGGTGGAGCGTAAAGAGAGATGCATCGCTGCGGCTATGATGAAATCCAAGAGTGAGAACAAAATCAGTAAACCGCTGGTACCATGCCCTGGGTGCCTGCTTAAGGCCATAAAGAGATTTCTTGAGGGAGCAAACATAATCAGGAAACCGTTTGTCCCGAAAGCCCATGGGTTGATACATGTAGACTGTCTCATGGAGATTCCCATGGAGGAAGGCGTTGGTGACGTCCAATTGGTGTACCGACCAATGTTTGGATAATGCAAGTGCAAGTACTGTCCGAATGGTGGCCGGTTTCACCACTGGGCTAAAGGTCTCACCACAATCCACGCCAACCTGTTGTAAACGACCATCACAAACCAAGCGACCTTTGTATCGTTCCAAAGAACCATCCGACCTGTATTTGTGTTTAAATAACCACATGCTTCTAATAACATTCATATCCGGTGTACGAGGTACTAATTCCCAAGTTCCATTTCTAACTAATGCATCGAACTCAGTAGACATGGCAGAGTACCATTCTGGTATGGACAAGGCATCGGTAGGGCTCTTTGGGATATGGATAATAGAAGCGGTGGTGGTCGTGTTAAGGTTAAAGGGTTGTTTGGGTTTGTGTATGCCGCTCATAGAGCGGGTGTGAATGGTTCGGGCAGGAGGGGCAGGGGGGGCAGGAGGTGGCGGGTTTGGGGATGTGGCAGGCGATGTGGTGGTGTGTGGCGAGTAGGTGCTTTGGGCCGGGGTGGGGTTCTGGGAGTGGTTTGGTGAAGTTGTAGTTGGGCCGGATGGGAGGTGTGTTTGGGCCGTGGCTAAGGGTGGTTGCAGTGGGCTGGGATGATTTGTTGGGGTAGGCTGGGAAATATGCGGATGAAGATGGTGTGGGATGGTCGAAGGTGAGGTGTTGAGGAAGTCATATGTAGGCTGTGGGGTGATGGTTTGTTTAAAAGGGAAAATTGTTTCGTCGAATACTACGTGCCTGGAGAGAAAGATCTGTTTGGTATTCAGGTCAAGACACCGGTACCCCCTATGGGTAGGAGGGTAACCGAGAAAGACGCAAGGATGAGATCGGGGATCGAGTTTATGGATGGTGGTAGATGGAGTAAGAGGGTAACATAGGCATCCGAAGACACGTAGGTCGTCATATGTGGGGGTTGTGTTGTATAGAATTTCTGTTGGTGTTTTGGTTTTGGTGGTAGGAAGTATGTTGAGGAGATAAGTGGCGGTTTCTAATGCAAAATGCCAAAAGTGGGTGGGTAGTGATGCGTGTGACATAATGGTTCGGATGAAGTTATTGATAGTGCGAATTTTTTTTCGGCTTTGCCGTTTTGGGAGGACGTGTAGGGACATGACAAGCGATAAAGGATGCCGTTAGTAGTAAAAAAATTTTGAAATGCGTTGTTAACGTACTCACGGCCATTATCGCATTGAAAGGTTTTTATGGTGCGGTTAAATTGTGTTTTAATTGTTGAAGCAAATTGTCTGAAGGCGGGAAAAACGTTTGATTTGTGAGTAAGTGGGTATGTCCATAAAAAATCAGTATAGTCATCTAAAAATAAAACTTAAAATTTATGACCAGAAGAACTAATAATAGGAGAAGTCCACACATCACTATGTATTATGTCAAAAGGTAATACGGTGCAAGAATTAGAAGCAAAAAAAGGAAGTCTAATACTTTTACCCAAAACACAAGAGTCGCAAACATTATTACTAGAACCATTAAAAGAAATAGAACTACTAGTTTTAATAGAATTTAAAGACTGACGTCCCGGGTGACCGAGACGTTGATGCCAGAGATCAGCAGTGATGGCAGCGAGTGCGGTGGGAAGTGTGGAAGAGGACCCGAGCACCAGAGGGTAAAGATCACCGCTGCTATTGCACCGCAGGAGTGGAGCCCGCGTCTTGAGGTCCTTCACAAGAAAACCAAACGGATCAAACTCAACAGACACTCAATTATCTCTAGTAAATCGACGAACAGAAATAAGGTTTTTAATTAATTTTGGGGAATAAAGTACGTTTTTAAGGATAAAGGGAGGGAATAGTTTAGGAAGGTATTTTGTGCCTTGTCCGAGTACCAGAATAGTGTTACCATTACCTACAATAATATTTTGAGGGATGCAAGAATTAGAAAAAGAAAGGAAATCACCTTGCTCGTTTGTCATTGTAGAAGAAGCACCGGTATCCATGTATTGGGTGAGGTCGGGCTGCTGCAGAGACATGGTATAGAGGGCTTGCTCGATGTCCGTTGGGCTATAAGCCGTGTAGTGATTCTGGGCTGGTTTCGGGCCTAGGAGCCCAGGTTGCTGGGCCGAGAGAGCGGGTCTGTTGGTGTTTGGGTAAGGACAAGGTGGGCTGGCCCAAGGGAAAGGTTGAGTGGATGAAGAGGGATAGTATTGGGCCTGCGAGGGTGAATATTAGGCTGGATTGAACGGTTGTTGGGTGGGCCATTGGGAAGTCCATGGTGAGTAAGGTGTAGGCCAAGGTTGCATGGGGTAGAAGGGAAACCCACGTCCAGGCAAGCCACGGCCTCTGCCTCGACGACCGGTGCGGCCGCCTCGGCTTCGGCTGTAGGTTGGCTGCTGGCCGTAGGTTGGCTGTGGTGGGCGGGTGTTTTCGGGGTTGCGGGTAGGCCTATTTTGGTTGGTTGCGGTTAAGGCGGAAGATGCGGTTTTAGCGGTTTGAATGGCTCTCTCGGCTTTGTCTGTTTCTGCCTGAATAAGCTTGGACCTAGCAACATAAAAAGATGGTAAAGGGGACATATTCTTGAGTATTGTAGCGATACCTTCATACTCTGCATTCAACCGGCCAAAAAGTTGTAAAACCAAGCGATTTCCATCTACCGGGGCATCGACATTAGCAAGCTGATCCGCAAGAACCTTGATTTCCTGGCAATACGCGGACATGTTGGAGAATCCATCTAGGCGAGTATTAGAAAATTTATGCATGAGATGGATTGCACGAGCGGCCTTGTTGTCATGAAAGAGATCTTCAATGGCAGTCCATGCTTCATAGGCGTTGGAGACATTATTAATGATGGTGTGCAGGATGTCGTTCGAGATTGTACTGTATAACCATTGTAGGATAATGGCATCAATACGCTCCCATTCATCAGAAGCGGTGGACGATTCAGTATCATCGGGTGGTGGCCTCGGTTTAAGATGGTCATCCACCATAAACGCCTTACAGTGAATTTTGAATAAGGTTGCCCACGAAGCATACTGAGATGATTCAATTTCAAGGGTTATACCGATATAATTCTCGATGTTGGAGACTGTGGTAGCAGGGTGTAGTTTGGATTCAATGGTGACAGAAGAAGGGAAAGTAGTAGAGGATTGTGCAGGGGAAGACATGGTGAAAAAGGAGTGATCGAAGGAAGAAGAAACAGGATCGGACCCTGTTGTGCCTTACGAACAGAAAAAAAATTCGAAGAAAGGAGGAGGAGGCGGCACAAGTATTAGGGTTAGGAGGATGATACCATGATAGAATTAGGATCCTTGCCTCCTTTCTATTGATTTACAATTATTTATAATGATACAATGAGATCTCTATTTATGGATAGAGATTATCTAATTAATTCAAATACAATCATGCTATAATTACATATGCTATTACCTATAACAAATAAAAAAACAAAGTAAAATGTTATGCTAATAAAAACAGTACGTCAAAGTTGGAGCGTGCAAGTCTTTAACAACCAATTTGCCAAGTAAAAATCTGAGTTGTGAGGTCCCAGCCCCTTTGTAAAAATTTTGGCAATTTGCACCTTGAAATCAATGTTTACTAGTCTAATTTATGTGTCTCCACCTTTTTACGTACAAAATAGCAGCCAATGTCCACATATGTAGGTCTCTCCTTAAAAACTGGATTTTTGCAATATGCGTAGTTGCATGGTTATAATAAAACAAAGGTGTTGGTCCTGTCATAGGTATGCCTAACTTCTATAAGAGCCACCGCATCCATAAAACTTTGCTAACAGTGGATGCCAGGGAACGGTATTTGCTTCAATGGAAGAATATGATACCATTAACTATTTCTTAGTTTTCCAAGTGATCGGTGTCCTTCCCAATAGAAGCAGATAACCAGTTCTAGACTTTCTTGTGTAATCGTCCCATTATTTGTTTGTGTCGATTATTGTCCACTTTCAATTCTATGTCTCCCTTATCCAACTACAAATTGGATTCCATAGTTAACGAACTGGGCCGACAACCTTTCAACCTACAATCTTCAAGAATATCTAGTGTATTCTTACTTTGGCTCAAGGCTAGACCCTCAAATGTACGAGCAACGTCGATACCAAGAAAGTACTTAAGGCACCCTAGATCCTTGATGTTGAATCGCTTATCTATCTCATCGTTCATGTTTTGTATTTTGGTGAGGTCGTTCCCAACCACAATGGCATCGTTGACGTGAATTAGAGTTGCTACAAAATTCTCACCTTGTTTATAGATGAAAAGAGAATAATATGCCTTGCATTGTCTAAAGTCGAGTTCAATAGAGAAGTTGTTTACTTTTAGTACCAATTTCAAGTTGCTTGTTTGGGCCAATAAAATGATTTTCTTACCTTGCAGACTCTAACTCCCCTTCCTTAGAAAAGTCGTGTGGTATTTTCAAATGTCTTCATTTAAACCTACATGTAGGAAGGCGATGTTCATGCCAAGTTGATTGATGATCTAGTTTTTCTTAACTGTCACGAATAGAAGAGTTCTAATAGTGATAAGTTTGGCACTGGGTGCGAAGGTGTCGTGGTAGTCGATTTCCTCCTTTTGGGTGAAACCCTTTGCTACTAGACCAACTTTGTATCGCTCAACTTCTCCATTTGGCCTATATTTCACCTTATAAACGCACTTTGAATCTATAGAATGTTTTCCACTGGTAGACTTTCGAGAGTCCACGTACCATTTTCTTGAAGAGCGTGGATCTCCTTTTTCACGGCCTCTTTCCACATCCTGTATAGCTTGGTTAAAGTTTTTTAGCTCATCATTGGAATTGATGGCTATAAAGTGCCTTACAAGAACTGGAAATATTATCATACGAAACAAAATTTTACAAAGGATGTATCATTGAGGATTCTAGACTATGTGTGGTTTGTGTAGGATTGACAGACAGTGGAAGCTTTACAAAAAAAAAAAAAAAAAATTAATTGAGCAAGTTGTCTTCTAATTCTCTTTTCTCTAGTCGGTTCACCATTTTCTAAAATTGTGTATTCAGTTTTAACGATAGGTTTGGCCATAGTAGGTGGTTCTATATTTTTTTCTTAACCCTTATCGGCTTATCGTCATTTGTTTCAACATGGATGAGTATTTCATCCCAATGCATGTTTTCAGCCATATCACTAGGGTTGCTACCCTGGAGCCTTCTTTTCAACTTCTCTATATATAGTTTTGCTAACATGATCATCGTAATACTATGCTTTGGAATTAAAATATTTCGGGTTCATCATCTTTAAGCCACTTGATCCACTGGTGTCATATGTAAAGACATTTTCAAAGAACCTAACATGACTTGACACAACTATTTTTCCATTTTCTACATCATACACTTTCTACGCAAAAACAGTCCGAGTCTTCGCCTTTTCTCGAACGTATCACCTCCTATTTCAGTGCCATAATAATAAGCAAGACAACCAAAAATCTTTAAAAACTTATAACCATGTTTTTTTTAATCATAAACCATCTCATACAGTGTTTGATTTCCAGTGGTTTTGGAAGGAAGTCAATTTATAATGTTGGTCGTTGTCATGACACATTCTACCCAAAATTTTTAATGATAATTTTGCTTCATTCAACCACACTATTTTGTTGTGGTGTGTGTAGGCAAGTAATCTCAAGTAAAATTCCATGATTGCATATATATTGAGCATTTAGTTTGATGTAAACTCCCTACCGTTATCATACCTAATTCTTTTGACAGTTTAGTTAAATTGAGTTTCGATCATCTTGTTTAAAAAGATCAAGCAATCACTTGCTTTTGAGTTTTTTCTAAAGGAACACCCACACTAATCAACTAAACTAGTATTGTTTGTACCTGAATGAGCATTCTTAAGAAAATCTATATTAGAAAGCTTATCGTGTGAGGCATGACCAAATCGTTTATGCCACACAGTGAAGGTACTCATCATAGCCATCCTCTCGCTCCGTATAATCTCCATTCAATAAAGCCTTTTCATATGTTTACCTATTTCACCAATATATTAAAAAGTTCACATGCAAATAAATTGTAGGGAACGATGCCAACAAGTAAAGTTCATCCATCACACGTACCAATGTGGAATGGTATCAAAGTTTCATACACACTTGTAGCAATGTGTTTGTTCCCACTTGCAATCGGAGGATACTGGGCTTATGGTCACTTGGTATGTTATTTCTTTGAGTCACGCATTATTAATTTTATATATATGTTTTGGACCTACGGTAACAACTAACAAGATAGTTTGCTTGTACATTTACTCTTGTTTGTTGCCTAATTGGGTTGGTGGGTTCTAAAGGAAATTGTCAAACGTGTTAGTGTGTCGATTACTTTAATTAAACAGTTAAAATAGATCGACATGAACATGACTGAATTAGTATACGTGAATCGTGATAGAATAATAACAATCCCAAACCTGATTAGATTTGCTATGTTTCATGTTGTGCTAGAAATTACCACCCCTACTTTTGTAGTTATTAGCTACGTTTTATGATCAATTGGGCAAAATCTTATTGGTTTCAAGTTCGGGTCAAATGATCAAACTAGCATATATTATGGAACAATAATTTTCTATAAAATTCATTCAAATTGTTACAACAGATTCCACCAAGTGGGATGTTGACAGCACTATTTGTGTTCCACTCCCAAGATGTGGCGAAATCAATCCTCGCCTTTGCAAGCTTACTTGTGATCATCAACGCTCTGAGCACATTTCAAATATATGGAATGCCAACATTCGATGAGATGGAGGCCATATATGTAAGAAAGTTCAAAAAGCCTTGTGCATGGTGGCAAAGGATGGTCCTAAGAACAGTGTTTGGATTCATTTGTTTCTTTATAGCTGTCGCAATCCCATTTCTATCCAATCTAGCAGGCTTGATCGGTGGCATTGCCTTGCCTGTGACACTAGCATATCCATGCTTCATGTGGCTAAGGATCAAGAAACCAAAGGCCTACAGCACAAGTTGGTGGCTAAATTGGGGACTTGGAATTCTTGGTATGATATTAAGTGTGCTCCTTATTGCAGCTGGGGTTTATGTCGTTATTCATGATGGTGTAAAGCTTAACTTCTTCAAGCCTGTGTGATGTTAGGGGAATGAGTATTTCCAAGGACCAAATTTTAATTTGGACCAAATCTATTATGTCAATTTGCATGTTATTATTTGTGTGTGGTTATAACTTACAGCTTGTAAGTAATAGAGTGTGACACTGAATTTAATGAGCTATTTTTATCAAATTGTCTGTTTGGATTTGTAAAATGGCAAAAGTAATAAAATTTAAACACGTAGCGGAAGACTTAAAATAGTTTAGATATTTGTTCAAAACTCGATGAAATCGAGAAAGAAACATATATAAAGTATGAGGTGTGTAAGTCGAAATTAAAGTGTAATGAAAAGTAGATTGTTAACATTCCACAGGATGATGATCGGTACTAAACTTATATATTGATCCATTCTTCTCCTGTTCTAATTCTTGTTGATTTGAGGTGTTTTAAGTAAAAATATACATCAGCCACAAATATCAGATTATCAAAGGACTACAGAGTCTTAAATTTTGTCGTATTATTCCGTAAAGTTCAACTAGTATGTGTATCTCTTAGAACCGTAGTTTTAAGGTTTCTAGCTGTATTTTTATACTTTTGGTTAACAAAGGTCAAAATCCCCTTTATGTGGAATGTTACTCCCAATGGTATGCTTGAGAAATGGTAGTGGGGATTAAACATAGCCTCTGCTGGAAAGTAATCTGGGGCATTCATCATGGTTTGATAAGTTGGAATTTTATTCCTACTAAGGTGTTGATTCCTGGACAGTGGAAGCAAATTCATAATATTTCGATGGATCTAGGTCATTTTGATGTGGATTTTAGTAGTTCCATAAAGGCGATATTGGGCTGCAGCGATAATGTTATATTTTGATTGGATGTGTGGCTGGATTTGACTCTCTCGTATTATGTTTTCCGAGCCATTTTTGCAGCTGAGAAGGATAAGTCATGTTGTGTTGTGTTGTGTTGACAGGGTTATACATTTTGGTCAATTCGAACCTCAGATGGCAGGAATTGGCCTTTGCATCCACTGGGCTTATTTATGGTTGATAGCCTAAAGAAGTGTATTCAGACCATTAATAGGGTGATGCATGATTATACATTCTCTTGGGCTAATTGGGTCCTCTTGAAAGGCTGAGAAAGAAAGGCTCCCAACTCTGGCAGCCCTGGCCTCTGAAAACATCTGATTCGCAATTGATAGGTGCTTTTTTTCTGTGGCAAATGTAGTGAAACAGGTTACCACATGCTTGTTTCATGTCAATTTTAAAAAAACGTATCTTAGATTGTGATGCAATGGTGCAAGGTTCCTTTTTTTTGCTTTTGGTATTCGTGATATCTCGGATCTCCACTCCATGGTCAAGGTTCAAAGAAGAGTGGGAAAGCGTTTCATGGAATCTTTGTTGTCACAAGTAAAAGTATTTGGAAAATGCGGAATGATTTCGTTTTTAGCCAATTGCCTATCTCAATGTCCAGAATTATATATAACCAGTGGCGGAGCTACATAGGAGCTAACGGTGCGCTCGACACCATTCAAATTTTGGTATTATATATAACGTGTAATAGAAAAAGTTCGAGCGACACCATTGATTTTTTACAAGCGACACCAATGTTTATTTACGAGCAACACCATTGATTTTTTACAAGCGACACCATTGGAAATACATGAAGTCATATGATTTCGCATATTATTTACACTTAATGAAGCACATTTTGGGGACTACAAATACATTGTCTCAAGCTCTTCAAAGAAATGATCAAGATATTGTGAATGCAATTGGGATGGTTAATGCAATGAAACAACAATTACAAATGTTTAGACTTGAAGGATTTGTTTCACTTATGGAAAATGTTGCATCTTTTTGTGATAAAAATGAGATAGAAACGGTTGATATGGAAGCCGAATATGTTAACCCAAAATATAGAAGGATAAAGACTAACATCACTAATCGTCATTATTTTGAGGTTGAAAATTTCAACACTGTGTTAGATATGCAAATTCAAGAGCTTAGCAATCATTTTAACGAGGTAACCACCGAGGTGCTAATGTGTATGAGTGCCTTAGGCCCGGATGATAATTTTAATGCATTTGATGTTCCAAAGTTATTAAGGTTAGCGGAGATGAACCTGTATGATTTTAATTGTGAAGAAAGAAATGATCTTATGCATGAGCTTGCCATCTACATTAATAACATAAGAGGTGACAAAATGTTTTGGCGACGTGAAAGGTATATCTAATCTTGCAAAATGATGGTGGAAACAAAGAAACATGTTGGATATCCTTTGGTCTATTGCTTATTGAAATAAGCATTAGTTCTACCGATTGCAACGGCAAGTGTTGAGAGATATTTTTCTTCTATGAAGCATGTGAAGACGGATTTGCGTAATCAGATGGGTGATGATTATTTGAATGATGATTGCATTTGTTTTATTGAAAAAGAGTTTTTGGCGAAAGTTACGATTGAAGACGTTATGAATCGTTTTCAAAACATGAAAACTCGTAGGGAGCAACTCTAAAATGTAATTTTTTTTATATATATTTTAAATGACTTTTACTATGATATCGATTTTTATTGCGTGATTTGACCCAACCCGATTCGAAAATATTGACATTGTGTTCTTATAAACCTAGGTATTGAAAAAAACCGACACCATAGGAATATAATCCTGGCTCCGCCACTGTATATAACTCACTAGCTTTTATCCCGGGAGTGTCCCGGGGTTGAAATATCTAATATTACACAATAAAATATCTAATATGACAACATAATTAATGAATTGCTAATACATGATTAATAAATATTATTATTATTATTATTATTATTATTATTATTTATTTTAAACAAATTTCTAACATAAGTTATCATATTCAAATATAAAAAAAAGGAATCTCTGCCTATGAAGTTATGTTTATCGTTTGTGATTTATTAGTAGAGTAAAATATATTTGAAAACAAAACCTCACAAAAATAGTTGTTTTTTTTTCTCCGTTTTTTATATAGCACTATGGTACTCGTTGGAAAGATAATAAAACGCTCGTTAATTTGGTGTAATTTTTTCTTTAAAAGATCTCGTATATAAAAGATATTAACGTTTAAAAGTTATCGGAGTAAACATTAGAGAGAAAATTTAATTTTGTTTTTAAATTTTTATCTTTTCCTAAAATAATTATAATATATATATAGATTTATTAAAAAACTCAAAAATTAAAAAATCCTACATGATGCCACGTGGCATATTTACGGAGAGGTTGGGGCCTCCCTTGAATGCCACATCATCAAAGTTTAATTCTTTTATTATAAGTTATAGATTGGTCAAGAGCATGTCTAAAGAATTCTATATTACCTCGAGTATGTGGAGGCCTTACCCTCTATGGTTTGGTGATAAAAGGTGTTGGAATTCTAAAGGGAAGATTGAGAGTTCAAGCCTCATATGAGACAAAAAAGGTGTGTTTAAAAGGGGTGTAATAAAATGATGTAAGAAGAGGTGTAAAAAAGTGGGGGAGGAAATTGTAGGACATGGGTCACGATTTTAATAAAATAATATTAATAAAATAATAAAGATACTCTCTTTATAAAATTTTGTGAAATCGTAGTACACACCGTATACAAATCAAAACAAAAATAAAAAGAAATATAACAAATGTAAATTAACCGATTCAAACCAAGTCTTCAATAAAATCATGAATCACGTCTTTTAGTAATGTCCTTGAGTCTATCTAAAATGATTCAACCAAGATCTTCAAATATGTAACACCTTAAAACCGTAATACAGAAAATGCGCAGCGGAAAATACCAACCGAAAAATTCATTTCTTTAATAACAACCCTGAATGATTAGAAATCAAATCTACCAAGTATTTTAAGTGTTACATCTTCTATTATTTCTTATTGCCTTCAACAAAACTCATCTTTATCTGGTTAAGTGACCGTCACCACGTACAATCTGCCTCCTCGCTCGATCGCCATCCTATCCTTGCTTTAAGAGGTAGACAATACAACCTACAATCACCACATAACCATATCATTAGTTCAGTAAGTGACTTCATGCAATTTACTCATAATGTGGAAATAACATCCAACAATACTCATTGATCCTGTTCAAACGTCTTTTACAATTTCGGGTCTGATTTCCGGATTCTAACCTCCAATTTCCAAGCATTCATACTTACATACCTACATCTTTATTAGCATTGTCATAATAAAGGATTAATAACACTACAATACATGCATGCGTACAATTTCCCTACACAACTTATCTTGACTCGTCATGTTATTCTTCCTTCATGTGTTCACTAGGACAAACATGACGTTTCCAATCCAATACTCAATCTACACATAATGACCAACCTTTACATACATAAAACTCTCACACAAACTCGGATATAAGTACCCATACATACATTACATTGGTCAATATACAAAAGCATAACAAAACTACTTACCATACTTGTTGCCATATACACACACATATCAATTTAATTACATACACATGCATCATTCCGTACTTATGTCATATTTGCAAATCCGACATTCCTATTACTTCCTACACCCATACCTAGCATTCAAAAATTCCAACAATGCTTGCCGATGCGTTAGACGGGAATAAGGATTGCACGTATAAGCTAAACATCAAAATACATGAAAAACGGACAATACTCCAGTGGGGAGCGCGTGCTGGTGCACACCAGCGCAAGGTGCGCTGGCCACCTTGCGCCCCCTGTTTAACCACATCAGAAGGTCAGTGCAAGCAATTTTAGGCACCACACCTAATGGCTTCCCATTCGCCTACTAATTTAACTTATGTTAAGTTAAAAAAAACATCATCCAATATAAATTATCATGTCTCGCTTGTCCTCTCTATATGTAACCAAGCATGGGTCAAGTCTACGGTTGACCCATTACCACATTTCTTACCTTGGCACAACCATTAATTACTTGTTACCTTTAAGATTCCCATACTACATGAACATATAAATTCGATATCATAATGCAAGTTAAGTTTAGGAATCACTTACCTCAAGTCCTCCAAGTTCATGCTTGGTTACTTACCTTATCTTGACCCACTAGCCTCCCATGCTTGAGTCCATCTTTCTTATCCTTCCACGTCATCACATTCACATCTCATTAACATACAAGATTGTTCATCTTACAGTTTAATCCAACACATAGCGTGCAACATATTACTTAAGTATAGTGTACACACTACTAATGAATTCTTCTTAGCAAATCATACAATCAACTAAGTTCCCACATGAATACTCTCTAATTCAATCCTCATGTTAACCTACTATCAATTGTATCTATTATCACATTAATTTCATATTTGTCAAGTCTTGCATACAAATTCACATATTATGCTCATCTAGACATTTCATCAAACAATTGGTGTGCATACAACTTTCTAAGCTCAATGTACAAGTATTTCATGCCTACTTTCATAGCTCATAACATCAATCATCATGTTTCTTCCAATTATCTATTATAATTCATACATAGATGTCAAACATAGGAAAATCTCTAATTCTTTCAACCTAGTTATCAACTCGACCAAAAGAATGTGGGTTATACCAAAATGTGAAGACCCACTTCAATCACACATGAATCTCTATCATACAACTACATTATATCAAGTTCAAATCATCAATCACAACTAGTTTCTACATGATTTAACATATTAACTATGTGTAAACCTTATTATTACAACATACAACAAACCTTTAGCCAAAACCTATCATCAAATGAACCTACTTAACATACCTTAGGTTTAGATATCACTAGATGATAGAAATCCTTAAACATGCAATGAAAATCATCCAATTTCCCTACTGATTTGTGCTCCAATTGTAGAATTTGACTTTGGGGAAACATGGTTCTCCTTGCATGTTGCCACCCACCAAATCCAGGGGAAAATGTTGCCCCCCCTTTCTTCCACCCAATTTTAAACCCTCAATTAACAAGTTTAACCCTCCAAGTTTGGTGTCCATACCCATTCTAACTAAATATTTCCTTCCTATCTATTTGGCCACTATTCTAACTATGTTAGATAATTTGGACATTTTATTTCATGCCATAATACATTAAAACATACTACTAAATTAAAGTTCGGGTTTTGGGGCGTTACAAGTCTACCCCCCTTAAAGAAGGTTTCGTCCCCGAAACCACTTTCATTACTAGCAAACCCATTCCCCCATTATCCTTAGGCATTCATTCTAGCCAATCGAAGCTAATATTTTTGCATAATACTAAAATCCTTATCCAACATTATTTCCACTTATTTATCTACTCTTTTCTTTCATTCAAGATTCATGCCATGTCACAAGCCAACATTATAGACTATACAATGACTTTAATCGTGAACAAACATAATTATATGTCCACGCTTTCTAATATTAACAAAAGCCTTCATGCAATTATCAAGCATACCAACTATCATAACCTAACTACTGTTTCACCTTCACTTATTCATACTTAACTTGAGAGTCCGACATCGTTCTATAGTCACTACCGAACCAGTGTATCTACCATACACACCCCACCCCTTTTTGGTAGATTTTAGAGCCATTCTGTTCATGCCTATTTGTTTGTTAGTTCATTTTACGCACTACCTATTGTAGACACATGTGTCCATTGCTGAACAACACCGAGTCTAACTAAGATTCATTCATCTTTTGACCTCTAAAAGTCGAACTTTCCAAACAACATCATGCTTGAACTACCCTTCATTCATACGTGGGTACTATTCAACATATATTTTTCTATATAACAATCACAAAATATCTAAATTTACTAACCTTCCTTTTACAACATTATCCAACCATCCATATGTCGGCTTAACTTGCTCATTCACAAGTCCACGCCATACTTAGCTTGCTTTAGTTCATTCACAAGGAGTTCCAACTCGTTAACTTCATATCATCTATCTTGTAGATTTCATCATATCCATAAATTCGACCATTCGTATCGACAAAATCGTTGGTTAGACATATACTTTACATTCATGAAAATTGACCTTCATTGGTCCATGCCAGTTTCCTTTCACTTGTAATGTCTAATTATATACATTTCCTTCCTGATCTCCCATTTACGTGCTATACTACATTACTTATAGCATTTTCCTATGCAAGATCCTTACATTTTATTCACTATCTTGAAAATTTTCTACAATCCAAATTTTCAAAGTAATCGCGCCATATTCTACTATTTTATAATAATTCCTACATCACATTCTTGCATCTCACAACATCATTCAGTTTCTGCATATAGAGGTACAAATCTTACAAAAGATCAACCGTTCATTCGTTTCCCATATGTTTCTAAAAATGACTCACATTAATACCATGCCTTACCATCTTCCACTACATATATACGTATTTTTATATGCCACACAACATGCATAGCTAAATTAAGTTACTAACTTGTGCTTATCTTGGTTAGAGAAAAATAATGTATTTCACTTCTTCATTCCTATCCAAATGACCCGCTTCATAGACTATTCTATATTTCTACAACATTCCAACTAATCTGACCCATTACTTGGGTAATTCTATACTTTTACATTTCCACTATTTGACCCATTCAGGGTCATTTCTACAATTTCTACTATTACACCCCTTTAGGTTATTCAACATTTTTATGCAATCAAGGACGAGCCGACTAACTAGTAAGTGGATGGACTTACATACGGATTCATATATTTAATTCCTACCTTTAATTTATATATATTGGATCCATATTTACCTACGGGTTCAAATCTTTTATTTCTACCTTTCAATCGTATAAGTTTATTCCGTATTTACCTACGGGTTCAAACCTTTAATTCCAACCTTTTATTCATATAGGTTTGATCCGTGCTCACCTACGGACTCAAACCTTTCATTCCAACCTTTCATTCAGATAGGTTTGATCCGTACTTACCTACGGACTCAAACTTTTCATTCCAACCTTTCATTCATATCGGTTTGATCCATACTTACCTACGGACTCAAACCTTTCATTCCAACCTTTCATTCATATCGTTTTGTTCCGTACTTACCTACGGACTCAAACCTTTCATTCATATAGACTGCTCTCTATCACTTGACAGTCGTCTACTTTACCCACAACTGACGTCTAGTTACTTATTCATTCATTGCCATAATTAATTTAGGCACAATATACATACGTTTAGTTTTATATCTACTAAGGGAATCCCCCCTCACATTCACACTTTTATAGAAGTTTCATTCCACCCATTCACCCACACGACCACTTTCTTTCCAATTTTACCAGGCATACCTGTGATGATTCTCACGGTCCCACGTGCATCGCATGCTTCTTGTGCACTGGCCAGGCACACAGTCCACATGCTATCCACGTGCCTTCATGTAATCATTACCTTATGCCTGGGGACTGGTTTTTCAGCTTCGTGCTACATTTTCAATTTCCTTTCCTAATGTCACACCCTCAAATTTCCACTGCGGGGTTTTACCGCGAGGCGCATGACCTACCAGGATCCCATAGCCATAAGTCATATGAACGAACTCTAAATGCCCAAACCATTTAGTTCGTTATTTTAAAAAAAAACAAGTTTAGATAAGCTGCGGAAGCGTAAACCAAATTAAACCTTTTTAAAAACCATGCGTAAAACAACGCGCCCAAATCAAAACCATATGAAAGAAAACGTATAAGCATGATATATAATTTAGGTGTATGCCCAAGACCCAAATGCACTGAACGGGCAGTGCTTCCTAATCGTGACACCGGAAGCTAACTACCTGCAAAAGCATGTAAATGGTGGGTCAACAAACAATGTTGGTGAGTTCACTAAGTAAAGTAGGTGAGTAACTAAAAGCGTAGGATTCCCAAACCACGTAACCAAGTAAAAGCGTCGGTCTCCCAGACCACATAACAACAAGTAAAAACGTCGGCCTCCCCGGCCACAAGTAAACAGCTAATTCACATGCCAGGGGTAGCTAACCCACTTATGATAACTAACACCGGCGAATACCGAACTACTAATGAACGAGTTCCCACAACAGGGAGTATAGTGCCTTGCGTCATTGCCCATCAACAATGACATATGTTTTAAGTTATTAGTTCACACCCATGCTCCCAGCACGATGTGAGGTTTGTTAAACCTAATAGCGCTATAACTAGTAACCCGCTTGCCCATCCGGCAATTGATTCGGTATTTTGAAGGACTTAAATGATAGGGTTGGTTTAGTTCATCAAGGACATATAGCATGAATTAGTAACAGTAGATTCACCCCGTGAACCATGCACCCCAAAACCCGGGATGTGTAAAAGTAGTCCCAAACCGGACTAGAAACGTAAAGTAAGTTGTCTCAATCCGAGACGTATGCTTTTGAGAAAAGAGTAGTGGAACTCACCTTAGGTTGCAAGCAAAAATATCCAAACCCCAAAGTAATAGAGACTCTCTACCGACTCCCTATTATATGTGTCACTATGTGAGTACATGTACATAACCAATACACCATATAATTCGTTTATTCGAGACTTTTAAAAGTTCAAACCGTGTAGTGACACCTAGTGACTCTACATGCACAAGTATGTCCTACGTATCCCGTTGGTGATCATAGTGATTATTATGAGTTTAATACATCAAATACATCTCATACAAGTTTCTACACAAGTACATGTCAAATACATACCACATACAACTCCAAATAGTCACATAAAGATCCCGTACACGATCTGCGTTTTTAGGGCAGATTGTGCGCTGTGAAAAATGAATTATTTAAAATACTTAACGAATGAATTAAAGTCCCAACTTTTTACTGAGTATTCAGGTGGATTCGGTTGCAAACCCATTTTCTTAAAACCAAACACAAAATTTATAAAAATTCGTACAACACAGCTATGTCCAGAAAATTTCCACAACAGGTCAGTTTAGTAGAAATATTCCCAAACATTGTGTATTCATCCAAACGGGATGAATCGACTTGGAAAAGCCGAGTTTTTCCGATGTTGACCTACTGTAAAAATTTCATAACTTAATTTCTTGTAAATCTCAAGTTATGACCATTTAAAGTTGACCCAATTTACAAATCCGAAAATCTGAAATGACCCCTAATCAAATAAAATTCCAAAAACGACTCAAACGATGTCCAAATCTGATGGTTTTGCCCATTATGAAAATCTAAGACTATGTACATCACAATCATGCAAAGAAATCATCAAAAAAATCAATTTAACATCGCAACACAGACCCCACAAGACATCATAACGAATCTGCCAGAAACCGAAACTTGCATCCCAAGTTATTCATAAACCCTAACTATGCATAAAAATCTCTAATACATGCATAACCCATATTATCATGATCAAACACATATATTATGATACAAAAACCCTAATTATGATTACTAACAACAATCATCATCATCAAATCATTATGAACATTCAAGAACTCCTACTTATACATATATGCGATTATTATACATGCATGACCCATGATTTTTAAAACTTTTCAAGCATTACTAATTATTGAAAACATGTAAAGATTATACCTTTCAATGCAAGAGTCCTCAAAGCCTAGAGATTACACCCAAACAAGCTTGAAGGAATGAATAAGATTGATGTTTGTTGAAAAGTGAGATGGAGAGGGGGTGGGGTAGCTCACGGCGCAAAGGGGTAGGGGATTAGGGTTTATATTTTTTTTTGTTTTCTAATTATAATAGGATTTGGCTTGTTGCCCAAGTAATTGAGTATTAGGGCCCTTCTAGTCCATTAACCTGACCCGTTAATCATGTTCTAGTCTAATACCGGGCCCGATGATATTAATCACTCTAAATTGCATAAAAATTATTCTTTTTATTATTTCATGAGATATTAATCATCAAGTGCACGTAATTTGCATGGTTTACATATTAACCTTCAGTCCAGTGATAATTCACATAAACACATAATTCACATAATTCACATAAGCAGGTACTTCACGTTCATCATGATTCAATTGCACATATTATTATTATGTATGCCATATACTTCACCAATGTTCAGGATACAGGACTCGTGTGTGTGTTCAACAAGGATTTTCCTATTTATCACATATGTTAATATCATCCAACATATGTTAGGCCTACTTAACTAACCCTGGTTAAGTATCTAACCACGTTTGACATGTAAGTTAACTAGAGTATGACATGTAAGTTCAGTAAAAGTATTAACCTGAAAATGCGGGGTGTCACATCATCCCCAAGTTGAAATGAATTTCGTCCCAAAATTCAGCAAGTAAACAATAAAGGCAGCTATAAAAATGTGTGCTTGGTTCCCGGATGTCACATCATCTCCAAGTTGAAAGGAATTTCGCCCCGAAATTCACTTTGAAAGAGCTGCTTTATGTTTAGTGTTCGATCTATGTTCAGGTTCAGGTTCAGAAAGAGGTGTTGGTATTTTAGTCGCATTTGACTCCTACGTTCCCATGTGTGTTCTGGTCCTAGACTGGAATTCCATGGCACCTTAACATTCGGTATGGTGCTCTGTCCGAGTTTCTTAACGCCCCGCTCAAGAATCTCCACTGGTTCTTCCACGAACCGTAGCTGACCGTCCACCTGGATCTCCTCCAGTGGCACCACCATTGTTGTATCTGATAATCATTTCTTTAGATTCGATACGTGGAATACATCGTGTACTCCATTAAGTTCATTAGGCAAGTTTAACCTGTAAGTTACGGGACCAATCCTTTCGACAATCTAGAATGGTCCAACGCATCGCGGGTTCAGTTTTCCCCGTTTTCCGAAGCGTATCACACCCTTCCATGGTGACACCTTCAATAGTATCTTGTCCCCAACCTGGAACTCTAAAGGTTTCCTACGTTTATCAGCGTAGCTTTTCTGTCGATCACGAGCAGCAGCCATTCGATTTCTGATTTGTACATTCTTCTGAGAAGTCTCATGCACAAGTTCAGGACCTGTCAGTTGGCTATCCCCAACTTCAGTCCAACAGAGGGGAGATCTATACTTGCGTCCATAAAGTGCCTCAAAAGGCGCACACTAAATCGAAGTGTGATAACTATTGTTATAGGAGAATTCAATCAGAGGCAAGCACTTGTCCCAATTAATTCCGAAATCCACCACGCATGCTCGTAGTAGATCTTCCAGTGTTTGGATGGTACGTTCACTTTGTCCATCCGTCTGGGGGTGATAGGCTGTGCTGATGTCCAAACGAGTCCCCAAAGCATTTTGCAGAGTTTCCCAAAAATGGGATGTAAATCGCGCGTCGCGATCCGATATAATAGAAGTAGGCACCCCGTGCCTAAAGACAACCTCTTTGATATAGATGTTAGCCAGCTTCTCCAGCTTGTCTGTGTCCTTTATTGCAAGGAAATGTGCTGATTTGGTCAACGATCGACGATGACACAAATCATGTTATGCCCACTTGGCGTTTTAGGGAGTTTTGTGATAAAGTCCATAGAAATTCTATCCCATTTCCACATAGGGATTTCCGGTTGCTGGAGCAAGCCGGAAGGTTTCTGATATTCAATCTTAACCTTAGCACATGTTAGGCACTTACTAACATAAGTAGCTATCTCTGCTTTCATGTTTGGCCACCAGTAAAGAGTTTTGAGGTCCTGGTACATTTTATCCGAACCGGGATGTTCCGAATAATGAGATGTGTGAGCCTCATCAAGAACTAGTTGTCTAAGATCCCCAGAACGTGGGATCCGGACTCGATCCATAAAGTACTGAAGCCCGTCTGACTTCAGTTCTAGGTGTTTGTCAGCACCGTGCAATGTTTCCAGCCCGATGTTTTCCTTTTTCAAGGCCTCGCCCTGGGCTTCACGTATTTTATCGGGCAGATTAGAATGTGTGGTAACTTGTAAGGCTCGCACACGTTTGGGTTTTGTTTCTTTACGGCTCAGGGCATCTGCTACTACATTAGCCTTCCCTGGATGGTACTTGATGGCACAGTCATAATCATTCAAGAGTTCGACCCATCGACGTTGTCGCATGTTCAACTCCTTCTGATCAAATATGTGCTGGAGGCTCTTGTGATCAGTGAAGATCGTACACTTTGTCCCACAGAGATAGTGCCTCCAAATCTTGAGAGCGAAAACCACCGCTCCTAAATCCAAGTCATGGGTGGTGTAATTCTTCTCATGAACCTTCATTTGTCGTGAAGCATACGCGATCACCTTCTCGCGTTGCATTAGTACACACCCTAGACCTTGGATAGATGCATCACAGTACACCACAAAGTCCTCCGTACCCTCAGGTAGTGATAATATTGGAGCACTGCAAAATTTAGTTTTCAATAACTGGAAAGCAAATTCTTAAGCATCTCCCCACTTGTAGGTAATCCCCTTATGTGTCAAAGCAGTGAGGGTTGAGCGATCTTTGAGAATCCCTCAATGAATCTGCGATAATAACCTGCAAGACCAAGGAACTGTCGCACCTCTGTAGGAGTCTTAGGGACCTCCCACTTTTTAATCGCGTCAATCTTGGCGGGATCAACATGTATTCCTGCCTCGTTCACCACATGACCCAAGAATTGGACCTCACAAATCCAGAAGTCACACTTAGAAAATTTTGCATATAGCTGTTCATTTCTCAGATGTTCCAAGATCAGCCGCAGGTGTTGCTCATGCTCTTCCCTGCTCTTGGAATAGATCAAGATGTCATCTATGAACACTATGACAAATTTTTCCAAATAAGGCTTGCACACACGGTCCATAAGGTCCATGAACACAGCTGGTGCGTTGGTTAGCCCAAATGACATTACCAAAAATTCATAGTGCCCATAACGAGTTCAAAAGGCTGTCTTCGCCACATCCTCCTTTCGGACTATCAGTTGGTGATACCCTGACCTTAAGTCAATCTTGGAATAGTAACTTGACCCTTGAAGCTGGTCGAATAAGTCGTCAATAAGAGGCAAAGGGTAGTGGTTCTCAATCGTCACGTTGCTTAACTCCCGATAATCAATACACATGCGGTAGCTCCCATCCTTCTTCTTAACAAACAGGGCTGGGGTTCCCCATGGTGAAGCACTAGGTCTAACGAAATCCCTATCCAACAGCTCTTGGAGTTTGGTAGATAGTTCTTGAAGTTCGCCCGGTGCTAGGCTGTACGATGCACACGCAACTGGGGCGGCTCCTGGTGCAAGATCAATTTGAAATTCCACTTGACGAACAGGTGGAAGTCCAGGTAGTTCCATTGGGAAGACATCTGGAAAATCCCGAACCACAGGGATGTCCTAAATTTTTGTTTCAACTTCAGCTCGAGTATAGAAATGTTAGCCAATATGGCTGGGTAGCCGTTCCGAATACACTTCTGGGCTTTCAAGAAAGAGATGATGCCCACCATGGCACCACCACGATCACCCTGGACAGCTATGAGTTCTCCACTAGGGAGAGGGATATGAACAATCTTATCCTAACAGAGAATTTCAGCGTGTTGCATGGTTAACCAGTCCATGCCAACCACGAAATCAAAGCTTCATAGGGTGATAGGTAAGAGGTCGAAGGCAAACAATTGTCCATCTAGTTCGAGCTTACAGTCACGATGGATGTGGGTTACCTCAACAGGCTTCCCATCAACTAACTCTAGAGAGTACGGGGTATCAAGCAGTGTAGGAACTATCCCTAGTTGTTTGCTAAGTTTTGATGACAAAAAACTATAGTCTGCACCAGTATCGTATAAAATAGAAGCAAGAGTGTTGTTCAAGGAACACGCACCCGTCACGACAATGTGGTCAGTCCTAGCTTCCCCAGAGCCCATCACAAATGCTCTTCCACGAGCCCCATTGTTGTTCTTGCAGTTGTGGTTGTTGTTGTTGAAGGACTTATACCTCATACTATCCCACGTTCTTTTGCTATCACCAAAAGGAGAAGATGAAGCACCCTGCTTTTATGCTCAACGGCCTTGTCGCTGAGTTTGCAAGCCATGTGAAAGATTTGTTAGATTCTGGGTAGGTGAGCCGCAGTGGCCATGCCACGAATATGAGAGACCCACCCTTTTGGTATGAAGCTCGATCCGTTTGTAAGGTAGGTTAAATATGTTTGAGCATATAGTAGCTAACTCCTGTAGCTTGGTAGTGTAGGTGGCGATCTCAGACCCAACCATCTTTAGATAATAAATTTCTAAATTTCGTCACGGGGGTTACATTCTCCACCCAAGTATCTGTAACTCATCGAGTGTGCATGTAGCATACATTACCCCATCCTGCCTGGGGCAAATGCACATGGCAAAAACTTTTACTATCGAAGCAATTAGACGGTCTCCTTCAGTTCAGTTGGAGTTATCGAGGTTTACAACCAATAAAAGCCTTGAAAATACGATGGCAGGTTGTTGGTGTTGTGGCATGTGCGTTCAAGGTATAAGAAGGTTCAAATGCGAAAGTCAAGGGAAAAGAACGATTTAGCAACTTAAATCTTTACTAGCTTGAAAAAAGATGTGAGGGCCTCAACCACCCTGTTGTTGACAAGTGCAGTCAGCTCAGCTTGCATTAGGTTGATGTTTCCTCGTCCGTGGCCACTTCCCGCCATAGTAGTTCTACACTTATACCATACCCATGAGAATGAAATCGTTCGCACACTCCAGTGTACTAGTATGTATACACGTATGAATAATAAAATAAAAACTTCAATCGATAGTAGAAATAAAATACCAACGTTCTAACACAAACCAATAGATCATCAAGTCTCACGAGGTAGAACAAAAGTCATAATGTACTAGGAACAAAGTAAATAAATAAAAATAAAATCAATCATCCTCTTGATCAGTAGACATATCGGACTCCTCATCTTTGCTCTCGATCTCGACCCTGAACGTGATTGGGTCATCCGGGTTGGCTTCTTCGTCTATCTAAACATTTTCTACAAATGCTGCCTCAAGCGCCGCCTCAAGTTCTTTCACACATCGCTCGTTCTCCTCTTCCTCCCACTGGGCTATAACTTCCATGAGTTTATCACGAACGATGATTAGCTCTTACCTAGTAGTGATCAGCTCTTGCTTTGTGTCGGCTACTTCCTGCCTAGCTGCGGCCAAGTCGGCCATTACCTGACTGGTCCTCCTTTCTATATGCTGAAAGCGATAGTCAGATATCTTTTTCCACCATTTGAAATGTTGAATATACGAGTTCACGGTGTCGAACTAGGTAAGAAAATGCCTCACAATTCCTGCAATAGACCTCTCCCATGAGTCCAAAACGGGTGGTACCTTCACAGGCACTCTACTACTGATCACCCACGTACGTATCGTACTGGGATACCATGTCCATGAACCATTTTCCGAGCCCAAAGGTGGACAATTTGTTACAGGTTCAGTCTCGTTAATGCGTTCAGAATTTTGGTTGACAGAAGACGACATTTCCTGTAATACATATCCGTAAGGAAGTCTTAAATGTGCACTAATGTGGTAAGTGTATTAATGTATTACTTAATATGATGATTATAGACTAGAATGCAATGCAATTCCTAGTTCACTATAACCAATGGCTCTGATACCAATCTGTCACACCCTCAAATTTCCACTGCGGGGTTTTACCGCGAGGCGCATGACCTACCAGGATCCCATAACCATAAGTCATATGAACGAACTCTAAATGCCTAAACCATTTAGTTCGTTTTAAAAAAAACAAGTTTAGTTAAGCTGCGGAAGCGTAAACCAAATTAAACCTTTTTAAAAACCATGCGCAAAACAACGCGCCCATATCAAAACCATATGAAAGAAAACGTATAAGCATGATATATAATTTAGGTGTATGCCCAAGACCCAAATGCAGTGAACGTGCAGTGCTTCCTAATCGTGACACCGGAAGCTAACTACCTGCAAAAGCATGTAAATGGTGGGTCAACAAACAATGTTGGTGAGTTCACTAAGTAAAGTAGGTGAGTAAGTAAAAGCGTAGGTTTCCCAAACCACGTAACCAAGTAAAAGCGTCGGTCTCCCAGACCACATAACAACAAGTAAGAATGTCGGCCTCCCCGGCCACAAGTTAACAGCTAATTCACATGCCAGGGGTAGCTAACCCACTCATGATAACTAACACCGGCGAATACCGAACTACTAATGAACGAGTTCCCACAACAGGGAGTATAGTGCCTTGCGTCATTGCCCATCAACAATGACATATGTTTTAAGTTATTAGTTTACACCCATGCTCCCAGCACGATTTGAGGTTTGTTAAACCTAATAGCGCTATCAACTAGTAACCCGCTTGCCCATCCGGCAATTGATTCGGTATTTTGAAGGACTTAAATGATAGGGTTGGTTTAGTTCATCAAGGACATAGAGCATGAATTAGTAATAGTAGATTCACCCCGTGAACCATGCACCCCAAAACTTGGGATGTGTAAAAGTAGTCCCAAACCGGACTAGAAACGTAAAGTAAGTTGTCTCAATCCGAGACGTATGCTTTTGAGAAAAGAGTAGTGGAACTCACCTTAGGTTGCAAGCAAAAATATCCAAACCCCAAAGTAATAGAGACTCGCTACCGACTCCCTATTATATGTGTCACTATGTGAGTACATGTGCATAACCAATACACCATATAATTCGTTTATTCGAGACTTTTAAAAGTTCAAAACCATGTAGTGACACCTAGTGACTCTACATGCACAAGTATGTCCTACGTATCCCGTTGGTGACCATAGTGATTATTATGAGATTAATACATCAAATACATCTCATACAAGTTTCCACACAAGTACATGTCAAATACATACCACATACAACTCCAAATAGTCACATAAAGATCCCGTACACGATCTGCATTTTTTGGGCAGATTGTGTGCTGTGAAAAACGAATTATTTAAAATACTTAACGAATGAATTAAAGTCCCAACTTTTTACTGAGTATTCATGGGGATTCGGTTGCAAACCCATAATTCTTTTTTGTCTTAAAACCAAACACAAAAATTATAAAATTCGTACAACACAGCTATGTCCAGAAAATTTCCACAACAGGTCAGTTTAGTAGAAATATTCCCAAAAATTGTGTATTCATCCAAACGGGATGAATCGACTTGGAAAAGTGTTGACCTACTGTAAAAATTTCATAACTTAATTTCTTGTAAATCTCAAGTTATGACCATTTAAAGTTGACCCAATTTACAAATCCGAAAATCTGATATGACCCCTAATCAAATAAAATTCCAAAAACGACTCAAACGATGTCCAAATGATCTGATGGTTTTGCCCACTATGAAAAGCTAAGACTATGTACATCACAATCATGCAAAGAAATCATCAAAAAAATCAAATTAACATCACAACACAGACCCTACAAGACATCATAACGAATCTGCCAGAAACTGAAACTTGCATCCCAAGTTATTCATAAACCCTAACTATGCATAAAAATCTCTAATACATGCATAACCCATATTATCATGATCAAACACATATATTATCACACAAAAACCCTAATTATGATTACTAACAACAATTATCATCATCAAATCATCATGAACATTCAAGAACTGTTACTTATACATATATGCGATTATTATACAGGCATGATCCATGATTTTTAAAACTTTTCAAGCATTACTAATTATTAAAAACATGTAAAGCTTATACCTTTCAATGCAAGAGTCCTCAAAGCCTAGAGATTACACCCAAACAAGCTTGAAGGAATGAATACGATTGATGTTTGTTGAAAAATGAGAGGGAGAGGGGGTGGGGTAGCTCACGGCGCAAAGGGGTAGGGGATTAGGGTTTATATTTTTTTTTGTTTCCTAATTATAATAGGATTTGCCTTGTTGCCCAAGTAATAGAGTATTAGGGCCCTTCTAGTCCCATAACCTGACCCGTTAATCATGTTCTAGTCCAATACCGGGCCTGATGATATTAATCACTCTAAATTGCATAAAAACTATTGTTTTTATTATTTCATGAGATATTAATAATCAAGTGCACGTAATTTGCATGGTTTACGTATTAACCTTCAGTCAAGTGATAATTCACATAAACACATAATTCACATAAGCAGGTACTTCACGTTCATCATGATTCAATTGCACATATTATTATTATGTATGCCATATAATTCACCAACGTTCAGGATACAGGACTCGTGTGTGTGTTCAACAAGGATTTTCCTATTTATCACATATGTTAATATCATCTAATATATGTTAGGCCTACTTAACTAACCCTAGTTAAGTATCTAACCACGTTTGACATGTAATTTAACTAGAGTATGACATGTAAGTTCAGTAAAAGTATTAACCTAAAAATGCGGGGTGTCACATCATCCCCAAGTTGAAAAGAATTTCGTCCCGAAATTCAGCAAGTAAACAATAAAGCCAGCTATAAAAATGTGTGCTTGGTTCCCGGATGTCACACCTAACAACATGGTTGTTTTTTCCATCTAAATTTTACCATCCCTAAGAATTCTCTACCACCGGTACAAAGGTATTAATACTACGTACCTACGAGCATTCTATCCTTCCCAAATTTCCGAGATCTACCTTGGATCACGTCCTTAAGACATCTTCATTATCCACAAAAGCGTACCTTAACATAAACACCACAATTAGTTTCTAGTCTGTCATGTGAGTTAATATTAAATTCTACCCTTGGGCCTCGATCGAGTCTTGGATTGTACGGGTCCCTAACTTCAAGAGCATACAAGTTTGAGTTCAAGTACTTACTTCTTTAACGAGATTTCACTCAAACCAGGGCTCTGATAACAACTTGTAACACCCTAAAACCGTAATACACAAAATGCGCAGCGGAAAATACCAATCAAAAAATTCATTTCTTTAATAACAACCTTGAATGATTAGAAATCAAATCTACCAAGTATTTTTAGTGTTACATCTTCTATTATTTTTTATTGCCTTCAACAAAACTCATCTTTATCTGGTTAAGTGACCGTGACCACGTACAATCCGCCTCCTCGCTCGATCACCATCCTTCCCTTGCTTTAAGCGGTAGACAATACAACCTACAATCACCACATAATAATATCATTAGTTTAGTAAGTGACTTCATGCAATTTACTCATAATGTGGAAATAACATCCAACAATACTCATTGATCCTGTTCAAACGCCTTTTGCAAGTTCGGGTCTGATATCCGGATCCTAACCTCCAATATCCAAGCATTCATACTTACATACCTGCATCTTTATTATCATTCTCATAATAAAGGATTAATAACACTACAATACATGCATGCGTACAATTCCCCTACACAACTTATAGTGACTCGTCATGTTATTCTTCCTTCATGTGTTCACTAGGACAAACATGACGTTTCCATTCCTATACTCAATCTACACCTAATGACCAACCTTTCCATACATAAAACTCTCACACAAACTTGGATATAATTACCCATACAGACATTACATTGGTCAATCTACAAAAGCATAACAAAACTACTTACCGTACTTGTTGCCATATATACACACATATCAATTTAATTACATACACATGCATCATTCCGTACTTATATCATATTTGCAAATGCGACATTCCTATTACTTCCTACACCCATACCTAGCATTCAAAAACTCCAACAATGCTTGCCGATGAGTTAGACGGGAATAAGGATTGCACGTATAAGCTAAACATCAAAATACATGAAAAACGGACAATACTCCAGTGGGGAGCGCATGCTGGTGCACACCAGCGCAAGGTGCGCTGGCCACCTTGCGCCCCCTGTTTAACCACATCAGAAGGTCAGTGCAAGCTGACAAGGCACCAGCGCAAGGTGCTCTGCCATGCTCTGACCTTGCGCCCCTGACCGGTTTCGCTACTAACTTTGGGGATTTCGCACAAAAACAAAGATATTGATACCCCATAGAAATATGCACTTAACCTTAGCCTTTTTGAAGCCTCAAAGGACATATTTTATCGTCCCATTCGATTTGTAACATTCATATTTATTTAACTTTATATGCAAGTCCATTTCGACCCGTTAAGAGATTTTAGGCACCACGCGTAATGGCTTCCCATTCGCCTACTAATTTAACTTATGTTAAGTAAAAAAAACATCATCCAATATAAATTATCATGTCTCGCTTTGTCCTCTCTATATGTAACCAAGCATGGGTCAAGTCTACGGTTGACCCATTACCACATTTCTTACCTTGGCACAGCCATTAATTACTTGTTTCCTTTAAGATTCCTGTAACACCCCAACAGATGGCGGAAACATCGAGGTGTCACGTAGTGATGATTGTTCAATACCTCATGGACTAAAAGTGTAAATATTAATACATTGATTAAATAGTTTATTACATTAAATTGAAATACAACGATTCTAAATGCTAATTAACTGATTTACAATGAATCCAAAAAATCTAAATATGAATCCGAAAGCTTAAAGAATGTATCTCAAAACAACCTGAAACATGTACGAAAATAATTTGGTCAATACAAAAATGTATTGGTGAGCATACCCTGTTTGAATACATATAGTAAAAAAAGTGTTTAGCAATTCATTTGTTGTATACCGCTTGCAATTATGTAATTAAGTAGTATCAGTCAAAGCCAACCCTAATGATAAATGATTCAATGATTAACCACCGCTGATAAT
Source organism: Ambrosia artemisiifolia (assembly GCA_032199755.1). NCBI lineage: Eukaryota > Viridiplantae > Streptophyta > Magnoliopsida > Asterales > Asteraceae > Ambrosia > Ambrosia artemisiifolia. The sequence goes on from CM063518.1 coordinate 45,162,677, forward strand.
GATTCACACAACAATGACCAAGGTCTCTCAACATAGTCACAAGGGGTATATACCATAGTACTATTCATTGAAATGCCAAGCCCTCAAAGGTTAATGGTTTTGACAGTCATAGACACACAAAATAACATAACGCAAACACACATGAGAATCGCCATTAATGATAAAATAACATTTGATAATAGTGTACATGTATAGCCCCAAAAAAGTAAAACATGAAAAAGGGGAAAGATATACTCACAGTTTTGCTAAGCGATAAATCCAACAAAGTTCGTCGAAAAAGGCTTAAGAATTCCGAAGAACTCAACACAGTCGTATCAAGATCGAATAAGGAGGATGTAGGTTCGTGAATATGAGGGCCGATTATGAAGCTTCATGGACGTGTTTAGATGAATTTTTTTGTGGTTTTCGAATGGTTAGAGGTGCAGAAAACGAATAGCATCAATAATTTATAAAATGAACGAGTAAAGCTCTAATTTTAAGGCGTTTTACTTTCCGGTCGGTTACATATAATATCTCGAATTAATCTCCCTTTATTACTCGTTTAATTCACGCTTCTGGTATAGTAAACGCTTGGTAATGATGGAGAAACGCTTGGAGGTTCAAAGTTTTGCATTTAAACACATTAAAGGGCGAGTTATTGTTGGCCGGATAATTAATCCGGTGGCAGGATTTGTAGCCGGAAAAACGTGAGAGCAGGAAGGAGGGATTGAGTTGTTAAAACTTTTGATTATTGGCAGAAACAGTCCCTCTAGTTTAACTTGGTTAGTTTTATGTGTAAATTGGTTAGAAATTTCTTTTATAAACTTAACAAAGTTAAGCTAATTTAACCCAAAAGCTTCATAAAACTTTATAAAACTTGGAATTTTTATAATATCCATTCCGGGTGACGATTTAACATACGCGTTTGATAATAATGTACACCCGATCCATAATAAGTATTATTGATAAACTTTTAGTTTACTCTAAAATAAATTTTGAAAACTGCGAAACTTATAGGGACCATAATTGAAATATTTGAAGGGCTAATATTGACAATTCGATTAAAATGAAGGTGACGGTTGTCACAGTCTCCCCTATTTTAGAAAATTTTGTCTCGAAATTCTTTTCAAGTGAGGGTTTCTACGAAAAAGAAGACGTTATAAAGGTTAAGTAAGTTTAATATATATATATATATATATTAAACCCTCCTTATTTGGTAAACTCGGGAAACTCTAACTTCCCAATATTTTTTTTTGAAAAAAATAGGGCAAGTAATATACATGATTTTAAGCATTTTGGGCCAAAAAAATTAAAAAAGCGCCGAGTAGTTTTTTTTAAAAAAAAAATAAAATTTTGACTATCACATGTTAAGCGCTAATAACAGGTGTTAACCATGTGTTAACTATATGTAAACAGTAGACGTTTTTTATTTTTTTAAAAAAAACCGTTCGACGCTTTTTCGATTTTTTTTGCTCAAAATGCTTAAAAAAATGTATATTACATACCCTATTTTTTTTCAAAAAAAAAAATGTTGGGAAGTCAGAGTTTCCAGAGTTTACCAAATAAGGAGGGTTTCCTCCATATACTTTACCTATATATATATATATATATATATTTGCATGAGTCATGTTTTGACAATATTTAAAGTAGTTGCCTATAAAAGTTTCAAATTCTTTTGACAGTTAAACCCAAGTTAGAAAGTTGAGAGTTTGAATGAGTAAGGTTTTGGGAATGTGTAACGGGTAAGGACAGAGACACTGATGAAGCAGTCTCCCCTACTTTAAAAAAGTTTTTATCTAAATGTTAGCAAGTATCCAAATAGTTGAGTGTGTACAATTATACAAAGTTTGTGTTTCTATGTGGGGGTGGTCAAGAGAAAGACTCTAGGAAGACGGATTGAAGCTTGTGTAGGAACGTTCTTATCGAAAATGCTAGCTATTAATCAAAGATCCAATCAGGAGGTAATTATAAAGTAATGGGTTGGTTCTTGGTTAGACTCCTAGTCCGTTCCCGCAGTATCGTTTATGCTTATATATAGGGTGTACCGCAGCTGACCCACCACACTCCCGATACTTTGGACTCGTACTGATTGTCTACCAACAAGCTAAATAGGATTACACACCACCCTTATGTACCTGTAAACCCTTGATTGCGTTCCGGACCATAATCATCAATTCACCTTACACCAGGGTGTTATGCTTATCCATAACCCTAACCTAAGTAATAAATGCATGCAACCAATATGTGTTAAATAATAGATACTGCTCAAGTATAAGATGCGGTTTAAGGTCCTTCCCCTTTCGGGTTCACCCGAATAACTGCAATAAAGTGTAAGTATCACGCACGGTTAGCGGTCCTTCCCCTTTCGGGTTCACTCGCACAAATAAACGGTTCAATTTATGAAAAAGTCTAACAGGGTCTTGCTCACATAGGAACGTATGCGTACAAAATACACGTTCCTTTAAGTAAATAAGTATAGCATAAAATTTCGATTTGAATACCAATCTGTAACACCCCAACCGATGGCGGAAACATCGAAGTGTCACGTAGTGATGATTGTTCAATAGCTCATGGATTAAAAGTGTAAATATTAATACATTGATTAAGTAGTTTATTACATTAAATTGAAATACAACGATTCTAAATGCTAATTAACTGATATACAATGAATCCAAAAAATCTAAATATGAATCCGAAAGCTTAAAGAATGCATCTCAAAACAACCCGAAACATGTACGAAAATAATTTGGTCAATACAAAAATGTATTGGTGAGCATACCCTGTTTGAATACATATAGTAGAAAAAGTGTTTAGCAATTCATGTGTTGTATACCGTTTGCAATTATGTAATTAAGTAGTATCAGTCAAAGCCAACCCTAATGATAAATGATTCAATGATTAACCACAGCTGATAATGATTCACACAACAATGACCAAGGTCTCTCAACAGAGTCACAAGGGGTATATACCATAGTACTATTCATTGAAATGCCAGGCCCTCAAAGGTTAATGGTTTTGACAGTCATAGACACACAAAATAACATAACGCAAACACAGATGAGAATTGCCATTAATGATAAAATAACATTTGATAATAGTGTACATGTATAGCCCCAAAAGAGTAAAACATCAAAAAGGGGAAAGATATACTCACAGTTTTGCTAAGCGATAAATCCAACAAAGTTCGTCGAAAAAGGCTTAAGAATTCCGAAGAACTCAACAAAGTCGTATCAAGATCGAATAAGGAGGGTGTAGGTCCGTGAATATGAGGGCCGATTATGAAGCTTCCTGGACGTGTTTACATGCATTTTTTGTGGGTTTCGAATGGTTAGAGGTGCAGAAAACGAATAGCATCAATAATTTATAAAATGAACGAGTAAAGCTCTAGTTTTAAGGCGTTTTACTTTCCGGTCGGTTACATATAATATCTCGAATTAATCTCCCTTTATTACTCGTTTAATTCACGCTTCAGGTATAGTAAACGCTTGGTAATGATGGAGAAACGCTTGGAGGTTCAAAGTTTTGCATTTAAACACATTAATGGGCGAGTTATTGTTGGCCAGAAAATTAATCCGGTGGCCGGATATGTAGCCGGAAAAACGTGAGAGCAGGAAGGACGGATTGAGTTTTTAAAACTTTTGATTATTGGCAGAAACAGTCCCTCTAGTTTAACTTGGTTAGTTTTATGTGTAAATTGGTTAGAAATTCCTTTTATAAACTTAACAAAGTTATTCTAATTTAACCCAAAAGCTTCATAAAACTTTATAAAACTTGGAATTTTTATAATATCCATTCCGGGTGACGATTTAACATACGCGTTTGACAATAATGTACACCCGATCCATAATAAATATTATTGATAAACTTTTAGTTACTCTAAAATAAATTTTGAAAACGACGAAACTTATAGGGACTATAATTGAAATATTTGAAGGGCTAATATTGACAATTCGATTAAAATGAAGGTGACGGTTGTCACAATTCCCATACTACATGAACATATAAATTCGATATCATAATGCAAGTTAAGTTTAGGAATCACTTACCTCAAGTCCTCCAAGTTCATGCTTGTTTACTTGCCTCATCTTGACCCACTAGCCTCCCATGCTTGAGTTCATCTTACAGTTTAATCCAACACATAGCGTGCATCATATTATTTAAGTATAGTGTACACTACTAATGCATTCTTTTTAGCAAATCATACAATCAACTAAGTTCCCACATGAATACTCTCTAATTCAATCCTCATGTTAACCTACTATCAATGTTTCTATTATCACATTACTTCCATATTTGTCAAGTCTTGCATACAAATTCACATATTATGCTCATCTAGACATTTCATCAAACAATTGGTGTGCAAACAACATTCTAAGCTCAATGTACAAGTATTTCATGCCTACTTTCATAGCTCATAACATCATTCATCATGTTTCTTCCAATTATCTATTATAATTCATACATAGATGTCAAACATAGCAAAATCTCTAATTCTTTCAACCTAGTTATCAACTCGACCAAAAGAATGTGGGTTATACCAAAATGTCAATACCCACTTCAATCACACATGAATCTCTATCATACAACTACATTATATCAAGTTCCAATCATCAATCACAACTAGTTTCTACATGATTTAACATATTAACTATGTGTAAACCTTATTATTACAACATACAACAAACCTTTAGCCAAATCCTATCATCAAATGAACCTACTTAACATACCTTAGGTTTAGATATCACCAGATGATAGAAATCCTTAAACATGCAATGAAGATCATCCGATTCCCCTATTGATTTGTGCTCCAATTGTAGAATTTGACTTTGGGGAAACTTGGTTCCCCTTGAATGTTGCCACCCACCAAATCCAGGGGAAAATGTCGCCCCCCATTTCTTCCACCCATTTTAAACCCTCAATTAACAAGTTTAACCCTCCAAGTTTGGTATCCATACCCATTCTAACTAAATATTTCATTCCTTTCTATTTGGCCACTATTCTAACTATGTTAGATAATTTGGAAATTTTATTTCATGCCATAATACATTAAAACATACTACTAAATTAAAGTTCGGGTTTTGGGGCGTTACAAAATATCATGTCTTCAACAAGGTCTTTTTATAGTTCTCCATGGCTGCAAGAATAAACAAACTAATATTAACGGTTGTGGCTGAGACACGTGTTCAACACGCTTCCCTCAAAACAGATTTCGCACACCAAAGGTAACGCGTCTGTCTCCTAGGGTACAACAGCTGAAGTAGTCTGTATTGCCGGTGAAGGCCACACGCCCGAAGTTACGCCGGGTAAAATTATAGTTTTAAAACTTGTGGAACAAATAAAAATGAAAATGTGGTGAAATCAAGTATAGAAAAACGTATCTCTATAAGTTCCCAACATATGGGTCAAGTTTTTCTTCTTCTCAAAGAATTCTTGTATGGATCCTCTTTTTTTTTTCTTGCATTATTTTCTCTATTCCTAAACAAGGCACATAGCCTACTAATTAAAAAAGAGTTGAGGATGGATGAAAGGTCTTACTTTATTAGTCACTTAATTAAAGACTTAACACCCTAATTAAACTAATTAAGTGTTGTAGAAAAGCTCTACTCAAGAGTTTTCTCATTTATTCACCACATTAATAATTTCTATAAATTAAATTTCCATTCACTATTCTCAAATTCCAACAATCCCCCACATGAATGGAGATTGATCAAAACACACAAAATTTTCAATGCACCCTCGACAGTTAAGTATTGCAGGATAGGTAGGTATTAGCTTTGAACCTTCCTTTGTGAAGCATACTTATCCTCCTAGCAGTTTGTAGACACGATGTCCCTGAGCAAACCACCGTTTATGTAGAAGACAATACACTTGACACAATACTCTCCTTATCCCGACCATCCCCTCACTTTCATGTCCAGTAATGGTTCTGGAACACTTTCCTGGTTCTGCGAGAGCTCTTGGAATTGTGCCACTAGTTCCATTTGACGCGACCTCACTTCTCTCTAACATATGTGATTTTCCTCAAACCATTAAAAGCATTATGGTTAGCTTGATTTACCCACATTATTTACCATATATTATGCTTAGCCTCATAATTTGTCATTGAATGTCAAAGGAATGGACAAGGACATATTTAAACACCCTTTTATAGTTTAGGGGGATATATATATATATATAACTATATATGCTAGCTTACACGTACTAGCCATGCCCCCACAGTGACCACCCTTAGGCAAGTCTATTAGTTGTCCTATTGAACTCAGGTCTTGGGATTTCCAATTAACTACGGTAGGTTTCCTTCACATGCCTTTTTCTATGGGCTGTATTCTAATTCCACAACTTGATCCCTCATCAACCCTCAGGTTGTTGGATCCGTAAGATTATCTTTGACTTCGTCAAGTCACTACTGATAATTTTGCAATTGAGATAAGTTGTACTAACATGTTATTGACTCGCAAGTCGTTCATGCCTTATTGTCAACTCGTAAGACAATAACTCATGATCTAAACTTTGATCTAGTTATAACGTCTTCTTTTTAGACTAAAACAAATATTGTTTCAATATGAACATGTATTCATTATGCATATGGCCGGTATGCTCAATCATCAGGCATTAACATCAAACCGGTTGGCATCTAAGTCTAATCAATTAGATTTTCTCCTTATCAAGTTGGCATATGAGTCTAATCAACCAGATTAACTCCTTATGACCATTGTGTATTTTAGTTCACATCTGAGTCTAAAAAACCTGATGGCTCGTTACAACCAGAACCTTTATTGCCAACTTTTAACTTCATATTATCAAATGCAAGTTACCACCCATATTTAAGCATTATTAGATTGAAACAATCCAACACAAGATAAAGGTAAAGAAATGTCATCTTTTTTACATGGATTAAGTCACTCCTCAAACACCATTTCTACAAACCCATGGTTGTTCCTTAAATGGATCTCCCCCCCACACATTACTTGCACTTAGATCAAGTGTACGTAATATTACTCACGATGACTACTGGACACCTTGATTAGATAACAAACAACTACATCATTGTGCCAATGAAGTCATTCGAGTAGATTGTTCACCTCATATTACACTTGTACACAAGGGGTTTTAAATCTAAACAAGGCAACATATGCCTTAGTGTGAGATGCTAACACTTACGTTTGTATGAGTTCCGATCGCTTCACTTAGAAAACTGGCTACAATCATTATCAATGATCTAGTTAATCGGTTTTTCTCGAGTTAATCCATTAGATTGAATGAATTTATACTTTTAGACTTTGTTATACACCAAATTTATTCTCATGCCATCTTATAATTTGAATGTTTAAAGTTTATTTAATCACCATAGAGCATGTAAATTAACATTATCACACCCCGATTTTCCCATCAGTTGTGAAGCCTTGGCACCATTACCACACAATGGAATATATACACCTATGACTCTTTGAATTCTGAACGCCATTTCTAAACCCCCTTGGATCTCCAATCCCAAGACATCGCCTATTCCAACATGCCATTGCCAAAATCTAGACGTGAAAGACATACATAAAAAGGTCAACATAAAGTCGTTGAGTTCATGGTTTTATGTTTATTTTTCACAAAACCTTTTTTGGTTAAACCACTGGGAAAATATTCATAAAACATTTTAAGAACGTTTATTATTATTTACACGAATCGTTATTTGGGAAAAACCTTTTAAAAGTCCCCTTGCAATCCTCGTCGGGCATTCCCTTTCATTTACCCTTCGACTCGACTCACTTTACCACATACTTACCTTCCCATAAAGATAAGTATACTAGGTTCTTATCGATCGAATAACCACATTAAAAAATGAGACTTTATTCCCGTGGAATCCACGCCAGGCATTCCATAATAACTTTTGAAAACTTTCTTTTTGTAAACTATTTTCCTCCTCGGATTCCTTGCTGGACATCCGTAAATAACATTAGGAAAACCATTTTTCCGGGAAATCCCATCGGCAAATTCGTACTTAAAAGCGGAAATGGTCAAACAAAAAGTTTCAACACCAACGTGTTTAATAATATCAACAACAGTTGGCAAGTTCAATAGTTTTAAGGAAATTTCACATATTTCCTTAGCTAAAACAACGTACGATCGAGTACCAACTAAACTGAGAACCAAGTAGACTCGCGAAAATCCTACAAGTATGATTTCAACCTAAGCCTCTTAATAAAACCACAACTTTTCTTCCCGAGATTGCCTCCTAGAGGCCAACTTTTAAAGAATATGCTTTCCCATATGACCCAGTCCAACTTGTCAGGGAGGGGGTGCCAACCCAATAGATCTGCTAACATAATCCACGCCTCTAAACCAAGAGCTAATGATTAAGAAATGTTGGGTTGTATCCTCCTGAAGGGATAGACGGGCGTACAACGCAAATGTTTTGCACCTACAAAAGGCCATCATATGTTCTATATAGTTTTAGTCTACCCATCATACATGCATGTTAATCCCCCGATTATTTCCCTTTTGTCCATGTACGACTTCATAAAAGCATTTGTAACTCTAATTGCTTTCTCAAAACTTGTTGCGCTTTACATTAAACAGGTTTTCAATAAAACAAGAATGTCTTCCGCCTGAAAACAGTTACAAAAACAGTAAAAAGTGGGGTTATGAAGTCACCTCAATTTCCTTGATTAGCTAGCAACCGAAGCACGAAGCTTTAACCGACTTCCTCGTGTCCTAATTATCAACAAAGGACACCTTAAATTCTAACACAATAAGCCGAGCTTATTACCTAGTTACAAGATACTCTATCCAACAATCGTGACTCGTATATACAAATCCGAGTCTTAAAAGTGTTGTTACTCAACGAACCGATCATGACTTATCTTAATTTATGTGTTAACATATGACATAGTACCCAAGTTGCGCACTTGTTACTATTCGGATAAACGCATTTGTCTTGTAAGTTTATTTTTAGGGAAATATACTTTGGAAAATACAATTCTCGTTATTAATCTCAATCAATAACCTTTACTACATTATTTCCCAAATCTGAGCATTTTAAAGTATTCGAAACTTTGCGTTTATAAAAATGGTCCTAAGTAAAATCGAGCGTTTATAAATTTTTGAATCCGATCAATAAACATTATTTGGTTACTCAAAACCTTTCGAAAACTCGTCATACTTGACGTTTGGCAAAACTATATATATTTGTTTTCAAAGTATTGTCTGGGATTCACTTGTACTTGTTATAAATACTTTTGTTAAAACGTTGCGATTTTTGTAAAAAAAATACATTTCCCAAACACTTGGAAAGTCATAAAAACGCAAATCATTGTCGCATTCATCATGCTGCGCATTTTATAAAATTCCAGCAGAGTTTACCTTGTTTCTGTACAAACCAGACAATACCCGTTGTCTACAATTTTTCAAAAATCAACATCTAAATACAAGTCAAACAATTTATTTATCCGCATTTCCAAATCAAATGAGACTTATACGTTTCGACACTTTATGTAAATGATGTGTTGAAAAACACATGCATTTTTCCTTAGCATTTTAATAGTTTTTCGAGTCATTTATTTATTATTTTAGTGAGTTTATAACATGGTTTTGAGTATTTGGTAATCTTATAGGTTGTATATATTTTTAGTTATTATTTATGCAATTTTTGCTGATCTTAGATGTTCGGCGAAAAAGGACGTGAATTGAAGAAATAATATCAAGAACCGGACATTCGGGCTCGAGAGTTGACGATAAAAGAAGTTTATTTTGAGGGGTTATGAAGAATTGGGCTAAGAATGATTACTAGTTGAAGAATTAAGTTAATTGGACCAAGAAAAATGAAGCCCAAATGAAAGAAACAACTCAAGCCCAAAGCTGGAGGCCCATGTTGGAGAAATTAGGCGCCGCGTACCATGGGGAGTTCCCCCATGGTGCGTGGGGGGCTGCCTGACAAAAAAGAATGATATTTTTATTAGTTTTTGATATTTTTTGGAAAAAACTTGAAACAAAAACCCTAGATCGTGGGAGGCAAGCTAAGGGACGATTTTCAGAGCTTCAAGGGAGGATTTTGAGTATCTTGGAGAGTTCCATTCATTCCGGTTGATGTCAGAGCAATCCAGAACAAGTTTTGAAGCAAAAATCATGATTATGAGCGGCTAATCCTCTCGCGGTTTCTCCGGATGAAAGATTTGGGTATTTTGTAAGGATTTCTCTGTTTTAAACTTTGTTTAGGATCAGGTTTTATGAACACACTTTTGTGCCTTCGAATTTTGTTGTATGTTTGACTTATTTGAGTAGTTTGACTGATTTGCACAATTACAATTCGTTATCGTTTCTTGGTTTTCTTGCACTAGGAATAATTTAACCTTGTGATTTGTGTTTTGATGTTGAATTGGGTTGAACAACTTAAACAGGATCATGTCTATGTGATTGCCTAGCTAGTTAATTCAGAGTGTCTTACAATTACGAAATCAGAAACCCGGAGTGACCGTTTTTCCATATTATTGTCTTTTATAAAACTCTATTATCACTCGTTTTGCAGCACTGCAGCACTTTTACATTAAACTTCATAAAATTACTTTAGTTAATCTTAATTTAATTAGAAATTAGTAACTTAGCACTTTCCACAAACTCCCTGAGGTTCGACAACCCTACTTCCTATACTGCAGTCAGTTGTAGCTAAGGAGTAGTTTTTATTTAGTTTTTGATTAGCACTTCGACACGCGATCAAAATGGCGCCGTTGCCGGGGAGTTCGTGCGCTTAGTGTTTAGTTTAATTTGTTTATTTCTTTTCTTAAAAAAATAAAAATTTGTCTTTTAGTTATTTGTTTCCGTTTTTTTATTTCTCTTCTTCGTTCAGTACTACTCTATTTGTTTTCTTGTTTTTGTTTGTGCAGGTGAATTTTGTGTTGCATGCATACTAGGTTTTCCAAGAAATCATCCCCTTTGTTATTCGATCCAGAAATTGAGAAGACAACACGTCAAAACCGTGTTGTTTTTCGTTCAGCAGTAAAGAATCAATCAAGTTCTTCAACAGTTGCTCAGAGAATTGAAGAAGCAGCTATTGAGATGGCTGATCAGGATAACCAAAATGACCAAATACCTAACCAACCGAATGATCCTATTCCACCAGCTCTACCAAACCAACCCATTCCAAACCCACCACCACCACAACAACAACTCCAATCTGGTGGGTATTTCCAACATGCTAACCCACGTCCACAACAAAACCAACAAAACCCAAGAAACGAACCTCCCCCACATTTAGCAGTTTTTTCCACCCAATCAACAACAGAACCAACAGAGATTTGATGGGGATTCTCAATATGAGGAGGGAAGTGTGCATACTTGGGATTCTGAATGGGATCAAGAGGATAAACAGGAACCGTATGATGGGAGATATGATAATTATGGGTATGACATGGAGTATGAGCAGCAGCCACCACAGCGGGGTAATCAGAGGAACCGTGTTCAGAGACATAGAAATAATCAAGCTCCACAAGGGGTTCCTAGATTTAATGTTGGGGATATGGGGATGGGAGATGAGTTACAATTAGTAGATGGTGTCCCACAAATATGTCAAAGGGCACCGGTTCAGGGGGTTGACAGTCATTTTAGGCCGGTCATTGTACCCAATTCTTCAGCTGTAGTAACACCGGTGAGTAGGAACGGGAAAGCATTTGAGGTGAGACCCCAATATTTGGGTCATTTGCATGAGTTCTATGGAAAAAGATCAGAAGAACCTTACTTACATATATCAGCATTTGAGTCTGTATGCAATATGATTGGAGGGTCCGGGTTTACTAAGGACCAGGTAATGTTGATGATGTTTCAGTTCACCTTGAAGGACAAGGCAAGGCAATGGTTTGCTACACTACCCCCAGGTAGTATATATACTTGGCAGGATATGCAACAAACTTTCTTAGAAGAGTATTACACCATGAGTAGAACATCTGAGGCTCGGGATGCAATAAGAGGATTTCAACAGAATTCAGGGGAAGCATTCCATGAGGCTTTTACTAGATTCAAAGAACTATTGAGAAAATGTCCTCATCATGGGATTCAGACATGGGAACTAATAAAAGCTTTTTATGATGGACTGACACCAGAGGATGTTAGGGGGTTGACTGCCATTAGCAATGGCACATTCTTTACTAACACTGAAGCTGTGGATTGGGGACACTTGGAAAGGATGAGTGCCACTTCAAAGAGACAGGCACAATCATGTAGGAAGTTGAGACCATCATCTGTCAAGACAGTAGATTATGAGGCTGAAGAAAGAATTGAAAAATTGAAGCAACAAAATTTACTCTTGGCAAAATAGGTAGCTCAACTTAATTTGGGGAAGAGTAGTGAGGCAAAGGCAGCTAATGTTTTTTCGATATGTACTGATTGTGGGGAGTTGGGGCATCTAGCCCAAGACTGCCAGGGGCCTTTAGAGAATTCAGAAGAGGTGAATCAAGTTTATGGAGAACGGAAGCAAAATGACATGAATTCTAACACTTATCATCCTGGGCTCAAAAACCACCCAAACATCAGGTATGGTAATCCTAATAATCAATTAAATCCTAACTTTTCTGGTTCTAATGTGCAGGGAGGAAATCAACAACAGTCTCAGAACAGGCAGTATGGATATAATCAAGGGGATTACTCAAAGAATACCTATAATCAGAGTGGTCAGCAGCAGAGAGAGAATCAGCAAGGCACATCAGGAGGAGGTAATGATCAACTGAGTGCAATCTTGGATGCCATTAAAGCAGTTCAAGAAGAGGTCAAGGTAATGCGAAAAGAAAATGAAGTGAGGGATAAGACTGTGGAAGCATTGTCCAAGCAGGTAGGGCAATTGGCTGCAGATATGTCTAAGAGAGATTCAGGGAAGCTACCTAGTGACACCACCATTAATCCTCAACATCAGCAATCAAGCTCAAGGAATACGAGGAATGTGCAAATCAACCAGGTAAGTATTCTGCGTAATGGTAAGGTTTATGATAACAAAGTGGGAACTCCACCACAGTTTGTTGATGGTGTGGTGGAGGATTTGGGTAGTGATGTTAGTGAAGATGAACAGGAATTTGTTGAATTGAACAAAACACCTAAAACTGTTTTAGAAAAAGAAAAAACAAAAAATAAAAGTGTTTTGATCAATAATTCCAACCAGGTTGTAGAAAAGGGTGTGGAGGGTAATACCATCCCTTTTCCTGCAGCTCTCATTGATCCTGGTAAGAAAAAGACAGTCAATAAAAGAGGCCCACAATCGGATGAAATGTGGGAGGTTTTCAAACAAGTTAAAATCAATCTACCTCTTTTAGATGCAATTAAACAAATTCCTGCATATGCAAAGTACCTGAAAGATATGTGCACTCAGAAAAGAAATCATAAAATTCCAAAGAAACTTGACATGCCAGCAGATGTGAGTGCAATAATTTCAGGCACTCTGCCTGAAAAGTTACAAGATCCAGGGGCACCAATTATTTCAATTCAAGTTGGTGACTTTCAAATGACACGGGCCCTTCTGGATCTTGGAGCGAGTGTGAGTATACTACCGGGGAGCTTGTATGACCAATATGAGTTTGGTCCACTTAAGAAAGCTGATACTACTGTGGTATTGGCTGACTTGACTCCTAAGCTACCCCGTGGAGTATTGTCAGATGTGATTGTGAAAGTTAATGAGTTTTATTATCCAGTCGATTTGTTGGTCCTTGGTTATGTTTCTATTGATAAAACCAAGCAACCGACTGTGATTCTTGGCAGACCATTCTTTGCTACTTCTGACTCTCAGATTAATTGCAGGACAGGTACTGTGGATATGACTTTTGGTAACCGTAAGATGCGGTTAAGTGGGTAATGTTTCTGACCCCAATGTTAGTGATGAATGCTTTATGGCAGACATCATTGACGGGCGCGTTCCTCCTTACATACCCAATGATGAGGGGGACGAGTCCATGGTAGAATGTGCTTTGTTTGGCAGGTTATATTCTGAGACAGTCAAGAGATTCGAGCAAGAGGATGCACAAGTAGAGGCGATAGCAGTGAGAGAAGGAAGACCGCCTTGGTCTTATCATGTGGAGAGTATGCCAGATCACATTGACACAAAGCTGAAACCATCATTAGAGACACCACCACAATTAGAACTTAAAGAACTACCTAAACATCTAAAATATGCTTTTGTTGGTGCTAATGATACTCTTCCTGTTATTATTTCTGCAGGTTTGACTGAGGAACAAGAGAAAGCTTTGATGGAAGTTTTGGTTGCACACAGGGCTGCAATTGGGTGGACTATTGCAGACCTTAAAGGAATAAGCCCCATAATAGTGATGCATAAAATCATAACAGAGCAGGGAGCAAAACTGGCAAGAGATGCACAAAGAAGGCTTAACCCGAACATGAGAGAAGTGGTAAAGAAAGAAGTTCTGAAGTGGCTGGATGTGGGTATCATTTATCCCATCTCTGACAGCACTTGGGTAAGCCTAACACAGACCGTTCCCAAGAAACCAGGGATTCAGATAGTCAGAAACGAAAAAGGGGAAGAAATTGCCACCCGACCTGTCACTGGGTGGAGAATATGCATTGATTACAGGAAGCTGAATGCAGCTACCTCTAAGGACCACTTCCCTTTACCGTTCATTGATCAGATCATTGAGAAGTTATCAGGTCAGAAATTTTATTGCTTTCTTGATGGTTATTCAGGGTATAATCAAATTGCCATCCACCCTGAAGACCAACAAAAGACCACATTTACCTGCCCTTATGGTACCTTTGCATTCAGGCGAATGTCATTTGGGCTGTGTAATGCCCCAGCCACCTTTCAAAGGTGCATGATGAGTATCTTTTCAGATATGGTTGGGGACTCACTTGAAATTTTTATGGATGACTTCTCAATTTTTGGAACCTCATTTGAATCTTGCTTAGAACAATTAACTAAGGTGTTGAAACGATGTATTGAAACAAACTTAGTTTTAAGCTGGGAAAAAAGCCATTTTATGGTTCAAGAAGGGGTGGTGTTAGGGCATGTGATTTCAAAACGTGGGATTGAGGTTGATCATGCAAAAATTAAAGCTATTTCAACTTTACCTCCTCCCACAAATGTTAAAGGGGTTTGGTCGTTTTTAGGACATGCTGGTTTTTACAGAAGGTTCATAAAAGGTTTTAGCACAATCACAAAACCACTTTGCAAGTTACTTTTAAAAGATGAACCTTTTGTATTTGATGAGGAGTGTGTAAAAGCTTTCAACACTTTGAAAGAAAAACTGGTTGAAGCCCCAATTTTGCAAGCACCCGATTGGTCACGCCCATTTGAAATCATGTGTGACGCGAGTGACTATGCAATTGGGGCAGTTTTGGGACAAATGGTAGATAAAAAACCAGTAGTCATTTATTATGCAAGTAAGACATTAGACGGGGCACAATTGAATTATACTACTACTGAAAAAGAATTACTTGTAGTTGTGTTTGCTCTTGATAAGTTCAGGTCTTACATTTGGGGAAGCAAGGTGATTATGTATTCAGATCACAGTGCGGTGCGTTATCTAATGGAGGAAAAGGATGCAAAGCCCAGATTGATTCGTTGGGTGCTCTTGCTTCAGGAATTCGACTTGGAAATCAGAGACAAGAAGGGTAGTGAAAATGTGGTGGCAGATCATCTGTCCAGATTACCCCTTATGGATGCTGAGGCTACTACTGAGATCAATGAGACCTTTCCAGATGAGCAGCTTTTCGAATTATCTACCTCTCCCTGGTATGCTAATATTGTTAATTATTTGGCTGCAGGTATCATCCCAGAGCATTGGTCAAAGAAAAAGAGAACTCACTTGAAGGCTCAGGCAAAATAGTATATTTGGGATGAACCTGATTTGTTCAAGAATGGAGCTGACCAGATAATCCGGCGATGTATTCCAGAATCCGAGGTCCAATGTGTATTGGGATTGGTGCACTCATCTGCTTGTGGAGGGCACTTCAGTGGACAGAAAACAGGACACAAAGTTTTATCGTCTGGATTATTTTGGCCTACGATTTTTAAGGTTGCATTTGAGTTTGCTAAAAAGTGCATCAAGTGTCAACAAATGGGCAGTATATCTAAACGGAATGAGATGCCCATGAGGCCGATTCTCGTAATTGATATCTTTGATGTGTGGGGAATCGACTTCATGGGACCATTTCCAAATTCTTGTGGTTATTTATACATCTTGGTGGCTGTGGACTATGTGTCTAAATAGGTAGAAGCAATAGCCACCAAGACAAATGACCATACCGTTGTGTGCAATTTTGTTCGGTCTAACATCTTTTCACGATTTGGACTTCTCCGTGTGATCATCAGTGATGGGGGATCACATTTTAAAAATTTCAACTTTGGAAAATTGCTCAAACGGTATGGCGTGGATCATAGAATTGCAACCCCATACCACCCACAAACAAGTGGTCAGGTTGAGGTGTCAAATAGACAAATCAAAGAAATCTTACAAAAAACGGTAAGAACGGATCGTAAAGATTGGTCCTCCAAGCTTAACGATGCGTTATGGGCTTACCGTACGGCTTTTAAGACACCAATTGGCACCACACCTTACCGGTTGGTTTATGGGAAGGGTTGCCATTTACCTGTGGAAGTAGCACATAGGGCATTATGGGCTGTTAAAGAAGTTAACACCGATTATGATGCTGCAGGTAAAGAAAGGAAGTTGAATTTATGTGAGCTTGAAGAACTGCGGGATGAAGCGTACGAGTGCGCATCGGCATATAAAGATAAAATGAAGAAGGTGCACGATGCCAAAATTCGGTTGAAGAATTTCGAGGTAGGTCACAAGGTGTGGTTATACAATTCGCGTCTAAAATTATTTCCAGGAAAGTTGAAAAGCAAGTGGACGGGACCATACCTAGTCACGAGGGTTGGAAACTACGGTGATGTTGAGATTGAGGACTTTGATGATCATCTGCGTCAAGTGGTGAAGGGACATCGGCTTAAACCGTATCTGGACTCAGCCGACATACACGGAACAACAGAAGAGCCGGTTTGCTTTTTGACAAGTGAACCGGATGATGAGGTCAAGTAACAAAACATCCGGTATGTTAATTGTAGAGTTTGTATAAGTTTTGTTCAATTTTAGTTGTTGTTGGTTTGCGTTTTTGTGTTTTTTTAGTACGTGCAGGGATTTGTACACGTTTACAGGAAGAATTATAAATTTTCGGTGACCAGGTATGTAGTTTTATGCTTAGAAAAATTCCATGGGGTGAAAATTGAGGAAGAAAAAAGAGTTAGAAATTTTTTCTAAGGCAAAAAAGGCTCCACACGGAGAAACTTTCTGCCTAAAATAGGGTGCCCGAGCACCATGAGCACCTCTCCATGGGGTATGAGAGGAAACAATGAAATTGGAGGCATTTGAACACGCCATGGTACGCGGGGGATCTCCCCATGGTGCTCGAGGGAGTTAAGAAAAAAAAATTAAAAAAAAAATCTGGTCTCTTCTTCTTCTTCCCATCTCTCTCTCACAATCATCACCATTCTTCACCACCACAACCCCCACCTCCCTTAACCACCGTGCCTCCACCCGACTGCCGCCTTCTTCTTTCTTCACCACCACCTGACACCAAACCAGACCCGACCCAAACCCTACCGGACCACCACCTGTCACTGTCGCTTTTATCCTCCACCACCCGAACCAAACCCATCCCTGTAACCTCCTCCCTCCTTCAACCCCTAACCTCAATCACCACCCTCCATAACCCACCTGTCACCATCATCACCTGACTGCAAACCCTAACCCGACCCTCCGCCGCCGCTACACCCACCTCCGATCCCAAACCCTAACTCTTCCACCACCCGCCGCCGCTATACCCTAAATAACCACCACCTGTCACCGCCGCCGCTTATCTCCTTAACCCCCACCTCCGTCCGCCTTCATTCCACCCAACCACCAACATCCATAATAAACAACCCCTGCTCTGCTCCACCAGCCGATACACCAAACCCGACCCACACCAACCTGTAAACCCCGCTCCTGCGTCACCCATCTTGGACCTTCCTGTAATTTCGTTGTCGTCTCATATTGTGTAGTCGTTTCGAGCAGGTACGTTTCTTCTTTTGAGTTATTTTTATGTTTGTTTCGTTGTGTCAGTGTTTTCTTGTTCTGGTCTTAGGCGTCTAGTATTTGATTATTAATGTGGCAAGTCGATGTTGTTAGGCATGCTAGTGTGTTGATTCTAAGGCGTAGTGTTCGTTTGGTATAATGGTTGTTTTGTTTAGGCGCTTTAGTCGCTGCATTATAGAGTTGAATTGAGATACTTAAGTGGTGCTAGTGTCACACTAAATTGTTTTGGGCATGACAACAGGAGGTTCTTTAGCATGTATGCTACGACTGTGAATGGTTAATTGAGATATGAATTGGCACATTGTCTAAGTGTGGTTTCATTGTCTAAGTATGATAATGTTGTTGCTTTTAGGGGTTCAATATTGCATATAATAAGTTGAAGCAAAGTGGCATTAAATAGCGTGATGGTCTTATCTTGGTTTTGAATGCGGTGATATGTTAAGTCAATTAGCCAATGTGTTGTCTAGGCCATTCGAGGACAAATGGGATTAAGTGTGGGGGGCCATTTGAAGTTTTGGGCTTAATAAGATCATTTTTTTTTGAAGTCGCAAGGATGAGATGTTTAGGCGTAAAGTCATATGTAATTAATTGGCGCATGTGCGAAGGTTTTGATAGTAGGCGAGCATGGATAATCAAGTGAAGTGAGGATTGAGAAGATTAAATTTATTATCGTGGGTAGAAGTGTGATAGAGTTAATTAGGAAGTTGAATGAGATTTCTTACCGAATTGCTTTGGAGGTGTAGAACTCCTCGCCCGTACTCAATCTCCATTCGGGCGGGGATGTTCTGGCTATTAATGATCTCTAACGAGTAGGTGAAATTTTTTAAAATTTTCTTGCAAAGTATTTGGCTTTCGGTTCTAACTTGTTTTATTTGTTGTCTAACATGGTTTGTGCAGATGTCTGAAGCAGAACCACCATGAAAAAGGAAGAGGGGTCCAGCAAAGAGGCCTCAGGGAGCGCCTGAGCCACCGAGGCCGGCTCTCACTTACACTCCCCGACAGATACACTATTCAGTTAGAGAGAATTGCCCGCCTCCGAACTCAGACCCGACTCCGTTAGAGAGGCGCAAACTTAAAACTCATAATCTGTTGCAATTCTCAATTGATACTAAAGAGTTTGAGGCACGGAAAAATTTCTACAGTTCTGGGTGTTACAGCATAGGACTTTGGATGATGATTTGCTAGATCTGTTGGGTCAGAGGGACAGGATTGAAACTTTGTTGGGACCGAAGTGGATTTCAGCACTAAAGTGCAACTGGCCATAGTATAGAGAGTTGACAGTGGAGATCTATTCCACACTGAAGTACACATACAAGAAGTTTTCAGAGCCTAATGCAGTTTCATTTTCACTTGGTAGAAAGATATTTGAGATGAGTGTGCCAGAGTTTGCAGTAAAGTTAGGTTTTTATACAGATGAGGAGGTACGTAAGCCATCTTTTGCCAGTATGTTACGGGGTAGGTATGTAGTAGCACACCCACAGGGGATGACTGAGGCACAGATTAGGAGTTTCTGGGAGACGATAGGAGAGGGTGACTATGATGACAAAGATCCTTTGGAGTCGCAGATTCGTGATCCTATTTTGCGGTATATACACATGATCCTTGCATGCACTATCGTCGGCCGCCACAGCGGTGCTGATAAGTGCAATATGATTGATTTGTTTTGCATGTACTGCATGATTGAGGGCCGTGAAGCCAACATCGCTACTGTGTTATTATCCTCGATGACGAGGGCACGACGGGTAGGAAAGGATGTACAGTTACCTTGTGGGCCATATATAGGGAGGTTGGCAGAGCAGTTAGGTGTTTTTGATAGGTGGCCACGGAATCATTTGACTGAGGATCCTAAGACAGAGAAGTATAAGCTGGCAGATTTGAGGATGGCGGGTACTTATACACATGGGGAACCGCCTAGGTGGGCTGATTTTGGTGCTTTACCGGCGATTAGACAGAGGGTCAGGCCGGTGATTGTTGAGAGGCCGGCACATCAGCGAGCTCGTACAGAGCCTGCTACTTTGGAGTATATTGTGCAGAGACTGGACCAGCTGGGTGCAGCTATCCAGCGTCAGGATGATGCAGTTCGTCTTCAGAACGACGCTATCCGTTACTTGCTGACATGTCAGGGACACAAAATTCCTGATTGGTTTGCCCCGCCAGCTGAGGATGATTCAGGAGAGCAGGATGAGGAGGGTGTTGGAGCTGGAGACGAGGACTGAGAGAGATGGAGCACCAGCAACTGCTCATTATTGGTTGTACTTTTTGGTTATTTTGTTTTCATGAACATTTGGTCTGTACTAATCTAAATACATTATGACATTTGTACGGGAACCATATGGGTGGCTGGGTGGTTGATATTATGATATTATATATTATGCTTTGATCTGTTTGTTGAGTGTTGTTAGAACTGGGTGAGTTATTGGCTGCTTTTGTCCGCGAACGAAATGCTATACGGATGATTGGAAGGCTTTTGGAACATGATTATTCGAGGAGTCTATGCGTATTCTACCAGGGGAGTCTGTTCCAAATTTTTCTTATTTTTTCTTATTTTAGGCATTTTATTTTATTTTATTTTTTTTAGTTATCTCGTGTGCGTTATTTGCGTCTTAGTTTTTATTTTCTCCCATTGAGGACAATGTGAAATTCAAGTGTGGGGGGAAGTTAGTAGAAGTTTTGATTTTGTAGTTGAGTCATTAAAAAAAATTAAAAAAATTAAAAATTGTTCCTGAAAAAAAAACATTCTAATCAGGCATAAAGCAGTTCTTTTTAGTACGTACTAGTTGTCTTTTGATTATTTGGGCAGTAGATCCTTAGTCATGGTCCAATTTGTAGAAAGTAGTATGAACCGTTTTCAGCAGGTGTTTTGAAGAAAAAATGCCTAGAATTGCCTGATTAAGTTTAACAAGCTTCCGGTGATAAACGCATGCACACATCGGTAACCCATTTCCCTACTTTGGTGAGATCTTGAGCCTACTAGATGATAGATTGATACATATATATTTTCATTTGTTGAGTGTAGGCCAGATGTTTCTTTGTTGCAGAACTTGTGTGATTTGATACATGCCGAGGTTGTAGACTAGATATGCACATAGATGATAAAGGCAATTTAGGATTCCCTTTTCGTTTGATAGCCGTGTATTTGTTTACGTGATTGACCTGTTTACCCACAATATTTCCTCTAGTAGCCATGTTAAGCCTTTACCTATTCGTTTGTTAAACCCAAATCAGTTTCTTGAACCGGCCTTTTTGTGTCACAGTTATTGCTTGACAATCTAAGTGTAGTTATTATGATGTTTAGTATTCACACAAAAAAAAACCGAAAAAAAAACCGAAAAAAAAAAAGAAAGAAAGAAAAAAGAGAAAGAAAAAAAATGTTAGTATTATGTAATACGTGTTGAAAATAGCCCGCAGTTTTAGTTATTGTATTTAGTATGAATAAAAGATTGTCATGGGTCGGTACTTGTTTTCGTTTAGCCACTTGTTAGCCAAATATTCTCACCTTTAACCTAAGCCCAAAACCCGTAAGTCCTTTAGATATGTGCATTGTTTATGATTAAGGTGTGATTGTCATACAAGCCTATGATAACAGAGTTACATGTTTGGTTTTGAGTGAAAAATACTAGCACATTACACGCTAGTCCAGATACTAAACTGAGTAGAGTGAAAAATTGTGAGGGGTGTGTTGCATGAACATAAAAACTGGAAGCATGTTAGGTTTAGTTGGGTTAATTCTATTTTTGTTTTAAGATTGAAATCATTTTGGCTTGCTGAATTAACACATCTAATGCTTATCTATAAATGGGGTATGACTTTGGACCTTAGCTAAAGTATAATGAGCGGCTGGGGTGCTTGTCTGTGATAATGTCTTGAGCTGAGTGTACATAACTTTTTCAGGGACAAAAAAGAGTCAAGTGTGGGGAGTTTGATGTGTTGTAAAACACATGCATTTTTCCTTAGCATTTTAATAGTTTTTCGAGTCATTTATTTATTATTTTAGTGAGTTTATAACATGGTTTTGAGTATTTGGTAATCTTATAGGTTGTATATATTTTTAGTATTTTTAGTTATTATTTATGCAATTTTTGCTGATCTTAGATGTTCGGCGAAAAAGGACGTGAATTGAAAAAATAATATCAAGAACCGGACATTCGGGCTCGAGAGTTGACGATAAAAGAAGTTTATTTTGAGGGGTTATGAAGAATTGGGCTAAGAATGATTACTAGTTGAAGAATTAAGTTAACTGGACCAAGAAAAATGAAGCCCAACTGAAAGAAACAACTCAAGCCCAAAGCTGGAGGCCCATGTTGGAGAAATTAGGCGCCGCGTACCATGGGGAGTTCCCCCATGGTGCGTGGGGGGGCTGCCTGACGAAAAAGAATGATATTTTTATTAGTTTTTGATATTTTTTGGAAAAAACTTGAAACAAAAACCCTAGATCGTGGGAGGCAAGCTAAGGGACGATTTTCAGAGCTTCAAGGGAGGATTTTGAGTATCTTGGAGAGTTCCATTCATTCCGGTTGATGTCAGAGCAATCCAGAACAAGTTTTGAAGCGAAAATCATGATTATGAGCGGCTAATACTCTCGCGGTTTCTCCGGGTGAAAGATTTGGGTATTTTGTAAGTATTTCTCTATTTTAAACTTTGTTTAGGATCAGGTTTTATGAACACACTTTTGTGCCTTCGAATCTGGTTGTATGTTTGACTTATTTGAATAGTTTGACTGATTTATCGTTTCTTGGTTTTCTTGCACTAGGAATAATTTAACCTTGTGATTTGTGTTTTGATGTTGAATTGGGTTGAACAACTTAAACAGGATCATGTCTATGTGATTGCCTAGCTAGTTAATTCAGAGTGTCTTACAATTACCAAATCAGAAACCCGGTGTGACCGTTTTTCCATATTATTGTCTTTTATAAAACTCTATTATCACTCGTTTTGCAGCACTGCAGCACTTTTACATTAAACTTCATAAAATTACTTTAGTTAATCTTAATTTAATTAGAAATTAGTAACTTAGCACTTTCCACAAACTCCCTGAGGTTCGACAACCCTACTTCCTATACTGCAGTCAGTTGTAGCTAAGGAGTAGTTTTTATTTAGTTTTTGATTAGCACTTCGACACGCGATCAGTAAACTATACTTATACAAATACATATAACAATATATATATATATAATACAGTCCAACAGTTTAGTCCAATATACAATATTATCAAGTCATGCTTTAAGATACAGATACCATTTATCCAATTATATTGTCGGTTCGCTTCGCGAGTTACAACCACTTTGTAGGATAGTTTAAATAAAAAGAACACACAATATCACACGAGTATGAGTAAATCAGGTGCAGAAACCCTAATTCACATGCAAAATGATATAAACCGTAATCAGAACACGATAGATTCCATTTTCAATAAGTTTTCATTAATAATAGTCAATATAAAACGTTTACAATCCAATACTAATGAAATCAAAAACTTCTACAACCTCTCTACAAAACACACACAAATACCTAACCAAATGACCAACATCTTATAACTCAAAGCAACTCAAACCTATATATAGACCAGCTCATTCGACCCTGCATGAGGTCGAATGGCTTCATTCGACCTAACGTAATATCGAACCAACCAATAATACTTAGCAAAACTTCATTCGTCCAAAAAACCTACTTCATTCAACCTTTATGAAACTCATTTGACCCCTCGAATGGTCGAATGAACCTTGTAGGTTACCAAAATCTTGTAATCCGAAAGCGACAACCACTTCCGTGCATCTACAAACTCCCCCTTGGCTGTTGCTCAGATTCTTTCGTTGTTTTCTTCTTCAGCACAATCTTTGTCTTCTTCTTCAAGCTTGTACCTTCAAGGTTTGATGTACGTTTCTTCGGTTTCGGTCTAAGCTTCATGACTTTGTCCAACAATCCTTTATAATCACAACCAGCAAACACACCCCACGCAAAGCAGAAAATCATGACCCTCTGGAATCTCCAAGCTTGCTCTAAGTCTAGAACATGAAAATGTATCTGATTTTAATACAACATGTCGATGTCTTCCTTCGTACAATTAATCAACCACATTGGACAGAACACGCATATGTTCTTACACATTAGCTTCGGATTCTTGTCGTGCAATACAATCACTGTTTCAGCTGTTCTCCAGTCATAATACCAGAATGCAAAATCAATACTGAAATGTTGATGAATAGGCATCAAAGGAATCCTTTTAAAACACCTTGGTGGTTTATACTTCAGGGTCATGTAAGGTAGATTGTTCTTTGGATCAATATTCTTCTTGTGAACAATCCTCTTTGTATATTGTGGCCTGAACGATCCCATTTTGTTTTGCTTTCCCTCGTCATCTTATTAGCCATGTATTCCAACACGTTAGCATTCTCAACTCCACCTAAGTTATGTCTGCACACATCACGCATTGCCCAGTATGGAAAAGTCCGTATATCCTGAAATTTCCCATAGTAAATTGTGAAAACGGTTAAGGACCAAATCCATGGATCGATTAAACGATTACATCTCAGTTTCAGATGAAGATTCTAGACGAAACAGAAATAGATGAAAACAATGTCATCACAGATTCATATTACATCAGAAACAATTACAGACACTGTCATGAGTAGGATAAACATCTATCTCGAGGCCGGGGTAGGTCGAGCATGACCTCCCCCCTAAGAGCATTCTAAGAACAAACTCACAATCTTAATGAAAAACAACACATGATATTGCTATATATATGCCCAGTTGTTTCGACCCTTGCAGGGTTCAAACCAACTGGTTCGACCTTGGTAAAGCACGAATCAACACTTAATGTGTTGGTTCGACCCTACATTTTCTGGTTCGACCTCTTGATGGTTCGAACCAACAAGGTCAACCTTAAACAAATACATCAGATCCATAAAATGCCCTTATGGATCACCACAATCTCATGTTATACAATACATGACTCAACCCTAGTCTATTAGACAGCGAAGACCACACATAAAGTGCATTAACAATCTCCCCCTTGGATGTTGCTGGCGAATCCTGAAACCTCTTGCACATCATCAGTCAATATCACAGGTCGCCCCCTCAATACATGCACTATTGCATTGAGTAGAAGTACAATATCCTTCATGGACCGACCAAGTAATGCACTACGGACCCTCATCATCAATACGCAGGAAGTCAGCTAGACCACGTATATCATTTGCGAACTCAACCGGCACGCTCAGCTGAATCATAACAAGATCACCTAGTTACGCCAATGTGAAGGTTAAAATGTAATGCACTGCAGCCTCGTAGCATCAGTACCAAGGGATGTCATCTTGACCAAGTATATCACGCATAATCCAACTAGCCTAACCTCCAGTCTAATAAGACCCCTGCTAGAAGGATTCCATACTAACTTATCAGATATTCAACGTAACATGTAGGTACCACCACTAATTTACGTCTCCTACTGCACTTACCCTTTGCATCACCCTTCACACCAACTGGAGAAATCTAACTGTTAGTACCCAATTAAACATCTCAAATGTGACTATGTGCAAAACAATCCACTCGGCACTGATACTTCTATGAAAATCTTCATCTGTGCTGACTGAAATTGCATAAACACTTTCTTCTCTTTAAACAAGTTCCCTCAATCATACTGGAACTGGGTTGACTGTTCACAATTTACGGAATAAAGTCTATCTGTTTTGGCCCATAATAGTCATCTGAATCGGATCATCGTACCGCAGTACTCTTGATTCAATTGACGACTACCCCACAATATAATGTTTCATCATCATAACCGCCTGATCAGAAACCCATCTGTTATAATCACTAGATCTGACATAATATTTCAATCCAACATGCTTGAACTTTGTGTAAAGAAGCAAACCAGAAATAAACTAGTATCCTAGATGAAGTATTCCAAGTGTTTAAGTTTGAAACCTTATAATGAAGTTTATCCCGATCACTCGTATCCCATATCAAGAGCTAGAGTATATCTTCCCGAAATATAACATAATAGATCTGAACTAAATATAACATAATAGATCTGAACTAGTGATTAACAGTTGAACATTCGATACCGGATTAGTTTGAATTCGAACTTTTCAACTTCATTTCTCTTCAACAATTTGTATATTCATCGTCAACATTCTCTCAAAAATCTTCAAAAACTGCCTTTGCATTTTATATGTTGAAGGTTCGAACCAAGAGAATAAGGTTTCATTCGACCCCTCTGTAAGGTCGAATGAACAACGGTTAGCACGAACGAGTTTTGTGAAGCACGAATGAAAACATAAATTTCTCATTCGACCTGTCGTGAGGTCAAACGAACATCACCCAACTGGTTCGACCCTGTAATCACCACGAATGAATATGTAACCAACTCATTCGACCTCTAAAACACTCGTTCAACTTTTCAAAAGTTCGAATCCACTTCCTCATTCGACCTTTTGCAGAAAAACGTGTTCATCTTCAATATTTCTGCAAATCGGTCCATAAACACTCTAATAGTTCGAGTTCAATGATGAAACTTGTACAGAAAGGTGCGGAAATGAAAACCTAACCCTCCATTGATCAAAAAAATTGAAAATCCTATGATTTTGGGTTCGATTAAGAATCTAGGCTTTCTAGGGTTTCAACCTTTCAAAAATCTGATTTTTACGTCTGAAAAACATGAAATTAAGCTGTGATTGATTCAAACGATGGTTATATCGTTCAAATCGGTACCACGGCTCTGATACCACTTATGAGAACGGTTAAGGACCGAATCCATGGATCAATTAAATGATTACAGCTCGGTTTCAGATGGAGATTTGAGACGAAATAGAAATAGATGAAAACAATGTCATCACAGATTCGTATTACATTAGAAACGGTTACAGACACTGTCATCAGCAGGATAAACATCTATCTCGAGGCCGGGGGAGGTCGGGCATGACCTCCCCCTTGAGAGTATTCTAAGCACAAACTCACAGTCTTAATGAAACACAACACATGAGATTGCTATATATAGGCCCAGTTGGTTCGACCCTTGCAGGGATCGAATCAACTAGTTCAACCTTGGTAAAGCACGAACCAACACATAATGTGTTGGTTCGACCCTTCAATTTCTGGGTCGACCTCTCGATGGTTCGAACCAACTATGTCAACCTTAAGAAAATACGTCATATCCATAAAATGCCCTTATGGATCACCACAATCTCATGTTATTCAATACACGACTCAACCCTAGTCTATTCGACAG
This sequence comes from Ambrosia artemisiifolia, assembly GCA_032199755.1. Taxonomy (NCBI): domain Eukaryota; kingdom Viridiplantae; phylum Streptophyta; class Magnoliopsida; order Asterales; family Asteraceae; genus Ambrosia; species Ambrosia artemisiifolia. The sequence goes on from CM063518.1 coordinate 45,189,938, forward strand.
CGACGACCACACATAAAGTGCGTCAACATAAATGATACCTTTCTCCCATTTGATCCCAATGCATCTTAATTAAGGAAAGAACTTCCATGCAAACGCTCTACCCTTAGACACCTGATAATGATACTTGGATAGCAGGCACTGGACGTTTATCCACTTCTTCTTTCAACTTTTTCAGATAAGCCTTCAATGCATCAGACTTTTTGTACACTTCTGCTTTTTCAGTCTCATCATCAAACACTTCATCTAACATTTTCTTTCTTTTCTCTTCAGCTACCTTTTCAGCTTTCTTCAAGATTTCATCGTGCTTTCTTCAAGATTTCATCATTTATGACTAGAATGCTGGTTTGATCTTTCAGATTGTAATATTCCGGGTATTCTTCATGAGATATGTCTTCTATTTCCACCTCATTGAAGTTATCAGTCGTTCTATCATCAACATTCTTACCCGGCTCCATCAATGGGATTTCAGGAATCTCTTGTTTGTTCCTCAGTTCTTCAAGAGACATTCCTGCTTGCTGCGCCACACCTTCAAGTATCTCTTTGGTAAAAGCAAAACTAACCTCTCCATCCTCCAGTTTCGGATCTTGATATTCGATACCATATCTCATGTTGTCACTTACAAAGATATCTCTAAATCTTTCAGACAATTCCCATGTAACATATCCATGTTTAATCATTTTCTTCAACCTTAGCTTCTCAGCATCAGACATTACTCCTGGTTTCTTGCTACTTGAAGCTGATTTATCTTCTTTAGTCTTTTGTCTTTTCTCAAAAGAATAACTATCAATGTCATCATCCGATTCTTTTAAACTCACAGACTTCTATTTATTTAAACCATCACCATCACATGCATCATCACCATCATTATCAGAATCATCATCCTTATCTGTCCTGCTGTAATCAAGCTCCTCTTCCTTATCCTCCTCATCTTCATCTTCTTCATCATCAACAACTTTCAGTTGAGGTGCTTTGGAGTATAAATCATCAATAATTTTCCTCAATTTATTGTTTTCTCTTTCGATTCTCAATATCTTCTTTTCATTCTTCTCGCTTGATTCTTTCAGCTCTGCATTCTCTATCTGGAGAGTTGTAACGCCCTCTTCCAGTTTATCTTGCCTTTCCTTTGAAGCAATGACTATCTGCAGCGTATCTTTTTTGTTCTCTTTCATTTGCTTTATATCAGTTTCATGCTTCGTGAACAGCTTCATCACTTTACCTATTTGCTAATTAACCAACTGCATTAAATCCTCAGAAGCAGTTACTTTTGGTTGTGAACTCGATTCAGCTTGTGGTTTCACTACAGGTGACTTTAAACTAGATACAATGCTCTTTAATGACTTAGATAAATCATCTAGGTTTTGTTGAGTCTCTGTTTCTTTTGTAATCTTTTGCTTCTTTGCTGCAGGGGATGTTGATTGTGAACTAGTAGATTGTGGAACTTTCTTGCCTTTCAGTAGCAAGTCAATGTCTTTCACTCTCTTTCACTTGGTAGACTCCCTCCTCGACATGTGTTCTACACATCCTCACTTTGTAGAAACTGGAGCTACCGGAGAACCTGAAAAATCTGTATCTCCAACAATCAGATCTTGTCTCTTTTCCACATAGTCTCTACTCAATTGCTCTATACTATTTTGTCAATCAGATTAGGAGTTTTAGCATCACCAGTGGCCATGGGATCTGTCTCCATAATAGTTTCATCTTCCGAACCCCAAATCTCTTCAACATCCGTCTCTTCCTAATCTTCAACAACTAGCAAAGTCTTTGTTTTGCCCTTCTTCTTAGTCTTTGTTAGTTTCTCAACCTGTTTACCTTTCCTCCTTGATTTTCCACCTTTGTCTTTGACTTGACGCTTAGCTGTGGTTCCTTTCTCAATAGGTACCAAAGGAGAATCTAAGTCAGAATCACTCTTCTCATGTCTAACCTTGTCTTTCCCTGGATCTACATAACCAACCGTAATAAGATGTCCAAACAATCTCCGACTTGGAGGAATCTTAGTCTTTCCTTTGTGTGCTGTTTAAAGTCATCTCGTTCATGTGTTACTGATTCACTACCTAAATAGGATCTCTCACCAAGGATGGATATTTATCATCTAACACCGTTTGTAAGTATAGGTCCTTGGAATGGATCGATACAAGCCAGATTAGATCTATTAAAGTGCGGAATCCCTTAATAGATGTTTATGCAAACGATGAATCAATTCTAACAATTACGAACACTAGAATACTATTAAACTGTCTTGTCTATTGATAACTTTCAGTGGTAATAATATCATTTACAAGCTTGAAAGGACCAACCCTAGCCTACACCCCATGCCAGGTATTTATACTTGCATGGGCCTGGTCTGCAAACAAAGAAGATGACTATCTTCTTTCTTTAACAAAGAAGATGACTATCTTCTTTGTTTGCTAACTTCTTTGTTTGCCAGGGCAAAACATAAAAGACTATCATGCTTGACTTATAACAACCTCAAACATGTTACAATAAATCTATCAACCAAATCCAAAAACAATACTAATCTAGAGAAGCGTTTGTCACACAAACATGCATTAACAAACTCCCCCTTGACAACTGCTCTCTAGATTTTCAACCTCCTGCAGTCTTCAGTCTTCCATATAATTCCAATGACTGTTAGCATGGAACTTCTTATGTACAAAAATATCCACAACCCCTAGATAGCGATAGCCATGATGCCTCGATTCATCCTTGTAGTAAATCTGCTTCTTGAACAACTTCCTCATGTAAGCTCGAGACAGATTCGCCAGGTGCATCGGATCATAGATTCTCAAAAGACACTTCTCATTATGATCTTCCATGACTGCTTCAGCTGTATCACTATCTATGTTGGTGCAAGTTTGTGACAAATACTCAAACGGACAAACAAACGCTCTAGATTATTGACAAAAGACTTTATATTGTTCGTGTCATTAGAAGAACTTGTCTAAGTTAGTTCTAGAATATGTAATTAAGCTTGCATTGTAAAAGCCCAACAAAAGCCCAGATAAAAGCGCATGAGGATGCATGTATATAAGAAAATGATGCATGTGGTTTTAGGGGTTGGTTAGTTGGTGGGTCTTGTGTGGTAGAGAGAGTTTGAGAGAGTTATTGTGCAAGCTAGATTACAAGATTCATAGTTAGGTCTTATTGTATGTTATCAGTGATTCGTGCAATAAGATAAAACGTTAAAAGTAATCTTGTGATTGTTCTTTGTGTGATATCCACGGATGAAAGATATTCCGCGTCTAGGATTCGTGTTTGGTTTGATTACAGAGATGATCTCAAGGGAAAGGGACCTACAAGTGGTATCAGAGCTTTCGGGCTAGATATCATTCAAGGAACAAGTTCGTGGTGATTGAAAACAATTGGTTTGCATATTTTTTTCTTTCGGCTTTGATTTTTTTGTTTTTGTTTTATGTTTCGTTTTTTATTTAATAAAATTCTGGATTATCGTGGTGATTGACATCTAAGAAATTCTTGTTTTTTTGTTTCATTGTTATCGTGGTGTTTGACATTCATGAATTTCGGATTATAAAATTTAAATAGGATTCAAGATTTGTTTTAAGGTTTCGGAATTAATTAAAAAAAACGAATTACGTTTCTTAAAAAAAAAGGGGAATTACGATGAGTAAAGATCAAATACATATAGTTTTTTTGTAAGAACTGTGAGAATCAAAGGGGGTAAAAAAAATTTATTTTTTTTTTAGAATTTTTTTTCCCATGTGCTTAAACATTATTTCTAGATGAATAATACAAAAAAAAAAAAAAATAAATAAAAAAATTTTTTAGTGTAATTACGTCATTAAGGTAAATACATTAGTTTACACTAGAGTAATTATGTAATTACTCTACACGTAATTACTCTACACCAAATTTTTTTTTTTTTTAGTTTTCAATACTATAATACATGTTTAACAATATGGGGAAAAAATTTAAAAAAAAAATTAAAAAAAATACCCTCCTTTGATTCTCACAGTTCTTACCAAAAAAACTATTTGTACCGGAGCTTTCATCGAATTACGATTCATATTTGTTTTGGTTATTAAAATTTTGGTTCTTATTATTTTGTTCAAATAAATTTCTGTGTTTGTTTCGGTTCATAGGTTTTAGGTTGATAGTGTTTGGTTTTTGGATACTCATATTTGTTTGGTTTAGAGCTTACGGTTTGTTAGAGTTTTTTTTTTTTTTGCAGGTTCTAAAATTTTCCAGGTTTGAAGGTTCATTCAAGTTTATCAAGAACATTAAGAACACCACGGATTTTTATTAAAATTATTAGGTTTGATCTTTTTTTTGTGGTTTTGTTTTGTGTTTGTGTAGGATTTTCGAAATTAGGAAAGGAAGTAAAAGATAAGGAAAGGATTGGAAAGATTTTGAAATTCAAATCTATCTCAATCAATTCCTAATTTTTCGGGATCTCATAGTTGTCAACAACTTTGGGAACAAGTTAAAATTCTCGGACATAGACTCTAGTTCTCGGTCTAAGGAGTTCTCAAACACAATCATCTTGGGAAACAAGTCTTGTTCTCGGATACTCACTAGAATTCAAACAAAGATCAGTTCTCGGACAACTCTAGTTCTCGAACAAAAGCTTCTGTTCTCGAACACAAAGCAAGGGTTCTTGGAAATAAATAGTTGTTCTCGGACACAAGTAAGTTCTCGGAGATACACACTTCTAGTTCTCGGACAAACATCAAAATTCTTGTTCTCGGACATAGTTCTAGAACTAGGACACCTGTTCTCGGAAACCAAAACAAGTTCTCAGAAACCAACATAAGTTCTCGGAAACACACATTAGTTCTCAGACAAGGTTATAAGATTAGTTCTCGGACACAAGTTATAGTTCTCGAAACCAACATAGGTTCTCAGAAACCAACTTCTAGTTCTCGGAAACACACATTAGTTCTCGAACAAAGATTAGTTCTCGGACACCACTGTTTTGTTTTGTTTGTACTTAATTAATTAAAAAACTTGTTAATTAAATCTAAAATCTACTAAAACAAATGGCGTTATTAAATAAAATGGTTGAGATGGATCACGAGGTGGGAAAAGCCAATTCCCCACCCAAGATGATAAGTGTTGACAACTATTTCTGGTGGAGAGGACGGTTCGAGGAATGGGCTCGTTTTTACCAGTTAAGAATGTGGATTTGCATCTCAGACAGTACATACAACCATTCAAACAAGGTGAAGGTATGAGCGGGCAAAGACTACTCGCTTTTAGTGAGATGAACGAAGAACATAAACTGATGCACGAAGCTGAAAATAAAGCTAGAGCTGCTATTACCATGTGTTTGCCACAAGAAATCCTCCACACATTTAGCAGAAACAGAACAGCTAAAGACTTATGGGAAGCTTTGGAGAAACGGTACATGGGCAATGCTGAAGTGCAATAGAATAAGAAAGAGCTGTTGAAGAAGCAATTTGCAGTCTTCAAGGATTTTAGGGATGAGAGATTAGAGGACATCATCACCAGATTCTACCATCTGTGTACTGAGTTGGGAAACCATGAAATACAATATACTGACAATGAGCTAAACGACAAGCTGCTGGATGCACTTCCTACAAAATGGGATGTGTATTCTCTAATGATCAGAAACGAAACTGACTACGGTATCATGTCTTTGGACACCGTGGTAGGGAAGCTTAGAGCTTACAGTTTCAACATGATGAAGAGGTAAGCATGATCTGAACAGGTACAGGATCCAGGGATTTATCACGGAAAGCCTGCAGCTAAAACCTCATCAAGCAACAACAGCGGTGTCTCAGCATTCTTCTCAGGTGACACATCTGGTATTATTATTCTTGATTTTGACGATGAGTGTTGTTTTGTGTCAACATCAGATGAATATACTAAAGTTAAGGATATCCCTTCTGGCGGGAATGGAAAGAGTACAGGTGGATCATCATTTGGAACAAGCAAGTCCATGCCGATGAAATTTTGACTCGTTTCAAGATGAATGAGTGTTCTACTTATGCTACTCCTCTACTCGTGAATCATGGACTTCATCCAGATGCAGACAGCGATAAAAATGTCGATCCAACTGAGTATCGCGCCATGATAGGTTGGCTTATGTATCTAACTGCTTCTCGACCTGACATTATGTTTGCAGTTTGTCTTTGTGCCAGGTTTTAGGCTAATCCAAAGGAGTCACATATGATCGCTGTGAAACGGATTCTTAGATACCTAAAGGGGTAACCCAAATTGGGAATCTGGTATCCAGCTGATAGCGAATTGGATCTTATAGCGTATACAGATTCGGACTACGGAGGATGTAACCAGAATTGGAAGTCTACTATTGGTGGATGTCAATTTTTAGGAGGAAGAATCGTTTCCTAGTAGTGCAAAAAAGCAGACTTCGATGGCTGTTTCCTCATGTAAAGCAGAATACGTTGCTGCTGGTAGCTGTTGTTCACAGGTTTTGTGGATACAACAACAAATGCGGGATTACGGTTTGAATTTCACTCATACTCCTATACTTATTGATAATCAGGCCACCATTTCAATCACAGAGAATCCCAATAACATTCCCAAAACAAAACATATAGATAAGGCATCATTTCATAAGGGATTGTTTTGAGAAAAGGATGATTTATTTGAAAAAGGTTGATACTTTAGATAACCTAGCTGATTTGTTCACAAAAGCTTTCGATGGAGCTCGGTTTGAATTGTTAGTGCAGCTGAACGGGATGAGAAACCCAGAATAACTTTTCGTTTTCTCATTAGTTCTGAAGCTTTTAGTTTTTAAGTTTTTAGTTAGTTTTTACTTTGTTTTTATTTGCATATGCTTGGTTTCACAAAAAAGAAAGAAAAAACTATAGCAAATCTGGTACCTAATTGGAAATGATAGCACATTAGCTGTTGATTTTGTCACAGTTAATAAAATTGAGCAGAAAAATTAAAGCTAAGTGTGGCTGCATCTTCATTATATGATGTACTGGTAGACAATTGACACACGCATCCGGTCTGTTAATTGAAATAGAATTCTTAATGACTGTTGATTCTGTGGGATACATGTCCTTGGCGTATGATTTTATAGTCTTAAATGTTGCGTTGATAGTGTGTTACAAAATGCTGAGGTTTCAGGTCTTTAAATTGTTATATTTATCCGGGATGATCTGACTTGTCTTTTGCTGCATCCAGATACATGCTGACCTAGACTTTGTCAGAACATCTTAAAAGAGCATACGATAAATGCCAAAACCCTCAAAGGCTCAAAGGCAATCACTTATACATGCCTAAAGCTGAAAATTCGTACCGCATAAAATGGTATTTGTCTTAACCCTGGTTGAGTACACGTTTGGTCACTTTGTTGCATCCAGATATATGCAAACCTGTACACCTTCGTGACTCATACTTGTAAACAATATAGATAATGGCAATTCACTCACCTGTTACGATGAACCTTTGTGCATGACTTGATCGCGGGGGTATGTCATGTCGTGGGTAACATAGATGATTCAGTTTAACACACTTAAATGCTAATATGGATTTGGAATCGTTAAGTGTTATATTGTTTATGTGGATATATAATACTGGTAATCGTCTTGGAATGCAGTCTTACATATTAAGAAGTTGTTAAGAACATTAACTCACTGTGACATCTCAATCTAGCTGATATGATCCTTTTAAACAGTGTTTGCTATAACAAAAATAGAGTGTTTTTATGTTTGTACATAGTTTACTTAATTTGTCTTTACGTTCATTTACTTTACTTGTCAAAAAAACCCAAAAATCCAAAAAGATTTTATTTTGCTTCAGGATTTAACGCACGAGAAACGGTTGTTCTGTGGTGGATCTAACTGTTTAGAAAATTTTGAAACTTATTTTTCTAAAACATTTAGAAACTTTTGCAAAACAGCATATCTTTTGAAAGCTTATGAATTTTAACCGCAAAACAATTTTTGTCACACGTGGTTTATGTACTTTGTAAGTTTATATTTGTTTTGATGGTTTACTTACAAGTTTGTTGAGTGTGACAGGTTTTATATTTTGATGATAATGATGGACGTGATGAGGTTTGAACCTCCTTTTGGACAAATTCATGTGATTCAAGAAATTGTTTTTGAAGAAACAGAGACATGAAGACGACAAAACACTGAAGTTCTAAACAACAGTTGCTGATTTTAGAAGACTTAGCAGCTCAGGGGGAGAAATATACATATAGGAAGAAATATTCTGTGTTTCTAGGGGAGTAAAAAGACTTCAGATTGAGTAATGCATTCGTGTAGAGCTCAAGGGGAAGTTTTTACAATCCAAGCTTATTCTCAAGGGGAGTTACTTAATTCTCAAGAGATGCCGAACACAAGAGAGCTGTTAAAGACTAAAGATCACAAGTTGATGAAAAGAGGAGAAGTGATCTGCCAAGTTCTTCTACATTGCTTTGGTAGACAATCTCAAGATCAAGCTGTTGAAGATTAAAGACTTCAAGTGGAAGACAATTGAAGATACTTTGAGATTTGAAAAATAATCTTAAAGAGCATCTGTCAAGGGGGAGTTTGTTGTTGCAAGTTTGTGACAGATACTCAAACGGACAAACAAACGCTCGAGATTATTTTCAAAAGACTTTGTATTGTTCGTGTCATTAGAAGAACTTGTCTAAGTTAGTTCTAGAATATGTAATTAAGCTTGCATTGTAAAACCCCAACAAAAGCCCAGATAAAAGCCCATGAGGATGCATGTATATAAGCAAATGATGCATGGGGTTTTAGGGGTTGGTTAGTTGGTGGGTCTTGTGTGGTAGAGAGAGTTTGAGAGAGTTCTTGTGCAAGCTAGATTACAAGATTCATAGTTAGGTCTTATTGTATGTTATCAGTGATTCGTGCAATAAGATAAAACGTTAAAAGTAATCTTGTGATTGTTCTTTGTGTGATATCCACAGATCAAAGATATTCCGCGCCTAGGATTCGTGTTTGGTTTGATTGCAGAGAAGATCTCAAGGGAAAGGGACCTACAATCTACATACCACCATTTGAGATCACCAAGGATAAACTGTGGTAACTTCTTCAAAGGAACCTGCTTCAGATATTTAGCAGGCTTATAGTACTTCATCTAAGGTTTATTAGTTCTTAGATTAATCTGTGTCTTGTCCTTAACCCACATTCCTTTCGGTGGTTTGAAGTGATTAAACTTTTCCTCTTTAACCTCATACCTCATGATCCTCTTAATATCTTTTGCATAATCGTTCTAACTTGGATTAATCAAATCACGTCTAACCAAGTCCCGAAACTCCAACAAAGGCAAAGAATTGAAATACCTAACTCTAGGAGGCATGTACTGAATCCCATCATATCGCTTGATTGCGAACAACTTCAACTCTTCATCATAAAATCAACTCACAATTCCACTAGTCTCATATTTTTGAGTAGAAGCATCATAGGACTCCTTATACCTGAAGGTCTTAGGCCTAGAGTTCTTCCATTCTTACCTCATCCTTAACCATGAAGCTTTTCATGCTGCATCAGAATCAAAACTGTCAACAGGATCTGTACTTTCTTCATGATCTAAACTAAGTGGATCCTCTGTCAACATCTTCAAGGTAAATCAATGTGCTGCTGATCCGCATCATTACCATTCTCTAAGATCATTCTCCGTATATAACTTAGGAGCTACGACCTCATCCACTTCCTCATTTACCCCTGTATCGCCTTCAGTAGGTTTCCAGTCTTCTAGATTATCTGGAACAAACTCGCCTTCCTCCAAGTCATACACATCATGCTCTGACCCTTTAGAAAGTAAACCAGATTCCTTCAACTTCTCCCCTGCTTCTTGAATTTCAATCAGAGAGTCAAAAGAAATATAATCCTCCAATCCTGGAAATAAAGCATCAATAGCCTCGTGACTAAAGGTATCCATGGTGTCCAAGAGTAGAGACATACAGTCAACAGGCCTCTTCCCTGGATCACCAGTACCGGTAACATCAACTCCAGCACCCGACTCCCCCTAAGTTGTAGCAGGCACACCAAGTGTTGAAGCACTTGGAGGCTCACTCCCCGTAGAGCGGTTAGGATCATTGTCAGGATCATCATCGCGCCTGTTCATCCTTAACTCATCACCCATACTTGTCACATTCTCCCCCCGAGCCTTCAATTTCTACATCAACTGATAGTATCGTCTGATTAGCAATCTTCATCTGAGCGATCAACTCTTCCACCCGTCTCTCCAACTAAATTATTCATGCTCTGTCTGAAAGTGAGGGGTCAAAACGGACATTCAGATTAGAAACATCAACTCTGTGGACCTCAGGTAAAGGCTGGGTAGTAGCAGGTATAGAGGATGAGGCTACAGTGGTTTTGTGGGTAGTGGTTGATGTAGGTAATGTGGTAGTGTGAGTTGAGGCGGTGAAAACTGGATCAGAGTGTGGAGCAGTTAATGAACATGGAAGCATGGAAACGCCAAGTGAAGATTCACCAACAGTTCCAACACTGGTACATAAGGTGGTAATGGGTGTGGTAGTGGTAGGTGGTGTGGTGGTAATGGATGCAGTAAGTGATGGTGGTTGTGGTGTGGTGACTGCTAAGGTTTTTGAAGGTACCTGTGAGCTTGACTCACGAATAACAACTCCGCCTCTCTTCCTCGGACGAGTGCGAAGAGGTGGAACATCATCATCAGAATCTTGTGGCTGATAGTCTTTGTCAGCCTCATCAACATCTCTCTTTCTTTTCTCCCCCACAGTGTCAATAGGAGGTTCAAACCTTTGTGGTGAGTCAGTAACAATCAAACTTCTCGAACTAGAACTGTTATCATCATCAATACTGGGCGAAGAAGGTATGTTATAAATACCCGAAGACCCTTCTTCCCCATGAATAGTACATGATGGACCTGGGCGATCCAAATCCATGTCCAACTGCTGTAAGAATGCATCACCAACATCCTGAACCTGCTCCTCGATAATCGGACAAGGTTGCTGAACAGGTTTCTCAACAGCTGGTTCCTGTACCTATACCTGTATATCAACATATTGCATTAGAACCTCAAGCTGTGGAAGTGGAGCTTGTTGTTGTTGTTGCTGCTGTTTCTCAGGCGGTTCGAACCACGCATCTTTTGCCGATAGTTGATAAGTAGGATAAAAAAGAAACCCAAAAAGTGGAGTCTCCTGTGGACGCTCGTTCTCTGGTCGCCTAACATTGTGCGTGCGACAATCAGCAAGAGTACGACGCTCCACTGTACCTGCCTTAACAAGAGGTGGAACATCCGACAACCCTGGAATAAGATGTTTGAAGATAATCATAAGAAACCTACCGAATGCCAGAAAATGATTCTTCTCAACAGCTATAATCTGCTTCTCCAACTCATATCAGATCATCTGAGAGAATGAGAATGGTTTGTTGTACACCAAATATAACATAGCAGACTGGATACTGGACCCCATAGCATCTGGTCCTGCCCTGCGTGCTGAAAAGCAAACATTTATAACGTGCATCAATAATCTCCATTGCCCATAAACAACAACTCTAGCTCAACTGATCCTTCCAAACATCTCCAGAATAACCCATACGCCTATAAGCTCCTATCCTAAACTCAGCAGGAAAAATCACTAGACTGTCTTCTTGCTCAACAGTGCCAAGACGAAGGGTCTGACAAATAGTATCTGCTGAAAACTAGATCACTTGGTTTTTCACAGTAGCTCTCCAAACTAGTGGTTCTTCCTTGCAGTCATACGGGGCAGTAGCCCGAAACTGCTGCAGATAAGTGACACTGATCTGTGGTGAGTGGATTAGGGCATAGTTGATCATGCAGTGCTGAAAGAATGACAGAATCTGCGTGTAATACTCTGCTTGGTCACGACCAGGAATCAAGCGAAAGGATCTGTTTTGGTAGTTATAGAACTCATGAATCTCTTCTTCGGCCATTTTCTGCACTCAACATTTCAACATTAATAACACATCCTAATGACAGACAAAGGTCCGATCACAGGTCAATTAAGACCCGTAACCAGACCTAACAAATGAAAATTTGAAAACGCAATGGTTACCACTCATATAAAATATAATATTGAACTTGAAAGAACCAAACATATGTTGAACAATCAAACAGCCTGTAAAAGTAACAATCAAACAAGTTCAAAAGTAACTATGTTATCATACAAGTTCAACATGAACGAAGATCAGCTTAACAATATGAATATTACCAAACAAGTCAAAACAACATAAACGAAACTAGGTCAAAACAACATAAACGAAACCAGGTCATAAAGATAGATCAATCAAACAAACAGACAATGAATATAACCCAGTCAATGTGACTAGTCAGTTTATCAAAGGTGTTGCCCAAGTCAAATAACAAGTTCAAATTGAACGAAGATAGTTATCTTCGTTGGGACCAGGAAAACAAGCAAACATGCCACAAGTTAACGAAAATGTGTATCTTCGTTGTTGCCAGTCCGTGTCAAATAAGTTCATACGTAATTCAAACGTAGTCAAACAAAAATACCAAAAATATGCATCTTCATTTATTGACCTACATCAATCAATGTTTAACGAAGATAACAGTGAACGAAGTTGATTATCTTCGTTTGTGGACTAGAAAAGCCTTTAGATATATCTTCGCCTGTCGAAGGTTTAGTGCACCAAGGGTCCAAAAGATTGGCCACACAAATACAATCGAAACAACACAAAACATAGAAATCGAGCCGATTAAGAGATTTATAGGTTTTGAGTTAAGATTCAAACGTCATTTCATAGTGTATTAACCACGTTAAAACCCGAGACCTAAAACCCACCCAAAAATACTTTTTACAAACTAAATTGTGTGATTCTTGTGTCCTTGAGTTCGGAAGGGTGTTTAGATTAACAATCAACGAACACAGATGGTGTTCTTACTCGTTATCAATGTCAGATGGAACAAAAATAATGAGGGTTTCGTGGGCTGGTTATCTTCGTGTAAGAGTGGCTGTGTGCTTTGAAATTTTTGTTAAAACTCGACTTTTTGACCTTGGCCTTTTATACCCGAGACCTAACGAAGATGGCCATAACAAAGATGGTCCATCTTCGTTATCTTTATTCTGGATGGCTGGGCCGGCCCAAACTAGGTATTGTCTTGCAAAATTTTGGGCCTTAGATTAACAATTCAAACTAAACACACATGGATCATTGTTGGGCCCAATGGATTAACAAATGTTTTTAATAAAAATAAATTAACCAAACGTGTTGTAGAAATGGGCCTTGTAGAGATGACCAAATCTGAACATAATACTAGGGGTGCTCATCGGTTCGGTTTACGGTTTATTTGGTTTATTCGATTCGGTTTATTCGGTTTTCAAAATTTTGTACCTCAAACCAAAAACCAAACCAAACCAAATTAGGAATATGAAAACCAAACCAAACTCAACCAAATTGAATTCGGTTCGGTTTCAGTTTAAAACCAAATAAACCAAATTGAAACGAAGTTTTTTTTCTCTAACTTATATACCTATATGTTCTAAAATCCGAAAAGAAAGTTTGCAATAAATATAAACCAAAAAATCAAACCACGCAAACAGAAACATCATAAAAATTAGAAATAGTAAAACGAACCCTAGTTTACTAGTGTATACTCATATTATTACCTCTATAAATTGGTGGGCTTTATTTATTTTGGGTTGGGTTTAATATTTTGGGCTTATATATTATATATGAGTTATTAAATATTATTATTTTTATTTAATAATTAATTATTTTACCGGTTTATTCGGTTATCCAAATAAACCAAATAAAAAAAAATGCAGAACCAAAATCAAACCAAACACCGAATAAGCAATTCGGTTAAAACCAAACCAAACACCAAATTCGTTGTTCGGATTGGTTTTTTCGGTTACGGTTACGGTTCGGTTTTCGGTTTTTATTTGGTTTGCGGTTTTTCTGAACACCCCTACATAATACTTATTAAGACCTGAAGTGTAAAAATATAAAATATTTTTATCATTTTTGAATTTTTTATAAATAAACAAAAGAAAGAAAAACACTAATCAAGTGAAAACAAAATAAAGTAAAATAAAATAAAATGAAAATTCAAAAAGTAAACACTCTGTTTATGATGAGATGTCACCGGTGGAAGGATCATATCAGCTAGAACAAGACTTAACACACGAGTTAGAATAATTAAAGGTAAATTATTATAAGCACTGTCGCAGTCCAAGGCGATTACCAGTATATTGATCTACTTAAACAAACTTACAGCATTGTCTTCAAAGCCTCACTTTACTTATTACGATTATGAGCATTTGACTGTAGGTACTGCGTGTCCCACAATATGACATACTCCCGCGATCAAGGTATGCACAAAGCTTCATTGTAACAGTTGAGTATATTGCTCGTATCCGTATAATTTACAAGGTACGAGACACATGGGTGTACAGGTCCGCATATATCTGGATGCCACAAAGTGACCACTATGTTCTCAACTAGGGTTAGGAAAAATACCATTTTGGTACGAATTTTCGCTTTGGGCTTTTTGAGATAGCTTTTTAGCATAGAGGGTTTTGGCATTTTTCCTTTTGGATTTGCTCTTTTAAGATATCTTGGTTGTGCCTAGGTCAGCATATATCTGGATGCAGCAGAAGGACAACCAGGTTATCCCCGGATAGATCAACAATATAAAGACCCGAAACCTCTGATTTTTGCAATCTATCAACGCAAGAATTAAGATCATAAAATCGTACGCCGATGTTATGTTCCCCACATATACCACAGTCCAGCTTCTTATGATTATTTATTATTATTATAATGGGATGAGTACGCCCATAATAATGGAGCTGCAGTCGCACTTGGCAATTTAAGTTCTCTGTTCTGTTTTAAGTGTGACAATCAAGCAGCTGATGTACTATCATTTCCTTTCTTTTACACAGTGATAGCTCGTTTTTTAATAATAAAATAAAGACACAATAAGTACAACAATTACTTCAGTAACTTATGGGAAACGTAAAATCATTCAGGATTCCTCATCCCATTCAGTTGCACCAACAGATCCAAACGAGCCCTGTCAAATCCCATGGTGTAAAGGTCTGCAGAATCCTCTTTTGTGTCAACCTTTTCTAAATGACCATTTTCTTCTCATAACAATCCCTTATAAAGTGATGTCTTGTATGAATATGTTTATTTTTTGAATAGTTGGTTGGGTTTTAAGTTACGGATATGGCGGCTTTATTATCAATCATAATGGGAGTATCTAGAAAATTCAAACCGTAATCCTGTATCTGTTACTGTATCCACAAAACCTGTAAACAACAACTACCAGCTGTGACGTATTCAGCCTTGCATGAGGATACCGTTATAGAGGTTTGCTTCTTGCATTGCCAGGATACTAAGATCCCCCAAGCACTTGAAATCCACCAGTTGTTGACTTCCTATTCTGGTTTCATCCTCCATAGTCCGATTCGGTGTAGGATACGAGATCTAATCCACCATCTGATGGATACCAAAGACCTAGTTTGGGTTTCCCCTTTGGTATCTCATTATCTGTTTAACTGCAATCATGTGGGACTCCTTTGGATAGCCTGAAATGTGACACCCGACATTTTCAGGTTAACATTTTACAAACATATAAGTCTATCTTAGCAAAAATGATTTATCAAACGTACTTAATGGGGTTAGTTGAGTAGGTTTACATTAAGTATTGTCCAGGGCTCAATGATTTGGAGGGTCTTTGGGGTTATCACAAACACACACAAGTCTTGTGTCCCGTGTTGGTGAATTACACGAATTGTATTAAGTAATAAACATGAATTGATCTTTATATGATGTGAAATGTGCAAATACGTGTTTAAATGATGTTTATATGATTATACATGCTTAACATATGTTAAGATTGCTTGTTCATGTGTTAGAATGTGTTAACATGTGTTAAAACGCGTTTAAACGACAAAACCATAAAATATTGAATATCAAATTTTTGGTTCGACCCTTAGGGGGTGAGAACCAAAAACATGCTCACTCAGTTGACCCCTGAATGTCACTCATTCGACCCCTGCTGGGTGCGAATGAACAGGGACTATAAATACCATACTTTGCAACTTTTTTATCATTTCACAAACCCTAAACGCCCCAAAGTGCTCTCTCTCAACCCCAAACCTGTAGAATGGAGTTTTTGATCTCATATTACAGATCCTAACCTACAAACATGTTCTATAACATAAACAAGAGAATATTCAAAGTGTGTTCTTGATCTAAAACCTTTTTAATCAATTTTCATTCGTTTTTCCCAAACCCCAAAGGTCTAGATTTGATTCAAACATGTTTTCATGGATAAAAACCTTTCTAACATCTTTCTAAATGAAACCTTCCATGTTGAATATCAAGTTTTTGGTTCAACCCTTAGGGGGTGAGAACCAATAACATGCTCACCCATTCGACCCCTGAAGGTCACTCATTCGACCCCTGCAGGGTGCGAATGAACAGGGACTATAAATACCATACTTTGTAACTTTTTCATCAATTTACAAACCCTAAACGCCCCAAAGTGCTCTATCTCAACCCCAAACCTGTAGAAAGTAGTTTTTGATCTCATATTACAGATCCTAACCTACAAACATGTTCTATAACATAAACAAGAGAAGATTCAAGGTGTGGTCTTGTTCTAAAACCTTTTTAATCAATTTTCATTCGTTTTTACCAAACCCCAAAGGTCCAGATCTTATTCAAACATCTTTTCATGGATAAAAACCTTTCTAACATCTTTCTAAATGAAACCCTACCATTAATAATGAGTTTTTGGGCAAAAATACATGTGTTAATGATGTTAAGTGATGTGTTATGAACATTTATGAATTTGTTTGATGTTTGAATGATGTGTAGATGATATGATGATGATTTATAACTATTCTAGATGGTGGTTTAGGATATTAAAGGTTACAATTGGTTATTATTGATCTTTTGCCCATTTTGGGGGGTTTTTGTGTTAGATCTAGGGTTTGTTCATGATAATATTGTTGATGAAATGATTAAGGGTTCTCATATACATGATAATCTGAGCATATCGATCTGATTATTAGATTATTTTGATAGGTTTCCATTTTGGGTTAAGTTTACATGCATTGATGTGACATTTCTATAATTTGCCACTTTGGGAAAGTTGTAAAACGGACTGATTCCGGGATAAAATTTGTAGGGTTTTGTGGGGATTCGGTAAATATAGTTGACTACTATTTGGTGATGTTTCGTGATGTTTTTGGACTGTTTTGATGGGTTTTGGTGCTTTTTCTTAGTTTTTGCAGTAGTTGGGTCGAACCAGAAGTTGGTTCGCACCCTAAGGAGGTCGAATGTACGTCAAATGGGTCGAATGAACATCCATAGGGTCTAATGAACTTGATTAAAGGTCGAACGAACACGACTTAAGTCGAATTAACATGCGTTAAGGTCGAATTAGCATATTTTAGTGTCGAATGAACATGTGTTAGGTTGAATGAACTTGTGTATAGGTCAAATGTAAATTGTGAGGGTTGAACCAAGGGGCAAATGGTCGAACCATAACTTATATGGGTCGAACCAACATTGAATTTTACCGATTCGACCTTACGACTTCGTATATGCGATTTTTGATGCAATCTAATTGTTTTATGCTTGAACCTTATGTGTAAACCCTATATGCTTGATTATTTTGTGTATTGGGTCAGCAACGGATAGTCGGGTGTGTCCAGTTAACTTTCAAACACATTTTTAAACACGCGTAGTCAAGATCTGGACAATCAGGGACTAGTTAACCTAGGGGTTATTAGTCAAAACACTTATACAAACTTTTATGATAGATCGCCAGTATTTGGGATTATCAGACTGTGTCGGTATTCCTTTTATAGAAGAGGCAACCTAAGGTGAGTTCACGGCCCCCTCCCCTTTTTACTAGGTTTGCTTTCGAGGGAGAAAACATGTTGGGTACTTGTTTTCATCAAACATGTGTCAACTTACGCTTTCGTATTTATAAAATGTGTGTCATCATACATATTTGTATTCATAAGACATGTTTCGTATCACGTTTTGGTACTCATAAAACCTATGTTATGTTATGTTACGTATTCGTATTCATAAAACTTACGAGGTAGTCTTTTGTTACTATATGATATCAAGTACTCGTATTCATGAATTTATGTCATACTGAGGTAGTCTTTTGGTTACTATGCGATTTGTTAAAGTCCTGGGGAAAACCATGAATGTGCGGTGGTAGCACAACGGGGGAAATGTGGATAGATCTATTTGGGCGTGACCGGCCTCACTCGTCGACTGGAGGTCGGACGGGTGCATGTTGTCTCTTCAGGTATTCTTGTATTCTTGTATTCGTGTCTTCGGGCAGCTGTATTCATGTATTCGTGTCCAGTAATAGTTTTCCAATCATAGTAGTAGCAGGTATTCGTCTGGCTTGTATACATATGGCCTGGTACGGTCAGGAGTATTCTTTGGAACTTTTGGAGTCGTTTTCATAAGAACCTGCGAACTCACCGGTATTATGTGCTGACGTTTTTAGAATGTTTTTCTCAGGTCGCTAAGGCACCAGCAGTCGATAGGCGCACGGAGTCTCACGGCGTCTAGGATTCACTTGCATGCTTTTTGGACCATCGACCCCTTATTGTTCTTGAACACTTCACCTGTTTCTTCATCCTCAGATACACTGGATGAACTACCACTCTCAGCACTATCTTCATTTTCATTTACATCAACTTGAACCTCATCTAGCTTAGGCTTACAAATTTCCTCAGTTACCTCCTTCTCAGTTGGTTGAAACGAATAGTTTCCTGTTGTAGGAGGAGGTACTTCTTGGTAACCTAAGCCACTATTATCATCTTTATGCTTCTTGGTGTCTTTCCTAGAGTCTATTAAGGCATCAATCAGATATTTTGAGCTGCGAACTTGATCTATTTGCCTATTCAGATCGACTACCTTAACCTTAAGTTGGTCATTTTCAGCATTTTTCTTAGCAATCTCTTCTTGTTTTACAACTAAGGAGACTGTGTTAGATTAAGGTAATCTATCTATTCCCTAAGGGTATAGTTCAGTTCAAGGGAAGATTCCAGGTTCTCTTCTCTAATCTTATTCCCTATGTTAAACTATTTTTCTTTGTCTAGAAGCACAACTAACTTAGTATTATGCTCAACTACTTTATCATTCTCTTTCACAAGCAATAAAATATGCTCAGCATAATCAACACACTTATTACAAGCTTCTACAACTAAAGATAAAGGAAGGAGTACCTTTTTCTCATTTGATGATAAGTCTGCCATGTATGCCATGAATTCTTTAGCAGACATCCCTTCGGTTGATGCTGTAAGATCCAACACCTAGGTAGATACCTCCTTGTTTGCTTCACTCTCTATTGTAGTTGCTTCAGCTTCACTCTCCTTACACTCATTCACTTCTGTCTTTGTCTCATTAACCTGTTCTTCAGTCACTTGCTCAACAGGTTTCTCGTCATTTTTTGTCCCTTCTTCAACAATTTCAGCCATGAGAGCCTGATTGCTTGAACCACTAGCTCCATCTAGAACACTGCTCCAGTCATATGAACCATCAGGCTTAGCCACCATTAGTGCCTTTGAGCTTAAGTTGTTCTAAGTAGGCGCCACTGATGAGCTTTGCCTAGTGTTTCCCTGATTTTGGCTCTTTGATCTGGCACATTCTCTGGCGAGGTGCCCGTATCCGTAGCAGTTATAACACTTAAAATTTGACTTATCAAAACCAGGTCTGCCTCCAACTAGCTTCTTTCCCGTCCTCTCCATGAACTTTCTTGCTCTTCTCGCAATCATAGCAAGATTCCACTGAGGATCCAATTCTTCCAAGTCATCTGAATTGATCTGATCGTAGTCATCATCAAACATTTCCAGATCCTTTATCTTCCCTTGTATATAGTTCTCATAAGATGCTACAAACGAAGATAAAACTGCAAGCTGCTCTTCTACGGATTTCAAACTTATAGGCATTGACTTGCATGACTGGTGGTCACATTTGGAGCTAGATTTGTTGGACTCAGCAGTGCTTTTTCCCTTATCTTTTCCTGAGGGAATGTCCTTCACTTTTGTTGACTCACCTGAAGCAGACACAAAACACACTTCACCGACAAAATCTAACATAATAATACCAGCATTTTCACCTGAAAAGAATGCAGTTGCATTCCTACTGCTGCTTGATGTGCCACTAGATGAGGATTTTGATGATGGTTTCCTATAGTATACTATCGGATCTTGAACCTGATCAGAACCTGCATCCTTCTTCTTCATCGCTAAATCATAAGCCCTTAATTTCCCTATCACATCGTCAAGCATGTATGTGGCGAATTCAGGATTCTCTTTAATAAGAAGTGTATAGACTTCCCATTTTGCAGGTAAAGCATCTAGAATTTTGGTGGTCATCCCAATATCAGTGTACTTAATGCTCAAGTTCTCTAACTCAGTAACAAGATGGTAATATCTCGTTATTATCTCTTCAAGAGTTTCACCAGTGAATGCCCTAAACACAGCAAACTGTTTCTTAAGTAAATCAACTGTATTTTTCTTCACGTTATCATTCCCCTCGAAACGTTTCTCAAGTGCTTTCCACAAGTCTCTTGCACCTTTGTATCTTCTAAAAGTATGCAAAATTTCCTGAGGTAGACTCATAGTGATGGCAACACGTACCTTGTTCTCAGCTTCGTACATCAACTTCTCCTATTCATTCATTGCTTTAAAATCAATCGTGAGTGTTCTACCTTCAACATTTCTAGTGGATTTTGCGTAACCATCTTCAATGCAAATCCATCCTCTCATTATATACAAACCTTGCCCATTCTTCTAACCTGTCCTTCCACCAATAATAATCAATAACCGAAATCATTTTAGGTGGTGAGTTTGACTTGCCTACTTCATGGTCCACTTTTAACATCTTGTTTAGAGTCGACATTTTTTGTTTAATATGATTTAAACTAATTTTAAATGTCCAGGAATCAAGTGTAGGTCCAAAGTCCAAGACCAATTCAAAGTTTAAAGATATAAGATTCAATGATCTAGTTCAATATTCAAGTTTAAAGTCGAACTTTAAAAGTCCATTGTTCAAGGTTAACTGTTCAAGATGAATGATTGAATACTACTTTGACAACGAAGATGAACTTTAAGATTATTTTGACCCTAAATGAAAATGACTTATAACAAAATTGAACTCTTAACCGAAAATAAACCCTTAAGCGATGATGAGGTCAAAAGATGATGGATCAAAGATTCCTAAACGAACAAAAGTTTATGATTTGACAAACAAAAATGAACCCAACGAAGATAATTGCAAAAGATTCCTAGGCAAAGGAGAAAATAATCACGAAGATGAGTGTACCCACGACGCATTTGCCTTGCAACTAAATTAATGAGATCTACGAATAGTACAGATATGTTGCTCTTATGGCATTATTAACAACTCATAGTGATCGTATCGTGTCCTAATGTTTTGGCTATGGGTATCAACCACTACATTAGCATGAATCTTATCGTCCTTTAATAATTTAAGGATTACACAAATATGTCCTTCATGTATTTCCTCACTTGGAGTAGATGAGACAATTATGAATTGATTGAGGTATAGTTATATATTGGGTTCATCAGATCCATAAAAAATTTTTTTTGGTGTGTTAGTGACATCAAAAGGTATCACTAGGAACTCATAGGGACCATGTCTTGTCCTAAAATCAGTCATAGGAATGTCTTCTGCTCGTACCCTCAATCGAGGATATCCATGTCTCATGTCTATCTTCAAGGACTAGTAGGTGCCACATAATTGATAAAAATCACTCATCCTTAGGAATGGGTATCAGTTCTTTACTATGGTCTCACTTTGGTCTATAATTGATATAAATCCTTAAATAGCCATCCTTATTCTTGACAAAGACTCATGGCTATGATTGGAATAGTTAAATGTCATGTCCAGTATTTCTGGCATTTGGTTTCTTAATTCCTCCATTCAAGTCAGCTTGAGGTGGTACATGAATTTAGCAATAAGGGTTGCCCCGAGATCAAGTCGATTCTAAATTCATTTATTCTAATGGTTGATAGTCTCGAAAGATCTTAAGGGAATACCACATGAAATTCGGCCACTACTGGCACATCCCCTATGTTATTATATTCCTTAGCCTCTAGTGCATACACCAGATATGCTAGGTGACCTTTCGGATGCACTTACCTACCTTTATCATGGTTATGAAGCTTATGGGTTTACTAGGGTTTCCCTCAAAGAATTATTAAAGTTTTCCCCTTTTGGATCCTTGATACGAATTTGCTTCGTATTGCCCAATATGCGTATTTGGAGATTAGCTACCCAACCTATCCCAAGTACTATATTCTACAATCCAAGTTTCATTAACAGTAAGCCTATGGGTATCGATGTATTTACTATTTAGGATGATACCTATCACTCTAAATTTCTTATTCCTTTCTATTTGCTACTATTACTATAGATGGTTCATCTAGTTTACAGCGAATCTAGTTAAATAATACTCTAAAAGGTTTAGATATCAAACTTCTATCAACACCAGCTACTATTACTATAGATGGTTCATGTAGTTTACAGTTATTTACCAGTATCGTACCCACTATCTCGTCAAGGTTTCTACAGTTTCTTCAGTCTTTATATCAAAAGCCTTGCATCTTGCTCTATCCTGTTCTTCATTCTTTTATTTCATAGGGCAATGATCATTAAAATCTTAAAAATACTGACAGGGCTCTCTACATTGATACCAGGTGTGCATGGGTTTCTTACGATTTCTACAAACAAACTTGTGACATGGACAAGAACGTCCTTTTCCGCATGTCGGACATTAAAGTGTGGGTCCAGATCTCCCTTAATAACCCCTAAAATTCGATCTCCCCTAAATCCGGATTATTATCCCATTTACTCTTAAGAATAGCGTCTAGGGTTTTCTTCCAACGTATCCCGAAGGTGATAGTTGTTTTCGTTTTTAATGCCTAAGCTTGCAAGGCCTACCGTCCTTGTACGTGCGCCTGGTCGATTGAATATCAACCATTGGCACATTAACCTTTTCTAGAGGTTTCTCAACTAATGCAACTTTGATATTTCTGACTAAACTCCTAAGAGAGTTTTATATGTCACCGAGTAGAAAAAGAAAAAACCGGCTTCAAATGCTTTTCCTACCCCACTACAATCTGTCTTTGGGTTACTTCCGAGCCTGGTTATAATTAACTACCATGGGAAAGTGGAGATACCAAGTTTGGTGAAGTTCCTTCCTTGATTACACAACTAACCTGTCTAGGGCATTTTATTCAGGCCTTATATCGCCCTATCTGCTTTACGTATACTATGGTTTCATTTAACACCCACGAATATGCACACCCTTCTACACTGAATATAAACCGCTGGCAAACTTAAGTACATACTCTAGACAATATATACAAATTCCACTGGTTACCTTCGAAACATAAAATCAACACTCAATTTATTTATTAATCACTTTCCACACACGCAAACAGATGAGATTAAGGTAAGCACATTGTACTCCCATAGATAAACCTATACATATGTATATATACATATACACACACAATTTTTAGTGACAAGATGTTTGCGAGATCATAGCGGTGTCATTCATTAACCTTCATACTGGCCAAGTATGAAAGCAATATATGAAACACACTATGATACTCCCAACTACCATATGGTCCTTCCATCTTAAAGTTCGGCATACCAATCTTATAGATCCTCTATTATACTAGCCTCTGTCTACCAAGACTGGCACTTCTACTTTGCTTACTATTCGTAGTTTAAGTCTAGATACTTCATTGAGTACCTAAATCTCTTAAACTAATGCTCTGATACCAACTTGTCATACCCCTCCCAGGTCGGGGCACCTACAATGACCAGTCGGCGCAAACTTATCGCGAAACGTAATCTCATCATTGAAACTTAAATATTTATTACAAGCCAGTGCGATCCAAGTACCACCAAGCTAAACAAAGCTTAACTATAATAAGATGAACCGTCTAAAGTATTCCAACTCTCAGCTAGGAACTCCCATTCCTTACACTATCAACCTGTGATACATGCTCGAGTAATAAAAATACGTCAGCACACAGCTGGTGAGCCACATAAACTGACTCATCGGTAAAACAACCACATAAACAATTTTTTTTATTGATTAAGTATGAGCTCCTTGCATGTCACCATAATCATATATCCGGACTAAGCATTATATATTAACACATACATCATAAAACACACCCCATATAGCTGTACGTGTATGTCCATGCCCCGGGAAAATATAATGAACTTTATAATCTATATAACACCCTGGATGCCACACCTATGGTTCGATGCATATAAATGATCAATCACCACCAAAACAATTTTATGAGCAAGTATCAGGTTTTGAAAATAGTTTAAGTAACTCACGTCTCTATCAGTCCCTTAGCAGTTAACAACGCTAATATAACCAGGTAATATCTCAGGGTCCTGATACAATTATACACTCCTAGGTTAGGTAACGGTACACCTAACTAATTATTATTACAGTTGGGTATTGGTTAGCACTACCTTGTTTAAGCATGGATGATCAGTCCATGCCTAACTAAGACTAGACTACCCAATGCCCATCCCCAATAGTAATCCTAATACCTAAAAATATTATCAATATTGCATAGTCCATCATAGTAAATAAATTAATTAAGCCTATGAAGTGAAAAACATACCTGATGTTTATGAGCAGAACGTTAGAATGAGATCGTAAGGTTAATAATTATAAACCTAGATTGCCATATATACAATTCTGTTTACCGACTTTTGATGAGTCGGTTTGTAAAGATAGGATACTTCACCATTAAGTATTTGAAGTGTTATGTTACTTTTATTTTTCTTTCACACATACACTACACACACGTGCTCTTCATGTTTAATTATTATTATTATTATTATTATTATTATTATTATTATTATTATTATTATTAATTCAGCTGCTTAGCTCGTTTAACTCTTATAACTTCTAAAATATATCGTTTTACAAATTTCCGAATATACTGCTAAGACGAGCTAATTTTTATCTATGCGTCAACCTAAGTTTCATTAAAAACGGAGTAGGGTTCAATTATAATTATATTATTATTAAACGATCTCTTATAATACTAACCACTCGCCTAGATCTCATATCTCAAGTAATCAGACTAACCATCACTTACTCGTTCACTAATTTTAAATACACAAATATCCATCTCACCTGTTATTGGTTTGTTTTGACGGTTAATAACCCATTTCATTCGCTAATGAATATGAACCAACACATTTTATTTATATAATAAAAATGGGATGTTACATTTATGCAAACGATGAATCAATTCTAACGATTACGAACACGAGAATACTATTAAACTGGCTTGTCTATTGATAATTTTTAGTGGGAATAATATCAATTACAAGCTTGAAAGGACCAACCCTAGCCTACACCCCATGCCAGGTATTTATACTTGCATGGGTCAGTTCTGCAAACAAAGAAGATGCATAGCCCAGAACAAAGAAGATGACTATCTTCTTCATTTGTAACTTCTTTGTTTACTATCTTCTTTATTTGCTAGGGTAAAACATAAAATACCATCATGTTTGACTTATAACAATGTCAAACATGTTACAATAAACCTATCAACCAAACACAAAAATGATACTAATCTAGAGAAGCGTTTGTCACACAAACATGCACTAACAGTAACAACCTTGGGTACATTAAGAACTTATCAGTCTTTGTGCAGTCAAAGATCTCCTTCATGTGATGAAATATCATTCGCGACAGATTGTACTATTCATTCAATATTAATGCAAAAGCAAGTGAACTAATGGTATCCCTAAGTACGTCAAATCCACCATTAATTGGTCCAAAGACGTGTAACAGTACATGTAACAAGTACTTAAACGCCGGAGATACATTTGCCTTGTTCAATTAGCATTCTGTAATCGGACCAAAATACTTCATTCTCAGGAAGCAACCTCTTTGTACTGACCACAGTAGCTTTATTGGATCCTTCTCTTTATCATTTAACTGCAAAACCTTCCTGAAATCATTATCACCAACTAATACATCAATCCCTTGAATCTTGCTATGTATAACTGATTTTACTTCCTAAAATGTCAATGCAACATTTTTCTAGAACTCTTCCTCATGGTCTTTGTAGATTACATGTGGCTGAACGATAGAATATACGACTCTGGATCACTTGAGAAAATCGACAATTCGTCTAAATTCGACGTACTTCTTGTCCATGTCTCCAATATAAGCACAACAATTATGCTTTGGCTCAAACTTGAGTTCTTTTGGTGCTGATTGTTCTGCCATTTTATCTGTTTATACACAAAGAAATAAAACACATAGTTCTATTTGAAAAAATCGTCAAATATCAAAATTTTGTCATTTTCACCAGTTAGTTCGACCTTTCGAGGGTCCGAACCAATTTTCATAGGTTCGAAAGAGTGAAAAATAACTCTTTCGACCCCACCGGAAACTTCATTCGACCCTATCAGGTTCGAATGAAAGTGATTTGAATTTCAAAATTTTCAATCCTTTGATAAGTTATTTTAAACACTGAATTTGATTGAATCATGTTCTAACATGATCGACTAGGCCTAATTTACAATCAATTTGACCAATTAAACACTGTTCGATTGTTTTCCCTAAAACCTAGGGTTTATATAATCGATTTTATTAATTTGTTGTTTAAACCATGTTTTTGATTTCACCTCCCCCTAAAACAATAGACTAGTGAGATTGAATCAAAATATCATGTCCAATCTAATCTTCTTGTTAAGATACGTAAAGCCCAGGGCGTGGCTTTGAAAGGGAAAACATCGGGCTTGAAACCTTGCACGGTGCTGATAAGCACCTGGAACGGAGGACATAGGGTCTTCAGCACTTCATGAATCAAGTCTGGATTCCACGTGTTGGAGATCTCAGACAACTAGTGCTCGATGGGGCACACACCTCTCGTTATTCGGTACATCCTAGTTCGGATAAATGTACCAATATCTCAAAACTCTTTACTGGTGACCAAACATGAAAGCTGAGAAAGTCACTTATGTTAGTAAGTGCTTAACGTGTGCCAAGGTTAGGATTGAATATAAGAAACCTTCGGGCCTACTTCAGCAACCGGAAAATCCCATGTGGAGATAGGATGGTATTTCCATGGACTTTATCACCAAACTTCCTAAAACGCCCAGCGGGCACGATATGATTTGGGTCATTATTGACCGTTTGACCAAATCAGCGCATTTCATGACAATTAGAGAGACGGACATGTTGGAACGTCTAGCCGCCTTTGTATTACGAAAATTGTCTCTAGGCATGGGATGCCTACTTCTATCATATCGGATCGCGACGCGCGATTTACTTCCCATTTTGGGAAACTCCCCAAAATACTTTGGGGACTCGTTTGAAGATGAGCACAGCCTATCACCCCCAGACGGATGGACAGAGTGAACGTACCATCCGAACACTAAAAGATCTACTGCGGGCGTGCGTGGTGGACTTTGGAAACAGTTGGGACAAGCACTTGCCTTTGATTGAATTCTCTTATAACAATAGTTATCACACTTCGATTCAGTGTGCGCCTTTTGAGGAACTTTTTGAACGGAAGTGCAAATCTCCCATATGCTGGACTGAGGTTGGGGATAGCCAACTGACAGGTCCCGAACTTGTGCACGAAACTTCTGAGAAGATAGTGCAATCAGAAAACGGAAGGCTGCTACTCATGATCGACAGAAAAGCTACGCTGATAAGCGTAGGAAACCTTTAGAGCTCCGGAATGGGAACAAGGTACTATTAAAGGAGTCACCTTGAAAGGGTGTGACACGCTTTGGAAAACGGGGGAAGATGAACCCGTGAAACGTTGGACCATTCGAGATTGTTGATAGGATTGGTCTGGTAGCTTACAGGTTAAACCTGCTTAACAAACTTGGTAGGGTACACAATGTATCCCACATATCGTACCAAATCTATAGAAATTCCTGTTGGATTACAACACTGATGGTGCCACTGGAGGGGATCCAGGTGGACGATCGGCTACGATTCATGGAAGAACCAGTGGAGATTCTTGAGCGGGGCGTCAAGAAACTCAAACAAAACACTATACCTATTATTAACGTACAACGGAATTCCCGTCTAGGACCGGAATACACGTGGGAACGCATGGATCAAATGCGGCTTAAATACCCACACCTCTTTTCTAAACCTGAACCTGAACATAGATCGAACGCTAAACAAAAAGCAGCTCTTTCAACGTGAATTTCGGGGCGAAATTCCTTTCAACTTGGGGATGATGTGACATCCGGGAACCAAGCACACATTTTTATAGCTGGCTTTATTGTTTACTTGCTGAATTTCGGGACGAAATTCTTTTCAACTTGGGGATGATGTGACACCCCGCATTTTCAGGTTAATACTTTTACTGAACTCTAGTTAACTTACATGATATACTCTAGTTAACTTGCGTGTCGTACAAATTATAATCAATCTGTTTTACATATGAAATCTTCTCAAAAGCTCACAATTCCATTGCTTACACTTCCTTACATCATAATATACCCACCTTTATTTCCAGCAAATGCAACATAACCTCCATTAATTTTCTTGATATCGAACAGGAGCGTCATATCACCAGTCATGTGCCTGGAAGTTCCACTGTCAACAAATCAAAGACTGCTAACAGGGCCAACTGGAACTCCCTGCACCAATCAACAATTGATTAGTTTTTACAAGGGACCCAAGCCTTTGTGGTCTTGCGTCTTTGAGTATCAGCATTAGAATCATTTAATGACACAATTTTCTCAGAAACATTTTTCTTATCAACAATTTGTTTTTCTTTCACCATCTCATTTGAAGTCGAGCTCGAAGCAACTGAAGAACCATTCGGTGTCCAAGATTGTTTCGATCGTTACAAGATTCTAATTTGAGTTTGAGATTTAGGTTTAACTTCTTTAGTTATCTTAGAAACTACTCGTAGAGTAACATTCTTATATACCTTGTCTGATTTGACAGACGAAGGTTCAGCAACTGACTTGACAATAGGTTTAGGATAAACCTTTGCCTATCATTTTTTGAGTTCACTATAGGCCTATTCATTCTCTTTTCGATAGCAATTCGATTACAATTGTCATAAATAATCGGTTGGTTTCCTCTTTGTTAAAATCGTTGTTGAGGATAAAACTACTTTTGAGGAAAACCAACATTCGAATTTCTATGGTTTTGCCTATTCTCAACTTCATGCCTTTTGTGTCTTACATATGGGCAGTAAGCAAGTAAATTCCCTCACTCCTCGCATTTAAAACAGGCACAGTACTCCTCAAACTTAATCTTCTCATGACGTGGTGCAAATGTGTTGACTGGGTATTGATCATTAATACACTGTCGTCTTAAACTCTCTGGAGCGGGCTCCAATGAGTAAGCCGATTCAACAAAACCATTTGCACGATCAACCGGTCTGATGAATTCTGTTACATGAAACTTTAGGTGGTTTGGAATTATTACCATACAGTTTCTTTATTAATTCAGGTGGCATGTCATTAGTTCTTTCTGATTTAGGAAACCAAATAATACTTACTTGCCAAATTTTAGAAATCTTTGAATAGTTAGCAAACTGTATGGGATATTCCTCATCAGAAAATATTTGATCGGATCCTTCCATCTAATAAATTACTTTCACCGGTTTGTCATTAGAATCATTATTCACACATTGCTTAACTGATGGATTCGTCTTGTTAACAGCCTTAGGAGGATGTTGAACCTTAGGTGTTATGTTACCCTCAATGGTTCGAATGTGATTTTCCAAAGGAATATCAACATTCTTCCTAGCTTCAAGAAACTCATAATTAGATTCATCATCAGTTACAACTTCTACCCCTTAATCATTCACTCCCAAAAGTGGTCTTACATCAGAATCCGGATCTCCCACACTTGAAGTGGTTGATTCGTTTTCTGATGCAGAGTTAGATCTAACTGAACTTTCTGGTATCACAATATCATGGTTGTTATTCTCAAACAACATTGGCGATGGAACCGATTTATAACTAACATTGGAGTGAATGTTTTCTTTACTCGGTTCCTCTACAATTTGATCTAACACATAGGACACATTGAGATAACTTTCCAATTTCTTGTTCACTTTTTCAGAAAAACATTTAATCTTTGCCATTTCAAGTTTGGTTTCTTCTAACTGATTAATGTAGTTCTTAATGGCTATTTGTTTGTTTGAAAGTGTTTTTGTTTGTTCTGAAACATCTTTCATATAATTGTCTAGGGTTTTGTTTAGAGTTTTCTCATTTTTACGGTATGTTTCAATTGCGGTTTTAGCACTTTCTGAATCATATTTTATCTTTGAAACCTCACTTTCAAGTCTATCACAAGTACCATAATATTTAGAAGATGAGTTAGAACTTACCAGGTTGGTTGACTCTGTCATCGCCATAAGTGCAAAATGAGCTTCATTTCCAGAAAAGAACTTTGAATAATCCACTTTAGTAGAAATATTATCAACCATACACGACTTCTTGCTGATTAGGAAGTCGGCTTCGAGAAGTTTCTCCACATCATCATCAAGTGAATTAACACTTGCATCAGAATCAGTCTCACTCTCAGAATCAGAATCAGAATAAACAACCGTTTCAGATACGGTTTCTTCAACTAGCAGTTCATTCACCACCTCATCAAATACCTCTTCAATAACCAAGTTATAAACTTTCTCCACTACTTCACTCACCACCCCTTGTGCAAAGCATGCAACATTTCCTCCAGAAATCTCTTCGACACCAATTTGCATGTCGTTCCAGTTAAATCCCTCGTCTTGCTGTATCACCATAGCTTGATTAGTATTTTGGCTTTGGTTTTGATTAGTTGGAGTGAATATTGGAATCATGTTTCTTTAATGGTTTGGTGTATTTTGAGTTTGTTTAGGTGTTGATGTTTGTCTTTGATTGGTATTTTCTGAAGCACGGTTTTGATTTTGAAAGTTGTTTTGGTTTTGGTAATTGTTTTGGGTTTGGTTTTGGTAATTTGTGTTGAAAGGGTTTCTGTTTCCTTGTTGTTTTGGTTTAGTGCACACCCTAGCAAAGTGTCATTTTGTCCCACAATTAAAGCAAGTCACTTTTGCTTTGTTGAAGCCATATGTTTTGTTAGGTGATGTAGCAAGATTGGTTCTTTTCTCCATGAATTATATGGCTCTTCTAACAACACTAGCAAATGCCCACTGAATATCAATCAACTCCATTTCTTCTTTGTCGATCTGGGCATAATCCTCATTAATCAAATTGTTATTACCAATTTAACCTGCTACAAGTCCATTGTATTAAGGAACCATCGAAAAAACTAAAGCAACATGCTTTTGGGCTACTTCTATAGTCACATTGTCCATATTAGAAGTTCTTAATACAATGGAACTTGAGCTTGATGGAGTTTGGTTCACATTTGGTGCTACTTGCTAAAATCCACCATTTGGTGTAGATTGTTATGTAACATTCATCCCATAATAACTAGCAGCTTACATTGGAGGTTGAGTTGGTGTGTATGATGGTCCAGAAGATACACCATAATAACTCGCAGTACTGTTTGGTTCAACACTAGAAACAAATGCAGTATGTGGTCCTAAACTAGCACCTCCACCTGGAATGGTCGAAGATGAAGTATTTGCATAATACAACTCCGGATTCAAAGGAATCTGGGATCTTTTCGCTTTTCTTCGTTCTTCCATTTCCTTGTCTCCAGCTTCTGAATGAATTCATTGATTGACCAGTATGGAAAAGAATCCATCTCTCTCAACACCTCAAAATGTTGACTCCAATAGGGAGGCAATGCATCTGCAAACTTTTCTACAACTTCAGACATAGGATAAACAATCTCATAGTTAGACAATTCAGATAACAAATGAAAAATCTAGGAGTAAGTTCTTTTAAAGTCTCAGTTCCAACAAAGCTGAAATTCTCAAATTCTTTCTTCAACTCTTCAACTCTAAGTCTCCTTGTCTTTTCATTTCCATCATTTCTACTCTTCAAAGCTTCCTAAAGCTGCTTCAATGTAGAACAAGGACCAAACTGATGAAGTAAATCAGATGTCAACGCTTGAGACAACTGTGAGTATGCTTTCTTCTCTACTGCATACTTCTTCTTTTCATCATCCTTTAGATCATCAAGTGCAATCGGTGTGTTGGAGTTCTCAATCATCGGTGGCACATATCCCTTAACAATCATTTGCCACACCTCACCGCCATCTAAACCTTCAAGATGAATCATAAACCGCTTTTGCCATGAATGATATTCAATCATATCCAACATCTTAGGTGGTCTATTCCCGTTTCCCGTAGAAAGGTCATTCACCAAAGTTGTAATAGCATTTGTGGGCTGACTTTGCACTCATGTAGCTGCTACTACACCCCAATAATCTGGAATTGGTTATGAAGGATGTCGAACCGTGAGTTGAGTTGGTCCTGACACAGCCTAGTATTTTGGAATTGGTTGTGGTTGGGTATTACCGCTTTCAGCAGTAACGGTCCATGAAGTCATTGGTGTTTGTTGTGGTTGTGTCATAACAAGTCTAGAGTTCATAGGTAATCCCCAAATGTTGTCCATGATGTAAAAATTTCAACATTTAGAATAATTCAGCAACACAAAATCTTCGTTCGAACTTTCGGCAGGTCGAATGAGCAGAAATACTTGGTTTGACCCGAATGAGAACACGAATGAGATAGTATGTGACAACCGGTAAAATTCAGGTATTGCTCAGGAAATATAAGGGATTTCACATAAGATATGTTTATTGATGATTTGGAACCATTTAGGGAAATTTTAGTCAAATGCAAGAACCTTAGGAGCTCTTACATTATTCAGAATTAAATCATTCGGGTTGAGCAATGGCAAATGCTAGACTAATGGTGGGAGGTCTAACTTTGACCTGTAAGGTTTGATTAAGTGAAAAGTACTAGTAGGACTAGTAGTAGTCATAATAAGGAATTTCAAACCTCCTAAGTTTAATAGCTTACGATTTAAGGATAAAGTGTGAAACGGGGGCTCCATACGATAGGAAACATTGAAATAATAACGTTGGTTAGACGTAGACGATTTAATAGGGAAAAGGGGTATGAGTGGCCAAGTGGGTAAAAACCTAGAGTTATTATTATTAAGGGGTTTATATAAATTGAGAGGAGGGGGTATTATGTTTAAGTTATATATATATATATATATATATATATATATATATATATACTAGTAAGGGACCCGCGCGATGCAACGGCGGCGCCATTTTACAAAACGATACTTGGTTTGTATTAGTTACCAATGGTCTTGTAATATATTATATAGTACATATGTTGGTTTTCTTATCAGTGCCAAAGTCATAATGGTCAAATGAGGGCCCAAAAGGATGTAAATTTCTTCAAATACTAAAAGAGCTAAAAATAAACAGTTGGAATAATATTGAGTTGACCATATCTTAAAATACTAAAGCAACAAATATATATTGCAATAATATGGAGTCGTTCTTGAATTGCACCTTGATGCACTGTCATCACACAGAAAAAGCATAAAAAGTGATGGGATAAAATCATGAACTCATGAATATGTTTGAAAACCAAAAACCAATAAAAGAACAAAAGTAAAATTTAGTACCATTTTGATCACCAGGTAGATGCCTAACGAAGTTTTAGTTTCAGAACTATTCAGTTACAATCGCAAAATCCATTGCAAATAAACTTTAATATGAATGATCATACCACTGAAATAGGCTAATAAGCAATCAAGAAAACAACGCAACATTTGGTTTAAGCATCTAATTCTTGTGATTTTGAGGCCTATTGTCCAGTAAACTCCTTGGAAGCCTGATCTTGTTCCCGCTTTGTTATACTAAACCGACGTCAACATTATCTGATGTAATGCCATAGGAAGTAGACAATCTTGAGCTTGCTCCATGGTATGGTAATATATTATGTAGTACTTAAGTTTTCTTTTTCTTTTTTTTGACAGAAAAAAAATAGTTTTCTTATTCGTGTAATATGTTACTATTCAATTGAGATCATTTATTATCCACCACGTGCAATATCCGACGTGCGCATGTATTTTTATGTAAATCCGAAATAAACAAATAGATATACGTGCATTTTCATCAAGTTTCACGGATGATAGACCATATGAAATTTTCCCAATAAATTACATCCTAATTTCCATTATTTTTATTACAAATTTAGATTTTGACAATGTAGGGACACAATTTTCTATTTTTTTTTGTGTCTCTGAGATAAGTTTGTTTCTTTACTATTAATATAAAAACATATTTGTAATCTTATATATTGTAAGGGGTCAAATGGTTCGAAACTCGAACGTCCTCTGAACTTTATAATACATACAAAGAGTCAAATCCCTTTATCTAAAAAAAATAGAGTTAATGGCCAAAATCGTCCCTGAGGTTTGGCCCGTTTTGCTGCATCAGTCCAAACTCGAAACTTTTTACATCTGGGTCTTTTGTTTTACATTTTGTTTCCAAATTCGTCCCTGACACTTAACCTAGTTAACCATTGTCGTTAAGTCTGGGGGTATATTTGTCTTTTTGGTTGTCCCCCTTTTTTTGGTTGTCGCCTTATTGGAATATGTTAGGCTATTTTAGCCTACTAAAAAGTTACGTATCCAAAATAACCTAACATATTCCAATGGACACCCAATTTTTGATATGTAGGTCTATTTTGCCAGGCAAACATTGAAGCTGGTAAGTATGTGAATTTTTTTACAAAATTTGCCTTGTACAAATCATGACTTTTCATCAAACAGTACTGAAACAACAAACGCGTCTCGAATTGGGACCATGTAGAACTACCTAATCATCTAGCTTGAATGTCGATGAACATTACATCCATGAAAAACAAAATGTCCTTGAACACCATTGAATGTGTTCACCCTCCAACTTTAATTAGGTCCTGAAAACATTGAATAGTGTGCCCAACACAAAAGTTGTTATCAAAGTAGTGGTTGCTTCCCCGTTAGTGAATCAACAGTCGAATAAAAAGCAATCCAATTTCATGTCAATTTATAACCAAAAATGACATGTTTGACCAAACAAATGTCATACTATACCTCCCATTTTAGAACTATTGCAGTCTGTGGGTAGGTTTTGGTTCCTGTGACAGACAAAAGTAAAAAAAAAAGATTAAAAAGGATGTGACAGATTTGGTTAAAGCAAAAGTTGGGGCAGAAAATCCTCAAATTCATTTAAGAGAATTGTAGGTAAACAAAAGCCAAATGTAATTTTAGTTATCTGGGCTTTTATACTTATTGCTTAGTTCTGAAATTAACTTTTATCAAGTTTTGAATGCATAAAATTGATCACTTCACTACTTTTAAGTTTTAATTCAGCATGTTGTTTTTCTAATTCTGCACTAAAAATTAATTGCAGAAGCAGAAGTTGTAGTAACTTTAATTTCCAAGTTTATGCAATGTTAAAACATGCACATAATGCTAAACCCATTAACTTGATGAAAAAGAAAAAAAGGAACTAAAACTATCAAAAGCAAACCGTTTTTTTGCGCAATAGATTTTTTCCGAGTCAAAATCAACATGTTCTTTCCCTTGTCATCCATACTCCAATGAATCCTTCACAAAATGGAACCAGTGTCAATAAAAGGTATTTATATTTCTCTTCAGGAAGATAACGCACAACTACAAAAAAAGAAAAGAGATATCAGATGTAATGAAAGAATTGTTCCCAGCTAAAGAAGTCAAAATGACTGGACAGGTAATTTTCCATACACATTTAACAAATAGATCACAACGCCAGCGGCAGGATAAGTGAAAAAACACGATAAGAAAAACTTACATTGACTAATGCTGGTAGCTGGATAAGAAAAACTTACACCCTCCAAAAACCAGACCACCACCGCCACATAACAAGTCAATAACAAGTCAATATTCCAACAACTTCAAAGCTATATTTAGCATATGGGTTCTAGAATATAAATAATGACTATACCATTTAGTAACGGCCACCATAAGAAATCCACCAAACACATTATCTTCCAAAACCGGAGCTAGGACACATGTGATGCCTTATGTTCATTAACCTTCTTACTCAAGCCTGTACTCAAACAGTTGCATGCTTTATCTTCATTAACTTTCTTGCTCAAGCCTACACTCAGAAACTTACTTTGGGAACCCAATCTACTGCCCTAATTAATACTCTTAACTTGAAATAGCATCAGGCGCTTCTTGAGAATTGACAGCAACGCCATCAAATCTGCAGCAAAAGAGAAAACATGAAATAATTTAATATTTCTTCAACATAAAGAGAAATATACATGTTCATATTTAAATATCCACAAAACATTTGTTGCGGTATTGCATCACCAACATTAATCATAGCATACTATTGAAAGGAATATATATGCATGAAAGCTGCATCACATAAGTTATAAAGATTGTTCTTATAGATTAAAAAGTCAACCTCCCTGGAACTCAACATGTCCATTTTATTTGGATGAACGCATATATGCTGGGATGATATTCACTTTTTATAGTAACAGTAGGAAAATTTTTAAGTAGTCACCAAAACTATAGAAGCTCAAACTTAAATAAACAAATGACCAATCTTACCCCTCTTTAAAAGGTCTCAAATAACCAATCTTGCCCCTCTTTAAGAATGACTGGTGTCTACATGAACCTGCGCAAAATTAGGTTACCCTAAGGACGCTGCAAACACTGTGTAAAATCATCCTTTAAAAGTGTCAACCAGTCTATGGTATAATTATAACCTAAATTTGAAGTACAATAACTGAGTTTTCCTTCTTAATTGCATCCCCAAGTAAAAATCACATCCGACTCATAAACTACGACATGTCAAGACCAAACCACAATTAATGAGCTTGGTTTTAAAAAGCGCTGGGTGAACAAAAGCGACAAGGTCTAAACGCATCGCATGAAGTGCAAAGTGCAAAAAGCGTGGGATTTTCGTACCCGAAGCACATTAATTATATAATTTTTTTATATATCCTATATATATTCCATGAGTGTTTAGCTTCATTTACCCAAAATATAGCTATAAATAAGGTTTTTATGTGATTTACCTATATGTACAAGCCAATAACACGAAGGTACAACATTTTTATGCATAAAAAATACCCTGTGTACGTGAGGCGTGCGCCTCAAGTGAAAAGCGACTAAAATTTTGACAAAAAAGCCCTGAGGCGCGCGCCTTTAGGAAAAAGGATAGGCGCAAAGCCCTGTGGCGCCCTAGGCTGCGCCTTGCGCCTAGGCGCCCCTCAGGCGCGCTTTTTAAAACCCAATATGAGAGATGTGAGAAAGTTTGAACTGATGTTTACTATTTTCATAACCAGTTTTCTACTCTAAATGTTCTACATCTGTTTGTGGTGGTGGTGGTTTTTTTTTTTTTTTTTGGTATCTATTAAGTGTAATTTTGTTCACAAACACAAACAAGTAAATATCATATTTAAACATGTTATTCGGGTTACTTGAAATCTGAATAACCACCAACCTTGATTTCCAAACCATTTAACTTAGTCACGTAAGGGTTTAGTGTTATTCGATTTCGGAGTTACTTGGGTTTAATCTTTCGAGTTCAAGTGACTTTGGGATTCGGATAGAGACGTGTATTACTATTCTTAACAACTGTATTTTGGGCTAGAAGGTTCGACCCATTGCCCAGCTCAAAAGTAAACTGAAAATCCAACCCAACATTTCGGAAATCTAATTCCTACAGGCTATAGAGTTCACAGGCGCATATTCAAAAGAACACATCCTGTTAGGGCTGCAACGACAACGAACCAAATCCCATACAGCTCGTACAGGGCAATATGGGATCCCATTAGGCAGCAAAATTACCAATTCAATGATTGAAAAGAAAGGGTATTATATTATATAGACTGATAAACACCTGGAACGTTCTTTAGCGATAAGCTCAGCGCCCTCTTCATCTATGGACCGTGGAAATTTTTATCATGCAACATACCTATATAATACACGTAAACTCATTAAACGATGGTGAAATATAACAAATTTATTTTGTAAATAAAACTACAAAAATACAAAAGAAATACCTTTCATCTGTAACGGTTTCATTGCAAACCCCAAAATAGCAAATGGCAGCATGAGAATTGCCTCACCAAAAAATGCATAGCGCCATCAAACACTACCTCCGACCTACAAACCAAAGAACAACATATCCAGATCTATTTTTGAATTCAGAAAAGTGATAATAAACTAAAAATGTAAATCACTATAACATTGTGGATAAACATATAACCTTGACTACTTTATCAGAAATAACAAAACCTAATTAATAATAATAATAATAATAATAATAATAATAATAATAATAATAATAATAATAATAATAATAATAATAATAATAACCTTGATTGACAGCGCATAGCTTCTCAGCCTTCATCACCTGCCTAACTCTAAGCTATTCAGAAGTCGTTTCAGCATTCGAGAACATTTCCCCAATTTACCTCTCTTCGACTCGTCAATAAAAGTTTGCTCCAAATCTACACAAATAAACATGATCTGTAACAACTTAAATGAACATAACAGTTAAAAATTGACAAACAACAGTCACATACATTATCTGTAACCTGGGCAAATATATTATTAATGTTTGCTCCAAATCTACACAAAATAAACACATCTTTCAATACAATACAATACAATAGCATAAATGAACAAGCTCTGTGTCATCATCATCGCCTTCCACCCACAACCACTATCATTGAGGAACCCCCAACACAGATCTGAAAGTATTAGACACAAACAAAAACCAGTATATATTGTAATAAAAACGATACTAAGAGGTCAAACCTGTTCGATCTGTTGTCCGATAGAGATAGTAGAAGACCACCCATTTCTAAGTCTCTTGTGTCAATAGTGATAGCAGAAGACCACCGTTGAGGAACCCCCAACACAGATCTGAAAGTATTAGACACAAACAAAAATCAGTATACGAAAAGCAAGGTATCATTATACAGAAAGCACAACATTAGCTTACCCTTCCAAGGCCTAGATCTGCAAGAAATTAGTCACCCCTTCCAGTCTCCTTCAAGAACCCTGGATATGAAACTCGTACAGAGAGTGACAGAGAGAGATGGGGGAAGGGGGATGATGGAGGCGGAGATGATATGAGGAACGATGAGAAACCTAGGGCTGTTCAGAAACCCTAAACTCTTTGTAATGTGTATCCGTGTCTTTTTTTCCTTAGGCTTAGGCTTGTACATGATGCATCTAAGCTTGTACTTAAGAGTTTTATGCATTGGATTATTGTACAACAAGCTTTCAAAGATTGTAAAGTGGCAAATGACCATTTCTGCCCTTCCTATATGCTTATTAATATAGTTTAGATATATATATAAAATACCCAACGCCCCCACCCCACGGTTGGCCGCCCCCTCCTCCAATCAAACAATTTTGATATAATTATTATTATTATTATAATCATTAAATTTCATTTATATAATCCCAACTCATCCCCCATATCCCCATACATTTTCACCTACACATTACACACACATAACTCTTCATTTTCTCTTCCTTTACCCTCTCTAGAACCGAAACACACACACTCTCTCTCTTTCCGATTGTTCATGTTTTGATGATTCTTTGGAGAATCAAGCATGAATCAATAAGTTCTTATGTGTTTTAATCAAAATCTTCCAAGAATCCAAGAGTTTTGAGCAAGAAAACCTTGATTTCCAAGAGTTTAAAGGTTAGTTTCTTGAATAAAATGGTTAATTTAAAGATTCCTATTTTTTTTTATTCAAGATTCACCAAACCTTCAAAGATTTTGGGATAAAAATTGATAAAACAAGTAATGGAAAAAAGAGAAATGGAAAAGATGATGTAAATGTGTATGTATGTGTGGCATATATATATATATATATGTATGTATGTAAATATGAATCATGTATGTAAGTATATATGTGGAATAGGTGGCCTTGGTCAATAACATGTTTGGAATTGTTAGATCTTTGGATTTTATGGACATGCAAAGGAGTTGATGATAAGACTATAAATCTGAATTTAAAAGATAATTAGTGGTCCCTGGCGATTTAGATTATTAGCACAAGGATGAGTATATTAAAAAGTGGACTATTGGATCAATAGGTTAACGTATCGCTGATGAAACATGAATGATATAACGCCTAATTTCCAGATCTGAATATTAATAAGTTTTACAGGTTTTCATGAACCCAAATTTGAGCAAAACAAGTTTGAGTAGAAACTACATGCTTGGGAGGCCTTGCATGTACAATCAAGATACGTATTGTGGCCTAAAACACCAAATTACGGACTTGTAATACAAAATATTAAAACTAAAGTAGAACAGGTCCACATAGGCTATTTGGATGTAAAAATAAGTGTGATAAAGTAAAAATGAGTTATCTAAGTTAGAACCCCAAGAGTATTGTGATAAATGCATAAAAACATAAGTTTTTGACAATTTACGCCCATTAGGACACTTAAATTCAAGTCTAATATAAAACAACTTCATTAGATTCAAAATGTGTATAAAAGTCATTATTTAAGGTACATTATACATTTCCCTTAACAACAAATAATTACAAT
Source organism: Ambrosia artemisiifolia (assembly GCA_032199755.1). Lineage (NCBI taxonomy): Eukaryota > Viridiplantae > Streptophyta > Magnoliopsida > Asterales > Asteraceae > Ambrosia > Ambrosia artemisiifolia. The sequence goes on from CM063518.1 coordinate 45,230,425, forward strand.
GCAAAACTATGTCGTAGAAGTCGCTGAAATGCGAGTTTCGAGACATGGAGTAGTCACAACTTATGGATAATTTGGAACAACAAATTAGATATATTTGTTAAGTTGCATGTATATTCTAAGAACTAACTAGAACTTGTAAGTCAAATAAAAGTTAACTCAAGGTGTAAGAAAGGGTATTAAACATGAAAAATTTTCTTGATATTGCATGATTGTGTTTTATAATGAAGTGGTGTAGATTATGTATTCTGAATTGTAATAAACTGTTGTATACAAACACAAATGCTATATGAATGAGTAAATGAGAAGAAAAGGACTCAACGAAATGAGTGTATATTGAATTATGTGGACACATGAAACCTAAAGATTGATCAACATCTAATCACCAACGGGATAAATGGGTGGAAAATAAGTGGAACAAGGGATTATTGATAATTGAATTAAGGAAGTTAAGTGAAATGCTTGATTTAATTTAGGTAAATTGCTAAACAACCCAATAAAAATTTAGGGCTAGTTTGGTAAAAGAGAGTGTGACATCGATTTGGAGACATTGCGATTGCAGCTTAAAGGTGAGTTTCACGGCCCCTTTTCTTTTTAAATGTTTTTGAACGTTTTGTAAATCAGGGGATTAACATGCTTGTATGATTAGTTAGACTACAACATAGAACATTTGATGGCCTTAGGTTTGTGCACTGGTGGCACGTTTACGTGACACTAGTGTCCCGGCAGGTTGACACCTTCCTAGCACTTCTTAATCATTAACTCTTGGTTTAGAACCGTTGTTTATATTGTAGATCTATTGGGTTGACGCCCCCTTTTTTCAGGATCAGTTTGAGTATTTACTGAAAAAGAATGCAAGCTCCAAAACGACCCTCTTGGAGTAGAGTTCACCACGGGCAATAAAGTTATGGTTTGATTAGGAGCCTTAGAATACATCATACTTGTAGGACTTAGCTAGCCTACTTGGTTCTCTTTTAGTACTAAAAGATCATACATTTTCATTAAACATAAAGGTTTAATTATTACCTCTAAACCTGTGAACTCGCCAACATATTGTTAATATTTTTAAGCATGTTTTTCAGGTATGAACGAATGGAGCTTTTGTGATAGTGGGTTTAGCATACACTGCGTTTGGACATGTTGATTGGGACCTTAAACTATTAAACTTATGTTTTACTATCTTTTATTTAAATAAATTGTAAAACACTTCTTATGGTATTTCGCTCCATCTTGGCTATGACATATTTTTAAAACTTTCTTATACAAAAAGCTTAAATGTGTTTGGCTACAGGGTGGTTGCAAGATGTCCATGCGTATTCTCAAGTGATTTGCTAAACTTTATCGTAACAACTTCAGTTACCTCATGACTAGCATTCCACTGTGCGCTGTCCGGTTGTGACAGAAGTTGTTATCAGAGCAAAGGTTATAGCGGATTAATAATCTTCGGTCTAAGCTATAACCACAAACGCTCTCCAAAAACTATGCAAAGTAATTTTAGAACTTATTACGTGTTATATCAAGCACTTTATACGTGGTAGGAATCCAAATATGCATATATGAATATGTGTGGCATTGTTATTAATAATGAATAATTGATGTTAATACCAAATTTGCTTTATGGTTATTTTGAGGACTTTAATGTGATTAGATAGGACTACCCATAATTCTAATTTATTTTACGTTCCAGTTAAAATAATGTATGAATGGAATGATAGTCAATAAGTGGCAATATTAATGTCCCAGGTAGTTAGCATGTAGATTCGAAAAATACATGGGGAATAGTAAATAAGAATAGATATATTCTTAAGAGGCACTATGGAATGTGATTATGTAGACAATTATGTACTGTTGTGTGATTATATACTTATTAAGTACGAATACCACTTGTCGCAGATCATGACTTCGTCAAGCACCCGTTTCTCTAGTACAAAGAAAGAGCCTTCACGAGCACCACATGTTACCAAGGAAGCACGTGTGACTCCGGAAGATAATGATCCGAATGTACCCGGAGTAGGTTGGTTGGTCGAGCGTGATGAGGAGATTGCAGTGGCTCCGGTAGTTGATGAGCCTATGGTAGTGGTATCCACTAGTTCAAAGCCGTTGGTGACACCAGTTCTTGATCCTAAGTCTCCCGAGATAGCACCCGTTGTGAATGAGATTGCCCTTAGGAGACCGAGGAACACTGTGGATCAGCCAACTCCTGGAAGGAAGAAGAGTAGAGCAGAAGCGAGACGTTGGGTGTGGTTGCCACATAAGTTGAGTATATGGGCGGAGATAGAAGGCATACCTCGTACCTATGAGCGGGGTGGACCTTCTACTACAGTTAGTATTCCCACTTTGATAGGTGAGCCCGTGGCACGCACAGTGGCTACTTTAGTGGCGTTTGGGGCTCGCACAGATGTAAGGATCATTACACTTCAGGGGAAGTATGTCAGATTGGATATGAGGACAGATTCGTTATAGTATCGTGTGGATGTGTCAGATCATGGATTTGATGGTTTGAGTGACAAGCTAGAGCAGATTGAGGATCGTATACAGACGGTAGGAGATCAGGTCAGCCCTTTGGATGATAACGTGGATATTTTGGATGGTAGGATTTCTACATTTGAGGAGGATTCGTTATTGCACAGCGATGCACGTGATCAGATTCGCTACCGCATCGAGAAGCTTGAGGCGGATCTGTTAGTTTTGCAAGAGGGATTGCAGGGTATGAAGTGGAAGATCGGTGAACGCGTTAGTAAATTGGAAGAATTGGCTTTTGGCATGAATGGATTGGAATGACGTGTGATGGTAGCTGAGGAGAGATATAGTGTGGCTACGGCACTAGCTACTGTTGTGTTGATGTTCACGGCTACCATTCTTCGTGGGAGTAGAATTCCATGAGTAGTTGGTTTTGGTGTTGTTTGAGAGCATGTTAGACTTTATGTTTTCCCTTTTTCCTTTTGATAACTCCATTGGGACTAACTTATGTTGATGATGATCGTTTCTTTTCTTTTGGATTATTTGTTTGAATTGTATGAGACAATGTATGTCATGGTTGAATGATTTCCTATGGATAATGTTTGTGATAATTGCTCTATTTCTTTATATGGTTGTTATGATCTTGGATGAGGTATTTATTTTGATTAGTACTTGTTGGCAGTGCATGAGTAGTAGAACTTCTATGTATATACAAATGTCAATTGAAATGATATTTGGGACACGACATAATTTTCGAATTATGTAGCTGGCTTCTTATTTATACACGTTATTATCTAGTTATAAAAGAGAGGATAGATGGCACCAGTATTGAAGATGAACGCTAATAAGGGAGACTCTTCGCTTCCGATTTCACCACACTAGCTGGCTAGGATGATAGCTCAACAAGTGACTTTTACTCTCGATCAGCATGAGACTAACATGGAGGTTGGTGGAAGTGGAGACGGTAACAAGTTAGGTGGTTGTACCCCAGGAACTAGCATTTCGCAGAAAAGTGATACAAGTGAGCTTGGACTAGGAGAAGAACATCATATTGGGAATGCATCAGGTATGGATATGTGAGATGGACGCTAACGTTTCACAAAGTGGTTATTTGATTCATGAAACAACTAATGACAGTTGCACGTTTTGATAACTTAGGAGAGTCTGAGTAGGGCTGTGACCACGGGACGTCTTTGACATATCACCCCAGTACCTTTTCAGGAATTGAAGGTCTATCGAAAGTTATCGAATGGATCAAGGAAATGGAAGCAGTCATGACAGCTAGAGACTACTCTACTTATCAAAATGTTGGCTATGCTATGAGTCATTTTCAGGGTGATGCATTGGCATGGTGGAATATGCAGGTTTGTATGATGGGAAATGGAGTGATATACAATATGACGTGGAACGATTTGAAGGAGATGATATTGAGAGAATATTGCTCCCCTAGTGATTGGAGAATGATTATAACCGAGTTCATGGCATTGACTATGGAAGGATCGAAGGTGAAGGATTACTCGATATGATTTGGTGAGCTGGCTAGTCTAGTTCCTAGATTGTTTATATCGGAACTCGCTGTTATCGAGCATTATATGAGAGGCTTGGCACCTCAAGTCAGGGATATGATAATGTCCTTAGAACCAATGACTTTATGGAGTGCTATGGTGATGGCAGATTCTTTAACAGACGGTGCGGTCAGAATGGGAATGTTGGTGGATAAGGACAAGGTTTAGGGAAAGTTGGCTAAAGAAGTCGAAGGTGGCGTGAAAGCAAAAGAGCAGAAGTCGGGTCGGAAGAGAAAGAGAGCCATAAAACTAATTAAGTGGTATGTTCGGAAGAGGAACAAGATCAGCAGGGCAGGAAAATGGAAGGTTATTAAGATTTGTGAAAGATGTGGACGAAGCGGACATGTGCCCCCAAAATGCAAAGCACACATCTCAGCTAAGGATGACAACGTTCAGAAGAAGACAATTTGTTATTGTTGTGGTGTAACGGGACATTTCAGGCGGGAATGCCCGGAACTCCTTGAGATGGAAGCTGAAAAGAAGGAATTAGATTGTTATTGGTATGGTGTGAAGGGACATTTCAAGCGAGAATGCCCGGAATTTCTGAAGATGGATGCTGAGAAGAAGAAACAGAAGACAAGCATGGGCGTGATTTTTCATGACCCTCCGAACGAACCGGTAAGTTCTTAGTATTTAAGTAAATTTGTATTTAATGCATTTAAAGCTAGGATGGTAATAGAGCGAGATAAGAAGATCGGATAGTAAGAGACATCTTGTAGAGCAAATTTTTGGCACGTTAGACGAAATCATAAGAAGTTTGATTGAAGTTAAGGGGTATAGTGGTCGGAGTAAGAAATGTTACCTTGTGCCTTAGAACCTAAGAGTTCACCTCCATAATGAATTTGAATTGATTACCAAAATATGATATTACAAGTAAAGTGGTTTCCTGGAAAGAGATACTCAATCATATAGCTAGCATTAAAGGTAGATGGAATGAGAAGACGGCACAACTTAATTATAAGGGAAATTACTGTAATTGATGACCACAGAGTGGTAGGATTCCGACTAGTTTATGCATAAAGAAAGTTTTGAGCAACTTGTTAAGGAATATACATATATACCTTTCCGTACAGGTTATTGGATGGTTAAAACCATATGTTACATGTGATGGAACCATGGGAGACCGGTACCCTTCCCGAGTATATTGTTATAAGGATACCTAGCAACATAGAAGGAAAATTTCGCGGACAAAGTTTCTTAAAGGAGGGGAGAATGTGACAACCGGTAAAATTCAGGTATTGCTCAGGAAATATAAGGGATTTCACATACGATATGTTTATTGATGATTTGTGTGACGACCGGGAAAACTTTTCTTTTTATCGCTTCACTCTCTTTGAATTCGGGAAATTTTCGGCACAAAAATTCTTTTAACGTGGGGATGATCTGACACCCGGCAAACTCCGGTTAGTGACTCTTGAAAATCCGGTAAGTCTACCTTAGCGAATCGCACATACATCACGCATAACAGGGTCTGTTGAGTCGAGTCACATTAAGAAAGTGTCTAGGGATCAATGATTCGGAGGATCATTAGGGTTAACACACACACACGAGGTATGAGTGCGGTTGTTGGTGATTTGTAGAATCGCTAGATCCAATGCACACACACAAGTCTCGAGTCCCGGGAATTGGTGAACGAGTGTGAACGTGTTTTTTTTTCATGAATTATGTGTTTATAATCATTATGTGACTTGTCGGTATGTGAAAACGTGTTAACATATGTTAAAATAGGGTTTAACGCGCAGAAAACCCAGACACAGCAGCTATAGGCGATTAGAACAGCAGGAATAGCCCTAATCGCCTATGAGGGGGCGATTGGGGGACATTAAGGGGCTAGTGGGGGCTAATCACTAGTAGTTACTAGCGATTAGCAGCCCTAATCGCCTACAGACCCTGCATAATCGCCCATACTGCATGTGACGACTAGAAACGCCTATAAATACCACCCTTGACCTCTAAAACACCATTTGTGCAACCCTAGCCGTCCCATAACCTATCCCACCTCACAAACACCCTCTAGAACTCGTTTTTACATCAAAACATCCATTTCCAAGCTTTACCCATCATTTTCTCCTAAATCCAAGGTGTGTTCTTCATCCCCAAACCTTTATATGATTATGTTTTGTTCCCTAAAAGTCCAGACCTGATTTCTAAATGTTTTTGTCTTTCAAAATCCAATAAAAACCGTTTTTAAACAAACCCAAACCCTTATGCATGTTATATGTGATTAAAGGTAGGATTTTTATGATTGAAACATGATTGTTCTTGTGTTATTAAGGTGTTTATAGTTGTTATGAGTTAGTATGATGATGTCCTAGGAGTTTGGAGGTCCATGGTTTTGTATTGTTGATGTTTGGTATTTTGACCCATTTGAATGATTTTGAATGATTAAGGATGTTATGAGGTGTTTTGTTAGTCATACGATGTTAGGGTTTGCTTTAGGATGATGCTAGAGCAGTAGGATACTATCGGACAACATTGTTACGTGATGAAATCTGGATATTTGCTATTTAGGGCAAGTTCTTGCATGTTGATGTGATGTTTACATGTTAAGCTTACTATTTTTGGGAAACGCTCGCATTCGGGACTATTAGAATGATGATAACTTAGGGGTTTTGCTTGAAATATGTTTGTTAATGTGTTATGATTGATATTGGGTGTTTACACATGTTTCGGATCTGATTTAGAGGGTTAAACGCGCGAAAAAGACGGAACAGAAGAGCATAGGCGATTAGCAATCCCCAATCGCCTATGCTGTAGGCGATTGGCCCCTAATCACATGCCCTATAGGCGATTAGGGAGCCTAATCGCCTTCCCACCATGCAATCGCAACCCTAATCACTAGTTAACTTCTGAATAGCATGTCTTATACCTCCTAATCACTAGTTAACTTCTGAATAGCATGTCTTATAGCTCCTGATCACTAGTTAACTTCTGAATAGCATGTCTTATAGCTCCTAATCACTAGTTAACTTCTGAATAGCATGTCTTATAGCTCCTAATCACTAGTTAACTTCTGAATTGCATGTCTTATAGCTCCTAATCACTAGTTAACTTCTGAATTGCATGTCTTATAGCTCCTAATCACCAGTTGACTTTTCCTAATCACCAGTTGACTTTTCCTAATCACCAGTTGACTTTTCCTAATCACATGTACTGCTGTTGTAAGTGTATTTTGGCATTTCGAGACCCGATTTGACACCTAGGAACATGCTAGAAACCCCGTGACATGCCTAGTAACAAAGTAACACGTGCTCGGACTTATTTGTGCGTTATCTGAACTATATGTTAGACTTGTTGAACTTTAACACGTGTTAAGTATTGGTTGTATGACTTGTGTGTTTTATTAAGTGAGATGAACAAGTGGGATGTCGGGTCAGCAATGGGATGTAGAGTCTTGTCTCATGTAGTCCAGTTGTTAGTCAAACGTATTTTCAAACGTATAATGGTCATGGACTGGACACTAGGGACTAATGAACTCAACGGTTTATTAGTCTAACTTTACACACATCTTATGATAGGACGCCACTAGTTGTGGTTATCATACACATTGGTTTACTTATTAACAGAAGACGCAACCTAAGGTGAGTTCATGGCCCCTCTTTTATACACTTTCTCTTGGGAGAGAAACATGCCACACGATTTAATAAATGCAACGTTTATATCATAAATATGCAACGCTTTTGGAATGAAACACCTTTGAAACACAACTCTTTTGAATTGCAACTCTTTTGATTACTATACGACGAAACAAGGAAGTCCTAGGAGAAACCATGAATGTGCGGGGCACAACGGGGGAAATGTGGATAGATCTATTGGGCCTGACAAGCCCCACCCGTCGGCTGGGAGCCGGGCGGGTGCATATTGTCCCTATTGTAGTAGTATAAGCAACACAAACACGGGATGCAACACAAGAAACACTTGTCATTAATGGTTTCAGCATCACAATCGTAGTAGTAATGAAATGCTGGTTAGGGTATTAAACACTTTTCATGACATGGTATTTTGTGACGGAACTCGTAACTCATAGAAACTAATTGTAAACTTAAAACCTGTGAACTCACCAGCATTATATGTTGACATGTTTTTGGCATGATTTCTCAGGTCGCTAAGGTAGCAGCATTTCAGGGCTTAGGCGCACGCGTCTGCACGGCGTCTAGATTAGGTTTCATGGTTTTGAATGTCGAACAAGTTTGGATACTTTTGGGTTTCATTTTGTAAAACAATGCTTTCGCTGTTATGTCAAATGGTTTAAACTTGTGTTTTGAATTTACATATGTCTCATATAGTGTTGTTTATTATGACCGTTGACTTGGATCCTGGTATGTCACACGCCTCGCGGTAGAACCCCGCATGTTGAAATTAGAGAGTGTGACAGATTGGTATCAGAGCCAATGGTTATAGTGAACTAGGACTGCATGTAGAGTCTAGTCTATAGCCGGGTCACACACACTAGACGGTCACATGGTGCGAGTCGTTACAGTGGGTTACATACGGGCTTGTCGGGGTGTCTCTAGATCATCGAGTTCTTTGAGTTACATCATCCGCTCTCCTTGTGTTTGATTTGGTCCTTTCTTCTTCGGGATAGGAAGATGATGGGGGGGGGGGGGGGGGTTCAATTGTTGACTAGCCAGGCAGTGTTGTATATTGGGGTGGTTTGTGTACTCTTGAGATCTGTCCATGGTTCGGACATCTCCCCTCCGTGCTCCAATAAACACACTCGCCCATACTCTTACCTTAGCATTTATGTCATCGTGGCACACTGCTAGGTGTTCCTGTTCGGTGACTTGAACTTTAAACTAGGAGAACACTTGGAGGACCATGTAGAGCAGTTTATCATTTCGGGTGCACACGAAATCATAAACTGAAATGCATGAAAATCCCAGTGAGCTCCGGGTTTGAATGGATAGCCCTGGACTGGACCTAGCCTTGATTTTATGAACTCTAGTGGTTGACACTCGCAGCAAATCTGAATTTCTCGTTCTTGTTGTCAGAATCATGTCTGGTGTTTGCGGAGGAGGCCGCACTGGTGGACGCGATGGTGGCGGTGGTCGTGGAGGCGTTAACCTAACTCAGGAGGATCTGAATAACTTGCTACAAGCTGCCTTCCAGGCTGGACACAATGCTCATGGTGGTAAGTTGATTCTATCAACTACGCCCCGTTATGAGTATGGTACCTTTCTTTTGTGGTTTTCTTATGTGTTTCATTTCAGGTGGTGTTGTTAACCCACCTCCAGCTATGTGCACATACAAGATGTTTCGAGACTGTAAGCCCCACGATTTCTCTGGCACTGAAGGAGCAGTGGGACTGCTTAGGTGGCTGGAAAGGGTGGAGTCGGTATTCTTGATGTGCAACTGTCTCCCTGAAGATTGGGTGAAGTATGCTGCCGCGCTCTTCCAGGATGTTGCTTTGACCTAGTGGAACTCTTGTAGTTGAAAGATTTTAGCTAAAACAGGAAGTAATGATCATACAAGTGACAAATCCAGGTGCGGAAACCCTAGATATGAACAAAATGATAATACTCGAGTCAAAACACGTAAAACATCATTTTAATCACCTTTTTCATAGATTAACTTTCATAAAACTTGTTACAATTGATCAACACGTTAATCTAGACCTTTCACACACTTTTACAAACTTGACACGAACCTGACCTTCAAACATACACATACAAAAACTCTCTCTACTTAGAAAATGACCAAAACATATATATATAAGCTGCAGGTTCGCCCATGTTGATGGTGCGAATGTGGACTATGTCCACATTCGCCCACTCTCATGGTACGAATGTATCTACTTGATCTTCAGCATTCACCTTCGACCATACTTCTTCTACCTTCGCCCACAATATTTACATTCGGCCCATCAGAAACACTTTCTAACATACGTTAACATCTAATCCAATCACTAGTCGCAATTCGTGCATCTACAAACTCCCCCTCGACTATTGATTGGATTGTCTTCGTTCTTCGTCCATAACCTTGTTCAAAAGCTTGATTCTCAGTTGCTTCTTCTGTTTTTTAGTCATTTCAGGCTCCAGCTTACGTTTCACCGGCTTACGCACATCGGCCATCTTCACCATCTTACCCAGCTTAGTATCCAAGTTGCTTCCGGAGTTTATATCATAGGCAAAACAAACTCCGACAACTTGTTGATACTTCTTTGCCTGATCTGCATCATTGGGATCACAATGAATCGGATTGTAGAATAGGATCATGATGTCTTCAAACGTGCAATTGATCAACCACATAGGATCAAATACATAAACATGCCTGTATTTGTCCTTTCCATCACTCAGCACAATCACTGCTTCTGCCTTCCTCCAATCATAATACCAAAAGATAAAGTCAGCACTGAAGTGTTGAGGTAATGGCATCAATGGAATCTTTTTCATCACTTCAGGCGCTTTATAAATCAAGGTCACCCTTTTCCTTCCTGTTCTTGGATCAATGTCACGATGAACTTTCCTTCTAGGGTACTGTGGCTTAAACCTGTTCCATTTATTTCTACTCTCCCAAACCAACTTATCAGCAAACCAACCAACAGCCATACTGTTTACTGAAGCTCCAGTCATAGGGAATCTGCAAATGTCTCTGACCGCCCAGTACGGTAGAGTTAATAAATCAATGAATCTGTAAAAGTACAAGATTCCTGATTCCCATTTGACAGCCAAACATTTCAGTCTACCCAGATACTTCCAACCGAGAGCTCTGCCTTTGAACTTCTCATTGTGAAATCTGTAAAAACTACCTTGAGCTTCAGGCTTTGGTCGTTTATCGTCAGTTTCTTTCAGCTTCTGTAGAAATGTCTTCAAATCATCATTCTGATTTGAAGGTTTTTGCTGATCAGTACCAAACACAGTCTCTACAAACTCCTCGCTTCTCTTCTCTGCTTTCTTTCTAGCAAGTCTTTTTGGTATCTCAGTAAAGTTTGGGAAAACCACATCTTCATCATTTTGCCTGAAAGATTGTGGATATTCCTCGTGAGTAATATCCTCAATCTCTACCTCATCCATCTCAGGTGTCTGCTTATCATCAGAGTGATCTCCAATATCCTTTTCAGGAATATCTGGAATCGACTGATCCATCATAATCTCCTCTAATGATTTCCCTACTTGCTGTGCAATACCCTCCAAGATTTCTTTGGCAACAGCAGCAGGTACTTCACCCTCCTCTAAGTCTGGATCATTGTACTCAAGTTCATACCTCATATATTCCGCTTGGAAGAATTCAGCAAACTTGCCTGTAAATTCAATGGTCCATCCTCTTTTCTCAAGCATATCTCTGTAAACCTTCTTCGCATCATCATTCAAAGATCTCACCTTTTCATTCCAGAAAATGCTTTCATCTGAGTCTACATTCTCACCTTTCTTTTTCTTTGAACTAGATTCTCCAGCATCTTTCTGTGGTGTCCTCTTCTCAAAAGTAAACTTACTAGTATCATCTCCCCCATCATCATCATCACTTTCATCACTACCATCATCATCCTTACTACCTGATCCCTCCGCATCATCATCATCTTTGTCACTTTTCTTGCTTCCTTCATCAGAACTCTCATCAGATTCATCATCCTCCTCATCATCTTCTTTTTCATCATCAGAAGGCTCATAATCAACCTGTTCCTCCTCCTTTTCTTTGTCTTCCTCAGCCTCTTTCAACTTAGGTGCTTCACCATATAGCTTGTCCAACAAATCACTTAGACGTTTACTTTCAGTCTTAAGCTCTTTGTTGTCAGCTTTAATAATTCTAATCATTCTTCGATTCCTGGTGCACTTAACCTTAAGATCCTTGTTTTCTTCTTCAAGTTTCTTAACTTTCTGTTTGATCTCATCTTGGTTAGTTTTAGAAGCAACCACAATCTGTAGCATCTTTTCCTCATTCTGTTTAAACTTACTAATCTCAGCCTGCTGTGCTACAATCATTTTCATCATGTCATCCATTCGTTTGTTAACCTGTTTCATCACATCATCTGAAACAGTAACTTTCTTTGACTTGGATGGTTCAGCTTCTTTTACCTTCTGCTTTTGAGGATTCTTAAACATATCCAACACATTATCTAAAGCAGCATTGAAATCATCAACTGGTAAAGTTTCTGACTCTTTGCTCTTTTTCTGCTTCTTAGCCACTGGTGAAGATAGCTTAGATGATGTACCTGCATCAGGTATATTTTTCCCTTTCAGCAACTGAGCAATCTCTTTCTCCCTCAACTGCTTAGTACTAGACTTCTTTGCCATTGACTTATACTTTGGTTTTGGCAAATTAACTACAACAGTCTCACCTACTTCAAGCTCATCCAGATTCACACTCAGACCTTCATCAACATCAACAGTCTTCTTCTGTGAAACTTCTTCAATAGACTTGTTCAAAGATTCAGACTCACCAACCATAGTGGCCTTACGTTTGGTGGTCTTTACTCTTTCCTCTTCAGAATCCCACTGTTCATCCACTTCAGTTTCCTCCGAATCTACCGAATCTTCATCAACCAAACTAGAGCCTTTCTTTGCTGTTGTCTTCTTTCTAGTAACCTGTTGCTTTGAACTTCCTTGATCTATCTTTGCCTTACCCTTCCCTTTGGCTCCGGCATTGACTACCTGTCTCTTCCTTTTAGTGTTTGCAACAGCATACACTAATGGATCATCATTGTCAGAATCACTATTATCATGTCTTGCTTTATTCTTACCAGGATCAGTGTAACCCTGGTTAGCCAAAGCACCAAATCGTCTATTGTGAGGTGGCTTTTCATTATCCGGAACACCTTTATAACCTTTCATTCTCACAAGTGCTCGAATATTCATGTGATCTTGTCCTAGGATCATAGTTGGATCCTTTTTCAAATCAAGATACTTATGGTCAAAGATCATCATAAGAAATCTCGGATATAGCATAAACTGCTTCTTCTTCAAACCTTTCAACATCTCAAGCATGTGATCCAAAATCATACCAGATACATTGAATGGTTTGTTAAGTGTTAACGCAACCATCAATGAACTAAGACTTTTCCTCATAACATCGTATCCACCGCTCACACACCCGAATACATGGATAATTACGTTTGCAAGATACTTGAGCTGCATACTTAATTTTCCTTTGTGCATCGAACCATCAGTAATAGGACCCTTGTACTTCATCCTCAAAAAGCACGCTCTCTGCTCGGTCCATGAAAGCTCTCTAGGATCATCACTAACTTCAAATTTGATCTGCAAAGCTTCCCTGATGTCTGATTCAGTCAAAAACATCTCCATTCCCTGAATCTTGCTGCGAATAATGGTCTGATCTTCCCAGAAATCATATCTTGCATTTCTGTAAAAGTCCTCCACAATGTCTTTGTAAATTATTGTTGGTGTAGCTAGGGCATGAATAATCCGGCTTCGCCTTAAAAACTCCACAATACCAGCAAATTCAGTGTTCTTCTCGACATCACCAACATATGCACAGCAGTTGTGTGTTGGTTCAAACGGCCATCCACGTGGAACATTTTCAGCTTCTGGTACAATATTTTCCACTGGTGCTTCAACATGTTCAGGTTGCTCAGCCATCTGCACATCAAAAATCAGAAAAACACGTCAAAACACAAAAACGACAAAAATTACAAATTTTAAGATTTCACAGACTCCACATTCGCCCACTTTTGTTTGGCCGAAGGTGGAATAATAGGTACGAATGTAAGCATTTTGGTTTGAATGTGGAATTAATCAGATTAAAAATCACATTCGTCCAATTTTTAACACATTCGCCCATCAAGTTTTACATTCGCCCAGTTTGATATGGACGAATGTGCACCTGAAAACCCCAAAAATTCAAAATTTTGTCAAACTTGTTTTTAGACTTTGATTCTGATTGAAACATGTTCTATTATGGCCGAATATCCTTCGTGTATGATGAATTGTTATTATTTTTCAATTTTCATCTGTTTTCAAAAGGAATTAGGGTTTAACATACTCAAATCATCAATTAACCATCTTAATCATGTTAGAAATCTAATTCCTTGTTATATCTCCCCCTAAAACTGATGAGAATTGAATCCTTAACAAAATCATTCATTAAAAACTAGCCAATTAGTCCAGATTATAAACCCTAAGGTTCGTAACCCATTATCACAATTCTGATCTGTTTCTGAAGCCATTACCTGTGAATTATGGTGCAAAATGATCAGTAAACAACAGGTAATAAGATTATAAGGCAGAGAAAATCAAAGCAACAAGGTCTGGCTACATGGAAAAATTTTGAAAAATTTCAGAATGAATGGTCGAACTTGGATTTGGCTTTATATAGAATCCTACATTCGCCCGTTGGAGTTGGACGAATGTGGTTGAAATCTACATTCTCCCCAATTGAATGACACGAAGGTGAATCTTGCACACCCGAAAGTGGAATTTGTTTAAAAAATCCACATTCGCCCAAACAGAAACATACGAATGTATTGATTTTTCCACATTCAACCCAATTAAGGGGCGAATGTGAAATGGAAAAATCTGAAAATTTTGCCAAATCACGAATTCGAATCCCGTTCAACATTTTTCAATCCGTTAAGTCTCAACAACTCATTAATTCACTTTTAGATTGATACAAAGCCCATATGGTTTCATCAAATCTCAGAAATTGACCATCAAACACCGTCGGTTATCTAAAATAAAGCAGAAATGCAAAAACTTTTGGTGTTTCTGCAATTTATATCAAAACACACCTAAAAGCTTTTTGGATTTTGTATCTTTTTGACAATAAAAGTAAAATGCATCAAAGTGAACAAAGCAGCAAACATTTTGTGATGTTCGGTAAGAGGATCATATCAGTTTATTGAGAAATCTGATCACAGCGTTGATCTTTTTGGTTAATATTATCATTAGAAACAGTATGTGACACGGAAATTGCTGATATTGTGGTCCACTTAAGCTCACATGCAGACTATTACGCAATGCTTTAAAATGATACGAGTTAGGTGTATTATACTAACACATTGTGGTGCCCACAAACACGACATACTCCCGTATCAAGTAATTGCACAAAGCTTCGTCGTAACGTGTGATTTTGCCAGAGTTATCCGTTAAAGTTACAAAGTATATAGCACAGAGGTGTACAGGTCAGCAAACGAATGCAGCAGAGTAACATGTGCATATATACTAGGTTGAGGCTGATATCAACTACTGATGTGCATCAGTAAGTCAATACGATGTAGTTATGATCTTTGATCAATAAAAACATAAAGTTCCTCAATTCGGTAACTTTCGGTTTTGGCATTTAAGCTCTTTTAGCAAATATTCTGATGAAACTAGGTCCGTAAATCAATACGACAAAAGTTTAATCAGAATATCCCGGATAACCACAACATAACGACCCAAAACCTCAGATTTTGGCAATCCTATCAAACGAAATTACAGTACTAAGACCATATGCCCATGAGGTGTTCAGCCATGAACGCGTAGTTCGTTATGTTTGTATCACTAATGCACGCAATCTTTAGTCTACGAAGCCTATCAGCACATCACACGTAATCAACACACGCCACATATTTCTATACATATCTTTAGCCTGTGTCAGATCCCCACTGATGTACTATCATTTCCTCTTTTTATCCTGGAAATCATTTTTGGTTTTTCTCATTTTTGAGGTATTTTTTGATAAAATGACTCCCCCTAAAATATAAAACATATTTTTGGATTTTTAATTTTTTTTTGAAAAACAATAAAAACTTTAAAGACAATTTTAACTAAAAAGCGATAAACCGAGGTGCGGATTAGTCCTGTTTTTCCTTTATGTTAACTTTTAAAAGATATTCAAAGTGGGATCTGTCAAAAGCTTTAGTAAACAAATCTGCACGTTGATAGTCAGTATGGATTTTGACCATATCTATTAATTCTTTAGCATAACAATCACGGATAAAATGATATTTGATCCGGATATGTTTCGCTTTAGAATGATTGCCCGTATCTTTAGTTAATGCGATCGCGGCTTCATTGTCACAGTGTATAGGGGTTTTAAAAAACTGCAAACCGTAATCCACCATCTGCTGTTGGATCCAGAGCACTTGCGAACAGCAACTCGAGGCTGCAATGTACTCGGCTTCACAGGTAGACAGCGCGACCGAAGTCTGCTTCTTACATTGCCAGGTGACTAACCTGCTCCCTAAAAACTGGCATCCAGCTGTAGTGGATTTGCTATCCTTGTCACAGCCGCCCCAATCTGCATCACTAAAAGCGATAAAATCAAAATCATCATCATTAGGGTACCAAAGTCCTCTCGAGGGACAACCCTTCAGATATCTAAGGATACGCTTGACCGCCGTCAGATGACTTTGTTTCGGCTTCGATTGATAGCGAGCACAGACACGTTGCGAACATAATATCTGGCCGAGATGCTGTAAGATACATCAGAGATCCGATGATTGCTCTGTATGTAAATGGGTCCGTCAGCTCCCCCTTAGTGTCCACTCCAATCCCGTGATTGGGTTGAATCGGGGTATCCATTGGCTTGGAATCCTCCATCTGGAACTGGCTCAAGACTTCGGATACGTATTTCGTCTGGTGAATGAAGATCCCCGTGGGTCTTTGGTCCACCTGCAAGCCTAGGAAAAACTGCATCTCCCCCATTGCGCTCATCTCAAACTTTTCCTGCATGACAGTTTCAAACTCCCTGCATAAATGTTCGTTAGTTGAACCAAATATTATATCATCAACGTAAATCTGCACCAGAAGCAAATCATCCCCTGATTTCTTCGTGAATAGGGTGCAGTCGACGAGTCCGCGCTTAAATCCCTTTGCCATGAGGTATGTACTCAACTCCTCGTACCACTATCTCGGAGCCTGGTGCAAGCCATATAAAGCTTTGTTTAGCACATAGACCTTATCCCGGTGGATAGGGTCCTCAAAGCCTGGTGGCTGCCCAACATAAACCTCTTCTTTGACTTTCCCGTACAGAAATGCGCTCTTGATGTCCATTTGATAAACTTTGAACTTCTTATAGGAAGCAAACGCAAGAAACATCCGAATTGCCTCAATGCGTGCTACAGGAGCATAGATTTCGTTATAATCAATCCCTTCAATTTGATGGAAACCCTGTACGACCAATCTGGCTTTGTTGCGAACTATAACACCACGATCATCCTTCTTGCACTTAAACACCCATTTAGTGCCAATCTTCTTACTTCCAGGCGGTAAATCAGTAAGCGTCCAAACCCCCAATTTCTGAAATTGTAATAACTCCTCCTGCATTGCTTCAACCCAGGCGTCCTCCAGCAAAGCGTCCTTGTATGTCCTTGGCTCTACCTGCGACACATAACACGGAATCCGAGATTCCGGATGTTCAGGTACAGTAACTCCCGTCTGAGTAGTCAAGTTTTCTACAGCATTCAGATCATGACCCGTGTTGGACGATGAAGCAACATCTGGAGTTGGAGTTGGGTTCACTGGCGGTGCCTCTGGTTCTTCTACATGTTCAAGAATAACTTCTTCAAATTGTTCATCTTCTGATTCTGAAGAATCTAACGTTGTAGAAGCCTCTTGAAACACTTCTTCTTCCGGTACAGGAACATTGGTATCATTAGAAGCTGGTGGGGGATTTACAATGATCAGACGCACCATCGGTGAAGTCGCCGCGTTTTCACACTCGTAAAGTAATCTGATAACAGCTTCTTCAACCAAGCTATCTAGATTGAATGATTCAAAGAAATCTTTGTAATCAAACATCCAATCAGGACCCATTCCTTCCACATTCTGAGTATACCGTTGAACTTCTACATTAGCCCAATCCTCCACTTGATGAGTTCGCTTGCTGTATACCCGTTTGAGCGGGGTTGCATATCCAACAAAGTATCCCTCTTCAGCTTTAGGACTAAACTTCTCGCTAGGATTCAACATCGTGCATGGTGCCCCAAAAGGTTCTAGATACTCTAAGTTCGGCTTTCGTCGGTGTAACAGTTCATAAGAAGTTTTACCAAACTTCTTCACTGTTAAAACCCGATTGAGTGTATAATTTGCTGCATAAATCGCCTCGTTCCAGAACATTACTGGAAGATTCGAGTCTGCGAGCATTGTTCTAGCCGCTTCAATTAGAGTCCTGTTTTTGCGTTCAGCAACACCGTTCTGTTGTGGGGTGTACGGAGCTGAATATTCGTGATGAATTCCTTTGTTCTCGCAAAGTTCATCCATCTTAGCATTTTTGAACTCTGTCCCATTATCACTCCGAATTCTCTTGATCTTTAGATTGTAGATATTTTCCAATCGAGTGAACAGAACTTTCAAGTTGTTAAAGGTGTCACTTTTATGCGGCAAACACATCACCCATGAAAATCTTGAGTAGTCGTTAGTGACAACTAAACAATAAAGCTCCCCAAGATGACTTTTGCGCTTGACAGGTCCGAATAAGTCCATGTGCAATCGCTCAAGCGGCATCTCAACAGAGTTAACTTTCTTCACTTTGTGAGACTGTCTGTGTTGCTTCCCCTTCTTACAGCTCACGCACTTGTCATTCAAATGGAAATGCTTCACATTCACTCCATCGACAAGTCCATTCTGTCACACCCTAAAATTTCCACTGCGGGGTTTTACCGCGAGGCGCATGACATACCAGGATCCCATAGCCATATAAGTCATATGAACGAACTCTAAATGCCCAAACCATTTAGTTCGTTTTCAAAAACCAAGTTTAGTTAAGCTGCGGAAGCGTAAACCAAATTAAACCTTTTAGAAACCATGCGCAAAACAACGCGCCCAAAATTAATGCCATATAAAAAAAATAAAGGTAAAAGCATGATATGTAAATTAGGTGTATGCCCAAGACCCAATGCAATGAAACGTGCAGTGCTTCCTAATCGTGACACCGGAAGCTAACTACCTGCAAAAGCATGTAAATGGTGGGTCAACAAACAATGTTGGTGAGATCACTAAGTAAAATAGGTGAGTAAGTAAAAGTGTAGGTTACCCAAACCATGTAACCAAGTACAAGCACCGGTCTCCCAGACCACATAACAACCAGTAAAAACATCGGTCTCCCAGACCACAAGTAAACAGCTAATTCACATGCCAGGGGTAGCTAGCCCACTCATGATAACTAAAACCGGCGAATACCGAACTACTAATGAACAAGTTCCCATAACCGGGAGAATAGTGCCTTGCGTCATTGCCCATCAACAATGACATATGTTTTAAGTTATTAGTTCACACCCATGCTCCCAGCACGATGTGAGGTTTGTTAGACCTAATAGCGCTATCAACTAGTAACCCGCTTGCCCAACTGGCAATTGATTCGGTATTTTGAAGGACTTAAATGATAGGGTTGGTTTAGTTCATCAAGGACATATAGCATGAATTAGTAAAAGTAGATTCACCCCGTGAACCATGCACCCCAAAACCCGGGATGTGTAAAAGAAAGTAGTCTCAAGACAGACTAGAAAACGTTACCAATGTAGTCTCAACCCGAGACGCATGCTTTGAGAAAAAGTAGTGAAACTCACCTTAGGTTTCAAGCAAAATATCCAAACTCCAACGTAATAGAGACTCGCTACCGACTCCCTATTATATGTGTCACTATGTGAGTACACGTGCATAACCAATATACCACATAGTACGTTTATGCGACACTTTTAAAAGTTCAAAACCGTGTAGTGACACCTAGTGACTCTACAGGCACAAGTACGTCCTACGTATCCCGTTGGTTATCATGGTTACTATTATGAGTTTAACACATCAAATACACCTCATGCAAGTTTCCACACAAGTACATGTCAATTGCATACCATATACAACTTCAAATAGTCACATAAAGACTTCGTACACAATCTGCGTTTTTAGGACAGATTGTGCGCTGTGAAAAACGCATCATTTAACACCCTTAACGAATGAATTAAAATCCCAAATTTTTACTGAGTGTTCATGGGGATTCAGTAGTAAACCCCTATTTTTATTTTGTCTTAAAACCAAACACAAAAATTATAAAAATTCGTACAACACAGCTATGTCCAGAAAATTTCCACAGCAGGTCAGTTTAGTAGAAAAATTCCCAAAAATTGTGTATTCATCTAAACGGGATGAATCCACTTGGAAAAGTCGAGTTTTTCCAATGTTGACCTACTGTAAAAATTTCATAACTTAATTCTTTGTAAATCTCCAGTTATGACCATTTAAAGTTGACCCAATTTTCAGTTCCGAAAATCTGATATGACCCCTAATCAATTAAAATTCCAAAAACGACTCAACCGACGTCCAAATCTGATGGTTTTGCCCATTATGAAAAGCTAAGACTATGTAAATCACAATAATGCAAAGAAATCATCAAAACTATCAATTTATCAACCTATTACAGCCCCTACAAAACGTCCAAACGAATCTGCCAGAATTTAAAACTTGCAGCCCAAGTTATTCAGAAACCCTAATCATGCTCAAAAATCTCTAACACATGCATAATCCATACTCTCATGATCAAACACATATATTATCATGCAAAAACCCTAATCATGGCAACTAATATCAATCATCATCATTCAATCATCAAAAACATTCAAGAACTCCTATATATATATATGTATGCGATTACATATAGGTTATATTTAGAGTTTTTAAAGTTTTTCAAGTATCATAATTCATCAAAGAATGTATAAACGCATACCTTGCAATGCTAAAACTCCCTAGAGCCTTGAGATTAAACCTGAACTAGCTTGATTAAGTGAAAGATTGATTGGTTGTTTGAAAAATTGAGAGTGTATGGGGGATGGGGGTTCACGGCGCAAAGAAGGTAATGGGGTTAGGGTTTTTTTTTACTATAATTATAAGAATAGTTTACTTGTTCCCCAAGTAGTTGGGTATTAGGGACCCTTTTGCACAATATCCTGACCCGTTAAACCTATACTAGCCCAATACCGAACCCGATAGTATTTATCACTCTAAATTGTATAAAAACCATTGTTTTTATTATTACATGAGAAATTAATCATCATGTGTACGTAATTTGCATGGTTTACGTATTAACCTTAAGTCAAGTGATAATTCACATAATTCACATAAGCAGGCACTTCACGTCCATCATGATTTAATTACACATATTATTATTATACATGCCATATAATTCACCAACGTTCGGGATACAGGACTCGTGTGTTTGTTCAACAATGATTTTCCTATTTAACGCATATGTTAATATTATCTAACATATGTTAGGCCTACTTAACTAACCCTAGTTAAGTATCTAACCATGTACGACACGCAAGTTAACTAGAGTATATCATGTAAGTTAACTAGAGTTCAGTAAAAGTATTAACCTGAAAATGCGGGGTGTCACATCATCCCCAAGTTGAAAAGAATTTCGTCCCGAAATTCAGCAAGTAAACAATAAAGCCAGCTATAAAAATGTGTGCTTGGTTCCCGGATGTCACATCATCCCCAAGTTGAAAGGAATTTCGCCCCGAAATTCACGTTGAAAGAGCTGCTTTTTGTTTAGCGTTCGATCTATGTTCAGGTTCAGGTTTAGAAAAGAGGTGTGGGTATTTAAGCCGCATTTGATCCATGCGTTCCCCCGTGTATTCCGGTCCTAGACGGGAATTCCGTTGTACGTTAATAATAGGTATAGTGTTTTGTTTGAGTTTCTTGACGCCCCGCTCAAGAATCTCCACTGGTTCTTCCATGAATCGTAGCCGATCGTCCACCTGGATCCCCTCCAGTGGCACCATCAGTGTTGTAATCCAACAAGAAATTGGAAAGTTATCTCAATGTGTCCTATGTGTTAGATCAAATTGTAGAGGAACCGAGTAAAGAAAACATTCACTCCAATGTTAGTTATAAATCGGTTCCATCGCCAATGTTGTTTGAGAATAACAACCATGATATTGTGATACCAGAAAGTTCAGTTAGATCTAACTCTGCATCAGAAAACGAATCAACCACTTCAAGTGTGGGAGATCCGGATTCTGATGTAAGACCACTTTTGGGAGTGAATGATTAAGGGGTAGAAGTTGTAACTGATGATGAATCTAATTATGAGTTTCTTGAAGCTAGGAAGAATGTTGATATTCCTTTGGAAAATCACATTCGAACCATTGAGGGTAACATAACACCTAAGGTTCAACATCCTCCTAAGGCTGTTAACAAGACGAATCCATCAGTTAAGCAATGTGTGAATAATGATTCTAATGACAAACCGGTGAAAGTAATTTATTAGATGGAAGGATCCGATCAAATATTTTCTGATGAGGAATATCCCATACAGTTTGCTAACTATTCAAAGATTTCTAAAATTTGGCAAGTAAGTATTATTTGGTTTCCTAAATCAGAAAGAACTAATGACATGCCACCTGAATTAATAAAGAAACTGTATGGTAATAATTCCAAACCACCTAAAGTTTCATGTAACAGAATTCATCAGACCGGTTGATCGTGCAAATGGTTTTGTTGAATCGGCTTACTCATTGGAGCCCGCTCCAGAGAGTTTAAGACGACAGTGTATTAATGATCAATACCCAGTCAACACATTTGCACCACGTCATGAGAAGATTAAGTTTGAGGAGTACTGTGCCTGTTTTAAATGCGAGGAGTGAGGGAATTTACTTGCTTACTGCCCATATGTAAGACACAAAAGGCATGAAGTTGAGAATAGGCAAAACCATAGAAATTCGAATGTTGGTTTTCCTCAAAAGTAGTTTTATCCTCAACAACGATTTTAACAAAGAGGAAACCAACCGATTATTTATGACAATTGTAATCGAATTGCTATCGAAAAGAGAATGAATAGGCCTATAGTGAACTCAAAAAATGATAGGCAAAGGTTTATCCTAAACCTATTGTCAAGTCAGTTGCTGAACCTTCGTCTGTCAAATCAGACAAGGTATATAAGAATGTTACTCTACGAGTAGTTTCTAAGATAACTAAAGAAGTTAAACCTAAATCTCAAACTCAAATTAGAATCTTGTAACGATCGAAACAATCTTGGACACCGAATGGTTCTTCAGTTGCTTCGAGCTCGACTTCAAATGAGATGGTGAAAGAAAAACAAATTGTTGATAAGAAAAATGTTTCTGAGAAAATTGTGTCATTAAATGATTCTAATGCTGATACTCAAAGACGCAAGACCACAAAGGCTTGGGTCCCTTGTAAAAACTAATCAATTGTTGATTGGTGCAGGGAGTTCCAGTTGGCCCTGTTAGCAGTCTTTGATTTGTTGACAGTGGAACTTCCAGGCACATGACTGGTGATATGACGCTCCTGTTCGATATCAAGAAAATTAATGGAGGTTATGTTGCATTTGCTGGAAATAAAGGTGGGTATATTATGATGTAAGGAAGTGTAAGCAATGGAATTGTGAGCTTTTGAGAAGATTTCATATGTAAAACAGATTGATTATAATTTGTACGACACGCAAGTTAACTAGAGTATATCATGTAAGTTAACTAGAGTTCAGTAAAAGTATTAACCTGAAAATGCGGGGTGTCACATCATCCCCAAGTTGAAAAGAATTTCGTCCCGAAATTCAGCAAGTAAACAATAAAGCCAGCTATAAAAATGTGTGCTTGGTTCCCGGATGTCACATCATCCCCAAGTTGAAAGGAATTTCGCCCCGAAATTCACGTTGAAAGAGCTGCTTTTTGTTTAGCGTTCGATCTATGTTCAGGTTCAGGTTTAGAAAAGAGGTGTGGGTATTTAAGCCGCATTTGATCCATGCGTTCCCACGTGTATTCCGGTCCTAGACGGGAATTCCGTTGTACGTTAATAATAGGTATAGTGTTTTGTTTGAGTTTCTTGACGCCCCGCTCAAGAATCTCCACTGGTTCTTCCATGAATCGTAGCCGATCGTCCACCTGGATCCCCTCCAGTGGCACCATCAGTGTTGTAATCCAACAGGAATTTCTATAGATTTGGTACGATATGTGGGATACATTGTGTACCCTACCAAGTTTGTTAAGCAGGTTTAACCTGTAAGCTACCAGACCAATCCTATCAACAATCTCGAATGGTCCAACGTTTCACGGGTTCATCTTCCCCCGTTTTCCAAAGCGTGTCACACCCTTTCAAGGTGACTCCTTTAATAGTACCTTGTTCCCATTCCGGAGCTCTAAAGGTTTCCTACGCTTATCAGCGTAGCTTTTCTGTCGATCATGAGTAGCAGCCTTCCGTTTTCTGATTGCACTATCTTCTCAGAAGTTTCGTGCACAAGTTCGGGACCTGTCAGTTGGCTATCCCCAACCTCAGTCCAGCATATGGGAGATTTGCACTTCCGTTCAAAAAGTTCCTCAAAAGGCGCACACTGAATCGAAGTGTGATAACTATTGTTATAAGAGAATTCAATCAAAGGCAAGTGCTTGTCCCAACTGTTTCCAAAGTCCACCACGCACGCCCGCAGTAGATCTTTTAGTGTTCGGATGGTACGTTCACTCTGTCCATCCGTCTGGGGGTGATAGGCTGTGCTCATGTTCAAACGAGTCCCCAAAGTATTTTGGGGAGTTTCCCAAAATGGGAAGTAAATCGCGCGTCGCGATCCGATATGATAGAAGTAGGCATCCCATGCCTAGAGACAATTTTCGTAATACAAAGGCGGCTAGACGTTCCAACATGTCCGTCTCTCTAATTGTCATGAAATGCACTGATTTGGTCAAACGGTCAATAATGACCCAAATCATATCGTGCCCGCTGGGCGTTTTAGGAAGTTTGGTGATAAAGTCCATGGAAATACCATCCCATCTCCACATGGGATTTTCCGGTTGCTGAAGTAGGCCCGAAGGTTTCTGATATTCAATCCTAACCTTGGCACACGTTAAGCACTTACTAACATAAGTGACTTTCTCAGCTTTCATGTTTGGTCACCAGTAAAGAGTTTTGAGATATTGGTACATTTATCCGAACTAGGATGTACCGAATAACGAGAGGTGTGTGCCCCATCGAGCACTAGTTGTCTGAGATCTCCAACACGTGGAATCCAGACTTGATTCATGAAGTGCTGAAGACCCTATGTCCTCCGTTCCAGGTGCTTATCAGCACCGTGCAAGGTTTCAAGCCCGATGTTTTCCCTTTCAAAGCCACGCCCTGGGCTTTACGTATCTTAACAAGAAGATTAGGTTGTAGGGTAAGTTGCAAGGCTAGCACTCGTTTGGGGTTTGTTTCCTTACGACTCAGGGCATCTGCTACTACATTAGCCTTCCCTGAATGCTACTTGATGGCACGGTCATAACCATTCAGGAGTTTGACCCATCAGCGTTCTCGAATGTTTAGCACCTTCTGATCAAATATATGCTGAAGACTCTTATGATCTGTGAAAATCGTGCACTCTGTCACGTAGAGGTAGTGCCTCCAAATTTTGAGAGCGAAGACCACCGCTCCCAGTTCCAAGTCGTGAGTGGGGTAATTCTTCTCATGAACTTTTAGTTTTCGTGAAGCATATGCGATCACCTTTTCGCGTTGCATCAAAACACACCGTAGACCTTGGATAGATGTATCACAGTACCCCACAAAGTCCTCCGTACGCTCAGGTAGTGATAATATTGGAGCAATGCAAAGTTTAGTCTTTAGTAACAGAAAAGCAGATTCTTGGGCATCTCCCCACTCGTAGGTAATCCCCTTCTGTGTCAAAGCAGTGAGGGGTTAAGCGATCTTTGAGAATCCCTGAATGAATCTGTGATAATAACCTGCAAGGCCAAGGAATTGCCGGATCTCCGTAGGAGCCTTAGGCGCCTCCCACTCTTTTAATCGTGTCAATCTTAGCGGGATTGACCTGTATTCCTGCCTCGTTCACCACACGACCCAAAAATTGGACCTCACGAATCCAGAAGTCGCACTTAGAGAACTTTGCATATAATAGCTCATTTTTCAGAAGTTCCAAGATCAGTCGCAGGTGTTGCTCGTGCTCTTCCCTACTCTTGGAATAGATCAAAATGTCGTCTATGAACACTATGAAAAATTTGTCCAAATAGGGTTTGCACACACGGTTCATAAGGTCCATGAACACAGCTGGTGCATTGGTCAGCCCGAAAGGCATTACCAAAAATTCATAGTGCCCATAACGAGTTCGAAAGGCTGTCTTTGGCAGATCCTCCTCTCGGACTCTCAGTTGGTGATACCCCGACCTCAAGTCAATCTTGGAATAAAAACTCGGCCTCTGGAGCTGGTCGAATAAATCATCAATACGAGGTAAAGGGTAGCAGTTTTTAATTGTCACCTTATTCAATTCCTGGTAATCGATACACATACGGAAACTCCCATCCTTCTTCTTAACAAATAAGACTGGAGCTCCCCAAGGTGAAGAACTCGGTCTAATGAAACCCATGTCCAATAATTCCTTGAGTTGGGTAGATAGTTCTTGAAGTTCGCCTGGTGCAAGGCGGTATGGTGCACGCGCAACTGAGGCGGCTCCTGGTGCAAGGTCAATTTGAAATTCCACTTGTCGAACAGGTGAAAGTCCGGGTAGTTCCTTTGGGAAGACATCTGGAAAAATACTGAACTACAGGGACGTCCTCAATTTTTGTTTCAACTTCAGCTCGAGTATCAGAAATGTTAGCCAATATGGCTGGGTAGCCCTTCCGAATACACTTCTGGGCTTTCAAGAAAGAGATGATGCCCACCATGGCACCACCACGATCACCCTGGACAGATAAGAGTTCTCCACTAGGGAGAGGGATACGAACAATCTTCTCCTAACAGAGAATTTCAGCGTGTTGCTTGGACAACCAGTCCATGCCAACCACGAGATCAAAGCTTCCTTGGGTGATAGATAAGGGGTCGATGGCAAACAATTGTCCATCTAGTTTGAGCTTACGGTCACGATGGATGTGGGTTACCTCAACAGGCTTCCCATCAGCTAACTCTATAGAGTACGGGGTATCAAGAAGTGTAGGAACTATCCCTAGTTGTTTGCTAAGTTTTGATGACACAAAACTATAGTCTGCACCAGTATCATATAAAACAAAAGCGAGAGTGGCGTTTAAGGAACACGTATCTGTCATGCCGCATACTATCTCGTGTTCTCTTGTTATCACCAAAAGTAGAAGATGAAGCACCCTGCTTCAGGAAAGTACCATGCTCAACAGCCTCGTCGGTGGGTTTGTGAGCCAGGTGAAAGGTTTGTTATACTCTGGATAGGTGAGCCGTAGTGGCCATGCTACGAACCTGTGGGGCCAACCCCTTTGGTATGAAGCTCGATCTGTAGGCTAAATATGTGTGAGCATGTAGTAGCTAACTCCTGTAGCTTGGTAGTGTAGGCGTCGATTTCAGACCCATCCGTCTTTAGATAACAAGTTTCTAAATTTCGTCATGGGGGTTACATTCTCCACCCAAGTATCTGTAACTCATCGAGTGTGCATGAGGCATACATTACCTCATCCTGCCTGGGGGCAGATGCACAGAGCAAAGACTTATACTACCGAAGCAACCAGACGGTCTCCTTCAGTTCCGTTGGAGTTATCAAGGTTTACAACCAATAAAAGCCTTGAAAATACGATGGCAGGTTGTTGTTGTGGCATGCGCGTTCAAGGAATAAGGAAGTTCAAATGCGAAAGTCAAGGGAAAAGAATTATTTAACAACTTAAATCTTTATTAGCTTGAAAAAGATGTGAGGGCCTCAACCACCCTGTTGTTGACAAGTGCAGTCAGCTCAGCTTGTGTTAAGTTGATGTTTCCTCGTCCGTGGCCTCTTCTCGCCATAGTAGCTCTACACTTATACCATACCCATGAGGATGCAATCGTTCGCACACTCCAGTGTACTAGTGTGCCATATACGTATGAATAATAATATAAAAAGTTCAATCGATAGTAGTAATAAAATACCAACGTTCTAACACAAACCAAAAGATCATCAAGTCTCACGAGGTAGAATAGAAGTCATAATATACTAGGAATAAAATAAATAAATAAAATAGAATCAATCGTCCTCTTGATCCGTAGACATATCGGACTCCTCATCTTTGTTCTCGATCTCAACCCTGAACGTGATTGGGCCATTCGGGTCGGCTTCTTCGTCTGTCTCAACATTTTCTACAAATGCTGCTTCAAGTGCCGCCTCAAGTTCTTTCACACGTCGCTCTCTCTCCTCTTCCTTCTGCTGGGCTATAACTTCGATGAGTTTGTTACGAACGATGGTTAGCTCTTGTCTAGTAGTGATCAGCTCTTGCTTTGTGTTAGCCACCTCCTGCTTAGCCACGGCCAAGTCGGCCAATAACTGACTGATCCTCCTTTCTATATGCCGAAAGCGATAGTCAGATGTCTTTTGCCACCATTTGAAACGTTGAATAGACGAGTTCACGGTATCGAACTGGGTAAGAAAATGCCTCACAATTCCTGCAATGGACCTCTCCCATGAGTCCAAAACGGGTGGTACCCTCTCAGGCACTCTACTACTGGTTACCCACGTACGTAACATACTAGGATACCATGTCTATGAACCATTTTCCGAGCCCAAAGGTGGACGGCTTGCTACAGGTTCAGTCTCGTTAATGCGTTCAGAATTTTGATTGACAGAAAACGACATTTCCTGTAATACATATCCATAAATAAGTCTTAAATGTGCACTAATGGGGTAAGTGTACTAACGTATTACTTATGCTATGATGATTATAGACTAGAATGCAATGCAATTCCTGGTTCACTATAACCAATGGCTCTGATACCAATCTGTCACACCCTCAAATTTCCACTGCGGGGTTTTACCGCGAGGCGCATGACATACCAGGATCCCATAGCCATAAGTCATATGAACGAACTCTAAATGCCCAAACCATTTAGTTCGTTTTCAAAAACCAAGTTTAGTTAAGATGCGGAAGCGTAAACCAAATTAAACCTTTTAGAAACCATGCGCAAAACAACGCGCCCAAAATTAATGCCATATAAAAAAAATAAAGGTAAAACCATGATATGTAAATTAGGTGTATGCCCAAGACCCAATGCAATGAAACGTGCAGTGCTTCCTAATCGTGACACCGGAAGCTAACTACCTGCAAAAGCATGTAAATGGTGGGTCAACAAACAATGTTGGTGAGATCACTAAGTAAAATAGGTGAGTAAGTAAAAGTGTAGGTTACCCAAACCATGTAACCAAGTACAAGCACCGGTCTCCCAGACCACATAACAACCAGTAAAAACATCGGTCTCCCAGACCACAAGTAAACAGCTAATTCACATGCCAGGGGTAGCTAGCCCACTCATGATAACTAAAACCGGCGAATACCGAACTACTAATGAACAAGTTCCCATAACCGGGAGAATAGTGCCTTGCGTCATTGCCCATCAACAATGACATATGTTTTAAGTTATTAGTTCACACCCATGCTCCCAGCACGATGTGAGGTTTGTTAGACCTAATAGCGCTATCAACTAGTAACCCGCTTGCCCAACTGGCAATTGATTCGGTATTTTGAAGGACTTAAATGATAGGGTTGGTTTAGTTCATCAAGGACATATAGCATGAATTAGTAAAAGTAGATTCACCCCGTGAACCATGCACCCCAAAACCCGGGATGTGTAAAAGAAAGTAGTCTCAAGACAGACTAGAAAACGTTACCAATGTAGTCTCAACCCGCACTACGTCAAAATATGCCGACAGCCACACCAGAAAAGTGTGACTGTATGCCTTTCGCCACACAATTTTTTTTCATCTCAAGTGTGACCAAAGGTCGAGTCATCGTAGGTATCATACAACCACACTCATGATTAGTGGCTGTAGATACTAAAAAGTGTGGCTAAAGGGTACCAATATTTCTTGTTGGAATCAATCATTCCCTCAATAAGTGTGGCTAAATGGTAGCAAAGGTCACATGAATTTACTTTAAGTGTGATTGTTTCCGTTATATAGTCACACGAATATAATAAAAATTTTGTTATAGCCACATCAATTAAAGAAAAGCATGACGAAAAAGGTTGTTTTAATCAAGCATCTTGGCCATTTAGTATGCCTAAAGGGTAGTAACGGCCACATGTATTTCTTGTAAGTGTGGCCGGTCCTAGGATATAGCCACATCTATTAAGTGTAATTGTGGCTAACAACTATTTCTAGACACACATAATTTTTTGAATGCTAAGTGTGGCTATTGTCTATCCTTTAGTCACACGTAATTTTATTTTCCCATGACGTTTGCTATCATTTCATCACACAAAAAGAAATAAAGTGTCGATGGTGTGGCTAATAGGTATGTAAAGCCACATGAACAATTGTAATTTTTAAGTGTAGCTATTGTTTAACCTTTTGTCACACATAATTTTCGTTGCACATGACGTTTGTTATCATTCTGTCACACAAACAAAAAAATAAGTGACGATGGTGTGACTAATGAGTATGTAAAGCCACATGAAATTTTGTCATTTTTATGTGTGGCTATTATCTAACCTTCGGTCACTCATATTTAATGTGGTTCTATGTAGCCATTCATGTAATTACTAATTTATTTTTTTATTTTTGGAAAAATAAAAAATGTAATAAGAATGAGAACCTAAAAACAAGTTGATGTTAACAATAATAACTCAAAATCCATACATAGACTTCTAATCAAGACCTATCTACACAAGTTGCAAAGGGAATTACTGTACACCTAAACTATGAACTGTTTTTAGGTTGTTTCCTTCAAGTCCATAAACACTCCCTTTGAGCTTGAAAGTTCTACAAATTTGTATCCATGGGTTGTTGGGAAGAATTGCTATAGTGAGGGTATCCTGAAAAAACATCATAACAAATTGTAAGAACAATATATAGAATTATTTCATTTTAGATGTGAACATGTCAATAGGGTAAAAAGTATAAAGAATTGCTATCAGTGTCTAAATTCATAAATTTAGATTATTTAGACTCGAATGAAATGATTGCTAACCAAGTATTATCTAACTTCAATGGAACCAAGACCATCAACAATTTCAAAGTAGCCATTTACAAAAAGACAAAATCACTTAAAAGTTAAAAGGCAAGAAGAAATACAAATTATTCTCGTCTCTGTTTGGGTTCAA
The DNA here is from genome assembly GCA_032199755.1 of Ambrosia artemisiifolia. Classification (NCBI taxonomy): domain Eukaryota; kingdom Viridiplantae; phylum Streptophyta; class Magnoliopsida; order Asterales; family Asteraceae; genus Ambrosia; species Ambrosia artemisiifolia. The sequence continues at coordinate 45,261,335 of CM063518.1, forward strand.
AGAAGATATCACCAAGTTGGAATGATAAAAAGACAAAATCACTTAAAAGTTAAAAGGCAAGAAGAAATACAAATTATTCTCGTCTCTGTTTGGGTTCAAAGAAGATATCAACAAGTTGGAATGATATCCTCAAACTCAATTTTTATCGAGCCAACATCATGTTATTCAATAATACCACTCCCTTTATGGACGCTAGACGTGGCTTGCAACAGCCTTTAACTCACTTGAAGCTGCTTTGAAATGTTTAAACTTTAAACTTAATTTTCTATGTGCTGAACTTGTCTGATGTTAGAGGCATGAAAAGACCAAGGGGTCTGAAATCACAAGCTTAAACTATGATGTTAATGATAAGGCAACTTTTTAACATCAATGGAGACTACTACCAAACAATTTAGCTCAAACGCATCGACCTAAATAACCCCTAACTTATATTTATTTATTTGGTGATACTTTTCAATATACAACATATTACCTTATCTCACGTGCTTTTCAATACCCCTGTGCCTTCGGCATTCGGTTTGTTCCTGCCTCATGTTGTTCATTTCAGCGTCTTTTACTTCCTGTGCCCCAGGTCACATGGATTATTTAAGTGAAACATGATCTATAAAAATAAATAAATTGGAACCTAATCCTACCTTTAATTTTAAAAATAACTTCACTTCTTCTAGCAATTGGTAAACATATTGTACCTCTTTTGTCTTTCAGCTCTTTCATTACTTTTCAAAGATATTGAAGTTAGATCCAGTATTGGTGTTAAGTCCACCTGTTGGAGCTGCTTATCTCAAGGTATATTATCTTCATGTCTTATATAATTTTCATTTCAATACTCCACCATAGACACACAAGACCAGCAGTAGAAGAAGCAAGACTAGCAACAGACCTTTCCATACTTGTCTAACAACGAAAGAAAAGTATATTGTTAAATAGGTAACCCAATCAATCCCGAATAAAATTTAGGGATAACAACGATTATCATACCCTTGATCTCAACCAACTCATCTCATACATGGATTTCTGCTCGATCAGCTGGGCTAGACTCAATACAAGACAGTACAACCTAAAACAAGATACTCAAACTTTAAGCAATCAGCATTGTAGAAAGTTATACTCAATCATGAAAGTATGTTAAAAAATGGATGTCACACAAACTAGATGAACGGCTTTTGGTTCAGTATTGACAAAGAGACCGACTCTGTGCACGTTTCCATCTCCAAGTCTAAAACTTTGAAACTCCAGCTTGTTTAAGGCATACCTCAACATAAATAAAACTAGAAAAACTAAAAATAATGGAACTTAATCATGGAAAAACTTGAAATCTGATCAATGTACCTTTGGACTGATAATACGTGTGAACGGGTCTCCAAGAGTAGAAAGCATCCCTGTTATCTTGCTATATGATGCATCGCCTGTTCTAATAGGAAGCATTTCCACCATCGTTTGCTGTAGCTTTGAGCCTCAGTCTTCAAAATGAAGGTTTATAAATTAAAAAAGTGGCAAGTACTATTTGTAATGAGTTTTATTCTAAATTCGACTTGCCTCTTATATAATGGAGATAAAACATGAATTAAGTACACAAAAAATTACCCTACCCTGCCTGATGTTTAAAAGTTGGGTCAACAAAGGTCTCTCCAAAAGCATACCTCGAAAACTGCAACTCTGATGATTACAATGTTGTTGTTAGAAAGGTAGCTAGGTTATACAGGGCTTTGCTAGAGCAACATATGCGCTCAAATTAGCAACTGCCATTTCACTAACTGTATGCCACGAAATTGCAACTCTGCAAGAACAAGAAACAATAATAATTTTGAAATTTAATTTACAATATTTGTTCAACGCTGTAAAAACAATCCACCACATAGTCTTTTATCTTAATGGGAAAAGTTTCAATACAAATTTAGGTATTTACCCATAACGCATAATGAGACTAATTATCATTCACAAGATTTTCCAATATTATATAAATTTATTCAAACTCAAGAATATAAAGACCATAAAATTGATCCACGTAGGTCACTAGACCTTTTTCAAAATCATAAAATTCATTTCACATTCTTTTCTGTTTGGATTCATTTTAATTTTGGCTACGCAAAAACATAAAAAAAATAATGATGCATAAATGTGTATTGAGATTAGATAAAAGATAAATGCAAATAAAGATAGCACTATATCATTTAAGTACCACTGCTGATTGAAAAACTTAGCCGGAAGGTTAATTTATACCCGAAAACTACCACTGTCTCTATTCTTCGATCTCTCTTTGTTGGTATTATGTGTGTGTATCTTGAATAAGAAGGAAGGGAAATGGTGAGATTGTGGAATTTGTGCAGGTGTTAGGTACGATTCTTGCTTTGAAGGAGATTTAGGTTTAGGAAAGGGAAGATAGTGAACCCAAATGTATGTTAAAAGATACAGAAAGGAAGGGAGCGGGATATGAAATTTTAGGGGAGGGAAATTTAATTTTTGGGAACTTTTACATGTTTTTTTTAGAATATCATGGTTTATATAAATTAATAAATACAAAGTCATACTAAGGAAACTAAATTTATATAAGTTTTTTAAAAGATATATAAATTACGTATTATATAAAAAAAGTAAATTAAAACTTCTAATTAAAACAAAATCAAATTGAAACAAATAAATTTTTAATTTTAATTTCCTATTGAATTGTTCGTGGGACAGGTTACAAGCGGTGTTTGCGATCGATCAGGCCCATAGGTGATCTTTTGAATATATGTGTATCCATTGTGATTCGTTAAGGCTTGATATGGTCTATTAGGACATATATGATCGACTAATGTCTGTAGTGATCCATTAAGGCCTAATATGGCCCATTGAGACATATATGATCTACTATTACCGGTTGGAATACATGGAAAACCAATATGGTTCATTAATACATATATGATCAACTATTGTCCGTTGTGATCTACTTAGGCCCAATGTGGTCCATTAATACATATATGATCTATTATTGTCCTTTATAATCCATTAAGGCCGAATATGGCCTATTAATACATGTTTGATCTACTATTATCCGTTGTGATCCACTAATGCCAAATATGTTCCATCAAGACATATATGATCTAATATTATACGTAGTGATCCATTAAGGCCCAATATGGCCTGTTGAGACATATATGATCTACTATTGTCCATTGTAATCTATTAAGGCCCAATATGGTCTATTAATACATATATGATGTATTATTGTCCGTTATAATCCAATAAGGCCCAATATGGTGCATTAAGACATGTATGATCTACTATTGTCCATTTTGATACATTAAGGCCTAATATGGTCTATTAAGACATGTATGCTTTACTATTTTCGATTGTGATACATTAAGGACCAATACGATCCATTAAGGCCCAGTATGGTCCACTAAAACATGTGTGATCTACTATTGTCTATTTTGATACATTAAGGCCTAATATGGTCTATTAAGACATGTATGCTTTATTATTTTCGATTGTGATACATTAAGGAACAATACGATCCATTAAGGTCCAATATGGTCCACTAAAACATGTATGATCTACTATTGTCCATTTTGATACATTAAGGCCTAATATGTTCTATTAAGACATGTATGCTTTACTATTTTCGATTGTGATACATTAAGGACCAATATGATCCATAAGACATGTATTATCTACTATTGTCCATTTTGGTCCTTTAAGGCCCAATACTGTACATCAAGACATACATGATCTACTATTGTCCATTGTGATCCATTAAATCCCAATATGGCCGAATAAAACATATATGATCTACTTTTGTTTTCATTTTGATCCATTAAGGCCTAATATGGTCCATTAAGACATGTGTTATCTACTATTGTCCATTATGATCCATTAAGGCCTAATCTAGTCAATTAAGACATGTGTTATCTACTATTGTCCATTATGATCCATTAAGGCCTAATCTAGTCAATTAAGACATGTATTATCTACAATTGTCCATTTTGATCCACTAAGACCCAATATAGCCCATTAAGACACTGTGATTAAGGCCTAATTTGGGTCATTAAGACATATATGCTATACTATTGTTGAACTTAATTGACCGTCCTTGGGTCTAATTGGCCATCATTGGACCTAGCTGACAATCATTGGCTCTAACTGACCATCTTTGAGCCTAATGGACCATCATTGGGCCTATTTGACCATCGTTGTATCTAACTGACCATTGTCGAGCCTAATGGACCATCACTTGAGTCTTATTGACTATCATTGAGCCTAATGGACCATCATTGGGTCTAATTGACCATCATTGAGCCTAATGGACCATTATTTGGGTCTAATTGACCATCATTGAGTCTAATGGACCATCATTGGGTCTAACTAACTATGATTGAGCCAATGAACCATCGTTGGGCCTAGTTGACCATCATTGTATCTAACTGACCATTGTTGAGCCCAATTGACCATCAATTGGATCTTATTGACTATCATTGAGCCTAATGGACCATCATTGGGTCTAATTTACCATCATTGAGCCTAATGGACCATTATTTGGATCTAATTGACCATCATTTGGGTCTAATTGACCATCATTGAGCCAATGGACCATCGTTGGGCCTAGTTGACCATCATTCTATCTAACTGACCATTGTTGAGCCTAATTGACCATCAATTGGGTCCTATTGACTATCATTGAGCCTAATGGACCATCATTGGGTCTAATTAACCATCATTGAGCCTAATGGACCATTATTTTGGTCTAATTGACCATCATTGAGCCTAATGGACCAACACTGGGTCTAATTGACTATCATTGAGCTAATGGACCATCGTTGGGCCTACTTAACCATCATTGTATCTAACTGATCATTGTAGAGCCTAATTGACCATCAATGTATCTAGGGGGGGGGGGGGGACGGGGCGCCACCCGAATTGTTCACGGGTACCAACTACCAGCACGGTAACATCGTCGCCACCCATGCTGGTAGTGGTCCCGTGAACCGTTTTGCTGGTTCTGTTTACCGTGCTGGTAACCGTTTTTATTTTATTTTTAACTTTATTTTTCGAACCGTTTGTTTTGTATTGTTTCATTTTTAACCGTTTGTTTTATAATTTTTTTTTACCAAACATTAACCGTTTGTTTTAAAATTCTAATTAAATGAAAAAAACATAAATAAGAACATTTCATTAAAAATATAAAATTAAAACATAATAATATTATACATAAAATAAAAATACATAAAAAAAGAAAACTAAACTTAAGGTTGGCGCAACAATCGCCATGCCTCGACATGGTCGAAATCGTTGTCGTATTGAGCCTCATACTCATAGTAAGTGAAGTCGATAGCCAACTGGTCAGCGAGGTCCGGATCGTGCCTCATCGTTTGCTCGTAGAGGGTGGTCCACCTCTCACACTTGATATTGATATCGACCCACATGAACTGGAGGTCTCGGAGGGTCTTGGTGATGTTGGTGCCAACGTGTTGGATGAAGTCGCTAAACACGTGAGCCCCAAACCCCTTCGGGGGTAGGCCGACATTTATGTTTTATTTATAAAATCTAAACCAAATTTCTATTTTACTTTATAAGTGTAACATAAAGTACCTAACCAATTTAATTTAGAACATAAAATATATTGTAAAAAAACAATATATAAATATATAGTATAAATATGTTAAACGAGTCAACCCGCCCGGGTTGACCCGAACCGACCCGTTTAGCTAAATGGAAACGGGTTCGCGGGTTCAACCCGAACCTGACCCGAACCCATTTAGACTAAACCTAAACCCGCTAATTTCGTGTTAGGTTCGGGTCGTATTTTCGGGTCGTGTCAGAAATTCACACCCCTAATTACGCCACTACACATGCCCTAAAAATTTCAAAGGGCTTATTTAAAAAAAAAAAAAATCCAAATTTCCCACCTTCAATCCATTTAATAAATTTCCCTAAATCATTCCCGCTCCTTAAAACTTTTTCCCTCCCATTTTCCCAATATCTGATCTCCCCTCACTCTCTCTGCACCAAGGATCCTGCTAATATGTTTCGAGTTCGTGATCTATTTGTCTCTTGTACATGTCGTCACAGGGTGTCGACATTGTTAGCGGGGTAAGAACTCTGCCATATGTTTCTAGTTCGTAATTTATTTTCGTAGGGACCGAATTTCACCGCTCCTTACCTCTGCATAGATGTAATCATCCTCTTCCATGTATATTCTTCATCGAAAACATGTAACAAGGCTTTCATCATAATGCTCTTTGGTCATCATCTAATTCCGTTGCTTTCAGTTTCTTACTTTCTTTATGTTTTTTTCTATATTTTGATGATTAATTCATGTTTGATTTCGTAACACACATGACAGTTAATTTATGTATTGTCTCGATATTAGTTGTATGGACTTTTAATGGGTCTATTCATGTTTACTTTATTTTAATGGTTAAGAGGTTATGATGTTACATTTTAATATTGCATTATTGGTGAGGTTGCAGAGGTTTTGAAGGTATATGTGTTAGATAAGAGTTTGCTGATTGAGTGTACGAATTATATAACTTGTATTTGATGAACATTACCCTTTAAGGATTTGTTGCTATAGAAATTACTTTGCTTTAAATAGCGTGCTTAAGCGCGAGGCGCAACCAGGCGCAGGGCTTGGGGGCTTTTTCACATAGGGCCTAGAGGATATACACGAGGAGCCAAAAAGGCGCAGATTTTAGGAGTATATTGTGCTTGAAGCGCGCTCCTCGTGTAACGTTGTGTTTTCTGCGGAAAAGTGTTGGTACCTTGGGTTCTTTGGTTTGTAACATAGGTAAAGTCATACAAAAGCTGAATTAGAGCTTTATTTTGGGTAAATTAAGTTAAAAACATCTAGGATGTAAAAAAATATACTTAAATCACCTTGTGCCTCTAGTACGTAAAGCCTACTTTTTTTGCGCCTTGGTTTTAGACCTCGTTGATTTTTTGCGTCTTGCACTTTTTAAAACCCAGGCTATAATCAAAGTTGAATAAGAGCTACTATTTATGACATGATTTTTGGTGTCTTATAGGTTCTATAGATGAAGTATGTGACTAAGTTGAGTAGAACAATAATTAAAAATCAGGGGATTGACCTGTTTGGTCCGGTTGAGAAATGGTGATTTTGTTTTGGGAATCTTGATGTTGGTGATGGAGGAGGGTAGTGACCACACCTCAAGGTTGGTGGAGGATGGAGTGATAGGGTGATAAGCCGATAATGTTGCTGAAGCTGATAATGATACTCAGGTTTGGCTTAAAGTTGTTTGGTTATCTAGGTTTTAGTTTGGTCCTCTGCAGAAGTTGGTATGGTAGGTGCTTGAACCGTGTTTGGTTTTTTGTCCAGGTACACCATGTTGCTAGTAAGAAAACAGTTTCTGAAATTCATACTCCCGAGTATGTTATTGTGGATACATATGAAAGAGATTATTCTCCCACTTTTAATCAACCAACATCTTATCTACGTGCAAGAGGAGGTTTGGGACTACTGATCTTATAGTTATAAACCCCAGTTAATATTATTCATGAGTAAGTAATAATATTAAGTAATATATGCAGCACGGGCTGAGATAGGAGATTTTGTCGAGTATGATCTTGACAACGAGGATGAAGATTGGCTTAAAGAGTTTAACAAAGAAAGGATGCTTCTTCCAGTTGAAAAGTAAGTTCTTGTCCTACAAATCTTAAATTTGAGTGTGGTGTTAAAAAGTGAGTTTTATGATTAGTACAGATTAGAGACAATTTTATTTAAGTTAGAGGTATTGGATCATAAGGCCTGGGAACGAGCTAGAACTATAGCGCCAACACTTGGCTCACCTATACCTGTACTTTTGACATTTGTTACTGCAGTTGAGGTAGGGAATGATGCGCTGTGTTTATATATTTATATCATATATCATGTATGATGAGTTACTTTTGAAGATTTAAAGTCTTATCTGGAAAATTAGCTTTACCTTAGTTATTTTAATTTGCACTTCTAAAGCTAGATGATTTCGCAAGACCTGTAGATGAAACAAATATGGATATGGATGAGGTAATCTCATTCCTTCAACACCCTTTTTTACTATTGGATTAGACTTATTAATACATAACTACTTTGTTTGATTGTGTGATTATTAAACAAGAAGGTATAGTTGAAAATATTTGGTTGTAATTTTTTAGGGGTGATTTTAGCAAGGTTTTCAGAACCGGACCGGACCGGACGTCGAACCGGAGTCCCCGCCAGGTCACCGGTCCAACGAACCGGCCCAAAAACAACCACAAATCCAAAAAATAAAATAAAAACCGGTCCGACCTCCTTTTTCCCGGTCCAACCAGCTGTTTTCCCGGTCCGACCGGCCGGGTCACCGGTTCTGGTTCGTGCATTGAGCGGTCCATTGTACCAACCTGGACCGGCCGGGGGTTCGGAGCCCGGTCCGACCGGCCGGTCAGGTCCGCTTTCAAAACATTGGATTTTAGCTACAAACATTTGGCTAAAATATATAAATGAACATTACAATGAATACTTATTATATTTGAACTGATGATTAGATTTGGAATGATTACAAAAAAGACTATTAGTTAATTGATGTTGAATTAAAAGGTTATTGATACATTTTGTATAAATTTTTTCATGAACAGTGGATGGAGTAATCTAGCAAAGGAAGTCATGTAGAACCTCTTAAAGCATTATTGGGAACTAGAGATGTTATTGCTTATAATCCGATTTCATATGAGGCAAATGGGTGTAGCTGTAGGTATCCTTGTCATATATTCTAAATTTTTTGCTATGTGATAGGCACATCCCTTATTTAAAACAAATTACATACTGCGACTTTAAAGTCAAATCTCGTTATCCTAATTCAAGATTAAGTGTGTCAAACATGTTGTGACGTAATTCATGATTGTTGCAGGTTTGTGATATTGAACAACTAGCATGTTGCTACCGCTTAAAGCAAAAGTGATTGCTTGAGTTTTCTTCACTATTTCACTTGATTCATGAGGTTGATTGTGCCTACACTATGGTGTCAAGTCCCAAGAGTTTTTCTGCAGGCCGGTGTGGTTTGAGTTTATATTCAAACATCTATCAGTTTTGTGTTTTAGACTTAATTCAACACTTGTTAGACATTTGTTTGTAACCATTTGGAATATGTTTGGACTATCAAATTTAACATTTTATAAAAATTAAAGCGATGATGCAATGATCTTTTACATTTTATAGTTTTATAATTATTTTTTATTATAAATAAATAATGGTCTTGTCAACGTTAATAAAAAAATATTTTTTATTGTGTGTAAAGCCAAATAAAACTTTATAATTTTAAGTGTGGCTATTGTTTAACATTTAATCACACAATTTTTTTGATTCATGACATTTGCTATCATTCCGTCACATAAAACAAAAAAACAAAGTGAAGATGGTGTGGTTAATAGTTATGTAAAGCCACATGAAAATTTGTAACTTTAAGTGTGACTATTTTCTATTCTTTGGTCACACATATTTTCCTATGACATTTGTTATCAAATGGTCATATAAAAATAAACAAAGTGACAATGGCGTAGCGATTGTGTATAAAAAGCCACATTAAATTTTGTAATTTTAAGTGTGACTATTGTCTAACATTTAGTCACATAACCTCGTAAGTGGCCGTATGTTTTAGCTTTTAGCCACATCGTTTAAAAACTATTGTGACAGTTGATTATATTTGGCCACACTTTTCTTTTGTGGCTAGGAAATGTCACAATTTTTTCTTAAAGTGTGGCTAAATGTTTAAAAAATGTGTATTTTTCGCCACATGAATAAAAAATCAAACAAATAATGTGGCCGTAGATCACATTTGGCCACATTTTTCTAATGTGGCTGCTAAATGTCACAGTTTTATATTCTGGTGTGGCAAAAAGTTTTGAACTGTTATGCAATGGTCACATAAATAAATAAAAGGTGTGGTTAAATACAGGCTAGAAGATTTTGAAATGTGAATAATGACCTTTAGCCACATATTTAATCAAAAGTGTGGCAGGGCGATTTTGGGAAAAGTGTGGCCGTAGCCCTTTTTTGGCGTAGTGCCGAGACGCATGCTTTGAGAAAAAGTAGTGAAACTCACCTTAGGTTGCAAGCAAAATATCCAAACTCCAACGTAATAGAGACTCGCTACCGACTCCCTATTATATGTGTCACTATGTGAGTACACGTGCATAACCAATATACCACATAGTACGTTTATGCGACACTTTTAAAAGTTCAAAACCGTGTAGTGACACCTAGTGACTCTACATGCACAAGTACGTCCTACGTATCCCGTTGGTGATCATGGTGACTATTATGAGATTAACACATCAAATACACCTCATGCAAGTTTCCACACAAGTACATGTCAATTGCATACCATATACAACTTCAAATAGTCACATAAAGACTTCGTACACAATCTGCGTTTTTAGGACAGATTGTGCGCTGTGAAAAACGCATCATTTAACACCCTTAACGAATGAATTAAAATCCCAAATTTTTACTGAGTGTTCATGGGGATTCAGTAGTAAACCCCTATTTTTATTTTGTCTTAAAACCAAACACAAAAATTATAAAAATTCGTACAACACAGCTATGTCCAGAAAATTTCCACAGCAGGTCAGTTTAGTAGAAAAATTCCCACAAATTGTGTATTCATCCAAACGGGATGAATCCACTTGGAAACGTCAAGTTTTTCCAATGTTGACCTACTGTAAAATTTCATAACTTAATTCTTTGTAAATCTCCAGTTATGACCATTTAAAGTTGACCCAATTTTCAGTTCCGAAAATCTGATATGACCCCTAATCAATTAAAATTCCAAAAACGACTCAACCGACGTCCAAATCTGATGGTTTTGCCCATTATGAAAAGCTAAGACTATGTACATCACAATCATGCAAAGAAATCATCAAAACTATCAATTTATCAACCTATTACAGCCCCTACAAAACGTCCAAACGAATCTGCCAGAATTTAAAACTTGCAGCCCAAGTTATTCACAAACCCTAATCATGCTCAAAAATCTCTAACACATGCATAATCCAGACTCTCATGATCAAACACATATATTATCATGCAAAAACCCTAATCATGGCAACTAATATCAATCATCATCATTCAATCATCAAAAACATTCAAGAACTCCTATATATATATGTATGCGATTACATATAGGTTATATTTAGAGTTTTTAAAGTTTTTCAAGTATCATAATTCATCAAAGAATGTATAAACGCATACCTTGCAATGCTAAAACTCCCTAGAGCCTTGAGATTAAACCCGAACTAGCTTGATTAAGTGAAAGATTGATTGGTTGTTTGAAAAATTGAGAGTGTATGGGGGATGGGGGTTCACGGCGCAAAGAAGGTAATGGGGTTAGGGTTTTTTTTTTTTTTTTTTACTATAATTATAAGAATAGTTTACTTGTTCCCCAAGTAGTTGGGTATTAGGGCCCCTTTTGCACAATATCCTGACCCGTTAAACCTATACTAGCCCAATACCGAACCCGATAGTATTTATCACTCTAAATTGTATAAAAACCATTGTTTTTATTATTACATGAGAAATTAATCATCAAGTGTACGTAATTTGCATGGTTTACGTATTAACCTTCAGTCAAGTGATAATTCACATAATTCACATAAGCAGGCACTTCACGTCCATCATGATTTAATTACACATATTATTATTATACATGCCATATAATTCACCAACGTTCGGGATACAGGACTCGTGTGTGTGTTCAACAATGATTTTCCTATTTAACGCATATGTTAATATTATCTAACATGTGTTAGGCCTACTTAACTAACCCTAGTTAAGTATCTAACCATGTACGACACGCAAGTTAACTAGAGTATATCATGTAAGTTAACTAGAGTTCAATAAAAGTTTTAACCTGAAAATGCGGGGTGTCACACATTCTTCACAAGATGATTCATTTTCTCAAATTAATGTGCCCCATTCTTCGATGCCACATTATCGATTCCTTCTCAGTCGCCTTGGATAGAAAACATGTTATTTGCCCCTGGGATGTCATTGCCTTGGACATATCAAGAATATAAAGGTTGTTGACACGAGGTGCCTTCAACATTACCCACTCCTTTGGAATTTTGAAGCCCGGTTTGAGAATGTAGCAGGATTTGTCATCAAAATGAACAGAAAATTGTTTATCACAGATTTGACTGACGCTCAACAGATTATAGTCTATCTGCTTCACATATGAAATCCTCTCAAAGCTTACAATCCCATTACTCACACTCCCTTCCATAGTGATATATTCGCCTTTGTTCCCAGCAAATGCAACATATCCTCCATTAATATTCTTCACATCAAACAGTAACGCGAGATCCCCTATCATGTGGCCTGAAGCTCCACTATCAACAATCCAAAGACTGCTAATAGGGCCAGCTGAAGCTCCCTGCACACATCAAGTAAAACAGTTAGTTCTTTCGGGGGACCCAAGCCTGAGTCTTGGGTCTTTGAATATCATTTTTCAAAGAAACATTCACTTCAGCATTTTGTTTTGGATCGATCTTTTTTGGATCATTCAAAACATTTTCTTTTTTCTCATTTGATTTTGAAGTTGAGGCACCTGGAGAACCATTTAGTGTCCAAGATTGTTCAGATCTTTTCAAGATACGAATCTGAGATTTTGGTGTCTCAGTTGGTTTCTGAACATTGTTTGCAAATGAAACTTTCTTGGTTACCTTCTCTGATTTAACAGATTTAGGTCCAACATTTGACTTGACAATAGGTTTTGGTGTAATCCTTTGCCGATCATTTGTTGTGTTCACCATTGCTTTTCTCCATGAATTTTCCATAGCAATCCGGTTTCTGCGATCATACTGAAATGGACGATTGTTCCTCGTTTGATAAGATTTGTTTTGATTATAAAATTGTTGTAGTTGAGGAACAACACGTCTATGTGGTGGAACGTAATGATCAACCGGTTTCCTCATGGAATTCCTCACTTCAACTTCGTGCCTCTTATGCCTTACATACGGCCTTTAAATGATTATATTTTACTCCCTAAACGTCAAGACCTGACTTATAAATGTTTTTGTCTTTGAAAATCCATTTAAAACCGTTTTTAAACAAACCCTCACCTTTATGTGTGTTATATGTGTTTTTTGTGTTTAAAGGTAGGATTTTTAGGATTGAATCATGATTGTTTTTTGTGTTGTTATGATGTTTATGGCTGTTACAAGTTAGTAGGATGATGTTCTAGGAGTTTGAATGGTTTTGGTTGTGTATTGTTGATACTTGATGTTTTGAACCATTTGAAGGATTTTGAGTGATTAAGGATGATATGAGATGTGTTATTGATTGTTTGATGTTAGGGTTTCCTCTAGGATGATGTTAGAACAGTAGGATGCTATCGGATAACGTGGTTATGTGGTTAAATCTGGATATTTGCTATTTAGGGCAAGTTCTTGCATGTTGATGTGATGTTTACATGTTAAGTTGCTATTTTGGGAAAACGCTCGCATTCGGGACTGTTAGAACGATGAAAACTTAGGGGTTTTGCTTAAAGTATGTTTGTTAATGTGTTAGGATTGTTATTGGGTGCTTTCACACGTTTCGGATCTGATTTGGAGGGTTAAACGCGCGAAAAACCGTATCAGCTGTGCTATAGGCGATTGGGGATCCTAATCGCCTATGCTATAGGCGATTAGGAGCCTAATCGCCTGAATGGAAGGCCTAATCGTGTATACTATAGGCGATTGGGATCATAATGGCCTTCATTTCATGCAATTGTGATCCTAATTGCCTTCATTTCATGCAATTGTGATCCTAATCACTAGTTAAGCCCTGAATTGCATACCTTATGACCATAATCGCCTGCAATGCATGTGGATAGCCCTAATCGCATATAATAGGGGGCGATTAGCCTCTGTAATTGCCTGTTGACCATCCCTAATCACATGTTGACTTTCCTAATTGCATGATAAGTTCCTAATCGCGTGTAATGCTGTTATAAGTGTATTTTGACATTCCGAAACCCGATTTGACACCTAGGAACATGTTAGGAACCCCGTGACATGCCTAGTAGCATAGTAACACGTGTTTGGACTTGTTTGTACGTTATTTGACCTATGTGTTAGAATCGTTGAACTTTAACGCATGATAAGTACTAAGTTGCATGATTTGTGTATGTTTGGATATGAGATGAACATGGGGAGTCTCGGGTCACCAATGGGATGTCAAGTCTTGTACACTTGGTCAGTTTAACAGTCAACGTGTTTTCAAACGAACCTGGTTATGGTCTGGACACTTGGGGACTATTTGACCTGCGGGTCAATGGTTCGGGTACTCATATGCATTCAATGATAGGTTGCCAATACTAGGGCTGTCATTTGCTTTGTCTGTGGTTTATTAAGAAGAACGCAATCTAAGGTGAGTTCACGGCCCCACTCTTTACTGGTTTTGCTTTCGGGGGAGAAAACATGTGGGTACTGGTATTCATAAAACGTGTGTCAACTTACGTTTGAGTATTCATAAAAGGTGTGTCAACTTACGTTTGAGTATTCATAAAAGGTGTGTCAACTTACGTTTTCGTATTCATAAAAGGTGTGTCAACTTACGTTTTCGTACACATAAAACCTATGATTTGCTATGTACTCGGATTGGTAAAGCTTACAAGGTAGTCGTTGGTTACTATATGGTATTACATATTGGTGTTCTTGAATTCTTTATGCACTAGAGTATTCTTTTGGGTTGGTATACAATTTGTTAAAGTCCCGGGGAAAACCATGAATGTGCGGTGGTTGCACAACGGGGGAAATATGGATAGATCTATTTGGGCGTGACTGGCCCCACTCGTCGGCTTGGAGGGTCGGACGGGTGCATGTTGTCTCTTAGAGTATTCTTGTATTCTTGTATTCGGGCACGTAGTATTCTGGTATGCATGTATGCGTGTCCAGTAGTGGTTTTCCAATCGTAGTAGCGACAGGTATTCATTTTGGTTGGTATTCTTTGAGTAGTATTCTTTTGGTCGGTTTACCTATGGTTTGGTCTACTTTGGAATATTCTTTGAAACTAACTAAGTTGCTTTTCACAAAAACCTGTGAACTCAACAGCATTATATGTTGACGTTTTTAGCATGTTTTTCTTAGGTCGTTAAGGTAGCAGCATTGGACTTAGGCGCACGGAGTCTCACTTGGCGTCTAGGATTTTAGTTTCATGTTATCAGTACGCTCAGACTTCAGTCACGTTGTTTAAAGTTGTAATCAAGATTTTAAAAAGCTTCCGCTGTTGGTTTATGTTATGGAACTAAATGTTTTTATTTCACGTATTTTATCATATAGTGTTGTTTATTGTGACCGTTGACTTGGATCCTGGTGTGTCACACGCCTCGCGGTAGAACTCCGCAGGTAGAAATTTGAGGGTGTGACAGATTTAATAAATGCAACGTTTATATCATAAATATGCAACGCTTTTGGAATGCAACACTTTTGAAACACAAATCTTTTGAATTGCAACTCTTTTGATTACTATACGATGAAACAAGGAAGTCCGTGGGAGAAACCATGAATCTGCGGGGCACAACGAGGGAAATGTGGATAGATCTATTGGGCCTAACAAGCCCCACCCGTCGGCTAGGAGCCGGGCGGGTGCATATTGTTTCTATTGTAGTAGTATAAGCAACACAAACACGGGCATCAACACAAGAAACACTTGTCAGTAATGGTTTCAGCATCACAATCGTAGTAGTAAGGAAACGCTGGTTAGGTTATTAAACACTTTTCATGACATGGTATTTTGTGACGGAACTCGTAACTCATAGAAACTAATTGTAAACTTAAAACCTGTGAACTCACCAGCATTATATGTTGACATGTTTTTGGCATGATTTCTCAGGTCGCTAAGGTAGCAGCATTTTAGGGCTTAGGAGCACGCGTCTGCACGACGTCTAGATTAGGTTTCATGGTTTTGAATATCGAACAAGTTTGGATACTTTTGGGTTTCATTTTGTAAAACAATGCTTTCGCTGTTATGTCAAATGGTTTAAACTTGTGTTTTGAATTTACATATGTCTCATATAGTGTTGTTTATAGTGACCGTTGACTTGGATCCTGGTATGTCACACGCCTCGCGGTAGAACCCCGCATGTGGAAATTTGAGGGTGTGACAATTTGGAACCATTTAGGGAAATTTTAGTCAAACGCAAGAACCATAGATGCTTTTACATTATTCAGACTTAAATCCTTCGGGTTGAGCAATAGCAAATGCCAGATTAATGGTGGGAGGTCTAACTTTGACCTGTAAGGTTTGATTAAGTGACAAATATTAGTAGTACTAGTAGTAGTCATAATAAGGAATTTCAAACATCCTAAGTTTAATAGATTACGATTTAAGGATAAAGTGCGAAACGAGGACTCGATACGATAGGAAACTTTGAAATAATAACTTTGGTTAGACGTAGACGATTAAATAGAGAAAAAGGGGCATGAGTGGCCAAGTGGGTAAAAACCTTGAGTTATTATTTTTAAGGGGTTTATATAAATTGAGAGGAAGATGTATTATGTTTAAGTTTTATAAAAAGAAATATATACATAATACCCAACCTCCCCCCACCCCACGGTTCACTGTCCCCCTCCTCCTATAACATAATTTTGATATTATTATTATTATAATCATTAAATTTCATTTATATAATCCCAACCCATGCCCCATAACCCCATACCCTTTCACCTACACATTACACACATGTAACTCCTTATTTCATCTTCCTTTTCCCTCTCTTGAACCGAAACACATACTCTCTCTCTCTCTCTATTGTTCATGTTTTGATGATTCTTTGAATAATCAAGCATGAATCAATAAGTTCTTATGTGCTTTTATCAAAATCTTCCAAGAATCCAAGAGTTTAGAGCAAGAAAACCTTGATTTCCAAGAGTTTAAAGGTTAGTTTCTTGAATAAAAAGGTTAATTTAAAGATTTCTATTATTTTCTGTTTTGTTTCAAGATTTACCTAACCTTCAAAGATTTTGGGATAAAATTGATAAAACAAGTAATTGAAAAAGAGAGAAATGGAAAAGATGATGTAAATGTCTATGTATGTGTGTCGTATATATATATGTATATATGTATGTGTTTCGTGTATATATGTATGTATGTAAATATGAATCATGTATGTGAGTATATATGTGGAATAGGTAGCTTTGTTCAATACCATGTTTGGAATTGTTAGATCTTTGGATTTTATGGACGTGCAAAGGAGTTGATGATAAGACTATAAATCTGAATTTAAAAGATAATTAGTGGTCTTTGGCGATTTAGATTATTAGCACAAGGATGAGTATAGTAAAAAGTGGACTATTGGATCAACAGGTTAACGTATCGCTAAGTTTTATGATGAAACATGAATGATATAATGCCTAATTTCCAGATCTGAATATTAATAAGTTTTAGGGGTTTTCATGAACCCAAATTTGAGCAAAACAAGTTTGAGTAGAAACTACATGCTCGTGAGGCCTTGCATGTACAATCAAGATACATATTGTGGCCTAAAACGCCAAATTACGGATTTGTAATACAAAAATATTAAAACTAAAGTAGAACAGGTCCACATATGCTATATGGATGTAAAATAAGTGTGATAAAGAAAAAATGAGTTATCTAAGCTAGAACCCCAAGAGTATTGTGATAAATGCATAAAAACATAAGTTTTCGACAATTTACGCCCATTAGGACACTTAAATTTAAGTCTGATATAAAACAGCTTGATTAGAGTCAAAATGAGTATAAAAGTCATTATTTAAGGTACATTATACGTTTACCTTAACATCAAATAATTACAATGCAAAACTATGTCGTAGAAGTTGCCGAAATGCGAGTTTCGAGACATAGAGTAGTCACAAATTATGGATAATTTGGAACAACAAATTAGACATATTTGTTAAGTTGCATGTATATTCTAAGAACTAACTAGAACTTGTAAGTCAAATAAAAGTTAACTCTAAGTGTAAGAAAAGTGTATTAAACATGAAAAATTTGCTTGATATTGCATGATTGTGTTTTATAATGATGTGGCGTAGATTATGTATTATGAATCGTAATAAATTGTTGGATACAAACACAAATGTTATATGAATGAGTAAATGTGGAGAAAAGGACTCAAAGAAATGAGTGTATATTGAATTATGTGGACACACCAAACCTAAAGATTGATCAACATCTAATCACCAACGTGATAAATGGGTGGAAAATAAGTGGAACAAGGGATTATTGATAATTGAATAAAGAAAGTTTTGTGAAATGCTTGATTTAATTTAGGTAAATTGCTAAACATCCCTAAAAATATTTAGGGCTAGTATGGTAAAAGAGATTGTGACACCGATTCAGAGACATTGCGATTGCAGCTTAAAGGTGTGTTTCTCGGCCCCTTTTCTTTTTAAATGTTTTTGAACATTTTATAAATCGGGGGATTAACATGCTTGTATGATAAGTTAGACTATAAACATAGAACATTTGATGGCCTTAGGTTTGTGCACCAGTGGCACGTTTACGTGACACCTGTGTCCCGGCAGGTTGACACCTTCCCAGCACTTTTTAATCATTAACTCTTGGTTTAGAGCCATTGTTTATATTGTAGATCTATTGGGTTGAGGCCCCCTTTTTCAGGATGAGTTTGAGTATTTACTGAAAAAGAATCTAAGCTCCAAAACGTCCCTTTTGGACTAGAGGTCACCACGGGAAATATAGTTATGGTTTGATTAGGAGCCTTAGGATACATCATACTTGTAGGACTTAACTAGCTTATTTGGTTCTCTTTTAGTTCTAATCGATCATACATTTTCATTAAACTTAAAGGTTTAATTATTACCTCTAAACCTGTGAACTCGCCAACATATTGTTGATAATTTTAAACATGTTTTTCAGGTATGAACGAATGGAACTTTTGTGAGAGTGGGTTTAGCATACACTGCATTTGGACATGTTGATTGGGACCTTAAACTATGAAACTTATGTTTTACTATCTTTTATTTAAATAAATTATAAAACACTACTTATGTTATTTCGCTCCATCTTGGCTATGACATATTTTTAAAACTTTCTTAGACCAAAAGCTTAAATGTGTTGGGATAGAGGGTGGTTGCAAGATGTCCATGCGTATTCTCAAGTGATTTGCTAAACTTTATGGTAACAACTTCATCTCATGACTAGCATTCCGATGTGCGCTATCGCGGTGTAACATAGTAACTGCCTGATTCGACCTCTGAGAATCTGTAACTGACACGTTCGACCCTTCAAAGATACCCGAATAAAAACTAGACACTCGAATGAAAACATAAAACACTGATCCGACCTACAAATCTCATTAAAATGAAAGATTTTTAACTGATTCGACCTAAAACTCACTTGGTTCGACCTGACCCATGCTCAAAATCAATTTTTCTTCAAAAATCAACAATTCTGATATGATTTTCCAAAAAGTTGTTGAATTTGATTGTAAATGATTAGGATTTGATTCGGATTGTATGTAGAACAACTATTGTGAAAGATTTTTTGATTCTACATGTAAAAACTCACTCAAGTCAATCAAAAACCATTGTTAATAGATGTTCAATAAAAAAAGCAAAGATTTTGATGATTTTGATCTGAAATCTGAACGATTTGTATCAATTTGCAGTCATGTGATTGAGCACAAGCTCTGATACCATTTTGTAGGATCGGTTTAACATAAACAACACACAATATCACAGGACTATGAGTAAATCAGGTGCGGAAACCCTAATTCACATGCAAAATGATATAAACTGTAATCAAAACTCGTTAGATTCCATTTTCAATAAGTTTTCATTAATAATAATCAATATAAAACGTTTACAATCCAATACTAATGAAAACACACACTTCCAGAACCTCTCTACAAAACGTACACAAATACCTAAGCAAATGATCAACAACTTAAAACTCAAAACAACTCAAACCTATATATAGACAAGCTCATTCGACCATGCATATGGTCGAATGACTTCATTCGACCTAACGTAATATCGAACCAACTAATAATTCTTAGAAAAGCTTCATTCATCCAAAAACCTACTTCATTGGACCTTAATGAAACTCATTCGACCCCTAGAATGGTCGAATGGACCTTGTAGGTTACCAAAATCTTGTAATCCGAAAGCGACAGCCACACCTGTGCATCTACACATTTCGTATTTATAATTTATATACACAATAACAAAATGATATATTATACCATAATACACGTGTGCGTCTCGATCATTGACCAGATCTACCCGAGCACTAAAAATAAACCTGAACCGAACCATCTCTAAAACCATCATACCCGGGACCCAAACCTGAACCGAGCACCCAAACCTGACCAGAACCCCAAACCTAAATAGCCTCTGTACCCGATCGGACCTCCACAACCACCATACACCTCCACCGATAATCGCCGCCACCCGCTTCCTCGAACCACCACCGACCCAGACCACCATCTTCGACCGTCACTATAACCACCATCGAAGCAGCACCAATCGGCCGACATGCATATCAATCGACAACTATATCTGAACGTGAGAGTCCAGTTAGGAACCGAACTCGTGGATCGAATACGCATAAACAACTCGGTTTCAGACGGGATGTTCGAGACGAGACAGAAATTAACGATAACAAAGTCATCACAGATTCGTATTACTACAGAAACGGTTACAGACACTGTCATCAGTAGGATAAACATCTATCTGGTGGCCGGGGGAGGTCGGGCATGACCTCCCCCTTGAGAGCATTCAAAGCACAAACTCAAATCACCAAATGAACAATAACACATGAGATTGCTATTTATAGTCCAATACACCAGTTCCACCTTCGTCCCTTTTGTCTGATGGTCGAATGTATCTTCATGCTTAAAGTCTTGGTCATTTTCTGATTATCTGAAACTCCGACTTTCAGTACCGGATAACTAGCTAGGGACATACATGAATAATGCACTAACAATCTCCCCCTTGGACCTAGCTAGTGATGTACCAAATCCGAAAGTTATCAATTCTTCAAGTCTTGATCTCATCATCTTGAACGACTTGAAAACATTCCATCTTCATGCACGTTTGCGTCGAAGTTCCTGTCTATCTCTCCAGTAAGCTTTGAAATCTCAGACAGACTCAAGAAATCTAGGCTTTATCATTTGTTGGTCCAGAGATGAAGATAGACGATAATCTTGATTTCTTCAATCTTCATCATTTCTTTAACCTCTTACTAACTTCTGTTGTTCTGGTAATCTTGATGTTCATGTTTGGGTCTGGTTCAGTTACACACTTTGTCGTTGAGTCTTGAATAGTGCACCTGTTGTGTTTGATTCTGCAGAAAAATTTACTAAAAAAAACTGCACAAACTACAACCGGCGTTAGACACGACAAATATCTCGGAAGTACTCTTCACATTCCTTTTGACCCTCAATAGTTCTCCCCCTGAACTATAAAGCATTTTTAATATGTACCAGAAACTTGAAAATTTGTAATCTTTTTCAACTCATAAGTATCTGAGCCTTCACATTCAGTATCCCAACATCGGTTATCGAAAATAAAATTGAAACAAAACTTTTTGATTTTTCAAAGTTTATGCTAAAACACATCAAAAATCTTTTTGAGTTTTCAAATGTAATTGCATAAAAGTAAATTCAACATATTTTTGTGAATTTTCCGGTTAAGAGGATCATATCAGTATTGAAACAGTCAGTCATAACTCTTTTTGATCAATTTTCTGTTTTTATCATTGAGCATCCTACAACCATTACCAGTATGTTTGTCCACTTAAACTCAAAATCATCATTCATTGCTCAGCACTTTAGATACGTTATGGTAATATTAGATACTGAGTAATCTATGGTCCCCGCATTCGCGACACATTCCCGTATCAAGAATTGCACAAAGCTTCATCGTAACGCGTGATTATATTGAAGTTATCCGTTAGTTACAAGGTATGAGGCACAGTGGTGACAGGTCAGCAAATTAATGCTTCAAAGCGACTTGTGCACTCTACCAGGGTGAGGACTAATATCATACATGACTTTCATCATTGTATTGATACGATGCATTAGATAATCTTTGATTATCGTCACACATGTTAAGTTCCTCATTCGGTAACTTATGGTTTTGGCTTATTAGCTCTTTTAATAAGATACCCTGACTGAATCTAGGTCTGTAAATCAATACAGCAAAAGATCAGTTAGGCCATCCCCAGATAACTTTCAATATAACGACCCGAAACCTCTGATTTTGGCAATCTATCAAACCAAATTTCGATACTAAGACCATATGCCAACGATACGTTGATCCACATGATTATCAGTTATTGATTTTAAATTATATCACCATCTGAACTTTAAACTCTGATTTCAAGCCTACCAATATATAATTGTAGTGGCTACTCAATGTTTATCAATTTATTTTTGTTTTTAGAGTAGTCTGACAGTCCACTGATGTACTATCATCTCCTCTTTTTCTCCAGGAAAAACTCATTTTTGATTTTCAATTTTTTTATTTTGATTTTTCTGAAATTTTCTCCCCCTAAAAATCTAAAAATAAGCATATTTTTGGATTTTTTTAAACTTTTTGAAGAAAAACAAAATAAAATGATATCCGATGCGGTTTACTCATTGAGTTTCAAAAACCATTTTCCACTCAGATTGCTTGACTCACTTTTATCTTTCAATTAGTAAAAACCATTAACCAAGATAAAAGAGTTTAGAATAAACCATTTTGTCGTATCTGTTGTAAAAATCCAAAACCTGAGAGCAATTGCATGAGATTGCAATGTTTTCCGGCTTCACAGGTTGGAAACAGACTACGAACACTTTCCTCTTTGTTAAAATCATGTTTTCATTCTTCAATATCCCTTCATTGACCTTCACCTCTCCAATAAATAGCTTGTATACAGATGTGTGACACCCGGCAAATTCAAGTTAACAACGTCGTCTAGATTAAAGTCTACCTTAGCGAGTCACGCGTATTCTGTACTTAACTGGGTTAGTTGAGTCGGGTTATGGTTCGGGAACTGTTATGTGAGTCTAGGGAATCATTAGATGTTGGCCTAGAGGATCGTTAGATGTCAGTCATTAACCAAGTGTACAAGGGGTGACGATTCGGGGAATCGTCAAAGCATAGGGTACATGCAAGTCTCGAGTCCCGGGGATTGGTGAACGAGTGTGAATGTGTTTAATTGCAAGTGTTATGTGTTTATAATCATTATGTGACTTGTCGGTATGTGAAAATGTGTTAACATATGTTAAAACGGGGTTTAACGCGCAAAATACTTGGAAACATACCCTGTAGGCGATTAGGGTGAGCTAATCACCTACAGGGTGGCGATTAGCAGCCTCCAGGTGGCGATTAGCAGCCTCCAGGTGGCGAGTAGGGGGCTAATCGCCTAAGGGGGTGGCGATTAGCAGCCCTAATCGCCTGCAACTGGACCATAATCGCCTGCAACGTGGGTTACGACTAAAAACGACTATAAATACAATATTTGACCTCCTAAACTTCATAACATCAACCCTAGTCGCCCCACAACTCATCCCAACACCCACACAACCTCTGGAACACGATTTTGGATCAAACAACTTGATTTCAAGCCTATTTCATCAATCAATCATAATCTAAGGTGTGGTTTTCATCCATGCAATCTTTTCTAACGTTTTTATTGAATCCCTAATGGTCCAGACCTGTTCATAAACACTTGTGCCTTCTGTAAATCGTTAATAATCATTGTTGTGTGGATTCTAGATGCTATGCATGTTGTATGTGTAGGTTTTAATTAAAAGATTGGATTTTTATGATTCAAGAAGGATTATTAACATGATGTTAGGGTAGTTACTGATCTATGATGATGGTTTGATATAGTAATCTGATTGATTGTTCATTAGGGTTGTGTTTACGCATGTTAATGTGATGATTACATGATACTTGTGTTATGTTTTAGAAACATGATTGCATCCAGGGCTGCTAGAACAAGGTTAAACGATGTATTTTGATCTAAACATGTTTAGGATACTTGTTTGTTTGATATTGGGGGTTTACACACGTTCTAGGGTTGATTTGGAGTGTTAAACGCGTGAAAAACTGAAACGGGTGTGCAGGTGGCGATTAGCATGCATAATCGCCTAAGGGATAGGCGATTAGCAGGCTAATCGCCTACCATGGTGGGCTAATCGCCTACCCCTTAGGCAATTAGGGGCTAATCGCCTGCTAGGATGTGTTTTTGCATGCTGCATGACCCTAATCGCCTGATAAGCTCTGAAATGCATGTCACATGACCCTAATTGCCTGCAAACTCAAAAATTAGCATACCACATGACCCTAATCGCCTACACAGTAGGCGATTAGCATTCATAATTGCATGTTGACCAACGTAATTGCTAGTTGACTTTTCCTAATCGCCTGAACTGCTACAGTAAGTGTATTTTAGCATTCCGAGACCCGATTTGACACCTAGGAACATGCTAGGAACCCCGTAACATGTCTGATAACTTGGTAACATGTGTTCGGGTCAACAATGTGTTAATGGAACTATGTGCTAGAACTTGATGGACTTTAACGTATGTTAAGTGTAATTGCATGATTATGTGTTTTTGAATACTAGTGTAACACGGGAAACCTCGGGTCACCAATGGGATGTCGAGTCTTGTACGTTGGGTCATGTTAACAGTAAACGTGTTGTCAAACAAACTTGGTTAAGGTCTGGACATCTAGGGACTAATTAACCTACGGGTTATTAGTCTAAGAACTTGTAACTGTCGTATGTTAGGTCGCCGCTTTACGGGGCTAGCATAGCTTGTTGACTTATTCTGTTATCTGAAGTAACGCAACCTAAGGTGAGTTTACGGCCCCACTTTACTTGGTTTTCATTTTTGGGGGAGAAAACATGTGTTAAACAACTATTTGGTAACAACTGTCATACTATGGTTTTCAAACGGTTTACTATACGATCTTTGGAAGTCCCGGGGGGAACCATGAATGTGCTGGTTTGCACAACGGGGAAATGTGAATAGCGCTATTGGGAGTGACCAACCCCACCCGTCGGCATGGAGCGCCGGGCGGGTGCATATTGTCTCAAACAGGAACAGGTTTACTATTCGGGCACAACATTTGGTTTGCGAGTTAGTAATGGTTTTCCAATCGTAGTAGTAATGGTACATGCGCCTAGCTAGCGTACTTGGTTTACAATTGTTATAGTATGGACAGGTTAAACTTGGAACATTGATTACAAACCTGTAAACTCACCAGCATTTTTGTGCTGACGTAAACTCTTACATGTTTTCTCAGGTCGCTAAGGTAGCAAAGTGGAACTAGGGCGCACGCGTCTGCACGGCGTCTAGTTAGAGTTGCATGGTTTTGAACATTAAACATTTGGTTTTGTTTTGGTTATGTAACGACATTTAGCTTCCGCTGATGTTTGGGATTTTTAAACTATGTTTTTGAAATTCATTTAGTATTGTTTATTGTGATCATTGACTTGGATCC
Source organism: Ambrosia artemisiifolia (assembly GCA_032199755.1). Taxonomy (NCBI): domain Eukaryota; kingdom Viridiplantae; phylum Streptophyta; class Magnoliopsida; order Asterales; family Asteraceae; genus Ambrosia; species Ambrosia artemisiifolia. Next base: position 45,286,769 of record CM063518.1, read on the forward strand.
TGGTTTGTCATGCGCCTCGCGGTAAAACTCCGCAAGTGGATTTTGAGGGTGTGACAGATTGGTATCAGAGCCAGGTTATAGTGAACTAGGACTGCATGTAGAGTCTAGTCTATAACTGAGTCGCACACACTAGATGATCACATGGTACTAAACTTTATACTGGGTTACTTATAGACTTGTCGGGGTGTCTCTAAATCATCTTACCCTTCTGTGTTACATCATCCATTCTCTCTTACTGGGTTACTTGCTTACTAGACAGTGTGGTACATTGGGGTTAACTGTATACTCTTGAGATTGGTCCAAGACTCGGACATCTCCCTTTCCTACCCCAATAGAAACCCTTGTCATGAACTACCGTAGTATTACGGTGTATAGCTAAGAGTCTGTGTCCGGTGATTTGAACTTTGAACTAGGAGAACACTTGGAGGACCATGTAGAGCGGTTTATCATTTTGGGTGCACACAAAATCATAAACCGAAATGCATGAAAACCCTAGTGAGCTCTGGGTTCGAATGGATAGTCCTGGGTTGGATCTAGCTTTGATCTTGTGAACGCTAGTGGTTATCATTGGCTGTGAAACTAAATTTTCTCGTCCTTTTTGCCAGAATCATGTCTGGAGCACGAGGAGGACGTGGAGGTGGCCGCAATGGTGGGCGTGGTAATGGTGGTCGTGGGGGTGTGAACCTCACGCAGGATGACTTGAACAACTTGCTGCAGGCTGCCTTCCAGCTAGGGCACAATGGCGGTAAGTTGATCTAACCACTTCTATCTCATCGGTGAACTTTGTTTACATTCCCTGTGGTTTTCTTACGTGTTTCTTTACAGGTGGTCATGTTAATCCACCACCACCACCCATGTGCACCTACAAAATGTTTCGGGACTGCAAGCCCCATGAGTTTTCGGGTACTGAGGGTGCAGTAGGTTTGCTCAGGTGGTTGGAGAAAGTGGAGTCTGTTTTCCTGATGTGTAACTGTCTCCCGGAGGATCGAGTCAAGTATTCTGCTGGGTTACTCCAGGATGTTGCGTTGACCTGGTGGAACGATATCACCCAGACTATGGGTATAGGGGAGGCTTATGCTATGCCTTGGGAGAACTTTGTGCAACTGCTGAAGAGGGAGTACTGTCCCAGGGAGGAGATTCAAAAGCTGGAACACGAGGTGTGGAACCTCAAAATGTCTGGGTCGGAAATTGAGAAGTATACTGTGAGGCGGAACGAGTTGGCTGTACTTTGTCCTGATCTACATGTGCCGGAATATAGGAGGATTGAGCATTATATCTCGGGTCTTGTGCCAGAAATCGCAGGGTTGGTGGCTGCGGGGAATCTTCCTACCTACGCGGAGGTGGTCCGATCTGCTCATAGGATGACTAACCTGAAGGTGAGTGAGGGTATCTTGCCTGCCAAAGGTTCAACTGCTAAGGCTCCGGAGAGCAACAAGCGAAAGTGGGATAATGAAGTGAAGAGTTCTACACCAGCACCAACTCAACAGGGGAAAAGGTTTGATAGTGGGGGTTCGTCTTCATCGGGTTCTAAGCCAAGTGGTGGTTATGTAGGGAAGTTACCAAAATGCAATAAGTGTGGACGCCATCATCATGGGGGTTGTGATAATAATCGTTGCCATCGCTGTCAGAAGTTGGGGCATTTTGCCAAAGACTGTAGGGCGACTCTTCCATCGACTCAGGCCCCAACCACTACTCCGACTTCTGCTACTTAGGGGACTGCGGGCAAACAGGGATGTTTTCACTGTGGGGAAACGGGGCATTACAAGAAAGAGTGTCCAAAGCTGAAACAGGGAGGGAACGGAAATGGTAATGGGAATGGAAATGGTAACAACGGGGGCGGAAACAGGAACGCACGTGCCTTCGTTATTGGGACTGCAGAGGCAAGACAGGACCCTGACACAGTCACTGGTACGTTTCTTCTCAACGATCGCTCTGTTAGTGTTTTATTTGATTCTGGTGCCGATAAGAGTTTCATATCTGTGGAAGTTAGTCGTTTGCTAGACGTAGTACCTGTACCTCTAGAGGCTAAATATATTATAGAATTGGCGGACGGTAAGAAGATAGAAGCTACCTGCATGCTTCGGGAGTGTCGCATAGAGTTGTCGGGTTTGTCTTTTCCTATCGACCTTATGCCGGTACCTTTGGGTAGTTTCGACGTGGTTATAGGCATGGATTGGTTGTCTCTGTATCGCGCTGAGATCGTTTGTTACGACAAGGTCATCCGGATTCCTCTCCCTGATGGAGAATTTCTTTCTGTGTACGGGGACAAGAGCGGTGCTCCGCTAAGTCTCATCTCCAGCATGAAAGCCCTTAAGTACCTTCGGAAGGGTTATTCGGCTGTTCTGGCACTTTTATCTGTTTCCACTACTAGCGAGAAGAAGATCGACGATATCCCGGTTGTACGTGAGTTTTCTGATGTCTTTCCTGATGATTTATCTGGTCTTCCTCCCCATCGTCAGGTTGAGTTCGGTATTGATCTTGTACCTGGCGCTGCTCCTATTGCTCGGGCCCCCTACCGTCTTGCACCCCCTGAGATGCAAGAATTGTCTAACCAGTTACAGGAACTCTTGGATAAGGGTTTTATCAGACCTAGTTCTTCCCCTTGGGGAGCCCCGATTTTGTTTGTTAAGAAGAAGGATGGCAGTTTTCGACTGTGCGTGGATTATAGAGAGTTGAACAAGGTGACCATCAAGAATCGTTATCCTCTTCCTCGTATTGATGACCTATTTGACCAACTCCAGGGTTCTAGCTACTATTCCAAGATTGATCTAAGGTCCGGTTATCACCAGTTGCGCGTAAGGGAAGCTGATGTTGCTAAGACTGCCTTTCGTACACGTTATGGCCATTTCGAGTTCTTGGTCATGCCTTTTGGTCTCACTAACGCACCGGCGGTTTTCATGGATTTGATGAACCGCGTTTGTAAACCGTATCTTGACAAGTTCGTTATCGTGTTTATTGATGACATTCGGATCTATTCCAAGAACGAGACCGAACATGGGGAACATCTACGGTTAGTTTTGGAACTCTTACGACGAGAACAACTGTACGCCAAGTTCTCGAAGTGCGATTTTTGGTTACGCGAAGTCCAATTCCTAGGGCATGTAGTCAATGAACTGGGAATCCATGTCGATCCAGCTAAGATCGAAGCGATCAAGGACTGGGAAGCACCGAAGACGCCAACTGAGGTGCGGCAATTCCTAGGCCCTGCGGGTTATTATCGTCGTTTCATAAAGGGGTTCTCGAAGATCGCTCAACCCCTCACCACTCTTACTCAGAAGGATAGAAAATTTGACTGGGGTGAACCACAGGAGTCAGCATTCCAAAAACTGAAGACTAAGCTTTGCTCTGCTCCTATTTTGTCCTTGCCTGAAGGCACTGAAGATTTCGTTGTTTACTGTGATGCTTCTATTCATGGTCTCGGTTGCGTGTTGATGCAACGCGAGAAGGTGATTGCGTACGCTTCTCGTCAACTCAAGGTGCACGACAGGAACTACACTACCCATGACTTGGAATTGGGTGCGGTGGTGTTTGCGTTGAAAATTTGGAGGCATTACTTGTACGGTACCAAATGCACCATCTACACCGATCACAAGAGTCTCCAGCACATTTTTGACCAACAACACCTGAACATACGACAGCGCCGTTGGGTTGAACTCCTGAACGACTATGACTGTGCCATTAAGTACCATCCTGGCAAGGCGAATGTTGTGGCAGACGCCTTGAGCAGGAAGGAATCGACAAACCCTCGTCGCGTTCGGGCGTTGCAACTCACGATCCATTCCTCTCTGCCTGATCAACTCCGTTCTGCTCAATTAGAAGCCTTGAAGGAGGAAAACCTTAAGGCTGAAACTATGCACGGTGCCGACAAACACCTCGAGCAAAGGCCTGATGGCCTGCGTTACTTCGCAGAACGCGTCTGGGTTCCTTTATTCGGGGGACTTCGGGAGCTGGTTCTTGATGAAGCTCACAAGTCTCGGTATTCCATTCATCCTGGTTCAGACAAGATGTACCAGGATCTAAAAATACTGTACTGGTGGCCAAACATGAGGGCGGATATAGCCTCATACGTGAGTAAGTGCTTGACCTGTGCTAAGGTCAAGGTGGAATACCAGAAACCGTCGGGTCTATTGCAACAACCTGAAATCCCAGAGTGGAAATGGGAACGGATTACGATGGACTTTGTCACACAACTACCTAAGTCACCAAGTGGGAATGATAAGATATGGGTGATTGTCGACCGTTTGACGAAATCAGCCCATTTCCTTGCTATTAAGGAGACCGACACCATGGATCGGTTGGCTCGTTTATATCTGAAAGAAATTGTCTCTAAGCACGGGGTACCAGTTTCTATTATCTCGGATCGTGATTCTCATTTTACTTCGCATTTCTGGAAGTCTTTGCATAAGGCTTTGGGTACCCAGTTGGACATGAGTACAGCTTACCATCCACAAACTGACGGTCAGAGTGAGCGTACAATTCAAACTCTAGAAGACATGTTGCGGGCATGTGTGATCGATTTTGGCAAGGGTTAGGAAGCTCACTTACCGTTAGTAGAATTCTCTTACAACAACAGTTACCACACGAGCATCAAGGCAGCTCCGTTCGAGGCATTATACGGACGGAAATGCCGGTCTCCTCTTTGTTGGGCTGAAGTGGGTGAGAGTCAACTCACTGGGCCTGAACTAGTGTACGAAACTTCTGAGAAAATCGTACAGATTCGTAACCGATTGGCAGCGGCACAGGACCGACAGAAGAGCTATGCTGATCATCGCCGTAAGCCATTGGAGTTTCAAGTGGGTGACAGAGTACTTCTAAAGGTTTCACCGTGGAAGGGCGTCATACGCTTTGGGAAGCGTGGCAAACTTAACCCGCGGTATGTCGGTCCATTCACGATCCTGGAACGGATCGGACCGGTGGCATATCGACTTGATTTACCGACGGAGCTCGGTAACGTACATAACGTCTTCCACGTATCTAACCTGAAGAAGTGTCTGACTTACGAGTCTCTCATTGTTCCACTAGAAGAGATCAAGGTTGATGATCGTCTTCGGATAGTGGAGGAACCTGTCGAGATCCTTGATTACAAGATTCGCAGTCTACGTCACAGTAAGATTCGCATTGTTAAGGTTCGATGGAACTCGAACCGGGGACCGGAATACACTTGGGAACGCGAGGATCAGATGAAGTCTAATTATCCTCATCTCTTTCCTAAAGAGGCATTCGAATCGAGACACGTTACCACTACAACGGAATGAATCTCGGGGCGAGATTCCTTTTAACGTGGGGATGATGTGACAACTCGGGTAATTCTCTCTCTTGGTTTCTATCTTTTGTCTGTTTCTTTTGTTCATACTCTTGGTACTTGCATAATTTTCGGGACGAAAATTCTTTTAACGTGGGGATGATGTGACACCCGGCAAATTCAAGTTAACAACGTCGTCTAGATTAAAGTCTACCTTAGCGAGTCACGCGTATTCTGTACTTAACTGGGTTAGTTGAGTCGGGTTATGGTTCGGGAACTGTTATGTGAGTCTAGGGAATCATTAGATGTTGGCCTAGAGGATCGTTAGATGTCAGTCATTAACCAAGTGTACAAGGGGTGACGATTCGGGGAATCGTCAAAGCATAGGGTACATGCAAGTCTCGAGTCCCGGGGATTGGTGAACGAGTGTGAATGTGTTTAATTGCAAGTGTTATGTGTTTATAATCATTATGTGACTTGTCGGTATGTGAAAATGTGTTAACATATGTTAAAACGGGGTTTAACGCGCAAAATACTTGGAAACATACCCTGTAGGCGATTAGGGTGAGCTAATCACCTACAGGGTGGCGATTAGCAGCCTCCAGGTGGCGATTAGCAGCCTCCAGGTGGCGAGTAGGGGGCTAATCGCCTAAGGGGGTGGCGATTAGCAGCCCTAATCGCCTGCAACTGGACCATAATCGCCTGCAACGTGGGTTACGACTAAAAACGACTATAAATACAATATTTGACCTCCTAAACTTCATAACATCAACCCTAGTCGCCCCACAACTCATCCCAACACCCACACAACCTCTGGAACACGATTTTGGATCAAACAACTTGATTTCAAGCCTATTTCATCAATCAATCATAATCTAAGGTGTGGTTTTCATCCATGCAATCTTTTCTAACGTTTTTATTGAATCCCTAATGGTCCAGACCTGTTCATAAACACTTGTGCCTTCTGTAAATCGTTAATAATCATTGTTGTGTGGATTCTAGATGCTATGCATGTTGTATGTGTAGGTTTTAATTAAAAGATTGGATTTTTATGATTCAAGAAGGATTATTAACATGATGTTAGGGTAGTTACTGATCTATGATGATGGTTTGATATAGTAATCTGATTGATTGTTCATTAGGGTTGTGTTTACGCATGTTAATGTGATGATTACATGATACTTGTGTTATGTTTTAGAAACATGATTGCATCCAGGGCTGCTAGAACAAGGTTAAATGATGTATTTTGATCTAAACATGTTTAGGATACTTGTTTGTTTGATATTGGGGGTTTACACACGTTCTAGGGTTGATTTGGAGTGTTAAACGCGTGAAAAACTGAAACGGGTGTGCAGGTGGCGATTAGCATGCATAATCGCCTAAATGACCATGAGATTATTTTTTCATATAGTCTCATATGCATGTTACATAAACATGCATTTTCCATTATTCAGTCTAAGAATATATAACATTTTTTCCTTTGATCTCAGGGCTTCACCATTATCTTATAAGTACTTGACTATAAGTCTTATCTCGAGTAACTTTGATGAATAAATTAATCACCCACAAAAGCTACAAATAGTATAAGTGTACAATTACTTTTATATTGATATGAAATCACTTAGATTCACACTCAACAAAACGACTTCAAAATTGCATCTTTAAGTGACATGCCTTGTCGTTTTCTTTTAAGGCCTTTCACTGCATAAAAAAAAACTTGAATTAGATCTACGAAATGATCGACTCAAATAGATGGTTATCATAAGCTATTTATTTTCTTTTATTCTTTTTCTTTTCATTATTCTTCACCACTAGTGGCAACGAAGTTCTTGGTAATTAGCAAGGGGGGAGAAAGATCTCCACTCATTTCATTCATTCAGTGCCTGCGGTGAGGCGCGAGCCGCAACAAACGAACCTCTACATACTTCAAACAACTTGGAAGTCGTATGTCCTCCATTTCCAATAGTAAATCTTTGGAACAAATCTTTCCTGATTCATTAAAGATTGGTATTAACATATATTTCTTCCATATGTTAAAATTCACCCTTGTGAATTTTCACGACAATCTTTTATGAAATATATCGATATGTAACGTACTTGTGTATTCATCTCAATACACTCACCACTTTCTTTCATGATTCTCTCATGATGTAGTTAGACATTTGATGTCTCGTCTCCTACTTTTAGTCAATGCAATAACTCTTAAGATGTTTATGTCCAACTCTTTCCATATACTATCCGTTTATAACAATGTTCTTTAACATTGTATATTTGTCGTTGTAGTTATTTATTAAAAAAAATAACATTTCATACATCACAAACCTTACTGATTTATTTCATTGTAAATAAAAATTGCATGTGTTACCCGAAACCGAAGATATTGAACACAAAACAATAAATAATATACATTCGAAACTAAATCATAAAGTGCAAAACACTTTTAAAAGTTTAAACGGATAAGTAGACATATTTACATATCAAATTTCATAATGTTATCATCTTCAACACTTTTATCATCCGATCAAAGTCATCACAACAATATCGTCTTGCACAATGTTTTGAGAACTCTATGCACTTATAAGTACAAGTTCCTCATTTGATCGTGAAATTCTAAAGTTGGACAGTCACAAATCTGTTCAATACAACACCATGTCTTTAAAAAGACTACAATTAAGTAGTAAAGCTTGAACAAATGATCTTGTTCACAACAACACCAAGTTGTTTTCCGCCATATAGTGTCAACGATAACACTACTTTGGTTCAACATATGCTACATCAAGCAAAAGTAACAAACCATTTGAATTATCAAAACTATGCAAAACTTTTTTTAAAATCATTCTAAAACATTTCCCTAGTTTTGCATTATATTATATTTATAATATAAATATGGGTTTATGAAACCGTATAGCGAAACCAAAAATATCAAACTATTTTATAGGGTTTCAGTTTAATATATCTACTATAACGGTTCCTAACACGCATGTTAGATAAAAAAAATCAAGTTATAATGCGCACGTTATAAAATTAGACGTTTACATAAAAGTTTTCGAATGATATAATCCATAAGAGAATCCATTTTTTTATTGAACATACTATAAAGATAAAATGTTTGCATAAAACATTTTCCAAGTCATTGTGGATTACAAAACAAACTCGTTCTAACAAACATGTTAAAACATAAATGATTCTAATGCTCACGTTAGAGACATTTCTTTTACATGAAATATTTCCAAATATTCCATTTCATAAAATAGATCATATTTAAGCTTGTATCAGCGATAAAATTTTTCTAACACACATGTTAGAAAACTAAAACGAGTTGTAATGCGCACATTTAGAAATATTAAAACTTATATACGAAATATTTTAAACACACATTGTTCATAATATTGAACAACTTCTAACAGACAAGTTAGAAAAAAAACTATTACCATCCTTTTTTTTATTTTATATCGGTGGTTTTTATGAACCATTTCTAACACGCATGTTAGAAGACAAATGATTACAATTTTTAAACCTTTTTTAACCCACTCAATAGCAATAAACGGTTATAAAAATCGTTATAAAACAGTTCCAACACACTCGTTAGAATTAAACGATTACACATTCATTATAAAACTTAACAATTTATATAAAATAAACAAATTTTAACAGGCTCTTTGGAAAAAAATGGCTACAAAAATCATTATATGTTTATCCATTTATATAAAAAAACCTTGTCCAACATGCTAGTTAGAAATCATCGATTACAAAAAACGTTATAACACTTAGCGATTTGTATAAAATATACCAGTTCTAACACGCTCGTCATAAATGAATGATTACAGAAATCATTATATGATTAGTTTGTCAAAATAAACTATTTTCAGCACCCATTATAAGAAACGTAACGTTTAAACAAACGTTTTAGACCAATATATTTTATCAAACATAATCATTTCTAACGCGCATGGTAAGAGATGAAACGTTTACAAAAAAACGTATTGTTTATAAAAATAAACGAAGTCCTATGCGAACGTTATGGACTTCAACGTTTACAAAAAACGTACGGTTTAAACCAATAAACCTAATCTAACACACATGTTAGAAAAATAACGACTAAAAATCGTTATAAAACCAAATGGTTGAATCAAAATACCATTCGTTTTGTATCACCGTGTAGGATTTAACATTATACCAAAATTTCTATAAATCCAAACCCAACAAGTTGTACTATATACATATTTCCTAAAAAGAATTTACAAGATTATACAAAAAAAAAATCTCAAAAATATTTTTTTTATTTTTAACCATTTTATGAACCCAAAATCCTCATAAATAAGGTTTTCAGATTGTAGCAACAATCTCACGAAATCTGTTTTAAGATTTTAGAACATGGATCACGATTTTATTAAAATAATATTAATAAAATAATAAAGATACTCACTTTATACAATTTTGGGAAATCATAGTACATACACGGTATACAAATCCAAACAAAAACAAAAAGAAATACAACAAATGTAAATTAACCGATTCAAACAAAGTCTTCAATAAGATTATTAATCACGTCTTTAAGCAATGTCCTTGAGCCTATCTAAAATGATTCAACCAAGATCTTCAAAAAATCAAGTCATCAACAAGGTCTTCTTATAGTTCTCCATGGCTGCAAGAAACAAACTGATGTTGTGGTTGTGGCTCCCTTAATACAGATTTCGTGCCTCTACCAAAGACAACACGTCTTTCTCCCAGGGTACAACTGTCGAAGCAGTCTGTACTGCCGGAGAAGGCCACTCGCCCGAGGTTACACCGGATAAAAATATAGTGTTAAAACTCGTGGAACAAATAATAATAATGGAAATGTGGTTAAATCCAGTATAGAATAACTTATCTCTATAAGTTCCCAACATATGAGTTAAATTTTTCTTCTTCTCAAAGAATTCTTTTATGGATCATCTTTTTGTATTTTTCTTGTATATTTTCTCTAGTCTCAAAAAAGGCACATAGACTACTAATTATACAAGAGTTGAGGATGAGTGAAAGGTCTCACTTTATTAGTCACTTGATTAGAGACTTAACACCTTAATTAAACCAATTAAGTGTTGTAGAAAAGCCCTACTCAAGAGTTTTCTCATTTATTCACCACATTAATATTTTCTTTAAACTAAATTTCAACTCACTATTCTAAAATTCCAACAGAAACTAGCGGCTTAAAAAAATTCTAGAGTATGTGGAGGAGCTTGAAAGTCATTTCATACTAGATGTAGTGTTTATATTTATCTGTTTTGGGTCCATGTGTTTTGTTGGTGGTGTTGTTTTCTTGGATTTGGTGTCTCTTCATACTTTTTCTTTAGCTTTCATTTGCTGTTTTTTTATGAATGAATAATTATTAAGCTAACCGGTGTGAAATCGCACCCCCTCCAATCTAAGAAAACTTTTAGTCAATAGCGCTCCATTCCTTTTCCTATGCGCCATTGAAGCTTCTCAAGCAAATTAATGAAGAAAAATGAGCAAGAACAAGGCCCACCTGTGTGTTGTTGCTGTTGACTATGGAACAGGGGGAGGGAGGAGGATCGTGTTGTGTTTTGGGGGCAAGTAGGAAGAAGAATGGGGCCCAAAGGTTTGGGGCAAAATTTTATAAATGTTTTTTTAATTAATAATAAAAGCTCTATTGCAAAACAATACCGAGTTGACTAATTATTCCCTAAGTACTCGCTACAGGGTAGGTCGCCCAGTATAGCCGAGTTGGCCGAATACTCCAAGTACTCCCCATGTAGGCTGATTTGACTTGCCGAGTACTCCCTCGATTAGGCTGAGTACTCGCTCCGAGTTAGGTCGCCGAGTACAAGCCCAAACCGAGTTTTGCAACTGTCACACCCCGACAGCGCCTAGCAGAAAGAAAGTCATGAGGTAACGGAAGTTGTTCAAAAACGTAGGATCAAGTACAACTAAAAGAGAACCATGTAGACTCGCGAAAAATCTAACAAGTATGATTTTAACCTAAAGCTCTTAATAAAACCACAACTTTTTCTTCCCAAAGTTTGACCCCTAGTCCAACAAAAACTTTTTAAGGTTATGTTTTCCCATAAGACCCACTCTACTATTCAGGAAAGGGGCGTCAACCCAATAGATCTACTAACATAAACTATGGCTCTAGTCCAAGAGTAGTGTAGGGAAGTGTCCGTCCGTCGGGACTGACGAGGTATACATTGCACACCTCGTGCACCTACCCAAGGCCATCAGTTGTCCTACAAATTCTAGTCTTACTCATCATACAACATGTTAATCACCCGATATTAAAACGTTTAAAAAAACAGTTAAAAAGAAAAGGGGCCGTGAAACTCACCTCAAGCGTAGCAAATCACGCAACCGAGTAGTCCAAACCACAATCCTTTACATATTACACCCTATAATCCATAAGGCTATTTTAGCAACTATTCTAAGTCTAATCAAGTCATTCACTGTACCTCCTTGACTTAGTTTAACCAAAAAGATTGAATTTCCATTAACCCTTACCCTATCGACTCATTAGTGACTTTGGCAATTGGTTAAGTTTTAGACCTCACGTGCATGCATTTAGCGTCAAATCGCCTATCCCTTATAATCACATTTAGGTGTTCACACAAATACCATTCCATGATAAATGTCACATACTTGACATAATAAACCTATCATTTCATACGAATCAACATGGAAATAAGAAGCATAATAGAATATGTTCTAGCGATTTTCATATCAAACAAGTTTCCAATGCCTCATGTTAACCTATGGATATCCTATAAAATTGATTTGGACTTTAGGACCTGCATGTAAACCGTAAAACATGACCAATTTGCTATTCTAATTTAGCCACAAAATCTATCCCTTATGCGCCTTAAAAGTCACGTTTCGGCGACTTTTATCGCATAGTTTTGCACTGTAAACATCCATTACTATGGTAAATATATTATACATCCTAAATAATGACTTTTATACACATTTTGACACTAAACAATTTATTTACATCAGACATGAAAATGAGTTTCTTAGACGCGTAAAACTTGTCGAAAACATGTGTTTTTGCACATCTTTTTCAAACACACATAGGTTTTTAACTTAGGTCTTTTATAAACACTTTATCAAACTTTATTTTACATCAAAATAAGTTGTAAAAACCTATTCTATATCAATTTTGGAATATCCACTTCAAAAGCTCGTATTTTGGCGTTTGAAGCCGAAAAACTAGTTTTGATCGTACATGAAATATCTCCCAAGCGTGTAGATCCTATCCAAACTTGTTTTGTACTATTTTAAGCTTATGAAAAGCATCAAAATATTATTATGATCAGACCTGTAACTAAGTCTAATAATTTCCAAAACTCATCATCAAACATTGCACATATATGAACATACAACTCAAACAAGCCACGTTTCAATAATCTCACCCCTATACCATTTATCTAGACCATCAAGAACCTCAAAGTCTCATTTTATTTCAGATTCAAAACCCTTTAGAAAACCCGTTTTAATGATATCAAAATCAAGGACCTAAGCATAAACAATCATCAAATCAACTAAACAATCACTCTACACATACACACACACGGCTCACACACACACACACACCCACCCCTCACGGCACACACATACACACATATATTCATCACAATTTTCCATTTTATCTCATCCCCATTGTTTAGTTTATAAAACCCACTTGAAAACCTTTGATTATTTGGTGAAAACTTGATTAAAAACAGAAAATGTAAAGTGTTTATAAGAGTTTTTATTCAAGAAACTCACCTTTGAAGAACACTTGTAAAATGTGGGTTTTGATGGTTTCTCTCTGTAAAAATCTCCAGATTCTTGAAGGTTTTAGCTTAAAATCACCAAGATTATCAATATCTTCAAGTTCTTGTTTCCATTTTTGTTAAAAGATGAACAAAAACAGAAGTGATAGATGATGATTATTTCGGTTATGGGGAAGAAGGAGAAGTAATGTGGAGAGTGTTCTTAAGTGTGTGTAAATGAAGATGTAGTATGGAAGGAATATGTGTTGGGATTAATGTGTTGGAGTATTAAATAAGCAATCATTGTAATAAAATAAAATAATAATATTATTATTATGTGGTGGGGTGGGCTGGCCGGGGGGGGGGGGGGGGGTTGGGTATTATATATTTTCGTTATAAACTTATAACATAAGCATACCTACCTCGCAATGTATAAAAACCCCTATATACTAAATAATTAAGGTTTTTACCCATTTGGGCAATAGTAACATTCCCCAATTAAAAATATCAATTTTTAGCTAATTTGATTATATTAGAGGTTTCCCTACTATACCGGGTCTCGTATTCGCGTTAAAACTCTAATACGCCTAATAAATAGACCAAACTGATTTAAAAACAGTCAATTATAATCTTTATTGGTTTCAATAATATTTTCATCCTTATAATATTATTTCATGCTAAACCAAGCATTACGGGTCAAAACTATACTTTTTAAAGTTAACCGGATCGTCACCAATGTTCAATACGTGTAATTTATCACTCCATGATACGAAAATTCCTAAATTCCCAATAAACCTTTTTAAAATGTTTAGACTTCACCATGGCATTTCTAAAGACTCTAATTGTCACCAATTAAGTCTAACACGTAGCTTTCGATAATATTTTAATAGTTATTATATTGTACGGGCAGTACCTGGATTTTTGCCGGTTGTCACAGTCCCCCTTGTTTAAGAAATTTCGTCCCCGAAATTTTCGTCCAGCCATTGCTAATTTTGGTTTGGACGGAAATAAATGAGGATACTTTAGTTTCATTTGATCTTCTCTTTCCCAAGTGAACTCTGATCCACGTTTAGAGTTCCATCTGGATGGGTTCCTTGACAAAACGTAATTTGTCATCGACATTAATCTCCTCTGGCGGTATCATAAGCGTCTCATCAGATAAACATTTCTTCAAATTACAAACGTGAAACACATCATGAACTCTAGAAAGTTCTTGCGGTAACTTACGTCGATATGCAACTGGGCCTACCCTTGCTATGATCTCGAACGGTCCAATGTAGCGAGGTCTAAGCTTTCCTTTCTTACCAAACCTAATAACACCTTTCCATGGAGAGATTTTCATCGTAACTTTGTCTCCAACTTGGAATTCTAAAGGCTTTCGTCTATTGTCCACATAACTTTTCTGTCTATCTCTTGCCGCTATTAATCTATCTATGATTTGAAAGATTTTTTCTGTAGTCTCTTGGACTATTTCCGGACCAGTTAAGTTTTTATCACCCGCCTCTGCCCAACAGAGTGGTGATGGAATTTTATACCATACAAGGCTTTAAATGGTGCGGAGTTGATACTGGAGTGATAACTATTATTGTAGGAGAACTCAAACAACAGGAAATGAGCATCACAATTTCCTCCAAAATTAATCGCGCAAGCAAGCAAAAAATCCTCAAGCGTTTGTATAGTCCTTTCTCTTTGACCATCCGTCTTGGGATGATAAGTGGTGCTCATATCTAATCGTGCTCCTAAGGCTTTGTGGAGCGATTTCCAAAACCTCGATACAAATCGGCCATCCCGATCAGAAATAATCGATATCGGTACACCATGCCTAGACACGACTTCTTTCATATAGATACGAGTCAACTTCTCAATGTGATAAGTTCCTTTGATCGGTAAGAAATGTGCGGACGTAGTCAATCGATTGACAATCACCCAGATGGCATCATAACCGCTTGATGTTCAGGGCAATTTCGTAACAAAATCCATCGAAATACATTCCTTTTTCCATTGAGGGATCACCGGTTGATGAAGTAATCCTGAAGGCTTTTGATATTCGGCCTTAACCTTTGCACAGTTTAAGCATCTTCCAACATAAGCCGCTATCTCGCCTTTCATGTTCGGCCACCAATAGTGTTCCTTCAAATCCTTATACATTTTATTAGAACCAGGGTGTATCGAATACTTCAACTTATGGGATTCATCAATAACCAATTCATGCATACCACCCTTAAACGGTACCCAAACACGATCCATAATGTACATTACTTCATCAGCTTTCGGACTCAATTCTTTTATCATCTTGTACAGGCACTCGTTCTTCAGATTCTCTTCTTTCAAAGCTTCTTGTTGTGCTTCTCTGATTTAAGCTGTAAGGCTCGTATGGATTGTCAAACCTAATGCTCGGACACATAATGGTTTAACTCTTTCCTTTCTACTCAGAGCATCGGGTACAACATTTGCTTTTCCAGGATGATAACGAATTTCACAATCATAATCATTGAGTAACTCAACCCACCATTGCTGCCTCGTATTAAGGTCAATTTGGTCAAAGATATGTTGAAGACTTTTATGATATGTAAAGATTTTAGTTGGTACCATAAAGATAGGGTCTCCAAATCTAGAACGCAAAAATCACAGCTCCTAGGTCCAAGTCGTGTGTCGTGTAGTTCTTGTAGGATCGGTTTATCACAAAAGTATACAAAGATCACACGAGTATAAGCAATTTTGGTGCGAAAACCCTAAATCACATGCAAAATGTTACGAATCGTAATCAGAACATGTAAAGATCCAATTTCAATATGTTTTCCATTAATATTATCAAGATAAATCTTACAATATAGAATATAATGAAAAACACAAGTTTCCACAAACTTCCTAGACACACACACCTAATGACCAACTGTTAAAAATAATAACCAACTTAAACTATATATAAGAATCCTCATTCGCCCTTTACAAGGTCGAATGGACCCTTCGACCAGACGTTATATTGAATGAACAAACAATAACTAACAAAATCTTCATTCGACCTCTTCAATTCTTCATTCTACCTAACAGGAACTTCCTTCGACCCCACGACTACCCGAATGAACAAGTAAGTTATCAACATCTTCCAAGCTTTCCTCTTTATTCTGGTAATCCGGAAGCGACATCCACAATACGTATCTACAAACTCCCCCTTGGATGTTGCTCAGATTGTTTAGGCTTGCTTGTCTTCAACGAAGTCTTCACTTTCTTCTTAACATTCATACCTTTAGAAATAGATGTGCGCTTCTTAGGTTCCGGCCTCAATTTCATTGTTCTGCCCAACATCTTCATGTAATCACATCCAGCGTACACTCCCCATGCAAAGCAGAAACATACAACCCTCTGGAATCTCCAAGCTTGATCCAAATCAGGTACATCGAAGTGAATCTGGTTGTAATACAACGTGTCGATGTCTTCTTTTGAACAATCGATTAGCCACATCGGATCGAACACGCGTGTCTTTTTACACATAAGCTTCGGATTCTTGTCATGTAGCACAATCAAAGCCTCACTCGTCCTCCAATCATAATACCAGAAAGCAAAATCATTGCTAAAGTGTTGTTGGATAGGCATCAAGGGTATCTTCTTCATGCATATAGGTGGTTTGTACTTCCACTTCACATATGGTAAATTGATTTTTGGATCAATCTCTTTGTGAACAATTCTTATAGGATATTGTGTCTTAAACAAATCCCACTTTGTATGGCTTTCTCTTGTCAGCTTCTCAGCAAACCATTCCAATACATTTGGATGCTCTACACCCAATAACGTGTGTCTACATATATCACGTATATTCCAATGAGGAAGAGTTCGAGTATCATGAAATCTGCAAAAATACAAGATTCCTTTCTCTCATTTTATCCCGACACATCTCAACTGTGGAAAGAATATCCAGGAAATGGCTCTTCCTTTAAACATTCGGTTATGAATCTTATAGAATTCGCCTTGAACTCCTAGAATTGGACGTTTATCTTCATCCTCTCTCAATTTCTTCAATAATGCCTTTAGCGCTTCTGATTGCTTGAACACATTTGCCTTTTCAGTGTCATCATCAAATACTTCATCTGTAATCTTCTTTCCTTTCTCTTCTGCAATCTTTTCACTTCCTTTGAGAATCTCATCATCAATGATTGGAATGCTGGTTTTGTCTTTCATAATATAGTACTCCGGATACTCCTCATGAAATATATCATCAATTTCAACCTCATTGAAAGTTCCAGTGTCTCTATCATCATAGTTCTATCCTGGTTTAGTAACTAGAATATTTGGTATCTCTTTGTTCTTCAAAATGTCATCAAGAGTTTTACCAACTTGTTGTGCAAGACCTTCAAGTATCTCTCTAGTAATTGCTACACTAACTTCTCCATCTTCCTGTTCTGGATCTTGGTATTCAAGGGTAATACCTCATATCAACATTCAAAAAAATCTCCGGAAAGTTTCCAGTCAATTCAATTGTCCAACAACCTCTTTTCATCATCTTTTTATACAAACTCTTATCAGCATCAGGCATTCCACCATATTTCTTTGAACTAGAAACTTGTTTGTCCTCTTTACCCTTCTGTCTCTTCTCAAATGAATACTGATCAGGATTATTATCATCTGAATTATTGAGCTTGCTGACTTCTCTTTATTTGTATTTCCACCACCTGAAGCATTATCATCATCCTATAATTGTTGCACTAACTTCTCCATCTTCCTGTACTACTGTAATCAAGTTGTTCTTCCTCATCATCATCCTCTTCCTCCTCTTCATCATCCGCACCTTTCAATTGAGGTGCGTGAGGATATAGATCATCAATTATCTTTCTCAACTTCTTATTCTCTTTCTCAATCATCAGAATCTTCTTATCACTCTTCTTACTGGATTCTTTCAACTTAGCATTCTAAATCTGAAGAGTTTTAACTTTTTCTTCAAGTTCATCTTGTTTATCCTTCGAAGCAATGACTATCTGGAGCATATCTTTTTCATTTCTTTCATCACTTCTCCAATCTGTTGATTAACTATCTTCATAACTTCATCAGAAACAACCACTTTTGATCTTGAACTTGATTCGGCTTGTGGTTTCTCTGCTTGTGGCTTTAAACTTGAAAGAAGACTCTTTCGTGATTGTAAAACTGAATCTGGATTCTTCTGTTGTTCAATTTCTCTCACCACTTTCTATTTCTTTGCAGCTGGGGAAGCTGGATGTGAACTAGAAACTTCAGGCATCTTTTTGCCTTCATAAGCAAGTCAATCTTTTTCTGTCTCCTAACTTTAGTTGACTCTTTCTTAGCAATATTCATGAATCCTCGTCCTCTTTTGTGTGAAATAGGAGCAATAGGAGAACCTTCCAAATCAACATCTTCAACAACCATGTTCTTCTTCTCTTCAATATAGCGTCTTCCCAATTGTTCTGTAACAACCTGATCTATAGGATTAGGAGTACTAACATCACCAGTGGCCATGGGATGAGTATCCTTGACAATTTCTTCTTCAGAATCCCAAACTTCATCATCTTCAGTTTCTTCTGAATCTGCATCAACAAGCAAAGTGTTTTCTTTTCCCTTTTTCTTGGTTTTAGCTTTTGTTTCAACGACCTTTGCTTTTCCCTTTTTCAGAATCCCAAACTTCATCATCTTCAGTTTCTTTAACTTGGCGTTTTACTCTTGCTCCTTTCTCAACAGGTACCAAAGGATTATCTGAATCAAAATTACTATCCGGATGCCTTACTGCATCTTTACCTAGATCTTGATAAGCCACAGTACTCAAATGTCCAAATAACCTTCTATTCAGTGGCTTTTCATTATCTGCTTTTCCTTTATACGTTCTCATTCTTGTCAAATTTTTCAAGTTCATATGTTCCTGATTAACAATCTTCAATGGATTTCTTTTCAACAACGAATATTTCTTGGATACATCAAAAACTAGTCTGTATTTATCCCTTCACAATATTCCCTCATATGGCTGAATAGCATCCCGGAAATATTGAAATCTTTGTTCAGAATCAACGCCACAGCAAGCGAGCTCAGTGTATCTCTTAAAACATCAAATCCACCTCGTACAAATCTAACTACGTGTAGGATGACATGTAATAGGTATTTGAATGGTGGGGAGACATTCGCCTTGTTTAATTGGCATTCTGTGATCGGGGCAAAATATTTCATCCTTAAGAAACAAGCTCTCTGAACAGCCTATGGTAACTTGATTGGATCAGTATCTTTATAAGTTAAACATAGAACCCTTCTGAAATCTCCTTCACCAACCAAGATATCTTGACCTTGAATCTTGCAGTGAATAATAGCCCAGAAAGTAAGGGTTGCATTCGTCCAAAACTCTACTTGATGATCTTTATATATCGGATATGTCTGTGCAATAGAATGTACAATTCTTGATCTTCTAAGTAATTACACCATCCCTCTAAATTCAGCGTATTTGTCATCAACCTCGCCAATGTACGCACAATAATTGTGTTTTGGTTCGAATTTAAGCTCTTTTGGTTCTGGTTGTTCAGCCATTTTGCATGTATAAGCACAAAAATATGTTGAATTCAAAAATAAAAATTTCATTTTGATTAACAGTTGGTTCGACCCATCGGTGGTTCGAACCAGTTTCCTTAGGCTCGAGTGAGTCAAAAATTAACACATTCGACTTATTGAAACTCCATTTGACCTCATATAGGGTCGAATGAGACTGTTATTTATTTCAAAAATTTAATTCCTGATTCAATCCATTTTAACATCTGATTTTGATTCAACCATGTTCTAAACACATCGACTAAGCCTAAACAATGATCATTTTTATCAATTAAGCACTAATTGATGGTTTTCTATTAAAACTAGGATTTCAAAATCGATTTAACTAATTTGATATGTTTTAATCCTAGTTTTTGGTTTACTCTCCCCCTAAAACCATCGATTATGGTTAATCAATGAACAAAACTCATTATCAAACAGTCAATGATAGTCAATCGATGTCTTAGGTTTTCGTATGTTCAATCCCAAATTCTGAGCTCGTTTGTGAACAAATACCTGTAAAAATCACGGTATAAGATCCTTAGGTATCCAGGAAGAATAAAAGAAGATCAAAAATCCAAGAACAAAACAGTCCCTAAGATATAATTGCCATGTAGAGCATGAACATATGAAGGTTCAAATGGGCAAGTGGGTTTATATAGGGATTGTTCATTTAACCTGATGAAGGTTCGAATGAAATGAAATGTAGTTGGTTTAACCTACTTAAAGGGCCAATCAAAAACATTGGGGTTCGAATGGAATTTTTAATATTCTATTATAAAACTCACCTTCATTCAACTTACCCAATCAACTCGAATCAACAAACAAACATTCCTTCGACCTACCGAAAGGTCGAGGGATGTTTGGAAAACACATTTTTCACCACAAAATCCAATTCGATCCACGTTTTGGTATTTTCGAACTTTTAAAAATTCAAACTTTCAAAACATCTGTTTTAAATGATACAAAACTCTATTGGCTCGTCAAACTTCAGAAAATGATCTTCTTCCAACATCGGTTATCGAAAATAACACAGAAAGTAAAATCTATTGGATTTTCTGAAATTTATGCTAAAACACACTAAAAATCTTTTTGAGTTTTAGATATGTGAAGAAAAACAAACAAAAAGCAGTAAACTTTTTGGGATTTTCCTGTAAGATGATCATATTAGTTTGCGAGAGATCTAATCACACCATTGTTCTTTAATAATTTAACATTAAGGACAATGTGAGATTCGGCAATTGTTGATATTGTTGTCCACATAAGCTCACATGCAAACCGTTATGCAATGCTTTAAAATGATACGCTTTAGATGTATTAAAACTAGCAAGCTTATGGTTCCGACACACACGACAGACTCCTGTATCAAGGAATTTGCACAAAGCTTGTTCGTAACGCGTGATTATGACATTGTTATTACTATGTTACAAGGTACGAGGCACACAGGTGTACAGGTCAGCAAATCAATGCTACAAAGTAACATATGCACACTTACCAGGTTGAGGCTTATATCAATCATGATTTTCATCATAGATATGATACGATGCATTAAATGAACTTTGATCATTATTATACATGAAGTTCCTTATTCGGTAACGTTAGCATTTGGCATAAATGTTCTTTTAGCAGATAACCTGACTGAATCTAGGTCCGTAAATTAATACAACAAAAGGTCAGTCAGGATATCCCGGATAACAAATAACATAACGAGCCGAAACCTCAGATTTTGGCAACCCTAACAAACGAAATTACGGTATTAAGACTATATGCCCATGAGGTGTTCAGCCACTAGCGAGTAGTTCGTTATATTTTTATCACTAAGGCACACATTAATAGGCCTACGAAGCCTACCAAGACATCACACAAAATCATCACACGCCTATTTTATACTTTCCAATTCTTTAGCATGTGAAAGATCCTCACTGATGTACAATCATTTCATCTTTTTTCTCCAGGAAAAAAAATCATTTTGGACTTTTCTGATTTTTAGGGCTTTTTCAAAATTTCAATGTTTTTGGTTTTTCTGAAAGTAATGCTCCCCTAAGCTTAAAAACATATTTTTTGATTTTTAATTTTTGAAAGGAATAAAAACAAAATAAAATTTGATAAACTGGTGAGGAGTCTAATCTTGCTTTTCCTTATACTGTTAGCTTTCAATAAAAATTCAAATCTTGATTTGTCAAAAGCTTTGGTAAAAAGATCTGCTCTTTGGTAATCAGTGTGGATTTTTACAATGTCGATCAAACCTTTAGCATAGCAATCACGAATAAAGTGATACCGTATTCGGATATGCCTAGCCTTGGAATGATTAATAGTGTCTTTAGTGAGTGCAATGGCTGCTTCATTATTGTAATGAATGGGGGTTTTAAGAAATTGCAAACCATAGTCGTGCATCTGTTGTTGTATCCAGAGCACTTGTGAACAGCAACTCGAGGCGGACACATATTCGGCTTCACATGTAGATAATGCAACTGACGTCAGCTACTTAAGTTGCCAAATCACGAGCCTGCTCCCCAGAAGTTGACATCCAGCATTTGTGGATTTGGCCTTAATATCACAGCCTCCGAAATCTGCATCACTAAAAGTAATAAAGTCAAAGTTATCATCATTAGGATACCATAACCCACGTGATGGACAACCCTTCAGATAACGTAAGATTCGTTAACTGTAGTGAGGTGACTCTGTTTTGGCTTCAATTGATAACGAGCACAAAGACATGTTGCAAACATTATATCCGGGCGGGAAGCAGTCAAATACATCAAGGATTCAACGATGGCTCGATACATAAAGGGATCAGTAAGCTCCCCCTTAGCATCAACTCCAATCCCATGATTGGGTTGTATGGGAGTGTCAGTTGGTTTTGAATCCTCCATCTGGAATTGGCTTAAGACTTTGGATACGTATTTCGTCTGGTGGATAAAAATCCCCATCGGTAATTGATCCACTTGCAATCCAAGAAGAACTGCATTTCTCCCATAGAGCTCATCTCAAATTTCTCCTGCATAACCTTTTCAAATTCCCTGCACAAAATTTCATTTGTGGAACCGAATTTAATATAATCAAACCAGAAGCAAATCACCCTCTGTTTGTTTCGTGAACAGGGTACAATCAACTAGTCCTCTTTTGAATCCATTGGATAGTAAGTATGTGCTGAGCTCCTTGTACCACTGTCTCGAGGATTGGTGCAAACCATACAATGCTTTGTTTTGTTTGTAGACCTTATCCCGGTGGATAGGATCCTCAAAGTCCGGTGGTTACCCAACATAAACTTCTTCCTTTACTACACCATATAGGAAAACACTTTTAACATCCATCTAATACACCTTAAATTTCATGTAAGACGCGTACGCAAGAAACATTCGGATTGCTTCAATGAACGGGTTCATAGACTTTGTTATAGACAACTCCTTCAGTCTAACGAAAACCTTGCACGACCAATTGAGCATTGTTCCATACAATCACTCCTCTATCATCTTTCCTGCACTTAAAAACCCATTTGGTGCCAATTTTCTTCTTGTCTGGTGGTAGATCTTTCAACGTCCAGACACCTAACTTCTAAAATTGTTGTAACTCTTGCTGTATCACATCCACCCATGATTTGTCGTTCAGTGCTTCCTTGTATGTCCTTGGTTCAACCTGTGAAACATAACAAGCAAATGACCAATCATTTTGGTCACCTGATTTTTGAATTTTAGTATACAGGGCAAGGGCTCCAATATTCTCAGTCGATGATGCATACCTCAATTGTCCACGTGTCATCACACTGCTTCCAGGATCACCAATATCCTGTTCTAACAGATGAACCTTGTGAATCCAAGATTCCGGATGATCAGGAACAGGAATCATCGTTTGAACTTTCACATTCTCCGCCGTATCCAGATCATTACCCGAACTTGACAAAGATGGAATATCTGGATTTGGGTTCACTGGTGGTGATACTCTAGAATTATCCAAGATTGCTTCGCTATTAATTTCATCATCATCTTCTGACTCAGAGGAATCAAATGTTGTAGAAGCCTCTTGAAAAATTTCTTCCTTTGCTACAGGAGAAATGATATCATTAGAAGCTGCCGGAGGAGTTACAGTGATTGGACGCACTAACGGTGAAATAACTGCGTTCTCACAATCGTAATAAAGTTGTAAAACAGCCTCTTCAACCAAGTCTTCCAGATTGAATGACTCAAATAACTCTTTGTAGTCAAACATCCAATCATGTCCAACGCTAGAAGCATTCTGAGTGTAATGTTGAACATCCATGTTAGCCAACTCTTCAACACATTTAGTTCTTCTGTTAAACACGCGTTTAAGTGTTGTCGCGTATCCAACAAAATTCGGCTTGCGTCTGTTAAGAAGCTCAAAAGAAGTCTTTCTGTTGGGTCTGCTGACCTGGAGAAGAACAGATGATAGAAAGCCAAAATATACTAAGTGTTGATCAAGAATAAATAACAGTGGTTACAAGAAAGCTTCCTCCAAAGAACTGCTGATTCCCAAACTGCTGATGCTTAAACAACTGATACAAGACAACTGCTGCTGATGAAAGGTCTGATGGATAAAGTCTGAAGAACAAAAGTCTGATAAAGAACAAGTGCTGATCAAAGATCTGAAGAACAAAGGTCTGTTGAACCAACAGCACTTTGGTTCAACAGATGATAAGAAGACATCAGAGTTTTAGTTTAACAGAGTTTTTCTTTCAGTAGTTTCAATGTAACAGTAGTTTATTGTTTAACAGATGTTGTAGTTTGTTAGTCAGTTAGGGGTCGCTTTCTAGGTGACGTCAGCTAAGTGATCATCAGAGGTTTGTACTTGTCTATAAATAGAACAGTACTTGTACTGTTCTATTTGTCACTCGTCATTCTCTCTAGACAAACAAACTCTGAGTGATCAGGCTGAGGGGGAGTTATAATTGTACCTTTGTAATCTTTCAGTTTAATGAAAGCTTTCGATTGATAACAATTATTCTCTATGTTTTGATTATTCCTTATTCCGCTGCACTTTCCATTTATACTTCATTCATATTTCATAGTTAATCAAAACAATCCAATACTCAGATCCTAACAATTGGTATCAGAGCTTGGTCAATTAAATCTGATCTAATCAATCAATTTAATACACAGATCAGCTCATAATCATTGATATCGTTTGTTTGTCGGGTTAAAACAGAGTAATAGTTTATTTTCGTTTCAACAGTTAGTAAACAGACTTTGTTTTTGAAAAACCAAGAGAATGACTTCACTTAATCAAGATCCACACAACACTGGCACACACAACAAGCCTCCGATGCTTGTCAGGTCAGAATACAACATCTGGCAGCGTCGGGTAGCTCATGTGTTAGCACAACAGAACACAGGGTGCTGGAAATCGGTAGTATTTGGACCACATGTTCCAATGGTACCGAGTGCCGAGGATCCAAAGATCCAAGTACCAAAGAGTGTTGAGAACTACTCAGAGCAAGATTTTCAAAAAATCGAGCTAGATGCCAAGGCTTTCAGCATAGTAGCCATGGCACTGCCGAATGATATCTATGCCGGTCTCTTGCACTGCAATAGTGCTAAAGAACTGTGGGATGCTCTTAAAGAGCAATTCAGGGGAACTGATGATGTGATTGAAAACAACCGTGAAATACTTAACCAACAATATGAAACGTTTAGTCACATAAAAGGGGAGTCATTAACACAACAGTTTGAAAGGTTTAACTGTCTAATTAGTGAACTTAAACTGGTTGGTCTAACTTTTCCTAATTCAACACTGAATCATAGGTTTCTTAGATCACTTCAGGACAAATGGGACACTATAGCTATTGTTATGAGAAACTCTATCGGATTCAAAGACCTAACCCTGACCCAGCTTCATGGTAAGCTCCTGACTTATGAAAGGGAGCTTAACCAGAAAAAGAAGCTCCAGGACTCTGGCAAAGTGTCAGATGACTATGTATTTGGTAATACTGCACTGTTGGGTCAGGATGATGGTTCTGGAAGTAGTAAGGATCAGAGTTATGATCATTACATTGACATAACAACTGGTTTCAATAATGATTCTTACTCATCACCAAACAACTGTGCTTTCACAGCCAGTGGTGATATCCAGGCTTCTGATAATTCATCTTTTGTGTACAATGACTTGCAATACATTGACCCTTTGGACCTAGAAGAAATGGACATCTTACATCAGGTTGCCCTGCTCAGTATTAGAACCAATAACTTCTATAAGAAAACTGGCAGGAGGTACCCAGGTTTACATGGTGGGTCAAAGGTTGGGTTGGATAAATCAAAGATAAAGTGTTACAAGTGTCATAGAATGGGTCATTTTGCTAGGGAGTGTAGGAGTCAAAATGGAGTTCCTATGATTACCTATCCAAATCAAAGACCACAGACCAACACTTATCAAACCATCCCTAATGTACCTAATGTGCAAAACACTGCTCACTTTGCACAGACCCAAACCACTGTTCCTGTGCATTATGTCCAAACCACTGTTCCTCAGTATCACTATGTCCAAACACCTGTTGCTCAGGCCCCTGTGCCAATGACTGTTACTCCACCCTCTGCTCCTGCAGAGACCAGTCAACCAGGTCAACAGAGTTTCTTTACTCAAGGCTTTGTTGATTGGAGCAGTCTACCAGATGAGATAACAGATGATAACATTGCTCTAGTTGCCAACACTGAAAAGGATTTTTGTTTTATGGCACTAGAAACAATTGTTGAAGAGACTGATTCTGAGGAAGTGGTGTCTATGTCTGAAAATGTGACTGATGGTGTTGTTGGTGAGATTGTTTCAGCTGAAGAATCTGAAGTGGAGGTTGTGAATCTATCAGACCCCTGGGGTAGTGATGACTGTGACTGCCAGTGTAACTGTGCCTTGATGGCTGCTGCTAAGGTATCTCCTCAAATCTTAAATGACTTGTGCTCAGACAAATGTATTGTGGCATTTGCTAAGATAAAAGAGGTGAATGAAAACTTTAGAAAGAAAATTTTGGACTCTGAAATTCAGTTTGAAAAACTAACAAAAGAGTTAAAATCAAAAATATCTGAAAAAGAGTCTGAAATCAGCAGTCTAAAACATGAAGCAAGCATAACCAAAGACCAGCTTCAGACTATGATAACAAAATATCATAGTTGTAAGAAGGAGCTTGAGTCCACCCAAGTTGAATGTAAGAAATGGGTGGAATCATCAAAGGGTTTTGAGATGATTGTCAACCAACAATCTAAAAGTCATGTGAAATTTGGGTTTGGTTTTAAAACCACTGATCAAGTTTCACAAACCACTGACAAAAAGGAACCACAGTTGGTTGAGGTCATCCCCACAAACTCTAAAGGTCAAGAAATCAAGGTTACTGAACCCAATGGCAAGAAAATCATTCTTGAAAAGTTGGAAGGTACACCCTCATTTACTAAACAAATAAGTAAAGATCAAAAGTTGTTGGTTGATTTGGATTTAAACTTAATAAAAAGAAACTAAGTTACTGATTCGAAATGGGTTTGTTCCTTACGATTATAAGAGCAATGACCATTCCAGGATCCGTTTCCCCTAAACTCTTATGCAAAGGTTCCAACTAGAAAGAGTTACATAGACATAACTCGTGCATAAATAATTGTTGTGATCAAAGGGAACAAAGTACTCGGATTATATCAATGCGAGGTTGTTTCCTGATGACCAATTAATCAATTAATCAATTAACCAACCCAAATCCTACCCGCAATATCTCGATTGTTAGCAACACCAAGAACGTACGATTAAGACTAGAAATTGGTAAAATAATTAATAACTACAAACAATTATTCAAACACCATAATAATCAAGCAAACATACTAGATTATCATTCTAGAAATTCATAGAAACATACATAAGAGTTCAAGAAAAACTTCACCAAAGAATGGTCACCAAGAGTTCTAGCCAAGCATGGTTTGGTGAATCATCATCACGATCAAAGAAATGTTCATAAGCATCAAAAACATAAACCGAATGTTTAGAATTGTTCTCCAATGATCAAACCTAGCCAAAATCCCCCCCAATGATGTTTAGAAACGTTCCCAAGTGAAAGTCTGTGAAAAGACCTCTCCAAACCGTACATATAAGTGGCAGTTACGAATTTGGGTGCAGGGGCTACCGTACCTTACGGTAGCACCGTAAGGTACGGTAGAGGTTGAAATCTGACGGTGGATCAAGACTGAAGTACGGTAGCAAAAAGAGCCCAGGAGCCACCGCCGTACCTTACGGTGGCACCGTAAGGTACGGTGGAGGTCTTCCAAAAATTATTTTTTTCTTCTTTCAAATCCTCCTCGTCCCGATCCGTTCCAATCTGTTCCAAAGCTCGGATTTCTTCATTTTTAGCTCCTTTAAGCACCTGCAACCATAACAACCGTAGTCATCCAATTCCAAACAATATCATGAATAAATGTGGATAAAATAAGCATTTTAACACTATAAAAGGGTGTTCGTTGAACCACCCGTCCCATCCCCACACTTACCCATTGCTTGTCCTAAGCTATCTACTACAAGTCCTTTTCATAAATACGCGATCATTTCAAACTCAAGTTTAATGTGCAATCCTCGTACTAACCCATCCTCAACACCCCAATCAACACACCCCTCACAATATCACTCCTCTCGGTATCAAGTAAGCTCTAGCAAAGATAAGCTAGACACACAAAAGGCAAACGGGTAGTTGCACAACCATAAGCTTGTACCTAAATCAATCATCCTCCTATCCTGAACATAAGTATAAATCAAAGGGACTTAACGGTTGTAACTTGGCTAAGTGTGAAGGTAGGGAATAGGATATATATAAGTAGCGCAAACTTTACCCGGTCCTTTTATTACAAAACAACACACACGAACAAAGAAACACCACTATATACAAACACATAACATAACTTTACTTGCTTTTTCTTTTCTTTTTCTCTTTTTTTTCTTTTTTTTTATCATCTTTTTTCTTTTTCTTTTTTTTTCTTTTTGCCAAACGAATTACATAAACCTACTAAAACATACTAAACTCAACACTTCAATAATACTATTAATACAAGAATAAACTAAACACAAAAGACCGGGTCAAGTTGGGTAAAATTTAGGAGCTAGTTTAAGGGTCATCAAACAATAGGCTTTAAGGCTCAAAATTGGCAACTAAATGTCCAAACCCCCGCTCCTCTCGCTACCGTGCTCATATATGTAATGTATGAGGTCCAACCCCCCAAAAACCCACACTCGCACTGACATGACGAGGCTACCTAATGCCCTTATCATCTCTACACCCATGCCCAATTAAAGATTCAAGTTGTATTCAAGCACAACTTCTAGTGCACCCCTACCCGTTGCCACTCTCTCAAAGAAAGAATTTATTTACTTACATATGTGGCTTCAACTCTCACCAAGAATAAGAAACGGGTACTAAGGGTTGCCGGTGTGTCTAATGGGGTTAAATCAAGGTGTTCCAATTTTTACAACATTGCACTTGACCTCAAAAATTTTCGAAAATCTCCAAAAATTTCCTCCCATCCCCACACTTGGGATGCATTGTCCCAATGCATGGCTTTGGAGAGGAATGATCGCAAATTTCAACCACAAGACCAATGTCTTTCAACTCAACCACAACTTTCTTTTTGGTATTTTTCATTTTAATTTTTTTAAATTTTAATTTTACCACACCACCTACTCTCACAACCCAAAATTCATCATCACAAATCATCAACAATTCAATACACCACCCAACCACCCGAAAACCAAAAGCAAAAAACGAAAACAAAAACAAACAAAATACAAAACTATGTACAAAGAGCACGACCTGATTAGTAGTAGCGCGGCTGAGGCGGCCCGAACACCGAGGTGAACAAATCATTCCATTCGCCAAAACCAAACGCTCCATCACCGCTTCCTCCTTGGTCCGTGGGTTGTTGTTGTTGCTGTTGCGGGTCGACCCATTGGGAGTGATGAAATGGTGGGGTCGGATAGGAGATGCTTCCATCATACGGCGGTATGGACCCGTAATCCACCGGTTGTGGATTTGCAACTACGGGTCTCCCCGCATGCCAATCATCGTTCATGCGCCTATTCTGATCATCGATATTTCTATGGTTAATCTCCACCTGTTGAGAGTAAGCATGTGCCCTGTTCCATATCTCCTGACGATCAAAGCCTTGCTTCATCGTCCTCTCCATACTGGCACTCATCATTGTTTGATGATCAAATAGTGTGCGTTCCGACCCCGACCACGTGTCGAATACCGAGGCTGGGGGACGTTGGATTTCAATTACTTGTTGCATCGGTCCCCCAAAGGCCCAATTCTCCTCATAAGACCTCTCAGTAAAATCATAAAAGCTTCCACCATGCGCATGACCCGAACTGCCTTGACCCAGATCCATATGCTTACCCCGCGGCTCTTCCACATAATCCTCTTCTTCACTTGGTGGCTCATTCTCACTTTCAGGCTCATCTTGCTCTCCCGGTAAGAGCCTCCTCGCATCTACCTTCAATGCTCTCCACCTCTGACCCTCAGATTTCAGCTTGTGATACCTACCTGACTCGGCGTATGTCCACCCTTGTCCCAATGTCTTCAACTCAAACGGTTTGTACCTTTTATGTCTTCCAACATCATCAACTGTAATGGCCTTTTGTTGCATTAGAAGGGCAGTAATGAGTCGACAGTAAGGAATAATCCGCCTCCCGACCGAATTCCAACACATCCAAACATGATTTAAAATTAAGTACCGGAGTGGAAATTTTGGAGACCCATGCATCAAGGAGTAAAGAACTGGAATTTCTGGAAACCTCACCTCTTGCTTATCCTTGATATGTCCATGGAATGAACAAAGCTTCCAACATTTCGGTCCACTTCGGGTGCTTATCGGGCTTATACAACAAATCATCTAGACTAGGGAGCATGTACTCCCTAGATGACAGACTATCAAGCTTTGCCAACTTTCGCAATGTCTCAAACGACATTTCCACCTCTATCCCATTCACTTCACCGATTAACTTCATCTTAGATGGTGAATCATATCTAGGACATCTCAATGTTGCCATCTATTCCTCGATCTCATCCAAATACAAATATTTACTATTTCCATCATAGCAATGCAATGCTGCCTCCCAACCCAAGGCCCGAAATCGATCAACCACGTTAAATGGTGCAAATTGCACTTCTTTAACATCCCTCTCACAAATGAAAGCACCCGCTTTATCTTTCAAATTCTTCATTTGATCATGAAAACGCATAGCTTGCCATTCCCTTGGTTTTTCATTCAGAGGACCTGATTCCCACTTAGGTTTATCATTTATGTTTAGTTCCTCCACTGGCGTTGCCGCTTCCTCCTCAGAATCTTCATCTCTACCCACATATTTCCTTCTTTTATACTATTTCTCCGCCTGCTTGCCCTTTGCCTTTGCCTTTGAAGATGAACTCGCCCCATGTGCCTCACCAGTTTTCACCATTTTCCTATCTCAAATAAACACAATCAAAACAAACAAAACAAAATCAGTTCCATATGTTTAACACCTCCGCACACTTGCTTGTTATCATGGTAGTAGGTGTTTGTGAACAAAAATACCGCCTTTGGTTCGACAAAAATTGGGCATGGCGCCTCTACAATGTTAATATCACTAAAAGTTCACAACTTCCATCTCAAAATTTCATCTACTACCACATTATTATAACACAAAACAACAATATTTACATACTACATACTACATTAACTAACAAGAAAGTGGGTATGAACAAGTAAGAACAAGAACCTCTCTTTTTCAGAATGTAGCATCAAAATTAGTAAACTAGAACACATACCTTTATGTAGAAGATGCTACAACACAAGAAAAGAAGAAACTTGAAAAAGCCCCAAAAATGCGAATTCTAGGGTTTTGATTCGACCAAAAAAACGTGTTTCTCTTGCAAGTTTCTCCCTCAAATCGGAACCCTTATGAAATTTAAGCCAAGATAGACCCAAAAATCATGTGATTTGGTAAACAATTGAAGATTTTATGAGTGAATTAAGTTGACAAAAAATTGGTGTTCTTGAGTTCTTTGTGAAGAAGAAGAAGAACAAAGAATACAAGTGAAAGAGGTAAGTGACTAGGAGAAATAAAACGCATGAGATAATTTTTTTTTTAACATAACGCGAATCCGTAGAGTACCCAGACCCCACCGTAAGATACGGTGGGGACCGTTCCATACGGTAGCCAAAGTGTCCATTTTTCCATCGTAAGGCAGACCCAAATCACCGTCATCTTTTATAAATTCTCAGGTCCACCGTACAATACGGTGGTACCGTCATTTTTTTTTAAGAAAACCTTACAAAACCTTAATTTTAATTAAAAACGAGTAATTTTAAAAGCACAAAAATTACCCTACCCCCTCGAAAATCCCGTGTTGTCCTCAACACAATGCTAGAACCATTTCGTGACTCGAACGTCCCCACACTTGTTTCAAACACGGGTTTCGAACACACACCAAAGAAAAATAAAATAAACGCTAACTATTTACACTACCAAACCTGGGCCTCTTACAGTTGCACTTCATCCACCGGGCGTAAAAGATAGTCCGCTTTATCCATCTCCAACGTGTTGATATCGTTGCCATCCAAGTATGGCTTCAAGCGATGCCCATTAACCGTGTAGATCTTGTTGCTTTGCTCCTCTTCAATGTCCACATCTCCAAACTTGCCAATTCTTCGAATAACATATGGACCCATCCATTTACTCTTTAGCTTACCCGCAAACATCTTCAATCTTGAGTTGTACAACCAAAACTTTTGACCCACTTCAAAGGTCTTCCAAAAATTATTTTTTTCTTCTTTCAAATCCTCCTCGTCCCGATACGTTCCAATACGTTCCAAAGCTCGGATTTCTTCATTTTTAGCTCCTTTAAGCACCTGCAACCATAACAACCGTAGTCATCAAATTCCAAACAATATCATGAATAAATGTGGATAAAATAAGCATTTTAACACTATAAAAGGGTGTTCGTTGAACCACCCGTCACAAGTCATATTGTTTTTCAACTTTGGTGACACAGTCCTTCAAGGTACCTACAGTCTCATCCTTAGAATGTAAAGAGTAAGTCCATGTAAACCTAGAAAAATCAACTATGACAAGACAAAATCTCTTTCTTCTTAGACTCATGATTTTAACTGGGCCAAACAAGTCCATGTGTAACATTTGTAAACATTGACTAGTTGTGGACTCATCAATTGATTTGTAAGAGCTTTTATGTTGTTTTCCTTTTAGACAGGAAACACAATGCTCATCACATTTGAATTCTTTTGATGGCAAACCTCTGACAAGGTTTTGTTTGGAGAGAGAGTTGATAGTTTGAAGGTTGGTGTGACCCAGTCTCCTATGCCACAATTCTGTCTCTTTGGTAGAGGTAGCTGAGAACAGACAGACATTTGCCATAGGATTATCCTTCAACATATCAACTACATACACATTGCCACTTCTATGAGCAACAAGTTGTGCTTTACTCTCAGCAATGATGGTGTTAATCTTTTCAACCACTTCTGGTCCAACAATCTTACATGTTTTCTTAGTGAAGAATGACCCATATCCTTTGTCACTCATTTGTGATACACTAAGTAGATTAAATTTTAGATTGTCTA
Organism: Ambrosia artemisiifolia; assembly: GCA_032199755.1. Classification (NCBI taxonomy): domain Eukaryota; kingdom Viridiplantae; phylum Streptophyta; class Magnoliopsida; order Asterales; family Asteraceae; genus Ambrosia; species Ambrosia artemisiifolia. The sequence goes on from CM063518.1 coordinate 45,319,849, forward strand.
TTAGATTAACATTTTCAAACTTAAGTCTCCCTGCTTAAACAGTTCCAGAACCCAACACTTTACCTTTAGAATCATTACCAAAGGATATATCACCCCCTCCATGTGTAAGAAAGTCCAGAAGAAGGGCTCTACATCCTGTCATGTGCCTGGAGCCTCCACTATCTACATACCATAAACTATCTAAGCAAGCAGAAGCTCCCTGCACATCAGTAAAGATTTTAGCTTTGGTGAGTGTCCAAAGCCAAATTGGCTTTAGATGGGTTCTCAGATGTCTCAGCCTTAAGTTGAGGAGAATGATCAATGGTTTGAACTAGCTTTTGAACTAGGTTCAGCAGCTGTAGTTGACCATTTGCCAGTGCTTGTATGTCAACACTTGGTCCAACAGATGTTTGATCATTTCCTATCAGATGCTGATGACCATGATGATGTCTGTTCACTTTAGGTTTTGAAGGCCTTTTGGGCTCTTCATAGACATGCGGCAGACGATGACAAGTTGGTTGTCCATATCCTCTTGGAAGTCTGGTAGCTGGTGGAACATCTGTTACCTGAACATCTCTGGGAGCAGAGTTTTTGCTCAGACCTTTGGCAACAACTGTTTGGACTGGTTCAAAAGTCTGTTTGGGTTTTCCTTTGGAAGTACTCACCACTTGACTTTCAAGAGTTTTAGCCTTGTACTCTTTTATCTTTTCATCAAAAATTTTGAGATACAGGCACTCTTTTGTTTTGTGATTCTTTTTCTTACAAATTAAACATTCATTGGTTTTAGAATCACTTAAACTTGTTCCTTTGTTGATGTCATATGCTTTTAGAAGAAAACAGTTTTTGGTGACATGATTCTTTTTTTCACAAAAATCACAAAACAAGTTATCTTTGGCTTTCCCTTTTCCTTTCTTCTTTTCAACAGATGTTTGATCATCTGTTGTAAGATCTCTCAAAGGGATGACTTTGGCCTGTGGTGCCTTTTTACCATCAGGGGTTTTGAAGGTCATTGGTTGAAAATTTTCAAGGACATCACACTCATCTGACCAGGTTGGTTTGAATTGATATTTTTCAATTTCATCAAATGAGGGTGTACCTTCCAACTTTTCAAGAATGATTTTCTTGCCATTGGGTTCAGTAACCTTGATTTCTCTACCTTTTGAATTGGTTGGGATGATTTCAACCAACTGTGGCTCCTTTTTGTCAGTGGTTTGTGAACTTTGAGCAGTGGTTTCTTGAAAACCAAAGCCAAATTTCACATGACTTTTAGATTGTTGGTTGACAATCATCTCAAAACCTTTTGATGACTCCACCCATTTCTGACATTCAACTTGGGTGGACTCAAGCTCCTTCTTACAACAATGATATTCGGTTATCATAGTTTGAAGCTGGTCTTTGGTTATGCTTACTTCATGTTTTAAACTGCTGATTTCAGATTCTCTTTCAGTTAGTTTTGATTTTAACTCTTTAGTGAGTTTTTCAAACTGAATTTCATCTTCCAAAATTTTCTTTCTAAAGTTTTCATTCACCTCTTTTATCTTAGCAAATGCTACAATACATTTATCTGAGCACAAGTCATTTAAGATTTGAGGAGATACCTTAGCAGCAGCCATCAAGGCACAGTTACACTCGCAATCACAGTCATCAGTACCCTAGGGGTCTAAGAGATTCACAACCTCTACTTCAGATTCTTCAGCTGAAACAACTTCATCAACAACATCATTAGTCACATTTTCAGACATAGATACCACTCCCTCAGAATCAGTCTCTTCAACAATTGTTTCTAGTGCCATAAAGCAAAAATTATTTTCAGAATTCGCAACTAAAGAAATGTTTTCCTCTGTTATCTCATCTGGTAGACTACTCCAATCAACAAAGCCTTGAGTGAAGAAACTATGTTGACTTTGCTGACTGGTTTCTGCAGGAGCAGAGGATGAAGCAGCAGTCAATGGCACTTGTGCCTGAGTAACAGGTGTTTGGACATCATGATACTGAGGAACAGTGGTTAGGACATAGTGCACAGGAACAGTAGTTGGGTCTGTGCAAAGTGAGCAGTGTTTTGCACATTTGGTGCAGGGATGTTTTGGGAAAACTGATAAGTGTTGGTCTGAGGTCTTTGGTTTGGATAGGTGATCATAGGGGTACCATTTTGACTCCTACATTCCCTAGCAAAGTGACCCATTCTATGACACTTATAACACTTGATCTTTAATTTATCCAACCCCACTCTTGACTCACCATGTAAACCTGGGTACCTTCTGCCAGTTTTCTTATAGAAGTTATTGGTTCTAATACTGAGCAGGGCCAACTGATGCAAAATGTCCATTTCTTCTAAGTCAACAGGGTCAATGTATTGAAGGTCATTATACACAAAAGATGTGTTATCAGATGCCTGGATATCACCACTTGCTGTAAAAGCATAGCTGGGTGATGAGTAAGAATCAGTGTTAAAATCAGTGGTTATATCAATGTAATGATCATAACCCTGATCCTTACTACTTCCAGGTACCTCATCTTGACCCAAAAGTGCTGTATTCCCAAATACATAGTCATGAGACACTTTTCCAGAGTCTTGGAGCTTCTTTTTCTGGTTAAGCTCTCTCTCATAAGTCAAGAGCATACCATGAAGCTGGGTCAAAGTCAGGTCCTTAAATCCGATAGAGTTTCTCATGACAATTGCTATAGTGTCCCATTTGTCCTGAAGTGATCTAAGAAACCTATGATTCAAAGTTGAATTAGGGTAAGTTAGACCCACCAGTTTTAGTTCACTAATCAGACAATTAAATCTCTCAAAGTGTTGTGTTAACGACTCTCCCTTCACATGACTAAACGTTTCATATTGTTGGTTAAGTATTTCACGGTTGTTTTCTATCACATCCTCAGTCCCACCAAACTGCTCTTTAAGAGCATCCCACAACTCTTTTGCACTACTGCAGTGCAACAGTCCAGCATAGATATCATTCGGCCAATAATAATATTCCCCAATTAAAAATATCCATTTTAGCTAATTTGATTATATTAGAGGTTTCCCTACTTTACCTGGTCTCGTATTCGCGTTAAAACTCTAAAACGCGCAATAAATAGACCAAACCGATTTAAAAACCATCAATTATAATCTTTATTGTTTTTAATAATATTTTCATCCTTATAATATTATTTCATGCCAAACCAAGAATTATGGGTCAAAACTATACTTTTTAAAGGTAACTGGGTCGTCACCAATGTTTAATACGGGTAATTTATCACTCTGTGATACGAAAATTCCTAAATTCCCAATAAACCTTTTTAAAATGTTTGGACTTCACTATGACATTTTTAAAGACTCTAATTATCACTAATTAAGTCTAACACGTAGCTTTCAATAATATTTTAATAGTTATTATATTGTACGGGTAGTACTTGGATTTTTGGCGTTTGTCACAGCAACACTGAATAAAAGTAAAGTAGATACAAAAAACTAAACTATAAACCCTATACTTAAAAAATTAAGGGCAAACTTTTGTAAATGTTTTTTATACGTTTTGTGTCTTTTATAATTCTTTTTAATTTTATAAAAAAAACTAAACTACAGTAAACTAAAATAAAGAAAAACTAAACTAGATTTTAAAATTAATAAAATTTAAATTGAAAATAAATTAAATAAATTAGAAAATAATGATTGGGTGCTTTATTCCAATTGCTTAGTCTTATGGGGCAATAAAACCTCCTTTTTAACTTCATGCTAGAGTGATAGAATAAAGGTATTAAGGCCTAAATTCCATACCACATAGGCTTAGTTGGTTGTTTAAGGGTACAAGGGGTACTACCAGTAATAAAATTTCACTTTACTGATTTCTGTCAATCATATATTGTCATATCACTTTATTGATTCACTTTACTGAAACACTATTTTAGAAGCAATACTTCACTAATTTACTTCACTTAAATGTTTTTTTTTCTATTTTCTTAAATAACATTAATTAAACATATTATTCAACTAATAAAACAAACTTACATTATTAAAACTATAAAAAATATAGATATATAAACACATAAAAGTATAGTTAATAACTTATTGTCATTTAAAATAACTTATATCATGGAAGAATTTAAAAGTTAAATAAATCGGAAAATAATATTAATATAAATATAATTGAACAATAGTTAAAGGAACAAATTACAAAAAAAAAATTATATTTTAATCAATAGTTCAATGACCTAATTAGAAAGAGAACAAGAATTAATCATTTTTAACCCTCTTTGTCATATCTTCAACCTCCATTCCTATTAATCCTGTGTTATCGCTCTAATCATCTTCCTTTTGCAAAGAAAAAAAACCATTAAATTAATATTTGAAGTCAATAAAAAAAATAAACAAAACATTTAAATAACCGTGAACTTCTTCACGTAAACCCTTCACGGATCCACTACCAGCAGTACCGGTGGCCTATTGCCGTGCTGATAGTGGGGTACTTGTGAGATATCCGTGAGATTTACGGTAAGCCCTGCATCCTTACTAAGAAAAATGCGATGGCTGGGTGGCATGACATGATTGACCAATAATGAAATTTGCACGCCTACGTTTCTTGTAATGCGCCTTGTCGTCTACACTAACTTGCCTCGTTATTACATTGGTAGTTTTAGTTATTAAAAAATCATTTTGAATTAGTCATAAGCTAGTGTTGTAGTTACCCGCGCTTCGCTGCGGGACGCTCGTATCGTTATAGGCTTGCTGAATATTAAAAATAACATTATTAGCGATGATAAGTGTCGTACCGCTATCTAACAATTTTCGTTAATTACGTGAGGCAATAATCTTTAATTACGTTAAGAATTTTCTTCTAATAGGTGGGCCAATTACGTGGGCCAATAATAACGAAGAATATTCCGTCGGTCTAAACATTTTAATACTCTACAAAACATATCCTAAATCTGATAACCATTAAGCTCTCTAATCATATCATGCTAAGATAACATTTAAATAAAAAAATAAATAAAATATTATGATACTGTTCAAGTGTCTTTAATTTAATAATTTAAATAAATATAGATACAATAGTTACAAAGAAGAATGTACGTGGTGATATATATATCCCACACTTGCACCCTTAAAGATAATTATTTGTCATATACATGATGTTCATAGATATAAGTAGGTTATCACACCAACTTTGACCATGTATGAAAATCAGTACAGAAAATTATATAAAAATGAAGAATAAAAGACCTGCTTTGTGTACAAGATTTCTATTTTTTTTAACGGCAACTCACTTTTTATATAGAAAAAAAAAAGCTAGCAAGTGGATGAGAATACAAAATGAAAAGAGGGAAAGGGAAAAACAACAGACCACTGGGGGTTACACACAACCCGAAACATCAAACACTAGCCAATTGACCTAAGACGTACAAGGAATCTTAATCCTGTTACCAATCCAAACAAAACTATCCTCCTTTATATGTTCGACGAACCTTCTCTGTTGAACTAAACGTGGTCAATTATATTATGAACTAAACTGGTCAATTATAAGATTCTTTTCTAACATGGAAGTAGTTGGACATATGAAAACAATGCATATAATATATTTTTTTTAAACAATTGATACGTGTTGAAATGACAAAAGCAATCACGTCAAGGGGAGGGAGAGATACGGAAAACACAAGGGATTAAGTGTGTGACTCTATTTAGCAGACGTAGAAATAATAAATGTTCACGTATTTAGGAGCACTAAGAAAAGTCATGTTCATTAACCCTTAAAAACTAGGGGACGGGGCGCTACCAGATTTGGTCACGGATACCCCACTACCATCACGATAACACCGCCGCCACCAGTGCTGGTAGCGGTCCCGTGAACCAAATACGGATTCTATCTAACTGGCTGGTAAGAATAATAATTATTGCAACGGTCGAATTTTAGTATTTATCTTATTACTTTTTTGACCCTTTGACTTAATTTAATAAAACGATAACAATTTCTTAACCATTATTTTCAAATGGTATAAAAATGCGGACAGTTTAGAAAAAACACAAACAAACTACTAGATTAACTAAAATACAAACCAAACAAATGGATCCAAGGAAATCAAAGAGTGTTTCGAAAGGTGGGAGGGGAACCTCGAAAACTAAAGTTGGGGGTTCTAGTAGTCGAGGCAAGGGTTCGGGTTCGAGATTGGGTAAGGTTGAAGGCTATAGGCCCATGATCAATTTTCCACAAACCCAACCCCAACGTACCCCAACAACAACCGTTTTACTCACAATGCCCACAATTCCAACAATTCCCACAAAGCCAACCACCCATTTTGTATCCACAATATTTTACGCCGCCTCAATTAACAGCTTCCCCACTAGACGACTTCGAGCTCAACCTAGAAGACGTTGACGATGACGAGGAAGAAACTGTGCTAGAGACACATTTGGAGCAACATGGAGATGAACAATTAGACAATGAAGCGGAGGATGAGCTTGAAGTAGAAGTTGAAGATCAAGTTGTAGAAGTTGATGCGGGGGGAAAAAGAAATTTGCAAAGCGAACAAAAGCTGTGAAGTGGAATACGGCACAAGAGGTTGCTTTGGCAAAAACTTAAGGCTATGTGTCGGATAACAGGGAGAAGAGTAATGAAAGAAGCAAGGGAAGTTTTTGGAGGGCGGTCAAAAAACATTTCGCGACACTGTTGGGAGGTTTCATCCAAACAGTTGATCAAATTACTTCTATATGGACCGTCATGAAACCCACAAATGAATGCGTTCAATGGCCTTCATCAACAAGCAGTAACAATTATGATATATTTAACTTATCGTTTTATTTAATTATACAAATTTTTCTAAATTATATATAATTTACGGTTTTATTTAATTATATAGGAGCGCCTACGAGGGAGTGGATGTAGTGATCTAAACGTCATGCAAACGGCGTTGAACGATTACAGAAAATTCATTCTTCCGGTTTTAATCATCAAGCGGTATGGGAGATTGTAAAAGATCACGACAAGTGGAAAAAGCAAGTGTTGGTGGGTGAAGAACTGTCCGATAGTCATTCCGACAGGAGACGAAAGTCTTCGAAAGGCGGCAACTAGCAGGCGACTGCCTTTTCCACACCGGACGAGACGACCCCCTCTAGCCACATGCCGAACATCAATGAAGATACCAACCCAACGAGGCCCAAACGAAAAAAATAAGAAAGTCGCCGCTGCCGCCGAGTCTTCAAGCAAATCATCATGGGTTGACGAACTTGGGTCATACCGAGCGACAAAGGAAGACAAACTGAACTAGTTGGTCACCCTACAATCTCAACAAGGCGAAAAACAATGGCATTTTTAGAGGAACAACGCGAATTGTTGAGACAAAGCCAGTATGACGACGACTTAAATATGTATTCACTACCGCATGACCACCTCAAAGGTAAATCATTACAGTTGCTTTTGAAACGTAAAGAAGAAATCGCGGCGAAATACGAATGGGACAGTTATTGGGTTGAAGGCGACGCGGATGATGAAGGCAACGAGTAGGATGAAGGCATTTGTATGTTTATTTTAGTTGATGTTCTTGTAAATTTTTTTAATTTTAATGGAACGGTTTTATTTTTGTGTTTTACAAACGGTTTTTTTAAATCAAACGGTCATTTTTAAAAAACAGTAAATAAAAAAAGGAAATCTAAAAAAATAAAGATTTCAGTTAAGTGAATCAGTTAAGTGCTGCCTCTAAAAAAATAATTCAGTAAAGTAAATCAGTGAAGTGATGTGGCAGTGCAGGATTGATTAAAATCAGTTAAATGAAAAACATATTCTACAAGGCCACTTCCCCCTAATAAAAACTCCACTTAATCACCATTTTCTGGAACTATACAATAACTAGTTATTTACTAACAACAGCATATACATGGAGATCATAATCGATTTCTATTCTGGCAAATTTTGAAATAATTTGTTACTTGACGAACTTGAACATCTAGCTGGCTATTATATGATGTAGGATGTGAACAATGATAAAGTTGAAGTATTATATAATTGGTTTTATAAAAATTACTTACATAAACAATATCTTGTAACATGATTTTCTAGACATGGTTTTATGACTTTTGTGATGTAGAAAAGTGCAAGTGGAATTTTACAAAGTATAAGAGCAGAAAGGGTGCTTACCTTGAAGCGTCTGTGAAGCGCTTGTATCGAATCAATCATAGCCAGCCAACTGGACCATCACTTGTGAACCCTTTCCACCGGCAGCACCACCGGTCAAGCATCCGTAGAGCAACTGGTTTCCCTCTCTCTCTCCTCTGCACCCGTGAGGTAGACCACGGAAACTCTCCATGAGACTACCAAAATCTCACTACTCGTGACCATGGCGGCGGTGAACCCATGTTGGTAGTGGGGGACCAATGTCATTCACTGGTTGTGTCACACCCCAAATTTTCCCGGCGGTCGTGAACCCTTAACACCTTTACCATGCAGCGGAATACACACCTAAGACTCTTTTGAACTCTGATCCCCAATTCTAATCCTCTGGGATCTCCATTTTTAAGATATTACCTATTCCAACCATGCCATTGCCAAAATTTAAACCTGAAAGACATACTAAAAAAAGTCAAAATAAAGTTGGTGAGTTCATGGTTTTATGTTTATTATTCATAAAACTCATTTTAGTGAACCACTAAAGATATATTCTTAAGACAATTCAAGAAAGTTTAATATCGTCTACACGTATTGTTATTTGGGAAAAATCTTCTAAAAGTACCCCTTCATTTACCCTTCGACTCGATGCACTTAACCGCCTACTTAATTTCCCATAAGCATGAGTATACTTGGCTCATGTCGTCCGAATTACCATATTCCAATTAAGACTCTATTCCCTTGAAATTCCCAACCATACATTTCCCAATAACTCTTGACAACTTTCTTACTAGATTTAAGACGATTGTACCAATTTCTTTATTTCAAATGCATATAAATAGAAGAGAACCATGTAGACTCGTGAAAATCTAACAAGTATGATAAAAACTCAAGGTAGTTAATCAAACCACAACAATTTGCTTCCCGAGGCTCAACCCTAATTAAAGAGGAACGGTTTGGGTCTTGTTTCCCAATAGACCCACCCTACTGGTCAGGATAAGATCGTCAACCCAATAGATCTACTAAGATAAACCATGGCTTAATCTAGAGCTAATGATTAAGATGTGCGGGAAAGGGTCCATCCAGGGGGGACCAACGAGGTACTCTAAGTAAAACTAGCGCAAACACTTAAGGCCATCAAATCTAGTCCTACTAATCATACAGCATGTTAATTCCCCGATATTAAATCATTTCAAAAGCATTTATAAAAACGGGTTGTGAAACTCATCCAATACCATTAATTCCCTTTTTACCCATGTAAGACTACATGTCAGCATTGGTAATTCTAACTGTTATCTCTAACTTTGCTACGCTATATAATAAACAAGTTTTCATAAAACGAGAATGTCTTTCCCAGGAAAACAATTACAAAATAGTAAAAGTGGGGTCAAACAAGTTTTCATAAAATGAGAATGTCTTTCCCCGGAAAACAGTTACAAAATAGTAAAAAGTGGGGTCATGAACTCACCTCGATAGCCTTGCTTAGCTGGTTATCAAAGCTTGATTCTTTAACTACTTCTTTGTGTCCTATTTACCAACAGAGAACACCTTAAAGTCTAACACAAAAAGCCTAGCCTATTATCCAGCTATCTAGACACGTATGTACGAATCCGAGTCTATAAAGTGTTGTAACTCAACCAACCGATTACGACTTATTTTAATTTATGTGTTAACACATGATATAGTACTCAAGTTGTGCACTTGTTACCATTGGTGTGTAACCCAAGTTGGACTATTGCTACGAAACGTATAGCTCATCTCGAGTCATAACTCACCTTGTAAATCGAATAAATATATTGTTTTGTACATTTATTTCTAGGAAAATATACTTTGCAAAATACAATTCTTGAATCCATACAACAAACATTATCTAGTTATGAAAACATTTCGAAAACTCATTATACATGATGTTTGGCAGAACTATATATAGGCTAAGTATCTAGGAAAAACCCTCTAATTTGAAGAAACTCCCACAAACCCATCTAATGGCCTACATTAATCCACAACACCCCCAATTATTTTAATCAATAAGGGTATAAAAGTATTTTTACAATTCCCCCTCTTTAATAATTTGAATCTTCTCTTCTCCCTCCTATATAAACAACAACTCACACTCTCTCTCTTCATCTATCTTCCACCATCTTCATCAAGATTAATACCACCACCAACACCATCTTCATCAACATTCATACAAGATCTGTGATTTAAGTTCGAAAATGAAGATCAACCATTGCAATCGATATGGCTCTCAGTCTCCAAGAGATTAAAAATGAAATTGTTGATCTGGTACAAATCTTCCTCTTCCTCCCTCTTTTTTTTAATAAAATTTTTCTTTCTGTTTATTTTTGTAGTTTTTTTAAAATGGGCCCTATAAGTAACAGAGTGTCTCACTAATCTTCTTCACTCATTTAACTCACCTTGCGCAATCGTTGGGCAAGGTTGTTCATGAATTGAGATATAAAACAGTGTTGTTGATCGTATGATGTCAAAGTTCGAAAACAGATGTATCGTATTGTGCAATACTGTTATGTTGCATTTATGTAGCAGTATAATATTCACATGGTATTCTATATATTATGAAGCAATGTTCCTAAGTTTTGCAATTATAATTTGTTCTCAATGACCAAGTTTCATCTGTAGCAGAAAAGTCAGTTAGCAAATGATGGTAAAGGTCCAGATATGGTAGTACAAGTGTCATGCTGAGTCATTAGTTGCAACACTTGCTGAACACCGACAACTTGCAACACTTGCTGAACACGGACAATCAGCAGCTTCTATGATATACCAAAAGGCCTTAGCTGTAACACTTGCTGAACACCGACAACATTTAGCTAGTATACAGGCATAGGTTCAAAATAGTATTTGCATCAACAGGTTTTATGATATACCAAAAGGCGCAATGTGGCTGCTAACGTATGGAGATATAAAACAGTGGATGTATCATAAGGACAAAGCAAAATAGCATGGTGTTACCAACAGTCATAATTAACAAAGTTGCGCAAAACTTAGGCACTACAGTAGTCCTATTTATGTAGCAGTAGGGCGTTCATACTAAACAAAAGGCGATACAATGGTTCAAGATAGTGTTTGCATCGCTTTCATGAGAGAGCTTGAAAACAACAGCTTCTATGATAAACCCAAAAAGCACAACGTAGCTACTAATATTCAACAGTTGGTGGCCGGTTTCTTTGCGGGATTCCCAGGTGCTGTTATTAAAAAAAAGGTTGTCAATAAAAATAAACACCTGTATTAAACAAAAATTAATATAATATAAAAGCATCGCAACACACTGAACGATTTTGAGGAAAAAAAAGGTCCACTTGCTAACCTCGAACCTAAACACACTCCTTGAATAAGGACACCCACACCACTTGGTCTTTAAATAATATTGTTAACATGTTTGAAACAATCAATATAATAACAATGTAAACGACGGAAAAAATCAGCAAAAAACATGTAACGGGTCAATTTGGGTGGGCTTCATATTTTTTTTTTTATCTCAAAGAAGTCAAATAAAACATGCCAACAACATGCATTGCAAATAAAATGCCTATGCATATAGGTGACTAAACGCCTATTCGGCTAGGTGCTTGGTCTGACTTATCCAAATTTTATTCACTAAAAGTTGACATCTTTGAATATAAGATTTGAAGTTTGACTATTAAGCATAGGAACTTGACTATGTTGACTTTGGCTTTTTTTGACCTGTTCCCATATATCACCAATCAATAAATCCTCTATTCCAAACTCTATATCAAAATTAAGTGACTGAGGGAATACCATTGGTCTATAAAAGTCTGCCTGACGCAAACTAAGGCTAAACCCTGGATTTGGGCCATACCCCTGCCCCATCCTATCTCTTCTACCCATGAGTTGTACATATATCTCTCAATTTACATTTACCATTCCCTTATAGATCAGTCAACATATCGTTGTGATTTACCACCCCTTATACCTCCATTAACCAATGGTCCCCCGCAACCCTTGTAACTCAAAACCAACCCCATATCCCATATACACAACATGGACTCGAAAGACTCAAGAGTGAAAAGAAAAGGACTGATTACAAAAGTTAACAGTTTTAGGTTTGCACACATTAAGTTGGTGTAAACATATTATAGGTGTTTATGCGCAACGTGAATAGGCGTTTAGGCGCCTAGACGAATAGGCGTTCAGGCGCCTAGACGAATAGGCGTTCATGCGCCTAGGCGTTTTGTTCACTTACACGCCTGTTCTCTTAGGCGCATAAGACTGAATTGATTATAGTAACTAATCATTTCAGTCCCATTTCAATTAGAGACCTTTGACCATAGTTTTGACTTTAAGTTATTTTGTGCAAGCATAAGCAGGTTTGACTCTTGACCAACTGGTCTATCCTATGGCTTTGAACTGGATTGCCTTAAACCCTTGACGAGTATACGACACTTACATACACCTTGCTTACACTATAGCTGCACACTAACACTTAGACACATACACAATCATTGTAATCTTAGTACACTCGTCAACATACTCATCCAAAGTTGTACTCTTTTACCAAATTAATATTAACAAACAAGGCAGGGGCCTAGTCTCCTCCCGAGGTTTTATGTCGACGATCTACCATTGATCAAGGGCTTTCCTCGTGTATCGAGTTTTGTTCTTTGTGTTTTACTCACTTATTTGTTCATTACAAACAGTTCCATCCCGAGGATATAACTGTCCATCCCGAAGCAAACCTAAGCCATCCTAAGCATAGTAGTTACTAACTTACTCTTTTTTACATCTTAATCAAACATTTTCAGAATATAAGTTGTTTTGATAGCAAATTCACATTCTTAGCACACTACCTCACAATTTCTAATTTGAAATACAAGATTATTTCTAGTAGATAATTTTTTACCAAAACAATTTGGCGCCCACCGTGGGGCAAGTGGTGCTATTTTAACAAAAAGAACTTTGTTAAAAACTTTTTTCATTTACTTCTTTTTTACAAAACTTGACAACTATGTCGTCTTCCCAGAAAAAATGTTTCCTCATCCATGCCTTCATCAACTTCTACAAGAAATACTACTTTACCACCTCCACCTGCATTCTCAAGGAGTGCTACCTCTCAAATTTCACCTAGGCTAGCATTGGGGGCATCTGGATTTTCTCCTGTTCTAGTTTCGAATGATGAGATCCTATCTATGTTTTCAATGGTTAAGGATCAAATGCAGCAACAGCAGGAGACCAACAGAATGCTAATGAGAGAGATACAATCCCTCAAGACATCTTCAAAGAAACCAAGTGAAGAAATGGAGACACCATTACAACCAAGGGTGTTAGATTTCAATTCTGGAATCTCTAGAGGTGTTCATCAAGGAGATTTCATCCCCCATGAACACTGGGTTCTCTGCTCCTGAAACGACTACTACACCCAGATGGAGGGATGCAGGATATGCACCTGTGCCATCCTAAGGATATAACAACAACGGTAACAATTTAAGTTCTAGTACTTTTGCTGCTAATGATATTGCTTCTTTGCAGGATACATGAATAAGCCCTCTACTAGCAAGGGAGCTTCAGAAGTACAAAGATATGGTATCGAGTGTGCCTGGGATAGTGCAACCTATCCCTGAGGTATCCTCAGCATGCCATCGGGTATCAAGATTCGCTCCTCCAATATGTGATGCAGAGATCCCAAAGCGGTTTCAAACTCCAAGCATGAAGCACTATGATGGATCAACTGATCCTAAGGAGCATGTGGCTCAATATAGGGAAAGGATGGAAATAAATCCAATCCCTACCAACCTGAAAGAAGCATGCTTATGCAAGGGATTTGGTTCAACTCTCACTGGTCCAGCCCTGAAGTGGCTCCTAAGTGTTCCTCCCTATTCTATTACTTCTTTTGCACATTTAATTAACATGTTTAATAATCAGTTTTCCTGTAGTCGAACGTTCGAACGTTTGACAAGTGATCTATACAGGGTAACTCAACCACAGGGGGAATCATTAAGAGAATTCATTACTAGGTTTGGAAAGGAAGCACTTGACATCCCGAACCTGGATGTCACAACAGCGGTTCAGGCTTTCAAGATGGGACTGCAAAAGGATTAACCATTTTACCAAGCATTGGTGATGAATCCATGCAGGAACCTAGATGAAGTCAGGAACAGAGCCTTAAGATTCATCCGACTTGAGGATGATAAGAAGATACAAGAGAGGATAGTCTCATCCTCAAAATATAACCATCCCAATCGAAAATCCACTCCCACATATGAACCATACAAGCATAAAACATATGCTAGACCTGATAATAAAAAGGTCAATATGGTAGAGGATGAGGATGACTGCCCTAAATTATCAGACTATTGTTTTTCAGTGGATGTAACAGGAGGGTCAGACATTTGTGGAACCTCATACTCAGCTGCTAAAAGACATGCGAGGGAAACAAAGTCTTAAAAAGGAGAAAGACCAAAGAAGACGACCATCCTAACAACCTCAAAAGTGATCAGCTTTGAGGAAGAAGACAGAGAAAACATCCTTGATCCTCATCATGACGGTTTCGTTAATACTTTATATATTGCTAACCACTTTGTTCACAGCATTGTTGTAGATGAAGGAAGTTCAGTAAACATCATCCAGCTTGAGGCCCTCAAGAGGATGAACATCCCGGAATCGGAAATAGTTTCCAGATCATCAGTTTTGGTGAGCTTCAGTGGAGAAACTAAGAGCACAGTGGGTGACATCAAGCTACCAGTGTATGTAGAATGAGTGAACTCTATCCAGAGATTCTGTGTGATAGATTCCCTATCATGCTACAATGTCATCCTAGGGAGACCCTGGATACATGACATGAAGGCAGTTCCTTCAACATATCATCATTGTGTAAAACTACCCACACCTTGGGAGTTATGAAGGTCAACAATGATCAACAGGAAGCTAAGGATTGCTATACGACATCAATGAAGGCCTCATCCCGTCAAGCATAGCAATTACAGCAGAATGCACAGTGCCATCCTCAGGATGTTAAAGCACATCCTGATCAGGATGTAAAAGCCATCTTCGTTGATGACAACAACAAGGATATCACTGTGCAAATTCGTAAGAATATCCCACATGATATTGAACAATCACTAATATCTTTTCTTAAATGTAGGATGTCTACTTTTTCTTGGAAGCATGAAGATATGACTGGCATCTCAAGGGATATCATTACTCACAAACTTGGGATTGATAAGAGTTTCAAGCCCATTCAGCAAAAAAGAAGGAAGTTTGCTCCAGAAAGAAATATCATCATACAAGAAGAAGTAGACAGGCTGCTGAAGTCTAAGATGATAAGGGAAGTAAAATTCCCCAGATGGCTGGCGAATGTTGTGGTAGTTCAAAAGAAAAATGGGAAATGGAGAGTGTGTGTGGACTATACAGACCTTAACAAGGCCTGTCCTAAAGATCCATTCCCATTACCACATATAGATTCAATGGTGGATGCTATAGCAGGCCACGAGATGTTGACATTCATGGATGCATCCTCAGGATTCCAACAGATACAGATGGAACCAGGTGATCAAGAGGACACAGCATTCATGACACCATCAGGTATATATTGTTATATAGCCATGCCATTTGGATTAAAAAATGCAGGTGCCACTTATCAGAGGCTAGTGAACATGATGTTCAAAGAAAAGATTAGGGACACGATGGAGGTCTACATTGATGATATGGTAGTAAAATCCAAGAGAGCAGAAGATTAACTACGGGATCTCAAAGAAGCTTTTGACATCCTGGATGCTTACAACATGAAGTTAAACCCAGCAAAGTGCCATTTTGGAGTTTGAGCTGGGAAGTTTCTTGGATATTTGGTAACAAAAAGAGGGATAGAAGCCAGCCCTGAACAAATAAAGGCCATCCTTGATCTCAAATCCCCAAGAAATATTAAGGATGTGCAAAGGCTGACTGGAAGGATAGCAGCCCTGAATAGATTCATCTCGAAATCCTCGGAAAAATGTAAAGAGTTCTATGACATCCTGAAGAAGAATAACAAATTCGACTGGCGACAGAGGCATGAAGATGCATTAAAGAAGCTCAAAGATTATCTTGTAGAAGCTCCATTATTGATGAAACCTGACGATGGAGAACCTCTCAAGCTATATCTTGTAGTTTATGGGAATGCAATAACTGTTGTATTGGTAAAGGACTTCGATGGGCAACAACATCCTGTCTATTATGTAAGTAAAACTCTACTAGATGCTGAAACCAGGTATTCACATCTCGAAAAACTTATTTTAGCTTTGATAATGGCTTCTACTAAGTTAAGGCATTATTTTGAAACACATAAAATATATGTCCAAACTAACTATCCCATTAAGAATGTATTAAGAAAACCTGAAATGTCTGGAAGAATGGCGAAATGGTCAGTTAAATTAAGTGCCTTTGACATAGAATATGAGCCTAGAAATGCAATCAAGTCACAGGCTCTAGAAGACTTTGTGGCTGATTTCAGTAGTGACATCCTAAGTGAAGTAGAGTCTGAAGTTCAACAACTAAATGAAAATTTAGAAAAATGGGCTCTATACACTGATGGTGCTTCGAATGTAAGAGGCACAGGTCTGGGAATACTACTAAAATCGCCACAAGGGGACAAGATACCCCATGCCATTAGATGTGTGTTGGGACAAAGAGGATTGAAGAAACCACCTTTTGATAACCTTAGTCCAAATCATATTCTGCTTAAGTATAGAACTGCTGAAGAACAAAGACACAAGTGCTGAAGAGGAAATAGCAAAGTGCTGAAGAGTTAAAACATCAGAAGTTCTGAAGTCTAACCAGATATTACACTGAAGAACTACTGAAGACAAACTACTCATCAGTAGTTTGTCACTCATCAGTACTTTCACATCAGAAGCTTCTAACCGACTCTGCAACTTCAGTAGTTTAGTTTAATATTGTTTTTTTAAAGTCTTGGATCAAGTTTCGATGTAAAGCCTGTTGTAAACATTATCCTAAGTATAATATCTTAGCTAAAATATCTTAGATTACTTAGCAGAACAGTCTTGTATGTTTGTCTATAAATAGATGAGCTTGTTCATCTATTTTAGATATGTGATTTACTTTGAATTAATTGAAAAACCTTCGAGGCTTTTTAAACTTATAATCCATTTCACATCTAAGAATCATAACTTGCATTTACTGCTTTATATTGATCCAGAAGGAAAAACTGAGAGACCAAAAGACCCAAAAGACTACACTGAAGAAGATTTCCAAAAATTTGAGCTAGATGCAAAAGCTTTTTCTATGTTGGCTATGGCTCTCCCAAACGAAATATATGCTAGACTTTTACATTGTGAAAGTGCTAAAGAGCTGTGGGATTGCCTAAAAGAACAGTTTGCAGGAACTGAAGAGGTGATAGCCAATACTAGAGAAATCCTGGCTCAACAATATGAAACTTTTGCTCACATAGATGGTGAAACTTTAACACAACAGTTTGAAAGATTTTCTTCACTCATCTCGGAGTTAAAAATTAACAATAAGACCTATTCAAATGCATCTATGTTACATAAAATTTTAAGGTCTTTACCTTCAAAATGGGAAACTTATTCTATAGTCCTCAGATCAAGTTCAGATTTTAACACCCTGAACCTAAGAAGGTTACATGGAAAATTACTAACTTTTGAAAGAGAAATCAATCAAAAGAAAAAGTTACAAGAATCTGGTAAAACTACTGATGACTATACTCCAGGTAGCACAGCCTTATTAGGACATGACTCACCTTCTTGTTCTAATAATTTTGGATCTTTTGACCACATTGACATAACTGCTGGGATCTCATTAGATGGATCTTTCCCAGCTTATGACAATGAAGACCTAAGTCAAACTGCTGATAACATGTGTTTCATCATGGATGATTTAAAATATTTTAGCAATGATGACTTAGAAGAAATGGATATCTTACACTAACTGGCCTTGTTAAGCATTAAAACTAAAAATTTTTACAAAAGGTCAGGAAGGAAATTTCCAGGACTAAACAACTCAACAAAAGTTGGTTTTGACAAATCTAAACTGAGATGTCATAAGTGTCAAAAGTTGGGACACATTGCTAGAGAGTGTAGAAACTCTAGCTACAACCAACCCATGTCTGGAAATCAATTCAACCCCACTTATAATAGTAATAATGGAACTCAAGGGAGTGCTCATTTTGTACAGGCACAAGCTCCACAAGTTCAATATGTGCCACAAGTGCAATATGTTCAAATGCCTGCTCAACAACAACAGCAGCAGATGCCTCCTTTTCCAACTGCTCAACAACCTGCACAAACTCAACAACCCCCTCAACAACAAAGCTTATTTACATCAGGGTATGTTAACTGGAGCAGTCTTCCTTATGACACATCTGAATGCAGTCAGGATGCAGACAATAAAGTCTATGATGTCAATTGGGGAGAACCTGACAATGGCAGAAAGAACTTTGCCTTAATGGCTTTCGAGGGATATTCTTCCAATTCTGCACTTACTCAGGTATCACAACAATCTCTATTAAAGCTTTGCTCAAAATCTTGCAAAGAATCTTTTGCTTTAATAAGGGAAACCAATGTGCATTTACAAGGAAAAACAAATGATATGGAGAGAAAATACACCAAAATGAAGTGTGATATAGAAAGAAAGATTGCTTTAAAAAATAAAGAAATTTCTAAATTGACTGATAAATCCATAGAAACCCAGGCACAAATTAAAACAATGATAGTCAACCTAGGAAATGTCAGAAAAGAGCTTGCTGACACTAAGGTTGATTGTGAAAAATGGGTTGAGTCTTGTAAATGGTACCAAATGATGCTTAACAAACAAACTGCAGCAAATGTGAAGTTTGGCATAGGGTATACCCACACTGAATCACCAACAGATTTCACCCACAAAACTGATAATGATGGGATGAAATTGATTCAAACTTCTGATATGGAGGAATGCACATCCTACCATCAGAACTTTCTCAAAAAGGAAAGTACTGTAGAAGTTAAAATAACTGACAATAAGCCATCAGTAGTTTCATCTACATCAGGAGTTGAGACCCTGAAAACTGCTGATGACCTATTTCAAAATACTGAAATTGTCAGTAAATTGCCTTCCAACTCTCTTGCTTTATCTAAAAGGAAAGAGAAGGCAAAAGCATGTGAAATATGTGGTCTGATTAACCACATAACTGAACTTTGTAGATATAGAAAGGCAAATAAGTTAAATAAGAAAAATCAACAACTGATTGTGGGAAAACAGATTAAACAAAATTTTGAAAACACTTTCTTTCCCAACAAACAACAATCAACTAAAAACCTTTCTCAGAAGAAGTTTTTATCTCAATAAAAGTCTTCTTCTCAAAGTTCATCTTCAGAAGTTACACCTAACCTATCAGTAGTTACACAAACTACTGAAGTTAAAGATTTGATAAATCTGGTTAAACTTCTAATGACCAAAGTTGATGGTGGTCACCAAAAAGAACCCACCATTGTTCTTAATGACAAATCCATTGCCAAAAAGACATGGATTTCTAAAATTGGTCCACAACAAGCTGCACCTGTTCTCAAGAGCAAACCCAAAGCCAAATTGGCTTGGGTTACCAAATCTAACTAATTTGCTATTTTGTGCAGAGGGTCTCCAGAGGTTTGAATAGCATATGGTATGTTGACAATGGAGGCTCAATGCACATGACTGGATGCAGATACCAGATAAACAATTTTATCAGTCAAAGAGAAGGATCTGTGTCCTTTGGGAACAATGCCAAGGGATATGTGCTAGGATATGGCAATGTATCCTCAGGCAAAATGCAGTTTGACAAGGTCAATCTGGTTGAAAACCTTGAGTACAACTTGCTGAGTGTCTCTCAAATGTGTGATAAAGGATATTCTTCCTTTTTCACCAAGACAACATGCAAGACCATATCACCAGAAGGCCAGAAGTTGATAGAGAAGATCATTGAAGATCATACTTTGTTGATTGCCAAATTATGTGGCAATGTCTATGCAGTGGACATTGAAAAAGACAAAGTATTGAACAACACTGCCTGTTTCTTCTCAAAGGCATCAACTTCAGAAAATGATCTCTGGCACAGGAGACTTGGCCATGTGAACTTTAAAACCATCAATAAAGTCACAAAAATGGGCTTGGTCAGGGGTCTACCTTTGAAGGAATACCAGTGTAAAGAACACTGTGTTTCCTGTCTTAAAGGTAAACAACATAAGTCCCCCTATAAGTCTATTGAAGAATCAAAAAGAACTGCATGTCTTCAACTACTCCATATGGACTTATTTGGACCAGTCAAGATTGTGATCCTTGGTAAGAAGAAGTACTGCTTGGTCATCATTGATGACTACTCAAGATTCACATGGGTCTTCTTCTTATATTCCAAGGATGAGGCAGCTGAAATCATCAAGTTCTTCATTCTACAAGTTGAGAAGCAATATTCTCTTTCTGTCAAAGTCATCAGGAGTGACAATGGGACAGAGTTCAGGAACAAAACTCTGGATGAATTCTGTTTGTCTAAAGGGATTGTTAGACAATTCAGCATTCCCAGAACTCCTGAACAAAATGGTGTGGTAGAAAGGAAGAACAGAACCTTAGTAGAAGCAGCCAGAACAATGTTAGCTGATTCAGGCCTACCTTTGTACTTTTGGGCTGAAGCACTAAACACAGCTTGTTATGTTCAGAATAGAGTTCTTATCAACAAGAGACATACCAAGACTGCCTATGAAATTCTTCATGGCATATTTCAAAATTTGCTGCAAAAGTTGATACATGTTATTTTCTTGGTTACTCTCCTTTGAGAAAAGCTTACAAAGTATTTAATTCAAGAACCAAGATAGTTGAAGAAACACTGAATGTCAAGTTCAATGAATCAAAACACACACTTATTCCAGCAAATCCTGCTGAATTATTTGATCTTGACAACTTTCATTTCGGACCTGAAAAGACTGTTGAATCATCCAAACCTCCTCAAAATGGTTTTCAAGGATTTGAAGATGATAGTCCTGCACCATGGAATCCAAACACAGTCAGAAGATCAACTTTTAAACCTTCAGAAGTTTCAAAAGCTTCAACTTCAGGAACTACTGATGAACAACTTGAAAGTACTGATTCAGCTAAACCTAAAACTCCTGAACCTCAAACAACAGCTGAACCAGATATTATCAATCTCAGTGGTTTATTTGAAGAAACAGTAGAGCCATCCTCTAGTACAGGTCTACAACAACTGATTGAACACAAGGATCATCCATTGGATCAAATCATGGGTGATATTGCTTCAGGGGTTCTTACAAGAAACCAGCTTTCCAACTTTTGCTTTTTCTCAGCATTCATTTCTCAGTTGGAACCAAAGAAATATCAAGAAGCCCTCAAAGTTAACAATTGGGTGCAAGCCATGCAAGAAGAATTGCTTCAATTCAAGAAGCAACCAGTTTGGGAAATCTGTCCCTTACCTCCAAACAAACAACTAATTGGTACAAGATGGGTCTTCAGAAACAAATCAGATGAAGCTGGTATGATCATCAAGAACAAGGCAAGATTGGTGGTACAAGGTTATTCTCAAGTGGAAGGGATTGACTATGATGAAACCTTTGCACCAGTTGCAAGACTTGAAGCTATCAGGTTATTTTTAGCTTATGCAATTTCCAAAAACATAAAAGTATATCAAATGGATGTCAAGAGTGCATTTTTGTATGGAAAAATAAAAGAGGAAGTGTATGTCTGTCAACCTCCAGGGTTTGAGGATCCTTCTCATGCTGACTGGGTATACAGACTTGACAAAGCTCTTTATGCGCTAAAACAGGCTCCAAGAGCCTGGTATGAAACACTTTCAAACTTTTTACTTAAGAATCACTTCTCAAGGAGATCCATTGATAAAACTCTTTTCATAAAACATGTTGGAAATCATGTCTTACTTGTTCAGATTTATGTTGATGATATCATTTTTGGTTCAACAAATTCAAAACTGTGTGGAGATTTTAAGAAACTCATGCAATCAAAATTTGAAATGAGTACAATGGGAGAATTGCAGTACTTTGTGGGACTGCAAATCAAGCAACAATCAAATGGAACATTTATACATCAATCAAAATATGTTAAAGAATTAGTAAACAAATTTTCTTTACAAGACTGTAAATCATGTTCCACTCCCATGACACCAATCACACAAGTTGAACCAGATGATCAAGGGAAACAGATTGATCAAACCATGTATAGATGTATGATAGGTTCTCTTCTGTATTTAACTGCTTCTAGACCAGATATTATGATCTCAACTTGTGTCTGTGCAAGATACCAATCTGCACCAAGAGAATCACACCTAATTGCAGTCAAAAGAATCTTCAGATATCTGAAAGGAACTCCTACTTTAGGAATTTGGTATCCTGCTTCAAGTAATACCAAGTTAACAGCTTTTTCAGATAGTGACTATACAGGGTGCAAAATGTCAAGAAAATCAACATCTGGTGGTTGTCAATTCTTAGGAAACTGTATGGTGTCCTGGCAATCAAAGAAACAAACATCTGTGGCAACTTCAACAGCTGAAGCTGAATACATTGCTGCTGCAAGCTGTACATCACAGATACAATGGCTCCAATATCAACTGCTTGATTATGGAATCAAAGAGACCAAGACTCCACTCTTAGTAGACAGCAAATCTGCCATTAGCATCATTCAAAATGCTGTTCAGTTCTCAAAGACTAAACATATTGAAATCAGGTATCATTTCATAAGAGATTGCTATGAAAAAGGCAAGATTGAGGTGAAACATGTCACAACTGCTAATCAAATAGCTGATATTTTCACCAAACCCCTTGATTCAACAACATTTCAGAAACAAACACTTTTTAGTTCTGCACATATTTTATTTCACTTACATACTTATCTGTCACAAACCTTTGATGAACAATTTTGAGAGAGAGAAACTACTGAAAATTTGAAAAACATCAAAATGGGAATATTTTTAAAAGAAGTAACTACTGATGATAATCAGAAGTTATTCAAGTGTTTTGAAAGTCATTCTCATCAGCTGTTACAAACTACTCAAGAGATGACCAAAACCACTGATGAAGAAACCTTCTTCATCAGTAGTTTCATTAAAAAGGGTAAAACTGACATTTCACTCATCAGAAGTTTGACCTAGTCGGTTAAAAACTTCTGATAAATACCTTTTTCAAACACTTATCCATTCAAAAAAAAAACTCCCTTTTTCTCTCTCAAATTAAAACCAAACCCCCTCTCTAACCTATGTTAACTGTTCGATCAAGAAACCATGGCTCTCGTTTTAAAATAGGGACGCAATCAAAGAGGCTACTTCGAGAAAGATGATGCCTGGTCCCAATACGATGAGATCATTGATCTTGTTGTTAAATCACAATATTATGAAGCTTTCACCATTGATCCTCCAATACATGAAGAAACTCTCAATGAGTTCTGGCTGATGCAGAGGCGGTGACAGTTAATAATGAAGTGATTTCCCTCAAATCATCCATTCAAGGGAAACTGATGGCCATATCACGAGAAACTTTAAACATAAGGCTTGGTTTGAATGATTCTGATGCTCCAGAGCATGTTTCAAATTCTGATATTCATCTTACCATGACAGAATGTGGCTATCAAGGTACTTTAGCACAAGCTACAGTTTATAAGAAATATTTGATCGACAATATAAACTGTTATTTCATTACATCATTATGTGCTTAAGTCCTAAAACTGGATCTTATGATCAGATGCCTTCAACTTTTCAACCTATTTTTCATTCAATAATAAATGCAACACCATTCAAGGCATCAAAACTGTTCTTTAATGAGTTGGTCTTACATCATGAAAACCAAAAGAAAAAGTTTTTGTTATACCCAAGGTTTGTTATGCAGTGCATAATAAAAGAACTTGGAGAGGGAATACTTGTTGGTGAGTCAAAAATTTTAAAACCATTAACTTCCCAAGTATTCTCAAGGCACAACAAACCGTCCATAGTGCCAGAAGATGACCAAAGGGATGAACAACCCATTCCTGAGGAACCCACATCTTCAAAACCCAAAAAGAAATCCAAGAAGCCTAAATCTCTCAAACAAAAACCTACCAACCCAAAGAAACAAATAGTTTAGGAAGTAGAGAACCCTAAAACTACTGATGTGCAATCTGCACTTGATAAGGATGTGGCTGAAACATCCTCTCAGCACACACCATCTCCACCACCCAAAAGAAAACCAGTTACAGTCATTTTTGAAAGAAAAAGACATAAGAAAACTGTAACTACTGACCAATCCTTCCAAACTACTGACCCTGAACCTATACCAACTACTGAACACCAACCCATTACAACTACTGAACCTAAACCCTCCCATACAACCATAGAGATAGCACAAATTCTCCCAGGACTAAAAGG